>OX344765.1:1255000-2505000 GCA_947034895.1 Rhytidiadelphus loreus | reverse complement strand
GCAGCACAATGTGCCGCAACACAAACGCCAAAACGATGACAGGCAGAAGCAACAAAAGATAGGTCAAAACGACGTACACAATCCACCGACCCTCAGTATCATCCCCCCCCCCCCCCAAGTATTATACGCCACAATAAAGCCCCCAATTTGGGACGCCCACAACAGGAAGAAGATCGACACGAAGAGCGAGATCGACGAATGCAACACCGAGCTTCGCAACTCCTGCACCTCCCGTTTCAAACTAGCACCAGTGGAAGGAATCACAGCCGTCGTGCCAATCACCAACGAAACAATGGAAAACGAAAACGAAAACGCCGTGCAAACCAAAAACCACCCTACGTGCACCCGGTTGTCGGCGTTCGTGTATTCTGAATTCAATTCGGCATACCTGTCAACCGCTGGAGCACCAGCACCAAGTGACGAGTTTGTCGAAGTCTCTGAATTTGGAATGCCCAATGGAGGTTGCAACAAACATCCGAATGTCACCGTCGCCACGAGTGCGGCGCCCACGAGGATGGCGTTCACAGAATTCGCACTCTTCTGACGCTCCAGTTCCAACCACTGCACGTCCCACGACTCCAGAATATCCACCAGCTTCAGGTGTCGCCCAAGTTTGGCGATGTCCAAAGCCGTGGTGCCTTCCCAACTGGTGGCGTGGAGGTTCACGGGAAGCTCCTGACATGCGAATTCTTGGAGAATCAGTTTGACTATGGCGATGTTGCCTGACACCGCAGCGAGGTGGAGTGGAGTGAATCCGTTGCAGTCTTGGCCTTCTTCGTCTTGCTGACTGCTGCTGCCACTGCTGCCACAAGCTGCGAGAATTCTTGTTTGTGAGGATTTCACCAAGATTCTCACAACGTCCTCGTGCTGTGCTCGTACCGCTAAGTGCAAGGGCGTGTATCCGAAGCGGTCCCGTGCGTTCACAATCTGAGATGAAACTTCTCCATTTCGTCTTGAAACGCAGCAAAATCTCCACTCATTGCAAGCTCCAGATACTCCTTAACGGGATTCGAAGTCTCCTCAGGAGTCGGAGGGAGAATCTTCACCACGCGCATCTCCACGTCGGGCTCCATCCCTCTCTTGGTCGTCCCGTTCTTGCAATTCGTCCTTGAAACTCTCCATCCACACAACCAAACCTGATCGGTCTTAAAAGAAAATGAGAATTGGGGAAGAAGGGAAGTCATTGGTCCGCACTCCAGGTAGCTTACAGCTGTGGAAGATGCTTAGCGAATCCCGGACTCGTTGGAAACCGTGGATTGTCGGTAGGAGTTTTACATGTGATTCTAGTTCAGGATTCGGGGAATTGGGAGACTTTGAAACCAGGTTCTGGAATTTCGAGGTGGTTGAGTCAAGATTGTATTTTTCAATTTTCACAGGCAGTGCAGGTCGCGATACTTTGTGCAGGGGAGGTCGCTTCATGTGCAAATTTGATATGAAAAGGCATGAATAATTAGCAAAATCAATATTTTTTTTCTTACTTCGGGGCGATTTGTGGTTTGAGATGGTATTAAGAGTTCACGATTTCAATGCCGTTTTGCAAGCCAAATGTGCGATACACATCAGAAATTGTAAGTATTAAAAAATGATTTAACCACAAAATCAATAGCAAAAATTATGCATTGACAATATAAATGTATGAAATCAAAAGTAACACCCTTATTTGAGAAAGAAATTTCAACATAAATGGCACATAATAAATAAGACATACAAATTAACTATAACAACCAATGTGACAAAAATCCTAAAGTCGATCAATGTAACCAAAAGTCATCAAGTATTGTTGTGTAACTCTCGAGCATTGCATATCAAACCATTCACTGAACATCATGCTTGAGCAGGGATTCACGAGCACTTACTGCTCGCCATACAGCCAATTGAGGCATCAGGGTCGAGGCATCAAGAATTCAAACAGAGGCGTTGCCTGCACACCAAGAAACTGCCCCAAGATGTAAAAATGAACATACAAAGCAAACCGAGGTTGTCTGCCGGGTGTTCTCAACAGGAAGTTCCGGAACACAACAAGCCTATAAAAACGAAATTGAGGTCAATTCATGACAGAAAATCCAAGGAGACGGTACCGTACCCAGTACCGTCTCCTTCCAACAGGATGCTCAAAGTAGACCATATATCTCGACAAGCTAGAGCAAGAATTGCAATGGGGCTCAGGAGAAGAGTCACGAGGCAAGTGCATTTCCGAAAAGCTGATCTCAGGCTAAATTTGGGGGTATATTTCAAATCCAACATCCCGATGCGCATCTTGTCGTGACGTACTGCTACGTATTTCTTAACTTGATCGAGCTTGACTCTTTGCAAGAAATTGAGCACATGGTAAGTAAGTCAAAGGAAAGATCAGACCGGAGTCTACTGAAAATCAGGGTTGAAAAGTAGTGCCGCTACTTGGAGATCCCATGCACGGTCTCTGAAATTTTGTAATAGAGGAACATGATCAGTTTCCGGTGGTGGGAACGTGGAGCCGATGAGTCATTCGAGGAAATCTGGACTCTGCCGACGGCTGCTAAGAAGTGCGGAAAGGGATCCAGGATTAAGGTAAACTACCCAGTTACGGACAGAATGGGAGCAAGCCCATTGTGGGCTGAATTATGTTAGTGATGTACATTGCAGAACTTGAATGTACACCATCATTACAATTTTGTCCACAATGGGCTTGCTCTCATTCTGTCCATAATGGGGTAGTTTACCTTACATTTATTTAGCCACTGTAGGAATTTTTAGCCTATTCACCCTATTGCTTTGCATTGTTGATACACCCAAGTGTCAAAACATTGGTACCTAAGTATTAGTATTTAAATGGAGGGTTGTACCAACTATTGTTTTTTTATTCAAAAGAGAATAGGAAACTAAGATATACTCCTTGTCAATCCCAATATTCATACAAGGTGAATCTTCATTTTGTCAAAGATTCCCTCTTTTGAATAGCTTAGTAGGGCCACAAAAATAGCTCAACTTGTCAAACCCTAATAGCCCTCTAGAGAGTCCAAATTTCTTCTAATATCTCCAATCTCTAATGTACAAATGAGTTTCATTCAAGATGACACTAAAGATGAAGATGAGTTTCATTCTAGTTTGAAAATTCTTACAAGGTTACTTTTCACCATTGGAAGATTGGATGAGAAAAACATGAGTGAGCCATGAAGTAAGTTTTATTCTACAATATGAGAGATTGCATCTTACGATGAAAGAATGTAGCTAATCTGAAATCTCCTATAACTTTCCTTGCAAATTTTTCTTTGTAGGGGAAAAATTAGTGGTGTTCAAATATACAATTAGGTGAAACATTTCCACAAACTCAAGCTATTTTCACACTAACAAGATTTTGGAGTTGCAAAAAGTAATCTCTTTAAGATTTGTGTGGTCCAAAGTAATTACTTTGAAAGTTGGCAAGATATTCTTTTACAATTGCCCTCCTTACACCAACAACTAATTAGAACCACTACACCAACTATCTACATCTCAAAAAGATCCCTTTGTCATTGTCATATGACATTCCTACAGTGAGGTCAATATATGAACTTAAATCCCACCCTTACCTTATTATGTCCTCAAAAACACCAATAATCCTTTCACCTTGAAAATGGGTGGGAGAGCTTGTATTACTTTTAATTCTAATTCCTTGGAGTTGTAGTGGATATGTAGGTATGGTATATGGTCCTCAACAGATATACATATACATACTTACATACACACATATATATAGTTACCAAATTACAAATACAAAAGATGGATACATATATAACTCACACTAGAAAATAAATGCATTTGCTACAACTAGTTGAAAATTGATTAAATGTCCTGACAAGTGTCTTGCGACTATAGCCCTTGTTATTAGCACCAAATTGGACATGTACATTGTTTTAGTTGCAAAGTAGTTGTGGATTGAAGTGTAGGCACTACCACAAGATGGAGTTGTTTTAAGTGCATTTTAAAGTATAGTCCTAGTAGTAGGATTAAAGTAATGAGCTTTAAGGATATTTTTAGTAAAAATTTAGTGGAAATACTTGTGTTTAGAATTAGTTTAAAACATTTTGAAAATCTTCTAAAAGGTCATTACTTATAATCTTATTACTAGGACTATAATTTAAAAACTTACTTAAAACACCCTATCTTGTGGTAGTGTAGGATTACGAGAGTTCTAATAGAGTTCAAATTTAGAATGAATGTGAACTATTTTCCATCCAATATTCATCACAATTGTGGATGTGGACAAGTCTATACTATGTGGAATCCACCATGTCAATTTGTAGTTCCAAAAATTACTATGAAACAACTAGGAAATGAGTGCAACTTAAAAATGAGTATCACTTTCCTGACTATCTTATATCAATTGTCCCATATCAATTGTCAAGAATACCATTAGGTTGGATATATAAGACTTGTAAGTTTTTGTATTCTTATGTAATGAATTTTGTTAATAGAATTCTATAATTTCTACAATTTGTAGGTTCCCATAGTATGTAGATTTCTACACTCTAGAAATCTTAAAAAATTTTAAACCTAGCTATGAGATTATAAAGTTTCGTAAACAAGTGAAACCTATTAAATACTAATATTATAATTTTTGAAATGTACAAATCATTGAGATTAGAATTTCAAAATCTACAAATCTATAAGTTGTAAACAAGTCGCAATGATGTCTCAATTTATGAAGTCATTGGACTCTAAAAACCTTTACTACCACATCAAAACATATGGTTCTCTTCACTATACAGATTGCATTTGTTAATGTTCTAATAATTAATGAACATATAGGGGATCGAGGTATACACTTTTTAGGGCTTAACCTCTTAAGGACTAAAAAGAGTCAATGTGTCTTCTTTGAATTTTCAATGACAAATTCTCTATAGGGTGAAACAAATCTCTATATTCAATAAATTAGAATCTCGTAGAGTAATAGGTTTATATACTTGATGCATTTTCCGATTTTCAAAATTTGAATGTGAGAAGTATTTAAAATTTTATTTAGGAAATGTAGTGTAATATAAAAAGGGAGTAAACATAATGTTTTTTTCAAAGAAAGGAATAGGAGGGATGGAAAGAAAACATCTTCTTTGACATTTTTAGTCTTTACTCTACACAAACAAACTAGCTCTAGAGATTTTTTATTTTTCAATTTTTTCAATTAAAAAATAATACATTTCCCTTAAATTCCAAGACTGTTTTTTTGGTGGATAAGAAAGCATTATTCATCTTTTTATAATTTTTCTTCCTTTAGAGATATTCTCAGCCTTCCGGAGGGCCGGTCCAGAACAGTTGAAAGGACCACAAGATTATATTTAACTTTGCTTAATGATTTGTTTTTCCGCGGTGTCCGACGATTGTCAGTGGTTCAAAATTCATGTATAAGTGGTTAAATAATGAGGATTAAGGTATTGTAAACTAAGCAAAGTGAAGTGAATTTTCAAGCTACTTTGCAAATAAATTAGAAAACTCTGACGTTTTCCAACTAGATTCTAAATCCAATTAATTTAGGGTGTTTAATGATGAGAAGAGAATATCTTTATATACACATGGGGTGGTAGGAGGTAGAACAACCCATGTGAGATATGTAGTTTAGAATTTGTAGTTTCTCAACCGCTCATACTTAAGTTTAAAGTAGGAATTGTGTTAAAACTAGAATTTTAAACCCCATTTAGGCATAGTAAAATGATTTTTTTCAAAAACCTTTGAACTAGAAAATGTTGAAAAATAAAACTAGTTTTCATGACCAAAAATCCATTTGATGTTTAGAGCCTCCAATAAAAAGTTATGGACAAAATTCTAAAAGGGGTTGAAAGGGAGATTTTCTTTGACATTTTCAAAAACTTTCTCCAAATTTTGCCCATAAATTTTTATTGGAGGCTCTAAACTTCAAACGGATTTTTGGAAATGAAAACTAGCTTGATTCTCCAACTTTATTTAGTTCAAAGGTTTTTGATAAAAATTATTCTACTATGCCTAAATGAGGTCTGAAATTCTAGTTTTAACTCAATTCCTATTTTAAACTTAACGATGATCGGATGAGAAACTACAAATTCTAAACTACATATCTCACATGGGTTGTTCTACCTCCTACCACCCCATGTGTCCATAAAGAAATTCTCTTCTCATCATTAAACATCCTAACCTAAGTGACTTTAAAAGCTAGTTGGAAAATGTAAGAGTTTCCTAATTTTTTTGGCAACTAGCTTGAAAATTCACTTCATTTTGCTTAATTTCATTGAATTTGCTTAATTTTCCAATTAATCACCTTGTATATTCACGAGGCTGATTATTAAATAGACTTCTACTACACTTTCATTATTAGAGTTCTGACGTCTTTTGTGATATTCACCCACTCTAACAATGCACTGCGGCTATATGCCCCTACTAATTCTTACGCGATTAATAGACTAGTTTGGTCACTATGGAGCAGCCCTCTGGAGGGCTGAGAATTTCTCTAACGGTTCTCTAATGCCCCCAAAGCTATGTTTTTTGCCTATAAAGTTGATCATCCAAAATTGTTATAATCTAAAAATTCAATAGTCAAAATTTTCCACAATTAATTTTAAGTATACTAGACAAAGTAGTCTTTTGTGCAAAAACATATCAAAGTGAGACAATTCATGGAAAACCTCTAGTGTCAAAAAGTTGTTTGGCCTTCAGGGCTTAAGTGATGCCAACTTCAAAATTTATTACTAATTGTACAAAGGTCCAAAAAAAACATGAAATGACTTGGACTTGATCTCAATTCCATTTATCTTCCAATACAATTTTTACTAGGAACATTTCAAGAAGCAAAACTATACAAAATTGCAAATCAACTAGGAAATTGTCACTTTCAGGTAGGTACATCCAAAATTGCATTGTTCTAAAAGCACCACTTCAACAAATCCTAACACTATATACATCTTTGAAATCAATATGTACCTATTATTCAAGTTAGAACATCTACCTAATTTTTTTCTACCTAATTTTTTTGGCCCTTTATAACTTTTGCCTACAATATCCAAATGTGGCATTCTTTGGTGCGTTGAAACCTCCTTTCAGTTGCCAACAAAGAAATATAAAAATTTGACCAATCCAATAGTAATAACTATGCATAGTAAAAAAAGTGGCACTTTTGGATATCCCTATCTTATAAACCTGCTCAGTCCTTTACTTGCTTGCACATCAAACCCAACAAAAATTGCAAGAAGTAAGGTAGAACTACCTATCACCCCCCTCATTTGCAATCTGACTATCATGGGATTAATTTGAGGAAGGGCACATATTTTTCAGAGGTGTATTTTTGTTTCACGGATCAAAACTGTAGATGATGTTGGAACCTATTTGGATTTATCCAACTAATAGTTATGTTCGTTCCAAGAGAGGTTATTAAATAGGATTGCTTCTACAATGACAATAAAACAACTAATCAGTGAATAAAACACCCAAGAAAGTCATACTTCCAACTAGAATTAATTTAATTTCCTCACAATGGCACCATCAATTTTTTATTTTTTTTTTTGAAACTCCATTCTTATAACCACCAAGGTTAAGCATTACCCAATTGGATTTGATCTTTAATCTTTAAGTTGGAATCTTTTATCTTTCACCAAATCGGATAATGCATGATATAGGCCCAACTTCGATCTTCCAACTCGGCTTACTACAGCTCCCAGCCTTCTACTCCAATTCGGACAAGTCACTTCCCAGTTGGTCTTTGTCTTCAGCTAGGGGTACAACCAACTTTTCCGACTTGGATTCTTTTATCTCCTTCTCACACACTCTCCTGATGTGATTCTTATATTGGCAAAACTTACAACCTCCTTTCACAAATTTGAATTTCGTAATTTCACTTCCAACCTTCTCCATCATGCCATGTTGATTTCCTAATTGGATTTCAATTAATTCCTTACAGACCAACTCGGAAACTTGACTAAGGCAACATTCAGACTTTATAAAACCAAATTGGATAAGCACACAAAACAGCACACCTCTCACAATGTACCCAAAAGAGTGAGGCAAGGGTATTAGTTCCCCCCCTCCTCTCTCAAATTTTTTTTAAGGCCGTTGATTTTATTTTATAATAATGCTTATCTTCGAAATCGTTGTCAATTTCTCAAAAAAATTTAAGCCGTTGATTTTTGAGATTTAATCTTAGCCATCCATCCAAATACGAATACGGATATGATATATGGATACGAATCAAAGTACGGCCACGGACATTGTACGAATATAGTATTTGATATTGGAATACAATATGAATACATGTACAGATATGAATATGATATACTGATACGGGATACAATTTTCATTGTCCCATATTGGTTGCCATTGTATACTTGTTCACAAAATTACAAATAAGGGGAGGGGGGATGAAAAATTAAGAAATTAATTTAATTAATAATTTTTTTTAAACCTGGGGGATTTGGGAGGGGAGTTAAAAGAAAAATTTAGTTAATTAAATTTTTTTGAGCTCATTGTGACAGTTTGTCACAATGACAATGAGCTCAAAAGATGTAGTAACTACATTACATATGCCACACATGACAGAAAAATCACAGTCCAACTTGCACCAATTTCATAACACTCCAATTTGGTATTCCTAATATTAGCCATACACACATACCAAATTGGAATTTCACTCAATAATTCTCAACTTAGCTCACATACAAATTTCACACTTCCACTAATTGGATCAATCAATACACCACACATACAAGCATTGTAATCCCATTTGGCAATTACTTCTTCCTCATATTAGCCGAATGGGTGACATATCACCGTTACAAAAATACTGTCTCCTAAATTGGACTATCACCAATTAGGCCTAGACTTTGCTTCATAGCATTCTAACTTGGACAACAAAATTTATGCTTCCAATTAGTTTCATGTTCTTCTAAATCTCCCTCAAAAACATCAGCACATTATTCTAATAGGTTAGCATCACCATGTACAAATCCTAATAGGACTAAATTGTTTCTCCTTACGCAACCATCTTCACGATGCTGTTCTTCTAACACTCGGACTTGGAACTTAGACTTTTTACTCCACACCGTTTACTTCCAAATCGGACTTTTGCAACAATTGTTGCAATTATTTAACCATTTCGGACATATTCCAAATCACAGACACTGACACACCAATTCAGACTTAAACATTCCATCACATCGTCCCAAATTGGATCTTAAACATAAACCACGGTATCCAAATCACACCAATTTGGATACAATCATCATCTCACATCACACACAAATATACAGAAACCAAATTGAAAAACACAAACACGGCCAACTCGGGACTGGGATTCGCACTGGCATTCTCTCAACAGTGGGTGCCTTCCAAATTGGAAAACTCCTCTTTAAACTCCAAGCAAGGCAGTTCTTCAACCAACTTGGATCACACCTCAAAAACCCAAAAACTGCCAATTAGGAACCTCAAACAAAACTGCATCAAAACCACAAGTACAAACTTCCCAAATCGGCACTCACTTCCCAAAAATCCAACTAGGAAAAACCCAACCCTAACTGCTGACCACACACACAATCCGAATTGAAAAACACAGTACAACTCAAGCTGGTTGACGATAGACAGTTCCAACTAGGAAAAAGACACAACACTTTCCAACTCAAAATCACTCATTAACACCTCATAATTGCACTTCCTCCTCCAAATAGGTTTCTCTTTCGACTCCAGCTCAGTAGTCCTTGCTTGACTGTTTCCAATTAGGAATAAACCACAAAGAAATGACTTCCCAAATAGGTTTAAAAATGTCCAAAATCACACAATAAAAACACCAAATAAGAAAAACATAACCAAAATAACCAAAAAAATTCCAAAATAAAATCCTATTAGTTTATTTGCAAAACCCAAGTAGAATTATAATTTTCCGATTAAAATTGTAATTTCTGTGAATTTTTGAGGTAGTCAGCCCTGAAATTACAAAACCACTTATAGAGTGAGGTCAAAATTGTCCCCTAAACAACCCATTACCGCCTAATCAAGTACCAAATATTCTCTATTAATGGAGTGACACGTAACCCTTGTTGTCAGAAATACCTGATTCTGTCATAGAATTCTGTGATTTTGTCATAAAAGGAAGGGAATTGGGGGGATTTTAGGTGGAATTGGGGCCAAAGTTGGTGATGGAATTGGGCTGCATAATGGTAATGGGTGTTTTGACTTTAGAGGTTATAAATGGATGTTATCCACAGTGAGATTCTCACCCGGGCACTCCTAGACTTGCATCCCATTCAACTCCTAGTTCTTTTATGTGTAAATTGACAAATTTTTAATTCAAGTTAATCTGACTTGCAAAAACAATGGTTGGCACATTGTTTTGCACAGTTGAGCTCAATTGGGGAGCTCTTCAAGCCATTGAGCCATTGTGTTGAATTTTGCCTAATTTGGTTGGTCTTTGCTCATCGTATGAATCTCAATTTGCACTATTCTCAAAAGATAGCATGTGAGCCCTACTTAAGAATACATCTTTTGTTATATTGTTTCTTGATGATTTTCTAAATTGACATGAAAAGGAATCCTTGGTGCTATAGTTTGCAAATGTTGAGTTCAATTTGAGGGCTCTTCAAGTTAATGAGGTCTTAAAAATTTGTATTGTAATCTAGGAATCTACAATAATTTGGCGAATAAAAAACAAAATTATATGCACTTGGCACATGTTTGCATTCTTCCATTGTTCAAAATTTGAATGTCTTCTTCATAAGGGGTTAGAAGTCAATTACTAATCCTTAAATGCACGACTAAAACTAAACATGAAATTATGCATGACTCTTACAACTTTTCCCCACGAAATTTGTAATGATGAATTGTAATGAAGAATTTGCATGGTTTGGGATTTTCGAAACTTAATTCGAATGTTTTATTATATAACATTGAAAGAAAATTTGCTCATAAATTCAAATATGTATTTTATCTAAATATGTTGTTATGATTGAGCAAAAGCATGAGAATTATGTTATGCTCAAACTATATGCACATTTATAGTTTTTATTTCATAGAAATATCCAATCATTGATTTAATAGCAATTAAATTAAGATCTTTAAACTTCACAATAGAATTCTATTGCATCTTTGAATATTTTCTAAAATATTATGATTTCTTGATCTATCAACTATTGGCAAAAGTTTCTTTATTTTGAAACAATGACACTCTGACCATTTCAACCACATGATTTTTCACTACAAAAATCATTTCTAAGTTAACCCGCAACCAAATTACAATTGCATAGGTATATTAACCCTAGAGCATTCCACTGTCCATTGGTTGGATGGTGATATTCATTGAAAAAGCTTTAAGAAAAATCATTTACTATATCAATGGAAAGAAGAAAGAATGTTCTACATGAATCAACATGAGAAGTTCCAATAATTTATTTTGAAGTTTCAAAAGAAATTTTAGTATCTCCAAGATGAGTGCTTAGCGAGGTGCTTAGAAATTAACCCTTGAATTCCAAAAGCCTTTTTTCCACCAAAGACCACTCAAAGCTGCCATTTCTATGGCAAAGAGTGAAAAACTTTGAAAGTTTTTTTTTTGTACCTAACTTACTATAGCATCTTGCACTGAACTAGTGTGAGGATGTGTGGAAGATGAGTCAAATGTATTTTTGGAGGAATTTCTTGAATGTACATTTAGCACATGAAAATTTTAATTAGAATTGAAGCGCGTTTTGGGATTGCTGCTGTCTAGTTCGCCAAGCATGAAAGTTTGAACAACTTTGACAAACAATCCATCCTAAGATGAATTGATGAACAACTAAAGTTGGACTGATCATACCTTATAACAAACTCACTAAGGTAGGAGGCTTGAATGTTGGAGGGTCATTTAAAACCTCTCATATGAGACTCACTTTTAATGAACTTGAGGTGGTTTTCAAATGGACCTTCTATTGTCATTGAATGGATCAATAAGAAAATATTATTTATTGTGGGTCCAAGTGGGGTATTAGGAGCCAACCACGACATAGAATGGGATCCTTTACTGTGCTGCTTTGGTCCAAAGTTTGATGGACAGCGTGGAAATCATCGTGGAAATCATCGCGCGACTAGTTTTTGAATTTTTGAATTAGCAATTTCACTGCACATTGATGGCGAGGAGAGAGTCGTTGTGCGTGTTTCAGCTGGTTGATTTTTTGGTGGTCGATTTTCTGGCAGGGAGTTCAGACTAGGGTTTAGGGTGCGAGAGGAGTTTGAGGCGTGTTTCGGCTGTTCTTTTTTTTTCTTGTTTGGTTTTTTCTTGGGAGTTTAGACTAGGATTTAGGTTGCAAGAGGAGTTTGAGGATTCGATGACTTCGCTTTGGTCTTTGATGCACATCAGCACTTGAGATTCTTACTACTGCAATTGAAAATTTTGGGGTTTAGGTGAGAATTCGGTAACTTGTGCTTCGGGGTTCTGTCAAGGAAGACTGGTGTTGTATTGTGGATCTCATCATCTTAGTGGAGAGGATCGGAAATGGAGGGTACCGATCAGAAACCAACGAGTGTAAGGAATCAAGAGAAGAACCGCAGTAGAGGAAAAGTGAAGCCAGAGCCCAGGTCCAGCAGCGAATTGATGCAGGATGTGGCCTTGTTTAGAGAGCAAACGGTAGACTTTTTTGTGCGAGACAGGGGTTTACGGTGCACTGGCTTGAATCCCAAATCGGTCCTTGATACTATAGAAGTTACTACAGAAGATTTGGAGGAGGTGTGGGGGAAGGTTAGTTCTTACAGAACAACAAACACGAAGCTCCATCCAGAGAGCAGACGAGAGCTCATTAGTTTATACGCAAAAATTTACGGTTCCAAGGATGTGACAAACAATGAGTTTATGCTCTAGGTTGTAAAGGGTTTCATTCTTGAGTGCAAAGGAGAAGATGTAGATTGGGCGACTGCAGCTGCTTCCACAGCAAAAGAAAAGGCTGATCGATGTCAGCGGGAGTTCGATAAGATGAGGTCGCCAGAGTCGCCGAATTCTAGCGCGGTTGATTCTCAAGGTGGTTTAGAGTTATCAGGCGGCACCGAAGCTTTTTACTTGTTTGCAAAGTCGGGTATGAAGCCCAGCATGAAGTTGGCAAACAGAACGAGAGCTGTGTCCAGTACAGATGAAGCCAATTTCAACTCTAGTCTTTCGCAAGATAGGCGCCCTGTTCGTGAAAAAGAAGTTGCCGCAGCTCAAGAGGTTTTGAAGGTCGAGATTGAATTGACAGATGCTGCTTGTCGCAAGGTCTTGCTTCTCGCTGAGGTGCGGCAAAAAGAGGAAAATCGGATCATTGGCCTTCGGTACAGTATGGAGGACAGAAAAAGTGTGGCCGAGGAATCAGAGGAAGCCGTTAGGAGCATCGAAGCTTCTTTGCAACGCATGGATGCTGACATCTCCCGAACAAGCTAGTGTGTAAGTGATTCCACCTTCAAATTCGAATTATGGATATTGCTCGTGGTTTTGGGCTTCCAGGTTTGGAGCGCTGTCACGTCTTTGTATTGCACAGTCATGGACTCCTTGAAGTTCTTAGGATTCAGGGATATGCCCACTTGCGCTTAGAAGATTCTGAATTTACAGGCTAATTAGGAGTTTACTGCATTTTGTTTGGTTCGATGGGTTAGGGTTTAGGTCAAGGGGTCCTTTCCTCATGCAAGGTTTAGGTTTCAGTCTCGCTATAGCCAGGGTCTGTGTGAATCTTGGCAGCGTAGGAACAGGGACTGAAGGACACATTTTTGCTTTTGAATCTTTATTGAATATTGGTCTGCTGTCTAGCCTTCGTGTAGGTGTTTTTATTGTGGTTTACAATAGGTCTAGCCATGAATGAGAGACCTTAGAATTGGCTCTTGTCATTTTCATTTCAATCTCTCATCTGGCTTACGGTTTGAGGTGTGTTGTTTGGCGTGGTTGATTCTACTTGTGATTCAGTCTTTGTTCACCGTGGTTGTTGGACGGTGCTTGCAATTGGTCCATAGTGCATTCTTGAAGGTCCACAACAAACTGATCAGGTGATGCATAGGGTTGATTATGTGGGGCTTGTTTGACAGGGTTGTCACGTTTGAGGTACAAGTATGTAGGGTTTTTAAATTAGATTTATGGTATTTTGTAGCATACTGGCTGGCACTTTGTTTAGAGTAGCCGCTTCTCCAAGCTTATGTCGTTGAATAGCAATCTTGGGAGCATTTCCTTGTGCCTGTTTCAGCATAAAATTGAAATCATTTTATTTGCTCTACGTCAGTTTGGAATTTCAATACAATTGTGCTAACTACTGCGTATTCATATAGCTAGGGGCTACTATGCGAGCTTGGAATAAGGATTGTCTTTGAGTTGTGAAGATTTGATTTGGAATGAACAACTAGGAAGAGATTATAAACTTGAGCCATGTTGCAACTCGTTTAAGTGAGGTTTTTCTTTCAAGTACCTCTGCTAGCAGGGAGTTTATTGTAGGGTTTTGGATGCTTGGTGTCGTAGAATGATTTTGGACAGATTGATTGAGTATAGAGTTAAACTCTTTCAAAGATGACGCAGTCATTGAGATCGACTACAGGAAAAGATTATAGCTGTGCTGAATCATCCGCTCATAATTTTGAGTCACAATCATGTTCTAATGAGGAATTACTGCGACTTACAATTCATCGGGTGAGGAGCCAACATTGCTTGCTTTGCTTGATTTTGATGTGAAGACTTCGTTTTTGACTACAGATGTTGGTCTATTCAGTGATTTGGTTCCGCCTTTAGCGTTTAAGGTGTAGTTCTAAAAGTGTTTGGATGTTCAGATTTTTCTATTTAGAAACGAAATATGCAATTGCTTTGTTTTTTGGCAGATGTAAAAGACTTTCTCCCTCCATGTAATCATTTGAATTCCTTATTTTGGGCCAAACTTGCAGGTAGACATCAAGATTACATGTATTGTATGTTTATTGCTTAAATTGAAGAAGTCGTTTGAATTATTTTCTTACATACAATATGTTGTTCATTCCAAATTGTTGGTCTTAATAGGGTCTTGCCCAGAAGGGCGATGAAACCAAAAACGTGGAAGCTGAGGTGCTGCTTCTACAGATTCAGGGCCTGAAAGCTCAGAGAGAACTGAGTGCAAAGAAGTTGGAAATAGCTAAGTTCGCTTGTGAAGATAACATCAGAAGGGCTGTGCAAGGCAAAGAGATGTACCAAAATGCTGAGATTGATCTTTGGAAGGCTAGTTCAGATCTCAAAATTTTGGAGAGAGAGGTTGTTGAAATGAAGCGGCACAAATCAGCCATTGAAGAGCACATTGATTCCTTAAAGGCAGCCCAAGGAGTGGCTCTTTGGCCACAGCCAATTTCACACTCTCACTGCCCAGAGGATGACTCTCATTTAGAGCTTCAGCCTTGCTCGTTTTGCAGCAGATTTTTTTGTGCTTATGATATTGTAGTGGCTTCTTGTCGCCATATGTATCATCCCTTTTGTATTGCTAGTCTTTGTAGCAAGGAGAACAAGTGTGTGACATGCGGTGAATTATTTCACCCCGGTTGGTGGCAGTCATTTGGTTTTAGAGATTTGGATGCAGAGTTACAAGCCAAGGCAATTCAGCTGGATGTCCCAAAGGTGATAGAAGACATGAAGCTAAGCTGCCAAGAAGATAGTCCAAGTGGAGTGCAAATAACCAATTGTGAGTATATATTGTTTACTTGTTTATGGCATTCCTCTCTTATTTGTTTAGATGGTTATGTGCCACAGCTTATGTAGTTGGATATGGTGTTGTAAATTGATGCTTGGCTGTTTGGAAGTGCTAGTCATGGCTACAGATGCACTTGTGCTTTTAGTCAACTCTCTTACTTAGGCATAAGCGGTTTAGGAACATGATTGCCCTTACTTGCTTGTATACTGAAGTTCCTTCGTGGCTCAAGTCCTTGGTGTGCTTGCCGACATGATCACAGATCTATATGAATACAATGTCCTTAGAGTCATTGTGAATGCTTACATCTGTGCTTACATGCTATCTTGTGATAGAGTGCTCATGTCTACTGATTTGTTAAATACCTTAGTGCTAATGTGCTTACCTTAGTCTTAGAGAGCTTATGGGTTAGGCAATTGCTGATGTGCTTAGTGCTAATGTGTTTTGTGATTACTGATGTGCTTGTGACCTGCTTTAAAGCTTAAGAGTGCTCATGTATTATGCAATTGCTGATGTGCTTAGTGCTTATGTGTTCTATAACTCTTGATGTGCTTTTGACCTACTTTGAAGTAGAAGAGTGCTTTTGTGTTTATGCAATTGCTGATGTGCTTAGTGCTAATGCGTTCTCTAACTGCTGATGTGCTTAGTGCTAATGCATTCTATAACTGCTGATGTGCTTAGTGCTAATGCATTCTATAACTGTTGATGTGCTTAGTGCTAATGCGTTCTGTAACTGCTGATGTGCTTCTGACCTGCTTAGAAACTTAAGAGTACTTATGCGCTTTGGAGAAATTATAGTGGTTAGGATGAAAGTAGTGAACTATGATTAATGATTGGCTGGGTTGTTTAGATGCTCCTTATGAGCATTGGGTGTCTTCCATGTGCTTACAATAACTTTATCTCCAAGTTGAGGACATCAGGTGATCCTTACAATTGACTACTGAATTTGGGCTTTAGATTGGGTTCATCTGCAAACTAATTGGGTATGTAAACTTTTTGTGTTCATATGCAAACTGATTGGGTTCACATGCAAACTGGTTGCAGCATTGGGTGCTGAATGAATGCACATTGCCAGGTCTCATTTAGCCCTATAGTGTTATGGCACTTTGCAATGATTTTGTGCGGTTTTGTGCTTGCACAGTAACTATGAACACGTGGTTCTAAGCTACAGCCTTTTTTGTATGCAGGGTCTTAAAAACAAAGTGACCTTGGGTCATCTGGATCTACTCGTCAAGGCAACAAAGCTAATACTGATGTAACTCCCGTAGCAATGCCAGCAGTTGGCGAGGATGTAGAAAATGTTGTCAATATTGACACTGTAGGAGACGAAGTGGACTCACCCATCAAGAGTTTGCTTGTGCCCAGCATGTGTAAATCTTCAGGTCCTATGGATAGTTTGAGCGAGGGTGTACAGGCTATGGATTTATTGGTACAAGCTGTAACTAAATCCATTGAGGTGGATAAAGGTACAATTTCTATAATTAAATTGTACTTTCCATGGCAATTAGAAATTGGTCTTTAGAAGCTTGGGTATTAGGAAGCTGCATTTATGGGTTTAGGACTTTCAGTTTGGTATTCTGAAGTTGCATGGGTGGTGATCTTACTTTCAGTTAAACTAAATGGTACTTGTTGTGGGAATGGCCTTGGGTTCAGGCTTGGAAAAAGAAGATAACTTGCCAGATGTGGAAGGCTTACTTACAGAAACGGAACCACAAGAGAAGTCAATGTCAAGCCCGAAAGCAAAAGGAAAACGACAGGAGAAGGTAATGGCTACAGAGAAAGGAGGTGAGGGAAAGGGCCCAAGATACTCCTTCAGCAACAGAAGGGATTTAGGACCAGTGGCTGCTGATGCCCCTACTTCTAAAACCATTAGTCTTGCAGAGGTTTGCTTGGTTGTAAATCCTAGTAAGATACTTATCCCTAAGGCTTCGAAAAGGAAGTCTTCGCATAAATTGGAGGATGATGAACCCAATCGAAAGATCCAACAGAAGACACATAAACCGGAAGATGGGAGCCGAAAGACCCAGCAGAGGAGAAACGACAGTAAAAAAGGGGAATCAACGGCCATTGAGAGTATACCAGAAACTAGTGCAGCTAGGATCACCCGTAGTGGCGTAAAGCCAAGTCATTAGTTTAGGGTGCTAATGTGATGGCATTTGAAGACAAGCCTCAATTTTGTGATATAAAATTCATTTTTATTTTACTATCCATTGTTGGAATTTGGTTTTCCCATTAATGCTTGCTTTGTAGTTTGTATTGAATTAATCTTAGAGATAAGCACTGAAATAAATGCATGCTTTGTACTGCAGCTAAAGTTCACCAACTCATGTGAGTGATGGGATTAAAATCTGGATTAAAGCCTCCACTAAACAACGCTTGGATTCACTGTACTGACAGTTTCCAAGTCATAAAGTGTTGATTCTTGTTCAAGGCAGATTGTAAGGGTGGTGTTGGTTCACTTGGTTGCTCATATGGTAAGAGGCTCAAAAAGCGACCATCTAAGCGTTGATCTACCTTTTTCATGTATCTCCTCATACCAAAGTATTTTTAGTTTATTTATCAGTAAAAATAAAATAGATGAGGAATCTAACTCAATTTGTTTCATATTTTTTGAAGCATTATTGAATTAGTTACAATTTTTTGAACTCAATCTATTGTAGGTCCCTATTTGTGATCATAGGCCCTTAGAAACCCATCCATGCATAGTTTTGGGGGCTTCACGAATACTTACACTTTTAATACAAAAGCCCGTCCACATTGGGCAAAGTTTCGTTAAAAAAAAATAACTACAAGGCTTACCCAAAAGTTTGTCCACATTGGACAAAGTTTTGTTAAAAAAAATACCTACAAGGCTTACCCAAAAGTTTGTCCACATTGGACAAAGTTTTGTTAAAAAAAATACCTACAAGGCTTACCCAAAAGTTTGTCCACATTGGACAAAGTTTTGTTAAAAAAATGGTCATACAAAATCAACCAATCTTGGCACTGATGTGGATAGTTAACCCGTTGAGGACTAAGGTTATTTTCCTATCAAAAACCATTCAAAATTGTGATTTCTATTATAAAGAGAAAAGAACTTTTCAATTTTAATTTTTTGACATATCCAACCGTAAGATGTTCTACTTCACTTGTATATGCATGTGCACGAAATTTCAGAGACTTTGGCCATGTAGATTGCAAGATAATATATATGTATTTAAAGTGAAGAAAACAAGTTTTTTTGCACCTTGCTTGACTAGATTTGTTGGCTTTGAATATTTTTAGTTCAAATTTTGTACACTATTGATTTTGATTTTCAACTTATCTAGGTTAAGTAGTTGAGTTGAAAATCTTCAAGAAAAATTTAGGGAAAAAAGCACTTAATTTTCATTCATTAAAGAATTGTTAAGTAGAAGTGGATTCAATGTTGATGAAAAAACTAAATTGTTAATAGCTTTTAAATGGAATTGAATCACAATAATGACAACATTGAGATTGTTCTAGCAATAAATTCTAACCGTGCCTAACAAGAGAATTTGGAATTTAATTCTTAATATTGCATTCAAAAATGAATTTTACAAGTTCTTTTTTTAAGAAGATGTTTAGATTGCTTAGAAAACTAAGATTATCTATAACTTTCTTATTATTATAAGAAATTTAATGAAACAAAGCTTTATATGTAAACAAAAATGTAATCTTTGAAAGAAAAAATTGAAAAAAATTAATTTGACTTTCTGTTTTAGATCTTGCCTCGCCCATCAAACTCCATTTTGGCAAATTGTGCCATACCTTGTAGACCCATTGCAAAGATATATGTGGATAATTTTGTTTAAAAAAATTTAAGTTTGTCATATAAGAAAGGTACATTAAATTTGGGGTTCTAAATCACAACTTTCAACATCCAAACTTTTGCTTTAGAGTTTAGGTTTTAGGTTTTAGGGTTTAGGGTATGTTTTGATAATGTAGGCCTATTTTGATATTAATATGACATTTATGTATTTGTTAAAAAAGGAAAAAGTGCATGACTTTGCCAAGCATAATGTTTTAAAATAAAATAACATCGGTATGATGGACACATTGAAAGGGTTAGCAATACCTCAAATGAATTTGTTGGACTCTAGAACTACTGCACTAGTGATGTTGATTTTTTAATTATAATTTGAGGGTTTTACAAATCAATTGGTGTTTACATAAAAGCCCTTTACACTCGATTTCATTGTTTAACTGCATATTCTAGGTACTGTGCAACTAGATTGGGTACTTGGTATAGCGGTGAATCCAGAACTATATGCTTACTAACTCCATCTCGGAAAATCATGACAATAGAGAAGACATAAAGATTATATATGAACAATGGGCCTTACATCGTAGGCTTTTATTCTAATTATCATATTTCAATTTGTAGTAAAAAGCATTAAAAATGAAATCTTTGTAGAATTTATAATTTTCAATGAAAGGTGGCCAAAGGGTTCAAGGAATTGTACCCCATATTCTTGCTTTTGGTGTTTAGTACCACTTACGGACCCACTTTTTTGGATTAGCAAGACAATTGCCCCCCTAGCATTTAGTGTACAAATACACTATCTTGTGATATCCTATTTGTTACAAGTGTACCTAATATTCAATCCCGGGGAGGACACTCCCTATGTTTTAGCAAACTACGTGCGGCGGAAAAAGTAAAACAAGTAATACACCTTAAAATTTAATTTCTTTTTAAAAAAAAAAATTATGGATAGATTTTACTACTTTATAAGTTTATGTTTTGAATTATTGGTATTTTTTTGTGCTAATAGTAATTAGTTATAAATTTTTGAAGAAAAAAGATACACTGTAAAGCTGAAAATAACTTTCACACCTCTATATTATATAAGAAAAAAAATTTGAAAAATGAAAAAAAAATTATATAGAATAGCTTTCTATTGAAAGTTTATTTTGGTTGAATATTGATGCAATAGTCATCTTCATGTGAGCTCTATAAATATTTTAGTTGGAGAACATGCCATTTTAGTTCATTTTTCAACCCTTTCTAGACAATATATCTTATGTTATTTGGAATTGAATTTTTTGTCAATAGAAACCTTTAGTCATTGTTAAACAAAGCTCAAAATTTTAGAATGAAATTATAGTTTATTCAAGGTGAATTACATGAATTACTTTTTCCACCGCCGCACGTAGGTACCCCAAATGTAGTGAGAGTGTCCTCCCCTAGTATTCAATGAGACCCTTCAGGTCCCTAGGTTAGTAAACTTGCTCAATTTATTGTCTTGTTTGGTAGGAATGCAATAAACCACTTGCGTATGCTTTATTTTTGTTTCATTCACATCTCATTTTTGGCTTCCCCGGCTCATTCAATTATAATAAACCCAAACACCAATTGGTTTAAAATAAAAGTGACATTAAAGTATCCCGTAACTTCAATCATAAAATTCAATTGGAAATATAATTTGAGTAGAAAATATAATTGTTTACATCCTTGTAGAATACACCTTCGTCGTTTGATGCGAATTCCAATTCATTTATCAAAGTTAAAGATATGTTGATTGATGCTACTAGATATTGCACAGAAGTATAAACTTGGCCAAAAGAAATTGCATAGCAATATTTGTCCTAAAGAAGCCTACAATTTTGAAAGGTACAACATGATATATTAATGAAGTGGCCTCAAAATCTGACCAGTATCTTCATCTCGCAGTTGTCATCGACTATGTTCTTTCCTTTGTTTAATGCTTTCATGAGCACAAGGCGGGAATTTTGAATCAACAAGCCACATCTCGCAGCTGTCATCTACTATGTTCTTTCCTTTGTTTAATGCTTCATGAGCACAAGGCGGGAATTTTGAATCAGCAAGCCACAATTATGTTGTTGGCTCTCATTCTATGGGGTCAGAGGGTATTAAAAACCAAGAACTAGGGGGGCAACTGTGCGTTCTAAAATGAACTATTGTAAATTCCCAAACTCACAAGTGTAACTCAATTACATCACAATCATAACTCAATTATTCACAAGCATAACTCAAGAACTTACGACCAATGTCAAAAAACTCACAATCATAACTCAATTACTCGCAAGCATAACTCAAGAATTCACACGGCTGCACTCAATTATTCACAAACATAACTGAATTACATCTCTTCCAAAAAATGGCTACAAGTATTATCAAGCATGACAACAATGTTTAGTGTTCACAGAACACTGTAGCTTTGGTATCAAGCACATTTGACAACTCTAGTGGTGCCTAAAATAGTAATTCAGATTGGGACTTCTTGTCATCCTAAACCTGCATAACATCACAAAGAGAATTAGTGCAAAATCCTTGATGATAAGCACTGAAACCTCATGATACATTTAGCAATCTATAACATGATTATAGGCATCTGTGAGCTTACCTGATCAAAACAATAAGGGCACCCAAATTTGTTGAAACTTCAGTTCAAACCCTGAACTCAATTGCAACATCCAACCTTGAAAACTAGATTCGATCCTTGAAGTCCTCCCTGTAGATCAGCTTCAGCTGTGACATCCAACCTTGAAAACTGGATTCGCCCCTTGAAGTCCTCCTCGTAGATCAACTTGCACCTGAATATCTACCCGGGCCCAACAAAAACAGAACATACCACCAAGCAAAAGAACCAAGGCCCAAACTGCTAATCAAGTGCCTCAGCTTCAAGGACAGCAGTCACTATGATGTTTAAGACATCCTCTTTTAGCTCATAGCTACCAAAGTGGCCTTTTAATGCATGAGCAGTCGGTGGCATAGAGAATTTGGATGCCACGATAATGTGTGAAAACACAAAAGATTGTAGCCTGTCATCTCGCAACCAGTAAGTACGAGATCCAGGTTTCAGTCGTTCATACCAATACCCTCTAATCACGTGATCACCAGGCACGAAGGAGCTACCAGAAGCATCAGTGAATGGATTTTGCACCACATGCAAACCTTTATCCACCAACATAATCCAAAAAGCCTCATCGTCACTTGACTCTACCCTTACAGCAATATTGTTTCTGACAAAAACATCCTCTACAATCAATTCACCGCCCGAGCCGGCCTCAACCTCCTCGTCTGAATCAAACAACAATCTGACTAGGGCACTAGACTGTGGTTTCAGCCTCCTCAATGTCCAAGGGGCTACATGAGCTACTTGATGGCAAGCAAACCTAGTGTCCATTTCCAAACAAGCCCAACAAAAACAAGAAATCTCTCGGAATTGAATCAAGGTTGGGTCCTTACGAGAGACAGAGCGCACTTGGTGCTGCTTTCTACTTCCTGGTATCGTCTCACATTGCATATCTTGCAAGCGGCAGATGGCCCCTTCTTTAATCTCCCAAAAGAACTTGTTGCTATATTGCCGTGAAGAAGGTGGCCCCCCATGTTGCTTGTTGCACTCATCTTTTAAGAATTTGACCATTTGCTCTGCATTTTGGATGCACCTTCCATTTACTTTCAGCTGCTCCTTCCGCACTTCTCTCTTGAGCAAAGCACCTGCACCATCCACCTCCCCCTTCCCATATCCAGATGCAAAAAAGTTCCACACCATTTGACATCCCTCTGGTAGTACACCATCACAGACAGTTAAGTTGGGATACCTGGTAACAAAGTACCAAGCCCGAGCTGACTTGAACTGACCACTGCATCCATCCGACCAAAGAATGTGATTTCTAGGTAGAAACCCATAATTCTTCATAAAATCCCGATGCTTCAAAAAACAATGCTGAACATACAAAGAATCGTGGACTTTATCATCTGAAATATAGTAATGAACCTCTTTCAACAAAAGCGGCTCATCGTTTCCTGTGGCCCAACTCGGATTCAATCTGTAAGCTATCACTACTAGAAAACGCTGAAATTTCAACACAACTCTATTGATTCGGTCGCGTTGTTCCGGTCACTGTACAACCAAACTCTGTTGAAATCTGTTGAAATCAACAGAATTTGGTTGTACAGTGACCGGAACAACGCGACCGAATCAACAGAGTTGTGTTGAAATTTCAGCGTTTTCTAGTAGTGTATGTGCACCAATATGGACACTTGAACACTCCGCCAATGCATGCTTTGAGTTTCGTTTTGTATCATCATGGAATAATTCTCTGAAAAATCTACACATGATACGACTGTGTCACTAGGAAGGGAACTGAACAACTCTTTGAACTGTAAATCCTGCCAAGTTGCTACATAATTATGGACCACAGAAGCCCTTAGACGAGGCTTCAAGTACTCAAACAATTCAAATGGCCTAGTTTCACGGTATTCTACAGATGGTGCTTTTTTTGGCAATCCCTCAACCGTATAACCAACAACCTCAGATCCGATTGATTTCCATTTGACAAGTTTATCGGAAGACTGCTCATGAGGACAAATTTTTAGCAGCGTATACCACATGACAAACATTCCCCAAGCAAACACTCACGTTTGTGCCACGTTTCATATTCTTCTTTAGAACAGAGAATCGACTCCCACAAGTTGGTTAACCTACCATAGGCCACAGCCTTTCTTGAGCACTCACTCACTATTGTTGCTGCAACATTACAAACCATGCCACACATGCAAGGGCAATTCAGATGCACTCCCTGTAGATCAACGCGTAAGTCATTGATTCCATCTTTGAGGTCACTCAACTCTTGGTGGTACTTGCAGCAACAAGTGTTCCAATTCTTTAGGCGCCTCACCCACCATGGCTTCAGCAAATTGAATGATGTGAGACTGCATTTTATGGCCGGCATCTTTACTTTGAAAGATGTGTACAATTCCAACTGTGGACACAACCACTATGAAAGTTAGAAAAATGAAGGGAAATAATAGAGCAATTCAAAGTACATGAGTAATCTATATACGAATCATGACCTTCTAGATTTGCTGAATCGGTGGCAATGTTGACACAAGCAGTCAAGCACAAATAAATCCTCAAAAAATCAGTAAAGGACTCATCCACATGAACGACCTGTATGCAAAAGGACAAAGGACTCAACAGCACTTTGCTCTCTTCTACCAAAATGTCAAGCACTCAACAGCACTTTGCTCTCTTCTACCAAAATGTCAAGCACTCATGAGTCCTTATGCCTAAGCTCCTAAAATACAAAGCACTCATCAGCCTTTACTAAGCTTCTAAAATACAAAGCACTCATCAGTCCTTATGACTAAGCTCCTAAAATACAAAGCACTCATCAGCCCTTACTAAGCTTCTAAAATACAAAGCACTCATCAGTCCTTATGACTAAGCTCCTAAAATACAAAGCACTCATTAGCCCTTACTAAGCTCCTAAAATACAAAGCACTCATTAGCCCTTATGACTAAGCTCCTAAAATACAAAGCACTCATCAACCCTTCATCCTCTTTAACCAAAGGACCAAGCATGTACTTTTCAGGAGAAAGGACTATCTTGAAATTGCATAAAGGACTCATGAGTCCTAAACACTTGTACTCACGACTATGTCCTTAAGACTAAGCAAAATGCAGACCAATCTACAGAAGACTCATTAGCACTAAGCAACCCTCACCCAATGTACTAAGGAGTAAGCACCTCAAAGGACTCACAATTGAAGAGGACTTCGTACCCACCCTGATTTTAAGCAATTAGCTCAAAACTGAGTAGTCTAAGGAGTCTAAGGAGAACCCTAAGTATTGACCCTAAGCACAAAGTACTGCCCAAGTGAACAATTGAAGGCATCCACAGCACAAAGTTGTCTCCATGTATGACTACTTTGGAGCCTAAGAACACAGAGCAATACAAAAGTACAAAGCTTTAATTTAGCCTAATCACAAAGCACACACATATTTTGTGGTGGACAAGATAGTCCAAGGACAAGCAATACACAAGGAAGAATGTGGATAAACTCACCTCTGATAGCTGAAGGTACTGCGTGGGATGCTCTTCATATGTGTTTACTCCAAAACGGTGCCTAATTATGTCTTTCCTATTTGGAGAAATAGTCGTTTCATCACCCCAGTACTTGCGGACCACCTTTGTCACAGCCTCAGGCAATGCATCAGACCAACGGTTGCGTCGGGAATTCAGCCAGAAGGCATTTTGAGCAGTATTAAGTAACAACCTTCTTTCCACCCCCCTTTTCAAATTTCTCCTATCCACCCCTATCAACTTAGCCACCCTCCTCTTACTTCCCATTCCTGAAGATGATGCCAATGTGCAGACTATATCCTTAGCCATTACAATCTTAGCTTGCTTCACTCCTATCAAGTGATCTACCATGCCCCCTTTCAGGTCGTTTAGGACTGAATGCCTAAGTTTAACTTTCTCCATGTCCACTAAAAAATCAGGCACCATCCCTTGCAGCAATTCTTGCCCAAGCAACTTTTCAATTGCCAATTGCTGCACAGTTGGGTCATAGCTGCTTAAACGAGGGACCACAATAGCGGTCAACTCTCTGGCTAAAATTTTGCTCACCCAGTGTGTGCTGCGTTCATTGGACTCCTTCAATCCCTGACTTGGATATTCCACGGCTGCAGCGATCAAAGAATCCGCATCTTCCTGCTCTCTTGCTTTGCATGCTCTACATCTTCGGACTCTCTTTCTATTATCGGCCTTCTTCTTTTCGAGATAATCCACCCTATACCGCTCTGCTGCTTCCTCCCGATCAGTGCCAATTGCTTCCATACCTAAGGCCCTAAAATAAAATACTGTCCAAATGCAACACAAAAGTATTAGGAGGTTTCCTGAGACACCCTAAACCCTTTAAAACATCAACAAATGCACTCATGCAAAGAAGATGGTCAACCCCTTCCATTTGCATCTTTAAGAAGATTTTGCAATGACAAGGAGACCATGCTTAGAGTCAAAAATTTATACAACAATATTAAAGCAAACACAGAAGCAAATCTAGGATCAACAAATTGATTATCCGGGCTCAGTACTCCATAATTACAAAGTCTATTCAACAGACTCTTCCAAAATCAGACCTACAAACCCGCATCAAATGCACACTGAAAAATTTACTTGACCCTAAAAATGAGGGCAAGGTGTGGATTCAATCTAAACAAATACACTAGACCTGCAACAAAACAATACCTCCAACATTCTTAGTATGACGTTGCACAAACTTGAATCCTCTGCAGGCATGAAATCACACACCAGTCAAAGAAACAAGAGTGTAGATTGAGAGGTACCTTTAGAATCTTCTCCCGAGACGAGCTGCTTTGCTCCACAGACTGCTACCCCAAAGCCCAATTGCGTTGGAACCTGGCGCCAGAACAATAACCTTGAATTATATTAGAGATCAGTGCAAACCCTAAACCCTAAACATATTATAGTGCCTTCTAGTCGTAAACGTTATTGCAAAGGTCCGTAAGAAGTATAAACTGATCAAAGTTTCAGCCAAAAATTACCTGTGAAGATGAGTTCACATTCGGTGCTGTCAAATTTTGATGTTCTATCTCACTTCTTAGACGACCGAAGAAGAGAATACTGGGTCCTCAAAGAGACCGTTCCAAACAAATGCATGAGGAACCTACACCTCTAACTGTATATCCAATAAGTATCTCCAACGTTCAATTCTTTTCTCCAGCTGCTCACCAATTCAATCACCTTGAACATCTAAGCTTCCAAGTCATGTTGAAGATTGCCCCCCCCGATTATCTGCAGCGGAGACATTAGATGAAAGCTACAGAACATGAAAATACGATCCCTAATACAGAAGCGGATCCTTAGCTACTGAGCCCAGAAGCTCAAACCCAAATCTTGGCAAGTAAGAGCAAACCAAGTTTCGTGACTCCAAACCCTATACTGGAAATCGCAATCATACCCAAAATCTAGCCTGCAAATGTGATGATAGAAAACCCTAAACCCTAGCAGGAAGCTCGCTAATCCATTCATGCGCGTCACTAATTAGGTGGCGAGGCATTTGGCTACATTAAGAAAGTCATAGTTACTCACGCGTTAGGTTGAATTTCTTCACTTTGACATTCAAAGCACCCGGCAAAAATCACGTTGCGTGCACTCCGTCCAATACTACTGCCTGCCTTTCGCTGGCGGGGTCCAAGCCAACAAGTCGGTCTTCTGATTCCCTATACTTCTTTTTTCATTTCTTTTCCGATCAGATCACACCCACAATACAATCCACCAACAACATCCCTCCAATTCACAAACTCCAGCAGGTACCTAAACTAATCGGAATAGAAACCCTTGTCTAGAGACGGCGCGCAAAACCCCAAGTCTCGGAAATAGCTTCAAGCAGTTTATTCAATCTGTATCTCCAATGGTCCAATCAGATGTTTTGACCTTAGCTACTAAGCAAAGCTGGAACCCCAATCTTGGCAAGCAAGAGTAAACCAAGTTTCGTGATTCCAAACCCTAGTTCGGAGATTGCCGCCCTAAATCCAAAACCCAGTTTGCAAATGCGATGATCGGAAACCTTCAACCCTAAACCAATCGCAACGGAAACCTCATCTGGAGGCAGTGCACTAAACCCTAAGTCTGTCAAGCAGTTTGATCTCCAATCTGTACATTTTGATCTGTGGTGTATCTCCAATCAGATGTTTTGATCCAACGGATGAATGATAATACACATCCATCCCTTCATCCAGTTATTGGAAGCCTCACATTCATTTATGACTCCGTCCACCTTGTTCAAGTATGTAGAATTTTTCCAAGGTTGCTATTCTACATCCAATTGTGTATGACATTCATCCGTTTTATGTCCCATTAAGCACATTAAGGACTGGTTACATGACGTTTTGGGCCCTTAAGTTTCATGAAATGATGAAATCATAGCCTAAACACTAGTTAAATATAATACTACAACATTTGTTAATCATAAGGTGTATTTCTTTTGGAGAAATCTAAGAAACTATGAGCTACACAATCTGAAATGGTCCAAAAAAAGGAGTGGTTACGGAGAAATTGGCTCCTATTACCCTATTTGGACCCTTGTAAGAGACAACCATTCGCTTTGCTTTCCCCATTTCTCTCTAAAAGCTATAAGTGAACGATTTATGGAAGACCTATGGTTAGAAATAGGGACCTATGACTCAACTTGTTTGAAAATTCACAAGTAATTCAAAAATGCTTCAAAAACTACAAAACGATTTGGATTACAATCAAAATCTATTTTTCTTTGTCTGAAAAATGAGCTAAAAATAATTCCATACTGAAAACGACATAAAAAAGGCGAACCAGCCCTTAAATGCACACTTTAAGAGCCTCCTACCTTACCGGTAATCCCAGGATAACACTTGGGTTCATAGCTTGCTCGAACACCGTAAGGTAACCTAAAGACACATAGAATGGATTCAATGTAAGGTAAGGTAGAAGGCTCAGTAATGGTGCATGTAAGGAAATATAGGCCTGTTTGGAGAAGCCCGCGAAACCAAAAATATGTAATTTTTTTTTCATGGCTAGAGAAAGAAGAGGAGTTGTCATAGCAATTTTTTTCAGAAAATTTGCAATAAAAATGAATTTTTGGCGATTTTTACAAGGCAATAGTGCATCACTCGCTCATTACGTACATAGACTGCAGCTGTAAAGAATATAAAAACACCAGTGAATGGATCAAATGACAACTTAAAGTGTTCATGGTGCTCTCTAAATCATGCAAAACACATCTTAATTCAATTTAGTTCCAACTTACAATTTAAAATTACTACATCTCATTAACTACACTTCACTTCCAATGTGAGGTACATCATCATTCATTCATTACTAAATACTATACAATACAATCACCTTTTCCACCCTAAAATTATTCTCGAATGAACCACTTTGGATGGGCGGTTCTCAACATAAAAAGTCTACATCACACAAAAGTGCTTCTGTACGATTTTCACAACATTTGTAGAGGTGATTGTAAATGATTGAGCAATTCTATAGCCCCCTCCCATAGAAAAACCCATCATGGTCACAATTAGGAGCTTGCTATCATGCCATTGCTGAATTTATAAAAATATAAAAATTTGACCAATCTAATAATAATAATAGTAACTATATACAATAGAAGTGACTTTCGGGTGTCTCTACCAATGGTTAAAATCTGGCTAAATTTTGCAAATTTTTTGTTTGCAATTGAAAACCTTGCACCTATGTGCCTATTGAAATTGAGGGATTAAAATCATGTCATTTTTGCCACATTCTACATTTGAATTGACATCAAGGAGATGAAGTGCGAAAAACTTAATTGGTAGGTGGAGTGCAAATCGATCCCCATCCACGAGGTCATTGAATAGTTGGATTTTAATGTACATGGGTTGTGTATCTAGAGTTGAGGTGGATTGATATGGGCTATCCATGAGGTTTAGCCATTTTCTTGGATACCTAACCTTGAAGCAATCAACCCTCTCTATCCTTCCCCACCTTGTTGCATTGCCTTCATTTCCCTCTATTGCCTTAGATCTTGGACTAAGGTAGAAGGCTTTAGAACATCTCAAGCTCTAAAAGCATTCTGTAACATAGAGGTACATATTGCTTTCTTCAATGTACCAATTGTATTTGTCAATGCATCAACAATGAACATGTTAGGGAACAAGTGCTTTTAGTGTCATATGTGATTCCAACTTCAAAATTCTTAACTAATTCCACGAAGGTCCAAAAAATATTAAACAACTTGAGGTTAGATGCCACTTCCATTTTTTCTCACAAGTGAAACTAAAAGAAAATTAGAGAAGTTACAATTTCTTTCATAAAGAAGTTTTTGACATTGACAAAATGTCAACCTCCAAAATTAGCAAGTTTATTTCACAAATCCTTTGTCATGGTAGCCTTTTCATATATATATGCCTCTTCTCCTCGTCCACTGTTGATGAATCTCTTCACAAGTTTGCAATTTTGTACATGAAATCGAGCGCCATGGCAAAGTCTGGAGTGATAACCACATCACGTTAAGCACTCTGGAGCCCTCTCCTTCAGAAAAAATGACCCGATTATAGGGCATAAAGTATTCGTAATAGTGCCTAGCACTGGTTACACCGCTAGGCACTAGTTATAGTGCCAGGCACTGTAACCAGTGCCAAGCACTATTACCAATCTACGGTACAATAAATTTTAGTTTTTCAGGCAACTGTGCCGTTTCATCCATTCAAACTCTTATTCTTGGGATTACACTTAAGAGTCAATTGGTATGTATAGTGGAGACACCTTTCCGAAGTTTGAATTTGGCTAATAATTCAAGAAATTTGAAATTTGAGAAACAACATTGAAAACGCCTTAGAAAAATCAATTCCCATTGCATGTGGTATAAAACCAAGTTTAAAACAAAAGACAACATTAAAAACTCAACCAAGAAAACCTTGTAGGAAAAAACTTGGCTGAGAAAAGCTTGACTAACATCTTACACTACTTTGAAAGAAATGGGACAGGCCCCAAACTCTTTAAAATCTTTGCAGCTGTATATTGTGAATCCACTCCGTTAATTACCAAGTTGATTATCTGGCAATTGCTATTTTCTTTGAAGATATGCCCTGGCTTCTCTTCATCAGCAGTTACAATTCTCTTTGAAATCTCGTTGCTAACAGGTCTTGAAACAGGTTTGCTATCGCCAGCCACGACCATGGACGCCCCTACGGTGCCCTGCAAAACAGAAACAGAAGCATCATCGCCAACTTCCATAACATTGCATACCTGCAAACATCAAAAAATACATTAGTTACATAGATGATCACAAGTAAACATTCCCAATTGCACCAAACCTAAACAAATCAATGGTGACCAGTACCGAATTCACAGATTCAAGCTCTTGAAGGTATTACAAATCTACATTAAAGATAAAAAAATTCCACACGCCCTGTTACAGATCAAAACGCACAAACACATACAAAACCGAATTCATAAACCCAAGCTCCTAAAGGTATCACAAATGAACATTAAAGATAAAAAAATTCCACATGCCCTATCACAGATCAAAAAATACAGACGACACACATAGAGCTTATAAGCTCTTGAAGGCATCATGATCAACATTACAAATAAAAAACTTCCACACATTCTATCACAAATCAAAAAGTATAGACAACACACAGAATTAAATTCATAAACAAGCTCCCGAAGCTCCTGAAGGTATCTGATAGATCGACATTACAAATGAAAAACTTCCACACGCCTTGTCACAAGTTAGCAACCCAATAGCTTAATTGAAACCAAAGAACTAAAACCAAAACCTAAAGCTAATCTGCAATGATCCCTAACACGTAGTAGATGTTGGTTATAACACAATAATTCAACAGCTAACTAAACGCCAGACCTATTTTCAGTTTTAGCTTTCATTACCAAAATATTCGCGTCCTTAGGAAGATTTCAAGCATAAATGCTCAAACTAACAAACCTTTGCGTCAGCCCTGCGGAGAACCTCATCAGCATAAACTTCTTCAAAAGAAGTTCCATGTCCAGAAATGACACGCTGCAACACTTTACTAGACAAATCAATTACTTCTCTACTGTACTTGCCATAGGACTTTGAATCCCTGTGATCCGTTACGGTCATTCCCTTCTCTCTCAGGACACCAGCCTCTTCCATCCGCGTGATGCCAGTAGCCCGGCCGCTTTTGTTAGTGATTTTCTTCGATTTCAAAGCAGGAACAGCCTCAGCAAGTGTCCTCGTAATGTCACTCAAAGTGTTCCTACAATCCTACCAACAGCACCGCGAGAAAACCATACTAAATTGAAAGGCCTCAACCGAGATTTGGGGGTCAAAAACAATGGATGAACAGTATCTACTGGATCGAACGCAGGCCAATGTGAAACGAGAGACTTATAAGTGGAAATGACATCAATATCGTAGCAGTTTACAGGTTTCCTCAAACTCTCCGAACTACAACAACGCACGTCAACCTTCCAATTCTTGCACAATCCGGACGAAAAATCTGAGGAGAAAGAAAGTAATCACTTACTGCAAAACTAGTGTCCACATTGCAAGTCTTCAAACAAGAAGTTTCACCCTATTACTAGTCTCTTCCAACCAACAAACTAATAATCTTGCACGATCTTCAATACGATCTTCGACAAGTCTATGCACGAATAGCTGTTGAGTTCAAAACCTAAGTTATAAACGGAAGTAACAAAGTTATAAACCTAAGCGCCACTCAAACACAATCAAACAACATTGCAACAATAAAGGTCAAGAGCACAATTAACGACCTGAGACTTAACCTCACTTAAAGTTGCAATGACCATGACACAAAGTACTAGTGAACTGTTTGATAAACCCCAAATTGCCAGAAAAGAGTACAGCTAGAGTCACTAAACGGCTTGATCCAGCTTTTAGAACTTGTAATAGAAAAAAAATTCGTCATACATACTCTCAACCAAAACAGAGAACAATAAAGCCCCACACTCAACCAAAATAGATAACACAATCTCCACAAAACCGCAACTCTCTAATCCTGTCACATAAAAAATAGTACAAGGATAAAAGAATTCACCTTAAAAACTCATCTCCAACGTGATCCCTGCAAACCTCAAACAAATTGCTCTCGTAGTCTCTTAACTCTCTTCCGCCTCTAACGAAGAAGTTTCGGGTGCAGAAGTAAGCAAATCGCCTATTTAAACCAGACGGATTTTGAACAGAAGCTTCATTAGAGGCCAACATCTGTTTCTCCTCATTCAAGGAGAGCACATCACTCTTCATTGTCTCTTTCCCCAAACCTGCTTGTACAGCATGAATGACAGCTTCGTCTGCTACTAGTTTTATGCGTTGGAATCTTGGATCAGTCAAAATATTGAACGGTACTGTTGGCTTGGAAGAAGTTTCCACATAGCGTTGCTCTTCACGAGCTCGAATTATTCTTCCAATCGCTCGCAGCATATTGGCAATCCTGCAAGACACATCTACAGGATAATGGTTAGAATATACATTAATAAATTACTAAAAAATAATTGAAAAACATAATAATCACAACAAGAAACAATTACAAACATGAGTGATGAGGTAAAGGACCATACGTTCCAGGAGGATACAAATCGCCATTTCGCTTGGCTACTTGTAACATGAAAAGTTGTAACATGTCTACTAAAGGCGCAATATCCTCAGCCTCTGCCAAGTCCTCAATTGTAGACACAATGGAGTAGCCTTTGAAACGACAAAACTCGTCGAAGGCTTTGCGTGCCCAATTCTCGGATTGTACACTGCGCCGACAACTACCTTTTTTAACATTTTCAAGTTCAGTCTCGTCGATGTTCAAAAAACGACTAGACAGGGCCAAGGAAGGATCATCGCCCACAACACTATCAGTATGATCATCATCAGATGATTGGCTAGAGTCCTCAAGTACAATATAGGGACCAATATCAACAATGTCAGCAAGTGCTGCCAATACATCGTCGTCATCCACAGAGTAAGCATCAGTATAGTCCGAATTTGGATGCACAGACAAAGTAGAGTGATTAGTAACTACATCAAGATTATGAACACAAGTAACCTGAACTGCATTGGTGGCCAGAGTGTAGTGCTCTCCACTTTCATCATTGGCTGGAAGACTCATAGCCTCAGATACCGAAACTTCACCGTTAGAACATGGACACTCGACGTTGGTACAAGTGACGTCACTGGAAAGCAACAGAGTACACTCCACTGAAGTCACCACATCTGTGGAAGCAATATGGAGTTCACTTGAAACCTTAGGGTTCCTTAGTGACACTTGAGCATCAACTTTCTGACCAAAATCAGCAGTGAGTTCACCTGAAACCTTAGGGTTACTTAATAGACCCTCCAGATTCTCAACAGTAGGAGAAACAATACGAGACAGTGCAACTTCATTAGAACACGAACCAGCAGCAGCATCTGAACAACTCAAAATTATAGATGGCAAAGCGATCATCTCAACTTTAGGTGATATCACCACTAATTTGCTCACTCGCAGGTAAGGACGTAAATCGAACGGGTTAGGTGTAAGCTGATCAATGCACTCAACCTCTGGACTAACACTCAGACGCCTCTTTCTACCACTTTCCATGATGAAGGTTAGAGTCTGTCTGTTTTGTTGGCCGCAACCGTCCATTCCGATTGTTTTTTTTGCATTGAGCCATTGCACATCTGCGTTCAAGAAACACAAAATCAAGAAACGTACAAATATACAAGAAATAGAAACAAACTCAAAACACTAAGTATACACACACTAAAGACACACACCCTAAGGACACACATAAGCAATGGATGAAAGGAATACGCAACTACCAGCAAACGAGGGTTAGTGTTGTCACGCCAATGAGAAGAAACAATAAAAACGCCGTTCCAACACCCCGCAACAACAAACAAAACCAGCATTAGTAGCAAAATCACAAGCACAATGAATAGTTCTTATTGGCAGCAACTAAAAACGAAGCAATCAATAGCAATAAGGAAGTGCATAAAGGCACAAGCAACACAAAGAAGGAGAAATCACCGCGATGAACAATCGCCACGAGAGAACAAACCGCAAGCGAGCAACGATGAGCAAGCAAGCAATCTGCGAGACAATGGGAGCACTTACAAGAAATGCGAGAGGAGAGGGAGAGGAGGGAGCATTAAGAAGCTTCTCCAATGGGCGCTAAAATACATAATTCAAAAAATCGAGCGGCACGAAGGAACAAAAGTAAAAAAATTTAATGTCGGGCACGCGGGCTGCCCGAGTGCTTAACGCAACGGGAGACCTCTGTGAGTGTTTCTAACTCCACCCTTAAGTCAGAAAGTTGCACACAGGTTCTGGCGGCATATGTTAGTAAATTGTAGGGGTGAAATGTAAACGTAGTGTTCTTTGGCCTTCCAAGCAATGGACACTTTGTTATGTTGATTTTTACCTAATTTAAGTGCTTCAAAACACTCTAATAGTTAAGAAATAAAGGTTGTTAAACTTCTAGCTAAACTGAAATTTTACCTAAACTAAATCAAAGAATACAATTTGCCCTTTCCAAAATAGTAAAGCAAGTTGGATTCTGACATTCCTAATGAAAGTTATGTGTGGATGAAATTCGTACTTAATTCTATCCTAAAAACTTCATCCGTCAACTAAAAATAGCGAATTAATGTGAAATAAATCTAAATTTCAGGGTTGAAAGGTTAATTAAGTTATCTAATGGAATTTTTGGATAAAACCTAATTTTGACCTATTTTAAGATTTTTCATCCAAAATTAGGTTAAAACTTCATCCACCCTTTAATCTTTCCAAATTAAAGTAATTTAAAAGTAAAAGGTGGATTTAGAATCTTCAAAAGATTCTTTAAAAGATTATGTTTTCAAAAGATTCCCTAGTTGTGCCTTGAGAATATTCCTAATTGTTTTTAATTAATCCTAATTCTAAGTTATTATTCTAATTTTAGTGATTTTTTAGGGTTTTATGGTTTTTATGAGTAAAGTGATTAATTAACTTATTGTTAATGTAAAAAGTAAGAATTTAGAACTTTTAGGTGAAAACTTTTAAATGGATGAAAAATCCCCTTGGTTGGATGGAATTCGTCCCTTTAATAATTTTCAAGAGAATAAGTAGATAAATTAGGTTTTGACTTCCTCTAATTATTCTAATATTCCTTAAGTTCCTAAATTAAATTAGATTCCTTTTGAGATTCTTTTGGATGAGATTACTATTTCGTTTTCCAAATTAATTCAAAGTTAATCTAATTATTAATTTTTACAATTTTAGATAACCATTGTTAGAAAATTTAGATTTTTACAATTTTAGCCAATTCTACTTAATGGTTAATTTGTTAGTTTTAATTTTCTAATCTAAATTTTTAAAGAATGAAAACAAAAGAAAAGACAAAAGATAAAATTTGAAATCATACCTTGGTGTCGAGAATATCGATCGTCCCATCATCGCAAAACACCATCATAATCGTCTCCTCGAAATTCTCCATTGTCTTTCATGAATTTGGAAGAAATCTTAGTATTTTTGTTTTTAAAACCTATCTAAAAAGTCCAAATTTGTTAGTTTTGACAATTTAAAACTAATCCTTTGATTTTAGGAATTTAAATTAAATGATAAATTTAATTCATATTTCCTAAGTTTTCAATGAATAGTAGTTTTATTCGATTGCCAAATTTTTAATAGTTATTTTATTAAATATTCCAAGATATTAGTTGTTGTTTGTTTTTATTGTTTTGGCTTATTAGGCCTAATAAAACAAATCCCCCTAACTACAAACAAACAACTAATTTGGATTTGGAATCCTAATTAATAACTAAAACCAACCAAATGAATAGTATTTTATTAAAATAATCTTAAATAATCTAAAACAAATCTATCAATGAATAGGGAAAAGAATAAAAGGATGAACGACAATCCAAATGAATAGTAAAAAGAATAAAACAATCCAACAATTCCAACTTCAATAGTAAGATGCCAAACGAAAAGAATAAAATAATCAAACAATCCAAATTATAAGATACTAACCTTGATCTTTTGCCTTCCTTGTTCTCTCTCTTATAACTCTTTCCCTTCCTTCACTTGTTGTTTTTTGTTTGATTCTTGTTGATGGCGAGCTATGGTGGGTTGAGACACTTGTGTTTTTGAAGAGAATTCTTGGTGTTCAAATTTTCCCTTTAAAACCAAAGTTTTTTATGCGTGGCAACAACAGCCTTAGCTTTTCCACACTTTGAGTGTGGTTTTAATCAATTAGAATTTTGATGTTGGATTTCGATCTGTGAGGTTGAACTGATCCCTGGCTCCGTCCAGTACTTGTGATCACCAACCCAGTTTGTTCGAACTCAGCAAGCTCTGGCTCGTCAGTCGTTCCCGTCCAGTCAGCCGTTCCCGTCCAGCCCGTCGTTCCCGTCCAGCCCGTCGTTCTCGACCCCGTCAGTCCGTTCCCGTCCAGCCCGTCGTTCCCGTCCAGCCAGCCCGTTCCCGATCCAGTCAGCCGTTCCCGTCTAGCCAGCCCGTTCCCAACCCCGTCAGTCCTTCTTGATCCAGCCAGTTGTTCCGACCCTTTCAGTCGGGTTGGGGTCTGAGCTACTTTTCCAACCTGAAATTTTGGTTATTCTAACAATCAAGCACACTATGATGTTAGAAATAACAACCAACAATAAAAGAACAATAATATGGAAAATAATTCTTTAAGCAAGAATTGTGTTAAATAATTTTCGAAACAAAAGTGCCACACATCAATCTAGCAAATAAACAACCAAAAAGTTTTGGAGGACCAATACCTCCGCCACTTGTATGAGCGAAAGAGCAATAATTCAAGGGTTCTTGGACTTTAAATAAGTTTCAAAGGAATATCATTTCTTTGATTCTTATTATTATTTAAAGTCAAAGCTTTGCCTTGGAAAACAAATCAAGTATTAGTAAATCAAAGCTCCTCCGTGCAAACCACAAATTAGTTTTTTCCACAATGGTGAATTTTAACTTTAAAGGTCAAAGCTTCGCCATGCGGGAGCAACCCCAGGAATTAACTAACAACTTTAAGTTTCAAGTACCCGTTTCTAGGTTTCAAAGTCAAAGCTTCGCCGTGCGGGAGCAACCCCAGGAATTAACTAACAACTTTAAGTTTCAAGTACCCGTTTCCAGGTTTCAAAGTCAAAGCTCCGCCGTGCGGGAGCAACCCCAGGAATAACCAGGATCCAAGGATCCAAACTAGTATTTTGAAACTTAATTCTTAAAGGAGGTACACATGACAGTGTTTAACCGAACATTAAAAACTAATTTCCAAAATGCGAAGCAAAGTTTTAAGTTTAATCACTAAAGGAGGTACACATGACAGTGTTTAACCGAACATTAGCAACTATTCAAACCAAACACCCGTTATACAACGAGTTTTGGCACGTGGTGATGCTCAAAACCTTTTGGCAAAGTCTAGCTTTGCCGCTTTAAAGTTTTAAGTTCACAGACTATTCTCAATTCACACAAATGGTTGGTTAGTATCCAAAAGAACAATAAAATCAACTAGAGTTTGGGAACTACTCCCACAACTCCAAAATATCAAAGTTTTGGGGCTTGAAGCCTCCAAATTCAAACAAGAAAAGAAAAGAAAGCTTTGAAGGGGCCCTCTGGACCTTCAAAGTACAAGAGAGAACAAGAAATAGAAGAAAATAGCCAAAATTTGGCTTAAAAAGTGCTCCGACAAGTGTCGGTAGCACGACAAGAGCAACAACGAAAATGAAACAAAGAATGAGGGCCACGAACAACCTCGAAGAAGGGCCTTATATACTTGCTCCCGCCCCCCCCCCCCGGTAAGTTGTTCGTAAAATAATCTTCACTTTCAATCTAGATATTTTGCTAAACTACCTAAACGTATTTTCTAAATAATCTTTGTTTAATGGGAAGGAAGGTTCTCAAGCGAGTTCCTTCTAGGCCCTAAATGGCCTTAGAATCTTTTCCCAAATCAAATATTTGATTTTCCCAAAGATATTTTGAAAACCTACCTAATTAACCAAGATATTTTGTGTTTTAATCTAGGGTTAGTTCTAAATTGTCTTTCTTTAGTCCAAAAGATGGCTTCTTACGCAAGACAAGTATCTTGGGCAAATCCAATCTTTGATTTTACAAGAGATATTTGCAAAATCAACCCAGATTAATCAAAAATTACCTTTTAAAAGTCAAACTAAGGGCTGACCCTCTCTATCTTTTGAGGGACAATTCAAAACTGAAAACAAACTGCGCCATCGCGTTCAGAAGACCCCAATTAGCTTAAGGGACCCCTTACCCCTACCTCTCCAACCGTTTTAAAGCACAAATTTGAGTCACGGTAACTCAGAACAAAAGTTAAAAAGCTAACTTTTGGAGTTTGCGTCTTTTGATGAAACTGTCGGTCTTGGGTGGTTTAGAATATTTGTGGGAGTAAGAATTGACCCTTGAAACGCTCCATTCGGACACCGCTAGCTCCTGGTTCGCCGGTCAACCCGCCGCCAAGTTGTAAATTCTTGTAAAATTCGCTGTCGGTTCTAATTCTGGTGCTTGGAAATGTCGGAATGTCTTCAAACTTGACAAGGCTCTTTATTGGCACACAAAACACTATCCTAATTTTTAGTGAGATTTTACCGCAACATTGGTAATTTCTAGGAATTTACGAATGCAGTTTTAAGCGGTTGACTTCCCATGGAGTCATCGTGGAGTTTTGTAAAATCCCGAAACTTTTGGGCAATCTTCTACAAGATGTCCATCAACTAAGGGCAAAACCAAATCTCCAATAAGAATGCTATTTTTAGCAATTCTTTAATAATTTCCACCCGGGGGGGAAATTATTCTTGATACCAGGGGAATCTTGGATGATCGGGCTTCTATTTGACCTCCTGGCATGCTTTGACCTAGAAAAGCACCTCTTTGTATGTTCCAATCATCATTTCCTCCATCTTGGTCTATGAATGAATGTATTTTTCAAAATTACCTGCAAACAATAAATCTAACTCTTTCGAGTTGGATTTGGACTGACTCTGACTAGACTCTAACTTTTAACCAGTTTGTTACATGTATACTTATAGCTGTTGTATTACATGAACAAGACACTAGGATTGGTTAACTCTCAAATTCTCACATCGCTCGGAATTACTAACTTAACTACTTATTTATACTAATAAGACCTAAAATTAGTGAAAATGTAACGTCTTACGTGTTTCACGCATTTAAGGCCATGACACACCTCTTTGGTAGGGACTTCTACCAAAACCCACAATAATTGTATTTTTATATGTTTTTTCCTATTTTTCACTCAAAAATTAACTAAAAATCGCGAAAAATAAGTTCAGAGTTCCAAGTGCCAACTTGAGGGCTCACAACCTCCTCCCTTAGGCCTCCCGCGATGTGAGGGCCCCGGCCTTCAGGCTCGGGCTCCACCCTCCCCTTCACGCCAGGGCCCTCACATCGCGGGAGGCCTAAGGGGGGAGGCCTCCCACTATACATTTGCTTCGGATCGCATTTGATTTCTTCCTCACAGGAATTGTCTCAAAGTCACACAACAGGAGTCTTGTCACAGAGGGGTTGTTCAATTTTGTTACGGACAATTGACTCTAATCGGAGTGCTATACAAATGCCGAACGCACCTACGAAGGATGGCTTTGGTCTTGCGTTTTCTACTTACCGAATTTCAAATTGGAAACTTTCTTACAAACATATGCTCACCTTCTCACCTTTTGTCCTCAATCTTGCATTAACTTACAAAAAAAATTGAACCCTGCAGAAGGCCGTTTGACTTTTGGCAATGGTGCAAATACAAAGAAAATAAAAAAATAGTTTTAAAACTGTCGTGGTACTATTAGTGCCATGTCAGTTCCTAAAGAAGAAATTATTTAAAAATTATTATTTTTTATATTTTAATATTTTTTTGGTTCTATTGCACTGTTGCATGCAATCTCAAGACCCTTAGTTGGGTTCAGATTTTTCCTAGTGGGTTGCGCTCCGTAGAGAAACTTCTAATTTTTTCGTGTGTAAATTGGCAAATTTCCAATTCAAGATAATCCTCTTAATTGGGAAGCAAAAACAATGGCTAACACGTTGTTTTCCAAAGCTAAGCACAATTTGGGAGCTCTTCAAGCCAATGAGCCATTGGCTTGAAGTTTGCTTGATTTACTTTGTCTTTGCTCAATGTACAAATCTCAAGTTGCATTATTCTCAAAAGGTTGCATGTAAGTCCTACTCAAGAATAAATGTTTTGCTATGTTCTTTCTTGAGGATTTTTGAATTGACATGAAAAAGAATCCATGATGCTATGGTTTGTAAATGTTGAGCTCAATTTGAGGGGGTTTCAAGGTAATGAGGTCTTAAAAATCTGTACCATAATACATGAATCTACAATAATTTGGTTGCTATGGTTTGTAAATGTTGAACTCAATTTGAGGGGGTTTCAAGTTAATGAGGTCTTAAAAATCTGTACCATAATACATGAATCTACAATAATTTGGTGGATAGAAAAATAAGATTATATGTGCTTGAAACATGCTTGCATTCTTCCATTGTTTGAAATTTGAATGCCTTGTTTGTAAGGGGTTAGAAGTTAAATACAAATCCCTAAATGCACGACTAAAACTAAAAATGAAATTATGCATGACTCTTACAACTTTTACTCACCTCATTTGTAATGAAGAATTGTAGTGAAGAATTGGGATCTTTCATTGGTATGGTTTGGACTTTCAAAACTTAATTCGGATGTTTTATTATATAACATTGAAAAGAAAATCTATCCATAAATGCAAATGCGTATTTAATCTAAATTTTGTTATGATTTGGCAAAAGTATGTGAATTATATTATACTCAAACTACATGCACATTTATAGGTTTTATTGAATAGATATATCCAATTATTGATTCAATAGCAATGAAATTAAGATCTTTTATCTTTAAACTTCACATGAGAATTCTATCTTGAGACAATCACACTCTAATCATTTTGATTGCATGATTTTTCACAGCAAAGATTCATTTCAAAGTTAACTTGCAACCCAATTACGGTTGCATAGGCCCACAGGTTTATCCTAAGCACTTCACCATCCATTGGATGGATGGTGAATGTTGTGAAAAGTGCATTTTATCCAATTGATATTCATTGAGAAAGCTTCAAGAAGAATCATATACTATTTCAAAGGAAAGAAGAAAGAATGTTCCTCATAAATCAACAATATATATGTTGGAGAAGTTCCAATTATTTATTCCAAAGTTTTAGAAGAAGTTTTAGTATCTTCAAGATGAGTGCCTAGGATTAACATCTACATTTCCACTTAGTAGAATTGACATTTCTATTGCAAAGAACAAAAAAAATTGAAAGTTTTTTTTGCATATCTAATGGTAGGATCATCTACAAATCTAGTGTGAGAAGGTGCAAAATTTTTTTTGGAAACTTTTAGGACCACATAGATTGCAAGATATTTGCATTTAAAGTGAAAAAAAAAAACTTTATTGCACCTTGATTGATTAGTCTTTTTACTTTGAATCTTCTTAATTAAAGTTTCTTGCACTACTAATTTTGAATTTCTAAATTTTTATGTTAAAGAATTGAGTTGAAAGTCTAGGCTTTTTTTTTAAAAAGGATTTAATTTTCACACATTAAGAAATTGTTGAGAAGAAGTGGTTTCAAGATTGAAAGGAAAATTAAATTGTAAATAGTTCTAAGATGGAATTGAAACATGCTAATATCAATGGTGAGATTGTTCTAGCAATACTAGCAAAAAAAACTACGTTCAAAACATCTACACCTATTGTTTTGGACAAAAATCAACTCAAATTTGTTGATTTTTTCTGTTGTTTTGGACAAATCCAAATTTAAAAAAATTAAAATAAAATTCTTGAATTTCTATTTTTTTCCTCTCTATCCTGATTTTTTATGGATTTTTTGTGAAAATAATTCTTTAATATGGGTAGCCACCATCAAAGTAGCCACCTGCCACGCAAGGAGGCCAACACAACAATCTCGCCAAAAGGGCAGCCTCGCCATGCGGGCAGGCCAATGAGGCAATCCCGGGTGCCTCCAACAAGGATTGAATCCCAGACCTCATGGTTGAGGTCCAAGGGTTCAACCACTACACCATTCATGACTTTACATGCAATATACGGGAGTAGGTTTTTATTTATCTAGTTTTTCTAATTGTTTTCGTTTGCTTTATAAAATCAGCAGACTTTGGAGGCCATTTAGGTGTAGTAGAACAACTTTTTTCAAAAAACTTTGGACTGTACAAAGTTGCAAAATCAAGTTATCTTTCATTTTCAAAAATCTGTTTCAGATTTTGAGACTCCAAGACAAAGTTATGGACAAATTTCAGAGAGGATGTTTGAAACTGTCAAAAAAATGTCCTTTTTAATTTCTCTCTAAACTTTGCCCATAACTTCTGATTGGAGACTTAAAATCTCAAACGGATTTTTGGAGATGAAAACTAGTTTGACTATACAACTTTTCATAAATCAAAGTTTTTTGAGAAAAGCTATTTTACTATGCCAAAATGGACGCCAAAGACTACTAAGTTTTAAAGACACCGAATTGTGAATGATTAAATTTATAAAAAATATTCCATTGTATAATCCTCACCAAGAAGTCTTTCAACCCCACTATGAAATCTAATAAAAAAATGTGTACAACAAATTTCACAAAATTATAATTATTTAGGTTTAGCAAACCAATTGAACCATCATGCTCAAATGTATGAAAGTAGTCATAATACAAGAGTCAATTAGTAAAATATAATTACAATTTAGAAATATCTATTTAATAAAATTTGTGAAGGAAATACCTTGACATTGAATTCTCTCTATTGTAAAATTTTCTAAGGTAATTTGAATTTTTTCATTAAGTGTGATGAGCACATTGATGTTCCTTAAAATGTTTCCACAATAAAATTTGAAAAACTCATCACCAATATTTTTCAATCAAATACTTTATAATACAACAAAAAGCACACAAAAAAATTTGCCAAAAATGGAAATTTTGTTTTTTGAAATTGAAATTTGGTGTGCTTATCAAGATTTCATAAATTAATAAATTTCATAGGATAGTTTTGATAGTATATTCTTCAAATGATAGCATATTCACTACAAGAAAATGGCATGTTTTGCTACTGGAAAAAATGACTAGCTACCTGGAACAACTAAAGAATGACTTGAACTCCCTAAATGCACCAACATTACAATATCCACATCATCTAAGTCATTTCGCAGTTGCTAGTGCAACTTCAGGATGAAAAGTTCACAAGGTGCAAACTTCATCCTCTAATTTTCGTTCACAATGTCAAAAAGTTTTCTAAAGTGGATTGTTGTCATGTATTGTGACTGCACTTCACTCGAAGGTGACTAAAAAATGACTTTAGAATGACTAAATAATGACTCTAGGGACCCTCGTAGACATCTTCTAGGGAGTTTCAACTCATTAACAGAAAAAGAAAAAGAAAAAAGCCACCACAAAAGATGTGGTAGAAAGAGACTTTTCAAGCGACTTGGGTTTCACTATAGAGCCACTACGGAATGAGTGACTTGTCACTATACTTGACTTTGCACTTTAATACAAAGTATTTATATTCTTTAATATGTTGCCATGTGCCACATTAACAAATGCGGCTTCAAAAAGATGATGTATTATCCAAAAATACATTAGTAAATATTGGACAATGAATTTAAGTGCCTAAGGTCCTAATTACTCTCAGTAAAAATTCACTAAATTAATAGAAAAATAGAAGATTTATGCTTTGCAAATGATGATGTCATTGGGGTTGGGGGTATGACTTCCACTAGTTTATTAGAGCACCATCAATTGATGAATTTATGATGGCTTCTCCTTTTCTATGGTATAACTTGCTTTCTCTTTGGGTTTTTTTTGTATGATTTATTTAATCTCCTACAATTATAGGAACAATTATTTTTTGACAATTTTTGCCATTGTTTTTGTGTGATTGTAAGAAACACTTGCCAATTTTGTTATGTTTTATAGTATTCATGTCTTTTTGTTCTAGAGTACTTTAAAATTATAATTTTTAAAATTTTTCAAAAATATAGCCAATGTATACACTTATAAGATGAAGGTAACTATCAAAGGAAAATCATAGAAAAATCCTCTAAGTAGGAAAACTAGAAAAGTGCCAAATCTTAAGAAAATAAATATTTTATTATTTGAATTAAGAAAAAATAAGAAAAAAATCAAATCAAAAAATCAAAATTAGCCATTTGTAACAACTTCATAGAGGTGGTCATTCACCAAAAAATACACCAGAATAAATTTTTATTGTGTTTCATGAATAGCTGTACAGCTCATCTTTAACTTGGATAAGGTATCTCTTTTGATGATTTGCTGTGTGCTATGTGCCGAGTGCTGAGTCCATCATATCATGCCTTTTTGGATGTTGGACGAATGTGGAAAGGTTCTCATGGTTGTGCTGGGACTACCCATCCTGTACTTCATGCTGGTGAATTCCCAGTGTCAAGGAAACCATGCATCAATATACAGCCTTTGGCAACACACTGCTGTGAGTAGATGAAAGTACATTCTCTTCTAGCAACAGTTATCAGCTTATCTTCACTTCTGTCTTTTTGAGAGTTAAGGAATGTGATATTGAAGCATTCTTGATGATTGGAGTTGTCTTTCAACAGTATCCGAGTAAGCAGAATACCAGTATCAAATTTTATGTGCGGTCTCTTACACTGGAACCACCAGTCCTCAATCGTTCCTCATCTCGCTTCCCAGTCATGAGTCCGTTGTGCTATGTTACAGCCGGCCTGTCTGAGAATGCGATTTCCTAATCGTATTCCAAATCTCTACCAGTGGCTATTACTTGAGAGAAAGCAGAATTGATTGATGTCAAATTCCACTAGTAGAAAACTGTCACAGGTAACAAAAACTAGCTAATATTTGCAGTCAACGCGAAATTCTGAAAAGTGTGTTGCAGTCAACAAAAATATCAGCTAGCTTTTTGTTGACTGACAGTTTTTTACTAGTGTTTGGAAGCAAACCTACAAATTGTTGAGCAAGATTCGCCATCTTTGAGAGTTGCTTGTTCATTGTGGATATTTACCTGCAACTATGTACTCTTAATTAAGCAAAAGACACCTTTATCACAAGCAATTCAAGGCGCAGTGCAAATATGACAACAAAATTACACAAGGAGAGCTAACAACCAACTTCCTTTTTTGTGTTTTATATTTCTTAAGCTCAGTTTCGTGTCAAATCTTGTGTGAAAGGTTGTTGAAAAGTTACAAATGACGTGCTTCTAGTAGCTATAGCCCTCGTTGTGATTGAGATCTTGAGATTGCACCTCACAAGGTTTGAAATGATATCACCAAATTTTTGATACCCGCGGATTCAATTTGATCTACAGTATACCTCAATAAAATTTCAATGAAACAATCGGAAAGCTCAGGAGGGCAATTGTCAATACGGAAAGTCCAGCAAGGCAATACCTCAAACACATCCTTCACCATCTCATGTTAAGAAGGAATGACTCTGCAACTGACGAACATATGATTGCCAGAGATCTCTCCTTCCTCAGTTAACAGCCTCATAGCATTGGTAGGATGCCCCATTCGATCCTAAATTATCAAGCGCTACTGTAATACTGTCCAGTTCGCCAAGCATGAAAGTTTGAACGCCTTTGACAACAGTCCATCCTAAGATGAATTGATGCGCAACTGAACTCGGACTGGATCATACCTTGTAACAAACTCGCTACCGGTAATCCCAGGATAACACTCAGGGTCATAGCCTGCTCGAACACCAATTACACCATAAGGTAACCTAAAGACACATGAAATGGATTCAGTGTATGTGCCACAAGTATCCACAAATCACTAGACCTGAGAATCGGTGATGATAAATTGCCACTAATCATTTGATGTCTTAACTAAACGGCTAACAAACTTCACTAAAAAGTCTAATTACACATGATTGAACCTATACAAAGCGTCTGTTACTTCTTGGTTCCATCTTCATGTACTTTAAAAGATGACTAGTTTCGTCAAGGTACAATCATCCAATGGCTATGCTCAATAATAACAACAATGGCTTTCTAGTACCATGATTGCAATTTCGAGTAATGACCAGAAACTATCTAAAACTCACTGCAAGAAAGCACTGCTCGACTCATCTTTTTTGACAACGAAAGTTAACCCAACGTTGATGCCAATGATCAACCCCACCGCCACTACAAAAAACAACCCCTTCGCCCGTTTATTCACCTTCACCTTCACTTTCGGCAGCACAATATGCCGCAACACAAACGCCAAAACGATGACAGGCAGAAGGAACAAAACGAAGGTCAGAACGGTTTGCACATTTCCATGACCCACAGCATTATCCGCCACCACAAAGCCCCCAATTTGCGACGCCCACAACAGGAAGAAGATCGACACAAAGAGCGAGATCGACGCTCTCAACACCGAGCTTCGCAACTCCTGCACCTCTCGTTTCAAACTAGCGCCAGTGGAAGGAATCACAGCCGTCGTGCCAATCACCAACGAAACAATGGAAAACGAAAACGAAAACGCCGTGCAAACCAAAAACCACCCTATGTGCACCCGGTTGTCGGCGTTCGTGTATTCTGAATTCAATTCGGCATACCTGTCAACCGCTGGAGCACCAGCACCAAGTGACGAGTTTGTCGAAGTCTCTGAATTTGGAATGCCCAATGGAGGTTGCAACAAACATCCGAATGTCACCGTCGCCACAAGTGCGGCGCCCATGAGGATGGCGTTTACAGAATTCGCACTCTTCTGACGCTCCAGTTCCAACCACTTCACGTCCCACGGCTCCAGAATATCCACCAGCTTCAGGTGTCGCCCACGTTTGGCGATGTCCAAAGCCGTGGTGCCTTGCCAAGTGGTGGCGTGGATGTTCACGGGAAGTTCCTGACATGCGAATTCTTGGAGAATCAGTTTGACTATGGCGATGTTGCCTGACACCGCAGCGAGGTGGAGTGGAGTGAATCCGTCGCAGTCTTGACCTTCTTCGTCTTGCTGACTGCTGCTGCCACTGCGCCCACTGCTGCCACAAGCTGCGAGAATTCTTGTTTGTGAGGATTTCACCAAGATTCTCACAACGTCCTCGTGCTGTGCTCGTACCGCTAAGTGCAAGGGCGTGTATCCGAAGCGGTCCCGTGCGTTCACAACCTGAGATGAAACCTCGGACGCGCACATTATGAGGCTCACGATCTCAATTCTTCCGTGCAAAGCCGCCATGTGCAGAGCGCTTCTGTCTTCGTAGATGTGAACCCCAGCTGTGATCCCCAAAGGATGCCTCTCCATTTCGTCTTGAAACGCAGCAAAATCTCCACTCATTGCAAGCTCCAGATACTCCTTGAGGGGATTCGAAGTCCCCTCTGGAGTCCGAGAGCGAATCTCCACCACGCGCATCTCCACGTCGGGCTCCATCCCTCTCTTCCTCGTCCCGTTCTTGCAATTCGTCCTTGAAACTCTCCATCAACACAACCAAACCTGATCGGTCTTAAGGGAAAATGAGAATTGGGGAAGAAGGGAAGTCCTCGGTCCGCACTCTAGGTAACTTATAGCTGTGGAAGATGCTTAGCGAATCCTGGGCTCGTTGGGAACAGTGGGTTGTCGGTAGGAGTTTTACATGTGATTCCAGTTCAGGGTTCGGGGGATTGGGAGACTTTGAACCCAAATTTCAGAGCAGAGGGGTCCGCTATGCAGCTTAGCCGGCATAAACTTCGAGCGCTTTCAGGACTCGAAATCTAACACTTCATACAAGACAATCTAAAAAAATAAAAGTGTTCTACTCAGCAATGGTTGAATCTTCCGCAAACCGCAACATCCGGATGCGCATCTTGTCGTGACGTACTGCTACGTATTTCTTAACTTGATCGAGCTTGACTCTTTGCAAGAAATTGAGCACATGGTAAGTAAGTCAAAGGAAAGATCAGACCGGAGTCTACTGAAATTCAGGGTTGAAAAGTAGTACCGCTACTTGGAAATCCCATGCACGGTCGAGTCTCTGAAATTTTGTAATAGAGGAACATGATCAGTTTCCGGTGGTGGGAGTGTGGAGCCGACGAGTCATTAGAAGAAATCTGGACTCTGCCGAGGGCTGCTAAGAAGTGCCGAAATGGATCCAGGATTAAGGTAAACTCTACTCGATTACGGACAGTACTCCATTACGGACAGAATGGGAGCAAGCCCACTGTGGGCTGAATTATGTTAGTGGTGTACATTTCAGAACTTAATGTACACCATCATTATAATTTTGCCCACAATGGGCTTGCTCTCATTCTGTCCATAATGGGGTAGTTTACCTTACATTTATTTAGCCACTGTAGGAATTTTTAGCCTATTGCTATGCATTGTTGATACACCCAAGTGTCAAAGCATTGATTAGTATTTAAATGGAGAAGGGTTGTACCAACTATTTTTTTTTATTCAAAAGAGAATAGGAAACTAAGATATACTCCTTGTTAGTCCCAATATTCATACAAGGGGAATCTTCATTTTGTCAAAGATTCCCTCTTTTGAATAGCTTAGTAGGGCTACAAAAATAGCTCAGTTTGTCAAACCCTAATAGCCCTCTAGAGAGTCCAATTTTTTTCTAATATCTCCAATCTCTAATGTAGAGATGAGTTTCATTCAAGATGACACTAAAGATGAAGATGAGTTTCATTCTAGTTTGGAAATTCTTACAAGGTTACTTTTCAACATTGGATTTTGGATGTGAAAAACATGAGTGAGCCACAAAGTAAGTTTTATTCTACAATATGAGAGATTACATCTTACAATGAAAGAATGTCGCTAATCTGAAATCTCCTAGAACTTTCCTTGCAAATTTTTCTCTATAGGGAAAAAATGAGTGGTGTCCAAATATATGATAAGTGAAAAATCTCCACAAACTCAAGCTATTTTCACACTAACAAGATTTTGGAGTTGCCAAAAGTAATCTCTTCAAGATTTGTGTGGTCCAAAGTAATTACTTTGAAAGTTGGCAAGATTTTCTTTTACAATTGCCCTCCTTACACCAGCCACTAATTAGAACCACTACACCAATTATCTACATCTCAAAAAGATCATATGACATTCCTATAGTAAAGTTAGAATATGAACTGTCTTAAATCCCACCTTTACCTTATTATGTCCTCAAAAACACCAATAATCCTTTCACTTTGAAAATAGATGGGGGAGCTTGTATTACTTTTAATTCTAATTCCTTGGATTTGTAGTGGATATGTAGGTATGGTATACGGCCTCAACGTATATATACAGTTACCAAATTACAAATACAAAAGATGGATACATATATAACTCCCACTAAAAAATAAATGCATTTGCCACAACTAGTTGAAAATTGATTAAATGTCCTATACAAGTGTCTTGCGACTGTAGCCCTTGTTATTAGCACCAAATTGGACATGTACATTGTTTTAGTTGCGAAGTAGTCGTAGATTGAAGTATAGGCACTACTACAAGATGGAGTTGTTTTAAGTGCATTTTAAAGTATAGTCTTAGTAGTAGGATTAAAGTAATGAGCTTTAAGGATATTTTTAGTAAAAATTTAGTGGAAATACGTGTGTTTAGAATTAGTTTAAAACATTTTGAAAATATCCTAAAAGTTCATTATTTATAATGTTATTACTAGGACTATATTTAAGAACTCACTTAAAACACCCTATTTTGTGGTAGTGTAGAATTATAGAGTTCAAATTTAGAATGAATGTGAACTATTCTCCATCCAATATTCGTCACAATTGCGGAATCCACCATATCAATTTGCAGTTCCAAAAAATTACTAGGAAACAACTAAGAAATGATTGCATCTGAAAAATGAGTATCACTTTCTTGACTATCTTATATCAATTGTCCCGTATCAATTGTCAAGAATACCATTAGGTTGGATATATAAGACTTGTAAGTTTTTGTATTCTTATGTAATGAATTTTGTTAATAGAAATCTATAATTTCTACAATTTGTAGGGTTTTGTAGTATGTAGATTTCTCCACTCTGTAGAAATCTTAAAAAATTTTAAACCTAGCTATGAAATTATAAAGTTTCCTAAACAAGTGAAACCTATTAAATACTAATGTTAGAACTTTTAAAATGTACAAATCATTGAGATTAGAATTTCAAAATCTACAAATCTATAAGTTGCAAACAAGTCACAAGGATGTCTCAATTCTATGAAGTCATTGGACTCTAAAAACCTTCACTATACAAATTGCATTTATTAATGTACTAATAATTAATGAACATATAGGGGAGGTGTACGCTTTTCAAGGCTTAACCCATGATGGACCAAAAAGAGTCAATGTGTCTTCTTTGAATTTTCAATGACAAATTTTCTATAGGGTGAAACAAATCTCTATATTCAATAAATTAGAATCTCGTAGAGTACGTAATAGGTTTATATACTTGATGCATTTTCCGATTTTCAAAATTTGAATGTGAGAAGTATTTAAAATATTATTTAGGAAATGTAGTGTAATATAAAAAGGGAGTAAACATAATGTTTTTTTCAAAGAAAGGAATAGGAGGGATGGAAAGAAAACATCTTCTTTGACATTTTTAGTCTTTACTCTACACAAACAAACTAGCTCTAGAGATTTTTTATTTTTCAATTTTTTCAATTAAAAAATAATACATTTCCCTTAAATTCCAAGACTGTTTTTTTGGTGGATAAAAAAGCATTATTCATCTTTTTATAATTTTTCTTCCTTTAGAGAAATTCTCAGCCTTCCGGAGGGCTGGTCCAGAACAATTGAAAGGACCACAAGATTATATTTAACTTTGCTTAATGATTTGTTTTTCCGCGGTGTCCGACGATTGTCAGTGGTTCAAAATTCATGTATAAGTGGTTAAATAATGAGGATTAAGGTATTGTAAACTAAGCAAAGTGAAGTGAATTTTCAAGCTACTTTGCAAATAAATTAGAAAACTCTGACGTTTTCCAACTAGATTCTAAATCCAATTAATTTAGGGTGTTTAATGATGAGAAGAGAATATCTTTATGTACACATGGGGTGGTAGGAGGTAGAACAACCCATGTGAGATATGTAGTTTAGAATTTGTAGTTTCTCAACCGCTCATACTTAAGTTTAAAGTAGGAATTGTGTTAAAACTAGAATTTTAAACCCCATTTAGGCATAGTAAAATGATTTTTTTCAAAAACCTTTGAACTAGAAAATGTTGAAAAATAAAACTAGTTTTCATGACCAAAAATCCATTTGATGTTTAGAGCCTCCAATAAAAAGTTATGGACAAAATTCTAAAAGGGGTTGAAAGGGAGATTTTCTTTGACATTTTCAAAAACTTTCTCCAAATTTTGCCCATAAATTTTTATTGGAGGCTCTAAACTTCAAACGGATTTTTGGAAATGAAAACTAGCTTGATTCTCCAACTTTATTTAGTTCAAAGGTTTTTGATAAAAATTATTCTACTATGCCTAAATGAGGTCTGAAATTCTAGTTTTAACTCAATTCCTATTTTAAACTTAACGATGATCGGATGAGAAACTACAAATTCTAAACTACATATCTCACATGGGTTGTTCTACCTCCTACCACCCCATGTGTCCATAAAGAGATTCTCTTCTCATCATTAAACATCCTAACCTAAGTGACTTTAAAAGCTAGTTGGAAAATGTAAGAGTTTCCTAATTTTTTTGGCAACTAGCTTGAAAATTCACTTCATTTTGCTTAATTTCATTGAATTTGCTTAATTTTCCAATTAATCACCTTGTATATTCACGAGGCTGATTATTAAATAGACTTCTACTACACTTTCATTATTAGAGTTCTGACGTCTTTTGTGATATTCACCCACTCTAACAATGCACTGCGGCTATATGCCCCTACTAATTCTTACGCGATTAATAGACTAGTTTGGTCACTATGGAGCAGCCCTCTGGAGGGCTGAGAATTTCTCTAACGGTTCTCTAATGCCCCCAAAGCTATGTTTTTTGCCTATAAAGTTGATCATCCAAAATTGTTATAACCTAAAAATCCAACAATCAAATTTTTTATGTATACTAGACAAAGTAGTCTTTTGTGCAAAAACATATCAAAGTGAGACAATTCATGGAAAACCTCTAGTGTCAAAAAGTTGTTCAGCCTCGAAGGCTTAAGTGATGCCAACTTCAAAATTTATGACTAATTGTACAAAGGTCCAAAAAAAACATGAAATGACTTGGACTTGATCTCAATTCCATTTATCTTCCAATACAATTTTTACTAAGAACATTTCAAGAAGCAAAACTCTATAAAATTGCAAATCAACTAGGAAATTGTCACTTTAAGGTAGGTACATCCAAAATTGCATTGTTTCTAAAAGCGCCACTTCAATAAATCCTAACACTGCATACAACTTTGAAATCAATATGTACCTATTATTCAACTTAGAACATCTACCTAATTTTTTTTGGCCCTTTATAACTTTTGCCTACAATATCCAAATGTGGCATTCTTTGGTGCGTTGAAACCTCCTTTCAGTTGCCAACAAAGAAATATAAAAATTTGACCAATCCAATAGTAATAACTATGCATAGTAAAAAAAGTGGCACTTTTGGATATCCCTATCTTATAAACCTGCTCAGTCCTTTACTTGCTTGCACATCAAACCCAACAAAAATTGCAAGAAGTAAGGTAGAACTACCTATCACCCCCCTCATTTGCAATCTGACTATCATGGGATTAATTTGAAGAAGGGCACATATTTTTCAGAGGTGTGTTTTTGTTTCACGGATCAAAACTGTAGATGATGTTGGAACCTATTTGGATTTATCCAACTAATAGTTATGTTCGTTCCAAGGGAGGTTATTAAATAGGATTGCTTCTACAATGACAATAAAACAACTAATCAGTGAATAAAACACCCAAGAAAGTCATACTTCCAACTAGAATTAATTTAATTTCCTCACAATCGCACCATCAATTTTTTAATTTTTTTTTTGAAACTCCATTCTTATAACCACCAAGGTTAAGCATTACCCAATTGGATTTGATCTTTAATCTTTAAGTTGGAATCTTTTGTCTTTCACCAAATCGGATAATGCATGATATAGGCCCAACTTCGATCTTCCAACTCGGCTTCCTGCAGCTCCCAGCCTTCTACTCCAATTCGGACAAGTCACTTCCCAGTTGGTCTTTGTCTTCAGCTAGGGGTACAACCAACTTTTCCGACTTGGATTCTTTTATCTCCTTCTCACACACTCTCCTGATGTGATTCTTATATTGGCAAAACTTACAACCTCCTTTCACAAATTTGAATTTCGTAATTTCACTTCCAACCTTCTCCATCATGCCATGTTGATTTCCTAATTGGATTTCAATTAATTCCTTACAGACCAACTCGGAAACCTGACTAAGGCAACATTCAGACTTTATAAAACCAAATTGGATAAGCACACAAAACAGCACACCTCTCACAATGTACCCAAAAGAGTGAGGCAAGGGTATTAGTTCCCCCCCTCCTCTCTCAAATTTTTTTTTAAGGCCGTTGATTTTTTTTTATAAAAATGCTTATCTTCGAAATCGTTGTCAATTTCTCAAAAAAATTTAAGCCGTTGATTTTTGAGATTTAATCTTAGCCATCCATCCAAATACGAATAAGGATATGATATATGGATACGAATCAAAGTACGGCCACGGACATTGTACGAATATAGTATTTGATATTGGAATACAATATGAATACATGTACAGATATAAATATGATATACTGATACAGGATACAGTTTTCATTGTCCCATATTGGTTGCCATTGTATACTTGTTCACAAAATTACAAATAAGGGGAGGGAGGATGAAAAATTAAGAAATTAATTTTAATTAATAATTTTTTTTAAACCTGGGGTATTTGGGAGGGGAGTTAAAAGAAAAATTTAGTTAATTAAATTTTTTTGAGCTCATTGTGACAGTTTGTCACAATGACAATGAGCTCAAAAGATGTAGTAACTACATTACATATGCCACACATGACAGAAAAATCACAGTCCAACTTGCACCAATTTCATAACACTCCAATTTGGTATTCCTAATATTAGCCATACACACATACCAAATTGGAATTTCACTCAATAATTCTCAACTTAGCTCACATACAAATTTCACACTTCCACTAATTGGATCAATCAATACACCACACATACAAGCATTGTAATCCCATTTGGCAATTACTTCTTCCTCATATTAGCCGAATGGGTGACATATCACCGTTACAAAAATACTGTCTCCTAAATTGGACTATCACCAATTAGGCCTAGACTTTGCTTCATAGCATTCTAACTTGGACAACAAAATTTATGCTTCCAATTAGTTTCATGTTCTTCTAAATCTCCCTCAAAAACATCAGCACATTATTCTAATAGGTTAGCATCACCATGTACAAATCCTAATAGGACTAAATTGTTTCTCCTTACGCAACCATCTTCACGATGCTGTTCTTCTAACACTCGGACTTGGAACTTAGACTTTTTACTCCACATCGTTTACTTCCAAATCGGACTTTTGCAACAATTGTTGCAATTATTTAACCATTTCGGACATATTCCAAATCACAGACACTGACACACCAATTCAAACTTAAACATTCCATCACATTGTCCCAAATTGGATCTTAAACATAAACCACGGTATCCAAATCACACCAATTTGGATACAATCATCATCTCACATCACACACAAATATACAGAAACCAAATTGAAAAACACAAACACGGCCAACTCGGGACTGGGATTCGCACTGGCATTCTCTCAACAGTGGGTGCCTTCCAAATTGGAAAACTCCTCTTTAAACTCCAAGCAAGGCAGTTCTTCAACCAACTTGGATCACACCTCAAAAACCCAAAAACTGCCAATTAGGAACCTCAAACAAAACTGCATCAAAACCACAAGTACAAACTTCCCAAATCGGCACTCACTTCCCAAAAATCCAACTAGGAAAAACCCAACCCTAACTGCTGACCACACACACAATCCGAATTGAAAAATACAGTACAACTCAAGCTGGTTGACGATAGACAGTTCCAACTAGGAAAAAGACACAACACTTTCCAACTCAAAATTACTCATTAACACCTCATAATTGCACTTCCTCCTCCAAATAGGTTTCTCTTTCGACTCCAGCTCAGTAGTCCTTACTTGACTGTTTCCAATTAGGAATAAACCACAAAGAAATGACTTCCCAAATAGGTTTAAAAATGTCCAAAATCACACAATAAAAACACCAAATAAGAAAAACATAACCAAAATAACCAAAAAAATTCCAAAATAAAATCCTATTAGTTTATTTGCAAAACCCAAGTAGAATTATAATTTTCCGATTAAAATTGTAATTTCTGTGAATTTTTGAGGTAGTCAGCCCTGAAATTACAAAACCACTTATAGAGTGAGGTCAAAATTGTTCCCTAAACAACCCATTACCGCCTAATCAAGTACCAAATATTCTCTATTAATGGAGTGACACGTAACCCTTGTTGTCAGAAATACCTGATTCTGTCATAGAATTCTGTGATTTTGTCATAAAAGGAAGGGAATTGGGGGGATTTTAGGTGGAATTGGGGCCAAAGTTGGTGATGGAATTGGGCTACATAATGGTAATGGGTGTTTTGACTTTAGAGGTTATAAATGGATGTTATCCACAGTGAGATTCTCACCCGGGCACTCCTAGACTTGCATCCCATTCAACTCCTAGATCTTTTGTGTGTAAATTGGCAAATTTTTAATTCAAGTTAATCTGACTTGCGAAAACAATGGTTGGCTCATTGTTTTGCAGAAACAATGGTTGGCACATTGTTTTGCACAGTTGAGCTCAATTGGGGAGCTCTTCAAGCCATTGAGCCATTGTGTTGAATTTTGCCTAATTTGGTTGGCTTTGCTCATCGTATGAATCTCAGTTTGCACTATTCTCAAAAGATAGCATGTGAGCCCTACTTAAGAATACATCTTTTGTTATATTGTTTCTTGATGATTTTCTAAATTGACATGAAAAGGAATCCTTGGTGCTATAGTTTGCAAATGTTGAGTTCAATTTGAGGGCTCTTCAAGTTAATGAGGTCTTAAAAATTTGTATTGTAATCTAGGAATCTACAATAATTTGGCGAATAAAAAACAAAATTATATGCACTTGGCACATGTTTGCATTCTTCCATTGTTCAAAATTTGAATGTCTTCTTCATAAGGGGTTAGAAGTCAATTACTAATCCTTAAATGCACGACTAAAACTAAACATGAAATTATGCATGACTCTTACAACTTTTCCCCACGAAATTTGTAATGATGAATTGTAATGAAGAATTTGCATGGTTTGGGATTTTCGAAACTTAATTCGAATGTTTATTATATAACATTGAAAAAAAATTTGCCCATAAATTCAAATATGTATTTTATCTAAATATGTTGTTATGATTGAGCAAAAGCATGAGAATTATGTTATGCTCAAACTATATGCACATTTATAGTTTTTATTTCATAGAAATATTCAATCATTGATTTAATAGCAATTAAATTAAGATCTTTAAACTTCACAATAGAATTCTATTGCATCTTTGAATATTTTCTAAAATATTATGATTTCTTGATCTATCAACTATTGGCAAAAGTTTCTTTATTTTGAAACAATGACACTCTGACCATTTCAACCACATGATTTTTCACTACAAAAATCATTTCTAAGTTAACCCGCAACCAAATTACAATTGCATAGGTATATTAACCCTAGAGCATTCCACTGTCCATTGGTTGGATGGTGATATTCATTGAAAAAGCTTTAAGAAAAATCATTTACTATATCAATGGAAAGAAGAAAGAATGTTCTACATGAATCAACATGAGAAGTTCCAATAATTTATTTTGAAGTTTCAAAAGAAATTTTAGTATCTCCAAGATGAGTGCTTAGCGAGGTGCTTAGAAATTAACCCTTGAATTCCAAAAGCCTTTTTTCCACCAAAGACCACTCAAAGTTGCCATTTCTATAGCAAAGAGTGAAAAACTTTGAAAGTTTTTTTTTTGTACCTAACTTACTATAGCATCTTGCACTGAACTAGTGTGAGGGTGTGTGGAAGATGAGTCAAATGTTTATTTTTGGAGGAATTTCTTGAATGTACATTTAGCACATGAAAATTTTAATTAGAATTGAAGCGCGTTTTGGGATTGCTGCTGTCTAGTTCGCCAAGCATGAAAGTTTGAACAACTTTGACAAACAATCCATCCTAAGATGAATTGATGAACAACTAAAGTCGGATTGATCATACCTTATAACAAACTCACTAAGGTAGGAGGCTTGAATGTTGGAGGGTAATTTAAAACCGCTCATGTAGACTCACTTGTAATGAACTTGAGGTGGTTTTCAAATGGACCTTCTACTATCATTGAATGGATCAATAAGAAAATATTATTTGTTGTAAGAGCCAACCATTCACTTTGCTTTCCCCATTTCTCTCTAAAAGTTGTAAGTGTACGATTTATGGAAGACCTATGGTTAGAAATAGGGACCTATGACTCATCTTGTTTGAAAATTCATAAGCAATTCAAAAATGCTTCAAAAAATACAAAACGACTTGGATTACAATCAAAATCTATTTTTCTTCGCCTGAAAAATGAGCTAAAAATAATCCCATACTGAAAACGACATAAAAAAGGCGAACCAGCCCTTAGATGCACGCTTTAAGAGCCTCCTATCTTACTAGTAATCCCAAGATAACACTTGGGATCATAGCCTACTCAAACACCATAAAGTAAACTAAAGTCACATAGAATGGATTCAATATAAGGTAAGGTAGAAGGCTCAATAATGGTGCATGTAAGGAAATATAGGCTTGTTTGGAGAAGCCAATAAAACCAAAAGTATGTAATTTTTTTCATGGCTAGAAGAAGATAAGGAGTTGTTATACCAATTTTTTTCTGAAAATATGTAGTAAAAATGAATTTGTAGTCTCTCACGGGTTGATTTTACCTTGTCTCTCCCAAACCCTAACCGCTGACATCACCATCGCCTTCGTGACCGTACCCAAGATTGAACATTTTTGACAAACAGTCCATCCTAAGATGAATTGATGAGCAACTGAACTCGGACTGGATCATACCTTGTAACAAACTCACTACACTAATAATGGTATATAGTATTGGCAACACTAATTACAAAGTACAACACTAAATGTCAACAATTTCACTAGTGCTACTAACACTAAATGTCAATATAGGCACTATTTGACAACTTTTTGAATTTTTGGGGGATATAAATTTTTAACAAGACTTCATTTAGTGTTAAAGGTAATTTCATATTAGAAATGAGCTCACAAGAGGTGGAAAGTCAAACTTTAAATGGGTCGGGTAAAAAATTAGATAACACTATTTGTAACATAATACTAAATACCATCATTAAGGTGGTTTCACACTTGCTATTAACTAAAGTTTTGGTGTCATTACAGGGGGCTGGTTGGACACAATGTTCCAATACGCCTCTTTCGGGGGGCAGGTGTCATGGGCTAAGCCCAATTAGAAGCTCGGACGTACACTCGCTAGTCTAGGAACTCGCTAGTCTAGGATAACTTCAGTTCAAAGATAGAACTTAAAGTAAAAGAACTTTTACTTTTAGAGATTAATATATAAGTAAATACTTATTCATTGTAAACTTAATTTCTGGATCAATATTATATTTTACTCAGTAGTATATGTTTGTTTTGACATCTATGCTCTTACATAATCCAGAAATTTCCTCTCTCTCTTTGAAGGGGCTTAATCCACCCTTGCTTTTCAAACGGCAAAACTTGGACGAGTTGATTGAGGACTTTATCCACCCTCGTAGTAACGATAGGAGACGAGTACAGAACTGGGACGCAAAGGAAAGCTTTGCGAAGCTTGAAGACGTTGGTTGAGGCGTGTCTACTTTTTGGAGATGGAGGACAACGCGCTTTCCAACGAGGAGATCTTGTAACAGTAGCAGCAAGAAGAATATACGGCAGAGGACTATCGACGGGAGATTATGAGGTTGCGTTCAGAACTTGCTGCTTCACAACAAGCTGAAAAGCAATTGGGAGGTCCATCTTCGTCACAGATGATGCCGCAATCTTTGCAAAAACAACAGTATGGAGTTACTACTCCTGCGTTGCGTAAACGATTGCCGGACATCTCGAAGTTCGATGGTAGTTGGAAGAGCTACCCGATGTGGAAGGTCGAAGTTGATAACAAGCTTCGAATTGATGGGGCAGTACTCGGGACACCCCAAGACCAAGCGGCATAGTTGTTTACTAGGATGGAGGCAAAAGCGCAGTTGATGGTAGTATCATTCTACCAAAACCAACCGGGCTGTGATGCAAGAACTTTTGTTCAGCATCTTGACAGCGTTTTTATCGACCCAAATGCAGCGGCGTGGGCGTTGAATAGGCTTCAGGCAATGAAGCAAGGCAGAGAATCATTTGCAATGTTTTTGCCTAAGTTTGAGAAAGAGCTTGGTGAAAGTCAGCTTACCATGGTTCCTGACATGGTGAAAATTGGATATCTTCGAGGTGCTCTCAACGTGGAGATGCAACGCGCGATGATCGGGCCCGTCACGTATGTTCACTATGGCACTTTTGTGTAGGCTTTGTTGGCAGTTGGTTCTCAACTTGATTGCCTTCAATATTAGAAAGGCCGTGCATCTCCGATGGCAACAACAAATCGTGTGTGGCCCGATGGAGATGAGATGGATTGGACGCCTACCGTTCAAGTAGGAAAGCTTCGCAGACGCCTGACACCAGATGAACAAGAGAAGTGCCGACAGGAAGGTCGATGTTTTTTATGTTTGAAGCGTGGCCACCGCGCGAATGATTGTTCGTCAAAGAAGGGTGATGCCTAAGAAAAGATTAAAAAAGAAGACGCGGAGAAGACCACGAAGGTGCGCGCAATCAAAAAGAAGAGTAATGTTGTCATAGAGGAGGTCAAAGAGGTGGAGACTTCTGACTCTGAGATGGGGTCGGAAAACGAGTAGCTTCCGGCAAAAGACTTAGTCGGAAGCGTGTAGGCAAGTTGTTGAAGTTGAAAAGTTGGCATTCACATAAGAATCTTGACACGGATGGTATGTACATTGATATTTTGATCAATTCAATTTTATCCACTCGTGCTTTATGCGACTCTGGATGCCAATGCTTTGCAACTGTGTCTGAGCAATTTGTTAAGAAGAACAGATTAGATTCTTCACCAATCGAACCAAGACCCCTCGAACAAGTTACAATCATAAAGGAGCAACCTATGATTCAACGCATAGCAACATTTAAAGTTGATATCAACGGTATAGAAGAAAGGATTGTTGCATATGTTATTCCCGGACGAATTGATGATGTCATCTTTGGAAAAGGCTGGATGGAGCGACATGATGCTAGCATTCGACCTACTAAAGATGAGGTTTGCATTCGGAAGCCTTTCAAGATGATCGTCAAGACTCGACCCATTATATCGGAACCAATTCGGGAAATACAGGCAGCAACAATCCGGGCTTTGCAAGCTAGCAATAAACATGTACAGATTTTTACTGCTAGCTTGGTTGACATTCAGAAGGCACTCCAACAGAAGGTGTATAAGGATCCTGCGCAACATGCTCCGGACTGGTTGATGCCAGTTATTGATGCCTTCGATCGGCAAGACGCGAAGTCGTTGCCGCCACATAGGAAAGGGGTTGATCACGAAATCAATCTTGTTGAAGGGAAGACCAACAACGATATCCCTGCAAAAAAACAATTCCTACTTTAAACTTAAGTATGAGTGGTTGAGAAACTACAAATTCTAAACTACATATCTCACATGGGTTGTTCTACCTCCTACCACCCCATGTGTACATAAAGATATTCTCTTCTCATCATTAAACACCCTAAATTAATTGGATTTAGAATCTAGTTGGAAAACGTCAGAGTTTTCTAATTTATTTGCAAAGTAGCTTGAAAATTCACTTCACTTTGCTTAGTTTACAATACCTTAATCCTCATTATTTAACCACTTATACATGAATTTTGAACCACTGACAATCGTCGGACACCGCGGAAAAACAAATCATTAAGCAAAGTTAAATATAATCTTGTGGTCCTTTCAATTGTTCTGGACCAGCCCTCCGGAAGGCTGAGAATTTCTCTAAAGGAAGAAAAATTATAAAAAGATGAATAATGCTTTTTTATCCACCAAAAAAACAGTCTTGGAATTTAAGGGAAATGTATTATTTTTTAATTGAAAAAATTGAAAAATAAAAAATCTCTAGAGCTAGTTTGTTTGTGTAGAGTAAAGACTAAAAATGTCAAAGAAGATGTTTTCTTTCCATCCCTCCTATTCCTTTCTTTGAAAAAAACATTATGTTTACTCCCTTTTTATATTACACTACATTTCCTAAATAATATTTTAAATACTTCTCACATTCAAATTTTGAAAATCGGAAAATGCATCAAGTATATAAACCTATTACGTACTCTACGAGATTCTAATTTATTGAATATAGAGATTTGTTTCACCCTATAGAAAATTTGTCATTGAAAATTCAAAGAAGACACATTGACTCTTTTTGGTCCATCATGGGTTAAGCCTTGAAAAGCGTACACCTCCCCTATATGTTCATTAATTATTAGTACATTAATAAATGCAATTTGTATAGTGAAGGTTTTTAGAGTCCAATGACTTCATAGAATTGAGACATCCTTGTGACTTGTTTGCAACTTATAGATTTGTAGATTTTGAAATTCTAATCTCAATGATTTGTACATTTTAAAAGTTCTAACATTAGTATTTAATAGGTTTCACTTGTTTAGGAAACTTTATAATTTCATAGCTAGGTTTAAAATTTTTTAAGATTTCTACAGAGTGGAGAAATCTACATACTACAAAACCCTACAAATTGTAGAAATTATAGATTTCTATTAACAAAATTCATTACATAAGAATACAAAAACTTACAAGTCTTATATATCCAACCTAATGGTATTCTTGACAATTGATACGGGACAATTGATATAAGATAGTCAAGAAAGTGATACTCATTTTTCAGATGCAATCATTTCTTAGTTGTTTCCTAGTAATTTTTTGGAACTGCAAATTGATATGGTGGATTCCGCAATTGTGACGAATATTGGATGGAGAATAGTTCACATTCATTCTAAATTTGAACTCTATAATTCTACACTACCACAAAATAGGGTGTTTTAAGTGAGTTCTTAAATATAGTCCTAGTAATAACATTATAAATAATGAACTTTTAGGATATTTTCAAAATGTTTTAAACTAATTCTAAACACACGTATTTCCACTAAATTTTTACTAAAAATATCCTTAAAGCTCATTACTTTAATCCTACTACTAAGACTATACTTTAAAATGCACTTAAAACAACTCCATCTTGTAGTAGTGCCTATACTTCAATCTACGACTACTTCGCAACTAAAACAATGTACATGTCCAATTTGGTGCTAATAACAAGGGCTACAGTCGCAAGACACTTGTATAGGACATTTAATCAATTTTCAACTAGTTGTGGCAAATGCATTTATTTTTTAGTGGGAGTTATATATGTATCCATCTTTTGTATTTGTAATTTGGTAACTGTATATATACGTTGAGGCCGTATACCATACCTACATATCCACTACAAATCCAAGGAATTAGAATTAAAAGTAATACAAGCTCCCCCATCTATTTTCAAAGTGAAAGGATTATTGGTGTTTTTGAGGACATAATAAGGTAAAGGTGGGATTTAAGACAGTTCATATTCTAACTTTACTATAGGAATGTCATATGATCTTTTTGAGATGTAGATAATTGGTGTAGTGGTTCTAATTAGTGGCTGGTGTAAGGAGGGCAATTGTAAAAGAAAATCTTGCCAACTTTCAAAGTAATTACTTTGGACCACACAAATCTTGAAGAGATTACTTTTGGCAACTCCAAAATCTTGTTAGTGTGAAAATAGCTTGAGTTTGTGGAGATTTTTCACTTATCATATATTTGGACACCACTCATTTTTTCCCTATAGAGAAAAATTTGCAAGGAAAGTTCTAGGAGATTTCAGATTAGCGACATTCTTTCATTGTAAGATGTAATCTCTCATATTGTAGAATAAAACTTACTTTGTGGCTCACTCATGTTTTTCACATCCAAAATCCAATGTTGAAAAGTAACCTTGTAAGAATTTCCAAACTAGAATGAAACTCATCTTCATCTTTAGTGTCATCTTGAATGAAACTCATCTCTACATTAGAGATTGGAGATATTAGAAAAAAATTGGACTCTCTAGAGGGCTATTAGGGTTTGACAAACTGAGCTATTTTTGTAGCCCTACTAAGCTATTCAAAAGAGGGAATCTTTGACAAAATGAAGATTCCCCTTGTATGAATATTGGGACTAACAAGGAGTATATCTTAGTTTCCTATTCTCTTTTGAATAAAAAAAAATAGTTGGTACAACCCTTCTCCATTTAAATACTAATCAATGCTTTGACACTTGGGTGTATCAACAATGCATAGCAATAGGCTAAAAATTCCTACAGTGGCTAAATAAATGTAAGGTAAACTACCCCATTATGGACAGAATGAGAGCAAGCCCATTGTGGGCAAAATTATAATGATGGTGTACATTAAGTTCTGAAATGTACACCACTAACATAATTCAGCCCACAGTGGGCTTGCTCCCATTCTGTCCGTAATGGAGTACTGTCCGTAATCGAGTAGAGTTTACCTTAATCCTGGATCCATTTCGGCACTTCTTAGCAGCCCTCGGCAGAGTCCAGATTTCTTCTAATGACTCGTCGGCTCCACACTCCCACCACCGGAAACTGATCATGTTCCTCTATTACAAAATTTCAGAGACTCGACCGTGCATGGGATTTCCAAGTAGCGGTACTACTTTTCAACCCTGAATTTCAGTAGACTCCGGTCTGATCTTTCCTTTGACTTACTTACCATGTGCTCAATTTCTTGCAAAGAGTCAAGCTCGATCAAGTTAAGAAATACGTAGCAGTACGTCACGACAAGATGCGCATCCGGATGTTGCGGTTTGCGGAAGATTCAACCATTGCTGAGTAGAACACTTTTATTTTTTTAGATTGTCTTGTATGAAGTGTTAGATTTCGAGTCCTGAAAGCGCTCGAAGTTTATGCCGGCTAAGCTGCATAGCGGACCCCTCTGCTCTGAAATTTGGGTTCAAAGTCTCCCAATCCCCCGAACCCTGAACTGGAATCACATGTAAAACTCCTACCGACAACCCACTGTTCCCAACGAGCCCAGGATTCGCTAAGCATCTTCCACAGCTATAAGTTACCTAGAGTGCGGACCGAGGACTTCCCTTCTTCCCCAATTCTCATTTTCCCTTAAGACCGATCAGGTTTGGTTGTGTTGATGGAGAGTTTCAAGGACGAATTGCAAGAACGGGACGAGGAAGAGAGGGATGGAGCCCGACGTGGAGATGCGCGTGGTGGAGATTCGCTCTCGGACTCCAGAGGGGACTTCGAATCCCCTCAAGGAGTATCTGGAGCTTGCAATGAGTGGAGATTTTGCTGCATTTCAAGACGAAATGGAGAAGCATCCTTTGGGGATCACAGCTGGGGTTCACATCTACGATGACAGAAGCGCTCTGCACATGGCGGCTTTGCACGGAAGAATTGAGATCGTGAGCCTCATAATGTGCGCATCCGAGGTTTCATCTCAGATTGTGAACGCACGGGACCGCTTCGGATACACGCCCTTGCACTTAGCGGTACGAGCACAGCACGAGGACGTTGTGAGAATCTTGGCGAAATCCTCACAAACAAGAATTCTCGCAGCTTGTGGCAGCAGTGGGCGCAGTGGCAGCAGCAGTCAGCAAGACGAAGAAGGTCAAGACTGCGACGGATTCACTCCACTCCACCTCGCTGCGGTGTCAGGCAACATCGCCATAGTCAAACTGATTCTCCAAGAATTCGCATGTCAGGAGCTTCCCGTGAACCTCCACGCCACCAGTTGGGAAGGCACCACGGCTTTGGACATCGCCAAACGTGGGCGACACCTGAAGCTGGTGGATATTCTGGAGTCGTGGGACGTGCAGTGGTTGGAACTGGAGCGTCAGAAGAGTGCGAATTCTGTAAACGCCATCCTCGTGGGCGCCGCACTCGTGGCGACGGTGACATTCGGATGTTTGTTGCAACCGCCCTTGGGCATTCCAAATTCAGAGACTTCGACAAACTCGTCACTTGGTGCTGGTGCTCCAGCGGTTGACAGGTATGCCGAATTGTATTCAGAATACACGAACGCCGTCAACCAGGTGCACATAGGGTGGTTTTTGGTTTGCACGGCGTTTTCGTTTTCGTTTTCCATTGTTTCGTTGGTGACTGGCACGACGGCTGTGATTCCTTCCACTGGCGCTAGTTTGAAACGGGAGGTGCAGGAGTTGCGAAGCTTGGTGGTGCGATCGTCGATCTCGCTCTTTGTGTCGATCTTCTTCCTGTTGTGGGCGTCGCAAATTGGGGGCGTTGTGGTGGCGGATAATGCTGTGGGTCATGGGATTGTGTACATCGTTTTGACCTTCGTTTTGAACCTTCTGCCAGTCATCGTTTTGGCGTTTGTGTTGCGGCATATTGTGCTGCCGAAAGTGAAGGTGAAGGTGAATAAATGGGCGATGGGGTTGTTTTTTGTAGTGGCGGTGGGGTTGATCATTGGCATCAACGTTGGGTTAACTTTCGTTGTCAATAAAGATGAGTTGAGCAGTGCTTTCTTGCAGTGAGTTTTAGATAGTTTCTGGTCATTACTCGAAATTGCAATCATGGTACTAGAAAGCCATTGTTGTTATTATTGAGCATAGCCATTGGATGATTGTACCTTGACGAAACTAGTCATCTTTTAAAGTACATGAAGATGGAACCAAGAAGTAACAGACGCTTTGTATAGGTTCAGTCATGTGTAATTAGACTTTTTAGTGTAGTTTGTTAGCCGTTTAGTTAAGACATCAAATGATTAGTGGCAATTTATCATCACCGATTCTCAGGTCTAGTGATTTGTGGATACTTGTGGCACATACACTGAATCCATTTCATGTGTCTTTAGGTTACCTTATGGTGTAATTGGTGTTCGAGCAGGCTATGACCCTGAGTGTTATCCTGGGATTACCGGTAGCGAGTTTGTTACAAGGTATGATCCAGTCCGAGTTCAGTTGCGCATCAATTCATCTTAGGATGGACTGTTGTCAAAGGCGTTCAAACTTTCATGCTTGGCGAACTGGACAGTATTACAGTAGCGCTTGATAATTTAGGATCGAATGGGGCATCCTACCAATGCTATGAGGCTGTTAACTGAGGAAGGAGAGATCTCTGGCAATCATATGTTCGTCAGTTGCAGAGTCATTCCTTCTTAACATGAGATGGTGAAGGATGTGTTTGAGGTATTGCCTTGCTGGACTTTCCGTATTGACAATTGCCCTCCTGAGCTTTCCGATTGTTTCATTGAAATTTTATTGAGGTATACTGTAGATCAAATTGAATCCGCGGGTATCAAAAATTTGGTGATATCATTTCAAACCTTGTGAGGTGCAATCTCAAGATCTCAATCACAACGAGGGCTATAGCTACTAGAAGCACGTCATTTGTAACTTTTCAACAACCTTTCACACAAGATTTGACACGAAACTGAGCTTAAGAAATATAAAACACAAAAAAGGAAGTTGGTTGTTAGCTCTCCTTGTGTAATTTTGTTGTCATATTTGCACTGCGCCTTGAATTGCTTGTGATAAAGGTGTCTTTTGCTTAATTAAGAGTACATAGTTGCAGGTAAATATCCACAATGAACAAGCAACTCTCAAAGATGGCGAATCTTGCTCAACAATTTGTAGGTTTGCTTCCAAACACTAGTAAAAAACTGTCAGTCAACAAAAAGCTAGCTGATATTTTTGTTGACTGCAACACACTTTTCAGAATTTCGCGTTGACTGCAAATATTAGCTAGTTTTTGTTACCTGTGACAGTTTTCTACTAGTGGAATTTGACATCAATCAATTCTGCTTTCTCTCAAGTAATAGCCACTGGTAGAGATTTGGAATACGATTAGGAAATCGCATTCTCAGACAGGCCGGCTGTAACATAGCACAACGGACTCATGACTGGGAAGCGAGATGAGGAACGATTGAGGACTGGTGGTTCCAGTGTAAGAGACCGCACATAAAATTTGATACTGGTATTCTGCTTACTCGGATACTGTTGAAAGACAACTCCAATCATCAAGAATGCTTCAATATCACATTCCTTAACTCTCAAAAAGACAGAAGTGAAGATAAGCTGATAACTGTTGCTAGAAGAGAATGTACTTTCATCTACTCACAGCAGTGTGTTGCCAAAGGCTGTATATTGATGCATGGTTTCCTTGACACTGGGAATTCACCAGCATGAAGTACAGGATGGGTAGTCCCAGCACAACCATGAGAACCTTTCCACATTCGTCCAACATCCAAAAAGGCATGATATGATGGACTCAGCACTCGGCACATAGCACACAGCAAATCATCAAAAGAGATACCTTATCCAAGTTAAAGATGAGCTGTACAGCTATTCATGAAACACAATAAAAATTTATTCTGGTGTATTTTTTGGTGAATGACCACCTCTATGAAGTTGTTACAAATGGCTAATTTTGATTTTTTGATTTGATTTTTTTCTTATTTTTTCCTAATTCAAATAATAAAATATTTATTTTCTTAAGATTTGGCACTTTTCTAGTTTTCCTACTTAGAGGATTTTTCTATGATTTTCCTTTGATAGTTACCTTCATCTTATAAGTGTATACATTGGCTATATTTTTGAAAAATTTTAAAAATTATAATTTTAAAGTACTCTAGAACAAAAAGACATGAATACTATAAAACATAACAAAATTGGCAAGTGTTTCTTACAATCACACAAAAACAATGGCAAAAATTGTCAAAAAATAATTGTTCCTATAATTGTAGGAGATTAAATAAATCATACAAAAAAAACCCAAAGAGAAAGCAAGTTATACCATAGAAAAGGAGAAGCCATCATAAATTCATCAATTGATGGTGCTCTAATAAACTAGTGGAAGTCATACCCCCAACCCCAATGACATCATCATTTGCAAAGCATAAATCTTCTATTTTTCTATTAATTTAGTGAATTTTTACTGAGAGTAATTAGGACCTTAGGCACTTAAATTCATTGTCCAATATTTACTAATGTATTTTTGGATAATACATCATCTTTTTGAAGCCGCATTTGTTAATGTGGCACATGGCAACATATTAAAGAATATAAATACTTTGTATTAAAGTGCAAAGTCAAGTATAGTGACAAGTCACTCATTCCGTAGTGGCTCTATAGTGGAACCCAAGTCGCTTGAAAAGTCTCTTTCTACCACATCTTTTGTGGTGACTTTTTTCTTTTTCTTTTTTTGTTAATGAGTTGAAACTCCCTAGAAGATGTCTACGAGGGTCCCTAGAGTCATTATTTAGTCATTCTAAAGTCATTTTTTAGTCACCTTCAAGTGAAGTGCAGTCACAATACATGACAACAATCTACTTTAGAAAACTTTTTGACATTGTGAACGAAAATTAGAGGATGAAGTTTGCACCTTGTGAACTTTTCATCCTGAAGTTGCACTAGCAACTGCGAAATGACTTAGATGATGTGGATATTGTAATGTTGGTGCATTTAGGGAGTTCAAGTCATTCTTTAGTTGTTCCGGGTAGCTAGTCATTTTTTCCAGTAGCAAAACATGCCATTTTCTTGTAGTGAATATGCTATCATTTGAAGAATATACTATCAAAACTATCCTATGAAATTTATTATTTTATGAAATCTTGATAAGCACACCAAATTTCAATTTCAAAAAACAAAATTTCCATTTTTGGCAAATTTTTTTGTGTGCTTTTTGTTGTATTATAAAGTATTTGATTGAAAAATATTGGTGATGAGTTTTTCAAATTTTATTGTGGAAACATTTTAAGGAACATCAATGTGCTCATCACACTTAATGAAAAAATTCAAATTACCTTAGAAAATTTTACAATAGAGAGAATTCAATGTCAAGGTATTTCCTTCACAAATTTTATTAAATAGATATTTCTAAATTGTAATTATATTTTACTAATTGACTCTTGTATTATGACTACTTTCATACATTTGAGCATGATGGTTCAATTGGTTTGCTAAACCTAAATAATTATAATTTTGTGAAATTTGTTGTACACATTTTTTATTAGATTTCATAGTGGGGTTGAAAGACTTCTTGGTGAGGATTATACAATGGAATATTTTTTATAAATTTAATCATTCACAATTCGGTGTCTTTAAAACTTAGTAGACTTTGGCGTCCATTTTGGCATAGTAAAATAACTTTTCTCAAAAAACTTTGATTCAAGAAAAGTTGTATACTCAAGCTAGTTTTCATCTCCAAAAATCCGTTTGAGATTTTAAGTCTCCAATCAGAAGTTATGGGCAAAGTTCAGAGAGAAATTAAAAAGGACATTTTTTTGACATTTTCAAACATCCTCTCTGAAATTTGTCCGTAACTTTTTCTTTGAGTCTCAAAATCTGAAACAGATTTTTGAAAATGAAAGATAACTTGATTTTTCAACTGTGTATAGTCCAAAGTTTTTTGAAAAAAGTTGTTCTACTACACCTAAATGGCCTCCAAAGTCTGCTGATTTTATAAAGCAAACGAAAACAATTAGAAAAACTAGATAAATAAAAACCTACTCCCGTATATTGCATGTAAAGTCATGAATGGTGTAGTGGTTGAACCCTTGGACCTCAACCATGAGGTCTGGGATTCAATCCTTGTTGGAGGCACCCGGGATTGCCTCATTGGCCTGCCCGCATGGCGAGGCTGCCCTTTTGGCGAGATTGTTGTGTTGGCCTCCTTGCGTGGCAGGTGGCTACTTTGATGGTGGCTACCCATATTAAAGAATTATTTTCACAAAAAATCCATAAAAAATCAGGATAGAGAGGAAAAAAATAGAAATTCAAGAATTTTATTTTAATTTTTTTAAATTTGGATTTGTCCAAAACAACAGAAAAAATCAACAAATTTGAGTTGATTTTTGTCCAAAACAATAGGTGTAGATGTTTTGAACGTAGTTTTTTTTGCTAGTATTGCTAGAACAATCTCACCATTGATATTAGCATGTTTCAATTCCATCTTAGAACTATTTACAATTTAATTTTCCTTTCAATCTTGAAACCACTTCTTCTCAACAATTTCTTAATGTGTGAAAATTAAATCCTTTTTAAAAAAAAAGCCTAGACTTTCAACTCAATTCTTTAACATAAAAATTTAGAAATTCAAAATTAGTAGTGCAAGAAACTTTAATTAAGAAGATTCAAAGTAAAAAGACTAATCAATCAAGGTGCAATAAAGTTTTTTTTTTTCACTTTAAATGCAAATATCTTGCAATCTATGTGGTCCTAAAAGTTTCCAAAAAAAATTTTGCACCTTCTCACACTAGATTTGTAGATGATCCTACCATTAGATATGCAAAAAAAACTTTCAATTTTTTTTGTTCTTTGCAATAGAAATGTCAATTCTACTAAGTGGAAATGTAGATGTTAATCCTAGGCACTCATCTTGAAGATACTAAAACTTCTTCTAAAACTTTGGAATAAATAATTGGAACTTCTCCAACATATATATTGTTGATTTATGAGGAACATTCTTTCTTCTTTCCTTTGAAATAGTATATGATTCTTCTTGAAGCTTTCTCAATGAATATCAATTGGATAAAATGCACTTTTCACAACATTCACCATCCATCCAATGGATGGTGAAGTGCTTAGGGTAAACCTGTGGGCCTATGCAACTGTAATTGGGTTGCAAGTTAACTTTGAAATGAATCTTTGCTGTGAAAAATCATGCAATCAAAATGATTAGAGTGTGATTGTCTCAAGATAGAATTCTCATGTGAAGTTTAAAGATAAAAGATCTTAATTTCATTGCTATTGAATCAATAATTGGATATATCTATTCAATAAAACCTATAAATGTGCATGTAGTTTGAGTATAATATAATTCACATACTTTTGCCAAATCATAACAAAATTTAGATTAAATACGCATTTGCATTTATGGATAGATTTTCTTTTCAATGTTATATAATAAAACATCCGAATTAAGTTTTGAAAGTCCAAACCATACCAATGAAAGATCCCAATTCTTCACTACAATTCTTCATTACAAATGAGGTGAGTAAAAGTTGTAAGAGTCATGCATAATTTCATTTTTAGTTTTAGTCGTGCATTTAGGGATTTGTATTTAACTTCTAACCCCTTACAAACAAGGCATTCAAATTTCAAACAATGGAAGAATGCAAGCATGTTTCAAGCACATATAATCTTATTTTTCTATCCACCAAATTATTGTAGATTCATGTATTATGGTACAGATTTTTAAGACCTCATTAACTTGAAATCCCCTCAAATTGAGTTCAACATTTACAAACCATAGCAACCAAATTATTGTAGATTCATGTATTATGGTACAGATTTTTAAGACCTCATTACCTTGAAACCCCCTCAAATTGAGCTCAACATTTACAAACCATAGCATCATGGATTCTTTTTCATGTCAATTCAAAAATCCTCAAGAAAGAACATAGCAAAACATTTATTCTTGAGTAGGACTTACATGCAACCTTTTGAGAATAATGCAACTTGAGATTTGTACATTGAGCAAAGACAAAGTAAATCAAGCAAACTTCAAGCCAATGGCTCATTGGCTTGAAGAGCTCCCAAATTGTGCTTAGCTTTGGAAAACAACGTGTTAGCCATTGTTTTTGCTTCCCAATTAAGAGGATTATCTTGAATTGGAAATTTGCCAATTTACACACGAAAAAATTAGAAGTTTCTCTACGGAGCGCAACCCACTAGGAAAAATCTGAACCCAACTAAGGGTCTTGAGATTGCATGCAACAGTGCAATAGAACCAAAAAAATATTAAAATATAAAAAATAATAATTTTTAAATAATTTCTTCTTTAGGAACTGACATGGCACTAATAGTACCACGACAGTTTTAAAACTATTTTTTTATTTTCTTTGTATTTGCACCATTGCCAAAAGTCAAACGGCCTTCTGCAGGGTTCAATTTTTTTTGTAAGTTAATGCAAGATTGAGGACAAAAGGTGAGAAGGTGAGCATATGTTTGTAAGAAAGTTTCCAATTTGAAATTGGGTAAGTAGAAAACGCAAGACCAAAGCCATCCTTCGTAGGTGCGTTCGGCATTTGTATAGCACTCCGATTAGAGTCAATTGTCCGTAACAAAATTGAACAACCCCTCTGTGACAAGACTCCTGTTGTGCGACTTTAAGACAATTCCTATGAGGAAGAAATCAAATGCGATCCGAAGCAAATGTACAGTGGAAGGCCTCCCCCCTTAGGCCTCCCGCGATGTGAGGGCCCTGGCGTGAAGGCGAGGGCGGAGCCCTCACATCGCGGGAGGCCTAAGGGGGGAGGTCTCCCACTGCGTTAAGCACTCGGGCAGCCCGCCTGCCCGACATTAAATTTTTTTACTTTTGTTCCTTCGTGCCGCTCGATTTTTTGAATTAGGTATTTTGGCGCCCGTTGGAGAAGCTTCTTAATGCTCCCTCCTCTCTCTCTCCTCTCGCATTTCTTGTAAGTGCTACCACTGTCTCGCAGATTGCTTGCTTGCTCATCGTTGCTCGCTTGCGGTTTGTTCTCTCGTGGCGATTGTTCATCGCGGTGATTTCTCCTTCTTTGTGTTGCTTGTGCCTTTATGCACTTCCTTATTGCTATTGATTGCTTCGTTTTTAGTTGCTGCCAATAAGAACTATTCATTGTGCTTGTGATTTTGCTACTAATGCTGGTTTTGTTTGTTGTTGCGGGGTGTTGGAACGGCGTTTTTATTGTTTTTTCTCATTGGCGCGACAACACTAACCCTCGTTTGCTAGTAATTGCGTATTCCTTTCATCCATTGCTTATGTGTGTCCTTAGGGTGTGTGTCTTTAGTGTGTGTATACTTAGTGTTTTGAGTTTGTTTCTATTTCTAATTTCTTGTATATTTGTACGTTTCTTGATTTTGTGTTTCTTGAACGCAGGTGTGCAATGGCTCAATGCAAAAAAAACAATCGGAATGGACGGTTGCGGCGAACAAAACAAACAGACTCTAACCTTCATCATGGAAAGTGGTAGAAAGAGGCATCTGAGTGTTAGTCCAGAGGTTGAGTGCATTGATCAGCTTACACCTAACCCGTTCGATTTACGTCCTTACTTGCGAGTGAGCAAATCAGTGGTGATATCACCTAAAGCTGAGATGATCGCTTTGCCATCTACAATTCTGAGTTGTTCAGATGCTGCTGCTGGTTCGTGTTCTAATGAAGTTGCACTGTCTCGTATTGTTTCTCCTACTGTTGAGAATCTGGAGGGTCTATTAAGTAACCCTAAGGTTTCAGGTGAACTCACTGCTGATTTTGGTCAGAAAGTTGATGCTCAAGTGTCACTAAGGAACCCTAAGGTTTCAAGTGAACTCCATATTGCTTCCACAGATGTGGTGACTTCAGTGGAGTGTACTCTGTTGCTTTCCAGTGACGTCACTTGTACCAACGTCGAGTGTCCATGTTCTAACGGTGAAGTTTCGGTATCTGAGGCTATGAGTCTTCCAGCCAATGATGAAAGTGGAGAGCACTACACTCTGGCCACCAATGCAGTTCAGGTTACTTGTGTTCATAATCTTGATGTAGTTACTAATCACTCTACTTTGTCTGTGCATCCAAGTCCGGACTATACTAATGCTTACTCTGTGGATGACGACGATGTATTGGCAGCACTTGCTGACATTGTTGATACTGGTCCCTATATTGTACTTGAGGACTCTAGCCAATCATCTGATGATGATCATACTGATAGTGTTGTGGGCGATGATCCTTCCTTGGCCTTGTCTAGTCGTTTTTTGAACATCGACGAGACTGAACTTGAAAATGTTAAAAAAGGTGGTCGTCGGCGTAGTGTACAATCCGAGAATTGGGCACGCAAAGCCTTCGACGAGTTTCGTCGTTTCAAAGGCTACTCCATTGTGTCTACAATTGAGGACTTGGCAGAGGCTGAGGATATTGTGCCTTTAGTAGACATGTTACAGCTTTTCATGTTACAAGTAGCCAAGCGAAATGGCGATTTGTATCCTCCTGGAACGTATGGTCCTTTACCTCATCACTCATGTTTGTAATTGTTTCTTGTTGTGATTATTATGTTTTTCAATTATTTTTTAGTAATTTATTAATGTATATTCTAACCATTATCCTGTAGATGTGTCTTGCAGGATTGCCAATATGCTGCGAGCGATTGGAAGAATAATTCGAGCTCGTGAAGAGCAACGCTGTGTGGAAACTTCTTCCAAGCCAACAGTACCGTTCAATATCTTGACTGATCCAAGATTCTAACGCGTAAAACTAGCAGCAGACGAAGCTGTCATTCGTATTGTACAAGCAGGTTTGGGGAAAGAGACAATGAAGAGTGATGTGCTCTCCTTGAATGAGGAGAAATAGATGTTGGCCTCTAATGAAGCTTCTGTTCAAAATCCGTCTGGTTTAAATAGGCGAATTGCTTACTTCTGCACCCGAAACTTCTTCGTTAGAGGCGGAAGAGAGTTATGAGACTGCGAGAGCAATTTGTTTGAGGTTTGCAGGGATCACGTTGGAGATGAGTTTTTAAGGTGAATTCTTTTATCCTTGTACTATTTTTTATGTGACAGGATTAGAGAGTTGCGGTTTTGTGGAGATTGTGTTATCTATTTTGGTTGAGTGTGGGGCTTTATTGTTCTCTGTTTTGGTTGAGAGTATGTATGACAATTTTTTTTTCTATTACAAGTTCTAAAAGCTGGATCAAGCCGTTTAGTGACTCTAATTGTGTTCTTTTCTTGCGATTTGGGGTTTATCCCCGGGGAGGACACTCCCTATGTTTTAGCAAACTACGTGCGGTGGAAAAAGTAAAACAAGTAATACACCTTAAAATTTAATTTCTTTTTCAAAAAAAAAATTATGGATAGATTTTACTACTTTATAAGTTTATGTTTTGAATTATTGGTATTTTTTTGTGCTAATAGTAATTAGTTATAAATTTTTGAAGAAAAAAGATACACTGTAAAGCTGAAAATAACTTTCACACCTCTATATTATATAAGAAAAAAAATTTGAAAAATGAAAAAAAAATTATATAGAATAGCTTTCTATTGAAAGTTTATTTTGGTTGAATATTGATGCAATAGTCATCTTCATGTGAGCTCTATAAATATTTTAGTTGGAGAACATGCCATTTTAGTTCATTTTTCAACCCTTTCTAGACAATATATCTTACGTTATTTGGAATTGAATTTTTTGTCAATAGAAACCTTTAGTCATTGTTAAACAAAGCTCAAAATTTTAGAATGAAATTATAGTTTATTCAAGGTGAATTACATGAATTACTTTTTCCACCGCCGCACGTAGGTACCCCAAATGTAGTGAGAGTGTCCTCCCCTAGGGTTTATCAAACAGTTCACTAGTACTTTGTGTCATGGTCATTACAACTTTAAGTGAGGTTAAGTCTCAGGTCGTTAATTGTGCTCTTGACCTTTACTGTTGCAATGTTGCTTGATTGTGTTTGAGTGGCGCTTAGGTTTATAACTTTGTTACTTCCGTTTATAACTTAGGTTTTGAACTCAACAGCTCTTCGTGCATAGACTTGTCGAAGATCGTATTGAAGATCGTGCAATAATTTATTAGTTCGTTGGTTGGAAGAGACTAGTAATAGGGTGAAACTTCTTGTCTGAAGACTTGCAATGTGGACACTAGTTTTGTAGTAAGTGATTACTTTCTTTCTCCTCAGATTTTCGCCCGGATTGTGCAAGAACTGGAAGGTTGACGTGCGTCGTTGCAGTTCGGAGAGTTTGAGGAAACCTGTAAACTGCTACGATATTGATGTCATTTCCACTTATAAGTCTCTCGTTTCACATTGGCCTGCGTTCGATCCAGTGGATATTGTTCATCCATTGTTTTTGACCCCCAAATCTCGATTGAGGCCTTTCGATGTAGTATGGTTTTTCTCGCGGTGCTGTTGGTAGGAACACTTTGAGTGACATTACGAGGACACTTGCTGAGGTTGTTCCTGCTTTGAAATCAAAGAAAATCACTAACAAAAGCGGCAGGGCTACTGGCATCACGCGGATGGAAGAGGCTGGTGTCCCGAGAGAGAAGGGAATGACCGTAACGGGTCACAGGGATTCAAAGTCCTATGGCAAGTACAGTAGAGAAGTAATTGATTTGTCTAGTAAAGTGTTGCAGCGTGTCATTTCTGGACATGGAACTTCTTTTGAAGAAGTTTATGCTGATGAGGTTCTCCGCAGGGCTGACGCAAAGGTTCGTTAGTTTGAGCATTTATGCTTGAAATCTTCCTAAGGACGCGAATATTTTGGTAATGAAAGCTAAAACTGAAAATAGGTCTGGCGTTTAGTTAGCTGTTGAATTATTGTGTTATAACCAACATCTACTACGTGTTAGGGATCATTGCAGATTAGCTTTAGGTTTTGGTTTTAGTTCTTTGGTTTCAATTAAGCTATTGGGTTGCTAACTTGTGACAAGGCGTGTGGAAGTTTTTCATTTGTAATGTCGATCTATCAGATACCTTCAGGAGCTTCGGGAGCTTGTTTATGAATTTAATTCTATGTGTTGTCTATGCTTTTTGATTTGTGATAGAATGTGTGGAAGTTTTTTATTTGTAATGTCGTTCATGATGCCTTCAGGAGCTTATAAGCTCTATGTGTGTTGTCTGTATTTTTTGATCTGTGATAGGGCGTGTGGAATTTTTTTATCTTTAATGTTCATTTGTGATACCTTTAGGAGCTTGGGTTTATGAATTCGGTTTTGTATGTGTTTGTGCGTTTTGATCTGTAACAGGGCGTGTGGAATTTTTTTATCTTTAATGTAGATTTGTAATACCTTCAAGAGCTTGAATCTGTGAATTCGGTACTGGTCACCATTGATTTGTTTAGGTTTGGTGCAATTGGGAATGTTTACTTGTGATCATCTATGTAACTAATGTGTTTTTTGATGTTTGTAGTTATGCAATGTTATGGAAGTTGGCGATGATGCTTCTGTTTCTGTTTCGCAGGGCACCGTAGGGGCGTCCATGGTCGTGGCTGGCGATAGCAAACCTGTTTCAAGACTTGTTAGCAACGAGATTTCAAAGAGAATTGTAACTGCTGATGAAGAGAAGCCAGGGCATATCTTCAAAGAAAATAGCAATTGCCAGATAATCAACTTGGTAATTAACGGAGTGGATTCACAATATACAGCTGCAAAGATTTTAAAGAGTTTGGGGCCTGTCCCATTTCTTTCAAAGTAGTGTAAGATGTTAGTCAAGCTTTTCTCAGCCAAGTTTTTTCCTACAAGGTTTTCTTGGTTGAGTTTTTAATGCTGTCTTTTGTTTTAAACTTGGTTTTATACCACATGCAATGGGAATTGATTTTTCTAAGGCGTTTTCAATGTTGTTTCTCAAATTTCAAATTTCTTGAATTATTAGCCAAATTCAAACTTCGGAAAGGTGTCTCCACTATACATACCAATTGACTCTTAAGTGTAATCCCAAGAATAAGAGTTTGAATGGATGAAACGGCACAGTTGCCTGAAAAACTAAAATTTATTGTACCGTAGATTGGTAATAGTGCTTGGCACTGGTTACAGTGCCTGGCACTATAACTAGTGCCTAGCGGTGTAACCAGTGCTAGGCACTATTACGAATACTTTATGCCCTATAATCGGGTCATTTTTTCTGAAGGAGAGGGCTCCAGAGTGCTTAACGTGATGTGGTTATCACTCCAGACTTTGCCATGGCGCTCGATTTCATGTACAAAATTGCAAACTTGTGAAGAGATTCATCAACAGTGGACGAGGAGAAGAGGCATATATATATGAAAAGGCTACCATGACAAAGGATTTGTGAAATAAACTTGCTAATTTTGGAGGTTGACATTTTGTCAATGTCAAAAACTTCTTTATGAAAGAAATTGTAACTTCTCTAATTTTCTTTTAGTTTCACTTGTGAGAAAAAATGGAAGTGGCATCTAACCTCAAGTTGTTTAATATTTTTTGGACCTTCGTGGAATTAGTTAAGAATTTTGAAGTTGGAATCACATATGACACTAAAAGCACTTGTTCCCTAACATGTTCATTGTTGATGCATTGACAAATACAATTGGTACATTGAAGAAAGCAATATGTACCTCTATGTTACAGAATGCTTTTAGAGCTTGAGATGTTCTAAAGCCTTCTACCTTACTCCAAGATCTAAGGCAATAGAGGGAAATGAAGGCAATGCAACAAGGTGGGGAAGGATAGAGAGGGTTGATTGCTTCAAGGTTAGGTATCCAAGAAAATGGCTAAACCTCATGGATAGCCCATATCAATCCACCTCAACTCTAGATACACAACCCATGTACATTAAAATCCAACTATTCAATGACCTCGTGGATGGGGATCGATTTGCACTCCACCTACCAATTAAGTTTTTCGCACTTCATCTCCTTGATGTCAATTCAAATGTAGAATGTGGCAAAAATGACATGATTTTAATCCCTCAATTTCAATAGGCACATAGGTGCAAGGTTTTTCAATTGCAAACAAAAATTTTGCGAAATTTAGCCAGATTTGTAACCATTGGTAGGGACACCCAAAAGTCACTTCTATTGTATATAGTTACTATTATTATTATTAGATTGGTCAAATTTTTATATTTTTATAAATTCAGCAATGGCATGATAGCAAGCTCCTAATTGTGACCATGATGGGTTTTTCTATGGGAAGGGGCTGTAGAATTGCTCAATCATTTACAATCACCTCTACAAATGTTGTGAAAATCATACAGAAGCACTTTTGTGTGATGTAGACTTTTTATGTTGAGAACCGCCCATCCAAAGTGGTTCATTCGATAATAATTTTAGGGTGGAAAAGGTGATTGTATTGTATAGTATTTAGTAATGAATGAATGATGATGTACCTCACATTAGAAGTGAAGTGTAGTTAATGAGATGTAGTAATTTTAAATTGTAAGTTGGAACTAAATTGAATTAAGATGTGTTTTGCATGATTTAGAGAGCACCATGAACACTTTAAGTTCTCATTTGATCCATTCATTGGTGTTTTTATATTCTTTACAGCTGCAGTCTATGTACGTAATGAGCGAGTGATGCACTATTGCCTTGTAAAAATCGCCAAAAAATCATTTTTATTGCAAATTTTCTGGAAAAAATTGGTATGACAACTCCTCTTCTTTCTCTAGCCATGAAAAAAAATTACATATTTTTGGTTTCGCGGGCTTCTCCAAACAGGCCTATATTTCCTTACATGCACCATTACTGAGCCTTCTACCTTACCTTACATTGAATCCATTCTATGTGTCTTTAGGTTACCTTACGGTGTTCGAGCAAGCTATGAACCCAAGTGTTATCCTGGGATTACCGGTAAGGTAGGAGGCTCTTAAAGTGTGCATTTAAGGGCTGGTTCGCCTTTTTTATGTCGTTTTCAGTATGGGATTATTTTTAGCTCATTTTTCAGACAAAGAAAAATAGATTTTGATTGTAATCCAAGTCGTTTTGTATTTTTTGAAGCATTTTTGAATTGCTTATGAATTTTCAAACAAGATGAGTCATAGGTCCCTATTTCTAACCATAGGTCTTCCATAAATCGTACACTTACAGCTTTTAGAGAGAAATGGGGAAAGCAAAGTGAATGGTTGGCTCTTACAACAAATAATATTTTCTTATTGATCCATTCAATGACAGTAGAAGGTCCATTTGAAAACCACCTCAAGTTCATTACAAGTGAGTCTACATGAGCGGTTTTAAATTACCCTCCAACATTCAAGCCTCCTACCTTAGTGAGTTTGTTATAAGGTATGATCAATCCGACTTTAGTTGTTCATCAATTCATCTTAGGATGGATTGTTTGTCAAAGTTGTTCAAACTTTCATGCTTGGCGAACTAGACAGCAGCAATCCCAAAACGCGCTTCAATTCTAATTAAAATTTTCATGTGCTAAATGTACATTCAAGAAATTCCTCCAAAAATAAACATTTGACTCATCTTCCACACACCCTCACACTAGTTCAGTGCAAGATGCTATAGTAAGTTAGGTACAAAAAAAAAACTTTCAAAGTTTTTCACTCTTTGCCATAGAAATGGCAACTTTGAGTGGTCTTTGGTGGAAAAAAGGCTTTTGGAATTCAAGGGTTAATTTCTAAGCACCTCGCTAAGCACTCATCTTGGAGATACTAAAATTTCTTTTGAAACTTCAAAATAAATTATTGGAACTTCTCATGTTGATTCATGTAGAACATTCTTTCTTCTTTCCATTGATATAGTAAATGATTTTTCTTAAAGCTTTTTCAATGAATATCACCATCCAACCAATGGACAGTGGAATGCTCTAGGGTTAATATACCTATGCAATTGTAATTTGGTTGCGGGTTAACTTAGAAATGATTTTTGTAGTGAAAAATCATGTGGTTGAAATGGTCAGAGTGTCATTGTTTCAAAATAAAGAAACTTTTGCCAATAGTTGATAGATCAAGAAATCATAATATTTTAGAAAATATTCAAAGATGCAATGGAATTCTATTGTGAAGTTTAAAGATCTTAATTTAATTGCTATTAAATCAATGATTGAATATTTCTACGAAATAAAAACTATAAATGTGCATATAGTTTGAGTATAACATAATTCTCATGCTTTTACTCAATCATAACAACACTTAGATAAAATACATATTTGCATTTATGGACAAATTTTCTTTCAATGTTATATAATAAAACATTTGAATTAAGTTTCGAAAATCCCAAACCATGCAAATTCTTCATTACAATTCATCATTACAAATTTGGTGGGGAAACGTTGTAAGAGTCGTAGCTATGGTTTGCAAATGTTTTAGTCGATCATTTAGGGATTAGTAATTGACTTCTAACCCCTTACGAACAAGACATTCAAATTTTGAACAATGGAAGAATGCAAACATGTGCCAAGTGCATATAATTTTGTTTTTTATTCGCCAAATTATTGTAGATTCCTATATTACAATACAAATTTTTAAGACCTCATTAACTTGAAGAGCCCTCAAATTGAACTCAACATTTGCAAACTATAGCGCCAAGGATTCCTTTTCATGTCAATTTAGAAAATCATCAAGAACCAATATAACAAAACATTTATTCTTAAGTAGGGCTCACATGCTATCTTTTGAGAATAATGCAAACTGAGATTCATACGATGAGCAAAGACCAACCAAATTAGGCAAAATTCAACACAATGGCTCAATGGCTTGAAGAGCTCCCCAATTGAGCTCAACTGTGCAAAACAATGTGCCAACCATTGTTTTCGCAAGTCAGATTATCTTGAATTAAAAATTTGCCAATTTACACACAAAAGAACTAGATGTTGAATGGGTTGCAAGTCTAGGAGTGCCCGGGTGAGAATCTCACTGTGGATAACATCCATTTATATCCTCTAAAGTCAAAACACCCATTACCATTATGCAGCCCAATTCCATCACCAACTTTGGCCCCAATTCCACCTAAAATTCCCCTTCCCTTCCTTCTATGACAGAATTAGGTATTTTTGACAACAAGGGTTACGTGGCACTCCATTAATAGAGAATATTTGGTACTTGATTAGGCGGTAATGGGTTGTTTAGGGGAAAATTTTGACCTCACTCTATAAGTGGTTTTGTAATTTCAAGGCTAACTACTTCAAAAATTCACAGAAGTTACAATTTTAATCGGAAAATTATAATTCTACTTGGGTTTTGCAAATAAACTAATAGGATTTTATTTTGGAATTTTTTGGTTATTTTTGTGATTTTTTGGTGTATTTGGTTATGTTTTTCTTATTTGGTGTTTTTATTGTGTGATTTTGGACATTTTTAAACCTATTTGGGAAGTCATTTCTTTGTGGTTTATTCTTAATTGGAAACAGTCAAGTAAGGACTGCTGAGCTGGAGTCAAAAGAAAAACCTATTTGGAGGGAGAAGTACAATTATGAGGTGTTAATGAGTAATTCTGAGTTGGAAAGTGTTGTGTCTTTTTCCTAGTCGGAATTGTCTGTAGTCAACCAGCTTGAGTTGTACTGTGTTTTTCAATTCGGATTGTGTGTGTGGTCAGCAGTTAGGGTTGGGTTTTTCCTAGTTGGATTTTTGGGAAGTGAATGCTGATTTGGGAAGTTTGTACTTGTGGTTTTGATGCAGTTTTGTTTGAGGTTCCTAATTGGCAGTTTTTGGGTTTTTGAGGTGTGATCCAAATTGGTTGAAGAACTGCCTGGCTTGGAGTTAAAAGAGGAGTTTCCCGATTTGGAAGGCACCCACTGTTGAGAGAATGCCAATGCGAGTCCCAGTCCCGAGTTGGCTGTGTTTGTGTTTTTCAATTTGGTTTCTGTATATTTGTGTGTTATGTGAGATGATGATTGTATGCAAGTTGGTGTGATTTTGATACCGTGGTTTATGTTTAAGATCCAATTTGAGACGATGTGATGGAATGTTTAAGTCCGAATTCATGTGTCAGTGTCTGTGATTTGGAGTATGTCCGAAATGGTTAAATGATTGCAACGGTTGTTGCAAAAGTCAGATTTGGAAGTAAATGGTGTGGAGTAAAAAGTCTAAGTTCCAAGTCCGAGTGTTAGAAGAGCAGCATCGTGAAGATGGTTGCGTAAGGAGAAACAGTTTAGTCCTATTAGGATTTGTGCATGGTGATGCTAACCTATTAGAATAATGTGCTGATGTTTTTGAGGGAGATTTAGAAGAACATGAAACTAATTGGAAGCATAAATTTTGTTGTCCAAGTTAGAATGCTATGAAGCAAAGTCTAGGCCTAATTGGTGATAGTCCAATTTAGGAGACAGTATTTTTGTAACGGTGATATGTCACCCATTCGGCTAATATGAGGAAGAATTAATTGCCAAATGGGATTACAATGCTTTTATGTGTGGTGTATTGATTGATCCAATTTGTGGAAGTGTGAAATTTGTATGTGAGCTAAGTTGAGAATTATTGAGTGAAATTCCAATTTAGTATGTGTGTATGGCTGATATTAGGAATACCAAATTGGAGTGTTATGAAATAGGTCCAAGTTGGACTGTGATTTTTCTGTCATGTGTGGCATATGTAATGTAGTTACTACATCTTTTGAGCTCATTGTCATTGTGACAAACTGTCACAATGAGCTCAAAAAAATTTAATTAATTAAAAAAAATTTAAATCCCCTCCCAGATCCCCCAGGTTTAAAAATTATTATTAATTAAAATTAATTTCTTAATTTTTCGTCCCCCTCTCCGCTTATTTGTAATTTTGTGAACAAGTATACAATAGCAACCAATATGGGACAATGAAAACTGTATCCCATATCAGTATATCATATTCATATCTGTACATGTATTCATATTGTATTCCAATATCAAATACTATATTTGTACAATGTCCGTGGCCGTACTTTGATTCGTATCCATATATTATATCCGTATTCGTATTTGGATGGATGGCTAAGATTAAATCTCAAAAATCAACGGCTTAAATTCTTTTGAGAAATTGACAACGATTTCGAAGATAAGCATTTTTATAAAAAGAAATCAACGGCCTTAAAAAATTTTGAGAGAGGAGGGGGGGAACTAATACCCTTGCCTCACTCTTTTGGGTACATTGTGAGAGGTGTGTTGTTTTGTGTGCTTATCCAATTTGGTTTTATAAAGTCTAAATGTTGCTTTAGTCAGGTTTCCGAGTTGGTCTGTAAGGAATTAATTGAAATCCAATTAGGAAATCAACATGGCATGATGGAGAAGGTTGGAAGTGAAATTACGAAATTCAAATTTGTGAAAGGAGGTTGTAAGTTTTGCCAATATAAGAATCACATCAGGAGAGTGTGTGAGAAGGAGATAAAAGAATCCAAGTCGGAAAAGTTGGTTGTACCCCTAGCTGAAGACAAAGACCAACTGGGAAGCGACTTGTCCGAATTGGAGTAGAAGGCTGGGAGCTGCAGCAAGCCGAGTTGGAAGATCGAAGTTGGGCCTATATCATGCATTATCCGATTTGGTGAAAGACAAAAGATTCCAACTTAAAGATTAAAGATCAAATCCAATTGGGTAATGCTTAACCTTGGTGGTTATAAGAATGGAGTTTCAAAAAAAAAATTAAAAAATTGATGGTGCATTTGTGAGGAAATTAAATTAATTCTAGTTGGAAGTATGACTTTCTTGGGTGTTTTATTCACTGATTAGTTGTTTTATTGTCGTTGTATAAGCAATCCTATTTAATAACCTCCCTTGGAACGAACATAACTATTAGTTGGATAAATCCAAATAGGTTCCAACATCATCTACAGTTTTGATCCGTGAAACAAAAACACACCTCTGAAAAATATGTGCCCTTCTTCAAATTAATCCCAAGATAGTCAGATTGCAAATGAGGGGGGTGATAGGTAGTTCTACCTTACTTCTTGCAATTTTTGTTGGGTTTGATGTGCAAGCAAGTAAAGGACTGAGCAGGTTTATAAGATAGGGATATCCAAAAGTGCCACTTTTTTTACTATGCATAGTTATTTCTATTGGATTGGTCAAATTTTTATATTTCTTTGTTGGCAACTGAAAGGAGGTTTCAACGCACCAAAGAATGCCACATTTGGATATTGTAGGCAAAAGTTATAAAGGGCCAAAAAAATTAGGTAGAAAAAAATTAGGTAGATGTTCTAACTTGAATAATAGGTACATATTGATTTCAATGATGTATATAGTGTTAGAATTTGTGGAAGTGGTGCTTTTAGAACAATGCAATTTTGGATGCACCTACCTGAAAGTGACAATTTCCTAGTTGATTTGCAATTTTGTATAGTTTTGCTTCTTGAAATGTTCCTAGTAGAAATTTTATTGGAAGATAAATGGAATTGAGATCAAGTCCAAGGCATTTCATGTTTTTTTTGGACCTCTGTACAATTAGTAATAAATTTTGAAGTTGACATCACTTAAGCCCTGAAGGCCAAACAACTTTTTGACACTAGAGGTTTTCAATGAATTGTCTCACTTTGATATGTTTTTGCACAAAAGACTACTTTGTCTAGTATACATAAAGTTAATTGTGGAAAATTTTGACTATTGAATTTTTAGATTATAACAATTTTGGATGATCAACTTTATAGGCAAAAAACATAGCTTTGGGGGCATTAGAGAACCGTTAGAGAAATTCTCAGCCCTCCAGAGGGCCGCTCCATAGTGACCAAACTAGTCTATTATTTGCCTAAGAATTAGTAGGGGCATATAGCCGCAGTGCATTGTTAGAGTGGGTGAATATCACAAAAGACGTCAGAACTCTAATAATGAAAGTGTAGTAGAAGTCTATTTAATAATCAGCCTCGTGAATATACAAGGTGATTAATTGGGAAATTAAGCAAATTCAATGAAATTAAGCAAAATGAAGTGAATTTTCAAGCTAGTTGCCAAAAAAATTAGGAAATTCTTACATTTTCCAACTAGCTTTTAAAGTCACTTAGGTTAGGATGTTTAATGATGAGAAGAGAATCTCTTTATGGACACATGGGGTGGTAGGAGGTAGAACAACCCATGTGAGATATGTAGTTTAGAATTTGTAGTTTCTCATCTGCTCATCGTTAAGTTTAAAATAGGAATTGAGTTAAAACTAGAATTTCAGACCTCATTTAGGCATAGTAGAATAATTTTTATAAAAAGCCTTTGAACTAAATAAAGTTGGAGAATCAAGCTAGTTTTCATTTCCAAAAATCCGTTTGAAGTTAAGAGCCTCCAATAAAAATTTATGGGCAAAATTTGGAGAAAGTTTTTGAAAATGTCAAAGAAAATCTCCCTTTCAACCCCTTTTAGAATTTTGTCCATAACTTTTTATTGGAGGCTCTAAACATCAAATGGATTTTTGGTCATGAAAACTAGTTTTATTTTTCAACATTTTCTAGTTCAAAGGTTTTTGAAAAAAATCATTTTACTATGCCTAAATGGGGTTTAAAATTCTAGTTTTAACACAATTCCTACTTTAAACTTAAGTATGAGCGGTTGAGAAACTACAAATTCTAAACTACATATCTCACATGGGTTGTTCTACCTCCTACCACCCCATGTGTATATAAAGATATTCTCTTCTCATCATTAAACACCCTAAATTAATTGGATTTAGAATCTAGTTGGAAAACGTCAGAGTTTTCTAATTTATTTGCAAAGTAGCTTGAAAATTCACTTCACTTTGCTTAGTTTACAATACCTTAATCCTGATTATTTAACCACTTATACATGAATTTTGAACCATTGACAATCGTCGGACACCGCGGAAAAACAAATCATTAAGCAAAGTTAAATATAATCTTGTGGTCCTTTCAACTGTTCTGGACCTGCCCTCCAGAAGGCTAAGAATTTCTCTAAAGGAAGAAAAATTATAAAAAGATGAATAATGCTTTTTTATCCACCAAAAAAACAATCTTGGAATTTAAGGGAAATGTATTATTTTTTAATTGAAAAAATTGAAAAATAAAAAATCTCTAGAGCTAGTTTGTTTGTGTAGAGTAAAGACTAAAAATGTCAAAGAAGATGTTTTCTTTCCATCCCTCCTATTCCTTTCTTTGAAAAAAACATTATGTTTATTTCCTTTTTCTATTAGACTACATTTCCTAAATAAAATTTTAAATACTTCTCACATTCAAATTTTGAAAATCGGAAAATGCATCAAGTATATAAACCTATTACTCTACGAGATTCTAATTTATTGAATATAGAGATTTGTTTCACCCTATAGAGAATTTGTCATTGAAAATTCAAAGAAGACACATTGACTCTTTTTAGTCCTTAAGAGGTTAAGCCCTAAAAAGTGTATACCTCGATCCCCTATATGTTCATTAATTATTAGTACATTAACAAATGCAATCTGTATAGTGAAGAGAACCATATGTGTTGATGTAGTAGTAAAGGTTTTTAGAGTCCAATGACTTCATAAACTGAGACATCATTGCGACTTGTTTACAACTTATAGATTTGTAGATTTTGAAATTCTAATCTCAATGATTTGTACATTTCAAAAATTATAATATTAGTATTTAATAGGTTTCACTTGTTTACGAAACTTTAAAATCTCATAGCTAGGTTTAAAATTTTTAAAGATTTCTAGAGTGTAGAAATCTACATACTATGGGAACCTACAAATTGTAGAAATTATAGAATTCTATTAACAAAATTCATTACATAAGAATACAAAAACTTACAAGTCTTATATATCCAACCTAATGGTATTCTTGACAATTGATATGGGACAATTGATATAAGATAGTCAGGAAAGTGATACTCATTTTTCAGTTGCACTCATTTCCTAGTTGTTTCCTAGTAATTTTTGAAACTGCAAATTGACATGGTGGATTCCACATAGTATAGACTTGTCCACATCCACAATTGTGATGAATATTGGATGGAAAATAGTTCACATTCATTCTAAATTTGAACTCTATTAGAACTCTCGTAATCCTACACTACCACAAGATAGGGTGTTTTAAGTAAGTTTTTTTAATTATAGTCCTAGTAATAAGATTATAAATAATGACCTTTTAGGATATTTTCAAAATTTTTTTTACTAATTCTAAACACAAGTATTTCCACTAAATTTTTACTAAAAATATCCTTAAAGTTCATTACTTTAATCCTACTACTACGACTATACTTTAAAATGCACTTAAAACAACTCCATCTTGTGGTATTGCCTACACTTCAATCTACGACTACTTTGCAACTAAAACAATGTACATGTCCAATTTGGTGCTAATAACAAGGGCTATAGTCGCAAGACACTTGTTAGGACATTTAATCAATTTTCAACTAGTTGTGGCAAATGCATTTATTTTCTAGTGTGAGTTATACATGTATCCATCTTTTGTATTTGTAATTTGGTAACTATATATATGTGTGTATGTGTGTATGTATATATATATGTATATGTATATCTGTTGAGGACCATATACCATACCTACATATCCACTACAACTCCAAGGAATTAGAATTAAAAGTAATACAAGCTCTCCCACCCATTTTCAAGGTGAAAGGATTATTGGTGTTTTTGAGGACATAATAAGGTAAGGGTGGGATTTAAGTTCATATATTGACCTCACTGTAGGAATGTCATATGACAATGACAAAGGGATCTTTTTGAGATGTAGATAGTTGGTGTAGTGGTTCTAATTAGTTGTTGGTGTAAGGAGGGCAATTGTAAAAGAATATCTTGCCAACTTTCAAAGTAATTACTTTGGACCACACAAATCTTAAAGAGATTACTTTTTGCAACTCCAAAATCTTGTTAGTGTGAAAATAGCTTGAGTTTGTGGAAATGTTTCACCTAATTGTATATTTGAACACCACTAATTTTTCCCCTACAAAGAAAAATTTGCAAGGAAAGTTATAGGAGATTTCAGATTAGCTACATTCTTTCATCGTAAGATGCAATCTCTCATATTGTAGAATAAAACTTACTTCATGGCTCACTCATGTTTTTCTCATCCAATCTTCCAATGGTGAAAAGTAACCTTGTAAGAATTTTCAAACTAGAATGAAACTCATCTTCATCTTTAGTGTCATCTTGAATGAAACTCATTTGTACATTAGAGATTGGAGATATTAGAAGAAATTTGGACTCTCTAGAGGGCTATTAGGGTTTGACAAGTTGAGCTATTTTTGTGGCCCTACTAAGCTATTCAAAAGAGGGAATCTTTGACAAAATGAAGATTCACCTTGTATGAATATTGGGATTGACAAGGAGTATATCTTAGTTTCCTATTCTCTTTTGAATAAAAAAACAATAGTTGGTACAACCCTCCATTTAAATACTAATACTTAGGTACCAATGTTTTGACACTTGGGTGTATCAACAATGCAAAGCAATAGGGTGAATAGGCTAAAAATTCCTACAGTGGCTAAATAAATGTAAGGTAAACTACCCCATTATGGACAGAATGAGAGCAAGCCCATTGTGGACAAAATTGTAATGATGGTGTACATTCAAGTTCTGAAATGTACATCACTAACATAATTCAGCCCACAATGGGCTTGCTCCCATTCTGTCCGTAATGGAGTACTGTCCGTAATGGAGTAGAGTTTACCTTAATCCTAGATCCCTTTCCGCACTTCTTAGCAGTCCTCGGCAGAGTCCAGATTTCCTCGAATGACTCATCGGCTCCACGCTCCCACCACCGGAAACTGATCATGTTCCTCTATTACAAAATTTCAGAGACCGTGCATGGGATCTCCAAGTAGCGGCACTACTTTTCAACCCTGATTTTCAGTAGACTCCGGTCTGATCTTTCCTTTGACTTACTTACCATGTGCTCAATTTCTTGCAAAGAGTCAAGCTCGATCAAGTTAAGAAATACGTAGCAGTACGTCACGACAAGATGCGCATCGGGATGTTGGATTTGAAATATACCCCCAAATTTAGCCTGAGATCAGCTTTTCGGAAATGCACTTGCCTCGTGACTCTTCTCCTGAGCCCCATTGCAATTCTTGCTCTAGCTTGTCGAGATATATGGTCTACTTTGAGCATCCTGTTGGAAGGAGACGGTACTGTCTCCTTGGATTTTCTGTCATGAATTGACCTCAATTTCGTTTTTATGGGCTTGTTGTGTTCCGGAACTTCCTGTTGAGAACATCCGGCAGACAACCTCGGTTTGCTTTGTATGTTCATTTTTACACCTTGGGGCAGTTTCTTGGTGTGCAGGCAACGCCTCTGTTTGAATTCTTGATGCCTTCCCTGATGCCTCAATTGGCTGTATGGCGAGCAGTAAGTGCTCGTGAATCCCTGCTCAAGCATGATGTTCAGTGAATGGTTTAATATGCAATGCTTGAGAGTTACACAATAACACTTGATGATTTTTGGATACATTGAACGACTTTAGGATTTTTGTCACATTGGTTGTTATAGTTAATTTGTATGTCTTATTTATTATGTGCCATTTATGTTGAAATTTCTTTCTCAATTCAGGGTATTACTTTTGATTTCATACATTTATATTGTCAATGCATAATTTTTGCTATTGATTTTGTGGTTAAATCATTTTTTAATACTTACAATTTCTGATGTGTATCGCACATTTGGCTTCCAAAACGGCATTGAAATCGTGAACTCTTAATACCATCTCAAACCACAAATCGCCCCGAAGTAAGAAAAAAAATATTGATTTTGCTAATTATTCATGCCTTTTCATATCAAATTTGCACATGAAGCGAACTCCCCTGCACAAAGTATCGCGACCTGCACTGCCTGTGAAAATTGAAAAATACAATCTTGACTCAACTACCTCGAAATTCCAGAACCTGTTTTCAAATTCTCCCAATTCCCCGAATCCTGAACTCAGAATCACATGTAAAACTCCTACCGACAATCCACGGTTTCCAACGAGCCCGGGATTCGCTAAGCACTCCACGGCCAGGGTGAATTGACCCCCTCATTGCCCCTCCAGGGCAAACCCTGGAATTTTTTATTTGCAAGGCTTAATTTTTTTTTGAAATTCTGAATTCATATTTGCAATTAGAGGCCCCAAATTAGTCTATGCAGATCCAAGAATTACCAAAAAATTGGCACAACATAGGGGGCTTCTTTTTCAAACCAAAGTTGACCGGGGCAATGAGGGGGTCAATTCTCCCTGCGCATCTTCCACAGCTGTAAGCTACCTGGAGTGCGGACCAATGACTTCCCTTCTTCCCCAATTCTCATTTTCTTTTAAGACCGATCAGGTTTGGTTGTGTGGATGGAGAGTTTCAAGGACGAATTGCAAGAACGGGACGACGAAGAGAGGGATGGAGCCCGACGTGGAGATGCGCGTGGTGAAGATTCTCCCTCCGACTCCTGAGGAGACTTCGAATCCCCTCAAGGAGTATCTGGAGCTTGCAATGAGTGGAGATTTTGCTGCGTTTCAAGACGAAATGGAGAAGCATCCTTTGGGGATCACAGCTGGGGTTCACGTCTACGAAGACAGAAGCGCTCTGCACATGGCAGCTCTGCACGGAAGAATTGAGATCGTGAGCCTCATAATGTGCGCGTCCGAGGTTTCATCTCAGGTTGTGAACGCACGGGACCGCTTCGGATACACGCCCTTGCACTTAGCGGTACGAGCACAGCACGAGGACGTTGTGAGAATCTTGGTGAAATCCTCACAAACAAGAATTCTCGCAGCTTGTGGCAGCAGTGGCCGCAGTGGCAGCAGCAGTCAGCAAGACGAAGAAGGTCAAGACTGCGACGGATTCACTCCACTCCACCTCGCTGCGGTGTCAGGCAACATCGCCATAGTCAAACTGATTCTCCAAGAATTCGCATGTCAGGAGCTTCCCGTGAACCTCCACGCCACCAGTTGGGAAGGCACCACGGCTTTGGACATCGCCAAACGTGGGCGACACCTGAAGTTGGTGGATATTCTGGAGTCGTGGGACGTGAAGTGGTTGGAACTGGAGCGTCAGAAGAGTGCGAACTCTGTGAACGCCATCCTCGTGGGCGCCGCACTCGTGGCGACGGTGACATTCGGATGTTTGTTGCAACCTCCATTGGGGATTCCAAATTCAGAGACTTCGACAAACTCGTCACTTGGTGCTGGTGCTCCAGCGGTTGACAGGTATGCCGAATTGAATTCAGAATACACGAATGCCGACAACCGGGTGAAGGTACGGTGGTTTTTGGTTTGCACGGCGTTTTCGTTTTCGTTTTCCATTGTTTCGTTGGTGATTGGCACGACGGCTGTGATTCCTTCCAATGGCGCTAGTTTGAAACGGGAGGTGCAGGAGTTGCGAAGCTCGGTGTTGCGATCGTCGATCTCGCTCTTTGTGTCGATCTTGTTCCTGTTGTGGGCGTCGCAAATTGGGGGCTCTGTGGTGGCGGATAATGCTGTGGGTCGTGGAAATGTGCAAACCGTTCTGACCTTCGTTTTGTTGCTTCTGCCTGTCATCGTTTTGGCGTTTGTGTTGCGGCATATTGTGCTGCCGAAAGTGAAGTTGAAGGTGAATAAATGGGCGATGGGGTTGTTTTTTGTAGTGGCGGTGGGGTTGTTCATTGGCATCTACGTTTGGTTAACTTTCGTTGTCAATGAAGATGAGTCGAGCAGTGCTTTCTTGCACTGAGTTTTAGATAGTTTCTGGTCATTACTCAAGAAAATTCGGGAAATTGCAATCGTAGTACTAGAAAGCCATTGTTGTTATTATTGAGCATAGCCATTGGATGCTTGTACCTTGACGAAGCTAGTCATCTTTTAAAGTACATGAAGATGAAACCAAGAACTAACAGATGCTTTGTATAGGTTCAGTCATGTGTAATTAGACTTTTCAGTGTAGTTTGTTAGCCGTTTAGTTAAGACATCAAATGATTAGTGGCAATTTATCATCAGTGGCTCTCAGGTCTAGTGATTTGTGGATACTTGTGGCACATACACTGAATCCATTTCATGTGTCTTTAGGTTACCTTATGGTGTAATTGGTGTTCGAGCAGGCTATGACCCTGAGTGTTATCCTGGGATTACCGGTAGCGAGTTTGTTACAAGGTATGATCCAGTCCGAGTTCAGTTGCGCATCAATTGATCTGAGGATGGACTGTTGCCAAAGGCGTTCAAACTTTCATGCTTGGCGAACTGGACAGTATTACAGTAGTGCTTGATAATTTAGGATCGAATGGGGCATCCTACCAATGCTATGAGGCTGTAAACTGAGGAAGGAGAGATCTCTGGCAATCATATGTTTGTCAGTTGCAGAGTCATTCCTTCTTAACCCTTGAACGTTGAGGCGAACGTTTTGTGTCAGATGGATGACAAGGAATCAAACTGTATAGGACAGAAGTGCAACTATTCATCCTCTAAATTTGTTTTTTGAAAAGGAAGATCTTCTACAGTAGTTTGACTTCCAATGACTACTTTTGCAATTCTGGAGGTCAATGATTCACACGATAATAGGAAATGAAGATTTCGAGGGTCCCCCCTTCGACGTTTAAGGGTTAATATGAGATGGTGAAGGATGTGTTTGAGGTATTGCCTTCCTGGCTAGGGTGAATTGACCCCCCTCATTGCCCCTCCAGGGCAAACCCTGGAATTTTTTATTAGCAAGGTTTAAATTTTTTTTTTGAAATTCTGGATTCATATTTGCAATCAAAGGCCCCAAATTACTCTATGGAGCTGCAAGAATCACCAAAAAAATTGGCACAACATAGGGGGATTTTTTTTCAAACCTAAGTTGACTGGGGCAATGAGGGGGTCAATTCTCCCTGCGCTGCCTTCCTGGACTTTCCGTATTGACTTTCCGTATTGACAATTGTAGATCAAATTCAACCCCCGGGTATCAAAAATTTGGTGATATCGTGTGAAACCTTGTTTGGTGCAATCTCAAGATCTCAATCACAACGAGGGCTATAGAACTTAGAAGCACGTCATTTGTAACTTTTCAACAACTTTTCAAAAAAGATTTGACCCAAAACTGAGCTTTAGAAATATAAAACACAGTAAAGGAAATCGGTTGTTAGCTCTCCTTGTGTAATTTTGTTGACATATTTGCACTGCGCCTTGAATTGCTTGTGATAAAGGTGTCTTTTGCTTAATTAGGAGTACATAGTTGCCGGCAAATATGCACAATGAACAAGCAATTCTCAAAGCTAGCGACAAACACTAGTAGAAAACTCTCATTCACACATTCACACTTTTCACTGCAACACACTTTTCACTGCAACACTTTTCAGAAATTCGCGTTGACTGCAAATATCAGCTAGTTTTTGTTAACTGTGACAGTTTTCTACTAGTGGAAATTGACATTAATCAATTCTGCTCTCTCGTAACAGCCACTGGTAGAGATTTGGAACACGATTAGGAAATTGCATTCTCATACAGGCCGGCTGTAACATAGGACAACGGATTCATGACTGGGAAGCGAGATGAGGAACGATTGAGGACTGAGTGTAAGAGACCGCACATAAAATTTGATACTGGTATTCTGCTTACTCGGATACTGTTGAAAGACACTCCAATCATCAAAAATGCTTCAATATCACATTCCTCAACTCTCAAAAAGACATAAACTGATAACTGTTGCTAGAAGAAAGAGAATGTACTTTCATCTACTCACAGCAGTGTGTTGCCAAAGGCTGTATATTGATGCATGGTTTCCTTGACACTGGGAATTCACCAGCATAAAGTACAGGATGGGTAGTCCCAGCACAACCATGAGAACCTTTCCACATTCGTCCAACATCCAGAAAGGCATGATATGATGGACTCAGCACTCGGCACATAGCACACAGCAGATCATCAAAAGAGATACCTTATCCAAGTTAAAGATGAGCTGTACAGCTATTCATGAAACACAATAACAAAGATACAGAGACTAATCGATAATAGGAATGGATTGTTTGTCCACAGGAAAATCACCTGAGTACTCAACACCAGCACAGTCCTCACGTGCATGACCTTGATTTCCACCGTCGTCAGGGCAGCAGTAAAAGCTGCGCTGAGAGAATACCAACGGACCAGCAAAGTGAAAGATCGCCTTTGGGCTGCTTAAAGATGCTGGAAACAGTACTTCAAAAGGCGAACCACCGGGACATTGGGGACTGAAATGAGGACTGTACTCCAGTACATGAAATTGATAAGATAGTTTTGTGCTTGCCAATTGCCACCGCCAGAACCTAGTATCAACATGATGGAGGCCTGCTACATGCTTGCTCCGGATATAAATAACCTTGAGTAACCACTCTGTAGATCACAGTCCAGGTGATCAAGCACAACATAAGAGGGGTGACGGACGTCCGTCACCATCTGCAGGCTCAGTGGCCCCTTCACTCTTTTACGCCATTGGAAACTGCTTCAGTTTCGCCGAAGGTGGACTTCAACCAGCCCTCCTTCTTGGCCTGTTCCACATAGCGAGCTGCTTTCTCTTTTGCATTGGGGTTGTCAAGGGCAAGATCATCAAGAGAATCCATCACCCGAGTGAAGCCCTTCAGCATCTGGCTGGTCGTAATAAGTCCCTCGTTAGCACATTCCTGTAGTAATGCGAGAAGACGATCGTTGTCCTTTTCTATCGCCATAACAAGAGCTTTCTTAACTACCTCGTGGTGGAAAAAGGACATATCCAGATCACGAATACATCTGCAAGCCTCCCCGAGCTCACCACCTGCTTCATACTCCTCCAACAGCAATTTGATTTTCTCCTTGGCGTCTTCCAACGCTTGCCCTGTACCACCGCCACCCCAGCAACGCAGAATTCGCTCCCCTGCATGCCGAGCAGAAAGCACAGACTGTGCCATACGTACGATCTCCTTTCCCAAAGAACCCTCGACCAACTGCTCACTTATCTCTTCAAGATACAGGGGGGCGAGAATATCATCAACCACTGCACGGGCTAGAAACAAGGACAACTCATTTGCAGCATCTGGAATATCCAAGGCTGTGTCCTCTGCAGACTGAAGAAGCAAGGTGTATGCTCTTGCTATACTTGCAAGAGGAATCACCTCAGCATACAACTCAGAGACCAAAACAGAAGCCATTTCCTTCTCCCGATTCTTCCTGCTCAAGGATAATATCAGCGATTAAGTTACTAACCGCATTACACTGGTGGTATAAAACTTGCACCATCTGAATTGTTTTCTTCACAATATGATCACTCAAAATGAAAATCATAAAACCATGAATCCGTGGTCAACTTAAACAAACAACCTTTCAATCCAGATGGTAAGCGTCAGTGTGACGCATCAACCACAACCAACAAGAGGAAACCTTACTAAAAGCTACATATCGTTGCAGCAAAAGGACAATGTCGAGGAACAAACCTGTCCATAGCCAGCGTAATCAGCCTCTTGACAAAAGCTGCATGGTAATCAGGAGCTGCAAGATCCTCCAAGCTTGTAACCACTTCACCAATGTCATCTGACAAGAAATATTCTTGAATAATATTCGAAGCCTTGGCCTTGAAAGCACGGACTTCCTGCGACTCCATAGAGCCTGCAGCAAGTTCTGACACCACTGCCCGTGAAAATGGAGCGCTAACCCAACCCTCTTCAGCAGCCCTGCAGCAAAGCACATATAATACAACATGAGCTATGAGACAACATCAACGCTGAGACAATAACTCAGATATCAAGTGACAGTGCGAACTGTCAAAACTCTAGGGAGTGAATTTCAAGTACTTTGCTTAGGTGTATCGTTTAAAACATGTACCAGAATCTAGAGCAAGGAGAAAGAGTTCAAGTCCTTAGTTAAAGAAAGATTCTCAGTTAAGATGCGAAACTAACTTTGTTGTGAACAACTCCATCTTCTCCTTGGCTTGGGGAATGTCAAGTGCAAGATCATGAATAGAATCAGAAAGCCTGGTAAAGCCTTTCGACATTTGACTGGAGGTGATGAGGCCTTCCTCTGCACTCTCTTGAAGTAGTGACCAAATCTTTCCTTCCGCTGCCCTTTCCTCCATAGCCAATACCAGTGCCTTCTTCACAACTTCATGATGGAAGAAGGGCACGTTCAATTCCCGGATGCATCGGCACGCCTCAGCTTTATCCCCACTTTCCACGTACTCCTTCAGAAGTGAAACAATCTTAGCCTGCACTTCAGCAACTGTGGTGTGGGTGCTACCACCCCACTTACGTTCAATTACTTCTGCGTGGTGAGGAGCAGATAAATAGCTCTTTTCTGTCACTTGAATTACGGCAAGTCCCTGACAACCCTCGGGCAACACCTTCTGCGTTTTCGACAGGAATACTGGAGGTAGAATGTCATCTACCACAGCTCGAGCCAGAAAGATGGCGAGAATCTCAACAGCCTCTGGGATATCCAAGACAAGGTCATCCACGGACTCTAAGAGGTTCGCAAAACCTTTGGCTAGCTGCTCAGGTTCTATAACATCAGCATAAAGGGCTGAGAGCAGCACAGATGCCATCTCTTTCTCCTTATCATGGTGATCCATAGCCGCTGAAATTAGTTTCTTCACAAAGTGATGGTGGTAATTGGGAGACCCAAGGTTACCCAAATCCGTTGCCATGCTTGCCACGTCACCTGACACGAAATACTCTTCGATGAGGCTTACCACCTTACCTTTATATTCTTCCAAAGACTGTAACACAGGTGCGCCCACCAGTTTATAAGGCTCCTGAGAACGATCACATCATATATCAAAGGATAGAAATGAGAGACTTCAAAAGAGTAGTTAGTGGCCCGAACTTAAAACAATTACTTCCTCCGTGTTGGAACACCATTACAACGGCATTCATAGACAAGATAAAACAAAAGAAACACTGCGATGCAGATGCTTCCAGCGCAGCAGTAAGAAATAAACTGCATACCTCTCCACTGTCATAATTAGGATCGTTCCGATCCACTTCAAGTTGACCATCAGCGGTCAGAAGCTTCCCCCAAGTCCCCTTGCCCCCACCACCAGCTGCAGCATCAAAGGAAAAAAAAGTGAGTTAAGGTACAGATTACTACTTACGTCACTTTATGCATTTCACCATGAAGGAGTGTAATTCTAGGGAAATAGCTGTAGAGCAGTGGAGACATCACTTTCGGGACAAGAGACAAACTCTCTTGAGATCAATGTTTATCACTGTAAATGATATTCTTATGCAATCGTTCAAAGTGGACGTTGCTGAACCTTATTAAGTGACAATAGGCAACCTCATTTCCATTCAGAGATAAGCGGACATAAAATTTAAGCGAAGTCATGTTTACACCATTTGCTAATAAGTCCAACCCAGTGTATGAATAGATGAGTTGCTGTTGGTGACAAGGGCTAGTGTAGAAGACGCGATGAGGCCCCTAACGGTTATAGGTTTAGGACGGAGAGCATCTCAACTCCTGAATGTATAACTTGCCGGCTACCAGAGAAGCAAGTCATCATGCATGAGATTACATTTCTTGGGTCTACCATTCTTTCCAGAATGGGAATGTCGCTCTTTCTTGGATTCTCCACTGCCAACCGACACGAGCTTCGCAATAGATCTTTCTTGTTTGTCCGGGGACCCAACAAGGTCTGGCACTGCGTGATGATGCCCATGAGATGCTGTTCTCAAGAACTTTTTCTCCTCCGGAATGACATCTCGTCCATGTGATGCTGTTCTCAAGAACTTTTTCTCCTCCGGAATGACATCTCGTCCATGAGATGCTGACCTCATCAACTTCCGCTGCTCATCGGTGAGAAATCCAGATGCCGCCGACATTTTCTAACACCTATCAGAAGTAGATTACTGTCCTCAATGAAGAATGTATTGCAAATGTTGCTTCCCCTGTCTTCAACAATCTGGAGAAAGAAAACGGCAAGAGTAAGGTATCTGCATGGCTGAAGTTATTAATGTTTAAAAACGTTACAAGTACTAAAATACACATTCATTCAGTTACACAAGCAAACATACAATCATGTACCCAAGAATTAATAACACGATTTCAGAAGATCATGAAGTATGATCGTCAAAACTATACAAGATTGAGTGTACTTCCTAGTTAAATTCATCGAAAATAGTTACAGGCAACTACTTTGGCAAACATTCCCTTGAGTACTGACGGTCACAAGATTAGCAGTAGTCGCAAAGCCAAGGCCAAGTAGCAAAGTTTTACACTAATACTTAAGTAAATAAAAACTATTGATCTTACCACTTGCCGTATGTGATAACCAACTGAAAGACAATGGGCATTGCGATCAAACTCCTGGGACGCATGCATGGTAATTAATAAAGTGTTACTCCAGTAAGAAAATAAATCTCAAACTAATACAAATCTACTTTATCCCCTAACGGACCAAAGATTCTCGGTTAGCAAATGTACCATTCGAATGAAAACCGTATACTGTTAATAATGATGTCAAGTATATGTCATCAAAATCAGTGACGTATACCGCATGTGTTGGTCAAAGAAAAAGAAAATTTAGACTTTACAAAGTCCCCATGCGACATACTCAAAACTGCTTTTAAAACATACGGTCCAATTTGAGCCTGTAGGTCAAAAGATAAAAAAATCAAAAGAAATCTACATTGCTCTGTGGAGAACTCCACTAAACCCCAAAACCTTTCACGTAGACTGCGAATAATTTGATCTTAACCGGTGAAAAATAGCTTGAAGGGGATGAATTTAGACTGAACCCTATCTGAGACTTTTCGTATTACCCGTACAGAGCGTATCCACCCCAACCCTCCTAAACACAGAACCGCATGGTACATTCTTATACTCATCACACGGGGTTTAAAGAATCGGGCATTCTTTATGCTGATGATTCTCTGCAAAACTATGAAGAAACGAACGCAGTATTCCCCAAAATTATCCCTCGTTCACCATGGCACGCATCATCAGAGCCACCCAATCAAGTGACCATGTTTCTCCTCCCGTGCACCTCGCAAACCCTCCCATTGCACGATCCATCACAACGGATCCAAGAAAATGCGACAACAATGCCGCACCACAGAGGCCCACCGATCATCGTTACAATCCCACCCCAGCCATTGAGCTCAAACCAGAGCTCCAATCCTGAATCAAGACCACTCCCAAAGCAACAACATCTAAACTAAATCCATACCAACCCCATCCAGCAGATAAACGCACACAAATTCATCGCAACAAGGACTACACCCCTCCAGCAATCGTGAAACCCTCAACCCCAGACCAGAACCCGAAACCCTGAAAGCCACCGGCATTGGAGGCAGCAATACGGCAATGCTGGGTCAAATCCAAGACAACTAGAAGGGAGAAGTGCAGACTCACGTACATGAAGCCGAAGTCGGCGTCGGGAGGCAACAATTCGGGGGTAACAATTGGGCAAGGTCGCGCCGGCGATGGTGAATTGGCGGAATTGCTTGGGGATGTCAGCAGTTAGGGTTTGGGGGGGAGAGAGACGGGGCTGAGTCATCTGAGGCCGGCTCTGGCGGGCCTTGAGCACTTATCCGTTAACGTAACCCTAAAGCTGCAGGGAAGCTGCAGGGGGGGGATCGATGCTTCGCAGTTGCGACACCTGTCCCGAGCACACTTGGCATTTCCCTCGCGCTTGTGATGGATGCGTTTTGATATGGATGTGCAGGTTTCCATCCCATTCCTTAATTAAGGAGTCTCAACTCTCGTTAAGAGTATGCCCACCCATCTTGCAAAACGGATGAACTTGTTAAGAGGCCGGGCAAAAAGCCTTGGGTGGCTTGCAAAATGGGGGATTTTGCAAGCCAAAGCATGGCTTGCAAATTGGCTTGCAAACCACATGAGACAAGAGCATCGGCACTTTTCCCTAAAGTACGAACCTTTAGTGGTATAGCCCATTGGTCTACCTTGCAAAGCGGTCCAAATTTAGAAACTTATCCATCTTGCAAAATGCGGTTATAACATGCAGTGGATGGGGCAATTTGGCTTGCAAATTGGATGGCCATGCATTTTGCAAGCTAAACCACCACGCATTTTGCAAGATGGGTGGTGATGCTTTAAGTAAGGTAACAACACCTAATTGCATCCAGATAAGCAATTCAGCCGGGTTCCACTAGTAGGGTTCCACTATTATGTTGAAATTTTTTTTTGAAGGATTTTATTTGGTAGTCAGAAGAAGATTCTAGATTTTCTTAGAATGCATTTTTTGGACATCATATGAATAATATATGAATTTTCAAAGTACTGGAAATAGGTGTACCCAACTAATGTGACCCTAAACTCTCGTGAATAACAAGACTGTACATTTTAGGCAAGAATCTCTACAGTAGGGGTCAATTTTGGAAAGAAGTCACAATTAGGTGTTGTTACCTTAACCCCTTAGCACTCGTTTTAAAGATAATAAAACTTCTTGTGGAACTTTGAAATAAATAATTGGAACTTCTTCCAACATATTTATAATTGTTGACTCACATAGAAAATTCTTTCTTATTTCCATTGATGTAGTACATGACTTTTCTTGAAACTTTACTCAATGAATATCGATTGGATGAAATGCACTTTTCACAACAGACATCCACCATCCAGCCAATGGACAATGTAATGCTACGAGGATAATGCATGGTTGTATCTATGTGACCACAAGTTAGTTGTGGATTAATTTAGGAATAAATTTTTGATTGTAAAAAATCATGTAGTCAAAATGATCAAAGTGTCAATGTCTCAAGATTGAAGCAACTCTTACCTACAATTGATAGATCAAGAAATCATATTTTAGGAATATTCAGAGATGTAGTAGTAGAATTTTCATTTGAATTTTAAAGATCTGAAATTAATGCTATAAAATCAATAATTAGATATTTCTATTGAATAAAAACTATAAATGTGCATATAATTTGAGCAAGGTATAAAACTCGTACACATATTTTCAGTAAATTTTTACTAAAATCTACATAAAGGTCATTACTTAATATCTTATCTCTAGGACTATACTTAAAAGCACACATTAGGAAAAAATTCACCCCTCCAAGGGACTGCTTCAAGCTTGTTCCCCATTTTTGGGAACAAAAGTCTTTAAAAAATTAAAAAATTAAAAAAAACTAAAAAAACTAAAAAAGTTTGCTTGCCAAGCAAGCGACTAACCGGGGAGTTTGCCTGCACAGCCAAACGGCTAGCCACGCAAGCGGCCAGCCTCCATAGGCTAGGTGGCCAAGCCTAGTTGGTTTTTTGTATTTTATTTTTTTTAAATTCAAGAATAATTTATTCTTCAAATGACATGGCAGTTGCTCCACCACCTCAGCTACCTATACATGGCTTCTTTTTTTTAGTTCAATGAAGCTCCCAAGTTTTAGAACTTGTGAATAACTCGCAGCCCTTTTGAAGTCCCTTTTCTCTTCTAATGCTTAAAACACCCCTTTCTCTCGTAGTGTTTAAATTTTTTTAAACACCAAAGATAGAAAATTCAAATGGAAATACACAATATTCAATCATTATTCAATAGTTAAGATTGAATTACATTCAACTTGAAATTTCAATATTTTTTTGAATTTTAGAAAAAAAAATATTTCTTTAAATGATATAGAAATGTTTCTTATTTTTTTATTTAAAATAAAATTCAAAAATTTGATATTTTGAAAGTTACAATGAAATTAAAATGAATTGTACATTGAAAGGATGAAACACTTATATTGTTTTGGGTTCATATTTTGGATCTAAAACAAAAAATTTAACATTTTGGGAGGATTTTTGTTTGCAACATTTGAAAATCAAATTAGAGGTGTGTGGTATGTTGACTAATGCAATCCATATTTTTTTTAATTAAAAAAACAAAAATATTCAAATTTGTCATACTTTAGTGTTTTTAGTATTACAAAGTACCAATGATGACAATTCTCACTTGAAACTTTAGAAAGCATGTTTTTCCACTAAAGTTGTTTTTACAATAGATACCTTGTTGAGTTCCTTGTCTTCTACATGGTTGCAAAGTAGTCTCTTCTAGTAAGCTCATTTTTAGACATTTAGAAGCACTCTTTCATCAATTGTTTAGTTAAATCTTATTTCCTTCAAGTTGTTAATAAGTGATTGTTTTTATTTTATTGTTCTAAATGTTTTTTAACAATTTAAACATTTGAGCACTTTCTTCTTTGGTTGAGCTTGAGTTGTGCAAAGACACTTGAAGGGTTATCTTGAACCTCCAAGGCCTCTAAAATTTCAATACAAAGGCTTCAATGAACTTTTGAATGTTTCTAATTTATAGAAAGATTATTATTATTTCAATTATACAAAAGCTTTAATATTCTTGATACACTATTAATGACATTTAATTTTTTGAAATTATTAAATCTTGAAATTTGTGAATGTCTAAAATTTCAAAATTATAGGTTATAAAACTATAAATTATTCATAAAATTTATACTTGTTAATTTGAAATTTTGAATTTAAAAAAATTATAGTTTATTAATTTGTGAATTCATCAATTCTATTCAAATTTTGATATTTTAGATTGATAAATTTGATGTAATTCTTAATTTTGAAATGAAATGGTTTTTTCTTTTAAATATTTCATATTCAACTAAGGCACTAGTAATACCAAGGACCATTGCTACAATAATTGCATATCTTCCATAGATAGAAGGATTTGTATTGTCATTACATTAGGGTTCTATTGTTTTCTTGTATTGACAACCATAAGCAAATTATAGATTATAATTATGAATTTTTTAATTAACAAAGATATGAAATCTTTATATATTATAAATCTATAAATTTGTTAATTTATAATTTTCAAATTTTATAAACTTATGAATTTGGATAGTTCAAGATTGTATACAGTTAAATTTCAAATTTTCAAAATGATTAAACTTGATAATTAATTAATTAACCATATTAAGTTTGTAAATGTTGTAATATATTTAACTTTTATTATTTTTTTAAGATAATTGAAGTGAAATAGTATTTGACTACTAAATTTTTACTATGTAAGGAACTACCAACAATACAATATACTTTTTAGGAGAATAAACTAGCTCAACTAGTTCTTCCTAGAAAGGCCAACTTGTTCATACTAATCAATATATTGGATCTATTGACCCTAATATGTTGAGTGCCAAAGTACCATAAAATATGCACATGCATTGGAATTGCTAAAATACTAAATGGCATAAAGGTGAAATTAGTTTTTTAGAATTTAGGTCTTCCATGTGCAAATGGGTGAGGGTAAAGTGCACAACCATGACTCCCTATCATCACTATGTCACAAAACTCTATGTATTGTAGGCAGTTACTGTGCACTATGTGTCACAATCCAAAAGAGGCAATAATTCACCCCTCCAAAAAGAAAACCTCCCTTCCCCTTAGGTTTCTAAAATTTTAAAATTTGATTTTTTTTGTGAAAATTTTAATATTAAAATTTTATTAAGCTTGATTTTTCAAACACACACCACCCGTCTTATAATTTTGAGAGGGTGGGGATTTCTTACAATCAATATGGGACATATTGATTGTATCCTGATTGATCCATATTATATATCTTTATATGTATATGGTATATAATATCCGTATACAGTACAGAATATTCGTATCCAATATTGAGGGGGGACAATTTTTCACAACGACCCTCATCAACGGCAAAGAGAGGGCCCCGGTTTTTTTTTCCAAAAACAATCAACGGCTGGGGTGACCATGAAAGAATCAACGGTTGAGGTGGGCTTGGGGAAGAAAAAGGGGGTGATTGCCTCTTTTGAGTGCATAGTGCATAGTCACAAAACTCCATGTATTGTACGTTCAAGTCAGATTCAACACTTAGGTGTTGAAATAATTTAATTTTGACATTTTGACAATTCAACAACTTCATCTAATTTTCTTGGTTTTCAGCAAGTCGCTCTAACTTCCTAATTTTTTGACACTTTGATGGTATGGATTGATTTTTTCTATTCATGCACAAATGTGTATTTTTTTCTAAATTTTATTAAGAATAATTTTTGAATATACATGGCAACAATGAAATTCTCTCCAATTTTCAGAAAAAGTTGTGCAATTTTTCATATTTCAGACATGTTCCACATTAAAAGAGAAACCATGGACCAACACTTTCTCATCCACATAGCCATCAGTTTCAACGAATGTCATCCAAGAAAAACAGTTACAATGGGACTTCCCAGTTGATCGTGAAGGTTCGATCACTGCCTTGTTCTCCAAGCCCGGCTGCTCTTTCGTAAGCTTGTTGTCGATCCTCGATGACCTCCAACTGATGCACACCCGATTGCTGTGCGCTTTGTCGATGCGGTTGTGGGTATGTGCTTTATTGCACAGGGAGTGTTTGGTACCCAGTTTTTTCTTTGGTTTATTTTAGTAGATTTGTGAAGTCCTTGACTGATTTTTAGTTCTGTCGTTCATGTTTTCGATCTGAGCTTTGCTTCTGTGCAATTCGGTATATATCGCACTTCTTTTGGTTTCTCCTTGGTAGAATTTTCGTGTAAATTTTCGTCTAATTGTCCGTGTGTGTGTGGGCTTCCAGATCTTTGAAGATTAAGGAGGGGGATTTGCAAGGAAAATAGCAGCCATGACCAGCATTGGAACAGGGGTAGGCCCTAGTTTCAGACCTGATTTGTGAACGGGATCTTCAATATGTTCAACGCATTTTGAATGATTCCGGGAATTATGAGCATAACCGTATGAATGAGCTCTGGCGAAGTTTGTTATTCGATTTCTTGTTATATTTGGAAGTGTGATCGAGAAAAAGAAGCTGACAAAAGGGGAGGGAGTTTAATGAATGGCAGTATGATTTGTCGGTGACTACCTTCTCACCGGATGGGCGAGTATTCCAAGTCGAGTACGCCTCCAAAGCGGTCGACAACAGCGGGTATGTGCTTCAATTTCATGCAAATCAGGCTTCTGGTGCTGCCGTGTGATAGTATTTTGAGCTCTGTTTTGACTGTTGCGGAAGAAGGTGATTGAATTTTATTGCTCACAGTTCGTATGTGGACCGAAATCCCTCACCTGAACTTCTGCATATATTTTGATGAGAGATCATGGCGCATCCATTTCGCACAGGTTCTCGAAGTAGACGTGCTGCGACTTCAAAAAGAAATTTGGGTTAGGAGTGATCATGATTAGGGTTGCACCACTGCAGTATAGAACTTTAAGAAAGAGCCGCTTTGTTGGAGGTTTGTGGATCCCAGTGATTTCATGTGGGAAGACTGACTAAAACAACAGTACTGCTGCTGATGTGCAGGACTGTCGTGGGCATTAAGTGCAAGGATGGTGTTGTCTTGGTACTGAATGCATCAAACTGAATTGCTCGTCTTAGCTTGTTTTTGTGTAGAGATTAACTTAATTGGTTTCCTAGTGTTTGAGTTTTGTCCAGTGTGTTGAGTTCGATCTCATCTGTGAAAGCTTTGCAAATTGTCCGTGTGAGGATTCATGTACTTGAGTTTAACTTACATATGGCTATCTTCTTGTTGCAGGGAGTCGAGAAGCTAATCTCCTCCAAAATGCTACTGGAGGGTTCCAACCGCAGAATTCATGCAGTAGACCGTCATGCTGGCATGGTATGTCCAGACCCCCTTTTTTTTACCCTCATTTCTTTGGCACCATGGGGACAGATTGCAGCAAAATATATCTCTACTTTTTGCCAAATAAAAGTAGTCTCTTTTTGTCAGAAGCTTTTCATTTCTAATTAAAATGTGGATGAAGTCACCAACTTTGGATGAAAAAGTGCATGAATATCATTGAAAAGTGTTTTGGATTCAAAAGATGGATGAATGGAGAAATACAAACTTTAAGTGATTGCCATCTTGGCATTTTCAAATTATTCCATATTCTTTGAGGATTCGTGGTAAACAATTGATTTCAATATAAAATGACATCACCAACCTTCATTCCCACAAATGTCTTCTAAGCAATTCCATCATTGGGCCATCAAAATTGTTTTTTGTTGGTAAAGGGTTAAAATAATGACATTGGCTTTTGATTCAAAGGATTCTTGAGATTTTGGGCAAACCATCTTAACATTTCTTTATTGATTTGTTTGGCATGTCCGAGATTTAGCAAAAAGATAGTATATACTATAAATCTACTGTCATGATCCTGGTACCCGGTACTGAAGCTTACTATTTTAATTCCCCTTGTGGATGTTTTTTTGTGGATGAGGCCTCCAGAGAGAGGGAAAGGCAACCACTCTGAAGGCTACTGAATGTTATGTTCAGGGACTAACTTATTGAAAGTCTTGTTGAGGCATCTGGGTTATGTGCAGGCAATGGCAGGTTTGGCATCTGATGGCAGGCAGATAGTTACCAAAGCCCGCACTGAAGCCTCAAATTATAGAAGGTACTCTTCCATTTCTTACCCCCCAAAAGTCACGAGGCCTTATTTTAATTAAATGCCACTCAAAATTGCCATTTTCAATGCAAACCAAAAAAAAAATTTAAGCATTTGTTTCTTTTGCATATCCAACCATAGGATCTTGCACTAGACTTGTATGAGAATGTCTAGAAGAAATTTCAGAAACTCTGACCATATTGATCTCAAGATATGAGTTTCTTAAGTGGAGAAAACTACTTTTGTTTTGTTTTGGGCCTAATTATAGGGATTTGAATCTTCTTAATTTAAATTGTTGTATAGTACAATACTACGCATTGTGAATATTATATATTTTTTTTTTAGAAGAATTGAGTTGCAAGTCCAAATTTTTTTTTAAGAAACTCTATAATTTTCATTCTTTGAAAAATTGTTCACTTGATATAGATGCAAGATATAGAAGGAAAAAACTAAATTTTGGGTAGCTCTAAGATGGAATTGAAACACACTAATCCCAATGCTGAGATTGTTTCTAGAAAGCAAACTAAATCATGTACATTTATTTATTTTATTTTAATTGTTAAAAATTGATTTTGGAAACGGATTCAATACATTATTTTCTCAAGAATTTGCGAAGATTGCCCACAAAACTTTCACATTCCTTACCCTAATTCGTCCCGGGGCTCTCTCGTGCTGAATATATGGGGATTTCTCCTTCTGTTTCTGATTTGAAATCAATCAGAATGTGAGGTCCAAGAATAATTTCGTGCATGAGGATGAAGGTACGCTTGAAAAATCACTCTGAAAGAATGCCGCGCGCGTGCTTCCAACTTACTTCCCTTGACTTGGATCGCTTGTTGCAGCTTTTATGGTGAGGAGGTTCCTATTGGAGAGTTGTGTGACCGTGTTGCTCATCATTCTCATCTGTGTACGCTTTATTGGTGGCTCAGGTACTCACCGACTGAACTGGACACTGATTGTGCGACATGTTTATTGCCGAGATGTAACTTAATCACTGGTTAAACTGTCCGGTCTTTGCGATTACAGAGTCTGATTTTGGATTTGGCTGTTAAGAGCATCATTCTGTTAAATTAAGTGTCTGTTTTGGATTGATATGTAGCTGCTACATGATTTGTGCTCAAGCTGTGCTGTGGTATGTGTTTGTTTTGTTCAGACCCTTTGGTTCTTCAGCAATCCTTGGAGGTTACGATCGTGATGGTCCTCAACTCTACATGATAGAGCCCTCGGGTGTTGCCTATGTAAGGCTCTTGAATGGCTCTATATTCCTAATGTACCATACTTTCAAATGTCAAATTGCGAGTTGCTTGTTTGGTGGTCGGATGTTAACTGAACCCATTATTCTCGTGGATTCAGCGTTATTTCGGAGCTGCAGTTGGAAAGGGTCGGCAAGCTGCTAAGACGTATGCTTCTTTCCTTGTTCAGTTCCAGCAATAATTTTTTTGTCAGTAGCTTGAAATTTTGTCAGAGGAGATCTCTTTATTTCTGATAGTCGTCACGATGCATGAATATCTAACAGTATCAATAACCGTGGCTCTGACTTTGGGTGTGTTACAGTGAAATTGAAAAATTGAATCTCACAGAAATGACTTGCAGACAAGGGGTCATTGCAGTTGCTAAAATGTAAGCCAACCATTCATTTTTTTCTGTACTCTTACATTCAGGAAACAAGTTCCTGTATTATGCAGGATCGGAGCGATTGAAGCAAGACTCTTTTCTACGTTTAGGAACCTGAATTTCGTTGTCTTGATTATGACATCTTGAAGAGCAACTTATTGTATGGCAGTAACATTGTTCCCCAGGTTTGTTAAGTGTTAATTTGCCACTGTTACCTTTTTGTGTGTAAATGTGAAATTTTCCAGCATTTACGGTGTGCATGATGAGGCCAAGGACAAGGCTTTCGAGTTAGAGATGAGCTGGATTTGTGACGAGTCCAACCGAGAGCATCAACGAGTGAGTTTTCTATCTTTCAATGTTTCCATTCCTCGATTCAATTATTTTTACTGCCTGGCCCCGGCATGTATTTAGCTGTACGAATCAGCCACGAGTTCAAGTTTTTGTGGATACTGAAGTAATCACATCTCTATTGTATCTCCCCATTCCTTGTTTATATGATTTCATTTCTGTGGATACTGATACGATGTGTCGGTGCCAATACCAGGTTCCTGCCGACTTGTTGGCTGAAGCCAAGACGGCCGCGAAGGAGGCACAGGAAGAAGACATGGATGCTGACTAAGAAGCAATATCCTGGTAACGAGCTGCAAAATGCTTAAGAATCCTTAAAAGAGTCGAGTTTTGTTCATGCAGGGATGTACAATCCATTCATAGATTTCTCTCAATTTCTGCATCACAGGCCGGATTTGAAGCACCGTGATTGATGCTCTTTCATGTAAAATTTGCTAGTAAGACATGGACGACGCAGGTCTTTTCAATCCTCCTCCCTCTTTCTCCTCGAACTCGTTGTAGGCAATCTTTTGGCTGTTTGATTTGTCTTAGTAATCTTGAGTTCCCTGCATTCGAGGACGAATTAAGATAGGTAGGTCCATTGGATTGATTCCTTGACAATGCATTTGATTGCATATTCCATAATGGTATAGAGATAAAGAAAAGTAGAATTGACCCAAAGCGACTCAAAGTCTTTTAGCTACAATGTAAGGGATATATATTTTCCCCTACCATGCAATGTAATATGGGGTGTCATGTAATGTCATTTTAAATACCAATTTGTATTTCCAAAGTATTGCACACCTTTTAGTATTTTTCAATCAATTTTTTTTAAAAGGTAGAAAGAAAATATATCTAATCTACTTTTATTCCATTCTTTTACTTTTATAGAATTAGTTATAAATTTTGAAGATGGAATCTAGGTACTCTAAAGTCATCTCTACACTAAAATATTCACCTTTGTAATAATAAAAGCTCTAATATGTATCTCTATGTTTGAAGGTGCTTTTAGAATGGGGCTATTATAGCACAATCCATCTTAGTCCATTAGGAAAATAGACCTAATTATATTATATGATATGACTTGGACATACATCTAAATATACTTTGTAATTACTTTGAGAATAAGACTAGATCCCATCAAATGTGTGAAATGTTAAAACGAGTACAAGCAACTTGAAAGTTAAAACCCATGCCCAAACTCTAGAAGTACCTAAGTACAAGCTACAGCATAGCAAATTAAAATAAACCACCCCACCAAAATATCCAAAACACACACAAAATTATACCATTGATTCACATCAATATACCATTGATTCACATCAATATACCATTGGTTCACATCAATATACCATTGGTTCACATCAATATAACATCAAATCATATTGATAAAACTCTTAGACAAAACTTCATTATGTCTACTTCCAAATACCAAAACATGAATATTAATCGACCTGAACTAATGTTGATAATGTCAAATACACAACCAACTAACCCAATTGAATTCACTACTATTGTCCCAATTCTTATATTTGTTAACTACAACATAGTTAACATCATAGCTCAAATAATAGTCATGCAAAACCACTTGGATTGGAGTTGAAAATTGGGATTTGAAGTCATTCTTTACTAGATTACACAAACCAACAATGAAAAGGTCTAAAGAAAGTAAAATCTCTATGTTACTTATGTGTTTAAAAAACAATTATTTTATAACACCACATACTTAGATTATAACATTTATTTCTTCTAAATAAAATAGTTCATCTAAAGCCCCTCCAAGTCCAAATTTTGTTTTGTATTATGAATCTTCTTACTATTTTCAAAATATGCAAGCATCAAAACCTATAACCACCATTAGAAAAAATGGGGCCTCTACAAGACTGCTAGAATTGGACCAACAATCTAAAAAATTGAAGTACTTGAGGTGCCTTGTCAAATTTTGATTTTAAATATTTAAAAAAAAAAAATGAATGAATTTTTTATTTAGACTTTTGGAAGTACTACTCTAGAGCGTAGTGGCCTTCTTGAGGCCCCAATTTTTTTCTAAAGAAAGTCAAACTCGATGTACTTCACTTTGTATGTTCTATTTTGTCACTAAATTTGACTAAGAACTATTTTATTTTATTTTTCAAAGATGAAATCACATCAATCTAGTAGTTGTAAAATTTGAAACTTTCAACCTTTCATCATCTAAGAGGGAACTTTTGTAAAAAAAACTCAAATGTCTCATGACTATGATCGTTCACATCAATCATTAAAAATTACAATAAAATATTTTCTTTCTTTTTCATGCACCAAGTGATTGGATGGTTATGAATTTTGGTATTGTAGTAAAGTAATTATGCTTGCATACAATATTTGATTAGAATACTATTGTTAAAAATCAAATTTACGCAATAATTTGTTGAAAACTCAATTCTAAAGGCCAACAAGATTCCAAAAGACAATGTTAGATGCAATCAAAGGAACTCAACCTTATAAAGAGAAATCATATTGAATCAAAAATAGAAGATTTTGGTATTTGGTCATCTATATAGATGCATCTACCATGCCAAATCATGTATCCATATAATATCTCAATCTTATCAAACTCTTAAAATGTATCCCAAACTTGTGAACTTCACTACAGGTAAAAAAACTATATCTGCGCTAAAGAACAAAACTTAGTGACATCATTATTGAATAGAAATCAGTTGGTACCAAATGACAATAATAGCTACTAAAAGAAATTCCATTCAAAAAAATTGGCTACCAATGGATATTTGTTCTACCTACCAATTGTTCAAAATTTCAAGAAAATAGGTATTTTGATGTCTTAATTTGTAAAAAATTGGATTTAACAAAAATACATTTGTAAAAACTCTATAGAAATGATCATTTACTAAAATAATCTACTGAGATGATATTTTACATCTTTCAAAATGCAAGCATTAAAAAAGCTCACTTTGTTAACTTTCATTCAACATAGAATGAACTATTTTAAAGTTCCTTTGAAAAATATCTTCTAGTTTTCTAAATGACTATTTCTTCCAAATTTTAGCTCCAAATTATTCTTTTTGGGTTAGAAATAGTGCTAATCCACCCTATATTGGCAAGTGTGTCTTAAAATTGGGGATGTTTTTAGATAGTAAATCATTTTGAAAAATGAGAAAAAAAACTAGCCAAGGTTTATAATAGTCATGAGTACCTTACCTATAAATCTTTAAGTCTTTGGGAGCCATAATACAAAAATTATATCCAAAAAACAAATCAACAAATAGGAAATAGAGATGTGTGATAAGAAAATAGTACAAGTGTATTGCCCATTTGGCCTTGATGAACGAGAAACGACCTCTAGGGGACACTTTTTGGTAGATAGGATGGACATAATTGACTCTTGGTTTGTAAATGTTTTAACTAGAACTTTTAAACTCATGCTACCAAAATGCTTAGAGAATTTCAAATCCAAGAAGTGATAAGGGAAAAACTAACATATGTGCTTCTAGATGACAAAATTCACAACCTCTTTCAAGTGGTTGGACACCAAGTTTGTATTGACACAGGCTAATTAAGTGGTGTACATATCACTACAAGGAACCCCATCATTTTTCATTCCAGAAATCGTGACCTTTATTGCTTCTCACTCATTGGAGGCTGAAAATGATCTAATATTAGTAGTCAAGTCATCCCCATGTTATGCCATTCGTGACTTTTTTCACTCACCCTATGTTTCTATCACTATTTTAGGGAATGAAAAGCGACATGGTTTGCAGTAGTATATTCACAACTTCAAATGACCTTCACACAAAATGTCTTGGAATTAAACTTATTCAAAAGGTTGGTATCTTGTACGTGAGTGATTCCCTATTTGTAGTTCCACACATGCAAGCATTCTTGCACACACTTTAGATTCTCTTGCAGACTCCGCATGTAGAGTGGTCTTTATAATCTCAATGCAAGAGAGTTTCACCGTCAGGGCATGTTTCGATTGGTTAAGGAGAGGCATCTTAAGATTGATAATGCTCACAACTTGCCTTGTACAAATTTTAAACAAGGTGGATAGGAAGTAGAAATTTCATTGGTCTAGACCTACGAGAGAATCTAAGAGAAACCTCTACTACTACCAACGTGTATTAACTTAGTGAGTGTGGATCCACCTAATATAATTTAAATGAAGGGGTTAGAGTTTCACCCGGCTTGTGGCATATTTTGATTGGTTATGCAACCAAAGAAGCCAAATGGCTCAACTCTCCTACATTGAGAAGTTATGTCTAGTTATTGCAAAGCAGGTCAAGTCATTAAAAATAATTGCATGTCAATACCAACCTTGCCACCCACACCAACTCAATAGGTCCTAACTGGCAATTATTTTTGATAGCTTGGCCAGCTTGCTTTGCAATTACCTAGTCCATATTAGCATCCTCACTTTCATGCTCTATAGACAACATAGTAGGTCCGATAGGCAACTCATTCAACTCATCGAACTCCATGCTCCCCGCGATTTTGTTCAGTCGAAGGTCCTCAAACTGCTCGAGTGACCGGAACTCTTTCATCTTGCACTCTGCCCTACTCAATCGGTGACATAACCAACCCTTCAATTCCATTCCAAACAGTTGTGCGTGAAAAAAAAAAAAAAATTGGGCATTGCACAAACTACCAATTAAGTCTGTAGACCTCATCTTTTAACACCCACTCATAATTATATAGCACACAGAAGAAGTTAAGATATGGTAGTCTGCTGTAATTCCAACCCTGTTCTTAAGACCATTCCTAGTCAGGGTCTGAAATGGACATTAAGAGGTTGTAAAATGGATATGTGTTAAGCATTGAATGTGTTTTTTCAATGTTATCAGAGTAATTAAGCATTTGCCAAATGGTCCTTTATACTTTGCTAGTGGATGGAATAAGAGCAAAGGTAGATCCATTTCTGAAATGTTTACTTGTATTCAAAAAAGCTTTTCCCCCACAACTTTGAATGCTAGCATCTTCCAATTTGTATGGTCAAACTTCATGAATTTTTTTATCACATGATCTCATCCAAGTATAGTACAAGATCCTACGGTTAGATTTTTTAATTTTAATTTTATTTTCCTTAGATGAAGGCATCAGAAATGACAATTTTGAGTGATTTTTGTCAAAAAAAAAAGAGGACTTGGCCCTTTAGGAGTTAAGTGTAGTGAAGGTCCCATTTTGGAACTCTATCTATTACTTTCTGCATGCCACAATGCTTGTTTTTGGTGAAGCCATGTCTTTTTTCAGACTATGCATGTGTGGGTTTTATAAGGCCTACGATCAAAAAATAGTTACCTGTGACAGAATTATTTAGAAATTCATAAGTAACTCAAAAATGCTCCAAAAAATATGAAATCACTTGGGTTAGATTCCACAACAATTTTTCTTCAAGTGAAAAATAAGGAAAAATAATTCCGTGCATCTGGGAACCATTGGAAAGGCTGACCAGCCCTTAAACAGTCGCTTTAAGAGCAGACTACCATAATTAGATGAAGCAAGCAATTAAGAAAGCAAAGAATGATTCGGATTCGATTGTAACGTAGCTTATGTACCAGGAAGACGTGTTCTTTAGCTCTGAAACGTAGTGTGTGTCGCACGTTCAACCAAAATTGGTTGTTCCATCCAAGTAAAGATGGTGTAGAGTAAACTTGCCATTTACTGCACACATCCAAAAACTGTACGACAATTGTTGACATTTACACAACAGTAATGACACAATTCAACCACCGCTTCAATTGTGATGAGAAGAAAATCTTGTATCACCACTGAGTGACCGCACATTGTGCGGTGAAGGGTTGCAAGGAATTTTTAACTAAATTTCATCTTCGTTGCCTTTAAATTGAAATAAAATTTGTAGAAAGAAATCTTTTTGCATTCTATTTTTCAAAGGTGAATTTTAACATGACATTTGATTATCACGCCAAATTTCAAAACATGCAAGTCTCTATATTTATGTAGAGAAGGATTTGAATTTTGTCTATGCAATGATTGGCAAGTTTACTTTGGTGATGTGTAAAACAACATATTGAACTCTACATAACCAACAAGGGGTGATGCTCCTTCACTAGTCCTTTTACAATTTTGAAAATGAATGATTGTGGTTTTTCTATGCAAGACCTTGTGCAAAGGAGTCCATAGGAAATATTGATATTTTAGTATTGAATGAATCAATTCTTAGAAACGAGCCTCACATACACTAGATATTGGAGAAAAAATATCATTAAAAATTCATTAAAAAAACCCGTAGAGTAGATTTTGAAAAGTTGTGAATTGATTGTGATTATGCATGTTATGCCCTTTAACCTCATATTTTTTTGGCAACTAATTTTTTAATTTGACATGTGAAAAGAGGATTGAAAGACTTCAAATCATTTTCATGGTTTTAACGCCTTCAAGATCAAACATTATAATCTTTTAATCTATAAGTGACATTGTTGTGTTTTCTTTTTCCATGTGATCTCTAACATGTCTAGTTTGAATTTGTATTATTACAATTATTAAAAACTTTATACTTATCAAAATGTTGACTTTTTGTTCAATTTAGAACAACATTTAGGAATTAAGTTCAAAATTTTCAATTGGCATGGATTCAAGGCCAATATTTCCACCATCAATAGCCTCCTCTACTCGCTTCTTTTCCTTCTTTGTTGCCTTTGATTTTGCCTTTTGTTTGACCTTTGATGCCGAACCCTTGCCAAACTAGATTTAATTGTAAAGGTCATCCCTACTTGTAATAATGGTATCAAAGGAAGGTTTAACTAAGAATAATACAAAAGAAACACAATACCAAACTCCATCAAACCCTAGTTTTGGTGCTCCAAGGAATTTCATCCCGTATTTTTCTCAAACTCTGACTTTAGCTCCCACATTGCACAAACTTTATGATTAACTCACTATCCCTTCAAAATGTGCTACCAAAGGGTAGAAGCACAAGAAGCGTGGTCCACCAAGCCATTGGTTAGGGTTAGGGCTAGAATATCAATAGTGTAAATACTACAAACTATAGAAACATACAAAAACAACTAGAGAGTAGAGACAAACTCCAGTATACAAGGTTGTTGGACATAGACATGGCCACCTATTTAGATGTCCTATGAAAAACAACAAATGTATATTTTAGAATAGTTAACATCTGCCTATATTCCAAAAGCCATTTGGGGATGATTACAACTTTTGGATTCTTTTTTATATAATTTCTTCAATCATTTTCATGTGATAGTCTTTTTTAACTTCTAAAGGACTAAGTGTTCATTAGCATTAAATTGAAAATTTGGGTAGATTTTAACAAAGTCAATTTCTCTAAAAATTTGAAACAAGCCATGAACATGTACACCTTTAGTAGGAATATAATTTCTTTTATCATATGCCCAATCAAAAGTTATGTTACCTCAAAAAATTTGGGCAAGTCCAATAGCTTTAGACAACTTATGCAAAGTTCTTTTTCTACCTCTAAAATTTAGCAAGTATATAACTATACGTGGTTGAAGTTAACATGATACAATTGCATATATAAAAAACCCACAATGAGGCGAAAAGATACAACACTTGCATTAGTAGGCCCCCCCTTCCCTCCTAAAAAATAGAGCCATTGATTTTTATTTAAAAAATAATTACAACCCCCCTCCCAACCATTGATCTGAAAAAAACTTGGATACGGATACTTATATGGATACCGGTACAAATACAGACTGGGATACGATACTATCTGGGATATGGATACGGATACGGACTAGGGATACGGGCAATATCCCATATTGTTTGTCATGGGTATTGTCACGGGAAACTACAAAGGAGGGGAGGGGAGGGGGAGGGAGGTTAAAAAAATTTCATTTAAAATTTTTTAATTAAAACTATTTGGAGCTGGGGGGTAAATCATTTAAAAAATATTTGGACAGGTGGGGGGGTTAAATAATTTTTTTTAAAACAATGGATTTGAGCTCATTGTGACAAAGTGTCACAATGAGCTCAAAAGATGCAGGTACTACATTACACAACTATTAGAGCAAAAATCTCATTCAATTTTAGTAGGTAGAATTGTTTTTCTAACTTCAAATGCTATAATCGTCTTATCTACACATGGTAAAGTTTCTAAAAAAAACTCCAAATATTTCCACAATAGCCTAGTTCAAATTTATATGGTTGAATTTTGCAAAAATAATTTTTTTGATTCATTTTTCTCTCATTGTCCTAAAAGATGACAATTTTTGATAATTTATGCCTAAAATATGACTCGGTCCTTTAGAGGTAAATAAAAATCTCCTAGACATTGACTCATTTTAGTGAGTCACCATATGAAGTTGGTGTGTAATGTAATGTCAATAGACACTAAATCCATAGTCCATGTAAACACCATTTAAAGGAAACAGCTTACATTTATGGCCGAAGTTCCTAGCGTACTCTAACTCTTTCATAGTCATAACGTGAAAAGCTAGCCAAATCCCCGGGGCGTGCACTACAAATGAAGTTCATGGGTGAGGAGCGACCAAACCCTAAAAATCCATTCCTACTCTTCTTAATTACTTTTTAATAAACTATAATTTCAACCTACAATTTTGAGCTTTGTTTAATAATGTCTATAGGTTTCTATTGCCAAAAATTTCAATCCTAAATAACATGTGATATATTGTCTAAAAAGGATTGAAAAATGAACTAAAATGGCATATTTTTCAACTAAAATATTTATAGAGATCACATGAAGATGACTATTGTTTCAATATTTAGCCAAAATAAAATTTCAATGGAAAGCTATTTTATAGAATTTTTTTTTTCATTTTTTTTCATTTTCATTAGATGAGATCCAGGGGGGCTGGAGGGCTGTTCCCAGCTCCGTTCCCCTAGGGCCCCATCGAACGTTGATGCCAGATTTATTTATTTATTTTTTAAAATAAAAAATAAAAAATATATAAGTTCTTAAAATGAAAAACAAAGTTTTTTTTTTTTTTTTAAAACGATGTGGCAGTCTCTCGGCCAAGTCAGCAAAGCTCGCGAATGGCCAGTTTTGGCTAGTTTCGGGGGTTCCCCACTTGGGAACTCACAGCCCTCCCCAGTAGGTAAATCACATCTAATGTGACATTTAATGTTATAGATTTTTAAGACTTTGCTTTGCAAAAATTATATAATTCAAAGGATATTGGTAAATTTGACTTCAAAAAAATACTATCTGGTTAGAAAATGACCCTTCAAGAACCACTTGAATAAAAAAATTAAAACAAAAATCTTCAAAAATTACTATAATTAAAATTTTATATTTTAAACTTAAAGAATTTTTTTTTTGAGAAAATTACAAATATTCAATCTATGATTGATTTTCAAAAGAATTTTCTACTTTTGGCTTTTAATTTTATTGACAAATATTAGTATGTGAACTAAATATATGGAAATGATCTATGAATCATATTTTACAACTACTATTTGAGAGTCATCATTAAATTATTATTCTAGACACTTTCTTAGGGGGTTAAAAAATTGTTGAGTAGAAGTGGATATAAGATAAAGGGAAGAACTAAATCATTAATAGTTCTAAGATGGAATTGAAACACACTAATACCAATGGTGAGATTGTTATAACAATGAAAGTTAATCCCATGGAATTTTTAGGGGAGAGTGTAAAAATTGAGCTTAAAAATGAATTCAATGCAATATTTCTTTTTACAAATATGCTTTGATTGCTCTCAAAACAAAGATGCTCTATAACTTTTACATCATTTATCCAAATGTAACAAACCAAATCTTTCCATATAATCAAAAATATTTAATTTACTAAAACGATTATTTCAAGTTTGTAAAGACTTTTTTAGTGCTCACGCTCAATTATTTTGAGCTTCCATGGCATAATTTTTTTCATTGTTACCAATTGAAATAATAATATTATTTAAATAAAGCCAATATATATTTCTATGTTGAAAAAAATTCAAAAAATCATGCCAAAAATTGAGATTAAAAGAATCTACCCAAACAATCAAGAGTCCTCTATGAGGACTTTTAAGACTTTACAAGTTTACTTAATAGTAAATATTTTTAACACTACAAAAAAATCAAACACTTTTTGATATTTGCCTTATAAAAAATTATTAGAATGATATTTTGATAATGATAATTAGTAAGGCAAAAATTGTGAATATATGTTTCCAATCATATGAAGATGCTATTGAAACTTATTTTGAATTTTTATTTGAAATGATTAGATTTTTATTTTATGTTTTATTTTTGTTATTTAATGACTTGGTAAATTGAAGTTATAAAATCATAAATGTAATAACTTGGTAAATTTCAAAATCTCTAATTGTTGAATGATTTAAATTTAAAAAAAGGTTATGATAATTTTTTGTTTAATTTCATTTCAAATTGATAATTATACGCTTTTTATATTTTTAATATATAAATATGTGTCTGATCAAAATTTTCAGTCATTAGCAATATTTGCTACAAGAACATGTAATTTTAATATTAGATTTTAGAGGCACAAATCATTATAACAACACCATTCAAATTTACTGAAAATATCTCTAAGTCTATTGTTGCAAATTAAAAGGATAAACTTGATCATGATATAAAAATATCATGCCGCAAGATTAAATTGTACACAATTTTAGATATATAATAAAATATTATAATTGTATATTATATTATTTAATATTTTTTTAATTGCTTTTAAATTCCTACAATATATCAATATTTTACTATAATCCATCTCGCATTCTAAAGAAAAAACTAAAATAGATTTTAATTATAATGAAATATCTTTTAAACTATTTTGCTAAATAAGGAGATTAACTAAAGGAGTTTATTAGCAAATGAAATCAAATGTAGGATGTTTTTGAACTAAATTGGTACAACTTATTGTATATTGTTCAATGTTTTTATTGTATTGTATTGAAAGGGGCAATCCATTTTAAATTTTTGGCCATAAAACTTGCCTACTACTTTCAATGTTCAACACACTACTTCCTGCGACGATGATGTTTGCGACCTCTATGGTGTCTACGTCGGCTATGTCTTTGGCGACGACGACGGCTATGTCGTCTTCGACTACGACGACGTTTATGATGGCGACGTCTTCGCGAATGGCGTCTATGATGACGTCGTGCTCTATGAGTACCATGATGAAGAGTACGACGACGACGACTAGGGACTCCTTCCTCTTCCTCTGGAGTGCCTCTTGCCAACTTATAAATTCCTCCATTCTTCTCAATTTTTCCCTTTTCTACCAATCCTTTCAAAGTGGATGTCAACATCTTATTCTTGATTGAATCAACTTTGCCACTTGAACTCTTTAGTTCTAAGCGTTTGCGTATTTGTGCCAAGCTTGCTCCTTGTCTTTGCTTCAAAACCATGAGGGTGTTTTGAAGCACAGATGCCTTGGAATGCCAAGGTTGTTTCATTTTTGACATTTTTAGAGAACTTTTCTTGATTTATTTTAAATAATGCATAGACAAAGTTCTACACTAGACTACTTTAACAATGAAGTGGAAATGTCAGAAGTAAAGAGGAAGAAAATAATGGATTCAATTGAAGCGTTGCTATCCTTTTGAGACATTCGTCCCATTGGATATGTGAAACGATTTACATACCCTTCCCATTAAACGACGCTAAATTGCAACTATTCAATGTGTCCCTTCTTTTCTTGACTTTTCATCTAATTTCTATGTTTTTGTCTATTTATGTCATTTGAAACCTCACCAAAATATACACTAAAAGTAATATCTTGAAATTATATAAAATATTATACAAAAATTTAAACAAATATCTTAAGGCCATTTCACACACTAGCAACACCCAAACTAATTGAGGAGGCACCAAAGGACTAGTCATATGTGGCTTATCATCAATGAAAATAAATCCCATCTTTTACAATGTACATGGGTTTGACACCAATGACAAGAAGTTCTTGTGTAAAAATAAAATTACAAGAAGATTAATAATTTTGTCTTTTATTCTTCCACTCCATAACATTATTTAACATTTGCTGGGGGGGTTCTTTTGCCCCCAAGAATTAGGAATCCTCCATACTTGCTTGACTAATGAGTCTCCAAAAACTTTGACAACCTGTCGCAGCTAGCCAATGATCTTGCATGTATTATAACTAAAATCTCCCCCTAGGTATATAGGGAAGAATAATACCTCCACCTGGGAGGGGGCCAATTTGATGGCTTAACAATGTTATGTCCACACACTATTCCATTGTATCAATCTTGCTATTGGTCCCTATGTGAAGCATCTTTTACATGATACAATCAACCAATAATGCCAATTAAAATTTAATATTTGCATAGAATTGAATGATTTCAATACAAAAGATTGTATTAGAAAAATACTATTATTATATCTAAATAATTTTTGCATAAATCTTGTAATAATTGAATCTTGAATAAATAAATAAATAAAATCTTTGCATGTGTTCAGATACATTATGCTATTCACAATACCCAATTGACCATACTTTTGTTGAATGTGAAGAATAATTCACTATCATTAAATCACAATTCCTTTATGCTAATTCGATGCATGACATTCTAATTGATGTCCATTACACTAATATATAAACTAGTTTCAGACTTGTCCCCCGGTTCCAACTTGATTGTTCTCGTCAATGATACTTTGAATGCCTTTTTGGAGGAGTGCATCTGCTTTGAAATAGAGTGCTGAGAGCGAGTACTTTGTCACACTTTGTACATTCATCCATGATTTGAAACTCAAGCTGTTCTTATCTGTACCAGAATATGCTACATTAATCTGCAATCAAGCATCAACACATTAAAAATACCAAAACTCATTATATTAGTTCATTGGTGCTTCAATTGCCTAAGGTAACAACACCTAAAATTGTTTGAATCAGGGTTTGAGCATGCAATAATATTGAATAATATTGAATTGTAAAAGTTTTCGTTGGACTTTGTTGATAGTCAAGAAGTTTCTGATGGGTTGAACCCAAACAAACTCTTTACATGCATCAGAATCACCGAAAAACTGGACTTTTCTAATCTCTTGCTTCAGCTGCAACGTTATTTGATCGATTGAACTACTTTTTTTAGAATTCATTTGTTGATACTCACATTGCTGAATTCATTGAGGAGGCACAGCCTCGACTCACATTCATCAGTGAGCTTAATAATTGAATCGGCCCAGCTCAGTTTCAGTTTCATGTTGGAATGTTGCTGTAATAGAGGGCGACACTTGACCAACGTAACAAACATCTATAGAATTGTCAATAACCTTCTTATATTTGTTCCATTTACCAATTAGTATCAATGCGCACACTGCACCAGTATATGTAATAAAGTCTGCAGTGATCCCCTCACTAACATGAAATCAGCCAAACCGGAGTGACCAAATGGCTTGTCAGTAAAAAAGTAGGTGCTAGACTATAGACGCAATTGGTAATGGCTCCAGAACTGACATGAAAATGTTTAATTTTCTTTACAACTCACCCGAGTGAAACAAGCGTCAGGGTTGCTTGAGTTGAGTGAAGCGCAATCAGCAACAGAAGTCGCACAATTATAATCAAGACACAGCGAAGTGCTGTTTCCGCAATCGGCACAATCGTCATCTTTCCTGCTTACTCATCAACAAGCACACAAACTGAAAAAAAGTTGTAACGATGTGCACAAATACATTCACATGCCACGTCATGCTTCAGTTTTGCAAGCACTAAGGATACTAAAATCGATACGGACCTGATCCCCTCTTCTCCTATACTGACCACTTTTTACCAACAACTAATCTACGGGTAGCACGAGTTGGACTAATTAGCAAGTGTGAAAGCATGACTTCGCTAAATGTCTACGACCACTCATCGTTGAATCGAAATGAGGTTGTCCACGGTCCCTTCAAAGGTGGTCTACAACTTCTCACTTCGAATGATTGCATAAGAAAATCATACGCAGGTGATGAGAATTTGATGTCAAAAGGCTCCTCTACCCAAAGATCTCTCCACACCTCTATAGCGAACCCCAAAAAATCACATTGACACATATGTAAACATGCTTGCAGTGACGCAAATGGTCATCTACCTAAATTAACTACCATAAATAGAACAGAAGTTGTGCTTCTGGGTCCCATTCAGTGCCAAGGAGCTGATTGATATCGATCCCGGCTTGCAACATTAAAAGAGCTGATCCGTGATCATTTTCATCAAATTCAGGAAGGCAGAAACATACCACGTGAGATTTTGCAGCACCCCCTGCTCAAATTCCATCACCAATAGCAAACCTCCAACTTTCCCCTACATACCCAAGGTAGTCATTGGCTTTAGGGTTTTCTTTGGGAGGTAGGTAGACAATCGAATTTGGATGAGCAAATTGCAGAAAATAGGATTGGTGGAGATTTACTAACAGCGGGGGTTGAGAAAGTTCTCGGCGCTGAAACGATGGTTTCATTATCTGTTGCCGAATTGTAGCCAGTGTAAACCAACAAACTTGCAGCAGCCGGAAACTGCACATGCATCCAAATCCTCAGTCACAAGCGCTACAACGAAGCCCTGTCTTTCAACAAATGAAAACGTATTAGGTAGGGACACGCGTAATTGCCACTGACCCAAAATTGCCACCCTAAAATCTTAGACAATGGTAATTATTGCTTACGAGGATGTACACCACCAAAGTATCTGTTCATTTAGGTCACCCAACAACAACTTCTATTCTCTTTGTTGCTTAAGAACCCAATTCATTTGCTATGAGAAACTAAAAAATACAGGTCAGTCGATAATATGCTCAATGCAATAGTGGCGATTCGGTTGTCCCTATCTTAATTAAGATGTCCTCTAGGCATGGTCGGTACATCTACTGTGGCATTGAATTGAAAATTCATGGATGGCACATGTGAGGAGCGCACTGTAGTTGCGACATTCGTTAGGGTTTGGTTGTAGATTTGGAAGAGACTAAGCTGATCAACCATCGGCCGGAACACCGTCACCTGGGAACCAGCAAGAATGTTCTGCACACAATGACCACTCATCCCGGTTTAATACCATAATTTGATCCAACTCCTTGAGAATGCACATTTGTCAGCTTCACATGAACTTTGAATTAGGGTTAGGATTATATGACTCACAGACGCAGTGTTAGGACTGCAGGGTGAAAGCACGTTGAGCTTGGGATCGGAGCTGTTGTACCACATGGTTCGATTTCCTCCCAATGCCACCGCAACTGTGATTGCATCCCCTAAAGCAATGGGTTGCAGTGGAGCGCATGGACTCATTACCGGATTCGTGTCCGTCAATGCAGCAGCAGGCTCCTGTCCATTAGTTCTCAAGTCCTCAGATTGCAGGGAAGGCTGACTACGAACGTTTCCAAGAAGATGTAAAGTGCTGGTTGCAGCACCATCCTCTGATTCAAATTCTGCATTGACTTGAATGTTGGTGTGAAATTTACCTGAAGCGCGGTGAGAATCATCAGCATCAGGCTCGGCGTTGCAACCAACATTGAAAATGAGCTTGAGTATGGGAATCGGATTTTTTCCTGGCGAATCATCTGCCAAAAGTAGTAACTCTGTGTCCGCAGATCAAAGGGTGGAGCTGTTGTAGGCAGATCAAGTAAACTTTTCCTCTGCAAACCTTAATTCATTCTTCAAGTTGGCTGAACAGAGAGAAAAATTGCATACCAAAAGGACTCGACTACACTGACATTCACTCCAGTTCTACAATTGCAGATTTCTTCATACCTGCATCTTCAGTTATTTCTGATGAAGACTGGAATTTCCAAAAAAATTACAAAGAGTTCGTAAAACAGCACAGTAGGCTTTCTTGGAAAGGTGACCCCCAGTGTGAACAAAATTGTCTCAAAATTGTCTTGGCTCTTCAGCCAACCCTAATCCTTGCATAATTGATAAATCGCTCTCAGGCATTTAAGGAGGTGCAATATCTTCCAAGCATGGGGAGGACCACTGCTTGGTTATGCAATGTTATAAGAACTCTCTAGATCCAAAGTAAATTAGGTTTACTTCTCAAGGATAAAAGAGAAAGGTTAATTCTAGGCTGAATGATTGGCATGAATGAAGTGTTTGTAGAATGGATCAACCATCTAAGCCTCATGGATAAAAGAGGAAGGTTAATTCTAGTCTAAATAATTGGCATGAATGAAGTGTTTGTGGAATGAATCAACCATCTAAGCCTCGTGGATCTAGTTGGTGAATCCCATCCGTGATGCCTCCATTGGAAGGTAGACCCTCCAAAGAACTAACAAGCTCCTTCTCCTGAGAAATTATCATAACCCCATATGACCGCAAGTTATTTGAAGCTAGCCCCACCATTTTTTTTTGTTTTTTTTGGCTTTTTGGTGCCAAATTGCACTAGAAAAAATAATCTGGCTAAAAAATGGCAAAAAAAAGCCCCCCAAAAATGGATGAAATCACCAAAAAATTTCAAATAAAAAAAAAATCTTGGAAGAAATCGCTAGATTGTGAATGAAAACCAAATTATAGACATGTGATATGTGCTAATATGATATTTTCTATCCAATATGTGGCTAAGTGTTGAAATTTGGAGCACCACTACAACATTTGGCACTTCTTAGAAAATGAAAAAAAAAGCCTTAGGCCCCACTATAGTTGGATGGACTATGGTGGAAAGTACTACACCAACTCTGAAGTTTCAACTCATGATCACCTCAAGCCAAAGCTATAGTGTCTCTTCTCAATAGTATATTTATTACTCCCTCCATTCCAAAATGATATTTTGGTTGGACAAAATGTTTAAGATTAAGGCTAAAAATAACATTATTTCCACCAGTTTCAAGTTGTAAGTAGAACACAATACACTCCAATTGTCCTAAAACTTTGAGTTTTAGAGCCCTTATCAAAGTGTAGTTTTTGAGTATTGAAATGTGAAATTTTCTAGGCATTTTAAAGGAACACCAATGGGCACTTAGTTGTTGAGTATGAGGTCATCATTTTGTGGGTAATTATTATGGACCTCTATTTTGCTTCTTCAAAAGGCCCAAACTTCGTCTCTTTCAATCAGGCAACACTTAATAAGATACAAAAATAAAAAATGAATAATGTTGATCCTTTAAATCATTTCATTTGTCGTAGATGATTACATAGATGGAAGGAAACTACCATCTATAGTTGCTTTGTTGATCCTTGATAATAGTTAAAAGCCAAATCTAACCAATTCACAAAATCACAACATGCAACTAGAAAATCATTTTAGAACAAAATTGATATAGGGGAACCAAAACATCATTTGGGAATAGAAGGAATATTTAATTTATAAAAGGACATTACAAAGTGTGCAATAACCTTCGTCATTATATTGTGATGATGCCAAAGCTTAAATGGTGATCGACAATCATTAAAATTAGCTTAGCCTTTTTGTCATTTGTTCTTATTAAGATAAATTAGTGAATGAACTCATTAATTTTTTTAAATATTGTAACTTCCTAGTAGATTGGGTAGTTTTCTACCTAATAATTTATTAAAGTGAAAAACACAATTAGGTAGTCCAAAAAATAATATATTAAAATTAGAAAATTTAAAATATAATTGAAATAAATGAAGCATTCATCCAAAATGTTCTTACAATTTTTGGATGGTTGTTGCTACTTTCATTTAAGGTGGTCACATTTATCTAAACCTTTTTCTTGACCTCCAAACCCTACACTCTCTACCTTGTGTGTCAAGGTTTGTTGTGTGTGAGAAATTTGCTTTACTTATGAGGGATTGTGTTTTAGAATGGTCAAAACAAAAAGGCAAAAAACTTTACAATGTATGCTTACAATTATTGACAAAGAAGAGATGCAAAATTATATGGAGTAAGTTGAATTTCTATAAATTAGGTAAACTTTTATTAAAAATAATTTTTGGGGCAAACTAGATCAGTAATTTCCTAAAAATTTAAACACTCCTTTAATTATTTATTTTCTGACCAACTAGCTAGGAAACTACAATACATCTAGATATTGCATACATTTTTTTTTAAAGATTTTCCAATGCATTAAATAGTCTACATTTTAATTTTTGAATATCATGAGCATGTGTTATAATTTCTTTTAAAACTTTCTATATTTAAAGCAACGATCATATAGCCTATACACACTCGTATACAAAACAACTATCTAAACTAACTTTGGACAATCATACTTATATATTAAAGATCTTATAATATCTTCATAATTTTAGTAGAAAATTACAGAAGTTAAAACATTTTCTTTGATCCTATGAAAAAATTACCCCCCAAGAATTTGATGTTTTTAGTCACAAAACTGCTTCAAAGTCCTCAAATTCAAAGCTAGGCTAAAATCTTCACCTATATTTATTCATTATCAAATCCACCTATAGGATCCTTTAGTTAAATTGTTAGAATATATCCTCCTAAAATTTCGGGATAAGACCCCCACTTACCAATTGCAAGATCATGATTCTTGAATTTCAAAAACAAGTATTTTCAATTCTTCCCAAATGTTTAGGTTTCATCTTTCAAATTTTTTACACAAAAATGTGTAAATCCTACAACTTGTCACCCTTCATAATATGTTAAAGAAATAAGTTGGGAAGACATATAAAAAATTTCAACAACTTTTTCATATTCATGCTTGAAAACAAATAGTGAATAGAAAGAAGTAGAGAATGATTTAGATTACTAGATTGTTCAATATTTACCATAGTTATAGAATTAAAAATTTTCAATGCCAATGGCTTTAATGTTGTGGTTTCTATTTATTTGTGAAAATTTTATTCTTAATGAGAATTACCAACACTTTCCCAAATAGCAACATTGGACCAATTCTAAACAATTTGTGTTATTTCTATTATATTTTTTATTTAATCATAGCAATCTCAATTTTGAATATAAATATTGAAAGACAATCCAATCTTTAAAAAGAAAAGAAAATGAAAATAAATTTTTTATTGCTCTAAAATGCTGCTTGAAGTTGGACAACATTCCGAAAATGGTTGCCTGAGTACTTACGGGTTAATGGAGTAAGGAATTTGCAATTATGAAAAACTTTACTCACTTAGCATCTTCTCAATGTATAGAAGTTATATATGAAAGTGGTGTGTTCCCTAACTAAAAGAAGAAAATTCTCAATGTACTATTAATGGTAATTGTAGAAAACATTGTTTCCAAAATACCTCATTAGTTTTCACAAATTCATCAATTTTTAGGAACTTAAGTGGAAATTTGAACATTTTCTTCTTGTTCTAAATTGCATACAATTAGGTAGAAACGACTTCAAACACCGATGATATAAATTGCTCTATAACGTTTAATGAAGTAATCCTGAAATTTCTTGAAATCCCTAAAAATAAGCATTTAAAGTGAAATTTTCTTTTGTACACACAAAACAAAAGAACCTTAACCCTTAAACATCAAAGAGGTTATTTAATTTGACATGTGATGAATGACAAGGAATCCTTGTAGTAGGACAGAAGTAAAACTCTTCATCCTCTGAATTTTGTTGTGAAAAGGGGAGGTCTTCTACGACTTCCAACAAGTGCTTTTGCTATTTCTAAAGCCCATGATTCACATGGTAATGTATAGGAGTCGACCCATACCTGATCACTTAAGCAATTACGCATATTTGGAGCACAGGTTTTCTAAGTACTAAATTTTCCTCATGTACATAAATAGAATTAGGAAGGATTGCATATTTTTCCAGAATTTTATTACAGAAAATGTAATTGTTATGAATTTTTTAGTGAAAGATTCTCTTCAACCTACAATGGCGATGTAGGCTATTGCAAAGTCGACCAAGGGCCGGTTGCAATATTCACAGTGTTGCAACCAATCATAATGTGCCAAAATTGCTCCTTGAACTCTGCGAACTACAACAGCCTATGGTTGAAATTACAACAGTCTATTGGCCACGAATAGGAGGGTGATCATGTATGGGTCGGCTACCATAAAGGGATGATTTCCAAGGTCACCCCTTGGTCCGTGAAGGGTTAATCTAACAGTTCATTAAATAGGTCACGGCGGAGTATGAAGGCGAAGACGGCGGGGCGGGAGCGTACTTGCGAATTGGTGGGAGATTCGAATTCCCGGGAACTGAGAACTAGATGTGCCTGGCGCCGGGAACGAAACTCAGCTCAAGGATTTTGCCTTGAAGTTCACCTCCTGGCCACTTTGTCTATCAATTGTGCATCTCTGCTATTCTATTGCGCTTCGTGCTACTCGCTTTCCATCTGCTGCTGCGTCGTGTTTCAGAAATCTGTTCGTCATGTCTGGAAGAGGAAAGGCCAACGCTGCACGGAAGAAATCCGTGTCGAAGTCGTCTAGGGCTGGGCTTCAGTTCCCCGTGAGCAGGCTGGGTCGCTACCTGAAGAAGGGTCGCTATGCACAGAGATTAGGGTCCGGAGCTCCCGTGTACCTGGCTGCCGTGTTGGAGTATCTCGCTGCGGAGGTCAGAATTTCGTTATTCTGTGTGGGTTTAGTATATATAAGGGCTGAAGTGTTGTGGTTAAGTATGCTGGTGGGTATGGGTTGGCTCTGGTTTTGTGTAGGGTTAGGGTGTTGTTTTTGAATTGCATGGTGGTAAGTGATTGGATGGTATTGTTTAAGCAGGTTCTGGAGTTGGCCGGAAACGCGAGCAGGGACAATAAGAAGAGCAGGATCATTCCGCGTCACATCCAGCTGGCGATCCGTAATGACGAGGAGTTAGGAAGGCTGCTTTCGGGAGTGACGATCGCGTACGGGGGCGTGTTGCCGAATATCCACAGCGTGTTGCTGCCGACGAAGTCGGCAGCGGGGACTGGCGGGGAGAAGCCGGGCAAAGCTGAGAAGAAGGAGAAGAAGGCTAAGGGCGAGAAGGATGCAAAGGAGTGACAGCTTCACGTGGGTTTGAATTAAGCAGGCGTGGTCAAATCGAAATGGTGTTTTATAACACCACCTACTATGAAGATGCTGTCATTCTGCCCATCTGTTTTTGCTTTTGGGTGTACTGCATTGTACAGAATGTGTCTATGGAAGTAGATGGGTAGCCACTGTTATGTTTTCAGCTGTCGAAGTGGATAATTTTTATGGTTCGCTCTGAACCTTGCTATATAATACAATTATATCTTCAGTGACTTCGCTTTTTGAGACTGAAGTGCATGTTGTTTTACCTGGACAGCACCCGTGAGGCGTTCGGGGAATATAGACCACCGTCTTTGAATAAATTGAAAACTTCCATCATTGACTTCAAAATTGAAAGCATTGTTTATATCGAGTGCAAGTGCAAAGTGTGTGCCAACAGTGTAAAAACCGCTTCATAGTTTCTCCTTAAGAATTACGTAATGTTCACCAATTAAGATCCATCCCATTTCCAATTTGACAAAAGAAGAAAATGCAATTTGTAAACACTTCGAAATTGTCCTCAGATTCCCTGTTGTCTGTAAGGTATTATGATCGCTCCTATTTTGGGGTGGAAAATGGGAACCTGTAACAATTGAATGCATCAAGAGCCAGACATCTGTTTACAAACTGTATCTGAACAGATTTTGGGAGACCTATGGTCACAAATAGGTGCCCATGTCCCGAATCTTTGAAAACTTATAAGTAATTCAAAAATACTTGGAAAAATACAAAACCACTTGTGTTCATTTCCACATCCATTTCTCTGAAAAGTGATCTAAAAATAATTGTCCACTTCAGCCTATGAAAAAGGCGGACCAGCTCTTAAATGGTCGCTTTTAGAGCATACTACCTTAGTTTGCAATTTGACGAACAGCTGCTGGCTGAAGAAAGTATGACCGGCTCTGGAGTGCGCATGTTGTTCAGTGACTATCATCTGTGATAGTCTCACCTAGTAACAGTCAATTTCCCAAAGTAAATGCAGGAATTTGATTTTAGGGCACTTCCAACGGCCTGAAGAGTTCTCTCTCGAACTATTCAGTTATGCAAAATTACCACAAGGCTGTATAATCCTACGTCCCTCTACGGAGAACGCAGTTAACACTGAACTGCTCTGCGGGTGCAAGAAGTCTACCTAGTATTAGACGAATCCAAACGATAAATCAGAGACGAGAAAATAAATGACGGAGCGAGAATATCCTTGCAAAGGTGGTGTTGTTAAACACCATTTGTGAGTTTTCTCGCTCAAGGTGAACCAGCCAGTTCACTCTTTAGCTGCCTTCTCGGCCTTAGCCTTCTTCTCAGGCTTCTCGGGCTTATCTGCAGTTCCAGCAGCGGATTTCTTCGGCAGCAATACACTATGGATGTTAGGCAATACCCCTCCGTACGCGATCGTCACGCCAGACAGCAGCTTTCCCAGCTCCTCGTCGTTCCTGATAGCAAGCTGAATATGACGGGGGATGATCCTGCTCTTCTTGTTGTCTCTGCTTGCATTTCCAGCCAACTCCAAAACCTGCGGACACAGAACATCTCTAATTACATCTTGCTCTGCAATTAAATCTCCATCCAATTAGAAATCATAGCACGATACGCATATACAAAACTCACACAAACTCACCTCAGCAGCAAGATACTCCAGAACGGCAGCCAGATAAACGGGAGCTCCGGATCCCAAACGTTGCGCATACCGGCCCTTCTTCAAGTAACGACCGAGTCTCCCAACTGGAAACTGAAGCCCCGCCTTGGCGGACTTCGTTACGGACTTTTTCCGAGCAGCGTTAGACTTCCCTCTCCCAGACATGACGATCCAATATCCTCAAGCTAGAAACCAAATACAAACAAGGAAACAAGAGAACGCGAATCGGGGTACGAAGTGCAAAGAGACAGAGTGGGAAGACTACATTAGAAAGGGCACTCGCAAGTATTATATGAAGCGACGGGAGCTTCTGTGGAGGCAGGGGGGAAGCGCTTTGGGAACCATTGGGAACGCCAAATTCAAATGAGCGAGGCCACCTCAGACCTCCCCGCCGAATTTCAAATCTCGTGGGAAAGGTGGGTTTCCCGCCCTACAACTCTCCCCACCAAATACTGATCGGGACTCTCCGTGAATGACGTGTCCTTGTCAGATCTCCGCCGTCTGTGGATTCGATTTGTAATCAATCGAATCATCCTTTCATTAACTTAGTGGGTGAGTGGGTGGTGTAAGTGATAAAAAAAAATTGGATAAGGGAGGTGCGCCTAATTATGTCCCCTTTCTAAAAAAGAAAACATGGACCGAACTTACTATTTTCCATCGATTAATAAATGGACAAAAAAAAAAAAAAAATTCATTACCACTTGTCAAAAAAATTCTACACCAATCTACCATCTACCATTTAAGGCTCACAAATTATCCAATTACAAAAGTTCCGATAATGACAATACATAGGTCAAGCCAACAAACATATATTTGGGCCAACTGAATATCCATCCACAAAATGTCCACTAATCCCTAAAAGATCAAGGCCTTTTTTTTGCCAAAAAACACTCAAAATTGTCATTTCTATAGCAAAAGTAAAAAAAATCGAATTTTTTTTTCCACATATAATTGTAGGATTTTACACCTAACTAGTATGAGAATGTGTGGAAAAATTTTCAGAATTTTTGACCGCATAGATTGCAAGATATTTGCATTTAATGTGAAAAAATTTTAAATTTTAAAAAGAAATTTATTCTTTAAAAAATTACTAAATAGAAATAGGTATGAGATTTAAATTATTAATATCTCTAAGATGGAATTAAAATGCAGTAATCCCAATGGTGAGATTATTCTAGAAAGAAAACTAAACATGTGGAATTTTTTTTTTGAAAAATTGTAAAAATGTAAATGAATCAAAGCTTCAGAAATGAATCTAACAAGTTATTTTTTCAAAAAGATGCTCTAATTGCCCCCAAAACAAGATTGTCCATAACTTTCTCATAACAAATCCAAATGGACTGAATCAAAGCTTTTCATGTAGACAAAAATATAATCTATGAGAAAAATAAATAAATTCAAATTCAAATTCTTTAAACTTTTTTTGCTGCCCCTTCTCCCTTTTTTCCCCTGTTTTTAGCTTTGGGGGGCCTAAATTTTGTTCCTGGGCACTGATTGAAAAATAATTACATTCCTATTAAGCTAATCAATTTTTCTATCTTCAAAAAAAGTTTCAGAAAATTAGGACAAAAATTGAGACCATAGGTACCTACCTGAAATCCCACTTGTTCATAGAAGGGTCAAATGGTCCATTAGGGGTTAAAAGTCTAAATTTAGCTTAGACAAATCCTATTATGTAATATTGGAGTTTCAATCTAATCCCTCATAAACACATTTTTTTGAGCAATAAATTACTCCATTTATTTTAGGAAATATTTGGTTATACTTATCACTTTTTCAATGGATGAATTACTAAATTACTACAAAATGAAATGATATCACTCTTTTTGGATGTGTATATATGCATTTGAATGAAAAAATTGATTTCTAATTTATATTCTGGTTTATATTTAGCATGTATGTTGATGGCTACAAATGTAAATAGCATCATTGTTCCTACAAGCATTACATGGGATTTAGCCCTTTGGGAGGGCCGTTTCAGACTGTTCCCGTTGCTGGGAACCATCATGTACTATCGAGAAAAAAATTAATAATAATTAAAATAATATTTTTTTAATACCTGCTAATGTAGACGGCTCTCGAACACGTTAGTAGGCTGAGTGGCAGGGATCACAACGCAAGGGAACAATAGGGAACTCACAACCTTTAATTGCAGCAGAAACCTATATAATGGATTACTTTCTACACTGCTTGGAATTAAAAAATATGTTCAGCGGATTAAGGCTACATTTTTTAAACATGTTTTGCAATGCAAGTAGAGCTCAATATATCACTATTGTCCAAGAAATTTTGAGTTTAAGAGCCCTTTTCAAAGTGCACTTTTAAAGTACTAAAGAGTAGAATTTTGGTGGCATTTTCAAATAGCATGAGTGGGCACTTAATTGCTGAGTATGAGGTCATCATTTTGTTGGTACTTAGTATGGGCCTAAGACCATGTGTGGACCTTTATTCTACCTTCTAAAGCTTGATCTCCTTCAATTGGGCAACACCATCAAAGAAATGCAAAAAATAAGAACAAACAATGTTGTATGATCCCTTTAGTCATTTCATTTATTTTTTGATTGATGATTGTATGGATGGGAGTGAGAACTACTACTTGGAGTTGTTTTATTGGTCCAAGATAGCAATCGAAAGTTCAATTTGACCAATTAGCAACAATATAAAGTGCAATAGGAAGATCATTTTGGGACAAAAGAAATTAAGGCCAATAAGATCATTTTGGTATGGAGGGAGTGAAAGTATTAGAAGGAAAAAATACTCAAAGTGGATGAAACTTTTGTTCAATAGGAAGATTAGATTTGGACTAATATTAAGAATTCTAAAAATATTTTTTGCAACCTTACAAATTTTTACCACCTAAATAAGGCAAATATGTTGAACATTTAGTTCTTCCATTGTAGCTCCTAATTATTTAATACATGAATTGTCTTTTGAATTCTTGCATAATTTTATGCTTATATCTTTATAAAAATATATCATTTACTTCAATTTTATTGAACCTTCAACCCATTATCACCTAATACTCAATTTTGTCCTCATATATTAGTGCCATACAATAAAGTATAGAGCACAAATGAATACATCTAGTACGTGAATGGAAAAATTGTTAGATGGATGGTATTGGATATGTCTACCTTAACCCCTAAAGGATCAAACTGCATTTTTGACAACATAGCGATTTTGGGTAGCTCATTACGAATGGAATTTTTCTTTTTTTTCTTTGAAATATCCACACAACATGTGCCCAAAGAGTAGCTTTAAGGCCCAAAAATTTTCATAACTTTTGACTACATGTTTCAAAAGTTATTGCATGATATGTAATTTTTAGTGTTTGGCAGTCAACCTGGGTAGAAAATAAACTTCTTTGAAAATGAATTTTTAAATAAATAAAAATTTGAAATTGATTCTCTAGATTTTTATGTATGTGGTAAGCTCTAAATCATTCCATTTTGATTAATGAGATGAAAGTTATGAGGAATTTTAGTTTGGATTAGTTTATGGGTAGTTATAGAATCTCTGCTCTAAAATAAACTTTGAAGTCCTTTATTTAACTCTATTTTAAATATTTTTGGAAAAAAATAAAAACATTAGGTGTATATTTTTTATTACAACATTATAACCATTGGGATTGGCATTTTTCAATTCTATAAATAAATGATTAAAAATTTAGTATTTTTAATCATTTTCTACTACTTTCTACTTACTATTTTTTTCCTATATGTTGTACAATTCAAATGGTTTGAAATTTTTCATGCATGTAGCCAACTTGTCTTGAAGAAGGAATATATAGAATAACAACCATTTTGGACATTTTTCATACAAATGTGACCTTGTGAAGTGTAGCTTCCCAATTTTTTGCAAGGCCAAATTTTTTTTTGTTATTTCAAATACTAATATCTTGCAATAACACGGTGGAAACTTCTAAAAAAAATTCAAATCTTCTCAAACCAATGTACTACAAGATTCTATGGTTACATGTTTCTAAGAATTTCTTGTCCTAGAAATGACAATTTTGGAGCAGTTTTGGTGAAAACATAGTCTCTAACGTTTAGGGATTAATTCAACTTTTAGTAATTAGGAAAGTGGTAACTAATTAGAACAAACAATTGCACCAAAATTAACTTTTACATTTTCTCTTTAACCCCTCAAGGCTCAACAACTTTTTGACAATGGACGTTTTCAACAATTTGTCCTACTTTAATATTTTTTTGTACATAGATGTGCTTGAATTTTAAAATCTTAATCCTTATCCCTAGTCTAATATTTGGAAATTGTACTTGACACACGAGGAATCACAATATCTTTCTTTGGTAACATGTGTTGGTCATATATGGCAATTGTGTCTTAACATTCTATGTATTCCAAAAATAAATAACCTCTTGTGCTCTTGGAAAACATTAAATGAAGTATCCAAACCTTGTCATATGTCCATACCGTGTTCAATTTAGAATGGTTGCATGTATAACACAATTTATATTTTAGTCCTCCCTAACCTTTCTTTTTTACTTTAATTAAATATTAGATAGTTGAATTCCAGAGCTACTAATATTTTATGGTACACAATTTTGTGTGTTGAATATTGGAAGGTGTAGAATACTTGGTTGGTAAAAAATTAGAAAATGATTAATTGACTTTAGTATAGATTTGTAACATTTCAATTTAGAAATACTATATAAATACAATATAAATAAATAAATAGAACTTTGATTTATCTTCAATACTAGCATATAATGTTGTAAAGGCTTGTGATTTCTAGCACTTATTTATTGAAATAACTCATGATCTTAAGTCAAATGATGTAGAATTTTGATTTCAAATTTTATAAATGTGAATAATCATGCATATGAAAACTTTTGAAATTATATTTTGCATTAGACAAAATGTGGATTGATATCAAACTTAGAAATTGGAGTAACCTTGCAATAGGTTGAATTTTGAACTTTCAATTTCTTAACAAAAAAAGGTACATTGAATGTTTGAAAATTCCATCACTCATTTATCGATTACAAAATATTTAAAGATAGGAACAAGGACTTCAAAAAATAATAAAAAAAATAAAAAAGCAAAAACTACGTAAAAAATTGTACATTTGAGAATACACTCGCCAAGAGAACCTTGTTCATATTCAAAACAAGAAGAAAAACCTTGTTAATAATGTATATTTATGAAATATACTAAATCCCACTTATAGTAGATAATTGATAATAGTTAGGTATTCTCCACCCTTACAACCCTACTATATTGAATTTCTGAAAGGATGAAATCACAAATAATAAACAATATTGCACATTGTCACCACTCCAAACAATATCATGTCAAGGAATAATTCAATGAAGGAAATGAATGAAAGTAGAATTTTCTAATAATGAATATTAGATGAATGCACACAAGTAGCAAGGGATATTATTTCGTTCAGAAGGTTGTGCTTCCACAACATAACCTGAATGGTTAGAGCTCCTTCTTCAATCATGCTTAGTCAAGAGTCTAATCAAGGGTCTAAGAAAAGGACATCATAACACTGACGCAGCCCCATCATGTTATGATGTCCTTTTCTTACGTTGATTTCGGGTTCGATCCTCACCTCCAGCTTGACGTCCACCGCCTCGGGCAGTATGATGGCAGAAACAGTCGTCAAAACCTCCTTCCGGAAGCCCACCTCCCCGACGGCCGCCACAAACTCCAGACCATTTCTCCGATCCACCTCCCGCAACGCAAGCTTCCAATCCTCCACACTCACGCGAGGATCAATTTGCGCCCAGGTGTCCCACGTCTGAAACCATCTCGCTCTTCGCTCCGCATCCCCGAACTCCTTGCACGACAAGCCAAAAAATAAGGGTAAAATCTTGCGTTCACTCGACTGCACAAGCACCGAAAGCTCCAGCATGGGCCACTTGCTCCGACTGAAATACTCCTCCGACACCACCACGATCGCGAGCTCACACTGCTGCGCGGCTTGGAAGATGTACTGCGCGAAGGCTTCGCCCTTGGGAAGACTGTCGGGACGCTTGTCGAAGAAGGGCTTGAGGTGGAGTTGCTGCTCCAAGTCCAAGCACAGTTGCTCCACGAAGTTCTTTTGGGCTCCGCTGTGGCTTAGGAAGATCCGGTGCCTGGATCTCAGCGGAAGCTCTCGGAGGGTTGCGAGGAGACGATCTTTTTCACAATGCATCGCCTCGATGTCTCCTGTGGTGGCCTCCTGGACGTGTTCGAGGAGATCTTCCTCGGACGACACCGGCTCGATTTCTACTGTGGTGGACATGGCAGAGGACGGGGTGATCACAAGCTTTGAAAATTCTGGATCAATCCTAAACAAGGAAGCTTCGACGAAATTAGTAGGATAGTAGACAAGGTTGGAGCAATTGGCGGAACTCTAAAGTAAGTAAACTCTGCATTCAAGTCGGTCGTCAAAGAGTCGGACGATGTTCTGCTGGCGGATGCTGCTCCAGACTCCTTTCTTCCTTCAAGACGAAATACTTCAGCCTCAGTGAGTGAGTGAGACAAGAGTCGGTACAGAAATAGAAAGAAATTTTGCAAGCTTGTGTTCAACATCAATGTAGACAGGTTTGGAACAAGGGTCGGAATTCTAAACTAACTCTCCATTCACAATTTTCTCTCTTCAATTGCAAGACTAAATACTTTCAGCCTCAGTACGTGAGACCATTGTCGGTACAAAACCAGGAAGGTCTCTTGCAAAATGTAGTTGAAAAGCAACACTTGGACGAAACTATTAAGATTGTAGACAAGATTGGAACAATTGAAGGAACGCTAAACTCACTCTCCATTCAAGCCGGTCATCAACGATGCAGGAGATGCTCTGCTGCTGATGGACTGGTTTCCAGACACCTTTTTACTTCCAGACTAATATAAATACTTCAGAATCAGTGACGCACGATTCGGTGCAGAAATAGAAATGTGTTTTGCAAGATTGTGTTGCAAATCAGTACTGCGAGCGAAGATACTACTTGCGAGGACAACAGACAAATTCGACACAATTGTCGGAATCCTAAGCTAACTCTGCCTTCAAGCCATCCACGAAAGGACCTGGAGATCGATGCTCAAGTGAAGCGAGGCTTTCCTGATACTTATTTCATTCTTGAAGACAAAGTAGATCGCTCTCGATTACCATAATGAACTTAAGTAAAAGTTAATATTGACAGGCTGAGCACACCGACGTTGTTAGAATTGCAATTGCTGTCGAAGTTCAGTTACGTACGCGCTTGCTGCCGCTTCGAAAAGAACTGCGAAACTGCGAGTGGGTTCGACAGTCAAGAAAATAACTTTTGAAGGAATGCTTCACAACTAGATGATAAGGTAAAGGAGACACTTGTCTCACTGAGTGATATGGAGGTAGTGGTGCGGCACGCAACCTTGTGGATGGATGGTGATTTACAAATATCCTTACCCGACTGACTGCCGACCAAAATTAAATAAATAATAAAAGTTGATTTAAAAAAAAAATAACTTTGAGAGAGAGAGTGAGGAAGGAAACAAATAAATGTTGAAACAACTTTCTAGAGAATGCCGAACGGGCCTCATGCAAATTTAACCCTGAAAGCCCCAAAACAATGTTTTTTTGGCATTATAGATTTTTGGGGTAGCTCACCTCAAATAGAGTTTTCATTTTATTTCTGTGAAATTTTCACACAATATGTGGTCAAGGAATAGCTTTAACCCCTAAATGCCCAAGGCACCAAAATATGGTGTTTGCAAAACTTTTAAGTTAAATAAATCCTAGCCAATTTGCTATTTTTAGTAGTTTATATTTTTTAAATGTTCTTCTTGAAGTCTAGTTTTGCCTCCAAAAGTCCGATCTTGAAAATAAATGACAATGATTTTTCTATAAGAGATTTTGTGCACGGGTACCCTGTGCAATCTTGACTTTCCATAGTGTTAAGAGCTCTTGGAAATGAGCCTCAAATACACTAGATCTTGGAGAAAAAATCACATTCTAAATTCATTTAAAAAATTTGTAGAGTGAATTTTGAGAAGTCGTAAATTGATTTGGGTTCTTCAAGTTAGGCCTGTTAACCTCATATTTTTTTGGTCATCAACTTTTTGGATTTGATTTGCAAAAAAGACTTCAATTCTTTTTTGCAATTTTAGCACGCTCATAATCAAACGTTATAATCTTTCACTTCATAAGTGATATTGTTGTGCTTTCTTTTCCGATGCAATCTCTAACAAGTCTAGTTTGAATTTGTACGGTTACAATTTCAGAAAAATTGAAACATCTTATCAAAATGTTGGCATTTTGTTCAATTTAGAGCAGTTTTCAGGAAGCTGAAAACATGCCTTGGGCATTTAGGGGTTAAGGTCCAACAATTTTCATAACTTTTGACTACATGGATAAAAAGTTATTGCATGATATGTAGTTTTTTTCTTAAGGAGGGAAATTTGGGTAGATCTAAAAAAATTACTTTTTTAAGAAAATAAAAATTTGAAATTAGTTCTCTAGATTTATTTATATTTGGAAAGCTTTGAATCAATCAAATTTTGATTAATAAGATGAAAATTATGAAGAGTTTTAGTTTGCAAGTAGTCATGGAATCTCTACTCTGAAATAAACTTTGAAGTCCCGTTTATTTAACTCAGTTTTCAATATCTTTGAAAAAACAAATTTTTCTATTTCCTAACTAAATTCTTAACAATTTAGTATTTTGAATCATACTCTATGTCTTTGTATTTACTATGTTTTTCCTATATGTTGTACAATTCCAAATGATTTGAAAATTTTCAAGCATGTACTAACTTGAATTGAAGAATGAATCCAAAGAGGCACCACCATTTTGGACACTTTTTCATACAAATATGACCTTGTAAGTGTAATTGCCTAGTTTTTTGTAGGGCCCCCAAAAGGGTTTGAAATGTAAGGGATACAATTACAATCAAGACATTCATTTTCAATAAAAATATTCAAGTATTTGATTATATTTCCTTACCAAGTATCTCATATAAGGTAAACCAGCCCATGACATGTAAATTGCCTAATGTAATCACTTATAAAATCACCCATTAGAGTCTTACATCAACTTATGTCAAACTTTTTCTAATAAATGGAATTAGGACTACATTAGGCTAATTTGTGATCATAATCAATGCCTTGGGAGATGGTCATGGAGTTATTAGTGATTGTCATAGGACACTTACACCTTTCTAGTGTAAACTCATTTTTTTTTTTAAAATTTAAATTTCTTCAAACTCTTTGGGGCTAATTGGGTAGCACACTTCAAAAATTCATACTTTGTCCAAAAAATAAAATTTCAATTGCTCTCTCCATTTCTCATGTTTGTCTTTTAAATGAATTAAATTTTTTTTTTTTCAAAAATTTCAACAAGACAAACCAGCCACTGAGCACTGAGCATTGATGTGTATGGTTTTGATTACCTGCAAAAAAAACTTCTCACAAGCACAAACGGCCTGTGCCAAGCACCTGCTCCTTCCCTTGCGCATCTGCCAGCATGGCCATGATTGTCAATCACAGCCTCACAGGGATTAATTTCATTAATTTCAAGGGGGTGGAATTCAGTCTCTCCTGACCAAGCAAATTTGCATAACCCCAAGAGAATTCATTTATCCGTAGGTTTTGCTTTAGAAATTGTAGTGGGAGAATGAACATCATCTTGGCGTAATAGGTACAAAAAATAATGAAGGATAAAGGAGGGGTAAAGTTTATCCCCCAAACATTCGTTAACCTTTGCAAAGCGGGTTGAAGAAGGAATAACAATTATTTGTTACCTTGGGGTGATTCCACTAAAGCTCCCAGTGTATACAACTACTTAACAAACATCTCTCATGTGCACTACTTAACCAAAAATTTCCTACCAAATTTAGCATCCCACTAAAGTGACCAAACCTAACCACTCTTTAAAATTCTTTAGTCCCTAAAACCTTGGAATGCCCTCTTTGCAAATATGGAGCATGAACACACCATAATGGTGCGAAACTTTAGAAGACTCTTATTAGAGAAAATTTGACCCCTGTGGAGGGTTGTTGACTTTCGATTGATATGCAAATCCAAGGGAAAAAAGCTTATTTTTTCTTTTTAAAAAAAAAAGAAAATTGAATTTTTTTTTTGTTCTTAATCTTGTGTGGTACACATATATGATCATGTGGGCCAAACAATATTTATTTTTTCTATAATTGTGCATTTTCATGTAGTCAAGCAACCCAATGCAAGGTCTACATTTCCTATAATGTCAAATACAAATGAATATTTGAGCTTAAGTTGGCAATTTTAGAGTATATGGGGTGTGATGCTCCATTGTCACACATTCAAATTGCATTCACTCATCAACTTGGTAGGCAAGGCTCTTCCACATAAGTTAACCCTTTCCTATCATTGTTGATACTCATCACTGAGTCACATTGCACAACCATCTATTCCTCATAGCTTTTAAGTCATAGAAGCATCAAGTTGTACCATTCATATTTTTATAACAATAGAGAGTCATTCTTGATACTTTGCCAGGGTTGCCAAGCTATGTAGTAAGCTTATATGTACTCCCTTCTGTCCTATAATATTAGTCTTTTTTTGTAGTAATATATTAGTAGAAAATGATGTCCAGATCAACAAAAAATCATCAATTTTTTGTTAATGTGGGCACTGTATCGACCATTTTCACAATTTTTTGTTGATTTGGCACAAGGTAACAAAACGGTTAAATTTTTTTTGTTAATTTTGGTAGTACAATGTCCAAATCAACAAAACTATAAACACTTTTTTGTTCATTTTCACAATTTTTTGTTGAATTAGCACAACGTAACAAAATGGTTAAATTTTTTTGTTACTTTTGGTAGGTCAACGTTCAAATCAACAAAACAATCAACAATTTAACACTTTTTTACTCACAATTCTGTGTTTTTTGAACTCAGCAGACTTTGGTGACCTTTTTGGCATAGTAAAACACTTTTTTTGAAAAAACTTTGAACTAAGAAAGGTTAGACAATAAAGCTGAATTTCACCTCCAAAAATCCGTTTGACATTTGAAGTCTCCAATAAAAAGTTATAGACAAAATTCAGAGCGGGTGTTTAAAAATGTCAACAAAAAGGTCCATTTCAACCCCGCTCTGAATTTTATTTATAACTTTTAATTGGAGACTTCAAATGTCAAATGGATTTTTGGAGGTGAAAATTAGCTTAATTATCTAACTTTTCTTAGTTCAAAGTTTCTTGAAAAAAAAATTTTACTATGCCAAAATGGTCACCAAAGTCTGTTGTTCTTACAAAACACACAAAATTATTAATTCAAGAACTACATGTCTATTGTAGAGTTTGAATTACATTTATATTGTTTTTGCATTTTTTTTTTTTTTTGGAAGAACAGCAGGATTTGGTGACCGTTTTGGAATAGTAAAATATGTTTTTTCAAGAAACTTTGAACTAAGAAAAGTTAGACAATCAAGCTAACTTTCATCTCCAAAAATACGTTTAACATTTAAAGTCTTCAATCAAAAGTTATGGACAAAATTCAGAGAGGGGTTGAAATGAAATTTTTCGTTGACATTTTTAAACACCCGCTCTGAATTTTGTTCATAACTTTTGATTGGAGACTTCAAATGTCAAACGGATTTTTGGAGGTGAAATTCAGCTTGATTATCTAACTTTTATTAGTTCAAAGTTTTTTCAAAAAAAGTGTTTTACTATGCCAAAAAGGTCACCAAAGTCTTCTGTTCTTACAAAAAAAATGGAAAACAATATAAATGTAATTCTAATTTTCATTATAACATGTAGAATTCGGGTTGGCTCAATGGTTAGAGTCTTGGACCCCAACTGTGAGGTCCAAGGTTTGAACCTCCACGGTGGTGGCCGCCTACGTGGCATTGGTGTGCCACATGGCGGGTTGCCATGTGGTGCGACGTGGCTTTGCCACATGGCATTTAAAAAAAATTAATTTTTTAATTTAAAAAAAAAAAAAAATTATTGACCAAATTAACAAAAACTGTAACAAAAAAATCAACACTTTCTTGTTTCATAGTGTCCAAGTCAACACATCAAAATCAACAGAAAATGAACTAACAAAATCAACACTTTCTTGTCTATTTTTTGTTGATTTGGACGCAGATTTTCTACTAGTGATAGAAGAATTCAAGATTTGGCAACAATTTGTATATGCATGCTACGATCAAATGATTTTGTATTGAATGTGCCGGGGAATGTGCTATGCGTCCTCGCAAATGCAAAATAAGTGAACATGGCTATTAATTGTAATCAAAGAAAGATTTGAAAGTAAGAGGTTGCAATAGATACAAAGTGCTACATGTAAATAAGGATAGGTTTTAAAGAAGAAGAAGATTTTTTATGTAACTACCTTGCCTTCTTCGGGTATTTAGATATGCACAAGAATGACTTAGAATTTAATAGATTCAATGAGAAGTTCAATGTACAGTCAGGTCCAGCTCAATTACGAATTCCTGCATTCACAGGGAAGAAAAGCATGATTTGCTTCCAACTTTGATGCCCTCCCGAGGGCTGAAAAATTAATTTTTTTTCACGAATTTTTTTCCACAAGATCCTCTTTATTCTAATAACGTATGTGCCAAATTTCAAGTCCAAATGACTTATACAAAAGAAGATATTCAAACATGTACCAACATGTGTAGTTAAGAAAAAAATTTCACTACCATCAACTTTGACACCCTCCCAAAAATTGAAAAAAAAAGTTTTGGCCATGAAATCTTTGGTGTGAAATCAGTTCTATGTTTATAACGCATTTGCCAATTTTCAAGTTCAAAAGATTTTCCCACAGAGAGATATTTGAATTCTACCAACTGACAACTGTAGCCCTGAGAAACAATTTCACTACGGCCTAACTTTGACACCCTCCCAAGGGCAGAAAAATTGTTTATTTACCATGGAATTTTTGGCATGAGATAACCTCTATGTTGATAATATGTGTGACAAATTTCAAGGCCAAAAGATTTACCAAAAAAAAGATATTCAAAATCTACCAACATGTGTTGTTCTGGAAAAAAAATTCATAACTACACATGTTGGTAGACTTTGAACTACTCTTTGTGAGAAAAAATTTTGAACTTGAAATTTGGCACATTATTTATTAACACTAAGATGATCTCACACCAAAAATTTCATGGCCAAAATTTTTTTTTCAATTTTTGGGAGGGTGTCAAAGTTGATGGTAGTGAAATTTTCTTTTTAACTACACATGTTGGTACATGTTTGAATATCTTCTTTTGTATAAGTCATCTGGACTTGAAATTTGGCACATACGTTATTAGAATAAAGATGATATTGTGAAAAAGAATTCGTGAAAAAAAATTAATTTTTCAGCCCTTGGGAGGGCGTCAAAGTTGGAAGCAAATCATGTTTTTCTTCCCTGTGAATGCAGGAATTCGTATTTGAGCTGGACCTGACTGTAGTTTGATCTTTGATTCATTCAACTTCAAATTGCTATAAAAAATTCAATTTTCAGTATTTTTAAAATTTATGAAGTGGATAGTAAAACAGACTTCTTGTGCTTCATTCCATTAAACCCTTAAGTGACGTGGAAGCCATTTTTTGGTCGATGAATGACTTTGAAATAGTAGAAAAGAGCCGGGATGAATGACTTGAAGCAGTGAGCCATCACAAGATGGCGCATTGCTTCAAATCAATGCCAGGGATGATGCCCACAGGGCCCCTTTTTTGCTTCTTTTTTGTGATTTTTGAACACCAGGCTTTGTTTTTCAACATTTCAACTCTGGTGGAAAATTCTAGGTGTTAATTCTAACTGAGAATTTAGTTTTCAAACACCAAGAAGGGTCTGCCAAGCTTAGTAGTAAGCCTGTGACTTTGAAAAATTTCCCCAAAATTTCCAAAATTTCCAGATATAAGTTGGGAAGCAAAAAATCAATTGTAAAGGGAGGCAAAGGCTCAACCAGAGCAAGCCAATTCAAGTCAACTCAGTTGTGCTCTCACCAGATCAAGCAACAAGTCAACCCAGTTCACAAACCAGCCATGCTTGGTCACAAGGACATTCAATCCACAAGCTTTGTTGATCCAAAACACGTACATCTCATCCAGCACGTCTCCAAGCCTGGTTCTCACACGCTTTGGTGCAAATCCAAGTTCTAAAAGTTGTACAATCAAGCTTTAAGCACAGCTCAACCCAAAGAATGGAAGCAAAGCAAGTGGAGATTAGAATTATATGTTAGCCATTTGATATTCACATAGGGAAGAGGAGTGTAAGGGAAGGAAGTTGTTCCTTGGGAATATTTAATACGTATACCAAGGTTGGAGTGTGGAATAAAGACAAATAGAAAAAAAGAAGAAGAGAGAATAGCTGACTTTAGTAGATGCTGGAAATTAGTTATTAGTGGATATAAGAGCATCGCCACCGTGGGGCAGCCAAATCTCCACAGTAGGTTGGCTACCTAGGGCTCGGGGTGGGGAGAGGGCCCGGTCAGGAGGTGACCCCCTACTATTGGCCAGGGAGTTGGGCCCCTCCCCGGACTTGCAACGCCCTCCCCCACTAGAAAACAACATTTAAAAATGAGATCATCCTGACATGCTCTGTCTTCCCCTACTAGCAAACAAGGAATCCCTCTAAAAACAAGGAAAAGAATACTCAATCATAAGATGGTCTCCCGGGCCTCTAAGAGACTGTGAGTTCTACTGTTGCGAGAACGCAAGGAACGCGTTGTTGGCCTGACACCTCAACAGTCCTACGTGGTCGAAAGGCTACCAGCACATTTCCGGATTTTTTTTTTCAACTTCTTCTTACATTTGAAGAATTTAATTTAATTTAAATTAAATTAATTAATTAATTTTTTGGGACAGCTAGCCGTCCTTCACTGCGGGGGGAACAATGAAGGGGAATGGCCCTGAAATGGTCTCTTGGAGGCTTGAAATAACTTGTAATGGTTGTCAATTCCAGGCTCACTCAAAAGTTCCCTGTGCTCGCCAAGCTATGGTACCCCGGGCAAAATTGGGCACACTTGGTGCTTGGAAATGCGTGCTACATGGCATAGTATCTCATGGGGACTCAAATATCTCCTGGCCCCTCCCAAACCTGCTCCAGTCAGGTTGGACGAGTGGGAGTAGGAATGCTCTAAGCCAAATTAGTTTGTCTTTAAACCCCTCGTTTTATTCTCAAGAAGATTAACAAGCATTTAGAGATTAGATTTGATAGGATTTTATTCTATAAAAATATCTACAAAAGAAAAAGAGAACATTTAAAAGAAGTGGAATGAAAAAAAAATCAATTGAAGGACAGGGCTTCAGGGATTTCTCCAATTCTGGTAGGGGTTTACAAAATCAACATCAAAGTACAAGACATTGAAGATGTAGTTGGAGTGTGCAATTGACAACATGGTGGCGATACTCAACAAAGATGGGGTCATTACTAAGGTTAGTAATTGAACTTTATACCACATTTCTTGCATTTCCACTAAAAACATTGGATTAGAATTTGACTTTTGATTTTAAAATTAGAATTCGAATTAACCCATAGTAGGTTGGAAAATCAATTAGTAGCCAGTTTAAAAGTAGTTGGAAAATTACTATTGTATTTTTAAAAGATTTTTACCACAATAATTAGAGAAAATTATCAAAGATTACCTTTGGATGAAAAGTAGATGAAAAAGTAGATACAAAAGTAGAAAGTTATCAAAAGGAATCCTTTAAAGAATCTTTAAGGAATATTAGAATCTAGAGTCAAAATAGGAGTTAGAAGATAAAAGTAGAAATAATTTTGAAATCCAACAGTAAAAAAAATTATAGAAGAATTTTGCTGAACTGGTCAATGGTCAAAATTCATCTGTACATAAAATTTACCAAAAGGGTCAAAAGTAAGAAGTTTTTACCTTTTAAAAAAATAAAAAATAAAACTTAAAAAGGTAAAACTAATTAATCCTAGAAATAAAAATAAAACCCAAAAATTACCTAAAGTAGTAAGAACATTTAAGAATTTATTAATTAGGTCAAAAGATAACTAAGAAGTAAGTTAGGGGTAGAATCTCAAGAAAATATTTTCAAGATTTCAAAACTAATTTAACCTCAAGAATGAAAGAATATTGAACAAATTATAGTAGAATGAAGTTTTAAACATAAGTAGGTTAGATTTGGATGGAATTCAACCATTGTTGACCAAATCAAGTCAAAGTTATAAATTAGGTAGAAGTTTTAAAATAGAAAATAAGCCAAAAATCTGCATTCAATTTCAATAGTTAGAATCTTACAAATCAACAAATGAAGTATTAGATGTTAGATTTAGAACCAAACTTCATCTGTAGTTATCTGATAGGAAGTTAAGTCATAATTAGGTTTCTTTATCATTCTAGGAAGGGCAAAATAAGCCCTATAACTTAGTCTACTTTACTTTTCTACTTCACTAACTCCATTGGCCCTAAGTTTTAGTTGATGTAGCCAAAACCTAGTCTTAGTAACTAATGTGGTTTGATTTGATTAGACATTGCCACTAGGAAAATTTAGGTACTAGGAACAAACAACAAAAGATCCATTACTTGGAAGACATATCTGGATTACACGTTGTTAGGCACTCACTAGGAGTTTACTACGACAACTTAACTAAGAACCTGATTGTGTACACTGTATTCCAAGGGTGGGAATAAAGTGCTCATAGTTGCCAAAAAAATATGAGGATAAAGGGTCTAATATGCATAATTCCAATCAATTTATAGCTTCTCAAAATCTCTCTACATTTTTTAAAAATGAATTTCTAATGTGATTTTTTCTGCAAAATCTAGTGTATTTAAGGCTCATTTCCAAGAACCCTCAACACTATGGAAAGTCAAGATTGCAATGGATATCCTTGCACGAAATCTTGAATTGAAAAATCATAACCAATCATTTTCAAAATTGGATTTTCAATGCTAAAACTAGTCTCAAAAAGAATTTTTCAAAAATATAAACTAATAAAAATAAGTACTTGGTTAGGTTTTATTTAACTTCTAAGTATTGTCAACACCAAAATTTGATGCTTCATTCATTTAGGGGTTAAGATAAAAGAAAAAGTCCAAATAGGAGAATACTTGACTTTTAGATATTTTAGAATTTAATTCTAGTTGGAAGAAGTTAAACAAGCTTATCTTCAAGTTCTGTTTGATTTTCCAAACAATTAGTAAGTAATTAGAAAATTAGATTTGATAGGATTTGCATTTCGGGAAAAATATTTTAAAAGAAATCGAACATTAGAAAGAAAGGAGTGGAAAAAGAAGAAGTTGTGGAACAAAAAAATGGTAGTTGTACCTTCTACCAAGATTGTCTTCCTGAACATGGCAACAACGTGACAAACTTGGTGTCAAAGACATCTAGTAGACTCCCCTGTCTGTCTAATAAGGTCAATTTTATCCTTGAATTTTTAAAAATTACCCTCCATTTATCAAGGCTCATGTGGATGCCATGTGATGTTCATGTGGCATAGAAGAGGGGCGCATTTATATTGAAAAAAGGCAACTTCAAGTCTACGCAATATCGGGGTTGAGGCAACTTCATGTTCAGGGCAACCTCGCTTAGGAGAGACCATGGGTAGGCGGACTTTGGGTCACCCAATCAGACCCATAGTCGCCTTTACCTCCAGACTCAAATTCACCCCTACTAACCTAAAGTCGCTCCCTGCCGGCCTAAATTCGCCCTTATATACTTGTAGTTGCTGTTACCTCCAGATCCAAATTCGCCCCTGCCAATCCCAAATTTGCCCATGTGGACCTGCAATCACCCTTATTGAACTTGAATTCACCCCTATGGACTCATAGTCACTCTTGTCGGATCCAAATTTGCCCCTATGGACTCACAATCACCCATGTCAAACTTGTAGTCACCCTTGTTGGACCCAAATTTGCCCCTCTGGACATGTAGTCGTCCCTTGTCAAACCCAAGTTCTCTTCTAACCGACTCAAGGTTGCCTAGGACTCCCACCAACATGGTCACTCGGTAGGAGGGCTTTTGTTTTCTCAAATCTAAGGTCACTCAAGACTTAAAGTTGCCTAGAACCTCCAAAAAGTGAAGGCAATAAAGAAGGGTTGTCCATTTCCTTTGGACCCATTTGTGCCTAAGATCCAAGGTTGCCCAAACTTGAAGTTGACCGGAACTTCCAAGAGGCGAGGGCAACAAAAAAAGTTGTCTATTCCCTCTAGATCTATAGTCACCTAGACTTGAAGTCACCTGGAACTTTCAAGAGGCAAAGGTAGCAAAAAATTATGGTGTTATTAGAGACTTTGATAAGGCTTCTATTTTAGAACCCTTGGTCTTATTAAAAAAAAACTAAAAAACTAAAGAGAGAGAGGTGATAGTTTGGACAAAGCTAGATTGTCTAGCTTTAACTTGATTCCACTACATCATAATTTATACATGTCAATCACATTCTTTGTATAACAAAAATCAAACTCTACAAACAATGATGAATATATGATACATACCTTGAGCATTGGAATGTAGTGATGACTTCTTCTAAATTAATGATCAAGGCTTTTTCTTTTACAAATTTTGGTGAAAGAATTACAAGAAAAAAAAATACTCAACATGTATGAAATTTTGGGCAATAGGAAGATTAGATTTATTCTACTTTTAAAAATTTTAAAAATAGTTTTTGCAACCTTGAGAATTTTTACCACCTAAATAAGGTGTATTTGTTGAACATTCAATTCTTCCATTGCTTCCATTGTAGCTCCTAATCCTTTAATACATGAATTATTTTTTGAATTTTTGCACATTTTTTGCTTCCATCTTTGTAAAATATATCATTTATTTCAATTTTATGGAACCCTAAAGCCATTACCACCTAATACTCAATTTTGTCCTCGTATATTGGTGGCTATACAATACATTTTATAGCACAAGTGAATACATTTAGTACATGGATGCAAAATTATTAGATGGATGGCATCGGATATGTCTACCTTAATTCAACATATAGTAATTAGGAATGTAGTAACTAATCAGAACAAACAACTACACCAGAAATGATTTTGGCATTTTAGCATTGATTCACTTTTTATGTAAGGGCCTATTTGAAGGGTCAAACTCAAATTCATTATAAATGTATCTTTTGAGATAAAGTCCATGCCTTTTTGAATTTAGTCCCTTAGAGATAGAGCCTAAATATGACATATAGTCAAACTTGAAGGTCCTCCACTATATATCCTCCATTTCTTTGCTATTTATGAGTGAAACTTTTGGTTTTATTTTCTAGAAATGAAATAAAATGTCTAATATTTTGTAAAAATTTCAAATTACTATGAATTTTGAAGAAAATATAAAGCAAATTCATATCAAATACAAATCATATTCAAAAAATTAATTTTTTTAGAAAAGAAGTAGTTAATAGTTTAGATTAAAAATAATTATTTTTATGGCTGTAATTGCACTGCTACATGCAGTCAAATGACCATTTTCAAGCCTAAATTTTTTTCTTAATGACTTTATTTATTTTTTATTCAAAATTTCCAAATGAAATAAAAACTAAACTTCAAAAGCTTCATTTTTTAGTTTTTATCAAAAGCAAAGGGAATTGTTTTGAATGTCAAAATTAATTTTTAAGGGAAAAAAGCTCAAAGTATTGAAATACAATAGATAGTAGAGTTAATTTTAAAGTGGGAAGAAACTAGGGTTCTTCTCTTTGGAATAGAAAAAAACAAAGAATCGGGGATCAAACTCCATTTGGGTTCAAAATGAAGTTCATTTGAGTTTTGCCCTTACTTTTAATGAGAGAACTCACAAGCATGTGGGATTAGGCATTTGTAACTCAAGACAACAACAATGAGTTTTAGGCTTAATTCAAGATGAAGTGGCGGACCTCAACAAATGCATTTATTGTTGGAGATTATAGCTTAAACTTAGCTTGCAACTCCAAATCCAAACTCTTTTATGATTTAATCTAATATACCATATATTTGATAAAATGTCCTTTTATAAAATTAAAATTAAAACTAAAATGTCTTGCATGTAGATGTGGATATAGCGTCAATAAAGTTGCATACAAGAAAATAGATGAAAATCATCCATTCTTCAATATGTACTAAACTTGGTTGGCCATTAAGTACGGGGAGGACACTCTCACTACATTTGGGGTATCCCTGTGTAGTAGCGGAAAAAGTAATACATGTAATACACCTTGAATAAACTATAATTTCATCCTAAAATTTTGAGCTTTGTTTTACAATGACTAAAGGTTTCTATTGACAAAAATTTCAATTCCAAATAACATAAGATATATTGTCTAGAAAGGGTTGAAAAATGAACTAAAATGGCATGTTCTCCAACTAAAATATTTATAGAGCTCACATGAAGATGACTATTGCATCAATATTCAATCAAAATAAACTTTCAATAGAAAGCTATTGCATAGAATTTTTTTTCATTTTTCAATTTTTTTTTTTATATAATATAGAGGTGTGAAAGTTATTTTCAGCTTTATAGTGTATCTTTTTTCTTCAAAAATTTATAACTAATTACTATTAGCATAAAAAATACCAATAATTCAAAACATAAACTTCTAAAGTAGTAAAATCTATCCATAATTTTGTTTTTGCAAAAAAAATTAAATTTTAAGGTGTATTACTTGTATTACTTTTTCCGCCGCACGTGGGTTGCTAAAACGTGGGGAGTGTCCTCCCCGGGCCATCGAAAGGACAAAAAATGTCCTTGGCATACCTCTAGGGCTAAAGTTGACAAAGTTTGAACAAAAAGACAATGAACATTGCTCCAATTCACAATTTGGTAGTGGCAAAGACCGCTTGAATGAGACATCTATCTCAAATACAAAATGGAGAGAATTAGAATTTATTCTAATTATTATAAGGACACTAATGGAAAACAAGAACAAGATCTCAATAGTGGCTTCACTAGTAGAAAAAAACAGTTGATTTGGATGTGTTGATTCCAATACTTTTAATACAAAAGTGTTGATTTTTTTGTTAATTTGATCAATATCAAATATTTGAAAAAATCAAGAACTTTAAAAATTGACCATACAAAAAATGTCACATGCCAATAAAATGCCTCGTCAGAGAGGGTCTTTCATGATGTCAAAAAAAGAGTTCAATCCAACCCCTCCTTGAAATTTATTCATAACTTTTGATTGGAGACTTGAAATTGCAAACGGATATTTGGAAAAGAAAGACACTTTGGTTTAGCAACTTCTATTAGTCCAAAGCTTTTAAGAAAAAGTTGTTTTTCTATTCCTAAATGACCTCTGAAGTCTACTGACTTTGAAAAATATCGAATTGTGAATGATTTGGTTTTTAAAAAAACCCCATTATTTATAGAATACTAACCATGGTGATTTAAGCATTTTTCAAATAAAAAAACTTACTTCAGATTCTTGAAAGTCAAAATTAACGAAAAAAGTGTTGATTTTTTGGTTGATTTAGAGTTGTAGTATCCATATCAACAAAAAAAGTGTTGATTTTTTAGTTGATTTAGAATTGTAGTATCCAAATCAACAAAAAAATTTGTTGATTTTGGCAGTTTTTACCAAAATCAACAAAAAATTGTTCAAATGGACGATACAATATCAAACTCAACACTTTTATGTTGATGTTTTATTGATTTGGTCACTATTTTTCTACTAGTGCTTGTATGATCAAGTAGATAATACGATGAAGGCTACCGTACCTTACTAGCAACTTTGGCAAATTAATAATACAAATAATTTTTGCTTGATTTTTTAAGAAATTAGAGTTTATAGTAAAGTGAACCCTAGTTTGTATGAGGGGTGTTAGAAGAAGGCTTAATTAAGAATTAGTACAAAAGAAACACAACACCAAACTCCATCACACCTCAATTTAGGTGCTTCAAGGAATTTCATCTTGTCTTTATTTCAAATTCTAGCTCATGGTTCCTCATTGCATATACTTTACAATTAACTCTATTAGCCTTGTATCTTACTTAATATTTGAAAATTGCAATTAATAGAGGAGGAATCATGATATTCTTTTTTACGGACATGTATTGCCTTTTTATAGCAATCTTGTCTCAGTATTTTACGTATTCTAAGAACAAATAACCTCTTGCACTATTGGAAAAAGTTAAATAAAATATCCAAACCTTTCCATATACCCATATCTTAGTTAGTTTTGAATGGTTGCCTACATGGCATAAATTGAATTTTAGTCTTGTCTAACCTTTTTTTTTACTTTAATTAAATATGAGGCTCTTGAGTGCCAAAGCTACTAATAAATTACAATGTACAGTTTTGTATGTTGAACATTAGAAAGTGTAGAATGTCTCGTTGGTAAAAAATTAAAAAATTAAAATTTGACAACTATACAAATTTAAACATCTCTATTTTGAAATAACACATAAATAAATAACTAGAACTTTGGTTTATTTAAATACTCCCATATTTGATATTGTAACAGCTTGTGATTTCTAGCATTTATTTGTTGAAACAATTAATCATCTCAAGACAAAAGATTCAAAATTTTGTATTCAATTTTTGGAAATTTGAATACTCATGCATATGAAACTTTCTAAATTATATTTTATATTAGACAAAATATGACTTGATATTAAAGTTAGAAAATAGAAAAAAACTTGCAATAGGTTGAATTTTGAACTTTCAGTTTCTTAACAAAAAATACATTAATTGTCTGAAATTTCATCACTCATTTATTGAAATAAATAAGAACCTAACATCAAAAGCCTTTGGGAAAGTTTTGGGAAAAACTTTTTGGTACTACAAAATAAAAAATGATAGGAAAAATGACTTTAAAAGCCAAGAGAGCAAATAAAATAACAAAAACTACATAACCAATTATCCATCCAATACCTTTGAGAATAAAAAAACGCCCTCCAAACAACTGTCTACACAATGCTCCTATTCGATCTAAAATAGGCACGTATGGAGGAACCTGTTCATAATTCAAAACAAAAACAAAAACCTTGTTAATAAATACTTTAATAAAATATACTAAGGCCTATTTACAATAGATAATTGATAAAAGTTAGGAACTCTCTACCCTTACAACACTACTATATTGAGATTCTAAAAGGATGAAATCACAACAACAACAAATGTTACATTGTCACCACTCCAAACAATATCACATCAAGGAATAATCCAATGAATGATATGAAGGACCAAGTAACAAGAAAATATAATTCTGTTATAATAAATAGTAGATCAATGTATAGAAGTAGCTAGGGATGTTATTTCCTCCAGAAAATTGTACCGTCATGACATAACCTCAATAGTTAGAGCTTCTTCTTCAATCATGGTTAATCAAGGGTCCAAGAAAAGGACATCATAACACTAATGTAGCCCCATGTTATGATATCCTCTTCTTAAGCTAATTTAGGGTTTGATCCTCACCTCCACCTTCTCCACCTTCTCCACCTCTACCCACTCGAGCGGCATGATGGCAGAAACAGTCGTCAAAACCTCCTTCCGGAAGCCCACCTCCCCGACTGCCGCCACAAACTCCAGACCATTTCTCCGATCCACCTCCCGCAACGCAAGCTTCCAATCCTCCACACTCACGCGAGGATCAATTTGCGCCCAGGCGTCCCACGTCTGAAACCATCTCTCTCTTCGCTCCGCATCCCCGAACTCCTTGCACGACAAGCCAAAAAACAAGGGTAAAATCTTGCGTTTACTTGACCGCACAAGCACAGAAAGCTCCAGCATGGGCCACTTGCTCCGACTGAAATACTCCTCCGACACCACCACGATCGCGAGCTCACACTGCTGCGCGGCTTGGAAGATGTACTGCGCGAAGACTTCGCCCTTGGGAAGGCTGTCGGGACGCTTGTCGAAGAAGGGCTTGTGGTGGAGTTGCTGCTCCAAGTCCAAGCACAGTTGCTCCACGAAGTTCTTTTGGGCTCCGCTGTGGTTTAGGAAGATCGGGTGCCTGGATTCGAGCGGAAGCTCCAGGATGGTTTCGAGGAGACGACCGTCTTCGGACGGCACCAGCTCGATGTCTCCTGTGGTGGCCTCCTGGACGTGTTCGAGGAGACGATCTTCCTCGGACGGTATCGCCTCGATGTCTACTGTGGTCGCCTCCTGGAAGGGTTCGAGGAGACGATCCTCCTCGGATGACACCGGCTCGATTTCTACTGTGGTGGACATGGCAGAGGACGGAGGGATCACAAGCTCTGGAAATTCTGGCTCAACCCTAAACCGGGAAGCTTCGACAAAACTAGTAGGATAGGAGACAGGGTTGGAGCAATTTGTCGGATTCCTAAAGTAAGGAACTCTGCAGTCAAGTCGGTCATCATAGAGACAGACGACGTTCTTCTGGCGGATGCTGTCCAGAGACCTTTCTTCCTTCAAGACGAAATACTGCAGCCTCAGTGAGACAAGAGTCGGTACAGAAATGGAAATGAATTTTGCAAGCTTGTGTTCAACTGTTTGGAACAATGGTCGGAATCCTAAACTTACTCTCCATTCAAGCCGGATATGAAAGAGCTAGGCAGAAGATGCTCTGCTGAAGGATGTTTCTTGAGACCCTTCAAGACTAAATACTTTCAGCCTGAGTGAGGCAAGAGTCGGTACAAAACCAGGAAGGTCTTTTGCAAGATGGAGTTGAAAAGCAATACTTCGACAAAACTATTAGGGTTATAGACAAGATTGGAACAATTGAAGGAACGCTGAATTAACTCACTCTCCATTGAAGCCGGTCATCAACGATGCAGGAGATGCTCTGCTGATGGACTGTTTTCCAGACACCTTTTTCCTTGCAGACCAAATACTTCAGGCTCAGTGACACACGATTCGGTGCTGAAATAGAAATGCCTCTTGCAGGATTGTGTTGAAAATCATTACTGCCAAGATACTACTCGCAAGGACAACAGACAAGTTTGACGCAATTGTCGAAATCCTAAACTCATTCTCTATTCAAGCTGGCCATCAAAGAGGCAGGAGATACTCAAAGTGAAGGAGGGTTTCCAGACACTGAAGACTTCCTTGACAACAAAATACTTCGCTCTCGGTCACCAGAATGAATAGGTTAATATTGACAAGGCTGAGCACACGTTATCATACTGGCAATTGCTGTCGAAGTTCAGCTACGCGCTTGCAGGCGCTTAGAAAAGAAATACGAAACTGCGCGTGCGTTCGAAAATCAAACAATAACTCCGACGGAATGCTTCACCAACCCTAGAATACGGCTAGTCACACCTTCTTCACATGGAGATTGGAGAATGAGAAGTTGGTGAGAGTGTAGAGGAGCGAATGGGAAGCCGCAGTGGGTGAAGAAGGTGTGACACCCTTAACCCCTAAATGACATACCCGTGACCACTGATTTCAAGCCTCAGTGCCCATCATTCAATTTGTTGCCATTTTGGAATTAGATATGTATGAAAAAATTTATATTTATTTTTCAGAGATGAAATCACATATCTTCTTCACTTCGCAAATTTTTAAAGTTTTTTTTTGTAGAAAATTGATTTTTATGAGAATTTTGAAGAAGTAGTGAAAAAAAACCACATCAAATAGGAAATTACTTCGGAAAATTTCAAATTTTCACCATGTGTGTATATTGCAGTGACAAACATCATAGTGTAAACTCAATTTCCGTTTCATTCTATATTTCGAATTTAGTAGACATTGAAAATACATTCAAAGTTGAAATTGCAATAAAAATTGAATTTTAGGATTTTTTTCAAAATTGAAATTAGAGGAGAAACTAGAGAAAATGACCTTCATTTTGTTAGTTTGGCTCAAACTCAGAAAATATCAATTTTGTGGAAAAATTTCAGATTTAGAGCAAGGGGCAGCAATTTTCCAAAATACACTAAAATAGCATATTTTGTGATCCGTTTTTTTTACTAAACTCTCAATTACATGGAGGCAAACACTAGAAAGGCAACAAAATCAATTGGATACCCTTTGTAACTCAACATGAAAGGTCAACAAAAAAAGAAGAAAAAAATGTCTCCAATTTCTTTCCACCCATTGAACTGCCATCTAAATGGCATAGAATGGCGCCTCAAGTGTTAAGGGATTAAAAGATGTGTTGAGAGTGGAGAATGAAAAAAATGGAGAATCCATTTACCTCAACGTAAGATTATACATAAGGTTGGAAGAAAATCAACAACAACGAAGGTAAAAGTAGCAATGGAAATGTGAAAGTGTAGAGCACAAAGGAATATTCTTAGTTGGATATATCTTTGGCACTCCTAATCTCCCGGGGAGGACACTCCCTATGTTTTAGCAACCTACGTGCGGCGGAAAAAGTAAAACAAGTAATACACCTTAAAATTTAATTTCTTTTTCAAAAAAAAAATTATGGATAGATTTTACTACTTTAGAAGTTTATGTTTTGAATTATTGGTATTTTTTTGTGCTAATAGTAATTAGTTATAAATTTTTGAAGAAAAACGATACACTGTAAAGCTGAAAATAACTTTCACACCTCTATATTATATAAGAAAAAAAATTTGAAAAATGAAAAAAAAATTATATAGAATAGCTTTCTATTGAAAGTTTATTTTGGTTGAATATTGATGCAATAGTCATCTTCATGTGAGCTCTATAAATATTTTAGTTGGAGAACATGCCATTTTAGTTCATTTTTCAACCCTTTCTAGACAATATATCTTATGTTATTTGGAATTGAAATTTTTGTCAATAGAAGCCTTTAGTCATTGTTAAACAAAGCTCAAAATTTTAGAATGAAATTATAGTTTATTCAAGGTGAATTACATGTATTACTTTTTCCACCGCCGCACGTGGGTACCCCAAATGTAGTGAGAGTGTCCTCCCCTAGCCTAATCTTCACCTCTGGAGGTGAAGACTAGGCATGTCGAAGATATATCCAACTAAAAATATTCTACCAACATGAAGCCAACCCCTATCCGTTCTCCATGTGCCAAGTGAAGAAGGTATGACTACCCCTAATAATAAGGGAGCAACACCTGAAAGAAACAACTTTTTTTCTTGCTTCATGCAGTGAATTTCCTTTAGAATGGAGGTAACAGTGCGACACACAACCTTGTGGATAGTTGGGCACAGATGAATGGTGATTTTCAATTATTATCCCTGACAAAGTGCTGGCAAAATTAAATAAAAAATTATAATTTTGATTTAAGTAAAATATGATTATTTTTTAAAATTACTTTGAGAAAGAGAGTTGGAAACAATTATATTAACCCCTATAGGATAGAGGCACTTTAGGATAGAAATTGTGAAAATCTGCCACTTTTTTTTAGGGCAATGAGAAAAAAATGAAAAAAAAAATGTTTTTTTTCAAAATTCAACTATACAATTTTTTGTTTAGAATTGTGAAGAAACTATTGCTCATGAAGCAAAATTTTGTTGAGAATATAAAATTTAACCTTCAACAATGATCAATCCCAAGGGGAGTTGCTTTACCCATTAGCACATGTGATCGACTCACCTCAATGACCATTGTGGCATTAGAGGAGATTTCAGGCTACCGGAGGGCTGCGAGTTCCCAGCCCGTTCCCAACGTGGGAAGTGCGCTCCCGCAGCGTAGTGACGTGGATTGGAGACTGCCATGTCATTTTTTGAAAAAAAAAATTAAATTAAATTAAAATTTACGATTTCTTTTTGCATTTTAAGAAGATTTTTTTATTTTATTTTAAATAGTGACGTGGCAGCGCTGGCATTCACAGGGACTACTGGGAACCAACGCCGGGAAGTGCTTGAAATGGCCCTCCAAGAGACTGAAATCTCCTATAATGCTTCTATTTCATGCTTTGTTGAAGTAAAAGGCGACCTCTTCCAAAGACCACTATGACCTTTTGGATTTCCACATCTTTGAAGATTTACATTTGAAGATCAAATGCCAACCTTGATAGCCACGTATGATATTTGTACAATGAATGAATGGCTATAGTTGTTATATTTGTGCACTATAGATGCAAATTATTTGGTCTTAGTTCTCAACATGTACCATAACTACACCTAAAATTGCACAAATAAGCAATTTAGCATGATTCCCATTATTATATTGAAAAACTTTTTGTGGGGTCTTGTTGGTAGTTAAAAGGGGATTCTAGATTCTCGGTGTAGTTACCTTGTGTGACAACATCACTCATTTTTTGGACACTATATGAATAAACTACAAATTTTCAAAGTGCTAAAAATAGGAGTGTCAAAGTCTGATAGTAGACTCTCATGAACAATGAGAGTACATTTTAGATAAAAATCTAGAGTGTGCAATTTTAGAAAGCGGTCAAAACTAGGTGTAGTTACCTTGTGTGGCAACGGCACTTGAATTTTTTCTGTGATTAGGTGACAAAACAGCACATGCTTTAGGCAATTGACAAAGCCATGCCACAACGTTGTAACCATTTTTGCCCACAGAAAGATGCTTCCTCATGCAAAACTCAAGCTGTTCAAGTGGCAACAACAATGATAAAGTACTGAAAATATAAGGACTTTTGAACACGAAACTTGATGAACAAAATTCTCAAGTTGCACAGAAAAGAAATTTAAGCGTGCAATAAAATGGAACGAGAAAAACATCACAAATTTTTTATTCAGATAACATTGCACCTGAACCAAAAGAAATGTTGGAAGAGGGAGCTGAACCCTGGGCTGACCTGAAGGTCTTGCCGAACAATCCCCCAGTTATTATTGATAACTCAAAACCCTCAAAACCAAATGCTTGCTAGTATGATGCAATGGAAAATATAAGACAATAATCAATTGACTTGTGTACAAATATGAAAGATTTCGTTTAGAAATAACACAGAAAGAAAGAATAAAAAAAATTGTTTTATCTTGAATATATAATGTTGTAGATGCTTGTGATTTCTAGCACTTAATCATCTCAAGTTAACTCCTACATGACCAAGGCCTTCTTCTTGCTAAAAAAACACTTAAAACTGCTATTACTACAGCAAAGACTAAAAGATTTTGAAAATAGTTTTTTTAGCACATCTAACCGTAAGATCTTACACTCAACTAATATGAGAATGTGTGAAAAAAAATTCAGAAATTTTGACCGCACAAATTGCAAGATATCTACATTTAAAGTGAAAAAAACAAGTTTTTCATCACATTGTGGGACTAGATTATTTGACTTTGAACCTTCATAAATAAAAATTTTGCACTATGAAGTTTTGAGCTTTAAATCTTTATTGTAGGGAATTGAGTTGATAGTCTAGGGGAAAAATATTCAAAAAAATTATTAAATAGAATTAGGTATGAGATAGAAGAAAAATCTAAACTATTAATATCCCCCAAATGGAATTAAAACGCACTAATCCCAAGTGGTGAATTGGTTCTAAGAAGTAAAGTAAACCGTTTTTTTTAAGTTGTAAAAAATGCATTAAAAAATGAATCCTACAAGTTATTTTATCAAGAAGATGCTCTAATTGCCAGAAAAACAAGATTGTTCATTAATTTCTCATAACAAATCCAAATGGAATGAATCAAAAGTTTATATGTAGACAAAAATATAATCTTTATTAAAGAGAAAAAAGCAATTCAAAAATTCAAATTTTGAATTTTTTTTATTGCTACCCCTTCTCCCCTGTTTTGAGCTTATTTGAGCATAATTGAAAAATCATGACAAAAAATTAGCCCGTAGGTACCTACCCTAAAATACCATTTGTCCCCTAAAGGAACAATGGTCCTGTAGGGGTTAAATGATTTAGAATTATGTATTCAAGTTTTGGAAATTTGAATAGTCATGCATATGAAGACCTTAAAACTATACTTTGTATAAGACAAAATATGGCTTGATATTAAAGTAAGAGGATGGAGTAACCTTGCGATAGGTTGAATTTTAAACTTTCAATTTCTTAACAAAAAAAGCACACTAATTGTTTGAAATTTCATCACTCATTTATTGAAATAAATAAGTGCCAAACACCAAAGACCTTTTTGAAAGTCTTTTGGTAACATAGAATAATTAGTGATAGGAAAAATGACTTTAAAGGCTTAGAGAGAAAATAAAATAACAAAAATTGCATAAACAATTTTGAGAATAAAGAAAGGTCCCCCGAACAATAGTCTATTTAACCCCTAAAGGACCAAAGTCCCCTCGGGGGACAAAATGGAAATCGAGTAGGCTATCACTACTATAATTTTTATTCAAATTAATTGAATTTTTTTTTAAAGATAGAGTTTTGTAAGGACAATGCGGGAAATTTTTTTTCATGGAAATTGGTTTTGTCGTTCAAAAGTTATTGCAAATCTTGTGTAATTTACACATCGGGGGCAGCACGGGCACAATTGACTTTCTAAAATTTGATGAAGGGCACACTGTGAGGGGCAAGGAGGTGCACGGGTGAGGGGCAACGGGAGGCAGGCCAAGGGGAATGGGAAAAGGGGAGGGGAACAGGGAAAGGGGAGGGGAACAAGGAAAGGGGAGGGAAACAGGGAAAGGGGAAAGGAACGGGGAAAGGGGAGAGAGAAACATGCAGGAAAGAGAGGGAGGGAGTGGGAACGGGGAGGGAAGAGGGGAACGTGGGGGAGAGGGGAACATGGAGGAGAACTACGGGGTGGGAGGAATAGAGAGGTGAAGCATGCTAGGGAGTACAACTACAATGGATGGCTATGCCGATGAAGTAGATTTTTTGGAAGCATGCCAAAATTCAAGAACAAAGAAGAATGAAAATGAAAATGTAAAATGACATCATAATATGCCTTCCAAGTATGTGGGGACGCTTTGGAAGTCATCCTTCACACAATGCACGCACCACATACTTCGGAAGCATGCCAAAATTCCTAAACAAAGAAGGATGAAAATAAAAATAAAAATGACGTCATAATGCTTACTCTAATGTATGCCTTCCAAGTATGTGGGGACGCTTTGGAAGTCATCCTTCACACAATGCACACACCACATACTTGGGAAGCATGCCAAAATTCCTAAAGCAAACTTAGTATAAACAAATATATAAAGACAAAGACTTCCTGGAAATATAAAGATGAAGACTTCATGTGAATATAAAATGAAACTATGTAAATATAAAATGAACATATATATATAATTCATGTGTGTGTATATAAATAAACTAAGTGATAAAACTTTTACTTTGTTATTTTTGGATGTAGAGCCTAAAATTAGTTTACAATTCATATCTAGAACAAGTAGATTCTATTATTCTACACGTGTTCTCTAAAAATCCAAGTGTAAAAAATTGAAGATCCTAACTACTAATAATTGCAAGAAAATTTATTTTGAAGACAATTGTGGTTCCCATTGTTTAGGTGCAAAGATGCATTATGTAAATGTGTTCAATAAGATAATAATAATTTTTACCTTTTTTATAAACCAAAATTACTTTTTCACTTGAATTATTTAATTGTTTATTTACCTATATAATAATTATTTATTTGTTTCATTTGTGATTAGAGGGTAGGGGGTTAGAAAATATTGGCAGGCGTACTGAAGATGTGGCCAGCATGTGATGGCAGGGTTGGGTGTCATTGAAGGTGACCCCTCCCCCACGACCCCGGGTCCACGTAGTTAGAGTTAACTTACAGTTCCTAATGATTGGAACATACCGGGAACATAGTGGGAACATATCGGGACACACCCCAACCCTTTTCTCATGCCATGCCCGAAGCCATAATCCATAATTTCTTCACATTTTGTTTCTAAATTCCATAAAAAATAGAGTTTTTTTTTTTTCCAAGTTTTCTTTTTGGAGATTGTAAAGGCACACTATATCTTTCAATCCACCATTTGGATTTTTGAGTTTCAAAATTATGTGGTGGAGAACTTACTCGAAAATTTATGTGAGGCATTGTGAACTTTCCGACATTGTTGCATTGCAAGATTTATTTGGATGTGTTCCATGTCTTTTTTTTCCTTGAATTTTTTTGGAGACATGCCTAACATGATTCAGAATATGATAAATTTTTAAATTCAGCACCCATAGTGGAAAAAGTTACCACAATCAATGGTCAAAGGCAGCTGAAGTTGTCGGGCACAGTGAAAAAAAACAAAAACTTTCACTTCAAATGCCTATATCTTTCAATCCGTACGGTCAAATGTGACGAAATTTTTACCACTTCTTCTTCTACAAGTTTAGTAAAAGATCCTACGATTAGATTTGTAAAAATAACATTTTGTTGAAAATTTTGATGAACGCAGCAATAGGGGCAGTTTTCAGTGGCTTTTGACAGAAAATGGTCTTGGTCCTTTAGGGGTTAATACTACTATTTGGTTGAAAATAGGCATATGTGGAGGAACGTATTCATGATTCAAAACACAAACAAACACTTTGTTAATAATGTACTTTATAAAATATACTGCGTTGGGATCACATGGGGGGCATAACCACACCACCGGTAGCAATTCCGCATTCTTGGCCGTCATTGTTCCTTAGTGTGAAAACATCTGATGTGCCCAGGCTTTCGAATTCTCTTCCACCAGTATGAGCACTTGACTGAGCGAGTGTCGGCTAAAGTCTTCACGCTCCCCTGCAATTCCCCTCCCATTAACGTCAATAAGTCTCATATGTTTGTCTCTGCATCCAACCTCCGCCACATTATTGTCCTCACGAGTGCTGTGATGAGGCCAAACCCGTGAGACCAACGTCCAAGAAATTCACCAAGTCCGCGAGAAGTAGATTGGATTCCTATGTGGCACCCTACACACCAATGCTATCACGGTCACCGACCATCCTCGCACTCCAAGTATCCTGCAGCATTGAGCGATGAAGGTGAAGATTAGACCCTGGGGCTAACGTACTGAAATCTTCCTGTGGATAGGAGTACGTATTATAGTGAGAGAGAATATAAAACGTGGTGGCTATGGACCCGCCCTTCAACAGGTGGAAGCAACTTCAAGAACAAGAATTTGAGGTAGACCCTTGTGAAAAGGGACTTCGATTCAATCTAGAATTTGAGGGAGCTAACCCTAGTGAAAAGAAATTCTAGATTGCATCAGCTGCAACGAGCAAATCAAGTTGTGAAATAAAATAATCCTCCAAGCTCATCCACATATATGCAGATGATCGATCTAACAACAAGAAAGAACTTACGGAAGGAAGATAATGAATGATCCATTGGATTGCTTGGAAACAGAAAGAAATTGCAAAGTGTTAAACCTGTGAAAGTCGTGCGGCGGAGATGCTGGAGCTCGAGCTCGAGCTAATCCGGAGAGTTTGAAGAACGAGGTTGTCGTTTGGAAGATCAAAGAGTTCATATCTTGCAACCATCTTAGCTAATCCAGCTACAAGCAAGGCTTGCGCACGGACACTGGAGAGCTACTCTTGGCAAAACCAAAACACGAAGGCTACACGATCGACAACAGTCTTGCAAGCATGTGAAGCAAGGTTGTAAGCCTGTGGAAAGGGACTGCACGCGTTCCAACGTGCATGATGTTGTATTATCGATCTTTCCATAACCTATATTTTTCGCATCTTGAAACATCAGTATCCTTTTGCGGCAATTTCATTCACTGCAGACTCTGTAGTCGATAGGAAAGCTTTCTGAATCACATTCAAGCTTTTGAATTTGGTGCAATGTACTGACTTGAAGTGATTGATCTTATGATAGATATTTTAAATTGATCTCATTATTATTTATGCAAAGAAAATTTTAAACTTTAGATAATAGAAGACACATTCAAGCTTTAAATTACTACCTTTTGGAGCATTGGCTTGCATCTCTGACAGCAACTAACTGTCGTGATAATGTTCAGCTGAGGCAGAGAGATGCTCTGTTGAAGGATGTTTCTTGAGATAATTTTCTCCCTTCAGGACTGAATACTTCAACCTCAGCGAGATAAGTGTCGGTACAAAACCAGGAAGGTCTCTTGCAAGATGGAGTTGAAAAGCAATACTTTGACGAAATTATTAAAGATTACAGACAAGATTGAAACAATTGAAGGAACGCTAACTAAACCCACTCTCCATTCAAGCCGGTCATCAAATTAAGACGCAGGAGATGCTCTGCTGATGGACTGTTTTCCGAATACTTTTTTCCTTCCAGACTAATATAAATACTTCAGGCTCAGTGACGCACGATCTAGTACAACAATAGAAATGCCTCTTGCAAGATTGTGTTGAAAATCATTACTGCGAAGCATTAGGAACTTTATACGCTTTATACCGGGGGAAAAGGGGGGTAACAGCATCCCCAGCAGTGAGTTCCGTATCCCTAAAGCTTTACGGAGAGGACCTCATATGCAAATAGAGATACAGAAATTTCATTGCACCAACCTTTATCCAAAACTTGTATCTCTAAAATATACAGATTTTTGTAAAACTCTTCTCCAGTTCTGTATCCAGAGGCTCATATGGAGAACTCGCGAGGTCTCATCCCTAGTAAACAGATAGAAAAACGGACGAGCTGGTGGGGATGCTCTAATGCCATCACCGCAACTCAGGTAGTGGCTGGAGCGAGGGGCTTGAGCTAATAAGTCAGCTCAGAGTTGTCCCTTCCACAAGCTCCTTAGCTTTGGGGATGGTCACTATTCACGGATGTAGGGAAGATTCGTTCATTTACTGATAGCTCCTAAAAATTACACAAACTACACTCTTATTTGCAGTGAATATAATATTCTTATTTGCATTTGATGAATGAATATATTCACTGCAAATAAGAGTGTAGTTTGTGTAATTTTTAGAACATTCAGTAGTGCTTTCTACAACTTGAAGAAAATATGAAAATCACATTTGAGACCATTGGAGGAGAGATTGAAAAGTCAAACTTTACTATGACAAGATGACACCTTCAATTAGAAGTTGACTTTCAATATCCTTCAATATATAAGGTAGTGCCCTATAAAATTTTACTGAAAATTGTTTGAAGGAAATTAGTTTTCCCCCTTTATCGATGTGTCCAAGAGAGCACAACTATTCTCAATTTGCATTATTTGTTTCATAGAAAAGGGCAACTTCCTCCCAACATATCCCAAAAAGGGTGCAAAGCTTGGTAAGTCCTTACACGTTGAATCCCTTAAGTTTCTTTACTATGTTTTCACCAAAAATGCTCCAAAACTGTCATTTCTAGTACAAGTACCAACTTTTAGAAAAAAAAATATTTTTGGACATAAGTAACAAAAGGATCTTGTAGTACGCTGACTTGAGAACACGTGGAAAAACCTTTAAAACTTCCATCAAATGGAATGCAAGATATAAGCATTCAAATTCACTAAAATCATTTTTGTGGCCCTGCAAAAAACAAGGCAGTTGCACTTTACAAGATCACTTTTCTATAAAAAAAAATTAAAAAATGGTGAACTTCTTTGAACTCATTTTCCTAGAGAAGTTCACTACGTGTTTAAAAAATTTCACATCATTTGAAATTGTACAACACATAGGAAAAAAGTAGAAAGTAGAAAGAAGTAAATAATGATTCAAAATACAAAATTGTTAAGAATTTAGTTATGGAATTGAAAAGTGCCAAGCCCAATGGTTTCAATGTTGTAATAAACAATGTGCATCCTATGATTTTATTTTTTTCAAAAAATATTATAAATTAAGTAAGATAAAGGACTTCAAAGTTTATTTGGAAGTAGAGATTCTATAATTGCTTGCAAATTAAGACTCCTCATAACTTTTGACTCATTGATCAAAATGGAATCATTCAAAGCTTTCTACATACACATATACCTCTATAAAGTCAATTTAAAAAAAAATTTAATGAAAAAAGTGATTCTTTTTTATCTACCCACACTGCTTGTTTAGGAAAAGAAATAACATATTAGGCCATAACTTTTGACTCATAGTTCCAAATGTCATGAAATTTAGTGCATATGAAAAATATTCTTCATCCCCACCTTCAATTAAAATTACACCCTAAAATTTTCAAATCTCCAATCATAGGTACCTGTCCAAAATTTCTATGTTGCCCCCAACTACATGGTGATCCTCTAGGGCTTAAAAATTAAAAATTAAAAAATATTTCATAAAAACAAATAATATTCCATATTCACTCAAAATTGTGAACTAAAAGAATGTACCTATTCTTTGTTGCATGCCAAGTCCAAAAAATTAGAAATTATAACCTCATATTGTCTTCTAAAATCTCCACCATGAAGATTTCAACTTCAAAATTTATGTACCTCAATAAATTTAAGTTAAGAAAATCCTTAGTCAAATAATTTAGTTATGGAAGGTGCAAAACACTTGTTTCTATTAGTGTCAATGCAAATATCTAGCAATGTATTCGGTCAAACACGCACAATCTAGAAATGTACTAAATTGTTTCAATTCCAAACTTATTCATCGCATTCCAATTAATACAACAATCAGAAAATAAAATAACTGTCTAAAAATTCTTTTTATATTTAAAAATATATTGAAGAATATGAATATTGAAATAATTGTAATGTTGCTCCTTGAAATGTAATTTCGAAGATCTTCCAAGAAATTTTGTCTTTTTTCTTTACTACCTTCCAAGTACTCATGCCCAACATGATATCCTATAAGTGTTTTTATCCTTAGATAAAAATGATCTTAGATGCATCCAAGTTCTAGAATGGTTCTCAAAAACATTCATACAATTCAAAAATTGCCAAAAGTATATAAGAAATATGATTTTCTAAACACATTTCTAAGTTGTTGAAGTTCAAGCGAAATCTTTATATGAAACAATTATTCAAAGAGAAAGGAATATTTTTTTATTTCTTCATAATTTAATCAAACTTATTAGTGACAAGAAACTTTGATTACAAGTAAGAGTTCTACAAGATTTCTTTGTAAATGGAATGAGAATTTGTTTAAAATGATCCAATGTATTAAAATTGTTCTAATAGAATTTTATAAAGTGATGCTTTGATTGTTTTTAAAGTGATGTTCACTTTTGACATTCTAACTTCTAAAAATAAATGAACTTTGAACTTCAAAGACATTTCATATTTTACATGGACATGATAAATTGAAGGAGCACAATTCTATGAAATTTGGATTTTTCCACATTTTGCTTGCAACTACAATATTAAACTAATTTTCTAGATTTCTCCAAAATTTGAATGAAATACACACTACATTTTTCAAACTTCAATTATTAGCTGACAACAATTGCTAAGAATATATATCTTGTAAGGTCCTATTGCTTTCTACCAAGAAGATTCATTACTTCCAAAATCAACTTCTTAGAAAATAGATTATGCACAACACTTTTTCTTACAAAGCTCATACCCAATTGTTATGACTTGTACATTATATTGTTTCAATTTTTTTTTAAATCATTTTTGGATACATGTAACCATGGGATCTTGTCGTATGTTGGTTTGAAAAGATGTGGAAAAAATTTCATAAATTTTCACCATGTAGATTGCAAGATATATATTAGTGTTCGAAGTGACAAATCTTTTTTGGGGCCCAACAAAAACATAGGTAGGTGCACTTCACAAGGTCACATTTGTATGAAAAAATGTTGAAAATGTTGGTCACTCTTTGGATTCTTTCTTCAAAGCATGTTGGCTACATGCTTGACAAAATTCAGATCATTTGGAATTGTACAACATATAGGAAAAAAAACAATAAACAATAAACAAAAAGAAGTAGAGAATGATTCAAAATACTAAGTTAACAATTTATTCATGGAATTGAGAAATGCCAGTCCCAATGGTTGTAATGATGGAATAAACAATCGTCACCTAAATTTTTTATTTTTTTCCAAAAATATTTAAAATTGAGTTAACCCTAAAGGACCTAGGTCTATTTTTTGCCAGAAACCCCTTGAAGCTGCCATTTCTATAGCAAAGAGTAAAAAAATTAAATTTCTTTTTTTTGCACATTTAACCATAGGATCTTACACCTAACTAGTATGAGAATGTGTGGAAAAAATTCAGAAATTTTGACGGCACAAATTACAAAATATCTACTTGTAAAGTGAAAAAAACAAGTTCTTTTAGCTCATTGAAGGACTAGATAATTTTACTTTGAACCTTCTTTCATAATTTTTTTGCATTACAGAGTTTTGAGCTTTAAATCTTTGTTGTGGAGAATTGAGTTGAGAGTATAGGGGGACAAACAAATTTGAAAAAAACTTAATTTTTATTCTTTAAAAAATTATTAAGTAGAAGTAGGTATAAGATAGAAGGAAAATCTAAATTATCAATATCTCTAAAATGGAATGAATACACACTAATTCCAATGGTGAGATCGTTCTAAGAAGCAAACTGAACCATATAGAATTTTTTTTCATTAAATTGTAAAAATTGCATTAAAAAATGAGTCCTACAAGTTATTTTTTCAAGAACATGTTCTAAGTGCCCGAAAAACAAGATTGTCCACAACTTTCTCATAACAAATCCAAATGGAATGAATCAAAGCTTTCCATGTAGATTTAAATATAATCTATGAGGGAAAAAAATATCAAAAATCCGAAATCCAAATTTCTAATTTTTTTTTGTAGCCCCCTCTTCCTTGTTTTGAGCTTATTTGGATATAACGTCTGTTCTCGAGTACTGATTGAGAAAATAATTATATTCCCATGAAGCTAATTAATTTTTGTTTTTTCAAAATAAGTTTCAGAAAATTATGACAAAAATTCAGCCTGTGGATGCCTGCCCAAAAATCCCATTTGTTCCCTAAAGAAACAATAGTCTTTTAAGGTTAAATAAAGGACTCTAAAGTTTTTCTTAGGGTAGAGATTCCATAACTACTCGTTGACTATTTCAAATTAGAACTTCTCAAAATTTTCATCTCATTAATCAATATACAATGATTTAAAACTTTCTACATATATAAATGTAGAGAACTATGAGCCCTTAAGTTAGCACTTGGAACTCTTGACTTATTTTTTGCAATTTTTAGTTAGTTTTTAGGTTAGTTTTATAAAAAATACATAAAAGATAGTTATTGAGAGTTTTGATAGAAGTCCCTACCAAAGTAGTGAGGGATGGCCTTAGAGATGTGGAACATGTAAAATTTTATGTTTTTACTAATTCTAAGTCTTATTAGTAAGTTTAGATGAATAGTTAGTAATTTCGAGAGAAGAAGGGATATGGGAGTTAGTTAGTCCTAGTGTCTTGTTCATGCAGTACAACATCTCTAAGTATGCATGTAACAAACTAGCTAAGTAATAGAGTCTAGTTATGTTGAGTCAAAATCCAATTTGAAAGAGTTGGGTTTGTTGTTTGTATGTAATTTTGAGAATACAAGCCGTTTACAGACCAAGATGGAGGAAAAGGTAGTTGGAACATATAGAGAGATGCTTTTCTAGGTCAAAGCATGTCAGGAGGTCAAATTAGGATCCAGTCATCCAAGATTCCCTCAGTATCAAGAATAATTTCCCCCTTAGGTGGAAATTATTAAGGAATTGCTAAAAATAGTATCTTTATTGGAGATTTGATTTTGCCCTTAGCTGATGGACACCTTGTAGAAGAATGCTCAAAAGTTTCGGTATTTTACAAAACTCCACAATGACTCCATGAAAAGTCAACTGCTTAAAAATACATTCGTAAATTCCTAGAAATTACAAATGTTGCGATAAAATCCCATTAAAAATTAGGTTAGTATTTTGTGTGCTAATAAAGATCTCTGTCAAGTTTGAAGACATTTCAACATTTCCAAGTACTAGAATTAAGACTTACATTGAATTTTACAAGAATTTACAAATGGGCCGCGGGTTGACCGGTGTACCAGGAGCTAACAATGTCCAAATGGAGCAAATCAAGGGTCAATTCTGACTCCCATAAACATTATAAACCATCATGGCCATATAGTTTCATCAAAAAGCACAAACTCCAAAAGTTAGAGTTTTGACTTTTGTTCGGAGTTACCGTAACTCAAAATTGTGCTTGAAAATGGCCAAGGAAGTAGGGAAAAGGAATCCTCCTAGCTAATTGGGGTCTTTTGAACATGATGGTGTGATTAGTTTTTTATTTTGAGTTGTCCCTTAAAAGATAGATAGGATCAGCCCTTAGTTTGACTTTTTTTATAGTAATTTGTGATTAATCTATGATAATTTTACAAATATCTTTTGGAAAATCAAATATTGGATTTGCTCAAAATCCTTTTCTTGCGTAAGAAGCCAACTTTGAACTAAAGAAAGACAATTTGGAACGAACCTTAGATTAATTTGCAAAATATTTAGGTTAATTAGGGTGATTTACAAAAAATCTTTAGAAAAAATCTAGGATTTGATTTGGTCAAAGATTCCAAGGCCAATAGGGCCTAAAAGGAACTTGCTTGAGGACCTTTCTTCCCATTAAACAAAGTTTATTTAGAAAATACAATAGGGTAGTTTAGGAAAATATCTAGATAAGAAGTAAGAAAATATTTACTGACAACTTACCAGGGAGGGGCCCGGAGCAAGTATAAAACGCCCTTCTTTGAGGTTGTCAGTGACCCTCATTTTCTTATTTCATTTCTTGTTGTTGTTCTTGTCGTGCTATTGACACGTTGTTGGAGCACTTTTAAAGCCAAGAATTGGCTATTTCATTTTATTTCTTTTGCACTTTGAAGGTCCAGAGGGCCTCTTCAAAGATTAATTTACTTTTCTTGTTTGAATTTGGAGGCTTCAAGCCCCAAAACTTTGATTCCCCAGAGTTTAGGAGGAGGAAATCCCCAAACTCTATTATTGTTTAAGTTAATTTATTTTCTTGTTTGAATTTGGAGGCTTTAAACTCCAAAACTTTGATTTTAAGAGTATTGGAGGGATAGACTCCAAACTCTATTTGATTCTATGGTTATTTCAAATACTAACAAATAATTTGTGCGAATTGATAACAGATTGTGATCTAAAAACTTTAAAGCGGCAAAGCTAAACTTTGTCAAAAAGTTTTTTGTATTACCATGTGCCAAAATTTGTTGTATAACGAGTGTTTGGTTTGATTAATTGCTAATGTTCGGTTAAACATTGTCATGTGTACCTCCTTTGGTGATTAACTTGGAACTTTAATTGAAATTTCGGAAGTTTAGTTTTTAATGTTCAGTTACACACTGTCATATATACCTCCTTTAAAAATTGAGCTTTCGAAATACTATTATTTTGTCTTTAGAACCTATTTGTCCTGGGGTTGCTCCCGCATGGCGGAGCTTTGATTTTGAAACCCGGGGAGATCACTTAATATATTTATAACATACTGCGTGTGTTAATGTGATTTTTTGAACTCCTATATACTTTTTGATAAACTATAATTTCAACCTATAATTTTGAACTTAGTTTAACAATGACTATAGGTTTCCATTGCCGAAAATTCCCAACTCAAATAACTTATGAAATGATTTGTAGAAGAGGTTGAAAAATGAACTGAAATGGCATGTTTTCAACTAAAATATTTATAGAAAACACATTTAGATGACCATTGCATCATTATTCAAGGATAATTAACATTCGATAGAGAGTTCTTTTTAGCAATTTTTTGTTCATTTTTTAGACAATTTTTTCTTATATAAAATAGGGGTGTGAAAGTTATTTTCAGCTCTACAATGTATCTTTATTCTTAAAAAATTTGTAACTAATTATAATTAACAAATAAAAATACCAATAATTCACAACATAAACTTTCAAAGTAGAGGAATCTGCTCATATTTTTTTCTTTTCTTTTTCTTTAAATTTTAGGACATAAAATAGGGGGTCAAAAATCTTAATGCACGTAGTTTCCAATGGACACTCTAAGTGATCTCCCCTGGTTTTGAAACCTAGAAACGGGTACTTTTAATTTTAAATTTTTCGCTATCGCCTGGGATTGCTTCCGCACGGCGAAGCTCTAACTCTGGAATAATTGAGGTTGATACTTTTCCAAAGGTATTTCAAGTATTTAGGTACTTGAGTCCATTTGGAAAAGTTCCTTTCTTCCACGTTTGGAAATTGTCATTGCATGTAGTAGTGTTTTGAGAGTTTGGGAGAAATTACTCAAAATCCTTGATGATGTCCTTTTATTTTGCCTAGTTGGAACTTATTCCCCAAAATACCCAAAAAATTAGATTAGTTTCTTTTAGTTTTTAGGAATTAGAATAAAAGTTTTTTTTAGAGTGAGAATTTTTTAGTTATCATTTAGAAATTATTGTTTAGTTAGAATTTTATTATTGGTAATTCCAATCCAAAATTGACTTAAACCATCACCTTTGTTAGTAACTAAAAGTTTAGTTAAAAATGAGATCCATAGTTTGCTGAGTCAGTCACAATCGGTCCTTAGCTAGTTCTCAACCGCCAGTCCTCGGGTAGTTGCAGTCAACTGGTCCTTAGTCAGTCGCAGTTGATCCTTGACCAGTCCTTAGTCAGTCACAAGGGCGGGGGTCTTAAAGGCAGGTCGCAAGGGCAGGTTGCAAGGGTGGGTTTCGTAGATTGAAGTCCAGAGGTTGGTCTCAGCCAAGGTCCAGAGAGTTGTTTTTAACATTCAAAGTTCAATTGAAATTGAGTTCATATCCATACAAGAAAGAGGTTAGGCCGTTGCTCGCCACACTACCTGTATTTTTGGAGTTTGAAACTAAGGCATCGAAAACTACAACATCCTAAACTCTCAACTCTCCATAACCACCTCTCAAAACCAAGAACACCAACAACAATTGGAATGATTTAGAAGCAATTAGACAAGAAGAAGAAGAAGAAGAATGTCCAGAGGGTAAATCCAAAATGGATTATTCTTTGTTCGGGGTTGTTCTGGATCAAGAAAACAGCGAGGGCTACCAACATTTATGAGACATAAATCATCGATGTAACGATATGCACATTGGAATTGAGATAAAATGTCCTTCTGTCCAAGCTTGGCTGAACGTTGAATGAACTTGATTTCATATGACATTAGGTATATATTACACTAGACAGGCGAGCAAGAGAATTCCATTGGGATACCCATGCACTGACGCCAGACTCGGTCGCCTAGGGTAATGAAACAATGATTCATTAACCATGCATGAAGCAGTATTAGGTGTTCAGAATTAAAAGAAATCCAATTGGCATTAGAGGGTTGTGATGTAGCCCACTTAGCAGTGGATGGGACACTAGCTTTGTCAATTCGGACCCAAATGGATGTAATAGTCCGGGGATGGAGCTTGCTGGAGTGTCGAAATGCAATCCTAGGAGGTTATCTAGGCCTTGTAGTGGGATTGATTCGTAACATCGTGTGATGTCTGCAACGAGAACATCATGAATTTTGCATGGTAAATTCAAGGTGGCATCAATGACCAAATTAATGCCTCAATACATGGAAGTATTGGCATTCATGAAATTGGTATAACCGGTCTCTGTTCCAGCAGCCCATTGCTGTATTGTCTCCAGAATAACATTAGATGTTAATGCTAGTAACGTGGTGATGTTGGAAAACATTGTGCGGAACGCATTTGTGAGCCAACGATACTTGCCTTTATGCTGCTTGTATGTAGCCATTAGATATGGAAGCGCTTGGAAGATAGGAGGACATTCGGGTAGAATTTGTACTAGTTCGGCATGTATGTTGTCGAGAATATTAGTCGGGAGAGCCCAAATTTCTCCATCTTTACATGGGGTGAAGTCCTCACCATTGAGTCGTTCAAGTGCCTGCAAACGAATATGTTTGATACATAAAAAACAGACGTTGTTATTTGCCTTATCCAGTCCAGAGCAAAAGAGATGTTTTGTGAGCCATTGGAGCTCGTTCTGAACTGCGGGTACATCGAGTATCATTGGTCCAGAGGACTTGAGCCCGTATCTGTTCGTCTTCGAGGCCTGCTTCAGGATATTGATACAAGTTTCCTGCAACCAAGTATGAGCTGCCGCGATAGGAAAGTCATTGGTATCCAGTCCCAGTATTGAAGCCAATTGCTCAAATGCATCGAGTGTTGTAGCAACTGCATGTGCAATATTGGTCGGTCTCAAAGGGATGTGGTTCAACCCTTGCGCTACTGTTTTTCTGAGGCCTGGATGCTAAATGATTGACAAGTCCATAATTCGGACGTGCATGGTGCTCTTAGCATGGATGGACGTTACATTAATCGTTAAGGGATTAAGAAACTTGTGAAATCGTTTTGTGGACAAATATGCACATTGGTTTGTTGTGTCCAGAAGTTGTATGAATGAAAAATGTTTAAATACAGCAGCCGGTTTATATAACACGGTTGCTATATTTTCAATGTAAGACCATGTAAACACCACATCGTCCAGGATGGGACTCAGGTGTTTGAAGTAGAAAAAACTCAATAGATCGTGAAATAGCTTTCGTAAATTGATCCATTCAAGAGCCCGATTACAATATCTCAATTTTATGAAACTAACTTTCCGATGAGGGGAACAACGCTGAATTTTTGTACGACCATAGTTATCTATGATCAAGGTTCGTCCATTATCTGTAGGACACGACATCCAATCAGAAGATTTGTAGACAGATAATTCACAAAAGAACTTTGCTTAAAATATTTGCTTACAAGTTCACAAATTTTTGCAGACCTGCTCTGATCAATCTGATCGATTTGTAGCATTGGGATATTCACTACGAAAGAAGCTTCTTCCTACTGGTATACGGAACAAAGCTGGAAAAACGTTTGCTTTAAAAGTCTGCAGTATTTGGCAAGCTTGCTCTGATCACTCTGATCGAGCTGCATCGATGGGATAATACCTAGTACAAACTACAAAGCAACGGTCTACTAATATGCGGAACACTAGACTATATATTGTCCCAGTTCAAAATCCTGCCCTGAGTGGGAGGTTTGAGCTTGGGTCTGGAATCGCTAGAGCTTGTGGCAGAGAAAGCTTGCTCGTTGCGTTGATATTCGGAACGTGTAGAAGCATATGGGAAATTCTCCAGTCGTGGTGAATTACCTCCAAAAAATTGAAATCCTCCCGGTGATTTGTAGTTACGATTATAGTTGCCTCGTCCCCCATTGGAATGGCCTCCACCGCGGCCTCCATTTTGATTTGGATAAGCAGGTGGTGTCCTTTGTTGGCCTAATGGGGTATCAATGGCCGAAACGTTCATGTTCAAACGTCTTCTCTTCTGCGGTGGAGTAGGTGTCACATCTATAGAGAAAGAAGCTGGTTTAAACAACCGCTCAACTTTCCTTGCACCAGGGGCGTCATAATCTTTAGCCAGGAGTTTTTGCGAGGCATCAGTCGCAAATTCTAAAGCTGCAGTATCCATAAGTTTGCGGACAGCAGAAAACGTGATCTGTTGCTTCACTGCAAACTTGGCTGCTCCCTTCATCCAAGTTAGAAACGCACCATATTTGGATGGTAGAGATGGATACGTGCTATCAGGGAAGAATTTTGGCAAGTTATTGATCATGAACCAGATACTATGATCAAACCACAGCATGTTGCCCTTGCAACCAGATTTGGCATTTTGACTACATTTACATCTAATGTAAGGTCTCTGGCAGTTCCATAGTTGGGAAGTGAACTTAGAGCTCCTAGGAGCACAAGTGAGGACATCCAACTTAGTATGGACATTTATGGCAGTGGTAGTGCACTTGTGATGGTCATATAATGCTATGGGAAAAGCATTGACCATTTCAACAGGCTTCTCAAGAAGCCCAGTGCAACTTAAAGCCTTTTCTTCATAGAGCTGAACTTCCTTGTCACTCAGATCAGACTACAATTTCCACATGTAGACAAAGATAGGTGTTAGGAGGTTAATGTTGGACAAGCACTAGGTTTAGTGTCCTCTGCTAGCCAATTGCTCTTCGACAGCACGTGGTGGGAGGAAGGGTATAGCAAGACCCTTACCGGCAGCATCAAGAGTCGACATTTCTTTCTCGGATTGGGTAGTGATAATCGAGTCTGAAAGGTCTTCAATGGCCGCCTTGTGAGCTAGTACAATGTTCAACTTCGACAATAACGGGTGTAGGCTGTGAGTCTCCGTGGTTGGAGTCTGCGCCAAATCGGCAGGAGGAGGCATCTCCGCCCATTCTTCATGCGGATTTGCAGATCAGAGTGCTGCCTCCACATGTCGGGTATTTCCAGCAGCTTCCACGAATTCCATCTCATCACGTTCCAAAAGCGGGCTGAGTGCCTGATGGACTTCTTGCAATCTTTCCAGCCCCTTGTTTTTATCGACAATCGTGACCATCATAATTGCTATCCAATGGGACAAATCCGGTGTAGTGAGAAGCAACGAGGCGTGCTCACCCTCCTTGTCCTGGTCCAGCATCGCAGCATTATCCGTTGATTGTACAAACGCGTGAATTTCAGGGTTGGCCATCGCGTTGATTACCGATTGCACAGCTGGTGATGGGCTTGGTAAAGGATCAGCATAGCCAAGGGCTGCCAAATCAGGCACCCAGTTGTTTTGTGTATCCTATGTGGAAAAAAGCCAGAAGAGAAGTTAGTCTCCAAAATGATATGGAGCAAAAGATTAAGCAGATCCAAAAGTGGAGACATGTATTCACCATACCTATGTGGTTTGAGAAATAAAGAAGAGACTAAGACTGAAACACCTCTGAAACAGGGCTACACTCTTGTCAAAACCTAACTTCATGCTCATATTGAACAATACATCATATTACATCATTATAAATTGTAGTTCTAAATAGCCATAGTGTCACAACTAGAACTTGCTCAGACTTGCCCAAAAATGCATTGGGTAGCTTTCTTGAAACTATTTAACAGTGCAAAAACCCATCAATGTCTTATCACAAGTTAAAAGAAAATGAGACTAAGGAGAAGTCCATATGCTTGATATAAAAATCTTGCACCAATTCCAATATGGAGAAATTGGATTTGAAGGCTGAGCCTCACCTGTACCCATCCCAATACACACAACTAGGGTTGTCTTGTCTAACATATTTTTGAGTTTGGGCGTCGTGTATGACGTCTAACGTCGCATGTTGCGTGTCACTAAGTGTCGAGTTTACTAGACATGTTGTCGAGTAGGGCCATTTTCACAGCCAAAAAAACTTTGAAATCTCACTATAATTATGAACTTGAATTTAAAATGTTATGTGTATTTATTAAATTGAGACACTTTATAAAAATGAGACTTGAATATGTCAAAATCATAAACAAAGGAGGATTTCTTTTAAAGTCAACTTGGCATTTGGTGAACTACTCAACTTGACATCTCGAGGGCTCTATTGGACGTCGTGTGACGTTTATCTGTCGCGGTGTCGCAGTGTGCAACCCTACACACAACAAGCCAATGTTATGTTAGTGAGGTTGTAACAAGTATCTTCAGCTACAACCAATTGTTATCTATGTCACAAATCCAACACACCAAAATCAAGAACCAGTAAAAAAGGTCACAACTGAAGGTAGAAAGCATCAATGTCACAGCAAGCTCCTCAAACAAACTACAAAGTTACAAAGCAAAGAGACCTTTGCCATTCCCATGACACAATTGAAGCCCAAGACTCAAGCACAAAACTTCCACACCAAACTGAAACGCCACAACCAGAAGCTCAAAAGATATAAGGCAAGAAGGATGGTAGGCTATTTCAAGTTTTCACTTTTGGAGGGAAAGAGCCTCAAAGTGATCATAATGAGATAGGTGGTAATAACCACCTACCATAGTGGTGGAAATTTTTAATTAAGGCCATATCCTTAGTGGGTTGGGTGGGTGGTATATTGTACTACCAGGCCTGATTTGCTTTGCTAATTTTTGGAGTAAAGTGTATTAACCCAAATCAACATCTAAGTGATTTATCCCCATCCAAAAACCACTAGTAATGGAATGAAAAAACCTAGAACATTTTGGTATTTAACTGCTAATCCATATTGTATAGGAAAGCAACCAAAATAAAAATAGAAATAAAAAATGCGTGCTTTAATTTTAATAATGGGTCATTTAGATGAGTCAAAAAGGGAATAAAAATTTTAACAAAAAATGGGATTTAACCATTTTGTAAAAGGGCATAAGGTTCTAGCATAACTTCTTATGGTCACTAATTGTATCCAAATTTATGGAAAACAAATATATGACAATTGCTAAAGAAGAGACTAAGACTGAACATCCCAGAACTGGGCTTCATCTTATCATCATCTAACTGTAACCAAACCAAGGCATAATTTTTACAAACCAAGATATAAACAAGCTTTCCACAAATGGAATAAAAATAGTATCAAGGTAAGATACTATTTTAAGTGGAACCAATATAGCATAAAGTTTGAAGTAACATCCTAAAAGAAGGAAACCAAGTACAAATATCCATAAAAATATCCCTAAAGAGCACATTCACTATAAGAAGTTTAAAGTGCTTGAAAAAATGTCTTCTTCCATGAAATCCAAAAAAGGAACTCAAGATCTGAAGGCCCAGCCTCACCTGTACCCATCCCAATGCACACAACAAACCAATGTAGTGTTAGTGAGGTTGTAACAGGTGTCTACAGCTGAAGGCCAATTGTTATCTATGTCACAGATCACAAATGCTTTTGTTAAAGAGATCAAGAAAAAATCAAGAGGTCATACATCACAAGGCTAAAGCAAACAAATTGATCAAAACATAAAAACCAACTATTGCCCAAAGAGACCTTTGCCATTCTGTAAGAAGCTCAAGAGTTGCACAGACAAGAATCCTCCCAAAACACCACTACATGGAACCGTCACAAGCAAGATGGTGAGTTTGGCAAAAGAAAGCCATCATATAGTTACTAATTTGGTGGGAAACACCTCATAGAGGTATTAATGAGGTAGTTTGAAAACTACTAGGCATAGAATGGGAGGGAGCCAAATAATTGTCCACCCATAGTGGGTGGGTGGGTGGTACTAATGACCAGTCAGGCTATGAACTCCCATGTGATTATTTTTGTACAACCATTACAATGGTTTGAACTAGGATTTTAAAAATTTATAACTCAAGGCATAAAATATTTCTTTTTATCTTTATAAAAAACATCAATTTCAGAAGAAATGATTTTGTAAAAAGAGAATAGAAAAAATATAGAATAGAAGAATGGGCAATTTATATTTATTTTGGAGAATTTCTATTTTGAAATTTAATACCAAAAAAGGTCTAAAGGATTTTTTGGTTCATACTTCAGAAAGGCTAAGTGTAAATAAATTAGGGAAATAAACCTAATATTTACATTTTATTGGTATGTACACCACGATAGCCGAAGAAGAAGAAGAAGAAGAAGAAGAAGAAGAAGAAGACCCTCCACCACCCCTGGTGATGTTACCACTATAGGAGTTAGGCACTGGTATGCCACACTCCTATAGGAGTTAGGCACTGGTATGCCACACTCCTATAGAGGTGCATACCAGGCTCAAACTTCATGGTAATTCTAAAATTTTTCTTTCAAGAAGTAAAGTAGTGGAAGAAACTTACAGCGAAGCAAGTATGTTTTGAATGTTGATCCGAACCGCAGGAAAGGGTCCGTTGCTTAGGAAATTGCAGATGTTTTTCACTAAGCATTCTCGCTTAAAGCCATTGTTGACCATTGTAAGGATAATCTGTAGTATTTCGTATATGGCAGCGTCATCCGTGCTTGAAATGTAAAGCACAGGTAGTACTTGGGAAATAGCAATATTGTAAGCTTGATGTATGGGTCTGTTGGACCAAAATTTTATATACTGCGTGTACTTAAAAGGCAGATTTCGCCGTTTGTCATATTTGCGGAATGAAAATTTGAGTGGATCAGTTTCATGAACCATAATCTCAAGATTCATAAAGTGTGCGGATATACCACGTTCTGGATCCGTTGCAGAGAAGGTAGCAGTTTCTTCTTTAATATTTAGAATGTTCAATGGGTAAATCCAAAACGGATTAGTCTCAGTTCGAGGTTGTATTGGTGACAGGAATTGTCGTGGATTGCCTACATTGATGAGACAAAGGTCATCGATGTAGCGGAAGGCTGTTTGAAATTTAGCAAGTATGTCTCGTTGTCCGAGTTTGGCAATTCTTTGGATGAATCTGATCTCGTAGGCCATGAGATACATGTTACACCAGACGGGTGAACAAGAAAACCCCATGGGAATGCCCATGCATTGCCGCCAGACATGATCTCCCAGGGTGATGAAGTAGTGTTCGGCGAGCCAGGTGTGTAGTTGGATAATGTGTTCGGTACTGAACGCTGACCAGTTTGCCGATGAAGGTTGCGTAGTAGCCCATTTGGCTGCTGCGGGTATCCCATTTTTGTCAAAGCGTATCCACATGGAAGTGGTAGCCCTGGGGTGTAGATTACTACTATAGCGGAAGGCTGTACGAGAGATAAACGAGATTGCATCGATGAGATTATCCGGACCCTGCAGAGGGATGGATTCATAACAGCAGGTGATGTCTTCAACAAAAATATCATGTATTTTATCGGGTAAGTTTAAAGTGGCATCAAGAACTGAGTCAATACCCCAATAGATGCTGGTATTGGTACGTAAGAAATTTGAGTATCCATTTTCTGTTTTTACAGCCCATTGTTTTATAGACTCAATCATAGCATTGGATGCTAATGTGAGTAGTGTGGCAATATTAGAGAAGACAGTATGATAAGCATTGGTGAGCCATCGGTACTTGGATTTGTGCTGTTTATAAGTTGCCATTAGGTATGGCAAAGCTTGAAACACTGGTGGGCATTCTGGTAGGATATGCGTGAGTTCATTATTGACTTGGTCAAGAATACTGGTGGGTAGAGCCCATATCTGATTTTCTTTACAGGGAGTAAAATCCTTGCAACTCAAGCGTTCCAGAGCTTGAAATCGGATGTGGCGAATGCACATGAAGCAAGCGTTGTTTGTCGCTTTATCAAGTCCAGAGCAGTAAAGGTGTTTGGTAAGCCACTGCAGTTCGTTTTGTACTGCTGGTACTTTGAAGATCAGCAAACCAGACGATTTAAAGCCGTATTTGTTGTGTTTGGAAGCGTTTTTTAAGGTACCGAGGCAAAGGGTGTGCAACCAGGATCGAGCTTCACTTATCGGGAAGTCTGTGGAATCCAATCGCAAGATTACAATCAGTTGTTCAAAAGCTTCGAACATTGTAGCGATGGCGTGTGCGATATTAGTAGGCTGCAACGGGATGTGATTCAATCCTTGTGAGACTGCAGCACGGAGTTCCTTATGTTGGATAATTGCAAGGTCCATTGTTCTAACATGCATGGCAGATTTTGTGAAGTTAGAAAGTTCATTGGCCGTAAGAGGGTCGATGAATCTTTGAAATCTAGCAGTAGAGTTGCATGCGCAAGGATTTGACTCGTCAAATAAATGTACAAAAGAAAAGTGTTTAAAAACTGCAGACGGTTTGTATAACACCGTGGCAAGATTTTCAATATATGACCAGGCAAACACGACATCCTCAAGTATAGGACAGAGGTGTTCAAACTGAAAAAAGATCAAAAGATCTTGAAATATTTGCCTTAAGTTGAGCCATTCTAGGGCTCTATTGCAGTATCGTAACTTAATGAAGCCGGTCTTTCTACGTGAGGAAGTACGTTGGATTTTGCAACGACCATAGTTATCCTCTGTGATAATTCGTCCTCCTGAGAAATAGCAAGTTGTAAAAGTAAGAATCTACATGACTACATGTTGTCCCAATTTAAAATCCGGCCTTGGATTGGGATAGATCGTGGCTTCGATCTGTTGTCCGTTGCTGTAGAAGGGGACAGGATATTGTTCCTCTGGTATTCAGAGTGAACGGAAGACGTTGGTGACTGGTCCTGTCGACGCTGATTGCCTCCAAAGAATTGAAATCCGCCTGGGGAGTTATAATTACGATTGTAATTCCCTCTACCTCCTCTGGATCTGCCAGCTCCACGACCACCGTTCCGATTCGGGTAGGTGGGTGGGGTCCGTTGTTGAGCGGGAGGCATCTCCGCAGCAGCTGAGACATTCATGTTCAGTCTGCGCCGTTTCTGGGGTGGCATAGGTGCAGTCTCAATAGAGAAAGAAGCTGGTTTAAAGAGTCGCTCCACTTTTCGCGCTCCTGGTGCGTCATAGTGTTTTGGAAGTAATTTTTGTGCAGGATCAGTGGCAAACTCCAAGGCTGCAGTTTCCATAAGCCTGCGTACAGCGATAAAAGTGATCTGTGTCTTCACTGCATATTTTGCAGCACTCTTCATCCATGTGAGAAAAGCTCCGTATTTGGAGGGCAAGGATGGATAAGTATTGTCAGGGAAGAACCTAGGCAAATTGTTAATCATGAACCAAATGCTATGGTCAAACCAAAGCATGTTGCCTTTACAACCCGTTTTAGCATTTTGGCTGCATTTGCATCTGATATAGGGCCTTTGACAATTCCACAGCTGAGACGTAAATTTTGGGCTCCTAGGAGCACAAGTAAGAATGTCCAACTTAGTATGGATGTTGATAGCAGTGGTTGTACACTTGTGGTGGTCATATAGAGCAATCGGAAATGCATTGACTAATTCCACAGGTTTTTCATGCAGGCCAGTGCAACTCAGAGCTCTCTCCTCGCAAAAAACTACTTCTTGATCAGAAAGATCAGCCCACAACTTCCACATGTGGACTGTGATTGGGGCAAGTAGGTTAATATTTGAAAGGCACCAGGTCCTGTGGGAACGGGACGAAAGTTGGTCCTCAACAGAGCGGGGAGGAAGAAACGGAATTGAGGGTCCCTTACCGGCAGCATTAAGAGTTGACATCTCCTTTTCGGATTGTGTGGTCTGTATTGACTCAGACAGATCTTCAATCGCAGCTTTGTGCGCAGGTGCTATGTTGATTTTCGCCAATAGCGGATGCAGCGAAGGTGTAGAGCTTTGTCCGGCTAGGGAGATGTCCGTAGCAGGTGGCAGGTCGCCCCACTCCTCGTGTGGATTTGCAGCTCGTAAGGCGCTTTCTACTCGCCTAGTATTTCCAGCAGCTTCAATGAATTCAAGCTCATCTCGTTCCAGGAGCTGGCTCAGGGCTTGGTGAGCCTCCTGAAGACGTTCCAGACCTTTGCTCTTATCCACGAATGCAGCCATCATTATTGCCGTCTAGTGTGATAAGTCTAGTGTGGTGAGCAGAAGCGGGGCATGCTCACCCTCGTCATCGCGATCCAGCAGTGCAGCATTGTCTTCTTTCTGAATGAAAGCATGAACCTCCTGATCTGCAATTGAAGAAATGACGGATTGCACAGCAGGTGACGGTGATGGAAGTGGGTCATTGTAACCAATGGTTACAAAATCCTGTAGCCAGCCATTTTGCGATTCCTACATACGAATATATTTGCATTTAGATAGGAAATATGCCATGTTCAGACCTCGCAGTAGTTTAAAAAGATGAAAAAATGAAGACAAGAGCTCACCACTCCTGTATGGTTAGAAAAACAAAGAAGAGACTAAGACTAAACATCCCAGAACTGGGCTTCATCTTATCATCATCTAACTGTAACCAAACCAAGGCATAATTTTTACAAACCAAGATATAAACAAGCTTTCCACAAATGGAATAAAAATAGTATCAAGGTAAGATACTATTTTAAGTGGAACCAATATAGCATAAAGTTTGAAGTAACATCCTAAAAGAAGGAAACCAAGTACAAATATCCATAAAAATATCCCTAAAGAGCACATTCACTATAAGAAGTTTAAAGTGCTTGAAAAAATGTCTTCTTCCATGAAATCCAAAAAAGGAACTCAAGATCTGAAGGCCCAGCCTCACCTGTACCCATCCCAATGCACACAACAAACCAATGTAGTGTTAGTGAGGTTGTAACAGGTGTCTACAGCTGAAGGCCAATTGTTATCTATGTCACAGATCACAAATGCTTTTGTTAAAGAGATCAAGAAAAAATCAAGAGGTCATACATCACAAGGCTAAAGCAAACAAATTGATCAAAACATAAAAACCAACTATTGCCCAAAGAGACCTTTGCCATTCTGTAAGAAGCTCAAGAGTTGCACAGACAAGAATCCTCCCAAAACACCACTACATGGAACCGTCACAAGCAAGATGGTGAGTTTGGCAAAAGAAAGCCATCATATAGTTACTAATTTGGTGGGAAACACCTCATAGAGGTATTAATGAGGTAGTTTGAAAACTACTAGGCATAGAATGGGAGGGAGCCAAATAATTGTCCACCCATAGTGGGTGGGTGGGTGGTACTAATGACCAGTCAGGCTATGAACTCCCATGTGATTATTTTTGTACAACCATTACAATGGTTTGAACTAGGATTTTAAAAATTTATAACTCAAGGCATAAAATATTTCTTTTTATCTTTATAAAAAACATCAATTTCAGAAGAAATGATTTTGTAAAAAGAGAATAGAAAAAATATAGAATAGAAGAATGGGCAATTTATATTTATTTTGGAGAATTTCTATTTTGAAATTTAATACCAAAAAAGGTCTAAAGGATTTTTTGGTTCATACTTCAGAAAGGCTAAGTGTAAATAAATTAGGGAAATAAACCTAATATTTACATTTTATTGGTATGTACACCACGATAGCCGAAGAAGAAGAAGAAGAAGAGACTAAGACTGACACACCCCTGAAATAGGGCTTCACCTTTATCAAAACTACACATAATGCTTTACTGTAACTTAACTTACAAATGAATACATCACAAAGTTCAAGTATCCCAAGTTCTACACTTAGGGATTTCAAATCATAATAAAATATCATAAAAAGTGTTGTATCCCATCCCTGTCTATTCACAAGAAAAAACAACAAGCATAGGATAGAAAATATATATTCTCCATCAAAGTAATTCCATATGCTTGACAGTAAACAACTTGCACCAATTCCATGTTGTAGAAAACTGGATTTGAAGGCTGTGCCTCACCTGTGCCCGTCCCAAACACAAACACAAGTCAATGTGAAGTTAGTGAGGATGCACCAGGTGTCTTAAGCATCAGTCAATTGCTATCTATGTCCCAAATCCAACAAAAACAAATCAGGAGCAAGTAACAAAGTCACAAGGTAAACTGCATCACTATCACAGCAAAAATCCCCAAACAATCTACTAAGTCTATAAAGCAAAGAGACCTTTGCCATTCTTTCCACAAGGTGGAAGCCCAAGAGCCAAGCACACTCCAAGAAAAAACACACGCCAAGGTAAGTCGCCTCAGTCCAAGCTCAAAGATGTGAGACACAGGATGGGAGGCCGTTACAAATACCACAAAACTTGGAGGGAAGAAGCTCCATAGTGGTCATAATTAGTAATTTGAAAATTACCACCTGTCACAAAGGTGGGTTTGCTAGTTAATTAAGACCACACCCATAGTGGGTGGGTGGGTGGTTTCCCACCATCAGGTTTATTATGCATCTAATTTGCAATGTCTATGTTAGATATGATCTCAGTCATAGACTAAAGAGACATAAAAAATCTCATGTATGAAAAATTCCATAGTAGATAGGCTCTTTATAAAAAAGAAACCATGGAATTTTAATTAATTGTATAAACCATTGGCATTTTTCTGGTGTAATTTTTTAGTCCATAAATGTAACTAAAAAACCAACAAAATTAAATTAAATCCATACTATGTGCAAAAAAAGAAAAAAGAAAAAATTGAAAGTGGCTTTAATATTTTGGGACTAATGACATTCTATGAGAGATTTTAATCATTCCCCATAGTAAAGGTACAAAGCTTATTTTCACATGGCAAAATGTAGAATCCAAGTGTGTGCTTGAATTTTTTGGAAATTACTACATGATAATTTGCTAAAGAAGAAGAAGAAGAAGAAGAAGAAGAAGAAGAAGAAGAAGAAGACCCTCCACCACCCCTGGTGATGTTACCACTATAGAAGTGAGGCACTGGTATGCCACACCCCTATAGAGGTGCATACCAGGCTTAAACTTCATGGTAATTCTTTCAAACTTCTATTGTGAAGTAATAGAGACTTACAGTGAGTCACGTATGTGCTGTAGATTGATTTTGACCTCAGGAAAGGGTCCATTGTATAGGAATTTGTAGATGCTTTTGACCAAGCGCTCACGCTTGAAGCCATTGTTGACCATAGTATTGATGACTTGTTGAATTTCGACAATTGCTGCATCATCCGTGTTGGAGATGTATAGGATGGGGAGCACTTGTGATATGGCAATATTATAAGCCTGTTGAATCGGTCTATTCGACCTGAACTTGATGTACTGTGTGTAAGGGAACGGTAAGCTTCTCCGTTTGTCATATTTCTGAAACTTGTATTTCTCAGGGAAGGCTTCATTGACCGATAGCTCTACATTCATAAAGTGCGCCTGTATACCTCGTGAAGGATCAGTTTCAGAGAATTTGGCTGTTTCTTCCTTGATTTTTAGGATATCCAGCGGGTAGATCCAAAAGGGGTTGGATTCCGTCTTGGGTTGGTCCTGAGATAGAAATTGACGAGGGTTGCCAACATTAAGGAGGCAAAGATCGTCTATGTACCGAAATGCACTTTGGAATTGTGTCAAAATATCTTTTCGCCCTAGTTTGGCCAAACGCTGAATAAATTTAATCTCGTAAGACATGAGATAAATGTTACACCACACGGGTGAACAAGAAAATCCCATTGGAATACCCATGGTTTGGCGCCATACACGATCTCCTAGTGTGATAACACAGTTTTTCATGAGCCAGTCATGCAGGTTGATGAGGCGATCAGCATTCAAAGAAATCCAGTTTGCATAGGATGGTCGTGTGGTAGCCCATTTTACTGCTGCAGGGACCCCAGTTTGATCAAGTCGTACCCACATAGTCGTGGTAGCTCGAGGATGGAGCTTACTGGAGTGTCTGAACGCAATCCGTGTGATGAAGGAAACAGCCTCCAGCAGATTGTCCGAGCCAGTCAAAGGAATCGATTCATAGCATTGGGTGATATCTGCCACGAACACATCGTGAATTGTGGAGGGCAGATTTAAAGTGGCGTCCAACACAGAGTCAATGCTCCAATACATGGAGGTATTGGCGTGTAGAAAATTGGAATAGCCATTTTCTGTGATTGCCGCCCATTGCTGTATCGTTTCTAAAATTGCATTGGAAGTCAGGGTTAGTAACGTGGCGATATTCGAGAAGACTATGCGGTATGCATTCGTCAGCCAGCGATACTTATTTTTATGCTGTTTGAACGTTGCCATGAGATAAGGGAGCGCTTGAAAAATAGGGGGACATTCGGGTAATATCAGTAACAATTCTGCTTGTACGTTGTCCAATATCCTAGTAGGTAAAGCCCAGATGCTGTTATCTTTACAGGGAGTGAAATCTGCCCCGTTTAATCTTTCCAAAGCTTGGAGACGGATGTGCTTGATGCACATGAAGCAAGCATTGTTGTTAGCTTTGTCAAGACCAGATATGTATAGATGCTTGGTAATCCATTGAAGTTCATTCTGGACCGTGGGGACATCCAAGATCATGGTACCATTCATGCGCAGTCCATACTTGTTCGACCTTGCTGCTTGTCTGAGCAAGTCTGAACAGATGTCTCGTAACCGCGAGTGAGCAGCATCAATTGGAAAATCGGTGGATTGGAGTTGTAATATGGGAACCAGTTGTTCAAACGCATCTAGTGCTGTCGCAACAGCGTGCGTGATGTTGGTAGGCCTCACAGGTATGTGGTTTAATCCTTGGCTAATTGTATTTTTCAGTCCTGGGTGCTGGATGATTGCCAGATCCATAGTCCGGACGTGCATTGAGCTTTTACAGTATGCGGTAGTTTCATTTCGAGTTAGCGGATCAAGGAATTTATGAAATCTTTTTGCGGATAGGCATGCACATTGCGTAGTTGGATCTAACAACTGAATGAACGAAAAGTGCTTGAATACCGCAGAAGGTTTATATAGCATGGTTGCGATGTTATCCACGTAAGACCACGCAAACACAATGTTGTCCAGAGTTGGACACAGGTGGTCAAAGTTATAATAGATCAATAGATCGTGAAACAATCTTCGCAGATTGATCCACTCAAGAGCTCAGTTACAATACTTGAGTTTTATGAAGCCAGATTTTTTGCTGGAAGCATTTCGTTTAACTTTAATGCGACCATAGCTGTTTGTGATAACAACTCTTCCGGAATCTGTATGATGGAACACATATAGCAATGTAAATTAGATAGTATTGTATTTAAATTATAAAGAATTGGGCCACACTATAGGTGGTCCCAATAGCAAATACAAAAATAGATCAGATGGACAAGTCATCAAAGCCAAATTGAGATCCTCTCAGGGCCTGAAACAGTCCAGATCGCTAGCTGTGTAACTGCCGTAATTACATGCGATAACAGGAGAATATCAAAGGATACTCTTACTAGCTACTGGGAGTAGAACGATCTGTGCTTAGTACGTCACTACGAGTAAAAGCAGCCAAAAAATAAGTAAATCAGCCAAGCGGGTAGCTTAGACTGATCGAAGCTGACCATATCAATCGATCAGGAACTGAGCACACAGATGCCCAGTTGTGATGGAGAGAACTTTTAAATGTTATCCCAGTTCAGGATCCTTCCTTGAATGGGGGGTCGAGGTTTAGGTCGAGAGTCACCAGAGTGGTGAGCTGTAGTATCATTGCGATGATATTCAGAGCGTACCGACGTAGGAGTATTATCCAGGCGTGGTGTATGCGCGTCAAAAATTTGAAATCCACCTGGGGAGCGATAATTCCTGTTATAATTGCCACGTCCAGCATTGGGACGTCCTCCGCTGCGCCCTCCATTCCGATATTGGTGATTGATAGGAGTGCGATGTTGAGCCTGCTGTGGATCGGGATTAGTTGATACGTTCATGTTCAGTCTTCGACGTTTTTGCGGTGGAGTGGGCGCTACCTCAATCGAGAAGGATGCTGGTTTGAATAACCTCTCCACTTTTCTGGCACCCGGGGCATCATAATGTTTCGCCAGTAGCTTCTGGGAAGCATCGCTAGCAAACTCCACTGCCGCAGTATGCATAAGATTTCTCACCGTAATAAACGTGATCTGTTGTTTCACTGCAAATCTAGCCGCTCCCTTCATCCACGTTAAGAAAGCACCGTACTTGGATTGTAGTGAGGGATATGTATTATCCGGAAAAAACTTTGGTAGATTATTGATCAAGAACCAAATGCTATGATCAAACCACAGCATGTTTCCTTTGCAGCTAGTTTTAGCGTTTTGACTACACTTACATCTGATGTAAGGTCTCTGGCAATTCCAAAGTTGTGAAGTGAACTTGGGACTCCTTGGAGCACAAGTAAGCACATCCAACTTGGTATGAACATTAATCGCTGTAGTAGTGCACTTGTGGTGGTCATACAACGCTATAGGAAAAGCGTTGACCATTTCTACAGGTTTTTCAATGAGACCAGTGCAACTAAGTGCTTTTTCTTCACACAGCTGAACCTCTTTGTCACTCAAATTGGCCCAAACTTTCCACATATGGACAGATATAGGAGACAGCAGGTTTATATTGGGTAAGCACCATGTGCGATGACCCTTGCCAGCTAATTGCTCTTCTACAGTGCGTGGAGGGAGAAACGGAATAGCAGGACCCTTACCAGCAGTATCCAGTGAAGACAATTCTTTTTCCGATTGTGTTGTAATAATAGACTCGGAAAGATCTTCGATTGCTGCTTTATGAGCAGGTGCGATGTTGAGCTTCGCAAGTAGCGAGTGTAGCCCCGGAGATTCCGTTGCACCAGTCTGTGACAAGTCCACCGGTGGGGGCAGGTCCGCCCATTCTTCATGGGGATTAGCCAAACGAAGTGCAGCCTCGACGCGTCGAGTGTTCCCCGCAGCTTCCAAAAATTCAAGTTCATCGCGCTCCAACAGGGGTCCCAGCGCTTGATGCGCCTCGCGTAATCGCTCTAAACCTTTATTCTTGTCGATAATGGCCGCCATCATAACTGCCGTCCAATGCGATAAATCAAGCGTGGTGAGGAGCAACGGCGCATGCTCACCATCCTCATCTCTGTCCAGTAGCGCAGCATTGTCTGTTGTTTGAATATAAGAATGAATCTCTTCATCGGCAATTGTACAAATCACAGATTGTACTGCTGGCGAAGGACAAGGGAGTGGATCACTGTATCCTAATGTTGTAAGCTCCTTTGCCCATGAAATATGTGATTCCTACATGACAGTATCGTAAGAGCATTAAGTCAGATTAGTCCATTGGTATAAATAAAGGCATGTAGTGTAGTAAATCCAAAAGTGGAGACAGATGCTCACCACACCTGTGTGATTGGATAAACCAAAGAAGAGACTAAGACTGAAACACCCCTGAAACAGGGCTTCACCTTTATCAAAACTACACATAATGCTTTATTGTAACTTAACTTACAAATGAATACATCACAAAGTTCAAGTATCCCAAGTTCTACACTTAGGGATTTCAAATCATAATAAAATATCATAAAAAGTGTTGTATCCCATCCTGTCTATTCACAAGAAAAAACAACAAGCATAGGATAGAAAATATATATTCTCCATCAAAGTAATTCCATATGCTTGACAGTAAACAACTTGCACCAATTCCATGTTGTAGAAAACTGGATTTGAAGGCTGTGCCTCACCTGTGCCCGTCCCAAACACAAACACAAGTCAATGTGAAGTTAGTGAGGATGCACCAGGTGTCTTAAGCATCAGCCAATTGCTATCTATGTCCCAAATCCAACAAAAACAAATCAGGAGCAAGTAACAAAGTCACAAGGTAAACTGCATCACTATCACAGCAAAAATCCCCAAACAATCTACTAAGTCTATAAAGCAAAGAGACCTTTGCCATTCTTTCCACAAGGTGGAAGCCCAAGAGCCAAGCACACTCCAAGAAAAAAAACACGCCAAGGTAAGTCGCCTCAGTCCAAGCTCAAAGATGTGAGACACAGGATGGGAGGCCGTTACAAATACCACAAAACTTGGAGGGAAGAAGCTCCATAGTGGTCATAATTAGTAATTTGAAAATTACCACCTGTCACAAAGGTGGGTTTGCTAGTTAATTAAGACCACACCCATAGTGGGTGGGTGGGTGGTTTCCCACCATCAGGTTTATTATGCATCTAATTTGCAATGTCTATGTTAGATATGATCTCAGTCATAGACTAAAGAGACATAAAAAATCTCATGTATGAAAAATTCCATAGTAGATAGGCTCTTTATAAAAAAGAAACCATGGAATTTTAATTAATTGTATAAACCATTGGCATTTTTCTGGTGTAATTTTTTAGTCCATAAATGTAACTAAAAAACCAACAAAATTAAATTAAATCCATACTATGTGCAAAAAAAGAAAAAAGAAAAAATTGAAAGTGGCTTTAATATTTTGGGACTAATGACATTCTATGAGAGATTTTAATCATTCCCCATAGTAAAGGTACAAAGCTTATTTTCACATGGCAAAATGTAGAATCCAAGTGTGTGCTTGAATTTTTTGGAAATTACTACATGATAATTTGCTAAAGAAGAAGAAGAAGAAGAAGAAGAAGAAGAAGAAGAAGACATTAAAAACTCACAAAGTAAGAATCTTACTATTCACCTAAGATTTGGAGGGATATCCTCATTCCTTTTCCTATTCATTTATTATTTTTCTATTGCTTTTATTCCAATTACTATTCACTTAGTTGTTTGGTAGTTATTAATTAGGATTCTATTTGTATTAGTTCACAAAATTGTTGTTTAGTGTTTTGTTTTATTAGGCCTAATAAGCCAAATAGATAAAACAAAAAACAACTAAATATCTTTGAAATATTAAAGAAGAAAACTAATAAACAATTGATTAGGGAATAATAATACTATTCATTGGAAATTAAAGAATTTAACAAATTAGGTCAAAACATAAAAATAAAAGAATTATTTTCCATTGTTAAAACTAACAAAATTGAAGTTTTAGATAGGGTTTAGAACAATAAATTGAACAAAGGATTATTGAAATTTACTAAAATTTTGTAATTCTTGAAAAGCGATGGACGAACTATCATGCTGGTGTATTGCAACAACAGATCCGTTGACGTTTTTGACACCGAGGTATGAATTTAACCTTGTCATTTGAATTTTCTTTTCATCTTTCAATTTAGATTAGAAATCACAATTAACAATTAGAATACCATTTGCTAGTTAAAATACAAAAATCACTAAAATCCTTTATAAAACTTAATTAAATTGTGGAAGTAATAAACAAATGAACTTTGAATTAATTTGGGAAAAAGAATACTAATTTTATCCAAAAGAATCTAAAAAAGAATCTAACTTGATTAAGGAATCTAGGAAATATTTGAATATTTAAAAAAGTTAAAACCTCATTTATCCCTTTATTCTATATAAAACTTATTGAATAAAGATTTCCATCCAACTAAGGGGAATTTTCATTCATCTATAAGTTTTTACCAAGAAGTCCAACAATTGTGTTTTTTACCTTGATAGAAAGCTAATTTCTTACTCTCTTCGAAAAAACCATAAAATCACAAAAATTTACTAAACTCAAAATAATAACTTAAAATTAAGATTAATAAACAAATAATTATGAATATTCTAAAAAAACGATTAAAGAATCTTTTAAGACTATAATATTTTAAAGAATCTTTTAAAGATTCCAAAACCACCTATTACTTTAAGGTCACTTTAATTTAAAGGAATAAAGTGTGGATGGAATTCGGCTTAATTTTGGATAAAAATTCTTAAAATAGGTCAAAACTAGGTTTTCTCTCAAAAATCCATTAGTTAATTTAATTAACATTTTAATCCTAAAATTTAGGTTTGTTTTGAATTTAATTGCTATTTTTAGTCAATGGATGAAGTTTTTAGGATAGAATTAGGGACAAATTTCATCCTTAGATATCTTTTAGTAGGAATATCAGAATTTGGCTTGCTTTACTATTTTGGAAAGGTCAAAGTGCATTCTACAAATTAGCTTAGATAGATTTTTAGTTTAGATTAGGTTTATTTGCTTTGATTTAACCATCAAAGGTCTCGAACCTTTTAACGTTTAGTGTGTTTTGAAGTATTTAAATTAGATCACAAACATCATAAACAAAGTGTCCGTTGCTTGGAAGGCCAAAGAATACTAGGTTTATCACTCATCCCATAAGAATTACTTACTTATGCCGCTAGAACTCGTGTGCATGTTTCAACTCTAGTGGTGGAGTACGAAACACTCACAAGAACCAATTTCAAATTATTATTTTTTTAAAAGTGATTTTCTGAGAAGTTCTTTTTAATTGCTTGGATTATTTGCTAAGCAATGAAAACCAAATATTATGCAAGAACTTTTTAACCATGTAGTTGAAAGTTATGAAAAATGTTGGGCCTTAAAGTTGTTCCTTGGACACAAGTTGTGTGAAAATATCAAAGAAAATAAACAAAAACTCCATTAGTGAGTTGTTTAAAATTGCTATGATGCCAAAAAACCCTATTTGAGCATTTAGGGGTCAAGGCATAATTTTAAGTCATGAGTGCAACCACAAAACTTTTATAATTTTTATTGATAAATTATTATTATTATTTTATAGATTCTTTAGATTTATTTTAATTTACTAGTATTTAGTCCCTTCGTGAAATTGAATAAAATCATATTGTATTTTGGAAATATTGTAACTTTGGGCATTCCATGTCCAAGTGCCACGAAACAAAGCCTTGATACTCCTTCATGCATAGACCTTTCTATTTGTATGAAGAATGCAAGCTCTCACACTGCAGTAAAAATACGACCCTCCTTCATGAATAAAACATATTGAATTTCAAAGTTTTTATGAATTAAAAAATTAAAAAATTAATTTTACTTTATTTTGGCTTAATAATTTTAGCATGAGATAGAAGCACCCAAAACCATCAATTCAACATAGTTGGAGACACCTTCTTTTTCTAAAAACAATATTTTTGTAGTATTAGTAAGTGAAAATAATGAATATTCAAAACAAAAATTAGTTTTTTCAGATATGGTATGTAAATTCTATGATTTTTCAAAGTGAAGGCTCTCTAAACCACTAAAACACTTGCATAAGTAGACACTAAACCAAAATTTGCAAAAATCAATAGTTAACAAATCAAAGTTAAATATGTGTCCTTCAAATGCATTAATGAATCAGAAGAAAACATTTGAATGACACATTAACTGAAGTTTAGGGACACATTAACTAAAGTATAGGGACACATTAACTAAAGTCTCAGAGCACATTAAGAGACAAGTGGCAGTTTGGGGGGTCCACGTCACCCATTTAGGATTTTTTGAGTGTATCTCTTCCGCCTCTTCTGTCAATGACAAGTATACTTTTTTTTCTCTGGCTACAACTTCACTTAGAGTTTTGTGTAGTCGTTGTCTCCTTCCTCTTTGTTGTGTGTCGCTTTCCACCTTGAGCGTCGTTGCCTCATCCTTCTCAGTCTCCTTCTCTATGGTGTACTGCTCCTTACCTATAGGTTCATTGCTTCCTTCTCGTGTGTCACTTCCCACCTCTAGTGTGTTGTCTTTCTATGTTTTCTTGACGAATTGTTGCACTGCTTTCAATTTGTTAGTATCACGTATCACCATCAAGGACAATGGGGCTTGCACAATGCTATGACATTTGCGGCAATAAATTTTTGAGAGACATTTCAAAATTTTATGCCAATTGTGAAGAGAAGAGAATAAAGCAAGAAGTTGTGGAAGAGGAGGACGACTTGGAGGTGGAAAATGAAGGCAACATGAAGGGACTTCTTACATAAGTTGTCATGCAAGAGAAAAATGTAAATGCACTTTCTTACCTTTAAGTTTTTGTTCCTTCCGCTTGTCGAATGAAGAATAAGAAGTATGGAAAAAGAACTCTATTGGCTGCAAATATGGGCATTCAATATAGAATAATGTTAGACAATTATGAGCAAACTAAAAAATGGTTAATAGATGCACAAAAAGTTGGGAGGTTGCCTTAGGGAGCATTCAATTTAGAAGAATAAGGAATGCAAGAGCGTTTGAAGCAAATAATAAAGAAAAATTGTGCCACATTGTAAAAAATTAAATTGGAGAGAAAGAATCATAAATGGGATGAAAAAGAAATCTATAAGTTTTTGAAACAAAACTTGAGGTACTTGAGAAAAAAAATTAGAAAAGTTGACTAGAAATGAAGGAAATGAGGGAAAAGAATTGAATGAGCTAGTAAACAATGATCTTGTAGAAGACACAATTCAAAACATAGAAATAGAAGAAGCAATTGAACAAAGGGAAGGAGAAGCACAAGAATTTGAAATAGAGACTCTTTGAAGTGTTGAAGATGATGAGACTTTTCTATTGTTGGTGTTGTTCTTACCTACTGTTGATGTAATGAGAAAACACTTGAAAAAAGTGATAGACAATTTAAATGCAAGAATCACTCCAAAACCATTTGGAGTAGGCTACCGCAAATGGGACAAAGACAAACAAGTCAACGAGGTGATAAATTACTATCGCAAACAATGTTCGCAGTCACATGGAGGATCTCCCCTAAAGTTCTTAATTTCTATAGTTTCATTAGTGTTTCGTGGCTTTATTTTGTTGTAGCATCACTACCACTATAAAAAATTCTAAATCAAATTGTGTTGATGATTGTTTTAAAATGTGTTTGTCAATTTTACAATGAAATATATTTTCAATTTTTTGAGTAAAGCCTAGTTTGAAATAGTCTGTGAAAATGGTGTTTTGGACAATACGTTCATGACCATCAATCATGGTAGAGCCAATGTAGTCATGTTATTCTCATTCAAGATTGACGGAGAAATATTATTGTACTTCAATTGCTAATGTGTTAGTTCTAAAACTAGATCCGTAGACCCAGATTTTGAATCAAAAGACGATCCATCGAGTTCTACGGATCAAATTGTAGTAATTATATACTTTAACACACTTGCATTATTAGCATATTGGATTTTCAACCTTTCATATGTTATATGAAGTTATCCTCGGTAATTGCCTCCAATATAGAGGACATTTCTTTATATAAATTGTTGCGAAGAACTTCAGGCACTTGAGCCAGCAAATGGTCTACCTATGTTTTTTTTGCATGAAACCAACACAAAAGCATTGTATATTTTGTTTGAATTCCACCAACTATTTTGTTTTCCCAACACCAAACATCTTCATCAATTGCTCTTATTATAGCAATCTTCAAAGTTTTATCTTTATCAATTATAATTACGTTTGGTGGAATTATACCCATATTTTAAAACACAACTATTATAGTAAGCCTCAATGTTGTTCCCACTTGTTCACTTTCATCATCATCACTACAAGTATAATGAAAATAGGCATACCAAAATCGTTCATATTGGGGCACATCCCGACAAATATTGACATTTTTCATTTATTGGTTTTAATGTAAAATCAATCACCCATGCTGATTTTAGAGTTATAATATTTGTATACTTGAGCATCTCCTCAGTTTGCATTACCAACACAAAATCACAAATGGTTGCTTATTATGGTCTACATTTAAAGGATCATATGGTTGATAAAAAATCACCATCTCTTTTTGAATTCGTTTGAGAACTGTCTGTTGTACTACTTCGTAGTCATCTTCACATCTTTCATGCATATGAAGACAATAGAAGAGGGTTGATGTTTCTTTTGGATTAAAAAAAACACGAAATGTTTGTAGTTCATGCAAAGAAATGTTTTTTTGCAAGATGTCTTTGCACCTTTTCGAATACGTTAGTGCTAATTGGATGTTATTTAAGCTTTTTAGCATCTTTCTACAATTATTTATTGCACTTTGTTGAATGGGCAAAAAATAACAATCTGTCATTGATTCTAGTTCATGTTCATTGTGTTGTTCATTCACATGAATCTCAATATGTTGTCCCTCTTCATTCAAATATATAATTTTCACATAAAATTTGCACCCCACATATTTGACAATTGAGTATTGTTTCACTCTATCATTCACACCTTCATTGTCATTTGATTTACCTTGGAATTTTATTCTCCAATGACATACATATATGAGAACCTTGGATGTGAAAGGCTTCACTTAAGGATATTTATGAATTGCTTTCAAGCACACAAGTGTTAAGCTTTTAAGTTATTCAAAAAGCCTTCTACCTCTAGCAAAGGCATTGTGTACTTTGCATTGTATTGTTGCAATTGACAAACAATATTTTTATGTGTTTGATTTTCATAATAACAATCCAAACATGAGCTAATGACCAAGTTAATGACCTTTTCAATAAAAGGTTTTTAGAATGCCATTAAATTGTGTACCTACCATCCACCTTTCCTCCTCAATTTTTGCAATTCTTTCATTATATCCTTCATGTCTTTCACCCCCATGGTCCGCTTTCAATACGATTGAGGGACATTCATCAACATATGGGATGAAAAGATGGGGATGTTTTTTTATTGAATAAGCACACTTCTCCATTTGTCCGAGTTAATATCCCAAATTTTCACCCATTTTTTTCCCACTTTTTAAAAAATTCTTTTGTGTCATGCTTTTAATGAAGCTCCATCTTAAGTAAGAAATAAAGTTGGATCTTTATTTCTTTATCTTCTTTTGGATGACAAAATAATATCAATACAAGACAAACAACTCCAAATTTTCAAGAATATTCAAAATCACCACATCAAATTGTATATAATAATTAGTCTATCATAATGATTCCATCACATTTCATATTTTTATTCATATATAACTGATAACAAAATCTTTATCCCAATTAACCCTTCACCTCGGTAGTGCCTAAACCACCTACACAATCCAGATCAAAGTGATGGCAAAAACCGTGACCCCTTTATCTTGGTGGTGGTCTAGCCCAAGTGCCCCCATTTTTGCAAAGAGATGGTAGAGACCGCTATCCCTTTGCCCTAGTGGTGGTCTAAACCAAATAATCCAATTTTTGCAAATATACTAGAATTGGACCATAATTGGCAAAACAACATAAGATCTAAACTTGTGTCATAACAAGACTAAGAATTATTTTATAGATTATTTATTATTAATACATTTAATCAATAAATAATATTTAATTTTAATTAAATTTTAATATATTATAATAAAAAATTCAAATCATCTAGAAAATAAAAATTGTTATGATAAATTATATATTTATAAGATTAATCATATAATTTTTATGCAATGTATATAGTTTGTCAAACACTTAATTCACCTATAATATCAAATTAGACATTTTTACATTCATTCAAAGAATTTTTTTCACAATTGCTTCTCTAAAAATATTTTTTCAAAAATATGGTATATTAAAAAAATTTAAGTATGCATATCAAATATTCTATTTTATAGTATTGCATTATTATAAATTGTATATACAATTTATTGAATGGAATATTAATCTAAAATTAATGCGTCACCACTTTAAGGCTCAACATGCATGGTATTATCACTAACATAAGGGTGTGTGTGTGACTTGAGGACCTCCCTCTCCCAATCCATATGCCCTCCAATGTTGACTTTCTCCATAAGTTTGAAGGAGATGAAGGGCGGTGTTGTAAACTAAATTTTGCACTTTCACAAAACCCAAGAAACAAAGTATAAGGATTCTTCGTTTTAGGGAAAGGTTAAATCAGTCTAACATTTTATGACTAAAAGTCACTTAGAAATAGATTTTTGTTTATAAGTTTAGTATAATATTATATCACTCTTATTCCCGTGTATAAAATCTATTGGCCAGTCTGTTACCAATGTGTGTATAAAGTCCCGGTCCTATATAGTGTTCTAAGGGAGGTCAAATCATTCTTTGTCAAATAAATCAGGTTTTGTCAAATGAATCTTATATGATGCATGCTCTAGGACTTAATCATAACAAGGTAATATTTGTAAAATAATACACATAATTCATTAATTATTCATTTTTATATTTAGGTCAAATAGTCCGGTCAATCTACAGCTAATTGATCATGCAAGAATGTTTAGCATTTTGATATTCTATGTCAAATGATTCCTAGTTGTGCAATGTATGATGATGTCAAATAATTCTCTTTTCTTGTGGTTTTACCAAATTATGTCAAATGAATCCAAATCACCTTATTAATCCTTGAAATTATACAAAACATACATTAGAACAATTCATAATTCGACCAAATACATGGGACCCATGACCAAAACTTGAATAACACACAATTTTATTTAATACACAAACCCTAAGACCAATTATGTGAATACAATTAAGGCCCAAGACTTACAACAATCATTTATAATCAACATACATATAACATTTACATATGGATCAACTAATAATTAAATAAAAATTAAGAACTTCAAATAAAATAAAATAACAAGATGACAAAGATTTAAAGCATGAAACAACTCAATTATTAATAAACAATAACAATAACAATTAATAATATAAAAAATAAAAAGTAAAAAAATTGAGTGGCCCGACCCTAAGCCCCAAAGACCCCAAGGCCACTCATAGCTGGCCCAAGCCCATGGACTAGGGAGCCCAAGCCCACCCCAAGGACCCTAAAGCCGCCTGTCGAATCCCTTGACCATATGACCCAGGAAATCCAAACCCACGTGATCGACAAGAAAAGAGCTCGAATCCCTAATCGTAGCTCTGTCATAGACTGCCTACCGCGCCCCCGATCCCGATTACGAATTTAGAGTCGGATTTTCTTTTGTTTTTGCAATTGATCAATCTATTCCCAATATTCAAAGGCGATTGAATCCAAGTGGAGATTTTTTTAAATTTCAATGATTCGGTGAAGCAGTCACAGCTTGCAGAAGTGCCACGCCTGTCTGCTTCGACTACAGCTCCCAATTCGAGCCTAATTTTTGGATTTCTGCTTGCGTATGAAATTACAATCGCGGTTACTAATCATGCTTATGTTTGGACAATGCGTTTGCAACCACTTTGTAAAAAATAACATAAATTCTTTTTGTTTCTCTCTTGTCCGCCAAGTCTACACTCTTCTTTGTGATCGCCGCGTAGATGGTCTGGACTGAGATGATTCGGCAATTCAATAAGAGATTCAAGAGTTCCCAATTCAATCCATAATCTCATACTGTCACGATCTCCCCCGAATTGCAAGCGAGCACCAAGCAAGCAAGAATTGACCAGGAAGGAAGAAAAACTTATCGAGATTTTGCTCTTCTTCGCTCTACTTCCAACCTTCACCGATCCTGCTCCTTTTAATCCGATGTACTGCCACGCCTCCTCCGATCAGCTTCGAATTCAGAATCGCTTCCTTCCCTTGGCTTCCGTCACCACCGCTCAATCTCGAATCAAATCGATCCGCTCCTACTACTCCGTCGATTCCACCGTTTGAAGCTGTGTTGGCTCGAACTTCAAGCAACACTCCAACATCTCAATTTGTCTATGAATTTGCTCCAATTCACGGCTGTGCGGTATTCTCAGTACTCCTCATACAAACAAATTTCAATCTTTGATTGTAATACCCGATCTCATAATTTCTCAAAATGCAGGTACCATCACAGGAATTTTCTTCATCAGACACACACGTAGAATTCAAAAATGACAGGCGAAAGAAATCCCCTAAGAGAATCCAGAATACACATCCAAGAATATAATCAACAATCCAATCCCTACTTTAAAATGAGCAACACAACAATAAATAATTCAAACACAACAAAATAATATAATAAATTTTCATAAAAATAATGTGGGTCTTACAATTGCCATGGATGGCTTCAATTTTCAGTTTTTTATACTTCGTGAAACGGTGGAAATTTGAAGGGGTGTGATCTAAGTCACACCTCATTCATCCAAGTGTTTTTTATTTTTTATTTTTCATCCATCCTTAACTTATAGTCCTATTTACACTTAAACATGCATTTTAACTTTACTTTTACATTATTTTTAACTTTTTTCTACCAAAATAGTTTTAAAATAGTCTAAATAACCTAATTTTTTTTTTCTTTCTACAAGTGTCTTGATTGTGTTCTTCAATCTTGAAGGAGTTCAAGCAATTTTTTGTAACCTAAACTATTGTTTATTTTTATTCTTTTCAATTTGCATATGCAAATCCCATTGGCAAATTTTTTATACATCATGCGTGAGTGAGATCATGCTAAATTGTATAGAAATTAAACATCTACACTCCTCTATAGAAAATGATGATTGCAGTGTATTGTCAATAAATAAAATGAAACCAAATCAAATATTTTACACACAAGGAGATGGGAAAAAAATGAATTCAACCACCAATTTATAATCTACCTAATATAATCATGTGAAAAATCTAGCATGAATGCGAAAAAATCTTTAATTAAAATCTTCAACTATATTTTAAGGTACCAAAGCAATTCAATTAAAAAAATCCACGTGTAAAAGTATAGTAAAAATTATGTGTGCAAGTTTGAAATTTCTTAAATATTATGCTTGGGTGAAATCATGTTAAATTGTATAAAAAAAATGAACGTCTATGTTCTTCAAAAGAGAATGTTGATTGCATTGTACTATAAAAAAATATCAAACTATATCAAACATGTCATATAATTAATTAAAATATTTACAAAGTGCCATTTGATTTTTTTGTAAATTTAAATATATGATTTATGACTTTCATTTATTTTGTTCTTTAAAGTATAACAACTGTTTTATTTTTATTTTTTATTGACGCTACTAATCATGAAAATAACTTCATTAGTTAAATGTTATTATAAATTAAAGAATTTTAAGATCAAATGATATTGAAAATCAAATGATATGAAAATCAAATGTTATGAAAAAATCATATTTACAACTTGTCATTTGATTTTTTTCATACATTTAGATACAAATTCCATGACTTTTTATATATTGAGTTATTTAAATAATGGTAAATGGAAAATTTTATTTTTATTCACATTATAGATAATGGAAAAAATAGCATGGGATTAATTTAAAATATTCACAACTTGTTGGTTGATTTCTTTTCATACATTTAGATACTAAATCTATGACTTCTCTTTATTGTTTCTTTTAAAGTACATCAAATGCGTGATTTTATTTTTTATTCATGTTGTCATTTATGGAAAGAATTGCATGAATTTCATATTATCATGAATCCTAAGTATTTCTAATATTTACAACTTGTGCATTGATTTTTTTCATACATTTACAAATTAATTCTATGACTATTGTTTATTGGGGTCTTTAAAATACAACATATACTTAATTTTATTTTTTATTCACATAATAAATCATGGAAAGACTGTATGAATTTAATGTTATCATGAATTGTACATGGTTATAATATTTACAACTTCTTTGTTGATTTTTTTCATACATTTACATACCAAAGTAAAGTAAATGCATGATTTTGTTTTATTATTCATGTTTTATATTATATAAATGGTTACACGAGCTTAATATTATCATGAATTCTAAATTTTTTTTAAATTTTAAATTTGTTGATTGATTTTTTTCTATACATTTAAATACAAATTCTATGACTTTTATGAAATAATTTCCTTAAAATACAACAAATGGTTAATTTTATTTTTTATTGATGTTGTAAATTATGCAAAGAATTGCATGAAGTTAATATGTTTTATAATAAGTTATATCCAATCTAGTGGTGATACATCATCTGAGAGTCCTATGAATTTGACCTATGACATCATTTACTACAAATTCAAATGCCCTTTTGTATACATTTGTATACAAAATATTTAAATTACACCTTGTATTTTGACACCAATAAAAAAAATTTGGCTTAAAGTAAACCACCACCTTATAGATGCTTCTAATTGCTTTCAAAAAATATCTTTTACTTTATCGTCTAATACTTGAAATAATGGCAATTGATGAATGAAGTACAAAAAATTAAAAATTTCATCCATCAATAACTCCTGCATACAATATTCAATTTACAACTGCCACACCATCATGAACTCCTACAAAAAATACCTACAATATCATTTACTACAAATTCAAATTCCCTTTTTAATGCAAAAATTCTTACATAACACCTTGTATTTTGACACTAATAAATATATATTTTTGGCTTAAAGCAAAACCACCCCTTCATAAATGCTTCACCCTGCTTTTCTAAACCACATGTTGTAGAGTAGATTTGCTTAATTTTTTAGGTTAATAAATGGAAGGATATTAGTTGCTAGTTTTTCAAAAGATAAAACACTTTGGTCAAGCGTTTGGCAAAACAAGTTATATTGAACTTGCATAGGAGCAAACATAATTGTCATTTGGTAAAGATGTGGTAGAAAGACAATTCTATTGATATAGAGAAAATTGTTTTAAATATAAAGTGAGAAAATTGAAAATTAAAGAATTAAATTGAAAAAGTCATTCTCAATAAAACTAAAGTATTTGTATTTATTGTCTCTAAGCCAAGTCATTGATAATTCTGCTATACAATATTTAATTCATAAGTAATGCATCATCATGGAATCCTACGAATAAGATCTTAAACACCATTTATTCCAAATTCAAACGCCTTTCATTGTATACAAAAGCATAAATTTATCCCCTTGTATTTTTATACTTATAAATATTTATTTTTGGCTTACAGTAAACTCACCACCTCATAGATCCTTAAAAATACTTTTCAGAAAGGTTTGTAACTTTATTATTATATTCTTAAAATAGCAACAATTGATAAATGAAGTTTGAAAAACAAAATTTGTTCACTCATAACTTATCATACAATGTTCAATTTAAAAGTGACCTGTCGTTATAGATTTTCATAAAAAAAATCCATTGTACCATCCATTTCAAATTCAATCGTTTTTTATGTGCAATTAAAAAAAATCATATTTGCATTGTATTTTAAAGTCCAAATTAATAAAAATTGCAAAATTTGTACTTCAATGTATGAAAAGAAATAAAACAATAAATTCTAAATGTTTTAAATTTGTAGAAATTATGATAATGCAAAACTAATGCAGTTGTTTAACTAATTAAAAATGTGAATAAAGATAAAGTCATGATTCCAGTATACTTTCAAGAGCCAAAATAATAAAAATCATCAAGATTACACTTAAGTGTATGGGAAAAATAATAATGTGCACGTTTTGAAATCTTCAAATGTGTTAAATAAGTGAAATTATTGAATAAGTGAAATTTTTGTACAAATTTAAAGTATAAATAAAAATACTTTTTTTTTCCTTCAACTTCATTTGTGCTTAACTTTTGCATGGTGTATCCAAATGTAACATGTTTTATATTTTGAAAATGATATGGTATGATTGAGAGCATAGTAAAGTTTGAATTATTGGAAAAGGCAAATGTGCAATAAAAGATTTTTTGCAATCCAAAAAGAATTGAAAATTGTTGATTTTAATATAAAAAGTCTCAATAATTTCAAATTTACTTATTATTTCATTTGACCAAACCTAATTTATTTGACAAAGAATGATTTGACCTCCTTTTAGAACACTATATAGGATTGGGACTTCAAGCATTATGTCACATACATTGATAACGGAATGTTCAAACAAATTTCACACTTGGGAATAAGAGTGTTATAATATTATTCTAAACTTTTAAATAAATATCTATTTGAAAGTGACTTTAGTCACAAAATGCTAGACTGATTAAACCTTTCCCTAAAACAAAGAACCCCTATACTATTGTTTCTTGGATTTTATAGAAGTGCAAAACCTAGACTACAAACACACCAAACTGCATAATTGGCACCATTTCCAAGTCATTGTTCCAAAAACAATTTCTAACTTGGAAACTCACAACAAAAACAACCTCCAAATTGGTAAAATAACGCTAAAAAATCATTGATTTGGAACACAAAACTAGCAATTAGCCTATCCATTGGTAACAAAAAAATCCATAAAAAAGAAACACAAAAATTCAAAAATGAATCCAACTAGGAATTCTACATCACCGCATACACATTAACTACAATGAGGTCAAAGATTACATGTAGCCACTTTTTTAATCAATTGAGATCATTTATTTATATTAAAAGCAATAAGAAAAAAACATGCATATTTTTGTTTTAAGAAAAATAATTCTTAATTTTTATAATGAAGAATGAAGTGTGAGCCCCTAAATTTTCACTTTAGAATTGAAATTATTTTTTATTTTTTATTTTCTCATTCCATTATTATAAGTTATTGACAGGAATCTCCCAAAAATTATTATATTATAATTAATAAAATATTAATCAATATGATATTTTATCTTTAAAAGCCTTAAGTGTCTAAAACACTCTAATCTCTTACATTTAAATGAATTATATATATTAAAAAAAATTTAGGTTTAGTTTGTGACAAAATCTTTTTCAGACTACAAGCAAAGTTCAAATCTACAAGTGCATGTGACAAATTTTAACTAAAATAGGAGTTGGTATTTAATATGTAAAAATTACCTCTAAATTTAAATATATTTGTAATAAACAGAGCCATAATTATTAATTATTCTAAAAGTAACGTAGTTAAATGCTAACATTGTAAATACACACTCAAGTAATGTAAATGATGATACAATTGAAAATCAAAGAGAAGTATTTATAATAGAAAAACAAGTTAGAAGCTCAACAATGCAATTGGTTTGTTGTGCAATGCAATATTGGTAATGTTTGAATTTCATAATAGTCAAAAGATTCTCAATTCACTTTATACAATAAAAAATAACTACAAGATTATTGATTGTACACTTTCAAACTCATTGAATGGTTCATTTAAGTGATTAAGATCATTTGGGGTCTTATTGGAGTCTTATTAGAGTGATTGCAACCATAAGACAATTGGTTGTGCATTTTAAAATGCATTGAACGTTTCATTTGAGTGACTAAGACCATTTTAGGTCTTATTAAAGTGATCACAATCATAAAATAGTTAGTTGTATAAGTTAGGACCATTGAATGGTTCATTTGACTGATTAGTAGCCATTAGGTAAGATTTGAGGCCTTTGAAAGACCATTTCAAGCCTTTTTGGAGTGATTGCAAGCATAAGACAATTGATTGTGCATTTGTAATTGTTTGAGGGTTAAATTGAGTGATTAATAGCATTTGAAATTTTTTTGATGTGATTCCAACAATAAGACAATTGTTTGCGTACTTGTAAATCCATCTAATGGTTCATTTTCAAGATTATAATTGTTTTAGTCTCATTGAACCACAATATAGTTGGTTGTGCAAGTTGTAACTATGAAACTTCTTAACAAATAGATAGAGTGTTAGTTTAGTTCAAATTTTGTCTACTTAGTCATTGACAGAATCAAGAACAAACTAATATTGGAGTTTGATTTTTCTAAGTTGAGTGTGAATTACTATAATACAAATTTTAATAACTAAACAACCGGAAAACAAATAGGAAAAATAAGTTTTTTTTGAGGGAAGACTCAAGTTAGCTAGAGTTTTGTGTAGCTAAGTGTGAGTGCTTATTTACCCACCCTTGGTAAATATGCGAATACAACCTGGTTCTTAGTTTTTAGTGGTTAATCTTGTTCCTAGGGTGCCTAGTCGTCAATCCATTGTGCCTTTGAAGCAATGGGTATTTTTTCAACTCTTTGTTATTCTTTCACTTGAATCAACCACTAAAATCTAGTCATTTGCTAAATGAATTTGTTATTATCAACTTCATTTTCTAAGCCATTGTGAATTTTGAAGGAAGAAGAGACAATCTAAATTTAGTTAGTGTGAGTGAAAAATGAGCTTATATCATTTTCAAGAAGGTAAAATTTATTCTTATCTGACCTTCCTTGCCAAAGTTAGGGACGGATGAAGTTTAAGCTTGAAGAGGCTATTCTAAACTTCATCCACCCTTTTCAAAACTTTTTCCTAATTCAATTGGTTATAAGTTTTGAACTCTGACTTTAAGTTAGTAACTCCTAGTCATTCTTCAAGTTTGGACTTGGACGGAAATTTTTCAATGGAATTCATCCATTCTTTGACCCAAACTTCATCTTTCTATAACTCTTGGAGTTTTAAGTGTTTTCAAGAGATTAAAGTAGTTCTAGACTCCTTAAAGTCCCCTCTATTTGATCCAACTTTAAATATCTACTTTGTTGTCTTCAAAAGGTCTTATTTTGATTTTAAAGTTCGGGGCTTCTTCTATCAAGTTGATAATTTTAGACTTTTGAATTCGGTTCCTTGTAGATTCTAGTTTGACCTATCTGAATTGCTAAAGAACTCTAGATTTAAACCTCCCTAGTCATCCGCAATTTTCTACTAACCTATAATTTGAAATTAACTTTTATTTTCACTTTTGACTTGTATATTTTTAAAGTTTCCATTCTTGTTCCTCTTAGATGAAATTGAATAATTTTCATCCAATATGACTCTTAAACTTCATCCATCTACAACATCTTCATTTGAGCTCCAAATTGGACGTGTGAGATCTTTCTAGAAAACTACAGACCTATTTTACAAGTTTATAACTCTAAAGTCTAAACTTTAGTAAATATAGACTTTAGATACTCTGACTTAGACTTCTAGTTCGGGTTACTTATTTTAATAGCAATTTTCAACAATCCAACTAAAATAGCAAAAGTTAGTGATTTACCTCGAAATTTGCTTTACCTAGAAGATAGTCAAAAACACCTTTAAACTCTCTATCATTTGCCATAATTTTGGGTAGTCTGGCAATTTTGCCCACGGCTTAAAGTAGGTCTAAAATGCAATTGACAAAGATTCTAAATCAACAATTCTTTTCTTTTTCTGTACTTCTTTCCTTTCCACTTTATTCTAACTCCATTATTTGTAGTCCAAAGGTTGATTTTGATTACCTAAACAATAATTGACCTTCTATCAAATCTTCAAGTTAATTAGTGTTCTATCTATATTCTAATGGTTTAAAGTCATCCCCAAGGATTTCTTCCTAATCCTTTCTCCTTGTCTAAATTCTCAATCTTCTAAGTGTCATTTCATACTTCAACTCCAATTGTCACTTGAAACTTCCATTCTAAACTACAACTCTTCTTTCTTCTTTCTATGACTTCTTTGCAATTTGTAGACTAGTTTGAGTGGTTGCAACTTGAGGACTATGAGAATGATTTGAATGGTGATAAGGTTTTAAATTCTATTAAATTTTCCTTTCTAATTGAGCTTGTGGAAGTGAAGAATTGTGAGTGAGATTCTATTATTTTTAAAGGTTTCTATTGTATTTCTCTTCCTCTCCTACTCCTATGCCAACTTCCCCTAATGTTTTTGTAGTCTAGTACTTTAAACTTTTGTAGTACTTTTTCGAATTTTAAAGACTTTATAGTTTATATACATTATTTTACTTTATATCTAGTATTTAGTATAAAAAGTATTCTATTTTTATTAAAAGTTTGGAAAAAGTTCAAAGACATTTTAGTTTATAATTAGTATAATAGTTAAAGAAGGGAAAAGTAAAGATTAAAGAAAAAGGCAAAAGATAAAGATAAAGAAAAAAAAAAGATAAGGAAAAGAGAACAAGGAGAAAAATAGGGTTATGGGTGCGATTGGAAGCGGTGCCTGTGCAACTCTTCCCGCTTCCGATCACCCCCCTCCTTTTTGCCTTTTAATTGTTTTTTTTTCTCTCATTCTCTCTCCCCGTGCAAAAAAGTGTAAAATAGTGCAGAATAGTGCAAAACAATGAAAACCAGTGCGGAAATTCTTGCGTGTGTCTTTGTAAACTTTGTAATTGCAATATACATTGGATTTACGTGAAAATGCAATTGTGTTTCAGTCTTGAATTGTGATTTGTGATTGTTCCACGCTGTGGTTATTTGAGATTGTGGGCTTACCGAATTTGGTTCGGGAATTGTTTCTGGATTTTTGTCTTGACAATATTATTTTGTAAAATTCGGATCTGGAAGAGAGATTGGAAGAACATTGGAGATGGCCGAGTGAGCTGAGGAAGCCAGTTGGTGCAGCTGAAACTGATCAGCTTGGGGAGACTGATCAGAAGACGTGCTGCAGGAGAATTTGGTGGTCTGATTGTGGGATTGCAGCGGGGAGATTTTGGCAAGCTTGTGTGCAGGGCTGATCAAGTGCGCCAATCAAAGGCGCAGCAGGTTGATTACGACGAGGACAACGATCGCTAGGTCGAAGACGCAGGCAATCTCGATAGTGGAAGTGCGACAACTTTTGAGTGAGCTCGGATGTAAAATTGATGAATTGGGGTGTCACCGAATTGGCCTTATGGGATTGAATTGGAATCATCTAAGTGATTGTCAATACTGATTGATCAGAAAGTGATGAGAAACAAAAGAATCCTCCTGAAATTTGCTTGATTGTGAAATTGTGATGGTAAATTTGGCTGTGAATGGATTAGAGATTCGGATACTTGGGGAGGTCAATGTTTGAGAATTGAACGCAATCGGGAAATTTGTGGGATTACACAAGATTACTGAGGCAATAGAGTTGCGATTCATTGAGAATTGATCAAAAAATTGTGTCACCGAAGAAGTCCTGGCGCCAAAGCAACCGCAGCGTTGAGCAGGCTCAGACAGGCGCCGAAGTCCAGATGAGCGGCGATGAAACAGATAGGGACGAGCGCTGGAATTCGTCGGAACTGACGGTTGAGAACCGTCAGGTAACCCATGGGTAACGCGGCCGTAGTATCGGGCGGGGTATCAACTGGTGTACGGGTAAAGGGCTTCAGATGTGGGTCTAGCCGGGTATCAACCGGATACCACGGCCATGGGTTTTGTAGTGCGGTCATAGGTGCTGCAGTCCATGACCATAGGTCCTATAGTCATAATTTAAATTTGATTAATTTGACCTAATTATTTGATCAAAAATAAAAAACTAAAATAATGGGTCAAATTTTTCGAATTTGGGCCGTACCCCTGGTTTGGAATTAATCCATTCGGGAGTTAGAATTAGGGTTAGGGATTTATTATTTGTTTTGCATCAATGTTATTAGAGTGTCGTATTGAAAATTGCATATACATGTTGTAAGTGGAAGTTTTGTGTGGAATGTAGGTAAAATATACTAATTTGCACGTGTTTGGCCATATTGTCCTTGGTTGTGTGTGGGCGGACTTATTGTGAGTTATTCTAAAACATTAACTCTTATTCTTTTGCTGAATACTAAGAATATTAATACTATTACTTATAAAGTCGATAAGTCATGCATTGCACATGCATTCATCACAAGTCAGTCCACATTGAACTATTGTCCCAGAACTATTGTCACGAGTCAGTAGCACACTAGACAGGACTGTGACTACATACATCAGTCAATAGCATCTATTAATGGACAGCATGAGTCGTATCCTGGGTTTTAGTGGGAATAAGAGTAAATAAACCTTTTAATCTAATAAACTAGTACATTGTGACTTTTGAATACACTACGCTAACTTTATATAGTTCATTCCTTGGTGTTCAAACTCGGATTTAGTTGAATAAAGATTAGATTCCGGAAAATATACTACAGTTTTTGTTTTCTTTTACTTCCTAATTTTCAAACATTAGTAGCAGTCCTAATTTCTATGAGAGAAAATGAGGATAAGATGGTAGCCCAAGTCGACACTAGTTCAAGCAGCTAAGCAAGGCTCCATTCAAGTAGCCAGTTTGGCATCAGTTAGAATAGCTAGTTCAAGCATCAATTCGAACACCTAGTTCGGGTATTGTTCACATGATCGGCTAGTTGCAAGTTGGTTCCCCCTTTTCCTCCTTCTAGACACGTATCAGCTTGCTATTGGCGTGACCCCCTTTGCAATTGTTGACAGTGCGCAATTGGCCTAGATAATGTGGCGGCCATTAGTTGATCCAACCCGTTTGGGAGGGGGTTGGTTATCTTGCTTGTCATCCCCTCTGCTATTCGGTCATTTTGTTGTCCGCTTTTGGAATTTTTTAAATGTAAAAAAAACAAGACTCTTCCTATAACATAAATATCCAAGGATGTTTTAGAGAAGACTTTTCAAGGATTTGTTTCTAATTCAAATTTAGGACTTAATTCTAATCTCTTGGAGGCTAAACTTGATATTTCAAGTTAGTGTTTTGGACACTAAACTTGATGGAACTACACAAAACTCTAACCAAAGTTCTGCTTCACAAAGTCAAAGCTTCACCATGTTTTTTGAAATTCACAAAATTTCTATAGAACTCTAAAGAGTCAAAACCAAAGCTTTGCCATTGTTTCTAAAAAGTACAAAAAATTCTAGGACAATTTTGGACACCCAAAGGCAAAACTTCACCGTATGTTTGAAAATACTATAAAATTTTCCCAATTCCTAAACAACCGAAGCCAAAGCTTCACCATACTATATGAAACTATATATATACCACTAATCCCAACAAGTTTAAATTGTCAAAATCCTCAACCACGTTAGAACAAGGATTAGTACCAACACTTGTTAGTTCAAAAACAATAACGAATAAGTTAGTACAAACACTTCCAAACTTTAGAAGATTTTGCGACGAAGGAATTTCCCACTTAAAAATTTAGCATTCACAATATACACTAGAATCCCCTCCAAAGCGGCATTGCCAAGGTACAGAGGGGAGGGTTCTCTAGGATTAGTACAATAGCTTCAAACTCAACAAAAACTTCAAAAATTCGCACAACAACTTCTAAATTACAAACATACAAGAGCAACTTTGAAGGAACTCCAATGTCCTTCAAGGCTCACAAAGTAGAAACAAAAGGAGCTTGAAATGCTCTCAAAACAACCTGTTTACAACTTTGGCTCAAAAATAACCAAAAAATTCAAACTAATGGACCAATGTGTTACAAAGCCGAAAAATGATTAGAAGAAGTGATTTGAGAGAAGGGATGCCTTTATATACTCTTCCAAAAGCACCCACCTCCTTTCATTTCTACAAGCTAAACTTATCACTTAGAATTTTCATTCTAATTTCCCAAATTTTGACTTCTACGCTGGTTTAAAACTCTAACTTTTGGAGATTAATTCCAAACCACAAACAAATTGCGCCATTAGCTTCAGAAGTCTATTTTTTGGTCAATGGGACCTCTACTCCTTTTACCTATGTTCAAAATGTAAAAAATCCTAGTGCCAACTTAACACCAAAACGGGGTAAATTCAACATTTGGAGTTTGACTTTTCTATGGAAAGTAACTAGCCTAGGCTTTAAAGTAGGTGTAAGGGAGTAAGAAAAGACCCCACTTTGACTTCAATCCAACTCCGTGTACTCCCAATACACTAGTCAACTTCATGTTTGATCTTCAATTTTGTCGATTTTGAAGGATCTCGTTTATTTTTTATACTTTTTACTATTGGAACGCCACAAAACATGTTGGAGATCATTATTAACATAAAAAAAGTTATACTAATTTTTAGTGAGATTTTACCACACCGCGGGTAATTTCTATGAATTTCCCATTGTGAATTTTAGCAGTTGACTATCCAGAAGAACATCTTTTGACTATTAGAAACTTTTTGTGGAACCTCTCATGGAATTCCAAAACTTATGTGCAAGTTTATATTTTTTTATCTTGCACCTTCCTTAAGGAGAATCAAATCCTGTTACTTCCTTTAACTTTTGGTAAACATGAAATCTTCCAAACGGAAGGGAATCTTGGCAACCCGATTGTGCCGCCAAACTCCTAGCATGATTTCCACTTCAAATCACCATACTTAGGTTGTAGATGCCTTTCACCGGTCCGTCTAGAGTTTTTTTCACTTGTAGATTAACAATTGGGGTTTCTACTATTTTGTTGATAGAATGGAAAAATTGAAACCTTTCTTTGAGAATCTATTTTAGGATTCTCACATAATTTCCTCAGACCATTTTTAGCCAATTTGTGTTCACATGCATAATAGGTTTAAACGAGGGTTTAGACAATTGGGCGTTTTTATTTAAACATACTAATTGTGTACAATTTGTAGTTTCTATCCTATTTACATGCAGGATTAGTATATTCTTTTAGGAAAATACTCTATTTGGGATCAAATGATATATTGATATGTGACATACCTATTTTGATTTTACACTTTTGGGGGGGCTTTTTGTATAATAAACTAAACCCAAAATTGCAAAAAATCCAAAAAATAAATTATAAGTCCCAAATGATGAATATGGGACTCATTCTAAGGTCACTCATAGGTAATATGACATTTTATATAGGAAATGATATGCTAATTTGGCTCATAACAGAATATCAATCATAAGAAACATTCATATATATATATATATATATATATATCATAAAAGAGATCTATGAATAAATCTATGAACAAGTTTACTATGGATAAATTAGATAACAACCCATCGGATATAAAATCTAAATTTTCTCAATGCACATCACTCCTAGTCGTAATCAATTTCCATATGATTGTATTTAAATTCATAATCAAGCCATAGTCTTAATTTCATAATCAATATCTATAGCTTTTTTATTTTATATAAATTCTTCCATTAATCCTATCACAATACACTCTTCTCAATTTATTTCATTATCATTTTGTTTAAACATTAATTCACAAAACTTAATAATCTCTAATGACTATTCTTTCTCATTTATTCTTATTTACACTATCTTAATTCATAAGATAATAAATATTACAAATCACCACCATATGATACTCATTCTCATATTAGAATGTTAGAATTACTCACAAATATTCTCTCTTAAAATATATTTTCCATTCATTTATAAACTTCACTCAACTATATAGCCTTAGCTATCAAACATTTAGTTATTTACATTGGCCATGACAATAGTCAATTTAGATTTAATATTAATATCACACTACACACTTGCAATAGAATAGAAACAATGCTATGATTTATCACTCCTACACCATTCACTCATAAATTATAAATGATCATTCTTTAATTTCCTCTCATAATTTTAGACTTATACAATTATAAATTTACCAATTTAAATTGTCTTAATTTCATCACTCAATAACTTTGAATCACACACATTCATAACTCATCAAAGACAATTTAATATGATTGCACATTAATGCATTACAAAATAATTTATCACCATATACATAAAATAGTTCGTAGAAAAGATCATAGAAAATGTGCGTAAAGAATATAATCATAGAAAAATGAGCACACAAAGAGAGGCTAGACTCTACTCATTTGCACTTACATAATAAAACTTATAACTATTTATACCACCAACTCCTCCATTGTGCCTCTTCATTCGCATCCATCCTTAGCTGTTCCTAGAATTTGAACATTTCAACTGTTAATAGCCACTTTTTGAAATTTCATGGCATTTGCATTCATATCACATGAATTTTTGAAAACAAAATTGAAATACAACCCATTTCACACCCAAACCACGATCTCAATGCAAAACTTGAAAATTCATGTTCACATAGTTCCACCAATAATGAATTGAGGTCCCTATCAATACTTCTTGCCTAATATAATGGCCTTGTTTTTGTGCTCCCACTCCAATGTATGCTCCATGCCAATGTGAATCTCCTTGTCCATTGTCACTCTAACTGGATTGTGAGCCCATTGTAGTAGAAAGAAGCTTTGGATAGGTCCCAACCTTGTATGTGGAAATTTGTTGACCAAGCTCTTATGTGCACTTGCAATGAAATGTGTCATAGCCATAGCATCTATCAAAAAATTAAAGTTATTTTGAAGAAGTATGTTTAATTAAAATTTAATGAAATATTGATGCATTAAATATGTATAAATAGTATATTATAGAATAATAATAAAATATATAATAAAACATTGACAAATACATTTAATAGAAATAGAATTAAGACGAACTATCAAAATTTTGGTATTGGTAAAATTTGTCATACTATATTAAATTACCTACAATCTAAACCAATAACCCTTTTAAACTTATATGTTAGAACCAAAAAGATTGTGGTGAAAGTAATTGTTTTGGTTGCTTATCCCTTAAAGGACCATTACTATATTTTCACCAAAAATGCTCCAAAACTGCCATTTCTAATACACATACCAAAATTTTGAAAAAAAAAACTTTTTGACATATCTAACCGTAGGATCTTGTATCATATAGTATCAAAAACATGTGGTAAAAATTTCAGACATTTCCACCAGGGGGATTGCAAGATATAAGCATTCAAATTAACTAAAATCATTTTTTTGACCCTGCAAAAAGCAGGGCAGCTGCACTTCACAAGCTCACATTTCTATGAAAAAATGACCTAAATGGTCGTGCTTCTTTGGATTTATTTTCCTAGACAAGTTGGACACACGCTTGAAAATTTTCAGATCATTTGGAATAGTACATCATATAGGAAAAAAATAGTAAGTAGGTAGTAGTAGAGAATGATTAAAAATACTAAATTATTTACAATTTAAATATGGAATTGAAAATTTCCAATTCCAATGGTCGAAATGTTGTAATAATGTATCTACATCCTACGATTTTATTTTTGTCCCAAAATATTGAAAATTGGGAAAGATAAATGATTTCAAAGTTTATTTTAGAGTAGGAAATCCAAAACTGCCCGCAAACAAAAAATCCTCATAACTTTTGACTCATTGATCAAAATGGAATGATTCAAATCTTTTTGTGTATATAAAACTCTAGAAAATCAATTCCAAATTTTTGTTTCTGAAAAAAGTGATTTTTTCTGATTTGCCCAAACTGCCCTGTTGGTGAAAAAAGTAGCATATTGGGCCATAACTTTTGACTCGTATTTCCAAATGTCATGAAATTTGGTGCATATGAAAGATCTTCCTTGCCCCCACATTCCATTAAAATTTCAGCCCCAAATATGAAAATCTCCGCTCGTAGGTACTTGCCCAAAATTTCTATACAACCAAAAAATACAGTCCGGTCCTTTAGGGGTTAATACAAATTATTTGTGTTAATTGTATATTATGACAAATATCTTCAAATCTACTCAAACTAGATGTAACAAGAATTCAAATTGCAACCTATAGATCATGTATGATTGTAAATGACACCTCAAGTCTTTGGTTCATCAAATTCCATTCACATTAAAATTATCAGCATTTTTCTATATATATAATTATTTTGAAGCATACATATGTCAATTTTTTACAATACCAATGGGGGTGGGCCTTAAATGGTGTACAACATGTAAAAAAAATTTCAAGTCATCAAGGCTCAAAAAAGAAGCATAGGCAAGTTTTAGAGTGATTATGAAACCCACCTCAATAACCGAGTCTATGGGATGGTCAACTTTGGAATTCATTTACTCTAAAACTGTAATTGATTTTTGCTTCAAGTTTTTTAAGGATTGTAGTGCACAAAAGACACTACAATATTTGTGTTTGCTCATTTGGATTTTGTCCACTCCTTTTCAACATATGGCACACAAACTAAAATTGAACACAACATAGACTCGGTTTTTGTAGTCATTGTATAAAATGTTGTCATGAAATCCATTCATGATTTGTGTACTATATAAAGAAGACAACTCTTTACATACATATGGGGTGGTAAGAGGTAGAACAAACAATGTGGGATCCATAAATTAGAATTAGTAGGAGCTCAACTACTCATAGTTAAGTCAAATTAAAGTAGGTATTGTAGTTAAGTCAAATTAAAGTAGGTATTGTAGTTAAGTCAAATTAAAGTAGGTATTGTATTTGATGTAAAATTTTAGACCTGATTTAGATATATTAGAATAACTTCTTTTTTTAAACTTTAAACTACAAAAATTTGGGAAATCAAATTAAATTTCATATCCAAAAATCCATTTGAAATTTGTATCCTCTAATCAAAAGTTATGGACAAATTTCAGAGAGGGGTTGGAAGGGACATTTTCTCTTACATTTTCAAACATCGTCTTTGAATTTTGTCTATAACTTTTGATTTGAGTCTTGAAATATCAAAAGGATTTTTGGAGATAAAATTTAGATTGATTTTTTTAGTTCAAAGTTTTTTGAATTTTTTTTCTTCTACTATGACTAAATGAAGTCTGAAATTCTAAATCAAACATAATTTTAACATTTAATTTGACAATGAGCGGTCAAGCTCTCATTTTCAAATTATTCCATAACCTTTGAAGATTCATGGTGGACAATTGATTTCAATATAAAAATGACATCTCCAACCTTCATTCCCACAAATGTCATTGAAGCAATTCTTTCGTTGGGTCATAAAAAAAAATTTGATGGCAAATGGTTAACTGACATTGGTATTTGATTAAAAGGATTCTTAAGATTTTTGGCAAACTATCTTAACATTTCTTTGCTTATTTGTTTGGTTGTTTGTAGATTTAGCAAAAAGAACAAATTACACCATAAATGTACTACCGTGATCATGATCCTAAAGCTTACTTGAATTTCCCATGTGGATGTTTTTTGTGGATGAGGTCTCTACAGAGGAAAAGGTAGCCTCTTTGAAGGCTACTAAATGTTATGCCAAGGATTTCATTATTTGTGCCTATTTTTCACTTAGTGGCAATTTCATCCATTCAGAAATTAAAAAATCTTTAAAAATCTTCTTTGTTTTTTAATAGATGAAATTTACATTGTTCACCCAAAAGGTTATATCTCAAAATAAAACAACATTGCCTCATTTGAATGAATCTACACACACTTGGATGAATAAATGATGTTTCATCCATAATCTACAAATTCTTGGATATAAACAATTTCATGACATAAAAACGATCTTACTCCAATCTAGACCATAAATTACACTACCTTAGAAAATTGAAAATAAAATTGCTGGTCGAGGATAAGAAGAAGTGTGAGAAGAAGCTTCTTCAATCTGAGTACAATAATATCAATGTCAATTTCATTAAATTGGTGAAATTTCATGAATTGACGTGGTTCAGGTTGCATGGCTTGTAACCAAAATCTATACATGTCCTAGTTTTTGGTCTGAAATTAGACCTATGTGAAGATATGTGTCACAATTTTTGCCATGTGTAATATTGCCAATTCAACGAAATTCACCATTATTGCATTTAGCTGCTTAAATGTGTTAAAATCTCAATTTTTACACTGTTAAATATTTGCATTTTTTTCTACAAGAAACAAGTTTTGGTAGAATCTTTGCTACATTTAGCCACATTTGTAGACAAAGCTAGCTCCAAACAACATACGTGGAGAAGAGCAGTGGTCCCAAAATGAGATTTTCATTATTAACTCAAGTTGCTGAAAACACTGCTAAGGGTGTTAAATGTTGTTCACATTTTTCATTTTATAAGAACCAAGTTTAGGTAGAAGCTTTGCTACAATTATCAACATTTGCGACCCCATCTAGCTTCAAGCAACATACGTGGTGAATATATTTATGGAGCTAGGCATCTCATCTGATGGTTCGTGTGAGCTAGTAGCAAGTGCAGGGTTTATGGAGTGAGATCAATCGCTTCTATCCAGTCTATGGAGTGAGATCGATCAATCGCTTCAGATATATCAATGGCTCTTGTATTCTATATATGGCATGGTCCTCCGTGTATTGTGGTGTCAAGGAAGGCGAATCCTGTCTGCGAGCTGGTGGTGGTGTTGTGGTCGTTGCATTTGTGTGCTCACCGGCTGAGTGGGTTCCTATTAAGACTCGGCATGTGACTTTCGGTTTCTACGTTAGCAGTGTTGCATATTCGTGTGTGTGACTGACTATATGCTGAAAGTTCCTTGATACTTTTCGATTTCGTTTCCAGTGGATCGTACGTATGATCTAGTCAGATTGTATTGATTGATGTTCAGTTCGTTTGTGGCGTGGTGTACATGCAATACAGGGTTCACAGCGTGGCTAAATGTAACAAAGCTTTGATCAAAACTTGGATCGATCAGATTGCTTCAAAAAAATGTGAATAACAGAGTGTTTAAAAAATGAGTTCCGAAAATAAATAGAAATAAATAATGGACGTGACAAAATCTCTTAGTGCATATTATTCTAAATGCAGTACAAAAGGTAAACAAAACATGAGAAAGGCTTTCCATGACCTTGTAGGAGCTGGAGGCTGAAGAACTCTTCCTGAAACGTCTTAGTGAACTAAATTTTCTATATTTCGGAGATCAGTGACTGTCAGCATAGCTACATCATCCAAATGTATTAGTCGACTTTATAGAATGAACTAAGAAGTTTTCAAAGTGTACATTACAGACCTGTGTATCGAAAATTGTAGTCTCTCATGTTCAAATAGGTATATTTTACGCAGAAATCATAGACTTTGGTTTTGGATAAGGGGTACAATTAGGTGTACTTCTTTCCAGGTTTTGTGATGCAAGCATAATACTTGGGACGCACTATCAAAATCTTTGATATAAATAGTGTTATGAGCAATTATGGGTTTTGAAGTCAGATCTTAGATTTAAACAATTGAGTATTGTTTACACTTATTGGCTAGCATGCCAGCAGAAGACTTGTTTTTCTTTACAATGTAACAATGTAAGTTAATCTTCTTGTATTGATGCTGATTGCAGCAACAGCTTGAATAGGTGTTGTCTCCAATGTTCTGAGCTCTTGTGCAAGCAAGCTTTTTATGGAAATTTCAAATATTAGAGAACTACAAGTCTCTGTATATTAGACATCGTATGACAATGCTATTGGCATAAAGACTTCCTATTGACATGACAGGATAAGACTATATGGCTAACCGACATGAAGGTTTTTTGTTGACATCAAATGATAGCTGCCTCCTAATTCCAGCAAATTGCTGTGACAAAGCTTAGAAGGTGGAATTAGTACTTGAAGGTAGACTTGTCAAGGGTTGTTTACTAGATAGTGCCTACACAACTGTCCGGTTTTTGATACGCAGACTTTCTATCAACGATGTAAGAGAGTTGTCCTCTGCTTTCAGCATAGCTTGGAAGGTGAATATGTTTAACGTCAAGTCATTCAGCTGTGTCAACGACCCTTTGGAGTCCAGAATTTTCCCAGATCATTTGTGGCATCCATGGGCAACGAGAAAGGAGAATTGCTACTTGACCTGTGAAAGTGTTTCCAAATTTTTGACAGTGGTGCAGCAGGATTCTTCTTTGTGAAATTGTGGGGGCTTCATCCCCGCTGAACACACCCAGAACTTTGACTGCATCTGTTTGTAAGTTTCACGCATCAAAGTGAGCTGAAATGTGTACTTCAGTCGAAGATTATTATGCAATTGATATTAACTTAATAGTTGCCAATACGATATCAAGGTAATGCCACGAACACTAACATCAAACTAACACTAACAGTAAGTCAGCATCAATTGTATTACACTGGCATTAGCTTAACATAACTCAACACGAGGACTATATGAACCTAATGCCTATCGACTTAACATTAACAATTTCCAACCCAACACGAGGACTATATGAACCTAATGCCTATTGACTTAGCATTAACAATTTCCAAACCAACAGGGATCTTTAGTGATAGCGAGAAACAATAGAGCTACGGCATAGAAGTAGCAGTACCTTGGCCCATGGAAGGCGGTCATCTGAGCAGCCTCTTGGAAAGCCATCGTAACCGATTCCTGCTCAAGGTATCCATCACCTAGTTGCTATAATTTGTAAGAAAATCAATTTTCAGTATACTACGTGAATCTCTCCTTATCGGACACCTCCATGGCTACTTCCTACTAACTTGCAAAGCCTTCAAATCCGTGGCATCAGAAAAAAATCTTCAAGCAAGAAGGCAAAGATTGAATGAAAATGGAAGGGGATTTGGTAGTGAATTCCAATACCGAGAATGACATGATCCCAATGGCTTACAATGCATGCCCCAACCTGCATGAACAGCGCTATCATCAGAGTGGATATTATGTGGTCAATAAAGCAAGGTCTCATTAAAGGCCTTCATCTGTCTTCTACTTGACAAAATCAGAGTGTGGAAAAAATCAAGAACTAGCAGTTGGGATCCTTTGAACGCCTTGCAAGAGAAACGCAATAGCCATGAAGTAATCATCCCACGACATGTACCTGCTCCACCTCCACAATCAGATTCGTGGCTGCCGAACTCAGGAATGAGTTGGGTTTCTAACAGCAGTGCATGTTCTTTTGAATTATGGAAAATCCACAAACCACAAGTATGTTTCACGTGGTGGGCGTCACGCAATGGTGCGCTGGTTGAATGACTCAAAAGACTCACAGTCCATAAAATTGGATCTTTCCACAATGACATGAAGAATCTGAATAGACGTACCCTTCTCGTTTCGATGGGTCGTAAGGGTCAGTCTTGGTCAATACTTGAGGTAAAGTCGACGCTGGTTGGTTTATTATAAGATCCATATCCCCCACCTTCAAAACACTAGCTACATCCTCAAAACCATCCACTTCACCGTTTTCAACAGAGAAGAACTGAGATTGCTGGCTGGTGCGAGGCTTTGATGACGAGCAGCCATTGCCTTGAACAAATGTAGGCTTAGTACTATTTGATGAGGTAGTGGGGGCATCATGAGAGACACCAACATCTTCACCACCCTGCCAACAACGAAATTTCAGGAAGTGCTGTCATATGCACTAAACTTTACCATAAGCTTTACCTACCCCCCTACACTTTACCATACATTGAATTATCCTTCAAGAAATGTGAACTTGCGTGCACAGTGAAGTAAAAAAGCGCATTAAAGATAAACAAGAAGCGTACACTAAACCCTAAACCCTAAACATTCCAATACTGACGACCTTGGATTCAAGTTCGGACCCATGTTCATAAAAACGGGGATCTTTTCCTTCATTCACGGGGGAAATGAAACATTTTGGCAACAACCTAATAAGCTGCTCTACAGAATGATGATGCAGGACTCAGTGCAGTTGCAATTACAAAGTAGAGAAACCATGAATGCAGTCATCTTCAACAACAGGACATGCATCTAAATTGTCAGATCCATCCACTGTTGAAATAGGATAAAATTCTCTTGAATCTGGCTAGTTTCAAACAAAGATAACAAGCAGCCATAATGTAATCATCACCATCTCTAAAATCAAGAATTCTCTTGCAACATTTCATTAGCTCTCATCCTCAAATCCTAAACCCTAAAAACCTAGACGAAAATCCAAAGGGGAAAATCACTTCTAAATTTAGTTTCAAAGAAAGATAGCAAGTGGTAATCTGCAACCACCACCATATTTAAAATTGACAATTCTATAAACCCTAAACCCTCAGGAGTTCATAATCCAAATACAGTGCTATTAGACAACATCCCCGGCATGATCTGGACCAGGAAAGGAGGCGAAACGAGATCATACCAACTGCAATGAAAAAATTCGAAGGAAACGATGTTTGAGCCACTTGAAGCCGTAGATTTCCTCCGCAACATGCTGTCGAGTTCTCGGCGAAGAGAACGAGGGGAAAATCACTTCAAAATCTAATTTAGCTCCCAGTGCATGCTCCCAGTGCTACGCCCATCGCCCTCCGCCAGCAACTAACGTCAACAGTCGCAAAAAGGTGAGGGCGTACGGGACAACGGGAGACCAGCCCTTCTGATTCCTAGAGGAGTTTGTGGTAAGAGGCAAGTGCGTGACGCCCAGAACCCATTGCAGGATGGCAGCCACCATAACGAGAGCTCGCATCAGAGTGGCAACCCAATGTGCTGCTGCCGCCACAACCTTGGCCCACGAGAGAGCGGACAACACCAGCAACGACAAGTCGACGAAGCCACACAGAGCAGTGAACACTCCATATCGGAATCTCCAGATGGAACTATCCACTCGCCAGTAGTGAACGTTGACAGAGCTCGCCACGATCGCCACCAGACACGAGACTGCCGCGGCCCAGATGGGCACGCCCTTTAAGTAGCTGCTTCCTATCAAGTGGAAACGCGGCGTGACGGCGATGATCACGATCCAAACCAACACGAGCAGCGCTTCCAATGCGCTGGCTATCATCAGCCTGTGCTTTGGTAGCGACAGGCGACCGTGGATCGGCTCCAGGGTCACGACGATGAAGCGATCTTCTAGCGACATCGAACAACTGGCTTTGCTGCAGAACGACGACAACGGGAGCTTGGTTTGTGTGGAATCGACCATGTACCCACGCATGGCTCGCCTTGTGAGAAGAGCGCCGGAGAATGCATCCGTTCGGAATAAAATGACAAGCGCGCTCGACAAGAGAAACGCGCAGAGGCGCGATAGCCACCATAGTGCTGGATCGTACTCGGTTTCGCTGTGCGCGTCGGCTGAGTTGGCCTCACCGGCTAGGCCTTTGCGGTAGAAGACGGTGAAGGGATTCTCGTTTCCACGCTCTTCGGCATCCTTGATAGTGCTGACCTCGGAGATCGTGGGTGCCCATGTCACGCTCTCTTCGTTTGCTGGCTCCACGAGCATTACCCCAGTGTGCCCTTTGGCAGCGAAAAGGGTGGACGCGCTCTGGAAGAGCGCTCTCTTGCAACCGGGTCGGCGGTGATCGTGGGAACCCAGAGCGCCTTGAATGCTTGCGCCTGCGTCCTGGTAGTATGTACCGTTGGCGTTATGGCAATTGCGGGCGAAACAGGAGCTACAGATGAGGGCATCGTATGTGTCGTCGACGCGGAAGACTGTTCCAGGAGCCACGGTGGTCAAGTGCTTGCTCACACCGTCGATGCGTTCAAATTTTAGGCATTTGCACGCCACAAAGCATGAACATTTTGGGATCACGGCGTTGGGATCACGTGGGGGAGGGCATAACCACGCCACGGGTAGCAATTCCGCATTCTTGGCCGTCGTTGCTCCATAGTAAGAAAACATCTGACGTGCCCAGGCTTTCGAATTCTCTTCCACCAGCATGAGCACTTGACTGAGCGAGTGTTCATCGCCGACGGCTAGAGTCTTCACGCTCCCCTGCGATTCTCCTCCCATTAACGTCAATAAGTCTCGTGTGTTCGTCTCTGCGTCCAACCTCCGCCGCATTATTGTCGTCACGAGCGCCGTGACGAGGCCCAAAGCCGTGAGACCAGCGTCCAAGAAATTCGCCGTGTCCGCGAGAAGAAGATTGGATTCCTGCGCTCGGACTAGCGGCACCCTACACCCTAATGCTATCACGCTCACCAACCATCCTCGCACTCCAAGTACCCTGCAGCATCGACGGATAGGAGTACGTATTATCATGAGAGAGAATATAAAACGTGCTGGCTATGAACCCGCCCTTCAATCGGTGGAAGCAACTTCAAGAACAAGAATTTGAGGTAGACCCTTATGAAAGGGGACTTTGATTCAATCTAGAATTTGAGGGAGCAAACCCCTGTGAAAAGAAATTCTAGATTGCATCAGCTACAACGAGCAAATCAAGTTATGAAATAAAATAATCCTCCATGCTCATCCACATATATGTAGATGATCGATCTCACAACAGGAAAGAACGTACAAAAAGAGAAGAATGAATGATCCATTGGAGTGCTTGGAAACAGAAAGAAAGTGCAGATCGCAGAAGTGTTAATTAAACCTGTGAAAGTCGTGCGGCGGAGATGCTAGAGCTGATCCGAAGAGTTTGAAGATCGAGGCTGTCGTTTGGGAGAGCTCATAGTCAACAGCCATCTCAGCTACTTAAGCTGGCAAGCAAGGCTTGCGGACATTGGAGAGCTACGCTTGGCGAAACCAAAACACGAAGGTAACACGGTCGGCAGGAGGTCTTGCAAGCATCTGTAGCAAGATTGTAAGCCTATGGAAAGGGAGTGCACGCCTTTCCACGTGCACGATATCGTATTTTCGATCTTTCCATAACCTGTATTTTTCGTTCGCATCCTGAAACATCCGTGTCCCTTCGCGGCAATTTGATTCACTGCAGACTCTGTAGTCGGTAGGTAAGCTCTCTGAATTACAGTCAAGCCTTTTGAATTTGGCGCAACTTACTGACTTGAAATGATTGATCTTGCTATTGATTTTTTAAATTGATCTTATTATTATTATTTATTTTAGAGCTCATGAAAAGAAGATTTCAAAAGTTAGGTTAAGGTAAACCTATCATATCTATGATAGGCAAACCATCCATGACAAGGTAGGGGTGAACTGACCCCTTTGCTCGTCCCCCCAAGTCAGTCCAAGGGGTGCAAGTAAAAATAAGACCCCCTATTTTGTGCCCAGAAAATGTATGCTCTACATCTCTTCCAGCTAATTTGGGGCCTCTGATTGCAAACATGAATTCAGAAATTGCAAATTTTATCATGCGTGGCAAATAAAAAATTTCAGGGGTTTCCTTCGGGGACGAGTGAGGGGGTCAGTTCACCCTAGCCCATGACAAGCATCTAGGAAATGACCTATTAGAGTCTTACATCAACCCATGACAAACTTTTCTTAATAAATGAGATTAGGACTACATTAGATTGGTTAGTGGCCAATATCAATGCTTTAAGTGATGGTGGTGGAGTTATTAGTGACTGCTTTAGAAACTTCTACCTTATTAGTGCAAATTCATCAAAGCAAGTGATTTTTTTATTCCTTCATGTTGTGGCCATGCTAGGAAATATTGTGATTATTTTAGGTGGTAGGATGGCCATTATGCATACACTTTTTGCTAGTTTTGGAGTAATCTAGAGTCTCTTTTGGGCCAATCAAATAGCACGCTTCCAAAATTCATACTTCGTCAAAAAAATAATAATTCAATTGCTCTCTTTATTTCTCACATTTGTCTTTGTATGGAAAAAAATCTGAATTTTTTTTCCAATTGTAACAAGGAAAAACACTCATTCTGCTTGTCATAGGCAGATTTATCTTATAGGAGAGACATTCAAGCTTTTGCTTACCACCTTTGGGGCATTGGCTTGCATCTTTGACAACAACTATTGTGATAATGTTTAGCTAAGGCAAAATAAAAGCAGATAATAGGATGGTGACTATGCAGTGTGTTGGATACTAGAAGGTGTAGAATACTTGGTTGGTAAAATATCACATAGTAATCAATTGACTTGTGTACATATATGTAACATTTCAATTTAGAAATAACACACAAAGAAATAACTAAAACTTTGTTTAATCTTGAATATGTAATGTTGTAGAGGCTTGTAAATTCTAGTACTTATTTATTGAAATAATTGATCATCTCTAATCAAATGATTTAGAATGTTGTAATTGTTTTTTGGAAATTTGAAGAATCATGCATATGAAAACCTTGAAATTATGCTAAACAAAATATAGCTTGGTATTAAAGGTAGAAAATAGAGCAACCTTGGAATGGCTTCAATTTTGAAGCTTTCAAATTTTCAACAAGAAAGGTACATTGATTATTTGAAATCCCATCATTAATATATTAAAATAAATCAAAAACTACCATCCCATAGTCTCGAGCATAGACTCTCGAAAGGCTTTGGGTACTATCAAATAAGTAATGATAGGAAAAATGACTTTAAAGGCCAAGAGAAAAAATGAAATAGACAAAACTACATAACCAATTATTGCACCAATAACTTTGAGAATAGTGAACAATAGTCTACTCATTCTTCTTTGGTTGAAAATAGGCACGTGGAGAGGAACCTATTCATGATTCAAAACACAAACAAACACCTTGTTAATAATCTACTTTATAAAATATACTAAAGCCTACTTATAATAAATAATTGATAAAAATTAGGTCTTGTCCACCTTTACAACAATATTAATTATGTTGAGATTCTTATATGATGAAAAGACAACAAAAAGACAATGTTACTTCGTTGCCAATCCAATCAATCAAATGAAGGATTGGGTAATTAAAAAAGTAGAACCTTGTTATAATACATAATATATCAAACCACAAAAGTAGCAAAGCTAGGAATGTTACTTCTATAGAAAGATTGTACTTTCATGCAATAACCTCAATGGTTGAATCTTGTTCAATCATGCTTAATCAAGGGATTAAGGAAAGGACACCATAACACTAATGTAACCGCATATTAAAGAAAATAACATGCCTTTCTTAAACTCTTACAACTTTTAAAAACAATATTCAAATATCATTATTAGATTTCACCTAAATTTAGCATCAATTTATCTATATGTGATGAAATCTTTTGACACCATTAATATACAACAATGGCTACTAGATTCTTTCGCTTGATTTTGCCACAACCTTAACTTCCCATTTCATTTTTCATTTCTCACTAGGGTGGCTCCAAACATTAGCTTGAGGCTATCAATTCTATCAAATTTTGAGTAATAGAGTTGTTTCCTCCAATTTTGACCAAAATATTTATTTAGGGTTAGCTCCTCACCTCCTCATTCTCCACCTTCTCCCAGTCGAGCGGCATGATGGCAGAAACAGTCGCCAAAACCTCCTTCCGGAACCCCACCTCCCCGACTGCCGCCACAAACTCCAGACCATTTCTTCGATCCAGCTCCCGCAACGCAAGCTTCCAATCCTCCACACTCACGCGAGGATCAATTTGCGCCCAGGCGTCCCACTTCTGAAACCATCTCTCTCTTCGTTCCGCATCCCCGAACTCCTTGCACGACAAGCCAAAAAACAAGGGTAAAATCTTGCGGTTACTCGACTGCACAAGCACCGAAAGCTCCAGCATAGGCCACTTGCTCCGACTGAAATACTCCTCCGACACCACCACGATCGCGAGCTCACACTGCTGCGCAGCTTGGAAGATGTACTGCGCGAAAGCTTCGCCCTTGGGAAGACTGTCGGGACGCTTGTCAAAGAAGGGCGTTTGGTGGAGTTGCTGCTCCAAGTCCAAGCACAGTTGCTCCACGAAGTTCTTTTGGGCTCCACTGTGGTTTAGGAAGATCGGATGCCTGGATTGAAGGGGAAGCTCCAGGATGGTTTCGAGGAGACGACCCTCTTCGGACGGCACCAGCTCGATGTCTACTGTGGTGGCCTCCTGGACGGGTTCGAGGAGACGATCCTCCTCGGACGGCACCAGCTCAATGTCTACTGTGGTGGACATGGCAGAGGAAGGAGGGATCACAAGCTCTGAAATTCTGGATCAAACCTAAACCAGGAAGCTTCAACGAAACTAGTAGGATAGTAGACAGGGTTGGAGCAATTGTCGGAACTCTAGAGTAAGTAAACTCTGCATTCAAGTCGGTCATCAAAGAGTCAGACGATGTTCTGCTGGCGGATGCTGTCCAGACTCCTTTCTTTCTTCAAGACGAAATACTTCAGCCTCAGTGAGACAAGAGTCGGTACAGAAATAGAAATGAATTTTGCAAGTTTGAGTTGAAAAGCAATACTTCGACGAACCTATTAGGGTTATAGACAAGATTGGAACAACTGAAGGAACGCTCTATATTCAAGCCGGTCATCAACGAGGCAGGAGATGCTCTGCTGCTGCTGGACTGCTTTCCAGACACCTTTTTCCTTCCAAACTGAATACTTCAGGCTCAGTGACGCACGATTCGGTGCAGAAATAGAAATGCCTCTTGCAAGATTGTGTTGAAAATCATTACAGCGAAGATACTACTAGCTAGAACAACAGGCATACAAGTTTGGCACAATTGTCGGAACCCTAAGATAACTCTGCATTCAAGCCGACTATGAAAGAGGCAGAAGATGCTCAAGTGAAGGAGGTTTTCCAGACACTGATTTCTTCCTTGAATTGAAGACAAAATACTTCGCTCTCGATCACCAGAATGAACTAAGTTTATATTGACAGGCTGAGCACACCACGTGAGAATTGCAATTGCTGTCGATGTTCAGTTATAATTTACGCGCTTGCTGCGACATCGCGCAGTGAATTTCTTGCTGCCGCGAACTGCGAGCGGGTTCGTAAGTCAAGCAATAACCTTGGAAGGAATGCTTCATCAACTGTATAAAAGAGACTTTTTCTTGTCACACTTAGTGAAATTCTTAGGAATCAATGGAGGCAGGGGTGCGACATGCCAACCTTGTAGAAAAAAGAATTTTTATTTTTATTTTATTTTTGGAGGTAAGGTAGTATGCTCTAAAAGCGACCATTTAACCCATTAACGACTGGGTCGATGACTGGTAGATAAAAGAATTTTTATTTTTATTTTATTTTTGGTGGTAAGGTAGTATGCTTTAAAAGCAACCATTTAATCCATTAACGACTAGGTCGATGATTGGTTGATGATTCTGGCCAAAAATGACACGTTTCATTAGTAGTTACTTTGACAGCTGATGAAAACCTGTCATTTTCAAGCAGATATTCATTGGCAGTCATTGACCTGGTCCTTAATGGATTAAAGGCTGGTCTGTTTTTTTCATAGGCTTCTATGGATAGAAATATTTTTAGATCATTTTTTAGAGAAAGAAAAATAGATGTCAAACCTAAGACAAGTGGTTTTGTATTTTCCTAAGCATTTTTGAATTACTTATAAATTTTCAAAGATTTGGGGTATAGGCACTCCTATTTGTGACCATAGGTCTCCCAAAAGTCGTCTACTTGCAACTTCCAAAGGGATGTGCGGAAATCAAAGACAATGATTGGCTCTTGTAATAGAAAAATAATATCTCCTCAATGCATTCAATTGCTAAAGTGATTCATTTAAGGATCACCCCATTTCCATTCTCCACCTAAAAATAGGGGCAGTTTGAAGAAGATGGGTGCTTTTAGAGCATACTACCTTAGAGTGAATTGTACCTTAGAATGTATGCAAGTAAGTACATGTTGTGCACAAACACATTGTGCCAAGATCATATCAAGTCAACATGAGAGAAAGTGTGCAAAAAGTTAACAATGGACCCCTGTCATTGACTAGCAACCTAACCACATCAAGGTCCAATAGCTCCTGAACAACGTTGGACACCGCGGTCATAGTAAAAACACCTCGTGACTTGTAATGTTAGTCACAACCACGGTAAAATCCTGCAAACAATGATAGCAATGCGAAAACATTAGATGGTTTCTCGGGCCTTCAAGAGACCATAGGTTCTACTGTTGTGAGAACACAAGGAATGCGAGTGCTAGCCTGACACCTCAGTGGTCCTACGTGGCCGAGAGGTTGCCAACACATTTTTGGAATTTTTTTTCAACTTCTTTTTACATTTGAAGAATTTAAATTTATTTTTATTTTTATTTTTATTTTTTAAAATTTATTTTTTGGAATAGCTGGCCATCCTTCACTACGGGGGAACAGTGAAGGGGAACAACCCTCAAACGGTCTCTCGGAGGTGTGAAATAACATGCAATGACATCCTATCACCATAAGCACTAACATTAGCGACATCCATAACATAGTAAAAAAATAAAACCCCATAATACTCAATACACAAGTGTAGAAAGTGGTTTTACAATCGCTTCTTTATTAATAAGTGTGAGGAAAAGCTTCTAAAGAAATTGAAAAAACTTCACAATGAATTACAAAGTCAAACCAATGCCATTCTTGAAGAATGATCACATATTTGGATGAAGCTCGCGAGGCAAAACCTCTTATTCCATCATGTGGGAGACTCAACTTGAAAAAGATGAATTTTCGACAACTCCACGTCGAGGTCAAAAGGTTTGAGGTCCCCAAACGAGATGCCAAGTTCCCATTGGTCTCGGGCGCTCCAAGCTTCCATGAATACCTCCTTGACTCTGTAAATGTTGCCATGATATGGAATCAACGTCCACGCACCTCTCATAACAGCTGTCGTGCACAAACACATCGTGCCAAGATCATATCGAGCCAACATGAGAGAAAGTATGCAATAAGTTAACAATGGACCATGTCATTGGCTAGCAACCTAACCATACCAAGGTCCAATAGGCTCCTAACCAACGGTAGACACTGTGGTCATAGGAAAAATGCCTCGTGACTTGTGATGTGAGTTACAACTACGGTAAAATCCTACAAACAATGATAGCAATGCAAAAAACATCCTATCACCATAAGCACTAACATTGGCGACATCCATAGCATAGTAAAGAAATAAAACCCCATAATACTCAGTACACAGGTGTAGAAAGTGGTTTCACAACTACTCCTTTACTCGCCCCCTTTGCCGGTGTTGAAGCCCCTTTTACACTGACGAACTCAGTGTTCTTATTCAAAGTACTAACAAGAACCTAGTGAAAAAATTGTACTAAGATGATGGTTTATTTTGCTTAGACACACATTTGGGACAAACCCAACGGCCCATTGGGATTTCTTCCAAAGGAAGATTCAAACAATCTATATGACATCCTGTGGAACAAACATCACACAACACCATAGTAGCAGTGCTCTTGGCGCTTTCACACAACACGCATTTCAGCCCAGCTGAAATTCGTGAGTTGTTGGAATCAATACGTCCATCAATGTGTGGCAAATGACACAGCACACAATTGCGCATGTGATCTTTCTAGATCTTGCCATTATGACCCTCCAAGAGCAACACTCCCGACTTAAGCACCTTATGCACTCGTAGAATAATACACCCTGCTGTCATGTCGAGGGTGGTAGGCACCGTTTGTTGCAAGTAGACATAATCACCATGCAGAAAACGTCGCACCTAAGGCATGTAGTCCCCTCCTCATATCTTGGCATAACGTAGAGTGTCTCTATGTTGCGCAATAGAAAGGTTCTCCAAAGCCATTGGCATCACTCTCTTGTATAATTCCGCATGTTGTTTGCATACGCAAGCCCACGTGTCTGAATCATCCATGTGATCCAATATCTTGTATGCATCTTGTTGGATTGGGGGAATGCTGGTACGTGAGTGGGGAGCGGCGAGCGGCGAGCAGGGAGCGGGGATTGGTGAGCGGGAAGAGACAATTTTGAAATTTTTTATCAAATAGATTGGAAAAAATGGACGATAATTGGAACAAAAGTTTAGGAAAATATCTATGAAAGTTAAAAAAAGAATACATGGAAGGGTTAGTAAAATGGATGAGATTTTGCAGCCGAAGTTTTGAATTTAGGATTGACGGTAAACTAATGAAAGTGCTTAAGAAAATGGGTGCCCGAAGTTTAAAAAAATGGATGAAAGTGGATGAAAAAAATGAATGAATGTAGATGATGAAAGTGGATGAAAAAAATGGATGAAAAAAATGGATGAATGTAGATGATGAAAGTGGATGGAAGACATGGATGTAACTCGGGGAAGTGGATGAAAATAATGGATGATATTGGATGCATGAAATCAATGTAGGGTCTTCTAATGAGATTAAAAGCATGCATAAGTGACGCTAAATAATACAAAGAAAATCACAGAGAATTCCTCCGTGAAGAAAAGCATACACCATAATTATGAATAGCACGTTGTAGAAAATCCAACAGGAACTCCATGTCCAACAGAGAATAGTGTGTAGAGAATGAAGGCTACATTGTAAGAAAACACTACGTAGGACTATACAAAACATGCCCTTGGAATTTATTAAATAGGTGGTTTTTGAAACCCAAACCACATGTCTTGGAACTTCCAAGATTCAACAAATTTCAGAAGATTTGAATATAAGTACACTACAGAATTGAATACGTCTTCAAATCTTTAAGCTCACCATGTTATAACATTCATCATACACTTTCTTCGCCATATATCGATATTGGCTATTATCACTCTTGAACTAATGAATTGAAGAAGAGGTAGATCACAAAACGAATTTTGTGCAAAATTTGTGGAAACAAAGTCTAAATCAAGCGAGTTGGGATCAGTGGCGAACTATAATTAAAAAATTCAAAAGTTGTAATAGACAATAGCGTCATCTGGCTGAAAAAAATGCACGATGAATGTTAGAAGATGGTGTTCTTGTACGATATTTTTCTTCTCTAGCAGCACATGTAACTTATACAGTCGGTTTGTAAGTTGGAGCGGTTTTACAACTTGGACAAGCAAGTAATGTGAATAAGCATTGCTAGGAATACGTTCATGTACATGTAATTGAGCTTCAGCTACTCTATATTGAACTGCTGTATTTGGATCCTACTTCAACATCGTATTGTGCAATATCAAGTAATTGAAGACCAAAACAAGTATTTAGCAAATGGGGTGTATAACTCACAAGGGGGGAAATATCCGGGTGTATCTCTTTCCCGTATAGCAGTAGCAAAATCATTGTAGTTCGGCCTACAAAGACCTATGCTTTGGCAGGCCCTGTGCAACTGAGACATTGCTCGAATACTGTTCCGCGCCTCCGCCTACACAAACATGAAAACCAAATCTTAGATAATAAGATGTATACACTGTGAACGTAGTCGGCTTGACAAGAATCAAGAAAGAAGTGACATACTGGTTAACGAGGACTTCAGAAAACATACAATGGATATGTGGTGTCGTCTAGATATATAGTTTGAACAGCGCTACACAAAAATTCTATCAACAAAGTACAGCCAGTCAATCCCCGTGGAGCGATATGAACTTTGAAGATAACCTTATCCTTCCAAGATGATACAAACCCACAGGGTAGCGCAAGCTTCCGCGAGGGGCTGTCGCAGGACAACCCAACCTCTTGGAAGGGGCTGCCCCACGGAAGCACTAAACCCGCGAGGTAATGCCGCGGGGCCGTACTGTCCCTACGAGGGGCTGCCGGGGGCAGTACTTTCCTCGCGAGGCGCAGCCGGGGGTAGCACAGCCCCCGTGAAGCGCTGCGGGGGGACAGCACAGCCTTCACAAGGCGTTGCCTCAAGGAAGCATCGTCCCCGCGAGGGACTGCCCCATGGTAGCACAGGTCCCGCAAGGGGCTGCGCCAAAGCAGTACCGTCCCCGCGAGGGACTGCCCCAGGGCAGCACCGTCCCCGCGGAGGGCTGCCCAAAGGCAGCATCGTCTCGCGAGGGGGTGCCCCAAGGTAGCACGGTCCCCGTGAGGTGCTGCCCCAAGGTAGCACTGTCCCCGCGAGGCGCTGCCCCAGGGGAGCACCGTCCCCGCGGAGGGCTGCCCAAAGACAGCATTGTCCCCGCGAGGCGCTGCCCTAGGGCATCACCGTCCCCGCGGAGGGCTGCCCAAAGACAGCATTGTCCCCGCGAGGCGCTGCCCCAGGGCAGCACCGTCCCCGCGGAGGGCTGCCCAAAGGCAGCACCGTCTCGCGAGGGGGTGCCCCAAGGTAGCACGGTCCCTGCGAGGGGCTGCCCCAGGGCAGCACCGTCCCTGCGAGGCGCTGCCCCAGGGCAGCACCGTCCCCGCGAGACGCTGCCCCAGGGCAGCACTGTCCTCGCGAGGCGTTGCCCCAAGGCAGCACCGTCTCGCGAGGGGGTGCCCCAAGGCAGCACTGTCCCCGCGAGGGGCTGCACCAAGGCAACATTGTCCCCGGAAGGGGCTGCCCCAAGGCAACACAGTCCCCGGGAGGCTCTGCCCCAAGGCAACAGAAACCCCAGGAGGGGCTGCCCTAAGGCAGCACAAACCTCGCGAAGGGCTGCTGCGGGCCAGCGCAACCCTGGATGGGGCTACCTTGGGGCATCTCCGTCCCCGGGACCCGCTGCCCCAGGCAGCATAGCCCCGCGTGGTTGCGCTATCCCGTAGCCCAACTCTACGATGGGTTCTCTGGGGGCAGCAATATCCCCGGGAGGGGCTGCGGTAGGGAGGGAAACCTCCCTGGGAAGAGGTGCCCAGGGGCTGCGCAACCTCCCTGGGAGGGGCTGCGGCCGGCAGCACCAACCTCGGGCTGTGCTGCCAGAGGGCAGTACAATATCCGCGAGGGGATACTGCGCCACAGCACACTCCCTACCATGCGGGGTTATTAGTGGCTGCTTAGAGCCTCGAATAGGATTGCGGGGCATCGGGATAGTCCTTTGTCAATGCTCCTTTAGGGTAGCATATATTCCTGAATCCGATTGGAATTAGTGGGGGGGAAGTGGGAGTGGAGACCCCAGAAGGGGTTGACTTGGGGTTTTTTAGAGCGAAAACCGCAAGGAATAATCTGCATGAACACTGTGGAGGTACATTGGAGCAAGGCAGCCCCCTCTGATATTAGGAGGGAAATAAGATAGACCTGTGAAACGAGAAGTCGACAAGCCCACACAACAGCGAAGAGAGAAGGGATTGCATGATAGTCGGATTTTGTTGGAGTACTGCAATAATGGAACACTGCTATAACTATAGCGGTAGGTTAGGGTGCATGATACGACATAGTCCACTTTTTAAAAGAAATTGGAATATCATCGATCTCTGAATATGATATTCATAAAGGACAATATGCTTTAAGAAGATAACCATTTACGATAGTAATACTATGTGCCATCGTGTAGTCCACGCCTTCACATTAGTGAAGAAAATCAAGTAGAAGCCTGGAATTTATACTGGGGGGCAGACTGTGTTGAGGGAAGGACCAGCTCTCGGGACCGAGATCAGTGTTTAGGGTGCATTCGTCTTGCTCAGTGCAATCAACGATTCATTGGTAGGGACAGAAATTAGAAAACTAGAAATTGAAGGAAAGGTCCGTAGACTGTGGTAGAGAAATTCAGAACCCCGAGAGGGACTAAAGTATAATCTGAAATACAGAATCTTCTATTATTCCCCCTATTCCGCAAATGAAAGAAGCGAGAGATAACTAGAGTTTGTCAAATTACAAAAGAATGCACCAGTGATATTAAAATAAAATGCAAAAGTGACAGTCCCGGTTTCAATTTTGAATTCGGGTTGTATCTCCTTGAATTGCTTTGTTACATAACATAATGAACAACAAGTTACGGATAATAAGTGAAAACCAAGACAGAGGTCATAGACTGTAAGGTGAGGCAGATAATCGGATTAATAATAATTAGAGCTTCAACAAGAAAGATGTAATGCCCATTCAATCATGCAACTACAGAGTACCCTTCAAGTGAACCTGTAGATAATCCGAATTTAATACATGAAAAAAGTAATATGCGTCACCAAAATGAAAACGGTAATGTCAAGTTATGACTTCAACATTAGTCAGAGGATAAGGAACTGCCCTCACTGTCAGATGTTTCCATATCCGACTCAACAGCGGAGTCATCAATAAACTGAAGAACACGAGGATCAACAAGAGTAGCCCTATAACTAGGCCTAGGGTTTAGGGCAACATAATCCCTTGAAAGAGATTCCGCGTATTCGGGAAGTAGAAACGGTTTTGGTGGACTTGGAAAAAATGAAGGGTTTTCGAAGAATGGAATATGTGAGCCGCGTCTCACTTTTGCCGCTTGCCTATACAATCAAGTAAACCATATATTAGATGAAGGGTAAATTAGACCCAAATAAATTAATCAATGAGGAAGCTGAACCGGTGTGACTTACTTACTGAAGAATGAAGTCTTCACAATCTGTTGTGCTGGCACTTCTTCCTCATCCAAATCAACTGCAGCATCAACGCCGCGTGTGTCTGCGGTAGGAAGAAACGGAGCTTGACGAATGACTGGTTTGATAAGGGCCTCAAAGATAGCCTCATCTTCCTCGAAGGCTAAAACATGACGTCCAGTGGCTCGGCAAGCCAGAATGCTAGTCCCTGCGCATCCGTCACATTTATGAGATGTCTTCCAAATAATAGAAAATGAAGGTGACAGAAGAATGTATTTAATACTCATTGAAATGTACCTGTAGCTGCCGTGCAGTCGACGACAACGGATCCAGGTTCGCAACACCCTTCCACAAGCATCGCCATGAAACCTGACGCCTTCTCTCTAGGACCACGCCATGGTTTGTCACCATTCATGGTGACCTCCTCGGCGAAGCATAGGTTCCTTAGGCAATCATCCTTGCCTACGGTGACGCCGACCTTCGCATGTGAAGGAACATGCTGGAACGGGAAGTCGTCCTCCGTTTTTGGTCCAGATTTCTTGACCACAAGAGCGATTGAAAACCGTTGGGTCTGAAACAAGAAAGAATCATTTATTAGTCAATCGTTTAGGTGAATTTCGGAATAAGACGAAAATGAATATGAAATGGTTATTACCGTCTTCTTGGGATCAATTGCTGATGTCAAGTGAAGGTGGTTCATACCCCACCAATCCACGAGAATCTTGAATCCATATTCTTTGCAGCATCCAAGAAGTTGGCTCCGGTGCGACTTTGAAGAGGATGGGTACATCACAATAAGTGCTCCATTGTCGTGTAGATAACCAGCTGCAAAGTCAAAGACTGGAATCAACCAGTCATCAGAGAAGTGGTTCCACGTCAGAATCGATGCAGGAGGAGCAAATATGGTAGGCACATGGAGTCCTTCTGGAACATCAACAAGAATCAAGTCGACCGCGGACTCTGTAGTCAGGACTCCGTCAAAGTATCGTTGTTTATCGCCAGCATGCTGCATTAAAACATTCAGAGGAGATTAAGTACTTGGAAAATTCCAAAAACGGTTTTGAAGACACACTGAAATTATAAGACAAGCGATGAACAAAAAGAATATGAGATTGGCATATATCATATTCATGTTCCATGAAGGATTGAATTCAATAGAAAATAAGCCAGAGAACTGAAATACCATGGATAAAAAGCCTTCGACGGCTTCAAGGGCCTTCTTGTCACGGGTTAGACCCCGCAACGAAATATTCAAAATGCATTCGTCAATAGCTGGGTCAGAATCCAAGTGATGAATAGGTGGCGTAAGACCATGAACGAGTCGATCCTGAGTCAGCGAAAAGTTGGACGACGTGTCCTTGACGTCTGCGGCGCTAGTTGCTAGCTCCTGCAAGGGAGTCTCGGCCTTCCTCTTCTTGCCCTTCTTTTTTGCCTTCTCTTGATCCTTCTCGGCCTTTGCTGCCAGTCTCTTGAGTTTTATATCCTCTGTCTTCTTCTTTGCCTCCTCCAGCCTCTCCACCTTCTTCTTGTCAAACGCATCCCGTTTGGCAATGGCCTTCGATCGGGCTTCTGGATCAAGTCCAGCAAACTCATCGAATTCAGGCTCAACAACCGGTGTTTCCTTCAATGTCTTGAACAAAGGTGCCTCCTTGGGTGGAATGGATCCCAAGTTGCACTCAATGTACCAAGGGCAGGCTTGAAGATGTGGAGTGGTCCAGTTTCGGAGCTGCCATGCTGAAAACATGCAGTCATCCCTCGATCTATCCAACCAAGCCGTCAGGAATGGTGGCAAGTCAGCCTTGGCTATGGCCTTCTTGGCATACAACTCGAACTTAAAATACCTGTGCAAATAAAAAAGAAGATGACAATGATGGAACATGTAACGTACAAATTCTTGTTTGGATTAAGCACACCAATATGATGACATCTCACCGAACTTAGTGAAGCATACAAAGCACGTACTCTAAAGCATAATTGAATGAACCACCAAAGAGGGTTTAAATTAGAGTAAAATGAATGAAAGGAAGTTTTAGCAAGCATCCCATGTTGCAAGAGTGACGCACTGATTTCAGTAGTCTCGGCACCGAGACTACCATCCCAAGGACCCTGAGCATGTACAAACGTGGAGAATCGGTAAAAGAAGTACATGAAGGAAGGAGTGAAAAATACCTATAGATGACACGGTGAACCGCCAGCATTGCGCCCTTGTAGTCTTTGAAGTTGTCTGACTTCTTGTAAGCGTCTCCCCCCCTAAACATACCCGTGTAGGCAATATCCCACACCTTCATTCTCCATCCCTCAATATATTCCTTCAGTGTTTTTGGTTCAGTTGGAACGGACATGTTCACAGGAACATTATCTGCCCGCATTATAGAGTCTAACAACTCGGAAGCCGCCTCTTCCAACTATCACATACAGTATCACGGATGTTAGATTTACAATCAGAAATCCATATCAGAGAGAAATGAAATAAAACAATAGTGAGGCAGAATCAAAAACGATTCATAGAATGCATACCCCTGAGTACCAACACGCCCTAGCCAGAAACAATGCCAACTTTTCCTCGTTCACGGGACGAGGTGGAAATTGACGCGCCTCTCTAGTGGGGCCGGATGCATTCATCCACTTCAGCCATTTCACTTTTGACTCCGCAGTAGCATTTGTTGTGGCCATCATTTGCAGCTTCTCTAGAGTTAACTCTGGAACTGAAAATAGATTCTAGTGTCGTTCGATCTGCATCAATTGGGGAAGAAGTAATGAATCACCATCTATATCTCAGAGAATCAACAAGTGAACTATGAAGTACGGATTACAACATACCTCCAAGAGCCAATCAGGTCCTAGGGCGGGATTGGCGACTGCCACTATCTTGGACAATTTTTTCTGGTACTTCTCGTTCGATTCTTTGATGGAGACCCTCATGGCCGTGGCAACTCCATCCGACGTCACATCCTCAGCCAAAATGTCCTCTTTATATTTTCGAATAGCCACCTCCGCCGCCGCCGAAATCTCTTGCTGAGACAATGCATATCACCCATGAACAATGAGAAAGAGAATCAAATGCACAGACCTTGTACATGAGTCCAATAGTGACAGTTGCTCACCTTGAAGATGAATGAAGTGAAGACCTCTAATGGCACCGTATACCATTTAGATCGAGTATTGTTCTGACAGATCTTGAACTCTTCGGCAGAGAGTAACTCAGTGAACTTGTCTAGTTCCATTGTCCCGTATTTCTGCACTCGAAAGAGTGTGTGTACGAGATTGGTTTTGACATGATAGCTCTCTGTATGCCTGTATCTCAGAAGACATTACAATTAGGATCATCGAACCAGAATAAAAAGTATTAGAGTTGGAAATCTAAATATAACAATCATATGAATTGACAACGGGAAGCTCACTTGTTGATGTCGTGCATAGCTTGCATCGCAACCCCAATACGTCCTCGTGTATCCAATACGATAGAGTCGACACTGATGTGCCAACTCCTGTCCGTGGCATGTAGCCGACTGATGTGGTTCATCCACGCAATTCTCCTGTGGTTTCCATTACAAATGAAAAACTTTTGATCCACCAAATGCTTGAGCACAGGATCGGACCTCAAGAAGTTGTTGAATTCATCATTGACGGAATTCCACAATAATCCCCATTCAATCTTCTCTGCATCAGAGAATACCTCACCGTCCCCATCTTCATTTGAGATAGAAACATAAAACACTCGAGCCCCTTCTTCGTACCCCCCCGTGAACTGATGCTCCAACAATGTCAAGTCGCAGGCCAAAGTTGGTCTCACTATTGGCATAGGCACAAGCCTGCACAATGGGATCTTCATGCGGGATGCCCGGGGGGATGCCTCCGTGGATGTCAACCTCAAACCGTGGAGAATTGAAACAGTGTCCAATTTCTGTGACTTCCTGATGTCATCCTCCATTGCATCCTTCCCCACTCCTGGAATATCCATATCTTCCTCGTCTGATTCAGATATAATTTCGGGATTTCTCTTATCCTCCATCATCGCAGAACCGGTGATAGTGGGGGGCTTCAACATTGACTTCGACATTAAGCTGGTCTGCGACAAGGTAGGATATCATGCGCGATTATTATAATGTAACGAGTAGCTATATGTATAGTTGTCATTCCACACTCCTACATCAAGCTGTTAAAATATGTCTCATAAAACATAAATATAGAAATGAGAATCCCATTCAAATGCCACATTCGCATTTGTCGTTCAATGGTCTATAATGCCCACAACACCATATCAGAATGTCGGCATCCGTGTCAACTACGGATGTCACCTCTAATTCTGCGTGATCACAAGTGCAGTACTCAATAGTCTCATGAGTTAGAGAATTCGAATCACTATCGTTTGTTGATCCAATAGAAGAACTCCTGGACCTGTCTCCACTCACACACCTCCCTAAGCCTCTACTAACACCCTGAATTCGTATTCCATGTTGCCTCGCAGAACTTACTAGTGGTTGCGATGGAATCTGGACTTGGTCACCCATCTCCGTCGACGTGTTCCGAAGGAGCTCGACCTCCACCTCTAGTGGCTGGTTCCCCACCGCCAGTGGCTGCAGTTGGACATCCACCTCCAGTGTCTCGACATGGTCCACCACCTCCAGTGGTTGAACCTCAGAGTCTTCTTCCACAAGGGGGGGCTTGGGGACCTCCACAGTTGGTCCCATCTCAGACGAGAGAATCCGTTCCTGCACATCACCAAATCAACCTCACCGTAAGCCAAATGAATAAGAACAAGCCACCAAGCGAGTCCAACAGTGCGGACTCCAAAACGACGTTGAGCAGGCCCTTGAGGCAGCATCACAATTCCGCACCCCAACAAATGAATACCAATCCGCATACATAAACTCCGGTGGCCAAAGCAAAGCTCAACAGCGTGGACTTTGTGCCTCATGGACGGTGGCCACACAGGCTGCACCCCACCAAATGAAAACCGAACCGCATACACAAACCCGTTGGCCCACGGGCAATCCCAACAGCCTGAACTTCAAGACCTCGGGGCCGAGACCTTGGGGAGCTGGCCTTCAGTGCTGCACCCCACCAAATGAAAACCAAAACGCATACACATGCAAGGGTCCCCACGGGCAAGCCCAACAGGCTGAACTTCATGCCCTCGGCGCCGAGACCTAGGGGAGCTAGCCTTCAGTGCTGCACCCCACCAAATGAAAACCAAAACGCATACACAAGAAAGGGTCGCCACGGGCAAGCCCAACAGGCTGAACTTCATGCCCTCGGGGCCGAGACCTAGGGGAGCTGGCCTTACAAGCTGCACCCCACCAAATGAAAACCAAAACGCATACACAAGCATGGGTCCCCACGGGCAAGCCCAACAGGTTGAACTTCATGCCCTCGGGGCCGAGACCTAGGGGAGCTGGCCTTCAGTGCTGCACCCCACCAAATGAAAACCAAAACGCATACACAAGCATGGGTCCCCACGGGCAAGCCCAACAGCCCGAACTTCATGCCCTCGGGGCCGAGACCTAGGGGAGCTGGCCTTCAGTGCTGCATCCCACCAAATGAAAACCAAAACGCATACACAAGAAAGGGTCGCCACGGGCAAGCCCAACAGGCTGAACTTCATGCCTTCGGGGCCGAGACCTAGGGGAGCTGGCCTTACAAGCTGCACCCCACCAAATGAAAACCAAAACGCATACACAAGCATGGGTCCCCACGGGCAAGCCCAACAGGTTGAACTTCATGCCCTCGGGGCCGAGACCTAGGGGAGCTGGCCTTCAGTGCTGCACCCCACCAAATGAAAACCAAAACGCATACACAAGCATGGGTCCCCACGGGCAAGCCCAACAGCCCGAACTTCATGCCCTCGGGGCCGAGACCTAGGGGAGCTGGCCTTCAGTGCTGCATCCCACCAAATGAAAACCAAAACGCATACACAAGAAAGGGTCCCCACGGGCAAGCCCAACAGGCTGAACTTCATGCCTTCGGGGCCGAGACCTAGGGGAGCTGGCCTTACAAGCTGCACCCCACCAAATGAAAACCAAAACGCATACACAAGCATGGGTCCCCACGGGCAAGCCCAACAGCCCGAACTTCAAGCCCTCGGGGCCGAGACCTTGGGGAGCTGGCCTTCAGTGCTGCACCCCACCAAATGAAAACCAAAATGCATACACAAACCCGTGTGGCCACGGGCAAGCCCAACAGCCCGAACTTCATGCCCTCGGGGCCGAGACCTAGGGGAGCTAGCCTTCAGTGCTGCACCCCACCAAAAGAAAACCAAAACGCATACACATGCAAGGGTCCCCACGGGCAAGCCCAACAGCCCGAACTTCATGCCCTCAAGGCCGAGACCTTGGGGAGATGGCCTTCAGTGCTGCACCCCACCAAATGAAAACCAAAACGCATACACATGCAAGGGTCCCCACGGGCAAGCCCAACAGGCTGAACTTCATGCCCTCGGGGCCGAGACCTTGGGGAGCTGGCCTTACAAGCTGCACCCCACCAAATGAAAACCAAAACGCATACACAAGCAAGGGCCGCCACGGGCAAGCCCTACAGCCTGAACTTCATGCCCTCGGGGCCGAGACCTTGGGGAGCTGGCCTTACAAGCTACACCCCACCAAATGAAAACCAAACCGCACACACAAGCAAGGGTCGCCACAGGCAAGCCCAACAGCCCGAACTTCATACCCTCGGGGCCGAGACCTAGGGGAGCTAGCCTTCAGTGCTGCACTCCACCAAAAGAAAACCAAAATGCATACACATGCAAGGGTCGCCACGGGCAAGCCCAACAGCCCGAACTTCATGCCCTCGGGGCCGAGACCTTGGGGAGCTAGCCTTCAGTGCTGCACCCCACCAAATGAAAACCAAAACGCATACACAAGAAAGGGTCCCCACGGGCAAGCCCAACAGGCTGAACTTCATGCCCTCGGGGCCGAGACCTTGGGGAGCTGGCCTTACAAGCTGCACCCCACCAAATGAAAACCAAAACGCATACACAAGCAAGGGCCGCCACGGGCAAGCCCTACAGTCTGAACTTCATGCCCTCGGGGCCGAGACCTTGGGGAGCTGGCCTTACAAGCTGCACCCCACCAAATGAAAACCAAAACGCATACACAAGCAAGGGCCGCCACGGGCAAGCCCTTCAGCCTGAACTTCATGCCCTCGGGGCCGAGACCTTGGGGAGCTGGCCTTACAAGCTGCACCCCACCAAATGAAAACCAAACCGCAGACACAAGCAAAGGTCGCCACAGGCAAGCCCAACAGCCTAAACCTCAAGCCCTCGGGGCCGGGACGTAGGGGAGCTGGCCTTCAGTACTGCACCCCACCAAACGAAAACCAAACCGCATACACAAGCAAGGGTTTCTACGGGCAAGACCAACAAGGTGATCTCGCGGCCGAGACCAAGGGGAGCTGGCCTAGAGTGCTGCACCCCACCAAATGAATACCAAACCGAAAACACCATAATCGGTGGTCAACCGAGACCAACTGTCTGGGATCCGTGAGCTTGGGGAGCTGGCCTTACAGGCGGTACCCCACCAAATGAAAACCAAATCGAAATCACAATCATCGGTGGCCCTAGTCTGAGGCCAACAGTGTGGATTTCTTGCCCGCGGGGAAGGAGCTGGCCAACTAGCTTCACTCAAAACACGGCAATGATGATTCCGAAACCGAAGAAAATTGAATCAAGCCACAGAGAACGAGAACGTACCTCCCGATTCCGGTTGGATGCATCACGTCCCGCTTCCGTGATTCCAGGTTGGCCCCTCTTCGACCGCAAATTCCGGTCCGCCATAACGCAGATTGTACAGCTTGATACAAGAGCGGCGATTGCCCAGTTGAGCATACACTTTGAGAGCTTCCAGATTCGCCGTGGAGAGTGACCGAAGTGAGTCAAAGGGGAGAAGGCGGCGCAAATTCTGTCCCTTAGGGTACAGAAGGTGCATGGCGACCCTGAGAGACGGCGGCAAGGGGCAATGTCGATGGGGGACGGAGCCCAAGTCAAAGTGGATGAGATACTTCCTTCCTTCTTCGTTACAAGACTGCTTAAGACTTTGTTGGAGCCGAACTTCATTGAAGATGGTAGTTAGGAGGGTATTTCTAATATATTTGGGGATCGAGGTCTCATGGTACCTTCATGAAATTTGGATTTTTCAACGCCTTGAAGTATTTCCGCTATTTAACTGTAAATCATAAATATGGTAAGAGGTCCAAATGAGGAGCATCTGGGCACTGGAAATGAATTCTGGGGAGGTAAAACATGTCAAATTTCTTTTAGTAAATTTTCCGTCGATGACGAGTGGAATTACAACCTAGCCCTAGTCTTTTCATTATTATAGGAACTCTGTGGAATTCGACGCATATATTTGAATGTTTAGAAAATGTGGTAATCTGTTGTCAACCCAATGGACAACCTCCTAATATGTGCATATGTGGTATATCGAATCCTGCACAATGTAACTCTGAGTCATGCTTCATTTCAATGCCCCCTAAACCCTAAACCCCCCACAATGGATGATATTTGGTAATTCACTATATTCCATTATCTGTATGAAGTAAACTATGTTGGATTCAGCTCTATTATTCTATCAATAGTCACATGTTCTTTATTAGAAACCCTCTGCGTGTCTTACTGTATTTAACAATACTAGTCACTATCATTTTATGCTGTGGTCAGGGCTTCCCAAAAATTGATGGAATTGGAAGTGTTTCCAAATCATGTAATTCTTTTCGAGGAGACTCTTAGTAGGTTAAGCATGTTCCCTATGACATTCCTTCATGTGGATCCCATGCATGTTGGCATCGTTTAGTTAATTCATTTAGCACCATAGACCTTCTACAGTTCTACCTTCATATCTCCCATGTGCATCTAATAACGATTATTGTCTAAGGAATCTTTATGTTGCCACTTCTCCGCAATGCTTAGTTTTGTGATTTCAATTGTACATAGCTTTTCCAGTTAAAATATGTAGTATCCATTGGTATAAATCATATCATTTGCGGGATAAGTCATTGGCGGTCACATTATTAATCAGGGATTCCGTGCATAAAATAAACGACATTATATAACTAGGTAGGATGGATCCCAGACAGTAAAATTTAGTTATTTAAAACAAGCCTCTTTACTGCATTTACACATGAGGAGTACTGTTTCATTGAGGACAGCAAATATACGGTTATGAGTATTAATGCTAGTCGCCGCCATTCGATGAGGACCTCTACTCATCAACAAATATGGAGACTAACTGTGTTATGATCCACAGGTTGCATATATCCGTTAGAAAGTTTGAATTGATCCAGATATATCAATGGTGCCGAATTCCTTCTTCTTTCTCTTGATTTGGAGGGGTGTTTATTTTCTTCTATTGAAGTTCTTCTTCGACTTCAAACTTCAGATTTAGTTCACTGCAAAACGTACCTTAGACTCCTGGTGCTCACTAATTCAATTCAGTTTATCCATCATGGAGGAGTATATACATATGGTGGTCATCCGAGCTAACGATGAAGGTGTGCCTGTAATTTTCCCAGTAGGAACAGATGGGCTTGCCGTTGTTTCGGCTTTAAGATTGTCCCTCAGATTTCACTTTAGGCTTGATTCCATTCATGTAGATGAAGAGGTCTTTGAAAATGAGTCTGGTAACCTTCGTCACAGTGTTGGGCAGATGCCGGAAGTTGGGGCCTCGGATATTCTGTGGAACTTGAAACCTGGTAGTTATCGAGCCTACGGAGTGCCTATTGCCATTGAGTCCAAGCCTACGGATACGGGAAGTTTTCTTGGGTCCTTCGCTTCTAGATTTCAAACTCCGCCTTTGACCAATGTCAAGCTAGAAAGTTCTGCAGACATGGTCACCAATCTCAACTCTGACTCCGACGGGATTTCTCCAGTAACACGATTTACTATGAAGACTTCATCTTCGGTAGAGTCATTGCCGAGGTCATTGCCACCTTCTCGCGTATTGAATTCAATCGAGTCGCCTAGCCTAGGTCAATCGGATGATTCAGTAACATCGGTAGTTAATTGCTTGAGGGGACTGCGTACATTGAAAGGATGTAGGAACGTTTTGTCTAAAATAGACTACGGTAATATTCAAATTCATAAAGTGACTGTATTGCCTCCATCGTTTAATGGCGATGTCATATTTGAATTGCCTGCTCTTGATAACAGTAGTACCGTCTCTTCAGCGAAACAAATGTCGGGGATGGACAAGCGTTACGATGGACACGTCTGGTCAAAGACGGTGACCACGAATATAGTCAATCCAATGGGCTTGTCGTTCCGCAAATCCGTTTGCGTGGGACATCTTCGTTGTGTGAATACTGAATGCGACTTCCTTCATCGAGTTCACAGAATGAGAGATGTAAATGAATTAGAGTGGGAAGGACTATCTCCGCTACCACTAGATGTTGGACAACCACATCCGCCTGGTTCCACGCTTGTATGCAAAATTTGTAAGGAGCCTCCTGCTTGTGTGGCGCGTTGTAATGTACACGTGTATTACGTTGCAGGCAAGTGCACTTTCAGTAGGGCATACGTCCATCTTGGTCATCACGAGCATCCAGTTAAGGATGGTGAACTCAGAGATATGAAATCCATATCACGTACTCTTATTGGGGAGCAATTGGAACGGACTCCTTCTGCCACGAATTCCGCTATAGTCCTAGAGGCAACAAAGGAGCTCCTAGAAGGTCTTCTTCTATGTCCTGACGGAATGCAACCGAAGAGTATGGACCTTGCCTCCCTTGTTCCTGTACTCGAGAAATGCAAATACTTAAGCTCCCCGAGCATAAGGAATGAGGTAACTTCCTTCAAGTTCTTGCGTAAATTCGGAGTGCTAGATAGCATTACTAGGTTGAGGGGGTCAAGCACATGGGCTTTTGTGCAGGAGAGCAAATTCCCAGGTCAAGGGACCGACATAGATAAGGTATTCCTTTTCAAAATGTCTGAAGTGGGGCCAGGGAGTGGAGTCGATTTGGTGAAGCGAATGCAATCTGGAGGAGACCTTGAAGAAGCATGGATCATGTTTGATCACGTTAAGCGTGTAAAAGATTGGACGACCATGGCGTGTCACGTGTATGACTCCGGATTCTGTCGTGTGATGACAATCGCTTGTTGTGACATGCAATCTGAGGATTGCGCAGCGCAGGTTCTTTTTTGGACAAACCTCAATTCAGTTGTAGAACGACATGGTGTGGCTAGGACGCAATTTAAGGGCTTCATGGCAGACAGCGCGCAAGCAAACTGGAATGCGGTGAGGACGGTGTATGGATCGGGGGATATTTCCGTACCAATGCTCAACCGTGAAAGGACATGTCTTTTTCACTGGACTCAATCCATGGAAAAGCATACAAAGGCAGATATTCGAGGAGACTTGCAGGATCAACATCGTGTGCTATGTAAGCAGTACAAGAATGCCACTTCAACGCAACAATCCGAGGAACGGTACTTAGCCATCAGGGCGTGGTGGTTGTCATCAGGTGCCACCACGGTGGAAGGATTGCGCAAACTAGAGTTGTGGCTTTCGTTCTGGCATTTCCGTTATCGCCAATGGGGAGGCTTCATGGAACTTGTAATTTCCTCACTGTTTTCTCCTTCATTTGTAACAATGTTTGTTATTCCTTTTGTCAAATTAGTTCTGTTGTTACATTGTCAAATGTTCCACTTCGGTTAGTTGTGGTGCAGACGTAGGTTCCCCATAACAAACGTCTCGGTCCCGAGACGATGGTTAGTAACCTCAACGCTCTGCACGTTGACTATTTAAAACTCGCGTTTCTCCATTTCATCTATGGTCATAGTCTTCAGTCTTCTGTGGTCTCTGACAAATATATTTATGCTTTTGCTTGGCATCCTGGGAAGACTCGCATGTAGAGCTGACACATATATATACCCCTGTGATTTCAGGATCTAACTGCATCCGAGAAAGCCGAAATGCCGTCTTGCAACCTTGCGGAAACTGTGCACAATAAGTGGCTTCAGCAATCTGGGAAGCGTGGGAACGACTTATATGTAGCTACGGTCAATGACTTTGTCAAAGCATTCATGCAAATGGTCAAATATCACCAATATCTAAAGGGAAATGAAGGAGGGACAGGACCAGGGAAGGAAGAGTTATTGTTACGAGTTGCCCAACGTTCCGCAGAGCGAACTGGTAACCCGAAATCACTAACTGAAGCTCTGTCGTCTATTCCAAGTGTTGAAGCTTTCATCAACAGAGAGCCTCATCTCGAAGGTCAAGAAGTTTTTGGATCACAAAAGAAGAAAGCAGACATGCCACTTGGATGCGAGTACGACTCACACCGACCGGACAAAGTGAACTTCTCACATCCTTGTCGGCAAACGAGATCCTTCAGAGCGAGTTCAAGTGTTCAAAATTTGAACACAATAGTGGAGGACATTACTCCAAGTGAAGATGTTGAAGTTCTAGATGCATTTTCAGTGGAGGTGAATTTGAGGCAGACTGCAATTCCAAATTCGACTCATGTATCAGCAGTTCAAGAAAGCATGTGTGACGAGATGCAGTGGCACATTTCACGACTACCAAAAACATCAGCAAAGGCGTGCTTTGCTCTTCAGGCAATGACAAAGAAAAAATGCACAGCTCTAATAGTGCAAAACAACACTGCAACAGCGGCTCCGACATACACAGGTATGATGGTCAATTACAAGCAAAATCGTAATGATCGTATGCAATTTTTCTTTTGCAATGACGACATTGAACGATGTGTCAAAGGATCACGGCGGAAATGGGTGCTCTCTGTACCACCTGTTCCTGTTATTTGGCCGGTGAAATTAGGCACCCAATTGATGGTGGCCGAAATTCTAGCTCTTAAAGCAGCCGGTTTCCAACTTCCACAATGCCACCTCATTTCCCCAAGGAGGTTGTTTGGTGGAGAAGCGGGCATTGAAATTGTACATAATTATCACATTCCAGATTCAGCTGATGAACATCCTACAACTCGGACTGGGAAGGTCGTTCGCCGAAATCCAAAGGCTCCCACAACAAAACACCAAAACAACTATGCATCGGCCTTAACTCTGAATGCCCGCATTGTAAGCGTAACTATGGTCCTTCACCCTAGTTTTGGATGCATAGTAGCAATGGACTCGGGAATAGAGCCCCGGATTGAGAAATACATCCTTACTATTTCCTCATTTCCGGACTGCACCTGCCCTTATTTCAAGGAAATGAAGTTGAAGTGTTTGGGGAAGCGTGGAGCTTGGTCAAATTGCAAGCATCTGTACTTTGTTCTCAATGTCATCTGCAACCTTCAATCTTCCTCAGATGTCTTCATCCATGCTTCAACATTTAGTTTCAATGAGGTCAAACGAGTGCTTCTTAGCGGAATCCTGAAACATTTGAGATCAAATTAGGATTATTTGAAGCATGGATACTACTGTCAATATGTTGATTTTGTTTCACATATATGAATGAAAATGTAGTGAGACTACAAGGGCCACTACTTCGATACATTGAGCTTGCATTCTATTTGCTTTTTGCATGTTGTTAATGTATACATGTTCATAGTCATCTTCTGATTTTCTACATGTTCTGACATCCATCCATTTCTCTAATAAATTCAGTGATATCTGAAATGACTGTGTACCTTCAAACGGGATCTTCATTGTTAGTGTGCAAGCACACTGGCAATGTCTCAAGTAGTTCGGTGAATTACATTGAAAATAAGTCTTTTGCAGTTTTCCTGAATTGTAGCTGCCACTCTGCAATCTGCCATGCCACCACAGTTATAGGGTACTTACTGTAAGCAGTTATAGATCATACATTACAAGTGTAGACTTTTTGCAGCGGTACCTTCTTCCTCCATTGGGTTCAAAATATTCATATATTGTCGTAGAGATGTGAAGGTACTCTAAATCCTTCGTGCTATGCAAACTGACTTAATGTAGGCCATTATTCACCCTAATCTTTGATGGATTCTAAATTTATTGTGGAACTACTTTCATCCAATTCTGTAATTTAGTTCCATCGTGAACAAGTACTTCAGTCCTAAACTTTTTCAAAGTACTATCTTCGTAACGAGGAGGTAATGTCTTCCATTTTATTAATCAACTTTCAACATGATCCTAGATTCCTAAACCCTTTAACTTTTATCATCTACGTTAATCTTCATTGTGCACTACTTCCATCCAAAATGTACATCCAATATATTCACCCTAATTTTTCGTCCATTTTTTCCATCCGAATTCCTATTTCCAAGTTTTTCATCCAAGTTTTTCATCCAATTGTCTGTTTTGTATTTGTCATCCAAGTTTTTCATCCAACTCCATAATTTCAATATTTTCATCCAAGTTTTTCATCCAAATTCAATATTTCAATATTTTCATCCAAAATTTTCATCCATCTACCTCTTTCACGATTTCTCATCCAATAGTTTCATCCTAAATTTTCATCTACTTTCATCTCAATAGTGAACAACTTTCATCCATTTCTATCATATGCTTTCATCCCTGCCTACTCTACTTCCATCTACTTTTGGCATGGTATTTTTCCTATTATTTTTTTCTTTGCCTCTATTTATTTTCATCCATCTTATCATTGAACTTATTTTTAATTTACGCTAACTTGCATCCAAATTTCACAAAATTTACTCAAATTCTATGTCATATTCCCCCTATTTCCCATTTTTTTCATTAATTATTTCCTATTCTTTCTTAAATCCCCACTCCCTGCTCTTCATTCCCCGCTCCCCGCTTCCCGCTCCCCGCTCTACGCTCACGCGCTAGCAACATTGTGTTTGATTGCCATTGGTAAAACCGGATGATGCCCAAACGGTAAATAATAGGGTGAAAAAGAAGCGAGAGAAGCTTATTTACTAAATCAATAGCCCATTGTTATCCAAGGAAGTTATAAGTTCCAATCTCCATGATGTCCCTTCTTCAAGCTATACTTTCAAAGCCCCCTCTTGAGGATTTGCACCATGCACTCCGCCAATCCATCTACTTCAGGATGATCTCTTGAAGTAGTGCGGTGATCAATCATTGCTTGTTCACATAAGGCTTGAAATTCTCCGAGAAACTCGCGTCCTTGGTCAGTCAATACCTCCGTTAGAACTCCAAAGCGACTCAAAACACGATCCAAAAATGAATATGCAATCCCTTCACTGAACTTGTCAAGTAATGCCACCAACTCAATCCATTTAGAAAAATGTGCGATCATCACCAACACATACTTGTTATGTCGTGAAGTGAACAATGGTCTTGTAAAGTCCAAACTCCATCGACAGTCCAATCCCATGATTGGCAACAGTTGTAACTGAGGCATCAGGGCATTAAAAGATGTCCGTACTCTATCGCACATTGTGCATCTAGCTACCAATTGTTAAACTTGCATTTGCATACCTCGCCACCAATAGTGAATCTGCAGCAAATTGTGAATTCTCCGCAATCCAAAGTGCCCCAAATCCTCGTGTGCATGCATTATCAACTTCACTCTCTCATGAGGTGCCAGTACTACCTTCTTGTCGCCATCTGGCCAAACTCAAAGCAAATGAGTTCCCTCCCATACAAACCGCTTATTGTAGAATCCAATCTTTCTCCTTGGCTGACGTATTGACCGCCAATTCACCATGCTTCAAGTATTTCATCACCTCCACGTCATCAAAAATATCCTTGGCGCCTCCAGACTCTTCACCACCATCCGCATCCATCGTGGCCACAATGGCTTTCTTGGTTTTGTTTCCAGTCATCGCCAATATATTCAAATAAGTGGCAGAATGCCAGCCTGGTAATAAATCCTAAATACTCCACATGGTCATAATAAAACTTACATTTGTTCGGATGTAGTTTTAACCCATGAAGTCTTAGTCTAGCAAAAAGCTCCTTCAAGTGAGTTCTATGTTGTTTTTGATTTGTGCTATAGACAATAATGTCATCAATGTCGCATTTCACAAATCCAAGGCAGAAAATATGCGATCGATAACTTTTTGAAACTCAGCAGCTGTATTTTTCAAACCAAATAGGAAGAACCTCCATTGATAGAGTCGGTTCTTTCCATCTTCATCAATTTTCTAGAACAATGTCTTTCCCTTATCACCTTCTCGAATACCAAGTTGGTGATATCCCGACCGGAGATTCAAAGTGTTGAATACCTTAGTATGGCCGATGGCATCAACATTCTCCTCCGGTGTTGGCATTGCATAATGATTTGACTTCGTAAATTTATTAATTCTACGATAGTCCCCACACATCTTTTTCTCGATTCAATTATTAAAAATGTCATTTTGGGATGACATAACCGTTGCCAATACATACTTACAATCCGATGGTGCTACTTCCACCAATCCAGCCTCCAACAACTCCTTGGTCCGGGCTTGAATCATCTTGCATTCTACTTCATCATACTTGTACGGCTTGTGATAAATTGGTGCATCATCCGTCAAGTTAATACGTACTTCTTGTCCCTTCAATACTCCCAAATCCTTGAGACTAAAGGCAAAACAATCAACATACATCATGAGGAACTCTTGCTCCCCTATTTTCTCTGCTTGACTTTTCAGGCCTACCAACGATTTCCAAGTTTCCTTGGTCATCGCCTCCTTCCGATCTTCCTTTGAAGCAGATTTTTCCACCTTTGACTACTTTTGCACACAACCTAGAGTAGAGTCCTTTTGCTCCACTCTAGCCATGCCATATTGCTCTTCCACTTGGCTCAAATGCCATAGCTCATCACTCTGACCTTCAATATGGCCTTCAAAGAATATTTTTTCCATATGTTCTTCCAATTCGATTTTGTGTTTGTCCATTTCTTCCCAATTAGGCCAACTCATTCTTGGAGTTGTGAAAAATGGAGTATCCTTCCATAAATCCCATAGATGAGCTGTGAAGGCCTCTTTGCCCCCAAGCATTATGTCTGAACTACCAGAACTTAATGGTTTCATGGCCGCTCGTAGCTCATAAAAACCCAAGTGACTTGATAGTGTTGAAGCTCTATGCTCTTGCTCTGCCACAACGTGATACTATCCAAAAGAGACAATTTAAATCCATGGCTTGGCTAATAAGATATTGTCTCTAGAATTCTGTGATACCTGGGACATTGGTAATGCCCATTTGGAACTCCATAGTTCATTTCCACTCATCGGCATTAGGCTCCACTATTTCTTCAGTGCGAGCATCCCACACTAAACCCAGTCCATTATCTTTAAAGGTATAGGACCTTGAAAAACTCACCAATGTAGGCAAAGCCCTTTGTGGTTCACCTTTGCGGTTGACAACTGCTAATGGAGCTGGATCATCATGATAAACACACCTGGATGATCGGTGGAGATCCAAAATGTTTTTCACATATACATCGGGTCGTTGAATACGCCCCACTGCTACATGTAACAACTCAAGTGGTGCCATATTGGTCCACCAAAGCCGCGGTCTGTAAGCTTGTGAATCCACTACAGCCGCATCCAATAGAATGGGAATTCCATGAATGCGATGGATACTCTCAAGTGTGCGTGTACGTGAAGTATTTACTACGGGTACATTTTCAATAATATACCCTGATGGTCGCGGTTGAGAAGTCTAAATAGAATGTATCACCCATGCCATATCATAAAATTGTGAAGAACGGTTGTCCTTTAAGCCATTCTGCTTACCCGCCATAGACATGCCTTGGCATGGCCAACCCGCAATAATTAAATCCACATGCCCCAATCATATAATGTCTTCATGTGAAATCAAAGAAATATCGTTCAATAATACAACAAATGTGGTTTTGATAGTGTTGGTGCTTAATAATGATAGAAAAGCTTGGTGCATTCGTCAAGCATGACGCTTGTCCACTTGTCGTGCCATATCGTCGTTGTCCACATAAATATAATGCCTCACTTTTACACCTGCTTGCAATACTGCAGCCAATCCACTACCAATACTACCAAATAACTCCAAAAGTGTAATACCTTCTTCTAGTGGCTTCTAATGGATCATAGAAGTATCCAGAGGTGGACTGACAACATCTGCACCTCCACCTTCCTCCTCATTTTGTGGAAACAAAGATTGTTATCACGCCTCCTAAATCATAGTTTTTGCGGCATATTGTAGCTCAGCGGTATTGTTCCACGTCGATTCTACCCCAGATTGATATAATTCTTCGCCCCCAACTTCCAAAATTTGAACATCATCCGCTTCTGGAATTGAAGCGATCATAGAAGGATTTTCAAAATCCTCTTCAAACCAAAATGGGCCCTTTGCTACAAGTCTAAAAAAACAATAGAGACTAGCCAAATGGGTGATTGCAAGAAAGACCAGTCCTATGAGGCATTACAATTGAAGTGACAGAGTTGGTTTTGGTCGTAACTTTTGGAAATTGAAGCCAATGGACTTGAAATTTTTATGGAAGATTTCTAACTTGGAAAACATGAGATTTGTTATTTTTCAAAAAAATTAAAAAATAATGTTATAATTAAATGTCAATTTAGCTAATTTGTCACACTTTGCGGTTTAGAGGTTTTTAGTACTGTGAATTATCCAAAAAACATGATGTTCACTTGACTTTTGTGGCCTATTCCCACACTAGATGGGCATGTGCCCACCAAAAGGAATTAAAAAAAACACGATTCTTTATCCTCAAAGTGCATGCAAATAGGGGTCCCTTGTGCATAGCACTTCAAACTTTCATGATGGTTTCAACTTTTAGTTTTTGGTGAAATGTAATCACTATCAAGTCTTTATAAATGGCCAATTTTTAGTTTTTTTTATTCATGATTTTTTAATTTTTATTAATTTTCATTTAATTTTATCTACTTTCTATAATAAACTGTCATTTTTTTAAATGGTACTGTTTCAGTATTATTAAGTACTCAAAAGTACTATTGGCCGTGATTTTTCAGATCAACAGCTGAGATTGTTCTGTTTTGTAGTACTCCTAATACTGCTAGTATTGGATAGAAAAAATGCAGTTTTTGACCAAACGCTACCAAAATCGTTTGGTCTTTCTTACAATCACCCAAATTTTTGGTGAGAACTCGTATAAAACAAGCTAGCAGTTGAGCCTTGCGTCCATCTCCTACTTACCATCCCGGTTTATATGCCGTTGTCTCCTCCCAAAAGTCTAAGGTGAAACCCATAGGGTATAACACCATAGCCCCTACCAAAACATCATAAGATTTGGCCTCCGTACTATAGCTTTCACCTTCATGAAGCTAGCATCTTCAACATCATCATAGTATAGTCGTAATGCCAACTCGCTCCGTATGATGCCATTTGCTTGCTCCGTCCCTCCCATAGAAGCACTAATCGTCTACAAACATGTTTTTAATGTATCCTCGGTCAAACCTAAGCCTTCAATGGCTGAATCACCCAGCATCAAGGGTTGTGCACTGGAATCCAATAGTACCCGTCGAGGTACAAAAACTTTCTCTTTGGGCCCAACTAATTAGAAAATGCCTTGAAAATTGTCAAGTACCACCATTTTTAGAGTGATGGATGACTGCTCTATTGTCGGACGTGTTGGCATGGTCTTCAACCGAGTAGCTGTTAATAAAAGCCCCTTCGACTCAATCCAATCACCATCAGTCGTTGCTTGTGGCTCAAGCATAGTTTCCATAGCACTAACTAATGTTGAGGTGCCTTCCTCACACATGGTAGCTACCAATTGAAACACTATAGTAGCACTGAACTGTAGCATGTGCAATCATGGATGCTGAAAACAATGGAGCATAACAAATGGTAGTAGCTACCTTAAAAAGTGTGTCCGTATCGAGGCCACTAGTCTTCGTAACTTGAGTAGCCCGACGATTGCTAGAGTTTCAAATTAGTGGAACCATGGATGAAGTGAGCACCACATCTTCCAATGTGAATGACTCTGACAACCTAACTTGTCGGTTGGCTTCACCTTGTTGTAGATCCAACCCCGAACTCGTCCCTCGTGGTGCATCATGCACCATGGTCTTACTCCGTGTTGTAGCAAAGGCATCCCTTGGCGGCCATTGGCATCCGCCATACCACATAACATGTGGTCCTCCTCTTTTGTATAAAAGGACGTTGTGGTCCTTTGTGAAGAAGATCCCTTGGCTTCTGTGGTAGCACTCATTGCTACTATCTTAGCCTCCAACTCTGTAAATCGGGCCTTCCACGATTTCTTCTCTCCTCCTACAAACTTGGTGTAGTATAGTTTTTTCTAAGACAAAACCAAGGCAATTCCAAAAAGGTTCATTTAAGGGGGAAAACTCAAATTAGCTTAGTGTTTTAATTAGCTAATGTCACTTTGTAGGTAAATCTCTCTTTCTTTCAAATTTCAAAGATATTATTTGTTGCAATGAGTTATGTTGGTAGGAGTTGGGATAAGTGGATTATTTCTATTTTCCTCACACTAGTAGTCCATCAATTAGCAATTTCTAGGTTTTATCCCACTATGTCTGTGAATCTATCTTTTCAAACAATGTCAAAGTAAATGGATAAATCAATATTCAAATTCAATTGTCACTTTTCAATAGTTGTTTTTCAATGGTCACAAAACAATAGTCAACTTAACATATCCCAGGAAATAACATTACATTTAAATTTAAAATTGTACAACCACAAGGTAAAGTACATACAAAGGAATGCATCAACGATCTATGGAGAATTAGAAGTTGAAAATATACTTGCAATAACTTGACTTAGATGGGAATACAAAAACTACACACAAGGTATAACGAACTATTTAATAGTTATTTAATAATATCTTCTAACTTAAAATTCCAAAGTTCAAGCTAAAGAAATCTCATGTAGAATACTACCACTACAACATTAACAATTTCTAAATTGTCAAAATCCACTACTGATTGAGATATGGATTCTATCCATAACAAAAACTCTTGGCCTTCAACTGCAGTTTCAACCACATAAGAAAATATTAAGCGCTAATAGACTTTAGCAATTGACAAAATCAATAGTCGCATGTTCAATGTGATCTTTTCAATAGACAATTTAGTAGCGTGGCTATTCAATGATCAATATTCAATAATCTTTTATGTGCAAAATCAAGTTATCATAACGATAGTCGTTTCATCAATAGTCTTTTGTAACCAACTCAATACTTTCGTTTAAAATTATTCTTCATTTAATCATTCAACCTAAGCTTACTAGTCCCAAAGGACCAGTAAAATTCCTTCACTTCATCTTCACATGTTGTAATTCAATACTTGTATCAACTTTATGTATAATAATTAATTTATTATTCTCACAACCTCTCGGCAATAATGCTTCAAATTAATTTAATTCTCTTCACACTTTTAATTGATTATGTAATTAATTTGCCTTACAAATTCTCTCGGAGTTTGCTTCTTTAATAATTATATAAAAAAAATTAAACTCTCAAAATTATCACACAATGCTCCGCAGTTATTCTTTCCAAGAAAAATCAAATCTATATGTGTTCTAAATTGCTCACAATTAATCACTCGGCAATAAATATTAAGAATTAATTATTATCAATCAATTGGCCAACCAGCTCTTTCTTTTAATCGCAAAACACTATGATAATTAATTAAAAATTCATGCTCTTAAATTGCTTCCACAACAAAGTACATTTTAATTCTCCACTTAAGGAAATTATTTATATCACTCAATTCTATCAACAAAACTACAAGGATTACAATAAATGATCTCACAATATAACTCTCTAAAAATGAACAATTAATTCTTTAAGCAATTACAAAATTTCTCTTTACACTCCAAATCAATAACCAACAATTATCTCTCCAATTCCCTCGGCAAAAATATTAAAAATTAATTTATAAATTAATTGCTCTCAATTAACACTCAACAATAAGGCTTTAATTATGTTAAATTGCATTATCCTTCACAAATAACACTCAAAGAATGACAAGTGATAACACAAAAATTATCCTCCACAATGATCAATAAATTTCAATTACTCTCCAAACTTCACTTACAATTATAAAAATATCAATATGCTTAATAAATTAACACATACACAATTGCTTCCATGGCAAAGCACAAATAATCACACAAAATTACTTAGTCTAAGCTCAAGCTATGAACACTCAAGAAGATACAATAAATTCACACAATAACACATGAAAAACAAAGAATGCAAGAGAGAGAAAACAAGGATAGAAAAATACTTATACCAAATACAAGATTTGAAAAGACATGAGAGACAACCTTCCCAACTCCAACTACCTTAACTAATTCTAATTTCATCCATTCAAAATAAAATCATCAAATTTAATTCATTTCCATTCATTTTAAATTATCCTTTTGAAATTTAACCACATTCACACAATAATTGCAAAAATGAACAAATTATAAAGTTAAAAGTCTCACACTTGGCCTTTTTAGAATCACTTCCTTTGGCATCTTTGGCTCCCTTAGGCTTCAATTCTGGATGCAGCTTCTAGCAACTAGCCTCTCCATGGCCCTTAACACCACAACCAGAGCAGAATCTACCAATTTTGGCGGGGGGTTGGTTGGTGTCTTCTTGCAATCTCATCAACAATGACCAACCCCACTACAATTAAAACAAGTAATATCCGCATCCCCCACATTAGCTAGAATGCTAGCCTTAGCGGATTTAGTCTTCTTGGGTTGTTTCTCCTCCTTTCGCAAGAACCCCATGACTACTTTTTCCTCCAAGAGATTGATCTCAATTTTCTCAGAGGTCTCAAAAACATACCTCAAAGTAGGTGGGACAGCCTCACCTTGAACAAGAGTTTTGAGCTCTTTATCCAAGATGTTGTACCAATGTTGAACAACTTGTTGCTCAGTTACTCCGTAAGTAGTGGCAATCAACCGCCTGAGTCTTGAATGCGCCTCTCACAACGATTCATCACTTTCACGTGCAAACGTGCGAAGTGACTTTATTTTATCAGCCCTTTGTCCATAGTAATCCCACTGTAGCTACAAAAAGAATTGAGCTGTGGAATTGAAGGGGGGTGGATTTGGCACTAACACTAGGCCTGTAGTCACGGTGGCCTCTTGGCCCCCCACGCTCGTGCCCCCTTCCTCCTGCTTTCCTTTGCTAGTAGGCACTATAGTAGTGGATCCCCCTCCCCAAACATCAGCATAGTTTGGGGTGTAGTAATCCCGCCAGACTAAGATCTCAATGGAATGAACAAGCTCAAATTTCCCATAGTCCGCCAAAGGTCCCCCTTCAAGACACCCAAATAATGCCCTCCACACCATATATGGGTTGAAACTAGCATTTTGGGACTTTTGAAGTTCACACCATATGGTGAACTCCCTACGAAAGTCATCCACCTCCATGGTGTCATTGGCACCAAAAAACCGTCGGACTCCCGGATCAACACCTCCATATGGTGTAGTCATCTTGTCCCACACAAATATAGATTCGCTATGAGCAAGTCTCACCCCGTGGTCAACTGCGATGACGGGTAGCTCTCTTCCCTCGTCACGTTCAATATCTTCCACCCAATCTACTTACTCGTCGATAAAATCTGGAAATAAATCACTTGGGATCTTCCTACCCAAGAAGGGCCTTTGACTTCAAAGGCGCACCGGTACAACGACGCTAGTATTTGATGACTTAGAAACGGTGTCCCTAGAAAATGGTGTCCCGCTCCTGGTATAACCCAGCCTCCCAGGCGGATCCAACTTTTACATATAAAACAAATTTTATATGTAAAGTTGCCAAGCCTCGTGTATTCTTTCCATAACCTTACAATAAATCGTAGGTGACACCTCTATGTCAAGGAAACCAAGTGTTAAAGAATCCCAAACACTAGATGCTATCTCAAGACACCAACCTTGTTTCCACTACCATGTAGTGTGGAACAAGTAGTCCCTAGCTTGAAACTCGGTGAAGATCAATGAGAATGTTGGCAATTGAATTGCCCCCTCGAAGATGTGTCTCACCACTTCTCAACATTGACCCTTGTTCTTCAACACCACTGACACTCGTTCTTCAACACCACTTACACTCGTGGGATGACCAAATTGACTACCTCCACACGCCCCCTTGACCGACTCAACGGGGCTCCAATCACGGGTGACTCCACTCATAAGTCCCGAATGATGTACACCCTACGTTGTTGAGTCCAAAATTTGATTGCCTTTAGATCTAAAACTTTAGTACCCGGTTGTCTAAATGATTGGACTCCAAGTCGATCACGAGTCAACAGTGAGAGTACAAATGGTAGAATTACATCTTGAGGCTGATGTCTTAGAGGAGATCCACTGAATGACCGTACGTGAAGAGTTTGGAAAGATTCAAAAAAAACCTAGAGATTGTCTATAGTCAAGTGAATTTGCACTTCTTCTTCTTTCATGCTTCCAACTAGTATCAGTCTAAAAGGCTTAGGAGCACCTTTGCTTTTGTCCATATTGATACCATATGGTCCAAACCACCATTGCAAATCCCGCCAAGCAAAACCTACAAAAATACCAACAATATCTCATGATCAAGCAACTAATTAAATTTAGGGAATGAACCCTAAATTCTCATATATAAAACGGTGACTAGGACAAATTGCCAAGTACACCCTACATAAGCTCTAGCTAATAATTGTTAGGCTAACTCCACTCAACTACTATCAAACTAGGAGGAAATCTAAAAATTTGTCATCCGATTGTGGTTGAGATATTTGCAACCAACCATAGCAATAGTAGCCTCAACCTCATACAAAAACCGTGCATACACAAAGCGTTGCAATACCACGTCACGGTCGTCATCCCAACACTCCAACATGACCAATGGTGTCAACTCTAGACATAGTCGATGTGACATCATGCCAAGTTGGCCTACATCCGCGCACTGTATTTGTGCCAAGTCTGCCTACCATATCTCCCAGAACTCAGACTCAGAGTGTTGTAGTCCTCGTGTTGGCAATCGCTCTAAAATGAATCTAAGCAACGCTGCAATAAAATCTACCTTTTGCAACCACTCTTCATGTCCTGACAACGCACGCTACTCTAGTGGTCTCACATCTCTGGATTGGACAGCCGCGTATGCCCTAGTAGTCACCATAAGTACGCAATGCCTTGGCCACTTAAACAAAACCCTAAAACTCCTAAACACTCCCTAAGATCATCCAAACACCTCCACAATCACTCCATAGATACTATTGATCTATGGAGTTCAAATTTCTGTTTTAAGGTTGCTAAGTGGATTTTTCAACCCTAATTAAGGTGCTAAAATTTCCAAATACAAGCTAATTTCTCCCATATGGCAAGTATCCCTTGCCACTTAGCCCCTAATCAATACACACTTGCTTTCTAAGACAATGTAAGTTTAAGATAAAAGTCTTTTTTTTTAGGAAATTCTAGGTCTTAAGTAAGCCATATCTGGGTGACCGGTTGAACTAGTCACCAAGCCCTAAATGACCGGTGATCACCGGTCACTTGCCCGGTTGTACCGGTCGCCTCAGTCACCAACACTCCAATAAACGTTTCAAAGTCTTCAACAGCTTCTATTGAAATGCTTTAGCTTCTTCGATCACTGCTACATTGTCATTTATTTAGGTAGTATGAAGCTTCTGCACCATCACTCCTTTGCAACCAATACATGGTTCCAAGCTACAAACTTAGAACAACTAGATCCTTTCTAAATCCAGGTCCTTTACCTAGAAGAACAGCTATACCCAGAACGTACAACACTCCTCGTTAATCAGAAACAATACAGCTTCGCCTTTGCAATCTTCAACTACAAAATTCACCCTAAATCTTGTTCCATAAACATCTTAGATTGAAACAGACGCATCAATTAAAGATTGCTTAGTCGGACACTACAACATGAACCCAAGGCTCTCACAATTTCATTGAGAACTAGTTGGAGATCAGAAAACCTGTATTTCCAACTCGGCCCATTGATTCTTCACAGCCCATTGATTCTTCACAGCCCATTGGTTCTTCACAACAGCTTTGACTAAAAGTGATCACGCCTCCTTTCCAAGGTTCCTCGCAAAGTTCAAATACCAACATTCCGAGTGCAATGCATACTTCCATAGGCTCTCCATGCATGCTCCCAGAGACATCACACATAGCAATACAATCAGACAACTACATGTTCACAAAAAGATCCTCCACTATGCGCTTCCATTGCAATCCTGCCACATTGGGAGTCTCGCCATCTTCCACAATAGCATCATGGAGTACTTCGTGAGATAGAGCACAACCCGTTCCTATAGAATTTGATCAATCCCACCAGAAGGATTTTGATGTAAATCAGACTCGTGACGTTTGAATGGCAGGAGTAGACCGAAGTACTAAACACCATCCACCAGCTCCACATTTTCAGCGTTTTGCTAAGTAACCCCTGTGAATGCCTCCACGGACAGAGCTCCCAATGATTTGAAAATATTGGCTACCGCCACATACTCGTCCTTCAAACCTGAAAAATATTGCAAATCCAAGGATGTCGCAATGGTAGGAGCAGCAACGGAAAGCTTGACCGCCTACTACATGATCCACCTTCCGGTCCCCTTCATCCCCGTCTTGTCCAGCACCTTATCCCTTCACTAGCAAGCATGTTCCCAATTTGAGTGTGTTCAACAAGGGACATCCTCCGTACTACCACCATAAGCCCATGAAGTCTCGTCCCCCTCCCCGTGTGTGGCCAAAAACTCCAAGTCCTAACTTAAAGAGTTTTTAGAAGAGAGATAAACTTTTCTCCTAAAGTTTTAGGATTTCCTTAGGTGGCTCACACCTAACCCACTCTTTTGTTATCCTAATCCCCCAAAACAAAGCTAATAATGTTCCTAACTTCCAAATATGGATTTAGAACCCATTTCCAAGGCTAAAAATCCTTAAAGCCGTGGTTATGGTGCCCAAGCTCCAACTTTGCTTGCAATTCCAGCACACACAAAGCACCTCAAAAACACTTCAAAACTCATTTTTCTACTACTTTGGGTGTCGATTTTCACTACGTGTACACCTATAAACGTAGTGAGATCTTTTCAAGTAATAAGTGTGAGGAAAAGCTTCTAAAGAAACTGAAAAAACCTCACAATGAATTACAAAGTCAAGCCAATGCCATTCCTGAAGAATAATCGCATGGTTGGATGAAGCCCGTGAGGCAAAACCTCTCACTCCATCACATGGGAGACTCAACTTGAAAAAGATGGGTCTCCAACAACTTCACGTCAAGGTCAAAGGGTTTGAGGTCCCCAAACGAGATGCCAAGTTCCTATTGGAGTCTCGGGCACTCCAAGCCTCCATGAACACCTCCCTGACTGCCCTGATACGAAATCAACGCCTATGTGCCTCTCATGACGTAATATAACATACTTCTATTTTGAAAATTTTAGATTTTTTGAACATGGTTTGCATATGATATGAATTTTCTTCATTTCTTCTTCTAAAATTCACTGTAATTTGAAATTTTGATGACAAATATTAGACATGTGAATTCATCTCTGAAAAATAAAACCAAAAGAATCCACTCATAAATAGAGAAGAAGTGGAAGATACAAAGTGGTATAAAGAAAATTCCTGCATCACTACATATTTAGAAATGTGGTTATAGATCCTTAACTTCAAACTTCACAAAAACACTTATTTTAAGAAAATTTCCAAAATTTCCAAGTAGAGTAGAACTACACTTCAGAGGCTTCATAATTTTGTTAGTTTTGTTCAAAAGCAAAAGAAAGTGTAATGAATGTCAAATCAAGTTTTAAGGGAAAAGTTCCCAATGAATTGCAATACATTATATAGTATACCATCTTTTTGATAAATTATTCCATATAAAATCAAAAAACAACTAAAATGTCTTGAATTAAACTCAATGATGTGGATATAGCATCAAAAAATTTACACACCAAAAATTGGATGAAATCATCCATTCTTCAATATGCACAAAGCTTGGTTGACCATCTGAATGTCACAAGAAAAAATCCTCAACATCCTTCTAGGATTAAAGATTAGAGAGTTGCAAAATATGACCCATAGACAAGCCCATAGATCATATCCATACAATCAAATAAACTATTGCACTAACCAAATTTTTTTCAATTAAATTTGAAGCTACATATTGAAAATTCTTTCAATAAATGACTGTAGGTTGAATACTTGTGATTTTCACAATATTGATTATTTTTGCTAAAGCTGAAACTGTTAAGTCCTAATGATAGTGATTTTAAGAGATTTTTATTTTTATTTTTTAATCAAGTCATTTTTGAAGGTTCATTATTTAAATTTTAAAAATTTGTTTTATGAGGTCAAATCTACTTGTATCCTTTGAATTGTAAAATATTTGCAAAACAAAATCTTCATAATCTATATTGTACAAATGTTGAAGAACTAACACAAAAATCTACCAAAAAATGATGGATGAAATAATGTATTTTTTATGTGTTTGGAATGTATATGCGTTCAGCTATTGTTCAAAATTTGAACACTTGGTCCTTGGGGGAGTAAAGGAATCAATGCCAAAATCAGATAAGGTTCTAGCAAAAATTTGGTTGTAGTGGATGATTGAAAAAGTAGTCTGCATCATCTTTGGGGGCATTTTCACCTAAAAGATTATCATTGTTTATGGTTTGTACTTTTTTCTTTCTATACTTGTTCTTTTCAACTCCAATTACTAGTAATAACAATTGCATCCAATGAATGTGTGTGTGTAAGAGCGACATATTATGTCGTTATTGTTTCTTTAAATGTGTTGTTTTCATTACAAATTTTATATTTGAACAACATAATCTTCAAGTGTTTTAAATCAACTTTTGAAGGGCTTCTACATCTTCAAATTGGATGGAAAAATAAGCATTGGAGAGGAAATAAAAAAGGTTCGTGATATTGTGGAAAAAATGAGTACTTTTCAATAATTTACATAGGCATACTACTTCAATGAGCATCCAATGTTGCCCAAGTTTGTAGTATGTGATTGAAAAATTAAAATTGCAACTCTACAAAACTATTCTATGCTTCTTAGATTCCAAAACAAATAAAGAATGCAAAGACTCTAAAATAATTGAGTGCCTCTTGGTTTCTTGAAAGGACTTCCCAAAGTGACAAATCGAGTGGCAAGAAACCAAACACTTTACCATACTTGCACTTGGCTACATCCACTAAATTTGTGTACAATAGATGCAAATTTTGTGGCTTTGTTCTAAGAATATATGTATTGACAAAACTCAAACTTGTATGTGACTAGGTGATAGAGAAGCACATGCTTTAGGTAAGTAGCAAAGCCATGCTCCAACATTCCCTTATTAGGTGACAACTTGTAACTGTTTTTACCTATAACAAAAACTCAAGCTGTTCAAATAGCAACAACAATGATAAAGTATTGAAAACAAAGGGATGCTTCAATACAAAAGTTAACTTGTAAATGAAATTACCAAGTAGAACAAAGAAGAAATTTAATTTCACAATAAAACTGAATGAAAACAACCATTACAAGAATTTGCGTGGATGACACTTGCAACTTAACCAAAAAAAATGTTAGAAGGGGGAGTTGAACTATAACCCAAGGTCATGCCCACTGCAACCAACAACCTCCCAAGTTAGTAATAATAATTAAAAAACCTTGAAACCAAATGTTTACCATCATGATGGAAATGGAGGTTTACTGATTTGCTTCACATCTTTGTAGACCATCGTGCTAGTGATGACTAGTTGGTATGGAAAGCTTTAGTAGTCATAAAATGGTTGTACAAAAATCTTTGAATATGTATGTATCAAGCTGTCCACCAAAAAAATTATAGAGCTTAGACTTCATCAAGCTTAATGAAGAAAACTTGCATTCAAGAATCATCAACACTACTAAGTACAACAAAGACAACAATTTTTGCAAATTTAATAAACTCACTCAAATAGTTCAATACGAGAAGTTTTTGCTACATCTTAGTCAATGGATTTTGGTCTTTTGTTTCTTCCATGGTTGCCTTTGCATTGTTTTTCATTGTGAATCTAAACAACGATCATTGCAAGCCCAAAGTCTAGGCACCCAACAATGGATCAATATGCTTGATTTGAAGCTCCTCTAGAGTGCCCAAGTTTATAAATTGTATAATATAGTAGTTCTCACACAATGTCCTAATATGCAACGGGAAGAGGTCATCATCATTCCCTTGCAACCAATATTGTAGGAATACCACTACACTAATGATGATAAATAGTGTTACCTACACTAATTGATTTAAAAGAGCTATAAGTTTTTACTGTTGATGAATATTTTTACCAACTATAGGTGTAAAGTTCTCCCACTTAAAATGATATTAGGATCTATACACTGAGTAAAAATATTCATCAAAAGTAAAAACTTATAGCATTTCTAAAATAGTTAGTATGGCTAACACTATTTATCATCATTAGTGTACCAAGGCCTCCATCAAATTTGAATTTGGGAACCTCCTATCAATCTCACCTCATAGCAACAGAGTTTCTTCTTGGCACTATCTTTTCACAACATATAATATGTATCCATATTTTGAATGGATATGCATGTATCCCATATGTATTCCATATCCCACATATATTCCATATTCCATATTGTATTTCTAGAGTGCCAACGACCATAATCGTCTCTCATGATAGTGATCAATGACGATTACTTACTTTAAAAAAAATTTGGAGATCAACAGTATTGGAGGGGGGGGTGAATTTTTTTTAAAACCCAGATCAGCAAACTCTAGATATTTTTTCACAAGGGGAATTGCAAGAACAAGACTTGTTTGCATGTTTTTGAGGGGATAATAATCACTCTTTTCAGGATGATATGCATAATTCAATGAAGAAATCGATTTCTAGTAATCTACATTTTGCTTCGTCTATGGACGTAAATAGCATCATTGCTCCACTGCAGATCATTTTTTGTACTGTTGGGAAATTTAAAAAAAAAAAACTTGTTTGGAAGGAAAGCAACTGAAAGCCCAGGTGTATGTAAGTTAAAGCTTACCTACAACGTAACAATGAATGGAGGTCAGTCTGCAAAGATTGGCAGGATTTCTCTTCCAAATGTCAGTTCACCAGTTTGGTACCGAGAGTTACAGTACAGTACTGCCAGTCTCGGAGGGGAGCACCTTCAACACGCGGCTTCGGGGCTCCTTTTGGGAGAGTTAGGTTACAAGAGACAGCACAGTGCTGTACATTTTTGTATGCATTCAGCAGCAGCAGCAGCAGCACTTTTGCTTCCCAATTTTCATCATGATGTTATCATGTGCATCAGTTTTCTGGAACCACTCCCAAAGATTTTTGTGCGCTGCTTGAGCTGGGAGTACAGTATCAGTCATGTGCAGAGTTTTGTTTTTTGCAATACAAAGCTATAATAATCATGGCCAGTGTCTGAAAGTGGCTCCAAAACTTGGCTTACTCCAACATTAGTAAACAGAGTATGTGCCATCGCAAACATTGTTGAAGCCCAAAAATATGGCCAGGGGGAACTGACCCCCTCGCTCGGCCCTGCGGGCAAACCCTGGAATTATTTATTTTCTGCAAATTTTGAATTCATTTTTGTGATCAGAGACCCCGAATTAGCTAGGTGAGGTCAAGAATATCCCCTAGAATGGCCCAAAATAGGGGGTATTTTTTTTACTTGCACCCCTGGTAAGGCCGAGTGAGGGGGTCAATCCACCCTGATCAAAAATATTGGCTGAAACCCCCCCGGAATTATCCCTAGTGTAGGCCACTGAAGATTAACCATCTCGTAAAATTCCTTCCTCGCCACTTGACTCTTTTTTTTTCAAGTTAAAGGGAGCTTACTGGTGAATAACATAGGTTGTGTAAGTCGGTCATTGGGCACAGTTACACCTTTGTATCACCAAAAAAAATGCTCATCTTGTGTGGACATTGGACTAACCAGCATGCCTCTATGTGGAATTACATGAAAGTATCAACATTGAAAATTGTCACTTATTGCAATTAAGCAAAAACGGATTGGAATTTGGATGTGGGATTGTTGTGTTTTCATAGCAAATAAGCAAGAAATGGGAGATGAAGCATGTTCAAGTGAAAGGAGAATACTTTAGCCCAAAGATGTAGCAGTATTCACTTCTAAAGTTCTCTCGAGTATCAGAACCAATAATTAATAGTGAAGTCCTCCATCGATCAAACACAATTTGAACCTTCGGGTGTATTAAAATTTGTAACTTAGGGACCTTGTAAATTTTGCCACTTAGAGTGTAGTAGTGGCCTTGTAAATTTTTTAACCCAAAAAATTGCCCTTTAGATGCAGTGGTGGAACACAATGTATCTACATTTGACTGCTTTTTGGTGGTCATTAACTAACTTCAGACAGTATTCATGCTCCTCATAATACAAAAGACAGCCAAATGGAGAGGTGGCAGCCCTAGATTGGATGTGGAGAGAAAGTGTCTAGATCTCATATTCAAGTTCTTCAATGGAGACACTTGATTGAGCAACATCCAATGATTTATGTTGAAACATGTTTGGAAGTAAAAGAGATACAGTGGCCTCATGTTCTGTACAGTGGGGTACAGTTCATTTATGAATTTTTGGATCCTCATGAGATTAGGAGAATTTTGGGAGGCTCTTGTGCGCTAAAAAATGAATGGAATTTCAAATTGCGTTGGAATCACACTAAAGTCTAGTTTATCATCATTACAAACACACATATGTAATTGAAAATCATACAAAGAGTTTGATGTTTTCTATACACTATGTTCTATCTATTGTTGCCAACATTTGGGAAAAATTACAACTTGTATTCAATGATACTTCACAATGATATAAGAAATGAACCTTCACAATTGCTTTGGAGATACTTATTCCCATACCACTTGAGTTGCTTGTATGATTTCTTGCTTGTTCTTCACCCAAATGCAAAAAATCTTTGACTATCCTTCAAAGGTTCTCTAAGAAATGATAGATAGTGTATAAAAGGAATCTCAATTGTTGTATGATTTTAAATTATTCATTTTTTGCTTGTTATGAAGTTGGAGTGCACTTCACTTCATTGCAATTCCAACGCAATAGGTGGTTTCAAAATCGGTTCATTTTTTGAGCACACTAGAGCTTTCTAAAGTTGCTGCACTTTCTAGTGAAAACTAACTGAAAAATTCGTAAGTGAACTGTACCCCCACTTTACATGCCTTGCTGCAGGTTGGGCAGTGCAGGCTATTTTTCACAAAAGAAAACCACAGGCCATAACAGTCCTAATTTTTAAATCTTTTGTGTTGCTGGAAGTCACAATTTCGGTGCTCTCAATTGTGTCAATCTAACAAAATTGACTTCGGGTAACTCAAACTCCAGTCATGAATCCATCACTGCAAGCTCAATCCTGTGCTCCACCCAAAAACTCAGGAGTGCAGGCACACAATCTTCACTCATCTGCTTGCCTAGATTTGGGTGTCATCAGCAACATTCCAACAGCAACATTCCAGCAGCAACTAACTTACTGTGAGGTATCAATATTAAAAGCACTCAGGTTACATTACTTTCATGTTGATGTATTCCTGAACAAAGTAATATCGGAATATCAGAATACAGCTCTTCTCCAACAAAGTTTCTCTCATTTGTGTAAAAATTAGAATAATAGTCTTGATCCTCAGGCACCTTGCTCAACATTCTAGATCAAAACCTCCACTGCGTCATGATTGCGGGGTTCAACATTCAAGCCGCTACCTGAATTATAGGCCCAGGGATATCTCACAGCAAAACAACATGGCCACAATTGATTGAATCTACATAAACTTGGATGAATAAAAGACGCCTCATCCATGATCTGCAAATTCTTGGTTAGGAAGATCTTCATCACGTTAGAACGATCTTACTCCAGCCAAGATCGCAAGATATACACTTACACTACCCTGGAAAATTGGAAAATAAAATTCGTGGTCAAGGACGAGAAGAAGCTTCTTCAAACTGAGCACAATAATATTGCAGTTAGCAGCAGGGCAGTAGTCCTTGCACGGCCTGCAACTGCAACGGACAGAGATCCAGACAGGCAGCGGGTCCGGGACTTCATCACAGGACGGTGGCGCAGCAGTGCAGCTGCAGCAAGGGAAATTAAAAGCAGGTGCGCACCTTCAACTCACATGCTTTTCACTCATTCAATTCATGCCCACAGTACAACACTAGCAACAAACATACATACGTGGTGAAGACTCACAAAGGTCTCAAATGCGATTTTCATAATTAGCTCAAGTTGCTGAAAAAACGCTGCTAAATATGTTAAAATCTCAAACTTAACACTGTTAAATATTTGCATGTTTTTTCCTGGCAAGAACCAAGTTTTGGTAAAAGCTTTGCTACATTTAACCACGTTTGAATTGTAAACACTGCTAGCTACAAACAACCTACGTGGAGAAGAGCAGTGGTTCCAAAATGAGATTTTCATAATTATCTCAATGTTGCTGAAATCACTAAAATCTCAAATCTAACACTTAAATACTCACAATTTTTGTAGCAAGAACCAAGTTTTGATAGAAGCTTTGGCACCTTTTTTTAAAATTCTTGAAACACATGGGCAATTTCCATTGATACGTTGAGCCTCCTTTGTGAGCACTGCTACCAGTAGATACAAACAACATATATACGTGGTGGAGAGAAGTGGTCCCAAATGAGCTTTTCATGATTAGCTGAAGTTGCTCACTACTAACTGCGCTAAAATCTCAAACCCAACAATGTTAAATATTCACAGTTCTTGTATCAAAAAACAAGTTTAGTTTAGAAGTTTTGCTACATTTAGCCACCTTTGTGACCCTTGTAGCTCCAAACAACATACGTGGTGAATATACTGATGGAGCTGGGTATCTGATCTGATGGGATGGGCCCGGTGAATGTGAGCTGGTAGCAAATGCAGGTAGGTACTCACACACACTCACACTGATTACCTTTCTCCGCGTTGAAAACGGAGCTCGGAAGCCTCTATTGCAGCCCCGTTCGCTCTCTCTATCTGCACCTCTACGGGAATTTATTGCACCGGACTGGTCTCGATCTCTCCCAGTCTATGGCGTGAGATCAATCGCATTGATCAGATAAGCTTATATCAATGGCTCCTGTATTCAATATATGGCATGATCCTCCGGGTATTGTGGAGTCAAGGAGGGCGGATCCTGTCTGTGAGCTAGCCCGGAGGGAGCTGGTGGCGGTGGTGCTGTGGTCATGGCATTTGTGTGCTCTCCGGCTGAGTGGGTTCCTTGCGAGACTCGGCAGGTGACATTCGGTTCCTACGTTTGCAATGCCGCGCGTGTGTGTGTGTGTGTTGGAAGCTCGCTGATACTTTTTTTGATTATTTTCGTTTCCAATGAAGGCGCTAGTCAGAGTCTGTTGATTGACCCTGGCTTCAGTTTGTTTGCCCGGAGTGGTGTATGAGTGTAGAGATTAATTTGTTTAATCATAATCAAAAAGAGGTTCTGTATTTGCTAGCTAATCATTCGGATTATATTCTGAAATTCTACGACACTTGCTAAGGTAAAAGGTGGTACTATTTGCGTCCCTTGAAGCATTAAAAATTTGTTAGGAGTGTGGTTTTGGGGAGAGCTCAGTGTAGAGCTCACTGGAGAGCTCACTTGGGCTACAAGAGCTAATCAAACTATCGTGAGATCAAATTTTTGTCACTCAATGTACGATTGCTGACGCAATCATTCAAATCGATAGTAGAGCACTGTTGAAGGAATAGTAAACAGCGCCGTTTCCATTCAAAGATCAGTGGCCATAGACATTAAGCCAAGTCATGGCCGGTAGCTTGCTAATTGATCTCGAAAGGCCACCAAGTGTTGGAAGAGTTGAGTTGCTATGGGTAACAGGAGTCGGCAAAGTTTGCTATCAAATTAAATATCATCTGCCTTAGTGAAGGTAAGTGACATGAATTCTTTTTATTGCTGAACACGAAGAATACGGTAGAAACGACTGTATGTATTGGCGTGTCAAGCTAGAAAAAAAGAGGAGCAGCAGCAAAAGCTTGAACAACGTAACATCAGTCGTAACCTTCGGTTAATGTCGGTGAACCAGGTGCAGCAACGGCAGCCGAGCAGCCGAGCAGATAGTGTGATCTCCGAGCCTACAAGCAAGCCCACCATCACTGCAGATGGCTCCGTGGATTTCAAAGGACGCCCTGCCAACACGGCCACCACAGGAGGATGGAAGGCCGCACCAACTCTGTTCGGTGAGTCGACCCGGCTCAGTCAGAAGAATATACCATTGCGTCATTCCATCATTGCATTTGATTCAAAAGCTCACCTGCATTACCAGTAATGGGTTTCAGAGTAGTTTAGAAGGCAATTCTTCCACGTTAGCTTCCAGTGTTGAAATGGGAAAACCAGTAGCTAGGAGGGGCCGGTCAAACTGGTGGTTGATTTGGCCATCATCTCTCAATTCTCTAATAGAGGGAGCTGAGTCTTCACCATGGGAACCATGAAGTTGTATGAGTCGATCTCTAATCACAAAGCATAAAGATGAAAACTGTGTATCCATCTCCAATGTTGAAAGCGTTTGTTGAAGAATATGCTGCGGCTTGTTTATATATGGGAGTGGTTGTTATGTTTTGTGTCCACGTACTGCAGGAGCCGCGATGTTTGAGGCGGTGGTGAACTTGGGAATTGCGTTCAACTTGAGCTTATACTTGCTGGGTCCCATGCACATGACGGCCATCCCTGCAGCTACTGCACTGTCCAACTACTGGGGCGCTTCGTATCTCACGTCGTTGCTGGGAGGGCTCATGTCCGACGCTTTTCTCGGCAATTTCTGGACCATTGTCATCGCCATGCTCATCGAGCTTGTGGTATGTTATGCACACCAACCCTAATTGCCATAGACCTTCCTCCACCTGAGATCACATTATTACCAGTAGAAGTATATCCACTTGCAAAGGCAGATAGATGTCCTAGAAAACCTAGCCACATTACCATGCACTAAATAGCACGGTGTACAAAATCACAAATTCTTATTATGACGATCTCTAAAAATGACACTCTAAAATATCCTGCACGCTTGCCACAATGCCGTTGATTATCGCACATTTTTCACACATTCGAACTCTGACACAGAGGAAAAGTTTGGGACCCCACGTTTTAGCGTAGTGACTGTATGATACGATCAATCTTGTGAGATCCCAACCTTGACATTCGGGTTTTATTTTGATCAATTTCATGAAATCCAGACCTTGACATCTGGGATTTTGCATTGATCAACCTTATCAATGTTACGAGATCTGGATCGAGCCTTGAATTTAGGGTTTTGCTTGAATCAATCTGATCTTCTGAGATCCAAACCTTGACAACAGTCAGGATTTTGCTTTGATCAATCTCATGAGATCCAAACTTTGTCATGCGTTAGTTTTGCTTTGATCAGTCTTATGAAATCCAAATCTTGACATCAGGATATTGCTCTGATCCCTCTTCTGATATATATATACACACATTAACACACCGTTTCCCGTTTCCCGTTTCCCAGGGCGCCTCCCTCTTGATCATCTCCTCCGCCGTCCCTCCTCTCGCCCCCTCTTGCATTCCCAACTCCCCCACCATCTGCTCCCCCGCCACCCCTTCCCAATACACCGTCTGCATGTTCTCCCTCTACCTCATCGCCATCGGCGCAGGCTCCATCCGCCCTTGCCTCTCTTCCTTCGCCGGCGACCAGTTCGACCAGGAGGATCTCCTGGAGCGCTCCCAGACCCCTTCCTTCTTCAACTGGCTGGTGGTCTCCATCACCTGTGGCGGGATCGTGGCCACCACGCTCGTGGTACACCTCGGGGAGAATGTGTCCTGGACGTGGTCTTTTGCAGCCCTCGGACTGGCCATGGTGCTGGCCACGCTGGGGTTTCTGGCGGGGAGTGGGCGGTACAGGCATCAGAAGCATGAGGGGAGGAGTACGGTGGTGAGGATGGTGCAGGTGGTCGTGGTGGCGGTGATAAATCGGAAGTCGAAAGTGACGGAGGATGGAAGGGAGTTGCATGAGGACGGGGAGGTGCAGGAGGAAAAGCCGTATTACGTGCTGCGACATACCAAGGGATTGAGGTACGTGTAATCTCATACTCTCCGGATTTGGAAGGAAGCACTCGAGCTTGAATCAATTAGGTCGATCGGTTGACCTCTTTCATTCAAAGTCTGAAATTCGTTCAAGAATTTGGAGTCCTTCTATACCTTAAATCACGTAACATACTCTCCCTCGTTGTAAGCAATCACTCGAGCTTGAAGCACTCATGTTGATCGGTTGACCTCTCTCATTCCAATTCTGAAATTCGCTCAAAAGTTTGGAGTCCTTTTTAACCTTCTATCACGTTAACATGACCAATATTAAGTGGGATATTAGTGTTTCACGCATGATCTCTCTCTCCGGCTTTGTAAGCAATATTTCGAGCTTGAATCATTCTTGGCGATCGGGACCTCTTTCATTCAAATTCTGAAATTCCTTCAAAAGTTTGGAGTCCTTAAGCTTAAATCACGAAAACGTGACCAACGTCCTTTAAGTGATTTATCAGTGTTTCAAACATGATCACACTCTCCCTCGTCGTAAGCATCACTCGAGCTTCAATCACCCATGTCGATTGGTCCCTGTTTCATTCAAATTCTGAATTAATTTTCCTTTCAAAATTTGGAGTCCTTCGTAACCTCAAATCACGCAAGAACAAGCAAAACAAAATAGAAGTTGCAGCATTGTGACATACTTTGAATCGTACAGAAAATTAGTGATCCAATCACTTGAGGAGAAACTTAGTCGGTATGAATTACAATGAGAAGCTACGCTAATTTCATTCCCTGGTCTGATTGTGCAGATGGTTGGATAAAGCTGCAATTTCAGATGGCACCCCGAATCCCAGCCCGTGGCGCCTCTGTACCGTAACTCAGGTTGAAGAACTGAAGGGCCTCCTCCGCTGCCTCCCCATCGCCTTTAGCACCATGCTCCTCTACATGGTCCTTGCGCAAGTCCAAACCTGGACCACAACACAAGGCTACACCATGGAGCGTCGCATCGGCTCCACGCACTACTTAATGCCGCCCGCTACTCTGTCCGCCATCGCCATCGCCGTAGTCTTGCTCGAAGTCGCAGCTTACGATTTCTTCCTGGTGCCAATTCTCCATCGCTACACGGGAAACCAACACGGCTTATCACACTTACAACGCATTGGAACAGGGTTGGCGCTTTCCGTGGTAGGATTAGCCTATGCTGCGCTTCTGGAGTCCATTCGTTTGGATATTGCGAGATCTTCCCGTGCAGGGCTGAGCATCTTCTGGCAATTGCCGATTCTGGTGATCATGGGCACAGCGATCTTCTTTGCGCACGCGGGGTTGTTTGAGTTTTTCTACTACGAGTCGCCGGTAAGGATGCGGAGCACGGGGACGGCGGTGTCTATGTTGCCGATTGCCTTGGGATTGTTTCAGAATGGAGGGTTTATGGAAGCTGTGAATGGGATTACGAAGAGTATGAGTGGGAAAGGATGGCTGCAGGAGGAGAATCTTGATCAAAACCATCTGAATTACTTCTACTTGCTCATGGCTGTTCTGAGCTTGGTGAACTTCGCTGTTTACTTGATTACTGCGAGGTTTTATGAGTACAAAGAATTCATCAACATCGCCACGGTGGGGACGAAGACAATGTATCCTGAAATCCCGGATTCCCGGATCCTGGTATGATCCTCTCGCTGCAAGCTCACATTTGGGGTTGCATAAGCTGAAGGATTGATATCTCTCTTCATTGGGCTTCGGAGATTTGACTGAATTCACAGAATCCTACAACGTTGACAGAGTTCAGAGCATCCTTCGAAGGGAGCCTTGCAACGTGTGGGATTCGGTTTCATGGTTGCACAACTGGAGGTCGACGTTCTGTAATCCTCTGCCATGATTTCCAGCTACATCAAAGTTTTTTGTTGGCAAACGCTGATGTTGCCATTTTCGATTGGCTCAAGAATTTGGCCTTGTAAAATGTGGAACTTGAACCATCATTGGAGACGCGCGGAGGTCATTGCCGACTATATCATAACTAATTGGCTTAGTGAATTTCCAGCAGGCAATTGAGCAAAGGAAGCTCTGGCATTGCCATTTCTGATCGGGTCAAGAATTTGACGAAGAAATTAAAGTGGCTCTCTCTTTCAGGTATTGCCGCAGTTTTGAGAGAAGATTGAGATGTATTTAATTCTCCCTGTTGCACGGTTTGAAGGTAGCTTTTGGCAGGCTTGGGAAGGTTGTGGATGTGGCTCTTGCGCGCTGCGACATGACTTTTTTTTTTGTTGAAGCTTCTTTAGCTAGTCTAGCTCCGTGTGAACACTGATTTGTACATAATTCAGACGTGCAAAATTATGCAACTGATGACAAGAATTATTGTCAATTTTTACAAAATTTGCTGCCGCCTCTGTGATGAGCAATCAGAAACTCCAGGGTGCATGTTTTGAGTTTGTGACTTCATTCTATTGTCCATGAACCGACTGATCTCAAGATTAGGAATTGTGCTGTGCTAATTATAACTAAACCTGGACATACAAATTGCATGAATAAGAATGTTCAGATTATGTAACATTCTTGAACTAGTTGAAAGACAATCCTGTTTGAAGAAATCATGTAACTGTAGGTTTACGTGAAGCTCTAGTAGGATGATGGAGAGAATACCATAGTGCAGAGTAGAAGAGGAAGGACAACTCAATATATAGGAGTCAAAAAGGTATTGTTATGGTTAAAGTATAATACTTTTGTTCACAATGAAGATTCTTTTATAGAATGAATAATGCTTCTTTCAACAATGTTATGTAATTATCTCTTAATGTAAGAAATTCTTTTGCATTGATTCAATTAGGGGATATGATTTTGAGCAAAAAAAATCATTAGGGGGAGTTATAACAAGTCTATTTGTTAGCAAACTTGGGGGAAAGGCATACCCTACTCAAATGATGAGTACAAAGTCTTCCACTAGCTTGGAAAAGGAAAGTAGGGTATGCAATCAACAAAGTCTTCAATTGAACTAGGGGAATTAGGGATTTGCTACTGTGAATCCCCTTATCAGTCTATGCTACGGTCTACAAAACTTACTCTCTTAAGATAAATGAATCTCTCTCAAGGATTTTGAGCAAAAAAACATAAGAGGGCCTCATATAGTGTTTTTGGAACCCATGTGCATGCAAAGGGGTATTAAATGGGGCCTATTATTTTTAAAGAAGGGGGATTAAGAAGCCGGGGTGAATCAACCCCCTTGCTTGTCCTCTTGAAGTCCCAAACTTTTTTTCCTTGGAGTGCATGTTAGAAAACAAAACCCCTATTTTGTGTTTAATTAATCCATTTTCGACACCATTCCTAATTGATTTGGGGCCTCTGATTGCAAATATGAATTCAAAATTTCCAAATTTTATCATATGTGGCAAATAAAAAGGTCATGTGTTTTCAAGGATGAACTAGGGGTCAATTCATCCCAGCCGAATTAACCCCTAAAGTCCCATTGTCTCTACAGGGGACAAAATGGATTTCGGGCAAGCTCCTATGATCTAAATTTTTATTGAAACTTTCTCATAAGATAGATAAACTTATGAGATTTTGGAGAATATAATTTTTATTCCAATCGGTGCTTGGGAGCAAAAGTTATGCCACAATAACCTCAAAATGGGGGAGATCGGGCAGCAAAAACAATTCACAAAAAAATTGAAATAAAAATTTTAATTTTTTTTCTTGTAGATTATATTTTCTTCGAAATGGGAAGCTTTTATTCATTCCATTTGGACTAGTGATGTGAAAGTTATGGAGTTTCTTGTTTTGTGGGCAATCATAGCAACTTCTTGAAAGAATTTTTTTCTTCCACTTTGAATGCTAAGATCTTTCAATCCACACGGTCAAACATCATAAATTTTTTATCACGTGATCTAAGACAAGTGTAGAACAAGATCCTACGGTTAGATTCTGAAAATTATCTTAAGAATTTATTTCATAGGTGAACATAGCAAAAGTGATAGTTTTGAGTGGATTTGGCAAAAAAATAGCCTTGGGACTTTAGGGGTTAAGACCCGTACTCTTATGTAATTCTCCAAAATCAACTAATTAACCAAGGATAGGTTGGTTAAAGCTTTTTTTAAATTGCATTAAATTATATCCTATAGTATTTTTTATTTTTTATTTTCTTGTTCAAACTTCAACTCATTCAGTTGCAAATTAGAAGGAAATATTCAAGTGCAAACAAGGAAATATATAAGGAAATATTAACTCACCACTTTCCAATGAAAACACAATACACATTTCTAAACTAAAACACCCTCTAGCCTACCATGAATACAACAAAAAACTTACTAACTTCAAACAACCCTACACCTTCAACATACTTTATAATAAAAGACCCATTCAACATTCAATGGCATTAGTATACGCCTAATGCACTCAATGAAAACCTACAATACACATATCAAACAAAACTTCTCAAACTTGTCTTCCTACTCCGTCCTATTTCATAAACATAAAAATTTCTACTCCAACAAACAAACTTTGCTCTACTCACATGCCTCCACACCACCAAATTTGTAAAAAGAGAGAGACTCTTCTAAACATAACTACCCCACAAACCAAATCCAAACTAGATCCAATATAATACCTCCAAAACTTAAGCCAAAAAGACTCCCCAAACCCTAAACACAATACAACAATCAACATGTCTAAATGTATGATGACTATGCAAAGCAACCCTAAATCCCAAACCCAAATAATGTAGAAGTAAAGTGAAGCGGGAAATCCACCCAAAACCTTAGTTCCACACACAACAAGCTTCCACTTGATCATAAACTCTAAAACAATACACAAAGCAATGTGAAGGAAGATGTTGCAAACCTAAAGAAAACTGACACAATGGTGTAAAACCAAAGAAAGAGGCAACCTCCCGTTATAATGTGCGAGAGGCAATAAATCCCCTTGAAACTAGCAATATTTTCCAAATTGTGTTCATACCTACATATCTAAATTGTAAAACCTGGTGCACGTGCAAAAATATAACAAACAAACATTGTTCACCCGAGCTCCTTACCCTAAATCCTATATTATTTCTAAGAGAATTCTACAACACTGTAATACACAATGGAATTTAGTATTTATAAATTTCACTTGTATGATATTTGAAGATGTTTTCAAGAAATATTGGTCCTTAATTATGTCACAGAAAGCGTCATGGAGTTGTCCTCCATTATAACTTTTGAAGCATGAACATGTGAACTTGAATTTTTATTTATTGAAGATGGCTATCTTGATTGTAATTTTATCCCAGCTTATTTTTTTCAAAAAAATTCAAAAAATAATAATATTTAAAATTCATTTTTTCTAATTTGTCACATTTTTGGGTTTAGGGTTCACAAATGGCCAACCCTAGACCAACCTATGACAAATAAACCGCCCAATGTAGACACATAGGAAATGACCTATTACAATCTTACATCAACCCATGATAGAATTTTGCAATAAATGAGATTTGAGCTTATTAGATTGAATTACTGACCATAATCAATGCCTTAGGTGATGGTGAAGGAGTTATTATGACTGCTATGGGAACTTCCACCTCTCCAATGTAAATTCATCACAAGTAAGTTTTTAATTCATGGCTATGTTAGGAAATATTGTGATTGTTTTAGGTGGTAAGATGACTATTATGGGTACACTTTTGGGTGGTTTGGGGTAGTCTAAAGACTCTTTTGGAACCAATTGGGTAGATTACTTCAAAAATTCTTAACAAATTCATAATTTATTAAGAAAAAAATTCATAGCAAATTCATATTTTACTAAGAAAAATAAATTCAATTGCTCTCTATTTCTCACATTTATCTTTATGGGGATTTTTTTTTTAATTATTCAATAATGTCAACAAGGCAAACATGTCATTCTACTTGTCATAGGTTGGATTACCTTAGGGGGGTCCACTATAGTAGATTTATTATAAATTAAAACCTTGACATACCCCTTTTTGTAAGAAACTAGGAAATAGTCTTAGACATAGTACTATGGGTACAACTAAGTACTACGTAGTACTCAAAAAAGACATTTGTTGATAGTACAACAGATCTATAGTATGATCAACAGCCCAAAATTGACCACAAAGCTTCCCCTTTGAGGAATTATAGTACACAACATAAAGACTCAATTTTTGCCAAAGTGAAAGAAAATCGACCATTCATTCTTGTAATCACCCTTGAGGGGTATTTAGGAACTATTAGTCTTTGTAAGTGGTCCATTACTTAAACATTCTGGAATTAATATTATCCTACCTTTGCACTCACGTGGTTTTTGAAACTATTGAACAATGTCTTCAATGAAGAGGCACCTTTTACATAGGCTATAGAATTGCTAAATTAGAGGCATTCTCAAATGCAAATTAAAACAAGTCTTATTCTATGAACACTTTCAAACCAATATTATTTAGGTAGACTAAAACAAAGCATCTCCATAAATTCACTCATTAGATTGACAAAGTTAATGATAATATCAATCTAATTTCCAACAAAAGTAACAAAAAATTAACACTCTTAAATCAATGTCAAATCTTAATACAATCTAATTTCTAGTTTTGTATTTGTGTCTTTTGAGCACATTGTATGTGACAAACTACCACTTCTACCAATTAATCAATTCACTTGCGAAATCAATTAATTATTTAATTGTGCTTGTGAAATACATTTTATACCCACCCACCCACCCCATATTTATATTTTTTTAGAAGCTATTGTGACTGCAATGGATACTCGGGGGGTGTACTTAGTTCTACTATAACAAACCACGTGTGAACAAGTGGTTTCTAATAAACTATAATTTCAACCTAAAATTTTGAACATTGTTTGATAATGACTATAGCTTTCTATTGCCAAAATTCCCAACTCAAATAAAATATGAAATGATTTCTAGAAGAGGTTGAAAATGAACTAAAATGGCATGTTTTTCAACTCAAATAATTATAGAGGACACATTTAGATGACCATTGAGTCAATATTCAACTCAAAATGAGCTTTCAATAATGAGTTATTTTTAGAAATTTTTTGTTCATTTTTTAGACAATTTTTTCTTATATAATATAGAGGTGTGAAAGTTATTTTTCAATTCTATAGTGTATCTTTTTACTTCAAAAATTTGTAACTAATTATTATTAACAAATAAAAATATCAATAATTCAAAGCATAAACTTTCAAAGTAGAAAAATCTATTCATATATATATATATATATATATATATATATATATATATATATATATATATATATATATATATATATATATATATTATTTATTTATTTATTTAAAATTCAAAATTCAAAAAGTATATAGGGGGTCCAAAGTTTTGTTCGCACATGGTTTCTAATGGACACTCTAAATGACCCCCCCGAGAATGGATATGAGATATTGACATTAGTATTCCATATCATGTATCAATACTTGTATATGTACTATACATTATATACTACTAATATATTATATGTATTCAACTCGGTATTCAATATATTATATTCAGTATATCATCATTTGTAAGTATCCATATCATATTTGTAAACCCTAATCTTGATTGTAAAGATCATCTTTGAATATCGTGTGATCAATTGCAACAATTTTTTCCAATAATGTAGATTGATGGCATTAGAAGGGGGAGGAATTTTTTTCATATGTAGATCAATGACTATGGTTTTTCACATTTTAGGGTGGGTACTTTTGGTCTTGGGTAAAGTTTTTCACATCTTTGGGGCACATTGTCAAGTAGATACTAATTCAATTTCAACTTCAAAGCTACTAGAATATTATGAAATTAATGTCCATGACAATAATATTACATTGAGGTAGGAATACTATGCCTAAATATAACACCTAAAATATGAACATGAATAATGAAGGAAAGTTGGTAAATCTTTGTAATAGAAGAAGTCATTCAAGTCAAGTGTGATTATCTGAATTCAATGTTCTATGGTATCATAGTCATAGTATTCTTTTCAACATGTGATGTGCTTACTTCATTGGCAACCCTACTTTCAATCATTGCATTCTATGTAGATAAACTTAGGAAGTGAATATAATTTCTTCATTTTGTGGTACAAGTTCTCTACTTTCATTGGAACAGCTAGTCTCTTCCATTAGTTGAAAATTCATAATATTTATTCTTTCTTCCAAATTCCAATTCATTAAGTCCTTTGTGCTCTTTTAAAATTGAAATGATATTAGGACATCAAAAGTGAAGCCATATCAAATTTCAGTTTTGTTCACACATTTACTTTGAGATTTGGAAATCAAATCAATTTCAAATGTATCTAATTTTTGTAAAGCCCTTGCATGTGCTAAAAAAATTATGCATTTTGGAAGAAGGGGGGAGAGTGGAGCATCATTCTCCTTTAAAGATTGTATACTTCTCCCTAACTTATTACTATAAACAAAAGAAGTTTCTAGATTTTTCTTCCAAAATAATATTTGAGTTGTAAAGCTTGAAAGTGGGGCAAAGTCATATAGTGTCAAGAGACTAATATTATACAAAGAGAAAATTGAGTTCCTGTTTTTGCTTCACTTTTCTTAATCTTTTTCACAAATACATTATCTTCAAACCCAAAGTTTTTATATATGACTTTAATATTAATCAATAATAATATCCAACAATTACAAATATAATTCTATAAATTGTGATGTACAAATACATCATTCCAAGATTATAATCATGCCAACTTGTGAGAAAATGTGAGAAAATGTGAGAAATAACCATAATAATGCAACAATGATTTTGTAAGTGCTTAAGTGCACTAAAGTTTTTTAGGTTGCCCAAGTTGTCCATTGACTATTGAAATTTACATATCATGCAATAACTTTTTAACCATGTAGTCAAAAGTTATGAAAACATTAGAGGGGATTTGAGGGCAAAAACAACCCATTTCAGGCCTATTCCCAATGATGTTCCCATGGCAATAAAAAAATGTGGTGCGGTCAAATTTAAAAAAAATTAAAATTAAAATTTCTAAAATACAAAAAAAAAGTTGAATTTTTTTTAATGACATGGCACTATCACCACCACATCGGACTGCGCAGTTGGCAATGTTCCCAGCGTGGTCAAGATAGATCTCAGAGCTAGGAACTCACGGGCTTTCGAAGGCCTCAAATATCTTCTAATGTGTTGTGCATTAAAGCTACTCCTCGGGTACATGTTGTGTGAAATTTAAAAAAAAATTCCATCTATAATGAGTTGCCTAAAGTCACTATGTTGCCAAAAAATGGTGTTTGGATCTTTAGGGGTTAAAAGTGCCATACCTAAAAAATTACAATAGTTAATACCATTTGTGGTGTATTAATAAACGTTGTTGAAGACTTTACAAATTTAATGCCTATTAACTTTATCAATCTATTGGGGGAAGATTTAAAGTTTTCTCAATTAAATGGAGTATGTTGTGATGAAAGACTTTAATTTGTGTCCTTGCACGTGGACTATTAGTAAGGTTCAAAGATCATTCTCTAAATTCAATCAATTGTCTAGGAAACAATCCAATCCTCCAAGCTACAACCTTAAAAGTCACAACCAATCGTTCAAGCTAACTTTGTAGTGTATTTTCAAAAATTATAATGTTTAAAGATTAAAATTGTTCATAAACTATACCTGCATGTGTGGAATGCAATTGAACTAGTGGCCTTTTTTCAATGTAAACAATAAAGATGAGCTCAAGCAACTACAAACTTATTTTTAGATTGCAAAATCCAAAGGGTGGGTTATGGATGGTCAAATAATTCATTTATATATACTAAAAAAATTAATGATTTTAATTCATTTTTTGTACACTTTTGTTAAGCCCCCAAGAAGGTCATCAAAACTTCACCACCCGGACTCGTAAAAAATGATGCATAAGAGGGGTTAACCTGAAAAAATCCATGTTTTTCATGACAATTTTTTTGTGATGGCTACTTGTTTTTATATCAACAATGACATCAAACATAACATCAAGATATTAGTTGTAACATCAAACGTAAAATATAAACAAGTGGACATCACAAAAATGTGGCAAGAAAAACATAGATTTCTTCTATTGGTTTTCAAGGGTACTTCAAGGGTCTCAAGTCCATTGTTGACAAATATCCTTTACCCTCTTGAATATGCCACGGAGGCATGTTGCCCAAGGTGTCACTCCCTTTATCAAACTTCATACCAATACATATTCCCTATCTTTGACCATATGGTGGCTACTAGTACTATGCTTGTGCTCGTTGCTATGTCGAACAAAGGGGTTCTCTTCAATCCATAATCTTGTATCAAGGAAGAGGCCCTCAACTATTGAATAGCCAGACCATTTTTTGAAGAGCCTATAGTTAAAATTATCTTGAGAGAGTAATTAATGGTGGGCATTGTTTTGTGCAAGGGCCTTCTAAGAGGCATTGAAGCTGTGTCCAACGTACTTAAGTGCAAGTACTCTCAATGGATCACTTCAAATAGCCCTCTAAATATAGTACTATCTTTTGATTGATATAAAATTAGAACTTGAGAATGTTATCATTGGAAGCACATCAAAAATCACATAGAAGAATTAGAAGAATATTTGGATTTGGACTCTAGACAACTAAAATAAATTTCATTAGAAGCAAAGCTAAAAGACAAAAAGATAGATCCTATGGTTGCATCTAGAAAATTTGAAATTGTTATATTTTAAGCACATTTACAAACATCAAATAAGATAGCAACATGGGCAATTTGGGGATACAAATATGGGCAATTTGGGGATACAAATATTTTTCCGACACTTTAAAAAAAATTCATAGTTTATTGGAGCACGGAGTGTCTTAAAGAAAAAAAATGCATTTCAAGAGAATCTTGAACCCCTTTTTGACCAGCAACAAGAGTCAACAAATGAGAGACTTCTGCATTTCATTAAAAGAAGTGATACTCCAACCAACCCTTCTTTGCACCGACGATTTTATGTGGTGTCACCTCAATTATGGAAATCACATAAATTGGGACCCCTGGTGTGTACAGTACTCGGGTACAGTACAGTACAGTACATGATGAGCCTGCTCGATCTCAGAGAGACGGAGGACTCACAGTGGTCAAGCCAAAGCTGCTGCTGGGGCTGCTGCTAACTTAAGCTAGCTGGGGGCATGCTCCTGAAAATCCAATTGCAATGGCAACTAAGCTTAATAAGGTAAAGCAGGGCATGGCATGGAGGTGATCGTGGCTCAAGAGAATCGTTTAGAAACCGCTGCTTCCCAGACTAGCTCTCCTGACACTCCACACTCCGCATTGATTACGTCTTCCTCGATCAGGACTTGAATGACTTGAGTCTGGAGCTGTCTTCAATGCCACGCTCTTGCTGAAGTAACTAAGCTGTGAAGTACCCGTCCTCCCAGACAAGCTAGCCCACTCGTTTCCATGGAAACTTATAACGTACTTAAACGCTTCAACCCCGTCCCTCCCTCCGTCAGTAAGTTAGTACTGGACGCGCGTCTACTGGTTCACTTCAAAACCAAAGAACTTCAAGTTTAATAAACACCCGGGTTAGTCTACCCGCCCGCCTTCGAAAGTCAAGTCAACTGGAAAGTGAAGTTAATTACGAACTCCACCACCTGGATTAGCAGCCTCCAGCTCCAGATTAGCTCCAGATTAGCGCCAGATTAGCGCCAGATTAGCGCCAGGAAAAACATAGGATTAAGAGCCCTTTTGTCAGTCTGCCCTCGATATTTAGTCTCACCCAAATGAATGTATCGATATTGGCAGCTGGATTCTGCGCCTTCGTTAATGAGCATGGCCAGGGTCGTTGCTTAATTCGACGGCCCGCTGTCTGCACCACATTAAGAGGATGGGATGGTTAGGAAAGGACTCATTCATTACAGGCAACTTACTTACGTGGGAAGTCTGCGTGAGTAGGGGAACGGAACTGGGAACTTCAGGTTGATGAAGTTACGTAAAGCTTAGCACACGGGATTCACTTCAGGGGATGGCCGGCCTTCTATCACACACCATGTTAAAAACTCAAAACTTAACTTCATTTCTTTTTAAAAGAAATAAAAAGAAATAAAAAAAATCCCGCCGAGGAGTAAGTTATGTCCTTTGGTTCTGTGTTTCATTTCCTTTTATCAATGGAAATTGTCCATATTTAGTTCAAGGAAAAAAAGAAAATTGAAATTAAAATTAGAAGAAAAGAAGCTTAACTCCACCGCTCTCTGCTCCCATCTTCGCAAAAATTCAGCACGTTTGTCAGTTGGGTGTGACGAACGTCTGCACCCCCTTAACTTAGCTGGCCCCATTTTCGGATTTTTTTTTCTTCCTTCGGGAGTTAGTTTATTGTTACTTTTTGAGTGGCTTTTCATGCAAAGTGCGAGGGAAGAGTATGACTGGGGCGAATGCATGTTGGTCTGCCATGCCGCCTGACTGCAGTGCCGGCTCTGTCTTCTGGAGTGAAGAATTAATCCCCTGGCGGAGGCTGGAAAGAGAATGTTCGGTTTTAGAGTGACCACACCAGTGCAGTACACGTGAATTCACTGCCCATTAGCTTATAAGCGCCAGTTTGCAAACTGAAGATTTCGGGACTAGAAGCAGAGATCCCAAATGTGTGACTTTTCGGAATTAGCCCACGTTGCTAAAAAAACACTGCTAAATGTGCTAAATTCCAAGATTTAACACTCTGGTACGCACATTTTTTGGGTAGCTACAACTTGTTTTCAGTACCGGTAGTTCTTCTGCTGGAAATTAGTTGTGAACAATGCTGGGAAGCTCAGTAAGCTTAATCTGTTGGTAACCCTGAACTTACCTTTACCTGGTGCTTCCCCCACTTGCATCTGCTATCAATGCGTGAGGAGAGCCATCGCCATCTCAGCTTCGCCATCTCAGGCATCTCATCAGGCCTTGCAGGTCAAGTTCCAGTGTCAAATTGGGGAATCAAGTCTGTCGGAAGGACGGTCCTTCTACCAGCTCTCAGGGGTCCACACCGGAGTTAATGGATGGATGGCGAGGGGGTCTGCCACGAAGTAATCCTCAAGATTGCGGGGCTCTGTAACTCCTGTTACTTGAGGAGCCAGGCAGCCATCTCTTACTGCAACTAATTCGGCTTTCGTACATCTCAAAACGAAGTCGTGTCGTGCACAAACAGCTAGCCAAGCCACATCTCTCCTAGCTGGAAACTTTAGGCACATGTATCCTTCTTCCAGACACCAGAAAATTTCCAGCACTTGAAGTGGAGGTTGTGAGTTATATTCATGAGAAGATTGAAGCAGCTTTCGAATTGAGAGTTGAAGCTTCTGCTCTTTCTGCACATTAGAGTTCTCAGTACTATGAGGAATGGTGTGTTGCTCCTCTAACTTTGAACGCATGCCTGCCCAATTCTTCTTCTAGATTATATGCAAATGTGAAATCTTGGTTCAACTTTAGAAATTTCAGTGCGTCACTTGGGCTCTTTACAAGACGATTGAAGTTTTCGAATTCGATCATTCTGCGCATTAGAGTGTTCCTATAAGGAATCACTGATGCGTTGCTCCTCTTTGCACGCATGCCAATTCCTTTTCTAGATTAGATGTGAATTCGTGTTGAACTTTGGAAATTTCAGTATTGTCACTGGGGCTCTTCATCAGAAGATTGAGAGCTTTCCAACCGAGGAGATCGATCGATCGAATTTGAGATCTGAAGCTTCGATCGTTCTGCAAACTATTTAGAGTTATTCTAAAAGTATGAAATCTTTTTTGTAGGTTTTAAGTAAATTCTTGTTCATCTTTGGAAATGACAAAAACTCAAAGTTGTATTTCAATCTGTTCACATTCAGTTGGGATGCCTTTTTTTTGGGTACAGATTTTGAAGGAGGAAGACATGTAGGAGGACGAAGGAGGTACTAGAGATATGTCAAGGCACTGGAATCTGCCGAATCTATGGACAGCTCTCATTGTGCTGAGCGTGTTGTTCTTCAGTTTGCATTCAGGCGCAGCAGCCTCTGCAACGGGCTTCTTCCGGAACAATCATCGGCGAAGAGTTGCTGAGATCCGCCGACATCTCGCCCAAGTGAACAAGCCCGCCGTCAAGTCAATCCAGGTTCATGGATACACTCAACTCAAACCTCTTTGAATGCTATTATATATGAACTTTTCTAAAATCACATTCAAGAATTGACATCCTGCCACTTTCCCTCGAGTGTATCACCAATTTCATCTATTGAAGTTGAGGTGGAACAGATGTTCTCTCCAAGCTGTTGTCATTGTGAAGCTCTACCTTTCTGAGTCTGGAGATTTCATAGAAGTCCGCAAGGAGATTAGAAGGAGCTTGAGGTCTCCAATTTTATTTTCATAAGTAGCTATAGTTGCTTGAAGCACTGCTAAATGTGCTAATTTTAACAGTATGGACAGTATTCACAATTTTGGTAGCTATAAAAGCTTTCTGAGGCTGGTGATTTTACACAAGTGCCCATGGAGTTTAGTATGATCACCCTGTTGTCCCGAATGTGTTTGTCCAGAAAAGCTAGAAACACTACTAAATGGGCCAGAATTTCAAATTTACACTGTTGCCAGTATTCACAAAAAATTTAGCTATAAATAGCTTGCGGTAGAAGTTTGATATGCTGAATTTAGACGCGTTTGAAGCTGGAATTCAGCATAAGATGCATCCAGTGACAAGATTGAAATAATTTGAGTGGTTTGTTCCTTTCATCCAATTTCTACAGTCTGTGGGAGTGTCTTAGTGCAGAACTTCAACTTCTCTTCCTTCCCTAAACTGAGTCCTGTAAGGTTCATTAGCCCCAAAGCTTTGCTTGAGAATTGCCTCATATTGTGGAATTCAGTTACCTCCAAATTAACCCCCAAGTAGAATTTTTTTTTAAAAGTCTGCTTTGGAAGCCAGTGGTCAATTCCAGTACTTCAAATCATAATTATTCTGGTTCAGAAATGTAGGAGAGGTTTTCTTTTTTCTACGCGGTACATTTTTGAAGATCCTCAGATGATTTAATTCAACTTTTATGGATACAAAGGAGGCCAATTTGATCACTTGCGCACTTGGGAGTAAACGAAATTCACAGATGAAGGCTCACCATATATAGATGCCATTGTTGATTGCAAACAGAGTGTTGATGGTGACATTATCGACTGTGTGACAAGGACGCAGCAACCTGCATTCGACCACCCTGCTCTCCGAAACCATTCCCTCGAGGTAAGCATCCAATCGCCATTTTCCAGCTACTGTGAGATAACTTTGCAACAGGATTCTATCAAAACTGGAAATGGATGGGAAAATAAGTACACAACCTGCAGTGCAAGCTTGCAATCTGAGAGTGATGGACTACGTAACAAGAAACTTGCAGAGCCTTGTCGAATCCAAATAACATGAAATTCATTGAATTCATGTGAAAAGGTCTTGCACTAAACAAACTACCGCACGGATTGAATTAGCCCTTTAACGACACAATGAAGTCCACATCTTCATCCCCATGCATGTGTTTTAACAGTTTTCGATGTTTCACATGGGAATTTTTATTAGTTTAAATGCAATGTAATGTTCTTCATTGATTCTCGTGGTAAAAAATTTGGACCCTTTTGAATTTATGCTTTTCAAAACACGATCAAAGAAATTGGTATCAAATGTTTCCAACAAAACTGCGGACGCTCATTTCGGGACGGAGGGAATATAAGATTTGTTCCATTGCGGCTTGGCAGACGATATCACCAGCCACTCCGAGCACCGAAGCGAAAGACCTGCACAGCAATGAAAGCAGCGCCTCCAGCATCCCATCGCAGCTATGGCACCAAAGTGGGCACTGCCCACCAGGAACGGTTCCCATCCGGCGCACATCCTTCAAAGACGTGCTCCGAGCAGGAAGCGTGAAACACTACATGATGAAAAAACCACACAAAGGGGTCTCCACCAAGGACCAGCAATTCCAGCAGCAACAGCAACAGCAACAGCAGGCTTCCCAGGAGGACAATGGCCATGAGCATGCAATTGGGTTCATGCGCGACGGCTTGTTCTTCGGGGCGCAGGCCAGCTTGAATGTGTGGAGTCCCCGAATCCAGATGCCCAGCGAATTCAGCCTCTCGCAGATCTGGGTGCTGGCGGGTTCCTTCAATGACGACCTTAATAGCATTGAAGCCGGGTGGCAAGTAAGTTGAGAGCTGGCCTCCATCTCCACAATATTGTGTTTTTTAATGACATTGTAAGTGTAACCTCCGACTTTGGTTTCTTCCTGTGAATGATCTTGTCTGTCCACGGCACGGCTGAAGAGTTATCCCTTTCTGAGATTCTAGCGTTGGAAATGTAATTGATTTTGAGGGTTTTTGGTTATCACCCTATAATAGTAAGCATGCATAGGAATGTTGTCTTTTGTGTGTGCCTACTAAGATTAGTCACTAATCAAACGTTGGGTTGGTTATATTGGGATAGGTGAGTCCCCAGTTGTATGGAGACGGCAACCCACGGCTCTTTATTTATTGGACGGTAATGACGACGTCTCCCTGATCCTCCACTTCCATAACATTATTAGCCCTGTGTAAGTGGGGTGTCTTTGGCGAAAATGTACTTGGAATATGTGAAACTTGTTGATCTTTATTTGCTTAAGGTTAGGAGTCTGGCAATTGCAGAATTTCGGGCAGTGCGTGCAGCCATTTAGGAAGGGGAACGGCTGAACAATGTTGGGTTTCTTTCCTTGTGTTGCAAACTGTGAGAGTAATATGATAAACTACTGTTGAATAATCGAAATGTTCTGGAGCTGACAGGCGGATTCATACCAAGGAACGGGGTGCTACAACTTGCTCTGCTCAGGGTTCATCCAGACAAGCAACGCCATCGCAATTGGGGCAACCATCATGCCGCTCTCCAGTACTGGCGGTACTCAGTACGAGATCCGCATCCTCATCTGGAAAGTAAGTGACAATTTCTTCACAAAGGCAGAGATACTAAACCGTTAGGGACCTGATCCCTTCCCCTCTCATCTTGGAATACAAATCAGGGTCTACTCAATAGTAGGTACATTCAATAGTTGTCTATTCATTAGTAGGTACATGACCTCCCCCTCAATGAGTGATTGCATAAGAAACCATCATTTAATCCCATTTGAAGTGATAAAAACAATTTGATCTCAACCCAAGTGATCTCTCCGGTGAGCTCTATTGAGGGGCCTCCCAATGAAAGCACACTCCTGCATGTTAGTTAAAGTAATGGAATGAGTATCCTCTATCTAACCTGATGTTTTTTTTCTGCGTAGGACCCCAGAAAAGGCAACTGGTGGATGCAATTCGGAGACGACCATTTAGTTGGCTACTGGCCTGCCAATCTGTTCACGCATCTATCCGCGAGCGCGTCCATGCTGGAGTGGGGAGGGGAGGTGGTGAACTCTCACCCGGGTGGACACCACACGGCCACTGGGATGGGTAGCGGTCAGTTCCCGGAGAAAGGATTTGCACAAGCAAGCTACTTGCGCAACATCAAATACGTGGACGAGAATAATATGCTCCAAACCCCGGTGGGGCTGCGCACCCTGGCCGAGCACCCGAATTGCTACAACATCCGGACGGGCGTGAACAGAGACTGGGGGGCTTACTTCTTCTACGGAGGCCCGGGCTTGAATGCCGACTGTTCGTAGCTTGCTCATTTGGGTCTGCTGCTTTGGAGCTTCTTTGTTCCCACAATAACTGCATCATCAAGAGGCTCATGGACAGTTCAGGGTACTAAATCCAGAAAAGGGGGAGTCAAGAGGGAAAAAAAGAAAAAGGTTGAGAGAGAGGATAGACACACAATAAGCTCAGTGCGTCAAAATGTCAGATTGATTATCGGTTTGGAATAAAAACTGTATGCACTCAATTCTCTATTAATGAAAGTGCCTTTGAGGGTTTCTAAGTGCACTTCCACAACTTGACATGTCGAGGATGTCTGATCACATGAGAGATTCTATGTACACAACATCAGCTTGTACTACAGCTTTCCCCAAGTCCAGACTATCTAGATTTTGAGATTCTAGTACACTCAACCCTCCCCAATGACACTGACTGTTTCAGGGGAACAAATGGACCTCTAAATGCACCCATATGTGTTCACAACTTGATATATATGCTTAACTTGGCACTCATTTACGGAGACCAATTGATTCCTTGCACACACATATGAAGATCGACTCAAACAGTGAAAATCAACTGGTCTAAGGTTGGCTTAAACAGTGAAAATCAAGTGGTCTAGTAATAGACCAGGATAATAACCATCTTTCAGAAGAATAAAAGGCCTTTAATGATTCCTTGTGATAAAAATTGTTAAAATCAATTACATCGACGCACTACCTAACAAATGGACTAACTATCCACAGCAATATGAGTGAGCACTACCCTAGGAGTATGAACATTACTGACGTCAGCTTGGTACGAAAGGCTTGTGAGATCTATCGCAGTATTAAGTGGCTGTCAGTTGTGAAACTACTATCACTGGTGTCGGTGGCGACGCCAAAGAACCGCAGGGCGGACTGAAGGGTGTTGGCCAGAACCATCGCCACTGTGACAGGGCCAACGCCTCCTGGAACTGGTGTTATTGCTGAAGCTACGATTTGGGCTTCTTCAAAGCACACGTCCCCAATGAGACGGTAACCACCATCTGCTTCAGTATCCTACAGAGAAACCATATTCCCTTATTAAGAGAAAGAAAAAGAAACAGGTCTAGGAAGGGAACCAACTGAAATTATTACTTAAAACCACAAGAAAGAATAGAACAAAAATCCTCAAAGTGTCAAAACAGCTCATGCTACATGCAGCTAGAAGGAAGGGTCCATTTCAGATAGCAGTGAGAGAGAGAGGGATCCACAAAAGCGTTTTTTTAATTATGGAAAAGAGGTTTACCTGCACAACAGTGGTACCAACATCAAGCACAACTGCACCTTTCTTGAGCCAATGTCCTCGTACAAGGTGTGCGACACCGGTAGCTGACACAACAATATCCGCCTTCCGGGTGGCTTCTGCGGGGTTGGACGTGCGTTCATGCACGATGGTTACCGTTGCATTGTGTCTCTGCAGGTATTCAATAACTCGTCAATCTTCTCTTGAAGAAAGTACAACAAAATTTTCCACCGGCACAACCTCTTGGATTTGGTCAATACAGACTCTTCACCCCTTAAGCTCTTTCTGTTGCTTGTTTAATTAGCATGGGGCAACCTGAGGAGCCTAATTGTGTACACGTACACAGATAAGCAGAGTTTTAAGGCTTTGCGATTAATACAAGATGGGAGTTGGACATGGTATGGGAAATCAAGAGTACCTGAAGAAGCAGGGCAGTTGGAAGACCAACAACGTTACTGCAGCCGATGACAACAGCATGCTTGTTTTCAATTTGCACCCGTGAATGGCGTAAAACCTCCAAGCACCCGAGAGGCGTGCACGGGATGAAGGTGGGGTACAGACCTCGTAACACCAATCTCCCCAAATTGATGGGGTGCAGCCCGTCCACGTCCTTCTCCAGGCTCACTGCTCTCAGCACTCTTTCCAGCTGAATATGCTGTTATGACATCCCACATTCACCCAAACCTCCTTAATATCACCTTCTGTACCGTATCATCCATTGTTCTCCTAAAAAACAGATGTGCCTAGTTCAAGACTCACTCGGGTACTCCCACTCCCACACTTTTGTTAAGTCACAAGATGTTTAACACGAATGCGGTGATAAGGAATCGAAAAATACCTAGACCACCTCCCTACCTCCTGTGACCCCTAGTACTTCATGCGAAGCCACTTCTACGTGCAAAACTACCGGTATTGAATGTCAGAATGTTACTAAACTCCATTGATAATCATGTGCATTTTGGGTGTTCAGGCTGCGATATTAAGGAGGAGTAGGTGCAATCAGGTCTTAGGACCATTTTAGATTGCAAAAGTTGAGATAACAAACTTAGAATTCGAACCACTGTCATGTGCACGGACACCTTATGATGCATTCGAAGCAACAAGTGTCCAATCCTCCTCAAAAAGATAGCTTGAACCCTTATTATCTTAAAAAAACACGTAGTTACATAGCTCTTCCATAGGAGCTTTGTGAGAGCTATGTCTTCACGCTCTTTCACGTGTAAAGTTGACATTGAACAAAACAATGATACTTGCACCAATACTTTGTAGGATTTCTTGTTATCTCAAGCTCGTTGCTTCTACGTGTGCAAATCTGAAGTGGCCCTTGGTAAAAGAAAAGAAAACCACTACGTAATGAGTATAAATTACTCTGTTACCGTCCAAAAGAGCGCAAAAAACAGAAGCAGCCAAAGGGGAAGTATATAGAGCTTACAGGCGGCATGGGAAGCTGAACAAGAATGCCATGAACACGCTGATCTGCATTGAGCACATTCACGAGCTGCAGAACGTCCTCCTCCGAAGCGGAAGCAGGCAAATACGCAGTGAAGGAGTCGATCCCCACTTCCTCACACGCCAATTGCTTGCTGCGCCCATACAAATCTGACACCTGGTTGTGGCCGACTCGGATGACGGCTAATCCTGGCACGGCCCCGACTTGCGATCGCAACTGCATCACCCGCCGCGCTATCACCAACTTGATCTCTTCCGCAATCGCTCTCCCGTCAATCTTCCAACACGGTGCCCTTCCTGTAGAATCGCCCAACACTACAAGCTCAGAAAACGTCGAAAATCTCGAAAAGATCAAAAAGCAACCTAAGTTCAAATCTTAGTTTCAAATCGTAGGCGTTCTAAGGCCCAGCCTTAATTTCAAATTCAAATCTTAGGCGTTCGAAAGCCCCGCCCTCATTTCAAATCTTAGTTTCCAACGTTAACGCCCTTAGACCCCGCCCGCTGTATTATTTACCAAATTGGCGCTAACAATCACTAACTAACTTGCAGTGAATTTGCATTCATTTCCACTGGTTCACTTAACTCCCTGATTTTGGAAAATCAAACGAATTGTGCCTATATCAATGTTTTGAAATGCAAAATCCACTCGCACCAAGCAAATAGTGGCAATTAGCTAAATCCTCATTTCCTTGCAAGTTTTGGCACACAGTAGGTTAGTAAATCTCCAAATAGATAATGAATCTAAACACCCCAATTAGCTAATCGGAGCTACTTGATTGATGCAAGCAGGGCGAAAATGGTTGGGTGCTTGCAAACGATCAAAAAATGGCATCTCCTTAGCCAGTAGGTGATTCCGCTACTGGTATCCAAAAAATAAAAATAAAAATGAAACAGACAGGCAACGAAGGCAACAAGGGCGCCTATGGCGAGAGATGCGCACCGCCGGGATAAAACAAAGGCGGAGCAGGCATCGCGGGTGGTGGAGGCGTGGCCAGGCTCGAAAGCCCCGCTAGCTTCTGGGTGCTGTTCACGATTGGGTTCACCGTGCCCCTCCATCGCCGTACCCCCGTCGACTGCGCCCATCGCAGCATAGATTGGCCTTTCATAAGGCCCCCAGTTTCGCAACTATCTCATCGCCACTCGCGCAAATCCCATCCAACAAACCTCCCCAACCAACAAATATTTTGTCGCCTTCGAAAACGCAGTCACACGAGCGTCTTGTCAAATCTACAAGACAGATATTCAGACACACCCAAAACAGGAGCATTTGTCTGAATCCCTCATTGCGAAACCACTCTCGCAAGCACCTTCCTGAAAATGGTCGTTAGTCGGGTAACAGTGATGAAAGTCCTGGGCACCACTACCGGCTAAACCGACAGCTTCACATGAACCGCAAGCAATTTCCTCGTTTTAGACACGTGCTGGAGGTAGCAGAGCCGCAAATCCAACAAGAAACTGTAAACTATAGAAAATTTGTGCAGAGAGAGATCATGTGGCAGTTACTTTAGGAAGAACGCAGTTGGGTTTCCAGGACACTGATTTGCACAGACGGAAAGGCGATTGCTTTTCATTTTTTGGTCTGGATTTCTCTCTCAACCAGCTGTGTCATGTGATTCGCCACAGCTGATGCTTGAGGCCGGGAAAGACTCAAATTATTTTTTTTTTTTTTTCAAATCCAGGGAAGACTTCTTAGGGCTGCCTCCTCCTTACTACCGGCGCCTCCAATCGGATTCTTCCCCCGAAATATCCGAACGAATATCCTGCGGCTTCGCCGTGAGTGCCGTGGGCGGCGCGCGTCTCTCTAAAGTCAAGAGACCTAATTCCGACCTCTTCAGGACGGACCTATGACCACTTTTCTGAACTTCAAAGTTGCTCCCATTTTGAAACTACTGTAGAGAGGAATGTTTTGCATTTATTTTTAAAGATGTGATTCTCATGTCTTCTACAAATAAAGGGAAAAAAATTCAAATCTTATTGTGAAAATTTGAAATAACTATGAATTTTTGAATAAATAATTATTAAAAAATAATTATATCAAATACAAAATATGCTTTAAAAATCTTTTGAATTTATTTCTCCTTGAGTATATATTATAGTGTAGCACATCATAGTGCAAAATATTTTTAACCCCTAAAGGACCAGGGCCGTTCTTCTGTCAAAAACTACTCAAAACTGCCATTTTTGCTGCATTCATCCAAAAAAACAAAAAAAATACTTTTCTTAGAATCTAACCGTAGGATCTTGTACTTTACTAGTCTAGTATCATGTGGTAAAAATTTCATGGAGTTTGACCGTACAGATTGGAAGATATTAGCATTCAAAGTTGAAAAAAGAAAGTTTTTTTGAACACTAGCCTGCAATTTCAGATGACTTTGAATGCCATTTGGGGAAAAAAATTACACCATGGACCTTGAATTTAAAATTTTTTGTGTTGAAGAATTGAGTTGAAAGTCTAGAAAAAAAATTAAAAAAAAACACGATTGATTTTCATTCTTTAAAAAATTGTTTAGTAGAAGTAGGTCCAAGATTGAAAGAAAAACTAAATCTTTAATAGCTCTAAAATGGGATTGAAACACAATAATCTCAATGGTGAGATTGTTCTAAATAGAAAACTTAACCTTGTCAAACAATTTTTTTTGAAAAATTGTGAAAATTGCATTCAGAATTGAATCCTATAAGTTATTTTTTCAAGAAGATGCTCAAATTGCCCAAAAAACAAGATTGTTCATAACTTTCACATTACTAATCCAAATGGAATGAATCAAAGCTTCACATGTAGACAAAAGTATGATCTTTAAGAAGAAAAAAAATTAAAAAATTAAATTCAAATTTTTGTAGATTTATTTTTCTGCCCGGTGACGTGTAAATTTTGTTTAAGATGCCATAACTTTTGCTCTCGGGCACCAATTGAAATAAAATTTATATTCCCACGAAGCTCATGAGTTTTCCTATCTTATGAGAAAGTTTCAAAAAAATTCACTGAAAATTGAGATCATAGGAGCTTGCCCGAAATCCATTTTGTCCCCCGAGGGGACAATGGTCCTTTAGGGGTTAATAGGGTCATTCTAAAATTAGAAAATCACACTCCATGGTTATAGGTCCAAAATTCAAATTGCAATAGATTATTCAATTTCAAGAAATTCTAAAATTTTGAAATTAGAAAAGATATTAGACTTTATTAGCTTCATTTCATCAATTGAGGTCAAATTCAAAAAAAATCATTTTATAGCTAATATTGAAATTAAGAGAAAGGAACAAAAGAATTCATCATACATTACATGTTGATCCATGGATTTGTCATTTTTGTAGGGTTGGAAAATCAAAAAACATCATTGGCAAGAAATATCCAATACAATTCACTGAAAATGAGTTCAACTTCCCCTAAATTTTTTGGATGAAACAAAGTTTTATGCTATCCATGAGGCCTCCCTAAAATCATCCTAAGGTTACAAAACGGCTTCTCATGTGTTTCAAGGTTAAAGATTCTTTGGCCATCAAAAACACTATAAAATTTTTTATTTTTATTTTTATTGTGTAGAAACTTTATCTGTAAACACTCTAAAGATCATATCTTGGATAAATGTGTATATTACATTTTTTTTGGAAACAACTCATTTTGTCGTTTATAATTGACTTTGGAATTCCATCTCAAAACAATGTGAAAACAAGAATAGTCATGTTGAAGATTATCCCTTAAGCGCTCCGACGTTTATATTCTAGACGACGAACAGAGGGCTTGCAAGCACTGTTTCATTCAACTAGCTTCTCATTCATCCAATTAAACACTTGAATCTTGAAAAGACAACCTTCTTTTATGTCCAATTTCATGAAATTTTGGTAAATGGTATTATTGTACAAAGATATAAGCAAAAATGTGCCAAAATTTGAAAAAGGATTGAGGCGTTAAGGGGTTATACAATAGCCTCTAGTCACCTTTGGTGAAAAATAATTAAAATTTTTTAAGCTACTTTGCCAAATCCAAGGAAAATTAAGCATAAAGAAAGTCAAAATGTTGAAAAAGATACTTGCATGTACAACTTGGTCCCAAGACATATCTACTAAATAACAAAAAATCCAAATTCAAACCTCTAACTTTACAACAAAGTAGGAACACTATGAAAAATGAATGAGTTCATTGAAAGCCATGACTATCACTTTCCTATGCAATGAAGAAAACCATTTAACTTCCAAGATTGTTTGAAGGGTTGCCAAAAGCTAAGAAAAATTATTTAATAACTTCCAAATAACTTATTAATAAAAAACGAATTGTCAAATGAACCCTTCTAATTTTAGGTTGGTTATCAAAAAATGAATTGTCAAACCAAATCCTTCCAATTTTAGGTTGGATAATTATCTAATAATTTCAATTTATTGCAAGGTTTAATTCAATCTTACTTTCACAAAATCAACATATTTGTGTAGTTTATCTATAAATAAAAGTTTAATTTATCAATGTAGATGCCAAACTCATACACAAGATCTAGAGATTATAGATTATGACAAAAATTTAATTCGTTACCTATTGTCCTAATTTACACTACTATATTTATACTTTGATTATTTATACTATGATTATATGAGTTGCTATTGGTGATTTAGAAAAAGATTGAAGAAATCTCTATTGAAGAAATCTAAAAGTCCATTCTAATTTTCTTGTAGAAAAATGTTGCATCCCATGCAATTTTTGTTCATTTTTTGTAAAACCAAATCAACTGCAAACTCTAGATATCCTGAGCACTATACAGAAGATTATTCTCTACAAAAAATTTAGAAATATATCCTTCAAGAATTGCCCAAATTAGTGAACAACTAGAAACAAATTACTTGAATCTAAAAGGATTATTAGTAATAAAATAATTATTGTTTTATTGACTTCACATAAATTGACCAAGTACCAATCACTAGAAGAAAAATGTGTTGAAATGAACACATTTTGAACGCTGAAATCGTGTTTGTGAAAATATATTGGCCAAACAGAAAAGTATCAGATTGGTTATGTTGTGATTCACGTTATGAACGAAGGTGAACATGTACGTTTGGATTTGGATTTTGCGTGTTGAATGATGTTAACCTCGTTTTTGCCAACATGTTCTACGTATCATATCTTTATCCACGTGTATTTTGTAATTGTTTTTGTGCCATGGTGGATTTGACTAGGATATTTAATGTATTTAGAAGATGCACAATTTACGGAATATCTGTTGTTTCGTACTGGTGCTGACGTGGACGTAGTACAAGAATGTCTGTTGGATAGAGCACGTGTTTTTGTGGCCAATTCATGGGTTGTGTCATTGAACATAACATTTTTTGTTGGAAAGAGAATAAGAACGTTTTCTGTAAGGAAGACATGTTCTGCTCAACGTATTTGAATGTGACATTTTAAAGCAATTGTTTGCTAGGGTGTCAAAACATGTTTTTAGGAACATGGGCATGTGTTGAATACAATGCAGAAATGACCGTTTGCAACAAGAGAGCACACGGAATATTCACCAATATGCATGTATAAAATATATATTTATATTCACTTTGTAATTGGGCTTCCATTCTACTAGAACTCATGCACAAATATCTACTGCATGCAAATTTTTATGGGCGTGCTCACTTTCAATCAATAGTCTGTGTGTACAGTACTAAATTTAAAAGAAATATTGCATTTCTTATGTTCACAATCCACGCCCTTCCATTTTGTCAATGACATGCCTGGGTGAAGTACAGTGGCAAATTAGCCAATCTATATATGGAAGCCTTATGGACCGTCATAGTGTACACTTTCTACATTGATGAAGGGAAGACCTTAGAAGTGGATACTAAAGATTTAGAATTGTTGGACATATATATAAAGCAATTAACACTAATAATTCCCATACTCTGAAAACTTGTGTATAGACACAAAGACTAATAAATAGGAAAAAGATGTGCTACAAATGTGAGGCCTTCTATTTCTAAAATGTCCTTCAGTTCTTTTCATACTCTTCTACTAATCATGCTTAAAAAATAGCTTCATGCTCTGCAAAGGAACTCACATACCACAAGCGTAGAAGACCTTCACTTGGGCAACACGCTTGAACGAATGCTTTGAAGAACTTCCGTAGAATCGCACTTGCCTTGTATTATCGGCTTTACATTGGCAACGCATGCTTGAAGTGTGCCATCAATCTTGAACATTATTGAGAAATAGAGCTATAAACAGTGCATCCTTCTGTCATTCACAACCAATGAGCTTACACTTGCAACATGAAAACCGAATTGTCCAATGTGAAGAATGCGTTCATGTGGTGCATCCTCAGTTACGAGTACATGAATATGCAATGCAAATCTTTTGCTAGTCCAGCCATCTGACTTCTATTATGTAGCTTCCTTGCATGTCCAAGGCCTATAACGTAGACTTTGTGCATGCATTACCATTGTCGAAGTCATTCGAAGAATACCTTAAACGTGAAGTCAAAGAGGGTTCTATACAAACAAGTACGTTCTCGACAGCAAGGCTTCAACATTTCTATGTTCAATACCGTCTTATGTTGGAAGACAGATATATATGCTACCTGCGTTCATTGCATATACAATAGTATTAGAAAATGCATGATGTATTGACAGTGACGTACTACAACGTAGGATTGTTGGAAGGACCTCTATGTACACAAAAGCAAGAACATCTTCAGGGTATTTAATTTTGATGTGCATAGAAGAATTTGGACTTCGCTAGAATATGAAGAACCAAAATGAGGACTACAACTATGAATTGAATGTAGCGGTCACACCAAATTCTTGGCAATGCTTCTTGTAACAACAAGAGAAATGTAGACAATGTATAATACATGCAATACTTGCTTCACATTCTACTGTCAACGTGACTGAATACCCAAACATTGTTCCACTACTAGAAAATTCTGTTTTTTTGTTGATTTGGACGTGTTGATTTGGACAGAAATCAACAGTTTTTTGTCCAAATCAACACTTTTCTGTTGATTTCTGTCCAAATCAACACGTCCAAATCAACAAAAAAACAGAATTTTCTAGTAGTGTTCACTGAAATCAATGAGAATGTTAAGACATAGTTTGGTCACTCACCGAGATTTTAAATGTTGAAAACCACAGCTGTTGTTCTTCAACAAAACTTTCACGTACAAGCCCTGCAACATGGCTATGTCATGTATCATTTTCTTTTAAAATTGAAAGGTGCATCAACAACTACAAAAAATGCCAACTACTTCAGTAGTGTACTACGACGTTGAAATTACCTTCATAGTGCATGAAAGCAAATTGTCTGCCTTCTAACATTACAAAGTGCATTCATTATGCTTGCGTTCAACAATGCAGAAATGTCATTCCTCAATTGCGGACAACACTTATTTCACATTTTTCTTCATGGTTGTACATGAAGCAATAATAATGCTACTACTGTTAAACTGTATTCCATCATCTTCCTCATGAAATGAAAGCATGCACGTCTACAATTGTCAAAATCATTCACAAGTACAAGGTAGGGAGTATGAATGATAGACACAAAGAATTATATCTTATACTACTGGAAAGATGTTTGTCTTACGTCCTTGTCTCCTTGACGTCATGGACACTGACAATTCTTCAAAGGAAGAGATGGGAGTGAACTCGGACTTCTATGTTCATGTCATGTCGCTTGTATAGACCAATGATGTACCATTGACAGAGCAAGTCATTGCCATTTTTGCACATATAGAACATACACTTGTAGAGCTCTTATGTTTCTCGCAACACGTCTTCAAAGGAACTATAAATAGCTTGGTAGACGGTGTCATGCCACATAGATAATTGCTGCCCCACCCAAAACAAAACATGTGGAAACCATGTTAGTGTCACACATTTCTTCTTGCATGTTGTAAGGTCATGACTAAATGTACATACAAAGTTCGCCAAATTACTAAAAACAAACAACGGTGCTCAGTTAGTACGCATGTAGTGAGCATGTTATCTTATAGGAAGTTCACATATAGAATATATAGAGCGCAAAAAGAAATATACTTGTAAGCACTGTCCTCTTCCACAGTTCCACTACATTGCGAATCATAAAGCAGTGGCACTTGTTCTGTACAATTAACCACACTCTGAAATCTTGAATGCAAATTCTTTCTTCAATACGCATATCAAATGATTTTTCTTAAAATCCTAGCGGATATCAATGTCATCAATGCAATTCATCATGTGATAGAAAATAATACCTCCTTCTATGATTTCCTGCAAAGTTCTTGGTCAATTCTGCAATGACATGCGAAGAACTAAGAAGAGTCACCCACGAATTCTTTACATAGAACAATGCATTATTCCCAACTTGTATAGAATTTTCATGTTCTCCTTTCGTATTGGCAAGCAATGCCTGAGCTTGGTATTACGTATGACAATGGTCTTCAAAGCTTCTGCAACTTCCAGAAACCCTTTCTAAATGCACACAAAGACATGAAGTTAGGATTTGCACAGGACAAGCAAACATATGGACACTTGAGTATATCATTCTAGGAGCAAGGATGCTGGCATAACAAGAGACACACTTGATGTCATTGAAACCTCTGAAGCACTGTAGAACTTCAAATGAAACTTCTTCCACGTAGAACCCTGCACTGGAGAGGACTTGCAAAATACATGATTACAAATGTCTTGTGCCTTACTAAATTGCCCTAATCAAGTAATCATAAGATAGAAGCGTATGCTAGTGCTATCATGCATAATGTGTTCTTGTATATGCTATAACTTTTCTATGTCATTGGCTATTTTGTGCAAATCATTTGCTTCCGTAGTGTACGTGGACCACAGTCCATGTGTCCAACTCCACTAGCATGGAAGCATCATTCACGTTCTACTCATTTGACCTTTACATATGTCATACCAAAGAAGCTGAAGTGCTCATTTCTAGCATAATTCAACATGTCCTTCTTCAGTTCTATAATTTTATACATGCATTCAGTGTTTTTTTTTTACATTTGCAGCCTCAGAGAAAGCACACCCATGTACGACATTGAGTGATACTAAGTTCACGTTAGAGTAGGCCTTCCATGTTCTATAATTCATTTGCAAGAACCAAAGAATGGCTATCGATAACTTCCAGCTCATTCGGTGTTCTTCATGGCCATTGCTCAGCACAATTACCTTTTCAAACAGTCTACAAGTGTGTTGTGCAGAACTAGTATTCCGCAAAGACCAAACTTAGAAAAGAACGACAATTCAAACCATGTTCAGTTCCACTTGAATGGGATTGAAGCAGAACACAGTAATACATAACAAGAATGACAGAAATAGTACCTGCAATGTGTACACGCAATGCTCGTTCTACGAACGATGGCACCATTCGTCATCAGTGTTCCTACTTCATGTATTTCTGAAATGCACTTTGCATTGCAACTGCATGCTCTTCTAATTTGACCTGCAATGGCACTTCATGTCCAATCTCCTATCCATAATGTAGTCTCATCTTGTTGCCGTCACTGCTTTCACATTCCAAACATTAGTGCTTCAACGTATTCAAACTTTAGACACGAACTTCAAAATTCCGTAAGCCCTTGTAACAACTCAGTAACACTTGTACAGTTTTGTAGACCTTCAACATGACTTGCAAATTGTATGTTCTTGTACTTCATAAAGAAAAAGTTATGTACGCCATATAGTTGCTTAAAAGAACATGTTGACATCGGCTTCCACCTCCCCTTCAACTTTGAAGCACATTGTTCACAAAACATGTCCTTCATATTCCACAACACTCAGAGGTCAAGCATATTCCATGTCCAAGCACATACACTTGGAGGCAGAATTTCTTTTCCAACAGCAAGAATTGGTTTATAGTGATCTCTATATCATGGCCTCAACACTGAACAAGCAAGCAATATATACAATTCAAAGGAACAATAACTATTTGGAATATATGATGCAGCTTGCTAATGAATACTAATGTGAGATACAAACCTTGCTGAAGAAAAAGCTGCACTTCATTGCCTTCTCGCATTTCTCCCGCGATAGAAACAATTGAAGACAACCTTTACTCCAAAACTAATTTCGGTTAAGCATGGACAACTTTCTTTTATCCAAGTTCTAGTCAATGGATCCAAAATTGACATGCACTATCCACCAATTCTGTAATGCAAACGTTGTCAATTGCATTACTCTGTAATTTTCTATATTAAGGGAATGAACACCCACCTCTGTTTCTTGTCACATTCCATTGTCACCTGCCTGCACATGCATCATTATACAACGAACAATACTCGTACCAAGAATTCCATCGAGTCTTGTCCACCACAAATGTATAGCACGTAATGGACTTCATTATTCTTGATTTATGTTTCATCACATTCTCATCATTCAATTGTGCTTTCAGTAGCGGCAATTCAGTTCCTGTACATAGCAAAATAGTTCTATAGCACGACTATGGACTGTTACAAAATCATTGAAATGTATATAAGCCCTTCTTGGTTTTCAAAATTGCAAAGTTCATAGTAAATGACTTGTTGCTTCCTCAAATGTCTAAATAGGGACTTGCTTTCCGAAGCTACACTACAAGTTATGACAAATACAGTGTTGGTCCTTCTCCAAACTACTTTTTGTTCTCTGTTCCCACATTCATATAATAGTAGATAACAAAAACTCAGCGTATTCACACATGCTGAGGTTACCAAAATCACCTACTGCACTGTGAATGAAGCCGGCCAATAAAGAATGCTATGTTGCTTGTAAACCTCCGCCAACGTCCTTCACAGCAAGTGTACAATATTGCCGTACTATTGAAATCACCGTTTCCACACTACTTAGCAGTATGCAAAAGTTCTCCATGTTTAGGACCTGACATGACCACATTGTTTTTGTGAAAGCAAGAACAACAATTGTGTTGAAGTTCCAAGAACTTCAAAGATTCTTTACTGCCAAAGTACCTCATGTCTGTATTACCTACTACATTTCGTTGCCAAAAGCGGAAACATAGACCTCAGTACGCATATATTACCAATACATCATACTAAAGCAAGAAATGAACAGTCGATAATCATATTGAACTTATGACATATGGAAATTAAGTCATGACCAACTTCACATTCATGTCATCGGTCTTCTAAAACTCTCCAAACCAAAAAACGAACTAACAAGAAGAGATGGCACTTGACTTACTTACAGTCATGCCTTCGTTCAATCGTACCTGCGAAACAAAAGTGCAATTCACTTTCCCTTCTATGACAATCCAAATATGTTGTTAGAGGATGTCCAATATATACTAACGTCATGTTTGACTTCTGATCTTCCAAACCAAAAAACCGCACTACATGTTTGGATTCCATACTCTTGAAGCTGAGGCTTGTGGCCCTTTTGTATTGTGCGAATGATGTTTCCTTGCGTATGCCTCTTCCCCTTACACTTGTCATTGCCATGATTTGAACAAATCATGCCATGTATGCCATGCACTGTTCTTTGAAGGTCTTTCAAGTACAATGCAACAACCATTCGTGTTGGAATATGCTATAAGATGCATGTGTTCAATGGGGGAATGCTGGGAAGCGAGCGTGGAGCAACGAGTGGCGAGCAAGGAGCGGGGATTGGTGAGCGGGGAGCTGAAATATTGGAAGGAAAACCAAAATAATGGGAAAAAATGGATGAAAAAGTAGATGAAAGGTCAAGAATAAATGGACGAAATTGAAAAAAAAAAAAAAAAAAATTTGATGCAGAAATTGTAAAAACGTGTTTGGAGAAAATGAAATTTGTTTTTGGGAGAAAATGAATGAAAGAAATTGGAAGAAATGAATGAAGTGGTTTGAAAAATTGGATGAAAAATATGGATGAAAGTTGATGAAAAATTATGGATGAAAGTGGATGAAAATTAATAGATGAAAGTGGATGAAAAATAATGGATGAAGGTGGATGAAAAATAAAGATGACAGTGGATGAAATAATGGATGAAAGTGGATGAAGAAATATAGATGAAAGTAATTGAAAAATATGGATGACAATAGATTGAAAAATGGGTGAAAAAAATTAATTTCACTAGAAGGGGAGATTGATTTGGGTTTAGGGTTCAGAAAATGGATGACACATGGTCGAAAAATAGTGGAATGAGAGGGAAGACATAGACGATAGAAGGGTTACAGAGTTGTTAAAAGAACCATTCAGTTGAAAATGATTTCAGTGGAAATAACTTATTTTAGGACCATGAAGGATTCCTACAACAATGGATTCAGGAGTACGATACATTTTGGATTGCGCAATGAACTTCTTGGTTGTGACCTATACATAGAGATCACAAGATTAGTGGTGATTTGGCAGTAGCAAAGGAGACTTTGGCCCTCTGATCTTGGGCTTCAAATTTGCTTGAATGTGCATGGGGCTACTTTTACAAAATCATGCTCGCATGGCGGTAATGGACTGGGACAAGCAAATGGAATTGAACTGCATGAACACAAGAGACTGGGACAAGTGAACAAAATTGAATTGCATGAACACAGGAGACTAAGACAAGCGGTTTAGGGTGAAGTGCACCAACACAATATGATTTAGGGCTTCTTGTAGGGAAGGGGCTAAACATTATTGCTTCACTTTCAGAATTTCAGTCGCTACAGTTATCCTACGGTACCTCTTATTTTTTCTGTGAACTCTTCAAAGATCGCCTCATACAAATCTAGTAAACCTACTCGCTGTTGTTTGCTTATGCCTTCACGGTAGGATTAGCACTTGGAGCATCACTGTACAATTGAGTGCTGCAACATCACCATTCTTGATTCTAAGAGTCTTTAGGTCGTTGTTTCATGGTCAATGTTTAGTTCAGCATTAGAGCATAAACTTTCCTCTTATCATCATTACATTCCAACTAGCTCACCATCTGCCAGACATTCATCATGCATCTCCTACAGCAGACAACGCACTCATCCGTGAATACCATTAGGCTCATGAGTTGCATGTCCACTCCGATACCATTTCAGAAGGAACTCTTCTTGTAGTTGGAAAGGCAAGCAAGTCATGAAGTCTAATGTGTTCATGGAGGAGTATGTAATCTGGCTGAAGAAAATGCATGATGAATATCACAAAGATGACAAGCGTGTTGGATAATGATTCAAGTAAAGATCACTAGTAATAATCTTTCATAAACAAGAAGACTGAATACTTCAAATGAATAACGCGCCCCCAAATATGAAAAAAACTGAAATCCCTAGGTTCATTGTCGACTACATACACTCTAACTACTCGACTGTAACATCACCTCGTACTACTTCAGTCGTTTCAACACTATCGTTGCTATCTAATGAGCACGACTTGAGCTCTACAATACAGACCTTATCACAACTAGAAGCTTTGTATTTTAGGAAAAGGGCGACAAAGAGAACTTCATCTTCTTCAAATGCCACACTATGGCGACATGTGGCCCACACCTATAAGTTTGCCAGAGATTGCCTTATCTGACTTTAATGGGTGTACTACACAACACGTGCCATTCAACAATACAGTGGGCAAAATTAGGATTACCCTCCTGTCAGGGCACAATGCAATGACACCACGTAGTAGAACCTTCAAAGTGATAGCATCCGAAGGCCTGTCAAACTATAATAAGATATATACATGTGGCCGAGGATTCACATCTATTGGAATTTCTATATTTCGAAACGAAAAAAAAAAGAGGTGAACATAGAGGGGGGGCTGACTCGGTCAACTGTGTAGGGTTTGCCCAACCTCTTGAATTGGGCAGGGGGGCAAATAGGGCACCCAATCAGAGTATCAAACTGGGTAGCGAGGGTGTATAGCAGCGGTTGAGGGTGGGGGATTAAGTCCATCTAGACGGACAAGATTGGGGGCCCAGCCCATTGACTTGGATGGGGGGGGGGGGGGGCGGTTACGGGATGAGGGAGGGTTGCATAGCTCGTCGAGTTGGCAAAGAGAAAGGGGCTGCTAAGTCCGTTGAATTGGATATGGGGGGCTCCCTAGCTCGACGAGGTGGGCAAAGGGGGGAGGGGCTATCCACCCAATCGAACTGAGCAAGGAGGGCGGTTTAGGTGGTTCAGCTCGAGGTTGGTCATAGTGAATGAATCAGTAGAAGACAGTCGGTGAAACTATTGGATAGGTAGATGAAAAAATCCATGCTTCATGTATAGGGAGGTGTAATGATCGAAAAGGGAGTTTTTGGGTGTTGGGTGAGGGTATACAAGAAGGGTGGTAGTGTGAACATAAAAATAAGTATATAAACAACATGAGGTACTTCTCAGAAATAAAAAATCGGTTTTGGCTAACGACTATGCTAATAGAATTTCCTATCAATGTAGTGGATGGAAGGGTTTTTGTAAACATCCTTATAACATTAGAACTTATATACAATTACACATATTACACTTGAAATTTGGATGTGCATAGAGGTCAGTCCATGTTGTTTGAAAATTCATTGATAGAATTCCCATTTGTTGTGTAGACACACTTATTTCTAGGGTTTAGGTTCCTCAACTTTGGTGGAAGCAAGCAAGGATAGAAATGAAATGGACAAGAGGGTCAAATCACTTGATTACATACATAGAAACGAAATGCAATTAGAGTCTAAGAGGACGACACATTCTTTTGGAAATATTGCGAGGCTAATGATATGCAAGTAGTGGCCCTTGTAGTCTCACTACATATTCATTCAAGAGCATGGTAAACACGAAGAGTATTCCTGTTCCGAAAAAAACAACTAAACCTTCACTAAATATAACTGAGTATTCCACTGAGAAGAACTACCTTCACTTCAATAAAACTAAAGCTCGCTGCGTGAATAAAGGCATCAGAGTCTGCCTGTAGATTGCAGATGACTGTAAAAACAAAGTACAAATGTTTGCAATTCGACCACGTTCCACGCTTCCCCAAGCACTTCAATTTCATCTCCTTGAAATTAGGGCAAGTACAATCGGGAAATGACGAAATCATGAGCATATACTTCTCTGTCCGAGGCTGTACACCGGATATGAGGGAAATTATGCAACCAAACCCTGGATGAGGGACCATGGTTACCCTTTCTATGCGTGCATTTAAAGTCAACGACGAAGCACAGTTGTTCTGATGCTTAACGGTTGGAGCCTTCGGATTTCGTCTAATAACCTTCCCAGCTCGAGTTGTCGGATACACATCTGGATTAGGTGGAACAACATAGGCATGTACCGATTCGATTCCTCCTTCTCCACCAAAAAGTCTACGCGGTGAAATAAGTTGCTGTTGTGGAAGCTGGAAACCGGCCGCCTCAAGCGATAAAATCTCGGCTTTTGATAGTTTGGTACCCATTAGAACGGGCCAAATAGTCGGAACAGGTGGTACAGATAACACCCACTTCCGTCGATATCCCTTTACGCAACGTTCGATGTCGTCGTTACAAAAAAAGAATTGCATACGATCATTACAATTTTTTCGGTAATTCACCATCATACCTGTATATGTTGGCGCTGCTGTAGGTTGATTGTTCTGAACAATTTGAGCAGTACACTTCTTCTTTGTAATTGCTTGGTCGGCAAAGCATGCCTTTGCGGACGTTTTGGGTAATCTAGCAATATGCCATTGGGTTTCGTCGCACATGGTCTCCTGGATACATGACACGTGAGTAGATCGGTGAGTACATTCAGGTTCCAAATTTTGAACATTTCCCATGACATGTTGCATTTCCACATCCAAGCTTGGAGCGTCGTCTTCCCTAATGGGATTCAGAGGAGCTGCACTAGTTGACGCTCTTGAGGCTCTCGTCTGAATGCGGGGATGCGAAAAATTTACTTTATCCGGCCTATGAGAATCCTGCTCGCATCCTTGAGGCATTTCTGCCTTGCGCTTCTGAGACCCGAAGACTTCCTCACCCTCAAGTTGAGGCTCCCTATTCACGAACTCCTCAACTTTAGGAATGCTTGAAATTGCTTCCGCCAAGGCCTTAGGATTTCCAATTCGTTCTGCTGACCTTTGTGCAACACGAAGCATTAGTTCTTCCTTCCCTGGACCCGTTCCAGGTTGATTACCCTTTAGATATTGATAATACCTCACCATCTGCATGAAAGCTCGAATGAAATCATCAACAGTAGCAATGTACAAATCGGTTCCTCGATTTCCGGATTGCTGAAGCCATTTGTTGTGTACAGTCTCCGCAAGGTTGCAAGACGGCATCTCCGCAAGTTCAATTTCATTTAGATCCTGAATAATTGTGTATCAAAAAATGACATGAGATGTTGGAACAAAATTATCCTCAAAACACTAAACAATGAGAGAAAATCAGTGACGGACAGAATTACAGATGCACACTATTCGCCACCACTTGAAAGACATAGACAGAATATGAAGTCTCAGAAGTCCATATTGAGGTTCTTGTGTAAGGCCCATGCGGTATCGGCTACGCATTTCTGAAGCACGAATGCATGCATACAGTGCTCATTACTAAACAGCAAAGCACATTGACAATGAATAATACCACAGAATTTCTATAAGTAGCGAAGAAATAAAACATTGGGTAGTTTAAGATGAAGAAGCTAATATGCGGCCAGGATTGAAGAAATATTTCAAATGAATGTAATAAGACATAAAAACTTACAAGTTGCAAAAAGCCGCCCCATTGGCGATAACGAAAATGCCAAAATGACAGCCATAGGTCTAAGCGACGTTTTCCTTCTTCGCAAGTGGCACCTGAGGACAACCACCACGCTCGAATGGCAAGGTACCTCGATTCAGATTCATCTGCAGAAGTGGCGTTCTTGTATTGCTTGCATAGAAGTCGATGTTGATCTTGCAAGTCTCCTCGGATGTCAGTCTTCGTATGCTTTTCCATCGATTGTGTCCAATGAAAGAGGCAAGTTCTTTCACGGTTTTCCATTGCCTCGCTACTATCTCCCAATCCGTAGATGGTCCTCACAACATTCCAATTTGCTTGGGCACTATCAGCCATGAATCCCTTGAACTGGGTGTTGACCACACCGTGTCGTTCTAGAATCAAGTTCAAATTCCTCCAGAACAAAATTTGGGCTGACGTGTCCTCCGATTGCATGTCACAAATAGCGATTGTCATAACGCGGCAGTATATAGAATCATACACGTGGCATGCCATTGTGGTCCACCCTTTCACCCTTTTCACGTGATCGAACATCATCCATGAATCTCTAAGATCTCCATCACCTTGCATACGCTTCACTAAGTCCACTCCACTTCCAGGACCGACTTTAGACATTTTGAAAAGAAAAACTTTATCTGACTTTGTTCCCTGACCTGGAAATTTGCTCTCTTGGATGAATGCCCATGTGCTGGAACCCCTCAACTTTGTAATGCTGTCAATGACACCAACTCTCCTCAAACATTTGAACGACGTGACCTCGTTCCGAATACTAGGAGAGCTAAAGTACTTGCATTTGTCTAAAACAGGAACTAGGTCAATGAAGTCAAGCTGCTTTGGATGCACCCCATCTTGGCTGAGTAGCAGTTCGCCCAATAGTTCTTTTGTAGCCTCAAGCACAATAGAAGAATTTGTTGCGGTCGGGGTTCTCTCCATCTGTTCACCAATTAGCACGCGAGTTCTATCCTGCAGGTCTCGGAGTTCACCATCCTTAACTGGGTGTTCGTGAACTCCAAGGTGTACAAATGCCCGAGTCATTCCTAGCTTTCCGAGGACATAGTAAGCTTTCACAGGACACATGGCAATACACGAAGGCGGCTGTTTGCATATTTTGCAAACAAGAGATGACCCCGATGGATGCAGGTCTCCAAAATTGACCGCAGAGGGAGACATACCTTCCCATTCCAACTCATTCACAACACCATTTCGATTACCGCGACTGAGGAAATCACAACTCGCATTCATGCATCTAAGATGTCCCACACAAATTGATGTGCGGAATGTCAAGCCCATACGATTACTAATATTTGTCGTAATTGTTTTGGTCCAGACGTGGCCATCGTATCGCTTATCCATGCCCACCATCTGATGAGCATGAGATGGAGGGCGGTTAGTCTCTAGAGGAGGCAACTCGAAGATAATATTTCCGTTGAAACTTGGAGGCAACAGACGAACACTCTCAATGGAAATTGACTCATAATCAATTTTAGAAAGTATATTCTGACAACCCTTCTGTGCCCGTAATTGACGCAAACAATGGATTACTGATGTACTGGTAGCAGCAGAACTCTCCGCCACAGATGTTGGATGGCTACTTAGGGAAGGCAAAGTAGACACCGAGGACGGAGTCTTTGAATTCCACCTACGCTCAAGAGAAATTCGGTCAGAGTCCGAACTAAGAATGGTTACGCAGTCCCCTTGGAATTCAACCTTCACAGGAATCAAGGGAGGTGTTTGGTAAGATGACATAGACGACTGACGTGGTGTACCAATCACTTTATCAACCGGAACTAGCAGAGTATGAACTCCGTAAGCTCTATACTTTCCGGGCTTCAGACGCCACGCACTAGTGCCATCTAGCAAAATAGAAATTTGACCTATAGTATGAACAAGGATCCCCGATTCCGGTTCAAAAACTTCTTCGTCAACGTAGATCGAGTCTTCCCTCAATTGAAACCGGAGACCTAATCGAGAAGCCAAAACAACAGCCATGCCATCATCATGGATGGGAAATATAATTGGAACTCCAGCACCCTCAGCAGTCACGACAACCGCATTTGAAATGTCCTCCATCCTATGTACGTAAATAAGTTGGACGACCGTGTCATCCAGGTTGAATATGAAGAAGAATGTGAACAAGACAACTACAAGAGTACTCCAAAAAAACACCAGGGTGATATATAAATAGGACTGTTCGAAGTCTTGGATCTCCAAACAAATAAACACTCGTCTTTAGGAAATGATAACGATGCAGTAGGAAATACTAATCGCAAAACAAGTGTCAAATAGGAGAAAGGCGCCCCTAGTTAGCATAACTTGAATTGCACAAACTGAGGGCAACTTATGACTTCTAATGGCTTGGTACGTCATAAAATGCCGGTTGTTTAAGTGAACGAATATATTAACTACCATTTGATTGACATGTACATGTACCAAAATTATTTTGAGATTATTGGACAAGGGGGGAAATGTATTGAGATATAAAACATAACTGGCACAAAACCCAAATGAGCACAGAACCTATAATGTACTTGGATTGTACATTGTTCACGGCAATGAAAAAAAAGTACAAATGCAAAGTGGAAAGGTCAATAACTACTGCCTTCATGGACAAGCGCCACATATGGACCACAGAGCATTTGTGGCCGAAATATCCAATCGACATAATCACCATGAAGAGAAGGACTGCACATTAGATTATCACAGTAGTCACTGAATTCACTAACGTAAAATGTGGTCAGTATTGTGCACGTCATTGTGGCGGCTTATCAAAGGGGGACACGATTATAATATAACTAAGAGCCCTCCATCAGACATAAACTCAAGTAGGTCCTTCAATTAATATCATCAGTGGAACATTATCATTTATATTAACCGAACAATCAGATAGATCATGACCAAATCCATCATCGACGGCTTCCGGGTGTGACATAATAGTCCTCCATCAATAAGTGTATTTAGTCCAATGGACTAAATGTTGAAACACCAGGAATAATAGAAAAACCCGGGTTCATTTGAATGAAGGATTTGATAACTAGAATACAATCACTGTCCTAAACTAAAAATGGAACGAAGAATTAGGATGGAAGCCTATGTCACATAATAGTATATTGGTATTATAATCCAGCTCTCAATAAGATGTTACAAAGAAGGGAGGTAAAAAAATGAAAAATAACAACATTATTAGAATGAAGCGCGATTATTATTGCACTATTTCAAACTAGTTATCCGCAATACAAATTTCATTCCAAATCCACACATGAAGGAGCAAACCACCTGCATCCATAGAAGGAGAAAACCACGCGCATACAATTCAAGGAGGAAATCCACGGATCCATTCTGACATGGAGAATCTGACGACTATAGACCAACGTAGTCTCTGACATGAACATCAATCATTTCGTGGTCAATCATAAGTCAGGGAGGAGGACATTCACTGATTTTATCATAACATTCTGAATGCAGAATAACAGTACAAGCCACGTCAACTAGAATTAATGTTATAGGCTTTAAAAAGTCCGAAGTTGGCTTCGCTATGAGTTGCCCACGACTCGCATGAATGACTAATCAGTAAAGTACTTTACAGCACCCAATTTTGATATTTATGGACGCCGCAAAGCTGTAGACCAAACCTAATCCCAATCAAAGGACCGCCCCGCCGCAAAGCATTAGACCGAACCTAGAACCAATCGGAGCACCGCCAGCGCCTCCGAACTGGTTGGAGCCCTGGCTCCCAAACCAAAGAATTCCTAATATGGGTCACCGCGCCGCCAGAGTCAGCCTTTTCGAGCTTGGCTTCTCCATTTCCCAGCCCCAGTGTCGTCTCTCTACCAAGAATATTGTACGCCCTTGCTTCACCATCTTTGCACTCCAATGGACGGGATCACATTCTCTACTCGTGCTTGATGCTAGGTTTTCCAATTCGTTGCATCGCTAAACTCCTCCATCTGTACTGGCACAGGGAACTCGCGATGGACCGCCAAGGCCCGAAACTGAGGTCGCGTCGACACCAAACAGAAGCTCCGGATGTGGACTCCGTACCGCCTCCTGCCCGCAACGAAGAGCCCGAGGTATGTCCCCAATCTATAGTCTGGAGCAATCGAATCCTCTAAGCGCTGGTGAGTGAGCAAGTGCTGAAGAGTGTGGATGTCTTAGGATTTGTGTTTGCCTCCATCGAATCCCGTGTGCGTGTCCGGAGCAAGCAAGTGGTGCTTGTGGCGGTGGATTATTAATTTTTCCTTCCTTGAGGTGAGTGCTTCGCGTCGTGGCTTCATCAAGCCTGGACTGACGAGGAAGGCCCTCTCGGGGCCGAGAGGGGGTCTGAGGCTCCCCCACCTGAGCTCACCATTTCGTGGTCTGGAGCCCGCGGAGCTGTCTGTCCGAGGAGTGCGGAGGCCTAGGTTGGGTTTTCTATTTTTTTGGATGTCGCCTTCAGCTGCCTTGTGCGTGGCTTCAGCTGCCTTGTGCTTGGCTTCAGCTGCCTTGTGCGTGGCTTCAGCTGCCTTGTGCGTGGCTTCAGCTGCCTTGTGCGTGGCTTCAGCTACCTTGTGCGTTTATTGTTTCTCGTTTGGATTTGTGTTTGCCTCCATCGAATCCCGTGTGCGTGTCCGGAGCAAGCAAGTGGTGCTTGTGGCGGTGGATTATTAATTTTTCCTTCCTTGAGGTGAGTGCTTCGCGTCGTGGCTTCGTCAAGCCTGGACTGACGAGGAAGGCCCTCTCGGGGCCGAGAGGGGGTCTGAGGCTCCCCCGCCTGAGCTCACCATTTCGTGGTCTGGAGCCCGCGGAGCTGTCTGTCCGAGGAGTGCGGAGGCCCAGGTTGGGTTTTCTATTTTTTTGGATGTCGCCTTCAGCTGCCTTGTGCGTGGCTTCAGCTGCCTTTTGTGTTGATTGTTGCTCTTTGGGATTTGAGGTTGCCTCCATCGAATCCTGTGTGCGTGGCCAGAGAAGGCATGTGGTTACAGTGTGGCACTTCATTTATTTATGGATGGCTCAAGTGTATTCCGTATGCGTGACTTCCATATGCATGTTCTGCAAAGCAGGGCCCTCTCAGCACGGAGAGGGGCTGTGGAGATCTCTTCACTCAGGTCACATATTCTGACCGGTTAACGGCTCATTCATCGGTCACCTTGTGGATTGGTCCAGCCATTATGGCGCTGTTGTTCTTGATGATCAAATTTAGTGCTTCCGTGTTGCATGGAATTTTCATGATAGTGATGCCGTGGGGGTCCCTCTCGGTACCGAGAGGCTGTCTGACACGTGCCTTACTGAGCTCATCCTCTGTGGGATGAGGACGACCGAGAATGAAGAACTTGGATTTCATCCAAGGAGTTTGTCATGAACCAGTAACGTCTATCTCTATTTCATTTCATTGAGGACTCCGTTCGTTCGGGGTTGAACAGATGTCCGAGCCTCGTTCGTCGAGATAGACCTTCTCGGTACCGAATACAGGTCATAAGCTGCAGCGACTCAGCACTTTGATTTTAGTTTCGCGATGAGGATGACTTCCCTTGAGCTATGGTGGTCGGGGCTAGTTTATTCTAATTGATTTCATCATGTATGCCTGTTGTTTTAAGCTCACCATCCATGCAAGAAGGGCTAGCAGTGGATGGCCCTCTCGGTACCGAGAGGGGGTCTGAGGCAACTGTGACTGAGCTCATGGAATTTAGTTCAAGGGGCAAATATGCATTCTAGTGTATTCTTAATTGGGTATTTCATTAGTTATAGATTTGCATTTCTATGAGCACGGTTGCGGTCGGAGTCGTGCCTCATGACATCAAGGTCAGAGTTATATTCATACTTCAAGAAGTCCCTATCAAAATTAGATTAATCTGATAGAATAACTGAATCATTGATATTCATGTGCAGATGTATGAACGTGATCCCGGTGAAGCCCACAGCATTGGAGCTCCGCAAGAGGCCCATCTTCTTCCAGAAGGGGTGGACGTTGCAATGGCTGATGTTCCACTAGCAGTTGCCCCGATACGTGGGGCAGGAGATTTTGATGATCCACCTACATCTCCGAGGCAGTTGGTAGGCGACCTTGATAACCTCATTCGTGACCTCGATGATGAAGTTGGATTCCAGGATAGGGGGAATTCAGCATCACCTCAATCATCATGCTGCACGTCGTTAGGTTCATGGGATTTAGAAATAACGGTGTCAGAGAATAGGGATGATTATTGCGCTTGCGACGTTGACGATGTTGACTCAAGTCCCATGTCTGAAGATGACATCCTCATATTCTGTTGCGGGATGTTCAGGTCCCCAGAAGAGGCTTGTTTGTGTACCACTTCATAGATATCATTATACTATGACCGACTCATGGATCGTATTTTGTTCCTTCTTTACTCTATTCCGACTTTAGTTATGTACTCTCTACAGAAACTTATTCATGTTGTTCTAACAGGTAATGGGTTTTAGGAAGCTCACATCGCATTTTCAATCTGACTTATTGTCACCTAATGTATGGTCAGGGACGAGGCCCAAGTACACAGAGTGCTCAGGACGTGGCAATGAATTCTATCAATGAAGATGTCATTACGATCCCCTTGGAGGAGGAGGAGTCGGAGGATGATCAAATACCAAAAGTTGGTCCGGGCTTCATGGAGGAGGACATTAGGCGGGTGCAAACCTTCGATTCAGTTACTATCATTAACAGCTTGAAGATGACATCTGATGGTAACTCTCGCATGAAGATTCCGCTTTGCAGGTTGGTGCCGATGCCTATGGTGCGGCCCACCTTATCATGCGATTTGACTCAGTTTGACAACCAGTTCTCCAGAGGATACGACGAGGGTGCACGCGTATTCTATGTTTCCTTCTCTGACGAGAAGGGGAACACGGAGGTGTTCAATGAAGCAGAGAAGAGAGAATGGGGTCCGATTTGGAACTCCGTAAATGACACCTTCAACGCTCACTTAAAGTCAATTCCATCCTTGAAGCACCTTGTGGACTACAAGTTTTTTGTCTGCGACGGAAATCATAGGAGAATTGCTTGGATGAATCATATCCAGAGGCTGCACAGCCTTGAGCCCTCATGGCATGTGAGTGTAGACTCTATTGTCTTGGACACTAGACAGAGAATCGGTGTGGCGATGCAAGCTATGCATGATATAAATATGTAAGTTGTTCTAGTCATTGACTGTGCCAATATGCGTTGAGTTCGTCCAATACATACATTGGATGGTTTTCATTGTTCTTTCAATTCTTGCATTTGACTGTAACATTGATGTGGTATGGTAGGCACACTGAGAACTCCCACGTGAAGACGAACCTTGTCCACACCTTATATCGTGTCCAGAAGTATGGTGTCATGGAACTTGAGAAGTTCCAGGAGCTATTGACAGACGAAGAGGTGCAATCATGCAAGACGTACACTCAAACGAGTTGGTATACTATGCCATTGCATTTATTTAGTGGTTTCATATTCAAGGTTAGAATCTCGACATTTTTTTTTATTAGTACTTTTGATTCCATCGCTGCATTTGTGAGTCTTTCCCCAACTGGATTTAACTTGACTCTATCCTTGATTGTGCTTGTTTCATTCACTCAGCAAGAAATATCTGCTGCGGCTGATGCGGCGATACGCAAACTGAAAGAGGAAAACCCAGATGTTGAGGTGTCTAGGGAGGCAGTTGCAGCCACGATGCGGTCGGCTATAAAGGACTCCACGGATAGGCATTACAAGAAACTTTCTAAAATTGTGGCCGTCACCAATCCCGCGCTTACTCCCGAATGGCTTAAGGAGGTATGGGAACTTCCATGTGTTATTCAGTGGTCCAATATTCATGTATTATACGGCGCCATTTTATTGATATCTGGTCGCGTGCAGATTGAGAGGCACTGGAGTCATAATGCAGTTCCTGAGTTGACACTGGAGAAGCTGCAACTTATTGCGACTGCTGCAGTAGAGCCTTGACATAAGGTGAAGTGGCTCAAATGGATGAATGCCAGTACACACACGAGGGAAGCTCGGAGGTTTCCACCACGCCCTGTGAATGAAGAGAGATTGTCGATATTCCTGGCTAAGGCTTGTTACTATGCAGCGGTGGGTTTTCATACCTTTTCATAAGTTCAGTGCTACCCATTTTTCCGAACCTCATAATATAAACATACCCTAAAAATTACTCGAATTGTGCAGCTGGAGGAGGCAGCTGTGGAGATGTTTGAGAACATCACCCACAATGATAGCCTCCCAATCGACATGAATGTTCCTGGGGAGCCCCAATCACTTCTAGAGTATATTGAAACATGGAGGATGAAGCTTTGGGATCAAGCCTATACAGGAGTATTCAAGGGATCGGATGCCTTCAAGAAGTCAGACTCTTTTGCATCGTATAGGGGAACCAGCCTTACTGTGAAGAGATTGATTTATAGGTACAGTACTACATTCTTAAATTATTTGTGTTTATGCTCCTTGTATGACAGCTTGATTTTCATGTTTGGTGGTACCTGTAACGCCGCGTGAATTACAATAGTTCCATTCATAGATCACAACCACTACCAAATGATTCTAGTGTCATTACAGATTCGTTTGATCATTCTCTAACACCATATAATGCTAGTGAATATCTTATTTCACACTCTTAAACTATTTCTGTGGCACCTCCTCTCTCGTGCACAGGTACTTCAAGTTCGAGTTGTACGGGAAGAAGGCAATCAAGAAGGAGGACTTACCCCCCTTTCTTACTACTTGGCTAGAGCGGTCGTCACCCGATTGTATGTTTTCCACCACGCAATTGCAGAAGTGGACCAGTCCACATTTGCAGAGTTGTCCTTGGTATTTGGAGTGTAACTTTGGCGTTACACCACCCGAGGAGGAGGTCCTATTTCAGACACTCAAGGATTCTGTGGTCACTGATGCGGAGTTCGACGAGTTCGCCGGACTGGATGCGGAGGCCAGGGCTAAAGCCATCAAGAAACGGGAGGTCTCAGATAAGAAGAAGGTGGAAAAATTGGAGGAGGCCAAGAAAAAAACTGAGGAGAACTTGAAGCGGGTCGAGGAGAAGAAAAAGAAGCGTCTACTTGAGAAGGAGCAAGAGAAGGAGAGGAAGAAGCGTCGGTTGTCAAAGGGTGACACGCCTTTGCCCGAACCAGCTACAAGTGCAGCGGATGCAAACCCATCATCGTTTGGCTTCTCCCTCACCTAGGAACGCTTGGGGCAAGGCAAAACACCGTCCGCCAAGATTGTGATTCCCGCCCCTGGCATCGACGAGTGCGTACTCAACATTGGCTTGAAGAATTTGGACATGGAATCATCGGCCTTCAAAGACGTTGAAGCCTTCTTAGCCATGGTAATTCCTTTACATCCTTATTCATTTTTATTGCATTCCTTTATTAATTCCCCATACCTGAGTAATTCATAATGATCTCTACAATTACTTGGAACCAGTGCAAGAGTCAATGTAACTTTGAGTACTATTAATGGATTGACAATGTCTTCAAATCTTCACTTTATGCAACATTCCAGTGACAAGGCACGTTCCATTGACGGAGTCACCGGAACCGATCCAGGTGTTGACTTCATGATTGTTGATGTGCCTGAAGGACTTCCCGTTCCTACTATCTCGGCAGCACCTGCTCCTGTTCCAAAGTGGAACGAGTTCAAGACCGACTACTTGTTTCTTGTATTCGATTTTGCCCAAGAATTCCTCCATGACAGTGGAGCACTCATCTTGATTTATCCAGCATCCTCTCCTTTACACCGAAGTCACATTCTTGGCTGCTGTCAATCTTACAAGTTTCGCATTCTAGAGACGTATCTCGGCTCCAATCATCTCCACCTGACTTCCGCTGCAGATCAGAAGAAAACGGTAGATCTCCTCATCTTCAAGTGCATTGACTTCTATGAATTTTCCATTCCTTTCTATGGTATTAAAATCGTCGGTTATGCAGACTCAGAGGTTCTCCATCTCCTTACTTGTGCGAAATGGTGGGCCGAAGACACTTCATGACTTCCCGTTCCAGCTTGTCCCATCTCAAGCCAAGGTGGGTGTAAACCTGGCTAAGGATGACATCCTTCGAAACCTTGTTTTCAATGAAGATGTGACAATGAACGGGGACGTGCCATGGCGTGGTCCTCGGAAAAAGGGTTGCGAGTTCATGCAGATGTTCGTGGAGGCATGTACTGCCCCAGGGGACGTGGTTGTTGACTGCACAGCGGCCACAGGTATGGTTCTTACAATCACTCAAATTCACTATGCTTCATTTTACAAATACCCTTCTATTGTGAACTCTATCTTAAACTTTCTTGTATCACAGGATCAACCATCCATGCTTGCCGTGCAACGTGTCGTCATATTCTTGCATTTGAGGAACATAAGGACATCTATGATGCCCTTATTGCTCCAGTACTTCGACCAATTGTGGTACATGAGGCGATGCCAGCCACCTCTGCGCTTGCCCTTGCGGACGAGGATGACGAGGAAGTCGTAATCCAGAAGGTCAAGACAACACTGCGATTCAGTAAGTAAGTCACCCCTAAAACCACAATTTCAGCATATTGCTTCACTCTAGTTTTCCAAAATATTCTAACATGTGGTTCACTTATTTCTGTAGGCAAAGCCAAGAAGTGACATCCTCCAAGCCAGTCCCATTTTTTGCGGATCCCCGTTTTTTTCCGAGCCCCCCGAGATCGTTCCAGCTACCTCCGTATGCGGAGGCTCTTTCCCGGAATTTTGTTGCACAAAACCCTCGAGCAGCTTCTAGGTCCCGATTCGTGAGTCCTCGCGTTCTGGAGTTTGTAGATGAAGAAGCGATACAATCAGATGTGGATACATCTGATAGTGAGGGTAGTTCCATGTCTGCACTTTAGCTATCAAATAGTGACTGGATACTCTATTGAACACCGTCTGTTGTTGGTTTGGATATATTACTCTTTCTTGGTGCTCTCAGGTGACTTATTGTTTCGACTTTGTACATTGCGAATTTGTGGGTTAGTCCATATCTTACCACGTTATTCTATGCTCTCCAATGGAAAGATATCTTTAATGAGTCAATGTTTTCACGGAGATAATTTGTTCTAAATCCATAAGCTAGCTTTTGTATTTTTTCTGTTTGATAGGAATTTTCAAAAGAACATTATGTATGATAGTAGGTTGTCTAAATTCCCTCTCGGTACTGGCTCTTCTATTTCAAATGGCTTCCATTCAATGGACAACCAAAATATGATACAGAAATAATCATTTTTGAAGTTGTTGGTCGAAATTGTTTACCATAGACTCCTTAATAGGTATGGTCTTCTTGGAATGCAATTGACATTGGTATTGAATTGTGCTTGGCTTCACTATTTGGTAGCCAATGAAGTAATCATTATTGCACCCTGCTTTATCTTTTGATGTTAGTTAAATATTGAAATTATGATCCTAGCTCCTACAACCTTGTTCAGTGCTCTAATCAAATTGAACACACTTTACCATGAACACTCCACCCTAAACCCACTAGTGTCCAATTTAGTCGGCTTCCCTAATTCATAGATTTCTCGACACTAGTTCAAGTGAGTCGTGAAAAAATGTATGTAAATTGGACATGAATCTATTCACTTCATGTGTGGAGGATGCAGGCAATGTTGCAGTTTGGACAGAGATCAATCTAGGCACTGCTAGTCATACAATACAATACTATACACTGGGAAACAATTTCTCTGTATACAATGGCTTCTGCCATTTCTATTTTGAAGCCCAAATATATAAAGGGAATTAAAGTATTGTCTTTGTTTTTAGAGATACAAAGAACTGAAGTACTTTGTCAAAAGTTTGGGAAGGTTACCACGGAGATCAAAGAGGGAGCCCGGCATTACCTGCAGACATGGTGGGCCTTAATAAATCATAAAGGTTATCCTAAATTGGACTATGAAGATGTGAGATAACTTACAAGAGATATCCTGAGCAATCTTGTCTCGAAGTATTGTGGCTTCGATTTCATTGTTGGTGGAAGCCCTTATAACAACTAAACCAAATAAATCCATCACACACGCATACGACTTGGTGGTGAGCATTCTACTATGTTTTTTTAGTTCTCACGTATCATTGCAACTACCAATGCGCCCAAAATCAATGATGACAATGAATCAACACACCATGCCAAGTAGGTTGATGTAATTGAAAAATTGAGCGGTTTCACTATTATCAGCAATAACATTCTGAAACATTTTTTATATTCAGTTTAAACTGTTCTTTGCCAAGTTTCACATCCTCATGTATGATAACTCCTTCGCATAGTCAGTAAACAATGCATACCTCATTGTCACTGTGCACACTATTCAAAAGAATGCTAGAAGAGCCCATTAGCGTGTACTGTGTATGAATAAATGGCACCATTGAATGTTTAGCCTCAAAGTGTTCCGCATTTGTAAGATTGTTGATGACATGGCAGAAGTTGAGAATGATTTCAGGATCCCACGCAAGGGGCTTGGCTTTCTTCTCTTGTAATGTTTAATGGTTTAAATGTGGTGGTGGGACAATGAAGACATCATAAATTGATTTTCATCCAATGTTTTAATCCACTGATTTCATCGACTCTTTTCATTCAATTTTTTCATCAATTGCTTTCTTCCAATTTTTTCATCCATTTGTTTCATCCATTTGTCCATCCAATTTTCATCCAATTTGTTCTTCCATTTTTCCATCCAATTTCTTCATCCAATTTCATCATCCAATTTCTTCATCCAATTTCATCATCCAATTTCTTCATCCAATGTCTTCATCCAATGTCTTCATCCAATTTCTTCATCTAGTTTTTTCATCCAATTTCTTCATCCAATTCCTTCATCCACTTTTTCCATCCACTTTTTCCTCCACTTCTCTCCATCTACTTTTTTTTATCCACTTTTTCATCCACTTTTTCATAAATTGTCATCCAATATTTTATACTTCTTTGGCTAGTTTATTTTTCTAAATCATAAAATCTTTACTCCCTGCTCACCAATCCCCGCTCCATGCTCCACGCTCCACGCTCTACACTCACATGCTAGCTCCCTTGGTGTTCAATGTCTACATTCTTACAGCTACATTAATTTCGTCATGCATGAATTACCTTTCCCCCTTTCTTGTCCAGTCTTCCACTCCTTGACTTCAAATTCTTTCGGGAAGGCCTACTAGTCTTCTCCGCATTTTCATCTGGGCTGACGACCTTTGCTACCGTGCTGTCTTCCACTATAGGTGCCTGTTCAGACAACTTTGGAGACAACTTCTGTCTTTTCCCTTGTCTTGCTTCTTTCGATGCTTCGTTCTGCAAGACATTTACTGGGTGCTACACAAGTGCACGCTTAGTTCATGCTCACCTTCCAAATGCAATACTCAATTCAAAAAGTGACGGTCAATATAAGTAGGACAAAGCTATCATGTCTGAGAATTACCACTTCTCTTGTATGGATAAAAAATGTGCCTGTTCCAAGGATTGTCCACTTTCCCTTGGAATGGAATTTCAAAGGGCCACCATGACAAACGGCATATGTTACACAACATAATATACAACTAGTTCTTTCAATAAAATGCTATCCACTACATAATAGAAGTTCAAAGGCAATACAAACAATATACCTGCTTTCCTTTTCCAAGAACATCTGAATTATGATGCAGGCCAGCTTTTCCCGAAGCAGAAGTTATATCGACGGCCAATTTTCCTTCTTCCGCAACGCTGTTCCTGTCCAAAACAGTAACAACACTGCTGTTTCGGATGGGGCCACTTCCAATATCTCCTACCATTGACGTATTGGACACACGTTTCTTTGCTTGTTGGACTTCTTTTTCACTCACCATGCGCTGCGCAGGCTCCATAATGGTGGTCGGCACTGGCATTATTTCTGTGTCTTCCTCACCATCGGACGAGTCGTTCTCATCCTTTGAATCCGATTCCTCTTCATCACTACAGTTGTCCATGGATTCATCACTACCCGTGCTGTCACTACCCTTCTCTTCTTCAACATTGTTTGTTGTCTGGATGGCTTGCAGACTAGGGACAACTGTGACTTCTGGACCATTGATGTCATTCTGTGGTAGGGACTCCTGAGTATGGCCTCCCGAGTGACCACCAAGTTTCTCCTTCCAGAATTCCATTTGAGGCTTCCACATACACATGAATGTTTCCAGCACCTGCAAACGCTTTTGTATGTCATTGCTTGTAGTTACTGTACCTTTGTTTCCAGTCGCTATTGTTTTCGAACGTCTTCTCTCAGTCGGCTCTTCCTGCACAATCGCCCACTCTTTGTCGACAGCCTCCTTCAATTCAGCCTCATAAGGCTCGTGTTTCAGCTCTTCAGCCTACAGAGTACATGAGTGTCTTCAATTCCATTTTCTTTTATTCATGATTATTATTAATTTTCTATAACAATGACATACTACTTCTAGTAATTCAATGAACATCTGTTAGACATCTGGTGAGTTCGTTGCATGCCAACTACATCCTCTGCAGCTGCAACAATGGAAAACAGGAATGACAACGTACATCCATAGATTCCATGTTCTACAGTATGGAAACCTCATACAAGATAGTCATAGAAGGCTAAGAATGCATGTAGAGAATTACCAACTTTAGAAACAAACTGTGCTCCAATGATTTTTTAGTGGTGTTCTTCGAAGAGCGAGCTCTTGCGATGTTAGCCATTTGGGCTGACTTTTCTTTGGCCTCGTCGCTTTGTCTGCGCTCAACTAGTATTTTCCAGTACGTCTCGTCCAAATCAGAAGGCTTGTCTGCACCTTTGTCAATGAGTTGGTTAGTAGTATACCTGAATTGAATAAGGGCTGAACCTGCCTCCTTCTTCAAGTATCGGTCATTCAACCTTGTGGACTCTCCGTACATGTCGTAGTCATGCATGAGTCGGTCAAGGAACCTTTGCTTTGCAGCGCTAGTTTGGCGCTCCCAACCCTCGCTAGGGTCCATGTCCTTCACAAAGGCTCCTATATCTGCACGAAATAAAGCAGCCATTCTACCTGTGGGACGTCCATTTCGGTCTAGATATAGTGGTCGCCGATTTTGAGTTTCTTCTCTAATAGAGTTTGTCAAATCTGCTGAAGATGACGGAGGGGGGCTACATGGCCGGCCACTGCTCCGCGCATATTTTGTGGACACCGCTGCTGACAGGACTTCACGTGCATATGAATCTGTGGGCACCGTTGCCCTCCTATCGTACCTGCTGTCTTCAAAACTCCTCCGGTCATCCAATGCTCTATCTCGGAGGTCGAAGTTTCTTCTTGGGCCGTTATAGTACGAATTTGTAGTTTTCCATGAATGTGTGTGCACAAGTATTAGTCTTTAATTAATAATAAATTGGACGACCTAATCATGGTAGATTTGATTTCACATAAAATGCTACATTGAGTCCATCATCTGTACTTGAAGTATTGCTAGCAATGTGTATAAACTAAATGTATTCCTTTGAGGATGCGCCATTGCTAGACAATTGCTAAACATACAGTGAATTACAGAGCATATCCTCTCGTAGCACTTTGTTGTTGCCCTATGGTAGCCATGTATCCCGTATCCTTATTTTCTATGGCTAAAAGTAATCGACTGTGTATGGCAGGCACATACAGACTGTGCTATGCCTTAGGCTTTTTCCATGACAACGACTGAACATAGAGATGCATTCAAAGAAATGCACCTTACACAAAAGGTGAATGGCAATATGGAAGCTGCTCCACTACCAACGCCGCCTACATCCAATAATGAGGGTTCTGTTGTAAAATTGTTCACTGGGCAAAAGAGGCTTACCTCTGCGGTCAACAAAGTCTGGCCGCCCTTCATAATCTCGTCCCCTATGTCCATAGCTTGCACTATGGACATTGAAATCTCGCCCACCTTCATAGACAGGGGGGGACCATGGACGTCGAAATGAATCAACGATGGTGTGAGCCCCAAATTCGTCACTTGGGACTCATTGTTTTCTTTTTTTTAGTTTATTACAAATTAAGGCATAAAGTACTACAAAAAGCCCAAAAAAGAGTGTAGAACCAAAATAAGTATGTCATGTACCAGTATAGCATTTGGTCATAAATAGCCTTTTATCCATAGATTACCCATAAAACCCACTTGTATATAGGTTAGAATCCATAATTAGTAGAAAACAATAGGGCTACTGGGAACTTACCCAAAATAGCCCAAAACCTAGTGCATGTGACCATGATAGGCTAAATTAAGTCTTAGGAGAGTGAAGGAGGTCCCCACGTAAATCTCCAAAGATAAGTTCTAGTTTCTCCATTCCACCGACGAAACATTAGGAATCCAAATTGTTAGCTTGCAGGTGTTACTTGTCCCAGACAAGCTGCATGGAGGAATCCACAGCCGCCGGATAGTGTTCTCGGATCTGGAACATGTCGGGATGTCCACGGCAAAACCCATTCGCCAAGATTCCCTCACATGTAAAAGATTCCCTGATTGCCGGTGATTCAACCGAAGTCAGTTTTCACCTCGCCACCAACTGTGTGCCAGAATAGCCCAAGACTTGGCACGTGGCTTGGGGGACTCCATGAGAGGTTCTCCAAAAAGTCTCGGTTTTTTCTAGATCTCCAAAGGATCTTTTTCCGAGCAGTCAACCGCCAAAGGCCACGTTGGGAAATTCATGGAAAATACCCATGCCGCGGTAAAATCTCACTAAAAATTAGACTAGCATCTTTTTTGTTAATAACGCACCCCGACAAATTTCATGGTGTTCCAATAGCAGGAAGCAGCCGAAACTGACGACATCCCCCCAATTAATAATTACGGCAGGATTTTGCGGGGTTGACCAGCGTCCCGGGAGCGTACAAAGTCGGAAAGAAGACATCAAGGAGCCTTTTCTTACTCCCTAGAGCCTCCCCCAACAACCCTAGCTAGTTACCCAAGCCAAAAGAGGTAAACCCCAAAAGTTAGTTTTTTACCCTTTTAATTGGCTCTAGTTGGCACTAGTTTCCGATGGGTTTTTCGTGATAAAAATAGGGGGTAGGGGATCCTTTAGGCTAAAAATGGCATTCTGAAGCCATTGGCGCAATCCATTTGCAATTCCGAGCTAAACTCCAAAAGTTAGAGGTTAGGACCAGCATAAAACCCAAAATTAGGTGAAAATCTCAAATTTGGATGAAAATCCGGATGGATGAGGTTACTCGTCGAGGGGGGGAGTGGGCCCTTGGAAACCTATAAAAGGGGGCCCTTCTCTCTCCCAAAACACCCCCAATACTTGTTTTGGGTCCGTGGGTCCAAGTTATCTTGGAATTTTTGGCGTTTCAAGCCAAAAACCCTCTACGGTGTTTTCGGAGCACTTTTGGCTCCATTGTTGTTGCATTTCGAGGTTTCTTAAGGTTCTCAAGAGCCCTTTTACCTTACCTTGTGCTCTTGTTGTGAGTCGAGTGGGTCTCTTCTACCCTTGTGTGTCTTCTTGTGCCTTGTACTAATCCCAAGGTCACCCCCCACCGTACCTTGGCGATGCCGCTTTGGGGGGCCTTTGGTATGTGAGGTTGTTAACTGTGATCACCATTATCTTGTGTGCGCATGTGTCTTATGAGTAGGTCCTGACCATAGTTACCTTTTCCATTGTTGGTTGTGAGTGGACCCCACCCCTCGGGGAACGGCGAAGCTTTGAACTTGTGACCCAACCCAGTCCTAAAGTACGTGTTAAAACAAGTCTTAGATGGCGGAGCTTTGAACTTAGGGGCATCGTAAATCCTAAAGTTGGTGTTAAAACCAACCATACGGCGAAGCTTTGAACCCCCGTGTATCTTAGTTCCAAAGTCTAGTGTCCGAGATGTTCTCTGAAAAGTCCAAGGTTTAGCGTCCGAGATTAAGTTTAAGTTAAAAGAGTCGCCCCAACCACCATGTCACGATTTCTGTAGAACCGTATTTTTCCCCCCCAAGCACCGGAGGGAGGAAAAAAGGGCAAGACTCCGATTTAAGTTTGTGGGGGAGGGTTCCCTTAAGGGAACCCAAAAAAGGAGTGAAGTTATTTCCAAAGTCAGGGTGCCGCAAGGGTCCGTCGGGGTGTCGCCGGGGTCCAGTCAGGGTACCGCAAGGCTGTCGGGGTGTCGCAGGGTCCGTCGGGGTGTTGCAGGGTCGTCGGGGGTCGCAGGGGTCCAGTCAGAGTACCGCAGGGTCGTCGGGGTCGCAGGGTCTGTCGGGGGGTCGCAGGGTCGTCTGGGAGGTCGCAGGGTCTGTCGGAGAGGTCGCAGGGTCCGTCGGGGGGGTCGCAGGGTCCGCTGGGGAGTCCAGGGACTGAAGTTGGGGAGTCCAGGGACTGAAGTGGGGAGTCCAGGGTCTGAAGTGGGGATGGAAAAATCCAAAAGAAGGGGGGATTAAGAAAAATAAGTCTGGATTAGTATAGGAAAGGGGTTAGAATAGGGGGTTAGCGTCGGAATCAAGCGAGTGAGACTTGGGTTTCCATTTTCCTTGGGGGTTTGGAAGTTCAAATAGAACGGACAAAACATCTAGCCTAAGAGGAAGATCGACAAAAAGGGGGGGGCCCAGTCAACACCACGAGAAGGGGCCGTAAACAAGCAAAAAGGGAGGAGAGAAGGGGGAAAAAAGCATACACTCCAATGCCAACCTGCACGCACGTCCTCACTACCACAAGATCACTCCAAGACAATAAGGGTGAAGCGAGGAAAGAAGATTGATGTAGTAGAAGAATGGAGAGAGGTGATCCATAGTAGCTTTGGTTAGAGTGCACGGAAATCTCCAAAGTTTCCCACGGCCATTAGAAGGAGGATTAGGATGACGCGCATATGACGCCGTAAGAGGGTAGTTAGACTTCCATGAATTAGCGTCATAGGTGTAAGGCCGTAATTAAGGGTTGGTGAAATAGTGCTAGAGGAAAAGAAGGGGAAAGAAGAGAAAGGAGAAAGAAAGGGTCCCGTAGAACCCACCTACTTGGACTACTTCTTTTCTCTAAATTTGTAAAAAAACCGTAGGCATTTTTTCCCACACGCATTCATAATGGAGTATGAGCACGTGGCCGGGGGACCAGAAGAAGATTTTGCGAACACAGCCAACAATCAGGTACGTTGTTAGTCTAACTACTCGTGTTTGTTTAAATAGCACTAATTCTTGTGATTAGTGGTTAATCTCGACTAGCAAGTAGGAATTAAGGATTAAACTAGCGGGTCCAAATTACCCTAGGTAGCATCCACTTAGTATAGAAAAGAACAGGAAATTAGATTAGAATATAAATTAAATTAGATTAGAAGATAAATTAGATCGGAAGATAAATTAGAAGGAAGATAAAATAGATTAGCAAAAGACCAGTTAAGTTAGGAAACCAAAGTGGAAATCAAGATAGCCCAAAACCGAAGGGTTAGACTAAGGGTCAACCTTAAGTTGGAATTTAAGTTGAATTAAAAGTCGAGGATAGATTAGGGAAGAAACCTCACATTTAGGAATCAAGTTAGACAACCATCTCAAGGAAATAATAACTTAGGAAATCATGGATGGGACTTAGAGATCCTTCCTCAGTGTTAGGAAAGGTCATTAAGCCTCAAATTCCCAAAGATTAGGATAGATCCGGTGGTAGTTCGCATAGGTTGCCGGTAGGGGACGGTTAGCCCGGACTATTCCCTCGTCAATTGGGGCAACTCCGTTGTCACCTGCGGAAATTAGGAACTTAGTAAAAAAGATCCATTGCTTGGAAGGCACAATGGACCTACGCTTAGTCACCCGTTAGGTTAGAATTTAGTTAACCCCTAGAACCTGGTTGTGTCCGATTAATTACCAAGGGTGGGTAATTAAGCGCCCACAGATGGGGAGGCTTCTTTCTGCGCCATAAGAATAACGACTATCTCTTCCCCATTCCATTGCCGGTCTTCTGTCTGATTGCGTCCCACGATATCCTCCTTCATTTGGCCGTGGAGCTCCTCCCATGTCTTCTTTTCTTCTATAGTCTTCAATATCATGCGCATCATCTTCTGAGAAGGAGGGACGCATGTCCAGCGGCGCGCAGGACCCCTTGATAAGCAAATTCTTCGTTGGTGGAGATTTCATTTGGCAGGAGTCATCATCTGCCTTGGTGGTTGCCTCGGGCGACCGTGATGGCTTCCTCTTTAATGAAGATTTCTTCCTCTTCATTTCTTTGTGTGAATGCTTCCTTGGCCACGTGTTGAAGCTTTCCACAACCTGATGGATAGAACATGCTAGTATACAATTAACACTTTAGAAACAATTAAATATGAACAAAAGTTTAGAAAGCCATGACCTCCCAAACCGATTTTCCTTTTGAAAGGATGTACAACGTTATTGTAACCGACAAGGGCCATGTAGGTGTCACTATGTTTGGATGTATAGGAACACCTGTTCCAAAATTCCTCAGTTTTCCAATCCTCCCAACGCTTGGAAGAGGACGTCTGCGGCCTCTATGTGCCAATGCTGGACATGAAAATTGTTGAATTGCACAACAACTGAAGACATGTAAGGAATGTACAAAACATGTATGCACAACAAAAACCCTTGAACACTTGGAAGTTGTTCGGAACGTAGGCATGACGTGAAGTTGCATATATTGTGTATAACTTGGTTGCCGTGGACAGGTACTGTGATGAAGAAATAAACTTCGGAGCGTGGAAGGGAATGACAGATTCCTTAACAGAACCACTATACTTGTGTTGCCGACCACACTTCTAAGAACAGAACATAACAATGTTTAGTGGAAATGAAGACGTGATCCAGAACACATTGAGCCAAAGCTTTGAAAACGCTTAGCTGCTCGTCATGGACTCCTCAAAATGCTGTAAACCCTAAACAAAGCGTGTTTGTCTTTTTTTTAGGGAACTCAGAGGCCCTCAACGAAATGCCTAGCCTATGGCGTCCTAGTTTTCAACACGTGGTCATTTCTGACGGCTTCTGTCGTGTACGCTAGACGCAAGAGGAGATGCAACATAGAAAAAGTGAGCATTCTATACTACAACACGCAATTTTTATGGAATCCACTATGAATATCAACTCTTGTACAACACACAAAACGTACTGGAAAGTATTTTCCAACAGCGGTTGCTTCATCTTACCTCGGCGCATGCAGCAGTACTTGAAGGAGTTTGACTTCTGCTTCCTCCATCTTCTACTACAGACGTGTGTCTCCGTGTTCGCCTCAACGCAAGGCTGTTCTGAAGCGAAACAGCAAGTACTTGTCTGCGTTGTTTCCGCGGTGGTTTTGGTTTAGAAGGCACGATAGGAAGTCCCTCACCAGAGAAAAGTGGGCGGAGCGCTGCAGCTTCTTCAAATCCGGCAACAAGTAAGTGGTTTTGAACCGCATCGTGCAACGCCTTCTTCGTCGTGTTTCTATGCTTTTCGTAGGCAGTAAAGGAAGGGCTGCCGTTGTCCAAACTTATTTTGTTCATCATGTCACGCGGCAAACATTACAAAGCAAATCGTGCTGAAGGGATATGGAAATTGTACTTCACTGCATAGCGTCTTTAATCTTGATTGCGAAAGTGACACATTAATATAAACGTTGTGGACAACCGCCACCTGTCAGGCAAGACGTGTGGACAGTCCATAGTACTACATGTAACATTATAAGTATAATCAGGTCGCCTTCTTGGACTGTCTGTATACAGAAACATATAAGCTGTCACTTATAGACACTGTTGTTTATTGTATAGAGCAAGGACTGTGCTAGTTATCCATGTCTTTCTTTCATTCTATGGAAGACAGAAACACAGAGTTGTTCATGCTCTGAGGTGAAGTAGAACACAACTGTACACATAGAATTGTGTGTATACTATCATTGTCAGTGCCTTTTCTTTAGTACACATCAATGACACCAAAATCCTAAATGAACAAATGGAAACAAAGTGCACAGACTTTGGGGACTACTAACAGAGAAGTACAACTATACCCAAGGGTCATCTGTATGAACACTTACCTTTCATGATGAAAAAAGAAGGTCTTCTCATATTTTGTGTTGGCTAAGTCAAATTCAATGCATACTGAAGATCCCGAACTGCTTGCAATTGCAAAGAAGGCAAAGGATAATGTAGTATAACAATAAGAAGTATAGGAAGTGTTGTATGCATAAGTGTGTCTTGGAATGAATATGTGAATGAAGTTTGTGAGTGAGATGCTCAAGTGTGTATGAAACTAATACTCATATCTATTAATGAAGTTGTTCATTTGATTATAAGATGAGCACAACATGCAAGTCTTCTATGTGACATGTAGAATAGCACTTCAATAGGAGTACATGTTTCTAGTCTTCTACTAAGCTACAAAAAGACACACAGAAAAATAAATATACATATGTTAGTACAGCTAACTTTCGTGAATGTATGAATGAATACATTGGACTGGAATTGCAAGGCGACGACAGGAAAATTATTCAAAAATTTCATTGGGAGTGCAAGCTACGATAGAAGTGACTACAAATTCAATTGGACAAAGCATACCGTCCTGCATGTGTATGACATATTGGAGGCATGAAAGGAGCTTGGAAAATTTACATTCTGTGAATGTATTATTACTTTGGACCTACTGGTCATATGAATGTGTATGTATTACATGAATTGGGAATAAACTGGCATCGTCAAAGACATCATCCAAGTCAAAAATATGAAAAGGGCGGAGTGGTGGTTAGGAAAAAGAAGTCTTTGGCCTTGTCGATAATGAAGAAGAATTCGACGACATCAGTCTTTGTTCTATGAAACACATTATAAGAGAACTGCATTGCATAGAAATGACATTGAACTTCAATGTGGTGCACATGTAGTTCATGGCAATGTATGACCATTTCTATATAGAACATCAATGGAATGTACATGGTGTCAACAAATTCATTGCCAGCATTTGATCCGTAGAGTTGTTTTGGACTTCAACTTGAAATACGTCGTGAAGAAGTCATGTCACAGAAAGCAAAAGGGTGTCATTGTTGACGACATGTTGGATTTTGGGGGGTTTCGTGTGCTTCTGGAGTGCAGTCGATGGGAAACACTACAGACAATGAACGATACTGTTTTGGATGTGTATTGTACGTGCGTAGTCATCTTGTGAAGACATTGCAGAACTTGAATAAGTTAAATGACTTCAATGAACAAGATAGAAATACCTTCAATGGAAGTGAATGTTTGCATGTGAATTGGTCATTTCTATAGTGGTTTGGAAATGCATGGTAGTAAGAAATACTCTTGCTGAAGAGAGGGCCATTAACTGACGGCTTCATGGTGAATGTCCAGACACAAGAGTGTGCAAAGTTGCACTAACGTCATGGGGAGGGGTCTTCTGATGGTAGAACAGAAGAACGTGAACAGTACGTTGCAAAGCAAATTTCATATGCTATGACTGCTTGAAGTATACGTAGTACTAATTTTCTCTAAAAATTTTACATCTTCATACTTGTGTGTCAAATAAATGAATAGCAAAATGTGCTAATTCCAAAATATGTTTGCAGACAACAATTTTGTAGAAACATAGGAGAACCGTGTACTGGCTTCCATACGTGCGTAGAAACGCTATTGCAATGTTTACATCCTAGGGAATACATGTTCCAATGGAAGATTTAATATTCCAAACAGAAGTGAGAGTGGCAAGGGAACAACAGTGCAATTCATTTCGTTGCCCTTGTACAAAGTGTCATGGTGGCAAACGTTACAGCGTGAAAGCCATAAGAGAGCACCTACGTGTTTACAAGCGGGATCCATTTCTAATGCACTCCATGTTAGGTGATGACCCCGCAGGTGGTTATCCAGAGCAAGGGATATGGGTGAATGCAGCTAGGGAAACAATGCCTGAGTTCAATGTTTTTGATAATACTAACATGCGAATGGAGTATGCATAACATATGGATCCCTATCACGACATTCAACAACAAGTTTTTGATGCTTTCAACGAAGGCGACCGTCTACATCAAGAATGTAGTGAAAGTGAAGAACATGATGGTTATGATGATTCCATGCTAGAGGAAATGGATGCGGTAGACGACTTATATGAACAAGCTACACGTCATGTATACGCTGGTGTGTCTGTTAGTGTCATATCAGCTACTATTGTGCTCATGAACATGACAGTCGTTCATGGCGTCAGCAATGCGTACATTGATGAACTATTGAAGTACTTAGCATCAGTGTTGCTTCCCAGTAGCAACAGACTTCCTATGAATCACTACGAAGCAAAAAAGCTCATAAGGAAGTTGGGCTTGAATTACGACATCATACATGCTTGTCCAAATGGTTGTATCTTGTACCATGGAGAAGCGGAGCAGTTGAAGAAATGTCCAAATGCAACGTGTGGAAAATCGAGGTTCATTGATGGTTCTGAAGTCATACCCGCAAGAGTGATTCGTCACTTCCCCCTCATCCCAAGATTGTTGCGCATGTATCGTTCTCCAGCAATAGCACAGTTGCTTCGATTCCACTCTGATCATCCAAACACGGAAGTTGGTGTCATGAAGTCAGTGGCTGATAGTCCAGCTTGGAAACATGTTGACACAGAAGTGGATCCTTCTTTCGCAGAGGAGTTGAGGAATCTTAGATTTGGCATGTCTTTGGACAGGGTGAACCCGTTTACCCACAACACAACAAGTCATTCTACATGGCCAGTGTTGGTGCTCATTTATAATTTGCCTCCATACTTGGTGACAAAGAAATTCTTCATCCAGTTGAGTATTCTTATCTCAGGAAAGATGTCACCCACTAATGAGAACATGGACGTGTTCATTCGCCCAATAATTGAAGAGTTCCAAAAACTATGGATTGGAGTGTCTGCGCAGGACTTCTCAAAGCCTCCAGGGGCACGGCGATTCACTTTAAGAGGCATTTTGATGTGGACTATATCAGACTATCCAGCATATGGACTAATATCAGGCTTCTGTACTCATGGATACAAAGCATGCACGGTTTGTGGGCCAGCCATCGATGCTAGATCAACAGCATTTGGAAATAAAATTGATGCCCAAAAAAAGGCGAAAGGGAGGAAAATAGTTTATGCAGGGAGCCGAAGGTGGACAAGAAGTTCCCATCCATATCGTAGAGACCTTACATTTGATGGCAAAATAGAGAGAAGACCACCTCCACAAAGGATGAACGGAGAACAAGTTAGAATTTGTGGCGAGGAACGCGATTCTTACATAGCGAACGGAGGGAAGAAAGGTGCAGAACAGGACCCAGTTAATGTACATGGAGTGAAGCGAAAGAATGCTTTGCATGAACTTCCGTATTGGTCGGTAAGAGTCCATTCCTCTACATTATAGAATGTAGGAACATACACGATGTAGAGTCGTTGTGCAATGTTGTCAGGAAGACTGTATCATGTAGTAAGAATATAGCCACGTAGTTGGAATGTATGTTTCAAAAAGAAGAAGCACATGTTCGGCAACAATGTGGTCTACTTCAGTGCAGAGAAACTGCACTATTTGTAGGACACACGCACCATACACAACCTCATGTATTGAATAGAAAAATTCTATTTCTATCATACAGTACGTTTTTAGTAGTTTCATCATTTCAGAAAGATTGGCCCCATGTCCATAATGCTAGAAAGCACACAGTGGTCTTCCTGTTACATGAATTCCTCACCAAATGGTTCAGTCAGAAACACTTACATGTGAATACTATAGTAGTAATGTTTTTATAGTTGAGGTCATTTCTTCTCCAGTTGTTTCTCAAGATGTTAGAACTTGCATTACTTTCATGCATTTAAAGTAACAACCATGTTAGGTGTAGCAAGTTCTGCATGTTCAGAATACGTTTGCTGAGGACATGAATCCCTGAGGTTTCACAACATATACAAGTTGGTTATTCTGCCTATTGGTAGTTATCACTTGTCAGCACTAAAAGGAACTAAAATTATGAAATAGTACCCAAGGAATGCTTATACTGCTCATCTTAGTAACGTGCAAATCAGATGTGGGGGAATGCTAGGCATGACTCATAGCGCAACACTGAATGCACGTGGACAATTGTTGGTTGCATCATACCAGAAACTATTGATTCCACACTTGTTGGATCCCATGCATTGTGAGAAGAATCTATGTGAAAACATAGTGAAGACAATATGGGGATTGAAGAACTCAATTGGTAGTAGACAAGACATGGAGTCCATGCAAATTAGAGAAGAGTTATGGGTCCATCCTACCGAGAGTGTGCGGAAAGACTTCCACATGCCAGAAGCTCCATATGTGTTGTCCACAAGTGAAAGGATGACAGTCATGCAAATAATTCGAGATTTGAAAACTCCCAGCAATTATGTTGGCGCCATTCACAAAGCCCTTCAAGATGGCAAACTACGGTACTTGAAGTCCCATGACTTTCATGTCCTAATGCAACAGGTATGCATGTATTCCAGCACAACTGTAAGGCATAGCAGCGGAAAATTTGTATGCGTAAAACAGAGCACATTTGTTGAAATGTATGGAAATGAAGGTGATCTTATAGAAGAGATCATATGCGAGCTATTGCATTGAACTTATGTGTTGCTCAACAATAACCACAATACCACATGTATAGACGATAGCATTCATTCTGTTGTACATACTACATTGAACTAAAAGGCATATGTACATGCAGGTCTTACCTTTGGCATTACGCAATGTGTTGACTGACGACGTTCGACAAGCAGTGCTAAAAGTTAGCCGAGTGTTCCAGAGGCTATGCAAAAGGGAAATTACAATGGTTGACAAAGATGCAGACATCATGGACGCAGCGGACGCACTCTGTCTGTTGGAAAAAGTATTTCCACCAACTTTTATGGACATAATGTCACACCTCATGATCCATCTTGTGGAAGAGTTGTATATCTGTGGACCTGTACATTGTCGGTGGATGTATCCTATTGAAAGGTACATGAAAACTTTGAAGGAATATGTGAGAACATATGCCCGACCTGAAGCCAGCATGGCCGAGGGTTATGCAATGTCAGAAACATTAGGATATTGCACTGAATATTTACAACGTTTTCAAGGAACTAGTCGCCGTGTGTGGGACGACAAAGAAGAGCAGTTCATGAATGATGAAGTACTGCAAGGGAGTGGCGTGCCACGTCCAATGTCAGAGCAATTCCTGGAGTGGATCCATCATTTTGTGTTGTCGAACTCTGCGGACCTAGACACTTGGAGGCAGTAAGTGCACAAAGATGTTGGTCATTGTCAATTACGTGAACATCTTAGCGGTGGGCAGTTCAACATGTTCTTTCATGTACAAGCAAGGTCACAGAAGCAATTTAGGACATGCAGAAGTAAAGTCTTCAGTCGTTGACATTGTCTTTGTATTTTACTAATTACGTCATGGACTGCTTTTTGTTTCAAGACAACATGGCTAACGTGGGTACATGTAATATGAGAAAACATGTATTGAAATTGGGTTCTTAGCTACACAATATTGAAAGTGGTAGCTACTGCAAGATGCGCTCATCATGACATTATACTGCGTTTGGAAATGTGAAATAGGAAATACATAGCTGCGTATGACAACAGGGTTGCTAAGCGTCACACATTTGCTCGTGATTTTGTGAGGCAATTTGGCCGCAATAGTGCCTTGAGGTACCCTGACAAATATCAGAATTTGCCAGAATTTCCGGAGTGGTTGGAAGTAGAAGTACAGAAGGCCAAGGAAGGACCAAACAAGCCATCAGATGACGTCATAGAAGCGTCCAAGTTACCAGAGAAAATAGCAACAGCTTACAGAGCAATGTACGCACATGGAATGCACTTGAGGGTGCAAAGTGCGGAGGAGGAAAAAGTTACATGTGATAGTGGGATTGCAGCATCCATGTTGCTCTATACAAAAAGTAGGGGTACAACGACACAACGACAGTGGGAGACTGTTGAGTTCGTCGGATGCCTCCAAGAGATTCTTGAATTGGACTACCGAAGTCATTGTTGCGTTGTACTACTCAGTGCATGGGTACCAGCAAGGTATGGTACAACAAACAGAGACGTTGTTCGAGACAAGTATGGATTCACATCAGCAAATTTGTCGAGTACCCTTCCGTTGGGACCGACTTCGTTTGCCTTTCCCACACAATGCCAACAAGTTTTTTTTGCAAATGATGTAGACAGGACAAGGCGTAAAGGAGGGGACTGGAAAGTGGTTTGTGGAACAACAGTGAGAGGACGCCGTTGTGATTCTCAGTCAAGCAAACCGGATCTGGACATTTTAGTTGCAGGAAGAGACTCCGACTTTCAGGGTCTACGTATTGTGCAGTGAAGGAAACAGGTACTATTGAAACTATCCGATGCTTACAAACAATGTTCATACAAACTTAAACTATTCTCTTATCCGTACTTTGTACTGAAAGTAAGAAGGAAAGCATTTTCCATCACGTAGAAACTAACAAGGGCACCTCCATGAACATGAAATCAACTATATATAGTACTCATATATGAATTTCTAAAGTCGCAATGTAAATACTCAGAAGTCTCAATATAAATGCTGAAAGTATGGAAATGTGTGTGTGCTACAAGACAAATTTGGAAAGAAATTAAAGGCCCCATGCGTCGTGGATACACTACGCAGCATTCAATGCAGTACAAAGTGACAAATCTGAAAGCAGAACGAACAGAATGCTTGCATCGCTGCAAGCACAAGTGAATTTGAAGTTTGTTTTTCCATAATATCTTAATTAGAATGCGTTAGCATGCTCTTGGTATGTACAGCATATACATAATAATGCACCGTATCTTGCAAGTGAACAAATGTCTTGCAAACAAAAACTACAACAATACGAAACCATGTTCACAAAGCAACACAAGGTATGACACAGACTTTGCTTACCTACTGTTTTTTTTGCAAATGGACATTATAAGGACTTTTGGAAAACTATTGTCTATAGAAGACAACGTCAATCCGTCCCTGTACATATATACTACAGGATGAAATCCAAAATCATAGAAAGTCTCTTTGAATTGGAGGTACATATATAAGTTTGTAATTTTGGTGATGTGCACCTGCACAAAATAGACAATGTCAAATAAAGATTTCATCATGTACATGAAGTACCAAAGGTCATCAACGTTTCTTCAAATGGTGCTCAGGCATAGCAAAGAAGCGCTAAATTTAATAGGAAAAAAGGTAATATGGAGATGAAGTTAGCACAAAAATGGAATTTTCCATGCAGTAAACACTAAGAGCAGCCTCTGTAGTTGTCTACCATTCCTGCATGCCCACTAAGAGCCTACAAATTGTCATACACGTGTCATATGTTCATCTCTCTACATAGACAATGGACAGAAGGTCACCACCAATGACAATGCAAGACATGCATATATACCATATTCATTTGTCATGATCAATACACGAAATCGATATTATCCGACTTTTCCACGTGGATAGATGTTTCTGTAACCATCGTCTATGTGGCATGCCTCATTTTCCATGTTCTCGACAACAATCACAACATGCTCTACATTTGTGAAAACAAGAGTGAAAAACAAGAAACTGTTCGGGAAAGTTGCCAACAGAACACCCAACATAGTCTGTTTGCTTCAACATGGGCCTTAACGACAAATGTAAATTAGCACACAAAAAGCCTACTTATTTCTCTCCCAATTCAGTTCTAACACGAAAATGTTCCAAATTCCCATGGACTCCAACGTGCTTTTCTTCTAGTGAAATGAGACATAGTGCTTGTACCACTAAATTGCTTCATTTATTGATTTTGATTGTCGAGCAAGTGATGTGGAATTTAAATCCATTCTTGCTCAATCATTTCCAAAAATTCTACTTTGCTTGCTCAATGAAAATTAGTAAGCCTTTTTAGTAGTACATGCATATTCCCAATTCAAAGAGTTTAAGTAGGATTGAAGGAGTATAATGGTGAGAGTTATTTTGTAAAAATAACTAGCTACTATTAAGCAACACCTAAATGCTTCAAGCAAGATTTTGATCATGGTTCTAGTCATTGAATTGTGAATTTTTTTGCTATGTTTTATTCATATTTGAAAGGAGATTCTAGATTCTCTTAGAATGCAATTTTTGGACTCCTTATGAATAAACCATGAATTTTCAAAGTGTTGAAAAATAGGTGCATTTGAAATCGACCCTAGGCTCTCATGTAAGAAGATTATATATTTTAGGCAAGAATCTAGATGGGAAATTTTTTCAAACAAGTCACAATTAGATATTATTATCTTATATTTTTACAATGAAGCCTTCAATTGTCTGTAAAAATATTTACTAGACAAGTTTGCTCTTCTTGCTACACCTATCAATGGAAATGTACACTTGATATAGTTTTTGTGAGTCATAACATATAATATAATATCTTGCAATTCTCAATGAAAAAAATGGAGAATGGTAAATTGAAGAGAATGGTAAGAAGCACTTTAACCGTAAAAGGTTCATGCATCTTAAAAGTGGATGTGTCTTGGTCAACAATAACGACAACTACAACCACACCATATAATTACACTCCTTTTGAAATAAATTTAAGACAATACATAAACATATAAGTCCTAGTTTTCAATCCAAAAATATATCAAAACTATACTGCATTAAATGATTACCTATTGGACTTAATAATTGACAGTAATGAAAGAAATTACAAAGAAGTTTTGTTGATATAATCACATTCTTTGTACTTTCTTTTTTGCCTCTCATAAGTCCTAAGTAGGTGACAAAAATAACACATGCACGCTTGCCATAACAAGCATTCTTGTAGATAAATTTCTATTGTTACTTTAAAATACTTTTGCAACTCCAAAATAGTCTTTTTTTGTGTGTTTTTCTTTATATACAATTTTCCTTTACCACTTAGATTAGTTAATTTTGTCAATTGTTGAAACAAAAAGCACTTAAATAATATTATTTCTAATAGGATTTTTTCCAACTTTAGATGTCACTAGAAGAAAAACACGTTCGGCACAACCAACTACTATGCAACTAGTGCCCTATGCAACTGTCATGCAACTAGTTTCCTCTCTATTTGCACCAAATCTAATGTAGTTGTTTTGTGTCATTGTTTTACAACATTCATTCATTGCTTTAGTTGCAAAGTAGTCATTCTGTAGTTGCAAAAAAAGACTAGGAAACAACTAGTGTCCTATGCAACTATTATGCAACTGTAAAATGACCATAGTTGTTTCCTAGTTGTACGCTAGTTGTTTCTTAGTTGCACTCTAGTTGTTTCCTAGTTGCTTTCAAAGTTCATTCCCATTCGTGTTATATCAATTGACCCATATCAATTGTAAAGAGTACCATTAGATTGAACATATAAGACTTGTAAGTTGTTATAGTCTTATGTAATGAATTCTTTTGATAGAATTCTAAGATTTCTATAATTTGTGGGTTTCTACAATTTGTAGATTTTGTATATAAAAATTTAAAAAATAATTAAAATTCAAGAAATTTTATAATCTAGGAAATTGAATTTTGAAATCTAGGAAGAAGGTAGATCTGAAATTTTGAAATCTAGGAAGAGGGTAGATTTGAAATTTTGAAATCTAGAAAAAGGTAGATTTGAAATTCAAAAATCTAAGAAAAAGGTAGTTCTGAAATTCTAAAATCAAGAAAGGAGGTAGATCTGAAAATTTGAAATCTACAAATCATTGAGATTTATATTTTAAAATTTACAAATCTACAAGTTGCAAGCAAGTTGCAAACAAGTTGCACACAAGGATGAAGTTCTTTGTATGGTGTCGGATGACAAAAAACCTTGCAACTAGACTGCAACTAATGCGACTTGTCCACTGCAACTACGGACTCTACATTGTCACCTAGTTGCAAACGTCCTATGCAACTACAAAATGAGTTGCATACTGTAGTTGCAAAACCCCTCATTTTCTTCTAGTGTGTTGGGTACAATGATGGTACTCCTTCTATCTCTCTGAAAACCTCCAAATCAGGCACAATTTGTGTCCTACTAGAAAACTTTGTTTATTGATTTCAACCATTGAATAAGCATTGGCTGTGTTGAATGACCTCGTGGGGGGAAGTTGCAAGTGATCAAGGAGCATTTGTCTCCTAGCACGCTTGGCCTTACCCATATATATGAGGCACCTAATACTTATTGCTTCCTCAAAAAGTTGTGTTGATGACGAATTCAGTGACCACTTAGGCGCTATGAAGATTTGTTCATGAAGTGGGCCAAGTTTCATATTGTGAGTATTTAAGTTGAATGGATTATTAGTTTTTGAATGCATATATCAATGACACAAAGACTTAAAATACAGTTAATCCCTCATGGGGAAGGTTTGGGGAGTTTTTTAAAGGGATAGAGGGAGTATGTCATTGGTAAAAACATACAACATCACCACATTAAGAGTAAAAAATCATTGATATGTAAAGAAATACACATATTGTAAGTCCATAAGCTGGCCTATTAATCCTAATTGTCTTTATCAAAAACTTTGTTTAATGTCATTATGATAAATATAATTGCAAAATTTATAAGTTTTTTTACAATTTCAATGTCAAAACGGACAGCTAAAATATATTCTAAAAAAACAATTAATTAATTTTATTTCATTGTATCATTTGATACTTACTCATAAATATTTAAACCATTCAATTTCAAATAATGAAATGAAAGTTATGAGGAGGTTTATTTTGCAAGTAATAAAGGTTGAAAAAACAAATAAAGTTTTTTTTGGAGTAAATTTCCAAAATTTCCAAAAGAAAATTTAAAAATTATTTTTATTGTTTACTATAACATACTCAACTATTGGATTAACAATTCTCAATTTTTTTGTAGAAGTTATTAGGGGTTCAAGTTTTTCTTTCATCTAACACATACCATTCTTCCATTTTGAATTTTTAAAAGATGAACTCAAAAGTATTTTTTGGCTAAATTATTTCTCATGTATTTTCAACCCATTTTCTAAATGCTTAAATTATAGAACATACATTTTTCTTCTTCTAGAAATGTGGAAAGATAATAAAAAACTTCATCTATTTGAAAGGCTAGAAAAAACTACTTTAGGAAGTTTATGTACATCGAACTTGCAATGGATAAGGATTTTTACGATGAAGTTTTGTAAGGATGTACTCAAATAAGTTACTAAAGGATCCTCCAATTGAAATTATTAGAGAATAAATATTAATAAATTAAGATTTTAGCCTTGCTTTGGATTTGAATATTTAGAATCCAATTTTAGGATTCAAAACACCACATCAAATTAGGGTTTAATACAACAACAATCGTAATATATTGGGTCAAGTCCAAAAAGGTATTGAACTTTTCAATAACCATGTCCACTTGTTTTGCTTTTGAGAGGACACATTGCACATTGCACTATAGAATCATTTAATCATAACATACATCAAAAAATTGTTGTCAAATTTTTAATACATCACTACAAAATTCTTTCATTATTGCAAAAGAGGGCCTAACTTAACCCTTAAACGTTTAGAGCAGCCCCAAATGGCCTACGGTTTCTGATACTATACAGTATGTTTGGTCGTAATGAGATTCACTGTTCAACTTTTTGGGTGTTCATAAATTGTGTAGTAAGATTAATGTAGTTTCTGTACCATGGTTTGAGTTGGCCAATTTTGAATAGATGGCTCATTCCTTCACTTACTCATTTGGACCTTCATTGAATCTAATCACCCTTGGGATGTGGGACAAAAGCACAAAATTGTAGAATCAATCAATAGTCAATGGGTGGAAATTTGTGCATTGTTAGGCTTTCAATTCATTCTCTTTATTGCTAGGCATATGGTATTGTACTCCGTAATTCGAAAACCGTATGCTAAGTGCTGAGCGTTTAAGGGTTAACTTGAAGTTGGAGAAGATGAAAGCCATGCTTTGCTTCAACACTCACTGCCACATACACCACAATGCATTGAATGCAAAGCTTTGTTCATTTATCCTCTTTCCTACGCAAGGTGAAGTAGTCTTACAATCACTGAAGAATGCAACGTTCTTGTTAAGCCGTGAGAACCAGAATTGAAGATGAAATCAATAGGTGGACGCTGAAAAACATGGAATGCTTGATATGGGAAACATTTAAACCTTCGTCCTCTTGGTTTAAGAGCAATTGTGATTGTGATTTCTTGACGTCCTGTAGTGCTTCGATGCTGCACTCTTGAACATGCACTCGTCAAATAATGTTCGAACAAAACATCCCTCATGTAAACTGCAGATGTAACGGTCTCAGGTACATATATAATGTCTCTTGCAGGAACTCAAGAGAAAACATGTCTGAGTCTGGCGCTTCAACAAAATGCTCTCCACAATCTAGTTAGATCGCATTATTTCTTCTCGGAAATGAGACTCTCACACCTTTTATTACTTAGATAGTATGCATGTGGTGCCTTCTGGAAATTCTTAAATCACATTCTAATGAATGTACACTATTTGGATGATGTTTTAGATGCACACCGTCCAACGAATCCATGAACTTCAACGTTTCGATCACTGGATGAAAGCCAGGACTATTTTCGAAGTCGCTTTGACATTTTCATGCCCCTATACTGTACGATTCAGCTGAAGAGGATGATCGAGGCTGCGAACAGCAGACAGTGAATTGAACGCCATTCCAAACTTCAGGGGAATCTATTCTGCAGGATATCAGAGATCTCAAGGTAACGTTCTGTTTTCTCTAGAAGCTCCTCCTAACATGTGTGACTTCGATCGGTAATTGACTTGATTTGATATCTTGAGAACTTACCAACTAAGTTCGATAAATCTGGACACTGGACTTGCTATCTCTGCACGAGGTAAGTTATATAAGCAAGCCACCGTTTCTGATTTGAGATTATGAAGCCCGAAGTCTGTCTGCCCTGAGCTGAATTTTGACTGAATTTTATTGTAACTTCAATTCCTCAGATGATGCCTCTCTGGCCTGTAATGCAGTCTCACCACGTCAACCCCAGTCCTAAACCAGAAGGTTAAGTTTTTCCCAGATATTACTCTATCTCTTGAAATGTCGTGAGTTTTACGTGGGTCTGTACATTACATACAAAGCATTTATGTTCAGATTTCCAAACTAAGCCAGCAACAGAAGATAATTGGCTCAAGAACTCTTACCCTTTCAAATCGACAGTTGGGCACAGAGAAGGACTCGAGCAGTTCAAAAACCTCGCACGCTAGGCAGTAATAATCACAGGTTCCTTAAACCGTATCTGAAAAAATCCACGTTCACCATGAGATTTATAGAGTAGTAATGATGCACGATGAAGTTGGCAACAGCAACAGCTAAAGAATTGGATATCTTGTATAGAGTTGTCCTTCCTATGGATATGACATATTAAGCACTACTCCAAAACGACTATTGTAAGAGGAAACGCGAACTAACGCTCGGTGAATGCATACAGCACATAGTCGAGAGAAAATACGACAGCCCTTCAAAGGAATTTGAAACTTCAACTTCTGCTACGAAAGAAACATGCATGCAAGAAACTTTATTGCAACATTTCGTTCAACTATTTCCCAATAAACATCCTCGTTTCAAGAAAATCCACACAGAATTGTGCTTCTTAACATAAAAATGTAGATAACCCATCGTTATAATCAGTTGCAGCGTTGATTCATGACTTGAAGAGTTTCCCACGAGCCACCGAAAAGCAAATCGAAAGAGCGAAACGAGCGAACTTCCATCTCGGAAACCCTTATTCAAATCGTAGAAAAGAATAAACATTATCCAAGCTACAATTGAAATTTCGTCTCGGATGAGCATTGATACTCACCATGGTCATGGATGAGTATGGATGGACATCCACGAACATGGATGAGTATGGATGGACATCCACGAACATGGATGAGTATGGATGGACATCCACGAACATGGATGAGTATGGATGGACATCCACGAACATGGATGAGTATGGATGGACATCCACGAACATGGATGAGTATGGATGGACATCCACGAACATGGATGAGTATGGATGGACATCCACGAACATGGATGAATATGGATGGACATCCACGAACATGGATGAGTATGGATGGACATCCACGAACATGGATGAGTATGGATGGACATCCACGAACATGGATGAGTATGGATGGACATCCACGGACATGGATGCGAGTCATCCAATTCAGCAGACACGGAGACCTACCTCGGCGAAAAGGCAGAGCGTGCGAAGCGAGACGACGGAGAAGCTGAACGCTTGCACGGGAGCTCCACGTACGAGCTCATTATTTGTCGTTTGGAGCTTCGGCTCTTCACCTTCAGGTACACTGGAAGATTGCCTTTCGTTTGCTCTATTTCTCGAGGCTTAGGGTTCGTTTTCAGGCGCGATTTGGCTCGTTTTTCTGGCCCCCGATGCTGCAGGTAGAAGTGGTGAGAGAGGAGGCGGCGAAGGAGTAGCAACACAGCTAGTGTCGTAGCGCGGTTTTGGTGTACCTTAGGTTGGTAGAATTGCGGGTGATGTCCGCGTTTATTTGCAGGGGTGTGAGTGCTGGCGGAGGGCTGATCGGTGGCCCCGCGATTGTGCTTTCAGTGAGGTTTTCTTTTAGTGGCAGCGTTCTTGGCACAGGGCACAGGGCACACTAGTTTTATCAATTTTTAGAAGTTTAAAGTTTAAAGTCCGTCCAAACCCTAATTCACTTCCGCTCCGTTTCGGCATTGAATTTGCGCTCTCGATGCGCTCTGTGAATTTTGAGTTTTATTAGGGTTTACCGGTTCGATATCAAGATAGCAGGTCGTGCACATGTTTTCATCAGGGAAATTTGACGGAGGGGGATTTAATTGATACCATTTTCGACCTGCTGCTGTGATGAGAGGCCTATCCTCAGACTTTTTGTTTGGATTTAGGGTTGCGTTTGATTCGAGTTGAGTTGGTGCGTGGTGGTGTAAGGTGACTGCTTGGCGAGCGAGTTGGATATTTAGTGACCATTCTTTGAGACAAATTGGGAATCGCAGCCATGGCGTCTGTGAATACCGTCAAGCAGTCGGTGTCCGGGCGGCTGGCAGGGTTGAAGTTTATGCAGAGGGCAAAAATCAGGGACGATGAGATGAAGAAACAAGAGGCGGAAGAGCTTGGTTCAGCTGCGGCGGATGACAGTCACTGGGTGACACCCGCAGCTGCGATTTCTCGATGTAAGGTGATTGTTGAAGGTGACCCCAAGCCTGGGGCTGTCATAGGCAGAATGTCCTTCCAGAATTGCAATCCAACCGTGGAAAAGATTGTCGAGGAGGTTCAGGCTAGGCGCGAGAGAATAAGGTGAAGTCATAATTTTCCTTTTGTAGAATCGTTGTTAGGGCTTTAATCTCTGGTTAATGTATCGTGATGCTGCTGAGCTTGGCTTGGTTATCTGAAACCATAATACACTGAAACCCTATGTCGTTCTTCTTCACGAAGGATGTCCTGCTAGGGTTTCCTTAGAGCTGTCTTAAATCACTTGCTCATTGCCTGGTTATTTTTCCCGCTGCCGCTCTTAGTTGTCTTGTAACGATTTTATAGTTGTGACTCGTTTCAGTGTGAGACTTCGTTTCATACAGATTTGTTCTGTAATGGTAGATTCGCAGTCTACACGAGTAGGTTTTGACACTGTACGGCAATGTCTTCCTCGTTTTTCCTTTAAGCACCTTTGGTGCCGTTCCTGCTTTTTCTTCCCCTTTGCATGCTCTGACAGTACAGTATTGCCGATCTTGAACAGGAATGCCGCGAGTGCTTCTAGTTTCACGGAGGAGAAACGAGCAGTTAGCACACCTCAAGCTAGTGCAAACGGCGTCGAGCATGGAAAAGTAGAAGTAGATGATACTGAAAATATGTCCATGAGAAAGAGGCAGAAGGTTGAAATGGTGAAGGTTGAGAAGTTGACTGTGACAAAGACAGAAACTACTTTTATGAAGGCCAACTCCTTCTCAGCGTTAAGAGGTGGTAATAATGAGACTGACGGACATCATCAACAACGTGGAACGAAACAGGTTAATCCTAGAACGGATTGGAGGAACTTACGACCACCAGGTCGCTAGACTACTTCCTTCACTTGCCTTGTATACAAAACTGTGTCCTCGAGTTTCTGACAGCAGGGACCCTACTGTGCCCGGCACGATTTTTGCACCAATCGACGTCTCACCGAGGACGAGGTGATGTGAGCTTCCAGGTACACAATTCATATTATGTATCTGTGTTGCCTAGGTTGACTTCATAGAGGGGGGTGTTTCACTGCATGAAGCTTGCTAACCTTCATCATCTGTTCACGACAAACTTAATGTCCCTTCTTTGCATTTTTTAATTCCTTTTTTCTATTCCTTCTACGAGCTTAATTTTGGTTCTAAGTTCTACTATTCTCAAAATTGTTGAGTTTCTCTTCACATCTATTCGAGCTTACCTTCAGGAGCTGATACGGTCGGTAGAGAGGGTATGTACTGCTTTACAATGGCTCGCTGATGGTGTGTTGGGTGGGCACGAGGCATAATGGAGGTTGTGGCAGAAAATTTAGCTGCTTTCAAACTTTGTTGATGTTTTATTGTCAAATAGACTGCTTACATTTCCTTTGGCTTCTATTTTGAATAACTGGAAGTAAGATTATCCATTCCAATTTGCTACAATGTACTTACCACCGGGAAAACGTTCTAGTGTTTCCCTTATAAAACGCAAATTTCAGCGCAGACTTATCGTGTTATATAAAATTGTGTACTACTGAGATTGAACATTTTGATATTCATCTGAGTGCCATGCAACCATAGCTTTTGTGTAATAGTAGCATCCAAGAGTCTATGACTTGAAGAATCCAAGTTTAGGTGTTTGACTGTTTGCCTTCTTACGTTGTATTATCAGAACCTAGCCACTCTTTTTTATCATTATGAAAGATTTAGACGTTTTATCGATTTAATCCTGACTCGGTATTTAGTATGTGAAATTTCTTGATTTTTCTCTGACATTGTTGCTATTGATGGGGAAATTGATTAGTGTTTCTGTGTTCTTAAGTGTACCGGGATAGATTGGTGCTATGTTGGGGGTGTCTTGGGTTTGGAATTGCACATGCATTGGAGTAGTTTAGAAGCTCTTGACGTCATTGAGCAAGGCTGTTTGAACTCTCTGGCAATTAGAATTAATGAGTTTTTAAGACATGTATCCTTTTCAGTTTGTCTATTAAGCTCTGGGAAAAGTTTCAGTTGCTTGGGATGCAAACAACAATAAGGCTGCACTTCCTGCTCTGGTTTACAAGTACACCTTCATATGAGGAGTTGATACTCAGTTAGCGACTTGTTGTATTTTATTGTGAGACTTTAATTTTGAAATGATTGAAGGTGCTAACTTGACATTGGGCATGCTTAAGAGTCACAAGTCACTTGCATGAAGATTATGTGTAGGGCAAGACTTTGCAGGGTTTGGTGCAGGTAGAAGGAAAAGCCGGAGTTCCCAAGGCATGTTGTGGCCCTTTTGCCAGATTCAAAATTATTGAATTATGACATTAAAGATTCAATCCAAGTACTCTGGTTGTTCTGCGAATGCACTCCCCAACCTTTACTAGAAGCCCAACTAATCCATTGTGAAGATTCATCTTCACTTGGGCTTCTGGATCATTTAGATGTAACAATTACAATATTTACAGCTTAAGCATGTTCTTTGTTGGCATATTTGCACTAGAGAGAAGCTCAAATCCATGACACAAGCAATGGCAAAAAAATGGGAAGAATATCATGGGAAAATTAGAAAACAAGCTTCCAGTGTTGTGACGTTCAAGAAGGTAAATACATCTAATTTGACCTCATATTAAAAATTGTAAATTCTTGACTTAACCCCTGAGCGCTCAGCCCATGTTCACAAAAATCCAAACCTTTCTATACTCATTCCAATTAAACTATCACCTAAAAAAATATCTACACTAATTGACCTTACCGATTGATAGTAGAGACATGTCCAAAGATACATGGAGAGGAACGTGTCCTTTGACCGTACCATTGAAAAGATTATAAGAGTCAAACAAGGACATCTTTCAAAAATAGAGAGGCTATATTTTGGCCCCTTGGGCGCTCAGGGGTTAAGAGTCGTGGGTTGGTTCAGTTTTGAATACACATAAGGCAGTCTATTCTTAACCCTAAAATGACCTTGGAATTTCCTGAACTTCTAGGAATTTGTTCTAAATTGAACAAAAAGTCAACATTTCAATAAGTTGTATCATGTTTTTTTGAATTGTAACCGTATAAAATCAATCTAGACATGTTAGAGATCACATTAGAAAAGAAAACACAACAATATCTCTTATGGATTGAAAGATTATAGTGTTTGATCATGAGAGTGTTAAAACTATGAAAGTGATTTGAAGTCTTTTCAATCATCTTTTCACATGTCAAGTCTAAAAAGTTGGGCACCAAAAAAATATAAGGTTAAAGGGCCTAACATGCATAATCCCAATCAATTTATGACTTCTCAAAATATTTTCTACAATTTTTTTAAATGAATTTCTAATGTGATTTTTTCTTAAAGATTTAGTGTATTTGAGGCTCATTCCCAGAGCCCTCAACACTACAAAAAGTCAAGATTGCAATGGCCCCCATGCACAAAATCTTGAATAGAAAAATCATAATCAATCATTTTCAAAATCAGATTTTTGAAGCTAAAAGTAGACTTCAAAAAGATTTTTCCAAAAATATAAACTACTAAAAAAATTAATTTAGTAAGGTTTTATTTAACTTCAAAAATTGATCAAGGACACATTCTGTCCTCAAGGTCATTTTGGGGTTAAAGTGACCATTTAAACCTACCTAGCTCATTACTAATAGTAATAGATATTTCAAGCAACATGTTGCCCATTCCTAAATAAAGGTTGCATTTAGAATATGGTTGCTTTTAGAGCAAACTACCTTATAATAATTTTGGGGTATACCTATCAATTCCTCTAAATTAATAATTTATTCATGTTGCATCTAATGATATAAGCTAAGTGAATCTAAAATTTCTTGGTGTAACAAATTTAAGATAATTTAATAAAATGAAGCATGCCTAAATGTTTATTTGGATGATCAGTGACCATTTTAATATGGACCAAATGAAGGCCTTATTATTTTCATGAACTAAAAGACAACTCAAATATATCATGGTGTATGCAAAACATACCTACAACAAATCTTCTTCCATGTAATATACACCATATGATATTCTTTGTACATGTTATACATGATGACTCGCATGATGATCACTATGTCATATGACATTATACATGATGATCACAATGTCAACAAAATTTTCATGTTAAAACTACATAAATCTTTCAATTCAATTGAATGTAACCTCTTAACTCCTCAAGGACTTAGAGAGGATACAATATGTCCTCTTCAAATTTTCAATGGCAAATTTTCAGTAGGGTGAAACAAATATGAATATTTAAGAAGTATTTAAAATTTTGTTTTAGGAAATATAGTCTAATAGGAAGAGAGAGCAAACATCATTTTTTTTCCAATGAAAGGAATAGTAGGGATGAAAAAAATTTATATTCTTGGACATTTCTAGTCTTTACTTTGCAAAAATTAGGTTTGGAGATTTATTTTTCAAATTTTTATTTTTATCAATTTCAAAATTACAAGGTTCAATCTAATGTGATTAAGAACACAAAATAATTGGAATGATTCCAAATTTTTTGAAGATGTTCCAAAAAATATGTTAATAATATCAATTGTTAAATTTCAAAAATTGATGTATATGTAAATTTTTAAAATTTTTGTAGGACTAAATTTGGTCAGTTTTGGCTATCTACATCTTCTATTTGAAAATGTGTACAAATTTGAGAGAATTTTTTATTTCTGATTTTTTTTAAATAAAAAATATTACATTTGCCTTAGATTCTAATACAATTTTCTTTTTTGTGTGTGTAAAAAAGAATTATTCATCTTCTTATAACTTTTCTTCCCACAAACTACATTTTCTTACCTATAAAGATTATCATCCAAAAAATTTATAATCTAAAAATCCAACAATCACTATTTCCACAATTAATTCACTGCATACTAGACAAAGTGTCTTTACTTTTGTATAGTTAGAATTAAAAATTTCAAGCACATCTATGTGCAAAAAATATCAAAGTGGGACAGATTCATTGAAAACTTCCATTGTCAAATTTAAGTTGTTAGGCCTTGAGGGGGTAAGGACCAAGGAATAATCCAATTTTTAAATTTGTGAATATGTGTATTAAAATGAAACTTAGAATAATAATTTAGTGAAGGCTTTCAAAGTTGTAAAACATGTCTACATGATTCATCCATACATCATATCTACACTATTGGATCTGTAACCAAATTTATCAATAAAATTTTAAGAGAAAAATTCAAAATTTCTTCCAAAATTAATTTTAGATCTAATATTTGTAATTTTTATGTGAATTTTTTTTCTTTAATTAAAAATTATAAGCTCTAATATTGGTGATTTTTATAGATTTTTATACTACTTATTTATTGAAGCCATTTTTGAAGGGTCATTTTTTGAACTAGAACAAATATTTTTTGAAGTGAAACATATTGCTAGTACTCTTTGAGCTATAGAATATTTGAAAAACAAAGTCTTCAAAATCTATATCATAAAAGTGTTAAAGAACTCACATTAGAATCTACAAAAACGAAATGGATGAAAAATAACAATTTTGTGTGCTTCAATTTGTTTGCTTTCGTTTATTGTTTGAAATTTGAATGTCAATAGTTTAACTTCTAAAGAACTAGATCCATTGTAAAATGGTCAAACATTATATTTGAGCTAAATTTAGACTTTTAAATTAGGTTCAATCTATCCAAATGTCAACCTTGTATTTTTACTACACAATAATATGGATTGTCCATCACTTTTAAAAAATTGTTATGTGAAAAATTGCCATTGTTGCAATTTTTGTAGCAAAAAGAGAAATTAAATTAGTAAATATAGTGTAAACAATACAATTCATTTTAATTTTTTAAAGAGGTACAAGTAGCAATAGCTAGAGATTGGTGTCAAGATTGATCAATTAATTGTTTTTTATTTCACATCCAATACATCCTTGCCAATGCCTTTCAAGTCAAATGCCACTATCAAGCTAAATTTATCCTTTTAAACAATTGATAAATAATTTTTTTTTAAATGAAGCTTCATAAGCTTCTGAAGCCTAATTTTCCTTAGTTTAAATTGAATACCAAATTTTTTTATTATGAAAGTTACAATCAAGGTTGATTAAGGTGCATCGTCTTTTAGGATGCATAGACCTTTGGGGTTAAGGGATTAACTAAAGATGTGTTAGCCTTTAAATCATTCCCCTTTCCTCATTTGAAATTTTGATTTTTTCACTTACTTAGTCACCCCCCAATTTTTTTATTAAGTCATTTGAAATATGTACGAGAGTGATTATTTTAAGCAATAAACATAAGCATGAAAGGTCCATTTATAGATGTTCACAATGTGATAGTGTGTCCATAAGTTTGAAACAATTTTGGTCACAACAATCATCTTTCTTTAATATAGGAGTGTTCAAGAAAACTTCAATTTTTTTCTAATTATTTTAAAATTATCCCAAATTTAAAATAAAAAAAGAACAAGACTACATATCATGTAATAATCTTTGGCACAATCAACAATTCACCAAAAAGGTACATTCACAAAAATCTCCAAACTTAAGCAACTCTCAATAGTTACTTAGTTTAACCCCTAAAGGACCAAGACCATTTTCTGTCAAAAGCCACTGAAAACTGCCCCTACTGCTGCGTTCATCAAATTTTTCAACAAAATGTTATTTTTACAAATCTAATCGTAGGATCTTTTACTAAACTTGTAGAAGAAGAAGTGGTAAAAATTTCGTCACATTTGACCGTACGGATTGAAAGATATAGGCATTTGAAGTGAAAGTTTTTGTTTTTTTTCACTGTGCCCGACAACTTCAGCTGCCTTTGACCATTGATTGTGGTAACTTTTTCCACTATGGGTGCTGAATTTAAAAATTTATCATATTCTAAATCATGTTAGGCATGTCTCAAAAAAAATTCAAGGAAAAAAAAGACATGGAACACATCCAAATAAATCTTGCAATGCAACAATGTCGGAAAGTTCACAATGCCTCACATAAATTTTTGAGTAAGTTCTCCACCACATAATTTTGAAACTCAAAAATCCAAATGGTGGATTGAAAGATATAGTGTGCCTTTACAATCTCCAAAAAGAAAATTTGGAAAAAAACAAAAACTCTATTTCTTATGGAATTTAGAAACAAAATGTGAAGAAATTATGGATTATGGCTTCGGGCATGGCATGGGAAAAGGGTTGGGGTGTGTCCCGATATGTTCCCACTATGTTCCCGGTATGTTCCAATCATTAGGAACTGTAAGTTAACTCTAACTACGTGGACCCGGGGTCGTGGGGGAGGGGTCACCTTCAATGACACCCAACCCTGCCATCACATGCTCGCCACATCTTCAGTACGCCTGCCAATATTTTCTAACCCCCCACCCTCTAATCACAAATGAAACAAATAAAAAATTATTATATAGGTAAATAAAAAATTAAATAATTCAAGTGAAAAAGTAATTTTGGTTTATAAAAAAGGTAAAAATTATTATTATCTTATTGAACACATTTACATAATGCATCTTTGCACCTAAACAATGGGAACCACAATTGTCTTCAAAATAAATTTTCTTGTAATTATTAGTAGTTAGGATCTTCAATTTTTTACACTTGGATTTTTAGAGAACACGTATAGAATAATAGAATCTACTTGTTCTAGATATGAATTGTAAACTAATTTTAGGCTCTACATCAAAAAATAACAAAGTAAAAGTTTTATCACTTAGTTTATTTATATACACACACATGAATTATATATATATGTTCATTTTATATTTACATAGTTTCATTTTATATTCACATGAAGTCTTCATATTTATATTTACAGGAAGTCTTCGTCTTTATATATTTGTTTATACTAAGTTTACTTTAGGAATTTTGGCATGCTTCCCAAGTATGTGGTGTGTGCATTGTGTGAAGGATGACTTCCAAAGCGTCCCCACATACTTGGAAGGCATACATTAGAGTAAGTGTTATGACGTCATTTTTATTTTTATTTTCATCCTTCTTTGTTTAGGAATTTTGGCATGCTTCCGAAGTATGTGGTGCGTGCATTGTGTGAAGGATGACTTCCAAAGCGTCCCCACATACTTGGAAGGCATATTATGATGTCATTTTACATTTACATTTTCATTCTTCTTTGTTCATGAATTTTGGCATGCTTCCAAAAAATCTACTTCATCGGCATAGCCATCCATTGTAGCTGTACTCCCTGGCATGCTTCACCTCTCCATTCCTCCCACCCCGTAGTTCTCCTCCATGTTCCCCTCTCCCCCACGTTCCCACTCCCTCCCTCTCTTTCCTGTATGTTTCTCTCTCCCCTTTCCCTGTTCTTTCCCCCTTTCCCTGTTCCCCTCCCCTTTCCCCGTTCCCTTCCCCTTTCCCTGTTCTCCTCCCCTTTTCCCATTCCCCTCGGCCTGCCTCCCGCTGCCCCTCACCCGTGCACCTCCTTGCCCCTCACAGTGTGCCCTTCATCAAATTTTAGAAAGTCAATTATGCCCGTGCTGCCCCTGATGTGTAAATTATACAAGATTTGCAATAACTTTTGAACGACAAAACCAATTTTCATGAAAAAAAATTTCCTGCATTGTCCTTACAAAACTCTATCTTTGAAAAAAAATTCAATTAATTTGAATAAAAATTATAGTAGTGATAGCCTATCCAATTTCCATTTTGTCCCCCGAGGGGACTTTGGTCCTTTAGGGGTTAAATGTGAGAATTTGTACCACAACATTATCCAAACATCATAGTGTTCTTGCACTAAATAGACACAAAAATTACCACAATATTCTACATTTTTCAACTCAATACAATCAAAAGAGTAATAGATATGATAATAGTCTACATTCTTCAGCTCTATGCAATCAAAAGACATGTGGAATGAATACAATAGTACTTACATCCATTACTACAATTTTATATTACATACACTTTCCAATGCAATGATACAATACATGGGAAGGTGTAGCTTCTACAAACTTTCACCTAAGAATATGTGAAGTATTATTTATCACCTTGCCTACACTTTTATAGGAAGTTCCAAAACCCATTACATCAATTACCTGATTGGAAAAAACATACACTTTGTAAAGGAGGTACGAGAGGAGGTACATATCCATGCCGTGTGTTAAAAACTTTAATAGGATCCATTCAAAACAAACGTTGTAGGAACCTACCTAAACTTCCAAATTGTTCATTCAATTAGTGACATTTGACCCCGGCCTTAGGGGTTAATAGTTCAACTTGTATTAAGTAAATATATTACAAATATTGTGATACATGATAAACGATGCAATGCAATATTATTTTCAGACTTTATGATAATATTAAATACTATGACTATGATAAAATAATACAATACAATAATATTCCATATTGTACCAATTTAAACAAGAAACTACATTATGAGAAACTCTATCCTTGTAGCATAATAGCATTGACTTGCTTTCAAGTAAGGTAGCTACTTGAACTTCCTCAAAATAGCTTCTATCAATGCAAATTTTTTTTCCTTTAGTCCATGGCCAATAAATTATTGATGTTGAATGTCTTGGCTACTTACAACACTTGTGTGTCAAAATGGTTTAATTTTGAAATCTAGATTGTACCAATTGTTGTTTTCTTATTTTTTTTAATAATTAATTAAGAATCTTTTTAATTATGACATATTGGATGTAAAAAATAAAAAATAACCCTCAAATAACTTTTTCTTTGATTTTTGGATATTAGTCTACAAATTTGACCAAGTTTGGACAAGGTTCAAATTTTGCTTAATTATTTACAAAATTGACCTAGACATAGGGTATAACATTAGTGACTTTGATAAATTAGTGGAGTGACCACTCAATGGTTGAATCTCAACTTACCAATTTACACTTCAATAAGAAAAAAAACCATTCATAAGGTCAAATTAAAGGTCATCAACCTTCATGCCCACTACCATTCCTTCAAACACCCTCCTCATCACATTGAACCTCCACCTCTCCACTTAGTTAGCTACTAATGTCAAAGTACTATTGGGTGGAAATATTCCACACCATCTTCTATAGGGGTGGGGTGAATTGCCCCCCTCATTCATCCCCCAAAGTCGTTCCATGTGTGCATGTAAAAAAAAAAAAGACCCTCTATTTTGGATCAGGGTGGATTGACCCCCTCGCTCGGCCTTACCAGGGGTGCATGTAAAAAAAAAGCCCCCTATTTTGGGCCGTTCTAGGGTATATTCGTGACCTCTCTAAACTAATTTGGGATCTTTGATTGCAAAAATGAAATAAAACTTTGCAAAAACATTCATGTGCAAAAAATAAATAACTCCAGGGTTTGCCCTTAGGGCCGAGCAAGGGGCCCTATTTTGTGCTTGAATAATTTACCTTCCATACACATCCTGGCTAGTTTTGGGCCTCCGATTCTAAATATGAATTCAAAATTTGCAAATTATATCATGGGTGGCAAATTGAAAAAATTTCAGCTTTTGGGGACGAGCGAGGGGGTCGGTTCACCCCGGCCTTCTACAGAGTCAAGGCAGTGAAGTGCATGCTCCTGAATGTTATCGGTTATTAGCTTTAACGTACAGTAGAGCATCTCGTGGATATGCTCCTGAGGAATCAGAACTGAGCAGCTTATGAGTTGCTTTCATCTCTGCAAATTGGAGCTCGGAGCGGAAGGAAACTAAATTCAGGCCCAGTTGACTCTAGCAAAGTCCCCATGTACCGGAATCAACCCACTTAAATGATCGGTCACATCTGAGGAAGGCATTTTCTATCTATAGAAATACACAAAAATGTTACCTCATTGAGCTTGTTCATGCCGGAATCTTTAAGTCTCGCTGTTTTCTCTACCGACGGCAAAATTGCTACTCGAACCCCAGAGCATTACTCTCACATTCAAGCGATGTCCCAATTTTCACCTGTCAATCGGCAACCAAGTGTTAGGAATTTACTTAGGAGGAGAAACTCAATTTTGAATTGAAATATCGAACTTGCGTGTCATTTTTTCAACGGAGTAGGAGATTTCATGACTACCTGTAACATAGAATTCCTCAGATTCTTACCCTCGCTAATCATAATAAAATGAACAAAAGTTTCCTTTGTAGATATGGATCTATTTCACGTGAGAATTATTTGTAAAAGAAATTAGAATCTTTATTTCAACTGATTGAAGGTTAAGGTAAAATAAAAAAAGATGTTATCTCCGACCACAAACTTTTGCAAATTGGATCGGTCGGAAGCTAAGAGAATTCCCCCACTCTACATGAAGGTTTTGAAAAACATCGGCAAAATTTGCATTCAAATTGAACCCGCCAAGCATTCCTTGGGATAAGGAGGAGAGACTAACCAGGTTATAGAACCTTACGTATTGGTCCGAGTCCATCAAAAGTTTGTTATCATTCGCAGCCTCATGAAATCTTCGATAATTACTCAAGATGACTTGAAATTTTTGCATGTACAGTACATATACTGTACTGAGCATGCGTCCACCATGAGAAAATTCAACTGAGAATTCGCTTTCTACCTCACGTATGTAGGATTGAACGCAAAAAATGTCCAAATGGGGCAATTTGGCGCTTCCGGGGGAAATATTCGAAGTTGGAGTTTGCCAGCACAGTTCCAAATCCCTTCTTTCTGCAAGGACACTCTGACAGACATCCCGCATTTCATCGATGAACCTGAGCATCATTTGCTGGTTTCGGTACCTTGCTTTTGCCGCAGCCCTGGGTGATATAACTTGTTTGCTTTTTTCCCATGCTGAGAGTCCAGCAGTCCACCCGTGGGAAGCGCGTGGTGGCATTCAGGCCTAACAATAGGAGACATGGACACTATTACGACAATAGGACACCGGAAGTGGAGAAAAAAGGGTGACGAAAATGGGATGAACCGATGAATCGAGCGCCAAACGGACATGGCATAGACCTTTTTTCCAGGCATGGGCTCCGGACTTGCGAGTCTGCTGCCTTGCTCTGCCATTGCAGAGTCTGTTTCGTTTCTGGGCATCACAAGACCTTTCGAACTTTGTGACTAAGGAAAGGGCAGCATCAGACGAGAAGCGGCCCACTCAGCGCTGTTGCCAAGGGCATGGTGGTAGATCTGTAATAGAAGTTTGGAACTGGTTTCCTTCAGAAATTGAATAGACTCAAGGAAGCAAGCAAACTCTTGTCTAGAATCCATTTTAGCGTTTGCGTTGGTTACCAGGTTGGAGAGGTGTTGGAATGCTGAAGGCTGTGTTGTAAGACGTTTGTCGATCTTGAGAGGGATCGTTTTGGAACTATGGGGTTTGCATTCCTTTGCAGCGAGGTCGTTGTTACGGCAACCTGGTCTCCGAGCTTCCCCGAGATCTGATCGTTTGTTTCCCCTCCTTTGGATGCGAGATGCCATGAACCTGTTCTTTCTGAAGAGGTTTATCCGCCACAGCAACGCCAGTGGGCGTTGATGTTGGTGAACCTTCTCGTCGATTCGGTTTGCAAGCTCCGTTTGCATGCGGAAGGTGAGATGAGATCTGACAAACCTTGCCTTGCTGAGTAGATGTTTTAATTCTGGCGATCATACCTCCCGCCCTAAGAATGAACCTACGCATTTCTTAACAAGTGTAGCCCGCAATGTTGTAAAATGCCGAACTACACGTGCGGTCGGGTGCGGCAATCTACTTAGGAATTTCATTCCTTTTTCATCACTAGGTGGAAATCCTATGAACCTATCGTTCATATGCACGCTTAATGTGTTGTGATCCAAATGTTGAGATCGATCTCGTTGACTCACCTCGAATTTTGGACACTACTCGCAGAGACGAAGTAGGTCGCCATGTCTACTATGAAGTCCCCAATTTCTTATCACATTCGAGTGACATTATTTCAATTCGCTATCACGATTGGATTGCATGCCTCCAGCGGTTTGGCGCATGCGAAGTCAGTGAGGGTCGGCGGGGACGTCGGCTGGACAAACGCCGATCCAGCGACAGGTCTTGTTCCGGATTATGCTGGTTGGGCTGCCTCTCAATGTCTGTCCGTGCAAGATACACTAGGTGAGAATCCCTTAACTGAATTGCCCGTGATACATGTTCCTTTTTCTTGAGTACGTTTGCAGCAATAACATTTGGACCAACAGAGCTTGAAGATGGCCACAGGATATATTTTATTGAGGAAAATGACTCGTACTTCTGCAATTTTTGACTTGTGCCATGATCAACTTCGCGTTTTGAGCATATTGAAACGCATTCGTTGTTCACAGAGTTCCACTTCTTACCCGGCACTCAAGTTTTATTTCAAGTCGACTCGCAAGCAGCTCTGGATGCCTGCAGTTTCACGAGTGGCGTCCCCATAATTGATCATAATTCCTCAAGCCCTGTCTATGTATGAAATTTCTCTTTCCCCTCCTACTCATGTTAGTGATGCTCAACCTCTGATACAAGCAGTACAATTTGCAGTTTGACTTATCGGCCAACTTTGCAGTGTTTAAAATCTGTAAATTGAGGACATGCGATTCATAAATTCACCTTGGAAAGTACTGTAAGCGGTCTATCTGAATCACCGCTTTTCTACGCTCCAGGTTACGTTCACAGTTCCCGGAGTTTACTTCTTAGGGAGTGCGGGGAAGACAACCAGCGGAGTTTCACATTGCCAACTAGGGCAAAGATTTGGAGTGGCGGTTCACAGCTTCGAGGCCCGAAGACAACTTGTAGACTCGACAACTGCTCCGAGCACCCCTGCATCAAAGAAAAGTGGCAACAATAATATAGCCATTGCTGGTTAGGGCACAGAACCTTGGAGAGGCTGCCTTATCAAGTTTACTGACAAGATATGCAGAAGGTTGAAAAAAGTATTCTAAGCATGTAGTCTGTCTTGCGTTCTTGCAGCTGTCATCTGCGTGTTGATAATTGTCCTCGGAGCAGTTGCTGCATGCTATTGCTATCATCGAAAGCAAAAAAAAAGTACAACTCTCCGGAAACGCGCTTCCAACACAAATCTGCAGGAGGTTATAACTTCAATCACGCAATCGAATGGATCCGTTACTGTATTCACCTTGAAAGAGCTTGAAAAAGCGTCTGAGAATTTCGGGGAGCACCTTGTCCTTGGCCTTGGCGGTTTCGGGACGGTGTACAAGGGCACGTTGAGGAATGGGATGGTGCACGTTGCGATCAAAGTGTCAAACTCTGTCAGCAAAAGTGGCAAGAAACAGCTCATGAATGAGATCTCTATACTATCTCAGACGAATCATCCCAACCTGGTGAAGCTGTTCGGGTGCTGCATTGAGACGGAGGTCCCGATTTTGGTGTACGAGTACATTCCCAATGGCAATTTATTCGAGCACCTGCATAGACTGAGGTTCGGAGTGAATCTCAACTGGGCTAAGCGTCTGCAAATTGCCTCAGAGACTGCCGATGCACTAGCCTATCTTCATTTTGTTGCTCAGCCCCCGATTTATCACCGTGATGTGAAGTCAGCAAATATCTTACTGAGTAATACGTTTTCTGTCAAGGTGGCCGACTTTGGTATATCTCGCTTGACCAATCCTGAGAAAACGCATGTCTCGACAGCCGTTCAGGGCACACCTGGCTATCTGGACCCTGAATATTTCCATAGCTACCATTTGACAGATAAAAGTGACGTCTACAGCTTTGGGGTGGTGTTGCTGGAGCTCATTACATCACAGAAACCGTTGGATCACCAGAGAGGAGACGAACACAGTTTGGCAGCATATGCAATACCTATCATTAGACAAGGAAATCTGGATATGATCGTTGATCCGCAGCTTAAGGAGCAACAGGATGAATTTGAGCAGTCTATGCCGATTATTCAGCTAGTTGCAGAGGTTGCCCTCGACTGCTTGGCAGACAAGAGGAAGGATCGTCCTACCATGAGAACGGTTGCTGACGATCTTCAGAGCATCAAGAGCTTTGCCAGGCGTAATTCACAAGGACATGTTTGAACTCGACGACAACGTGAAATCTGCTGCCAGCATTTCGTGAATGCAATCGCAAATACCTGCACGTCACGGGGAAGAAATTTAGTCTAAACGATGGTGGGAGTCTCGGAGATGGCACGAAGATTATTACAATAGAGAACAGAATGTACAATTAACCAGTCTACAGCTATAACGACGACTGCACATAGAAAGTTAGCGATAGACTTGGATTTACACAGGCTGCTCGGTGAGCGTGCTTCTTCAGTGCGGATCGGAGCTCGCCAGAATTCTTACCTTAGGTTATTCAAAGTCAGGAAGTTTCCAGTTGTCCCGCTTTGCTGTTTTGATCATCTCCTTAGGATGAGTTGATCGAGAATTCTTTGTCTTGAATGAAAGATCTACTTGCCGAGCTGCTTATGCAGTTTAGAGCAGTAAGATAGTCAATTCTAGGTCTATACATGATTGGATGATGGCATGTCAACTGATGTGTTCACAGGTGGATTTGCTTCAAGCAAATAAACTATACCAATGTGCTTCATAAATACTTCGTGTCACTCGCGCTTAATCACTGAAAAATGTAGCCCAAGGAACCATTCGATGAGCTTAACGAAGCACCGATGCTACGGATTGCCTGTCATGAAACAGGTTCAAACTACAAACCTGGCACTCATCTTCACCGTCTTAGAGGTTCTATTTTTCTAGCTTTTGCAGAGTAGCTACTCTTGTACACTGCCATTTCAATGATGCGGTAATGACTGAAAACTGAAATGTATTGTACGAAATAATTAAATTCTCTGCGACCTGTGCGTCGCTTCACTAACACGACTATTTGCGTACGTCATCGGAACCACACACCATGGTTGAAAACTTCAGAGTCCATGAATCATGGTGGACTTCGCTGACTGTTAGAAAAGAAATTATTATAGCATTTGCTAATGCGACAATTCTCTCTGCATAAGTAGAATTCTCACAAGCATAGGTAGAATTCTCAAAATCTACAGTTTGACTTAATAACAATTGGCTTTTTCTTAAAGGAAGACGAATGATTTGTCAAATATCTGACACCCGATCTGACAGTGATCTGCAACAACAGGTTCAAGAGCTGCTTCCTTGAACTGAATCACCACTGGCGCAGTGAGTCCTAGTTGCCATAGCCTCTTGCCTGGAAAATTATGTTAAATTGGCAAAGATATCAATCTTCTTCGTTCACGTCCGAGGTTCAATATTTCGGAGCGTTACCCTGCAAGATTTTGTAATCCGCCTCTCAATCGAAGCACCAGATGTAGTGTCGACTCTTTCTGGATGTTATAATCCGCTAAAGTACGGCCGTCTTCTAATTGCTTGCCAGCAAAGATGAGACGTTGCTGATCGGGTGGAATCCCTTCCTTGTCTTGAATCTTCGTCTTTACGTTGTCAATGGTGTCGGAGCTTTCGACCTCCAGCGTGATGGTCTTGCCGGTCAAAGTTTTTACAAAGATTTGCATTCCTCCACGCAATCGCAGGACAAGGTGCAAGGTTGATTCCTTTTGAATATTATAATCCGCTAAAGTACGGCCATCTTCCAATTGCTTGCCAGCAAAGATCAGACGTTGCTGATCCGGAGGGATGCCTTCCTTGTCTTGAATCTTCGTCTTCACGTTGTCAATGGTGTCAGAGCTTTCGACCTCAAGAGTAACAGTTTTCCCTGTCAAGGTTTTCACAAAGATCTGCATACCGCCTCTCAATCGAAGAACCAAGTGCAAAGTGGATTCCTTCTGGATATTATAATCCGCAAGAGTGCGCCCGTCCTCGAGTTGCTTCCCAGCGAAGATAAGCCGCTGCTGATCCGGCGGAATACCTTCTTTATCCTGTATCTTCGTCTTTACATTGTCAATCGTATCAGAGCTTTCCACTTCCAAGGTAATCGTCTTCCCCGTCAACGTCTTCACGAAAATTTGCATCCCGCCACGGAGTCGCAGCACCAAATGCAACGTCGATTCCTTCTGAATGTTATAATCCGCCAAAGTACGACCGTCCTCCAACTGCTTCCCCGCGAAGATGAGCCGCTGCTGATCCGGAGGAATACCTTCTTTATCCTGAATCTTCGTCTTCACGTTATCAATCGTGTCGGAGCTTTCCACTTCCAAGGTGATCGTCTTCCCCGTCAACGTCTTCACGAAAATTTGCATCCCGCCACGGAGTCGCAGCACCAAATGCAACGTCGACTCCTTCTGAATGTTGTAATCCGCCAAAGTACGACCATCCTCCAACTGCTTCCCCGCGAAGATGAGCCGCTGCTGGTCGGGCGGGATGCCTTCCTTGTCTTGAATCTTGGCTTTCACGTTGTCGATGGTGTCGGAGCTTTCCACCTCCAAGGTGATGGTCTTGCCCGTCAAGGTTTTCACGAAAATCTGCATGATGACCGACGGGCGCACAGAGACGGCAGCGGCGACCAACAGGAACCCCGAGAATTGAACAGCGCGGTAGCGAAGTAGTGTTGAACCCAAGCTGGGAGGGGATTTGAATGCAAGAAAAGGCGGGCTCGGAGGAGATGCAGGCAGTCCCTTTTCATACCCGTGGCGCCTTTCCAGAACTTCTGTCAGCATGTCGCTTGGCATCTCCTTCCCCTTCCGACTGCCACGTCAGAGATTGGAAATGCAATTGAGTTTTCCGTCACATCCAAAATTGTGCCCCCTTCCCCAAGTAACTTAACCCATAAACAACGCTGAGGACGTTTTCTGGCCAATGAATGACAAAAAAAACTCTCCATGCAGGACAAAAGTGCAACTATTCATTCTCCAAATTTTGTGAGAAACTTTGTGTAAAAAGGGAAGGTTTTCTATAGTAGTTTGACTAGCACTGAGTGTTTTTGCATTTTTTTTAAACCAACAATTCACACAGTACCAAAATAGATGATTTCCACGGTGACTAGCTTGTCCTATAAGGATTAATTACAACTAGAATCATCTATATGGTCCTAAAAGTTGAACAAATGAAGGAATTAGAGTGGGAAGGATGGAGAGCCTAGAAGTGAATTTGAATTGTGCATGTGATTTTTAGGAAGTGTAAATACTCGATGTGGAGGTAGAGCTCAAGGTTGTAATCAACGCTTGAGGTTGTAATTAGAAGAAGGATTCATTAGAAGAGTTTTCAGGCCATTGTGAGACCTCGAGTTCTCTGACGTTCCCAGACTATGGGTACTTTGAGTGGGTACTTTGTAGGACTTCAACTAACAGTCTGACCTAGCATAGAGACTGCCAGGTCGGATTGCATTAATGAATTAATTTTATTTTTTAATTATTAAAAAAAAGATTATTATTATTTTTTTAAAATAAAAATAATAATTTTATTTTTTTAATAATTAATTAATCAAACTGTCTGGCCAATGTTTGCAACATGGGGAACCATGGCCGGAAGGTCTCTCATAGGCCTCAATTCTTATCTAATGTGACCCCCTAATTAAGGCTTGATTTCTAATTCAAAAAAGAGAAACCAAAAACAATTCATAGTTGACCGAATTAGAAGTCATGATATTATTAGCATATGCTTAGTGAGAGTTTATGACAACATATATCATCATTTGGGTTTGATCCCAAAGTCGATTAGAAAATAAATATTAGTATTAACCCCTAAATACTTAAGGCACCAAATTTTGGTGTTAACAATACTTTGAAGTTAAAAAAAAACTAACCAAATTGCTGTGTTTAATAGTTTATATTTTTGAAAAATTACTTTTGAAGTCTAGTTTTAGCATAAAAAATATGATTGATTATGATTGATTATGATTTTTCTATTTAAGATTTTGTGCAAGGGTGTCCATTGCAATCTTGACTTTCTATAGTGTTGAGGGCTTTTGGAAATGAGCCTCAAATATACTAGATCTTGGAGAAAAATCACATTAGAAATTCATTTAAAAATTTTGTAGAGTAGATTTTGCAAAGCCATAAATTGATTGGGGTTATACATGTGAGGCCCTTTATTCTCATATTTTTTTGGTGACCAAATTTTTAGATTTGATATGTGAAAAGATGATTGAAAGACTTCAAATCACTTTCACAATTTTAACACCCTCATAATCAAACATTATAATCTTTCAATTCATAAGTGATATTATTGTGTTTTCTTTTCCTATGTGATCTCTAAGATGTCTAGTTTGCATTTGTATGATTATAATTTAAAAAATTCAACTTATCAAAATATTAGCTTTTTGTTCAATTTAGAACAAATTCCTAAAAGCTCAAAAAAGGCATTGGCCATTTAGGGTTTAAAGTCAACGTGTTACTACTTCAAAATATCCCAAGAAAATAGCAAGGAAAAAGAAAAGGGAATAGTCTAGAGAATAATCAAAGAGAGAAAATAGAAAAGAAAATAGGTTGAAAAAAAAGCCAAAAAAATAAAAAAGATTATAGATTGGATTTATAAATTTCATTGTAAAAATCACTATTAAATGGTATGCAAAAACAACACAAATGGAACAAGATGAGGCGTATGATAGGAGCATAGTGTAGGGATTGGAAAACATGGATGTGGTGGAAATGTTACATATTTTACTTCACCATTTGTTTTTCTTTCCGTTTCAAAATCAATGGTTAATTAGAATTTAGGCATTAGAATTAGACCTTGTTGTTTACTAGAATACCAATTTTGAATCTAAATTCACATAAATAATTCTTAGAGGTTTCCAAAAACATCTAATACTTAGAAAATAGATGAAAACCAAGGAAGATAGAGTATGATGAAGTTTGGTAGTCAAAAAGACAAGTTTTGGATGAAAAATATAATTATTTATCCACTTAGAGTCATAAAAGAATCTCAAACTCTTATTACATTTTTTACATTTTAGAAAAGACCTTAAAGTAATAGTCAATTTGGATATATGAAAATGATAGATGAAGTTTTTTAAGATGAATCATGATTGAAACTTCATCCAATCATAAATTTTACTAAGAAAGTCTAATTACAAAGTATTTTACAATTTTAGAATATGCATTTATTATTCTATAGCATAAAACAATTAAAAAATTGAAGGTAGCAACTTTAATTTATAGGTCCAAAGTTTGGGCCTAAATTGTCTTCCAAACCCAAATAACTTAATTTTTTAAAATTCTATCACATTTAGGTGAAATTTGAAATACTTGAAACTTATTACTAAGAAATTCTTATCCATTTTTTGGAAGCCCAATTGGACAACATTTAAGCACCCACCTTTAGGATTTTGAACCCAACAACAAAATCTCAATTTTGCCCACTTCATCTCAAGGGGGAGATAAAACACTCATAGTCACTTCACAAGTATATGTTCAATTGGTACATTGCTAACTAATGTAACAACACAACATGTATTAAAATCTATAAAAAAATTCCATCAAAAAGAAATATAATCCTTCTATAAAACTAATACTAGGACTTCTTTCTTTTCATGCTACCAATGACGCCCATTGAAGGTTGAAAGTCCCAAGGCCGTGTTTTCATCTAGTGCCAAAAAAAGAGTTTTACCCAAAAATACAAGGCAACTTATATTTGGACTCACCTAATTTTTTTAGGCCTAGGCTAGTGACCTCTCTAAGAGAGAAATAAATCACTAAGGTAATGTAGAGATTCAATATAATTAAAAAATGTAAGGGTTACAATGTATTGTAATTGTTGTGATGGCCATTAGATTGGAGTTGGTCAATCAGAGTTTGACTTGTTTAGAATATATTTGAAGAGTGCTAGAGTTTGGTGGACCCAATTTAGACTTTTTACAAATGTTACTACTGTAATGACTTTACAATTTTAAATTTCTATGTAAGACTTTTAGAATAATTTTTAATAACCAAATTCAAAAAATATAACTTTATTTCATGACATTCTAATCATTATTGCAAAAGTCATAAGATTCTTTCAATGTCCATGTCAATGGGATCCAAGGTCTATAGTTATTGAAGGTATGTTTGTAATTAATTTGGTGCTCTTTATTACGTGTCACATCATTTTTAAACCCAACAAGTCCTTTGAGGTTGTCTAAAAATTTGAAGATAAGTTCTATAAAGTACAATATGAATAATAATTTAATAATAGTTTTCAAGTTAAGAGAATAATATAGAATTGACATGATGTTACATTATTATTAACATGAAAATATGTGGATGTCTGAAAAAATCCATCAAAAAAGACATGAGGTTCTTACTATAGTAAACAAAGTTTTTTTGGTGCTTATAGAAGCATTTCTAAATATGTATAATATCTCAAAATCTATCATAATTTTTGGTCAATGTTGAACCGAATGTGAAAAAATGGAATTGATAAAAAAAATATGTTAAAGGATTATCATTTTCAAATTGCAAATTTTTTTGGACAATAGTGTGGGCAATTTTTCTATATTCATTTGTAGCTCTATTGAATGTTTACATAGAATATGTAAGGGCAAAAGTATCTATAGGAAGTAGAGTTTCTATATATTACAACATTGAAATATAAACTCAAAATTCAAAGTATTTCTATTAGAATATTCCTTTCACAAATCAAAAAGGCTAGAAAGCAAATATATAATTTGGGAGTCAAATATTTGGGATTAAGGTAATTGACTCCATTTTGGGTACGAGTTTGGACAAGTCTATTGTAGGCCAAAAAAATCTTATGATGTACATGTGGTGTGAAATGTATATCACGAGAAGAATTTTGCCTCCATTAGGCTTATCCCAAGTTGTGTCCATGACGGGGGTAATTACCTTAGTTGCTTGCCATTGTTCATTGGTTCATAGAAGTTAATTTTTCTTTGAAACCAACCCACTCAAACTCCCATGAAAGACTACTTGAAAGACATGCCATTTTCCTTTGGTTGCAAAATTGTAAGAATCTTGCATTTTCAGAACAATTTCTTCATTATTTAATGCATCCTAGTTTCAAAATGGCTGAAATATGGTGTCATTGGAAAAATCTCCTATAATTTGGGATTTTTAAAATAAAAATATATAAAAGTTCTATTTTGGTATTGTTGATTGAAAACCAACAACAAATGCTTTTTTCTTGTACATTAGGAGTCAGTTACATGTTGCAAAATTATAATGCCTAAATTGCATACAAAAACCTTTGAATGAAAATTTGTTGACTATATGCTAGAAACAAGGCTAGAAATAAGTAAAAAATTGAATATAGATATGTATTTTGACTTTTTTGCAATAGGTCGGTATGTCAAAAATTGAATCTTTTGAAAGTACCAATTTTGGCAAGCTTTCTTCTTGAAAGGCAAGACTATCCTTACAAGCATCTCATGCCATAGAATAGCACAAGGCAAAACTCATTCCCAACTTGAAGGAAAACTTGTAATAGGTCTAGCAAACTCTAGCTATAGAAAAGCCCAAATTTTCAACTCATTCAACCAATATTCTATTTTTGGCTAAATATAGATAGGTTTCTACAAATATAATAATCTAGTCTATTAAGAATACAAGGAGAAAAATGTAATTTTTTCAATCAAATTTTGCAACCATTTCATATAGAGAAATATCCTTTGAAGAGGAATTTCAGAAAAGAAATCCTGGCTCTTCATTAAGCTCTGCCTTCTTTGTTGGATGTTTTTTTTTCTAAAATTCTCAATGAGAAAAATTTTCCCTGACATAAAGCATCAATAAAATTTTTTCCAATGAATGAATTATATTTCTATACAAGCAACACTTTTTTTTCTTGTAAAATTTTGCCCCTACCCCCCTTTATTATGAGGGAATTTTGATTATGAGGGAATGTATTGGAACCCCACATTCCATTACAAAATCCCTCCCAATATTACAGTACAATTGGATCTAGTTATCTTGCAAACTGTTTATTGTGTCATTCCAAAAAATTGCATAATATAGAATTCAATTGGAATTTTTCATCTTCCATAATTAAGATTCAATTCTTACATAATTCACCAATCAAGCTCACCAAATTTTAAAAAAACAAAATTCCATTTTTGGTGAAATATTTCATTTAATATTCATAATGATTGATTAAAAAATATTGGTAGTGAATTTTTTGAATTTGATTGTATAGATATGTAGGAACCATCTATACACACATGTTTCTTTTTGAACAAACATCTCTAAAAAAGTTTCAAAAGTAATTGTACAGTTATGCTTAAATGTAAAAAATTAGTTATTATGTGAGGGCCAAATTGTAAAATCTAATTACAACAAAGAGATATCTATTTTACAAAAGTTGGGCATTATCCCTCCAACATTGAAATCTCAATAGAAGGAATTCTAAATTTTTGGGGGGATGCTTGTTGAAAAAAAGATGTGCATATCAATATTTTCTACATATCTATGCAAGCAAATTAAAAAACCCATCAATAATGTTTTTGAATCCATCATCATGAATGTTAAATGAAATGATTTACCAAAAATGAAGTTTTTTTTTCCTTAAAAATGAAATTTGGTGTGTTTCATTGCATAAGAATTGAATGTTAATTATGCATGACAAAAAATGACAATTGTATTCTATATCATACCAAAAAAGAATGAATAACACCATAGGCAATTTGTAAGATTATTTATTGGACCCAACTATACATTACAAAATTGTTGGAAGTACTTTACGTATAGATCAATTATGGAGGAGAGAGGAATTCTAACAAAAAAATTGTTGACAAGGAAGGCAAAACTCAACAATTAATGCTTGTTTTTTTGTTAGAATTTCCAACAATGAGGAAATTGCTTGATGTAAATGCCCATCCAAAAATGGATGAAATATGTGATTGATGAATGAAAAAATTGAAATCACCAATTATAGTTATTGTACATATTTCACACGTTAAGAGGAGATTACTATATTAAATGTTCTTTTGAGGCATTGGAGGGCCGTTTGAGGCCTATTCCCTATCCTATGAACTAGCTAGTGTTGGTTAGAATAAAGAATAATAAAAAATTATTGAAAGTTTGAAAAAACCACAAAAAATTTGAAAAAAAATATTTTTTTCAATAAAATATTATTATTTAAAAAACCGATTATGATTATGATTATCATCTAACATGGCAATTGTTTTGCCATGTCAGATTGTTGCCATGGTCGAGTTCTCATAATCCAAGAAATTCAAGGAATTTTGGGGAACCCATGGTCTTGTTGAATAGGTGAATCTAATGTAATGGAAATAATTTGCCCATCTTTTGAATAGTACATTTCTTGGTGTTGGTGGGGTTTTACGTTGGAAATTAGCTACACATCATGAGAATTTCTATTGTAGCTACTAAATAACAAAATCATTTTTTGAAATTCACTAGATTAGAGAGCCTCAACTAAACTTTTGGAGCCCCTAGTAAAAAGAAAAAAAATGACAAAAACTAAAATTTAAAGGCTAAATTCATTCTACACAGAGAACTTGAAACCACGACGACCCACATCATTCCGCCACGTGTCCCAACGTAACTGATAAGACACCATCATCCCAACCCCCCAAAAAACTAGAACCGTCACAGTGGCGGACCAATGCCGGCCCCTTCACCCAACCGCCTTGGCCGTGCCGACCCCCCTCCCGCCATCCACGTGTCAGCCCATCACAGGCGCTCACCTCCGTTTAATCCCTGTCAATCCCGCCCGTCTTCTCTTTTCCCCCAACTAAAAGCTACACACCACAGGAAAAAGTTACCACAACACGAAAAAGGCTTTCTAAAAGTTACTGACACGCTCAGGCCTTGCTTGGAGAAAAGGCGACAACACCCTTTCAAAGTCTGGTGTCGCGGTCTCTGCGTGTCTCCGTCGACCTGCATTCAAACGCTTTGGTGGGAGTTCAGTTTGCTTGGCTTGGCTTGGAGCCCGCTTTTCTCAACGAATTGCGAGCGTCACGCCTCGACTGAGCATTGAGTGTCTTGGTAGCTTTTCATCGTGGTGCTGGGGTGGCGTGGCAGCTCCCTTTTTTTTTGTACGTCATGCGATTGAGCGGGTGGTCAGACATCACCTTATTGCGCAGCTGAGTAGTTTTCTTTGGAGGTTTGGAGGTTTGGAGGGGTGTCTTGGGGTGGCAGTGCAATTGAAAGATGCTGCGTCCGTTTGTGGACTACGTTGCAACGAGGTTTCAAGCGTTTGTCGTGGAGGTTGCGTGTGGAAAAACAGTTGATTGTAGAGCTCGGAACGGGATTGGGTATTGTGTGGTGGTTTGGGTTTTGTGAGACAGGAAATTGAATCGGGTGTGTGCAGAGTCGGAAGCTTTGGGTAGGTGTATAGTTTGCATGAGATATTTTGGAAGAGCACTGTGTCGTGGAATTGGTGGCTTTATTGGAGGAGTTCCGAATTGGAGAGTGTGATTTTATGTAGAGAGAGGGATGGGGAAGGCGATGAAGAGAGTGAGGAAGAGGACGGCACGCTCTGTCCGAACAATGCTTCAGCACGAGCAACCTTACCCTCATGAACATTCGCAGCATGCGGTTCTGGCGGTGATTGCTGTCACTGTTTTCTTCATCTTCTCGGACAACCTGCACATTGTGTTGCAGAAGCTGGATAGCAACATCAAGTGGTGGTCGATATACGGATTCTTGTTGGGGTTCTTCTATTTCTTTTCGTCGCCTTTTCTGGGGAGCACCATCCAGCCGAGCTACTCGAATTTTAGTCGATGGTGGGTTGAGAGATTTAAACCTAATTTCGTGACCGATTACATGGCACCGATGAGTTTATTTTGGTTGTCAATCGATTCACGATTTAGTGAGTAATAGTGATTTTGCACTTTCAAGAGTTCGAACAATTGAAAGTTTCATGTATTCTTTACCACTAAACAGCTCTTGTAAGAATGTTTGATGATATGGTAGAGGATATTACTTGCGTCACTTTAAGCATTTTAACCAAATATGTAGGCGGGAGATCAGTGTAAAGCTGTGGAGCTGTACTTTGTTACAAGAGTCAAATGCTTTGAAATCAAACTTTTATCCTTGTGTATTAATTCCTTATTCAATTTCAAAGTGGGAGGTTGTAGAACACTAGAAGTAACAGTAGACAAACCCCCATCTCCATTCAAAGATGATCATGCTTACACCACTTGTGAAGAAGCCCAACTGAAAGTATGGACAGATGAATTGTTGTTGGTAGCAGGGATCAGTACAGGAGACTGGATCTGCCTTATCTTCAAATTGTTGGGAGTTAGCAAAAAGAAAAAATCCCACTCTTTCTTTCCTGGACAGAAGGGCGTCTGTAATATCCTAGCAAGCAGAATTAGGGTTGATGATCTAAGTTTTACATTTTTGTACTTTCTGCAGGTATGTGGGATGGCTCCTGGTTGCGGCAGTGTATCATTTGCCAAGCTTCCAGTCCATGGGAGTCGATATTCGGATGAACCTCTCTCTCTTTTTGACCTTATTTCTGTCCTCCGTTCTGGCTCTTGTCCTATTCCACATTGGGTTTTTGGGACTCTGGTATCTCGGCTTTGTAACTCGGCTTGCAGGAAAACGACCCGAAATTTTAACCATTATCCAAAACAGTGCGGTATTCTTCTCATTCCATGTTCTTGTACCGAATGAGCACTATTCTGTTATCACGGCATCATTAATTATTCTGTTTAGAATGTTATAGCATGGAGATTGTAATCCTGGTGTTTGGCAGGCTTTTGAGATAAATAATTTAAGAAATATGCCTTTTAAGCCAAAATAGGAAAGAAATTATGGTTTGCAATCAGGAGAGTTTCGAACTCAAATCACTTTTTGAAGAAATAACTTCAACTCTGATTATCTAGAAATTTGTGTATTCTTAGCTTTTAGAAATCTTGTAGAAGAGAAGTTTGATCATTCACTTGCTTAGTCTAACTTGTGTTTAAGACTAGTTACACGTATTTCCTTCTCTAGCTGTTGTTGCACATAGATGTCGTCCCTCTCATTGGGAAGCTATCAGAAGCCCTGTGGTTGAGGCAGATTATGATCTCCAGATGATGTAGGGTACCCTTCTCAACAGACAATTGCTCCCCAGGTTTGTTTCCAAGGTATTGATGTAAGCTATGTTTTGCAATTCAGGTGCTGAGTATTGCGTGTTGCGCATTCTACAGCCATTGCGGTAACCAGGCTCCTGAGCAACCTGGTATTTTTCAGAGGCAACGGTCCGTGTTTGAGGATTTGCCTAAGTGGGTTGCTGGCTTGCAGAATATGCACCATGCTAAGGAGCAGATGTGCACTGAGTGGTTGGGTCCCGTTGGCACTGCTGCGGATTACCCTGTTTTCTCCAAGTGGGCTCTTTATGGCGAGGTACCATTCCATTGAATCTTGGTCAACGGCAATAAATCTTATTATGTACCATATGTTTGCATAATATCCCTTACGTGTTCAGACTGTTTTTCTTTACTGAAAAATTCTTGTTCGGTGCAAGAAATCCAAGGTGATTGATTATACGGAAGAATTAAAGTTTCTTAAGTTTCTGGTATAACGGAAGTTCTACGAATGAGAGCTGTCTGACGTCTCTGTCGTGGAATGTCGTGACCTTTGGAATATGTGAATCTCAATGTGATGCTTATATATATTTGCATATCTTTGCATACACATCAGATGAAACTTGTGTACAGCCCATGGCGCTAAATTTCCTAAATGGAATTTTTGAATGCAGCGGGTGTGCAATGATGCATGTGTCGGAGGGCCTACGGATATTATTTCACCTGTTTACTCTCTCTGGGCGACTTTTATTGGAATTTACGTTGCGAACTATGTAGTGGAGCGCTCAACTGGGTATGCTCTGCTATCTTGCCTTTTATCCTGGTCTTGCTATTAGTTCTTTCAAGCGTTCAGAACGTTTATCATTTTTTTAGTGCGTATTAGTAAACCATATTTGCATTTTTGGAAAACCTCCGTCTCACATTTATTAAACGACTCTGAACAGATGGGCTTTGACACATCCTCAGCCGGAGCTCACGAATGGACCGCAAAAAATGACTGTTACTGCACCTGACTTTCTGGATATGGTTCCTTGGTACTCTGGGTATGTTGCTTTCTCACTATCCTATTGCTTCTTGCTTGCTCAGATCTTTTGTATAATCGATGGACTTACGTGGTGAATTTGGGTTGTGGTTTTTCGGGGTCAGAACATCTGCAGATCTGTTTAAGACGGCCTTTGATCTTCTCGTATCATTGACACTCTTTTTAGGTCGATTTGATATGAGGACCATGCAGGTACATTCTTCATAAGAAAATAGTTAATTGTCTCAAATGAGGATTTTCTAAGAGTATCATTTATAATGCGTCCCGACATACTACCTTATCGTCTTAATCTCGACCTGGGCGATCTACATGCCGAGAGTAATTTCAGAGATTATTTTCACTGCAATTGTAATAATTTTGAGAGCTATGTTTCGTATTTGCCTTCACGCTGTATTGTCTATGCAAATTCAGTCAGATAGGACGCAACAGACATGATTTGTCCTTATGAGTGCATGTGACTGACACATGCATTTGTGCACTGCAGGCAGCAATGACACAGGCTAACCAACATAATAAGGACGACGGATTCCTGTATGGCCATTTGAGCAAGCGGGAAGATCTTTGGTTTGACTTCATGGCTGACACGGGTGATGGTGGCAATTCCACTTACAGCGTCGCACGGCTTCTTGCTCAACCCTCCCTTAAGATGGGGAAGACAGAATTACCGCGCGGTCGTTTGCTTATTATTGGTGGAGATCTTGCGTAAGTGCTTCTGATCCTTTACTAGTCGACTCTTTGGTTTTACTAGTTGTAGATTTACCAGCAGTCTCTAAAAGAAGAAATGCTAAGCTTAGTGTTTATTTGTTATCTTTCCTGCAATTGAACCTGCGATGTATGTAGTTGATTCATTCTGCTGAAGGTGTAAGCAAGGTTGAAAAGAAATGGATGTGACTTCGACTTCCAAGTCTTAGTTTAACTGTTAGTGTTTTTGAATTGCAACTATCCAAGGAAAACTGACTTTCTCTTGCTGTTCGTTTCTCACTTCGCCTTCACTGTACCTTTGCAACAGCTATCCTAATCCGTCTACATATTCCTATGAACGACGCCTATTTCAGCCCTTTGAATATGCCTTGCAGCCGCCCTCCTGGTACAAGCCAGAGCATATAGCAGTAACAAAACCTGAGCTCCCTCAAGGTGTGGATTCTTTGGAGAAATATGAAGGGCCACAATGCTTTGCTATTCCTGGCAATCACGGTAATGACTTTTAAACTTCGTGAGCTGTTCAACTCACCTTTCACCTAAATCAATGTCAGTGTAGTTCCTGTTTTTTGTTATCATGTAGAGTGCCTTGTGGTTGATGCGGTTGTGAATTCTAATTTGTTCTTGGTGGATTATAGTTTGAGTTAACATCGAACTGCTTGTGCTGGGTACAGATTGGTTTGATGGGCTTGATACATTTGTGAGGTATATATGTCATAGGAGTTGGCTTGGAGGTTGGTTGTTACCTCAGCAGAAGAGCTACTTTGCGTTGCAGCTGCCACACGGTTGGTGGGTCTTTGGCCTTGATCAAGCCCTTCATGGTGACATTGACATTTTCCAGTTCAAGTATTTCACAGAGATCGTCAGAGAGCATGTGAGTTTAAGTTACTCTATACTAAATGTGTAAGCAAGAATTGATTTTATGATGACAAACAGTGTATATCATGTCATCGTGGGTCCTCTTTTAACGACTTCTCTTACTTCTGATGTAAGAACTGTGGGATGATTCTTCTAGCGGTTAATTATAGCAGATGTTGAATCCTCCATATGCAAGAGGTTACTTTGAGGGGCGTATGAGCTTATTCAGATTTTGTTTCTTTTGGCATGTGCATCAGGTGGGGGAGAATGATTCAGTCATACTGGTGACCCATGAACCGAATTGGTTGCTAGATTGGTATTGGGACAGTGGTACCGGGAGAAACGTTTCTCATTTTATTGAGGGTTATCTCAAGGGGCGGTGCCGCCTTCGCCTTGCAGGAGACCTTCACAATTACATGCGACACCAACGGGTGTCAGGTTCGTCCTCCTCAGTCGAGCATCTGATTGTGAACGGCTCGGGCGGTGCTTTCCTTCATCCAACTCATGTATTTGGAGGCTTCAATAAATTCCAAGATGGCGTGTATGAGAATAAATTTGCATACCCTTCCCTCAAAGAATCTGAACAAGTACGTCAGCCTTACACCGTCAAAATTATTCCGGCGTCTGTCTTGAAGATTATATGATTAAACTTTATGTTTTGAATTTGCTGCTTTGGTGCACCATGTCGTGCATTCATTGTTTATCTGTCAAGGGCCAGGAACTTATGAATGGATTTTGTGACCTTTTCTACAGATTGCATGGGGAAACATCTTGAAATTTCGGAAGAAAAACTGGCGTTTTGACGTGATTGGTGGTTTGGTTTACTTTATTCTGGTATTCTCAATGTTTCCGCAGGTGAGACTAATCGTGCTATATCTTCCTTGGAACCCTGATATCGTTTTTTGGAATGCCTTATGTAAACCTGCACAAAGTATATATGGCTTCCAAATTGTTAGTCGTCCAATCTGCAATTACAGTCTTAGTAACAAGGTTGATCTGGTGTTTGGTTTCAGTGTGAGTTGGACCAGGTACTTCGAGACGATACTATGTTTGGCCATTTGTGGGAATTTGGAGCTACCATGGGTCGGGCGTTCCTAGATATGCTGGAACACAGCTACGTGTCAGTGACAGGAGCATTGGTGCTAGCCTTTTGTTCCGTGTTGTTTGTTCCCGTTAAAGTATCGCGCAGCAAGCGGATTGTGATTGGTCTCCTGCATTTTGCGGCTCATCTAACATCCGCGATTGCTTACATGATTCTATTGGAGATTGGTATAGAGATTTGTGTACGTCATGGTCTACTTGGCACATCTGGTAAGCTCTACACCTTATTCCATGCCACGTATCCTTTCTAATCCGATAAGGCAGAGGATACTATTTGCGTCACTTACAGCATATTCATGTATTTACGAGAGTGATGTTTGGGTGATTTGTAATACAACTTAGAGATCTTTGGGTACAAGAACCAAATCTGTTGAGATCAATTTTCTATCACCGTGTATTAATTTCTCACGTAATTTCAAAGTTGGAGGTTTTAGACCATTGTTAGTGACAGTAGACAACCGTGTTTCCATTCAAGGATCAGTGGCCGTTGGCATTTAGCCAAATTCATGCTTGCATCGTTCTCTATTAAGTTCAACCAAGTGTATGAGGTGATGAGTTGCTGTTGGTAACAGGGTTCTATAGGAGACGGGATCAGTCCCTATCGGTTTTAATATCCTCGACCTTATACTTATTTTAAAGTCAGAATTGATTTTGAATGATGCTGTTTTCGCAGGTTATCATTCACTGTATTCATTTTATCACACTAAGGAGGGCGAGCACTTTCCAGATCCAACTGGTCTGAGGTCACGTATCGAGTATTGGACTATGGGTTTCTATCCAGCATGTATAAAGTACCTTATGGCGGCATTTGATGTACCGGAGGTATTCATCTTTTGATAGAGTTAAATTTTGTCTGAATGTGCATACCATTCAGTAGATTAATACTGTGTTAAATATTAATGCTTCCATGTGGCTTGATATGTTTGAACCCATGGTCCAATACAAATGTGATTTCTCCGAGAGTTTATTTCCTTTTTAACTGTAATCGCCTCCACTGTGGCAGGTCATGGCGGTCACGAGAGCCAGCATCTGCAAAAGTGGGATGGACTCTTTGCCTAGAGGATTTGTAATTGCCTACTACACCTCTGTGTTCCTGTATTACTGGGTTTTTTCAACACCTGTAGTTTCGTGGGTGTTTGGAAGCTACCTCTATGCCTGTATAAATTGGTTTCATCTCCACTTCGACGAAGCATTCTCATCGCTCCGCATCGCCAATTACAAGTCTTTCAACCGATTTCATATCAACTCTGATGGTGAATTGCATGTTTACACTCTGGCGATAGACAAGGTTTGTGATCAAACTGCTTACAAATATGCCTTAGCATTTTCTATATCGCTTTCATGTGCTCTTCGATGCCTGGCTTTTTCGATTGGATTGTTAACCCCGTAGTGTACTAATGTGCACTTTGGAAGCTAATAGTCAATTATAGTCACTTTCGAATCACATTTCTATTGTTAGAAAATGTAGGGTCTGATATCTTTTTTTACTGGTACATTTTGTTGCCTTCTTTGAAGCTTCGTAAACGATTAATTGCAACCCCTAAAGAAATTAAGTCAGCCGTTTTGGGCCATCTGGTCACTTAGGGGTTAGTCCATTGGTCTCGATGCATTTTTGAAATGTGATGTTATCTTTATTTCATGTGAGAGTGGCCCTGCTTAACATTTTCGTAGTGCTCGTAGTTGCAGCCTCAACTTTTCAGATCTGTTTCATTGCTTACAACGGTGCATGCGTTTACAGGTGCCTAAGGAATGGGCCTTGGACCCGAAATGGGAATCAGAGCAGAAAAACACTCTTTCATACGATTGGGAGTGCCCAAGCCAGTGGACTCCCGTAGGGAATATTCGTGACCGGTTTTCAAGAGTTCGCGTTATTGACTCTTTCGTCATTCCCAAGCATCGTTCTAAGATGAGCAATGGTGCTTGTGAGAAGGGTGTGGCGAGCAGCACAATGGGATATGGACTGGATCCGGATGATCCTGTAGTTATGGCTGTGAATGATCTTAAAGCGAAGGTTTCCAAGGATACGGAGACTGATGTTGACCGGGGCAGCAATGGTTTGCGTTCCCTAGCAACTCCGCAGGAGTCAGAGTGGAAATCAAATCGTGATGTAGTAGAAGGTATCAGTTCGGTTGTACATTATGGCAAACAGATTGTCAAGATATACGATACTAGTGGAGAAAGCGATAGTAGCCTAAGCAGTTTTTGATGATTCAAATCTATGGTTACATCCAGAGAAGAGAATTTAATCTTTATACCCACAGAAAGAGGTACGTTATTCAGGCTCATTTTTGTATTTGGTTCCTTTTCCGTTGAGTGCTTGTTCGGAGCTACTGACTTTATGGAGAAACAAATGAGGTTGGAAAAAAATAAATGACATCATTAAAAATTCAATTGCTTCGCACCATCATGTGAACAAAATTTTAAACAATTCTGAAGGGAACATGCAGGAGATTGTTAGATGCTATCGATTGCTACAAAAGATCTGTGCGATCTTCAAAGGGTGGAGATGATGGGGGGAGACAAATAAGACTGATGGTGTGTTTATAGAGTCAAAGTAATTTAGTTGTTTTCCTATCTCACTTGTTTCTTCATAGTGGACTGGATAAACTTTTATTATATTTTCGTCTTACAAAATATGACTACTATCTTTGCAGCAACTGCAACTATGGATTCTGATTGACAATTCTTGAAGTGTGGAGAATTTTTTCACTTAAAGAGCACAAATGTTCATATTGATACGCTAATGCTGTGACTTTGGTAATTTTCAGGGGTTGTTTTTGGAGACATTTTTTCGGAAATCACCTTCAACAGCTCAACAGCGAGGATAGCAATGAATTATGCAATTGCTTTTTCTCAAGCTTTGCATTTTGTTCCTGAAGAATTGTTTCAAACGTTGCTGTCTAAGACATTCACTTCCTCATATTCTTCATTTCATTATTGACTCTTGTAATGGATTGGACAGTACAGTATCTTTCAAACATTGATGAGGCATTGCTCAGTTACCTGATATTACCCATTTATACTTGCTATGAGTTCACCATTTTTTTCCAATTGGAATGAAGCCCGATGGATTTGTCATTGGCTTCGTACATTTCAGATGTTTTTCTTGCCAGCCTATGGAATATATGGCAGGTTAGAAAGAAAATGATGTTACTGACGTTGTGGGTATGCAATCCATGTTATGAAATTGAAATGTAAATTGTGCTGAAAATTTTGATTTTGTTTAGCATTTTATATTGTCTCATGATGTATTGGGCGTCACTTTGCTGCACTTTGTGCACACGACTTGGAAAAATCGGAACAATGTCTCTTTTGTTGTTATCTTTAAATTTGTTGTTATCTTTAAAATTCTTAATTCTGTTTCACTGATCTTCACTAACAATAAAAGCACTTGCATACCAAATTTCAATTTAAAAGAAACATTTCTTTATTATTGGTGAATTTCTGAAATTAAATTTCATGATATTACATGATAATTGATTGAAAGTCATTACTAATAAATTTCAAAATCCAATTGCACATACCAATTGGAAACATCCATAAGTGCATGTGTCCTATAAGATTTTTTGTAAAGAAGTTTCAAAATTTAGACTATTTCTATAGACTTCACTCCCTAGATGCTATATGCTCAAATATTGTAATCAAATTTTAGCAAACTAATAATTATACCGGCCATTGTACTAAGAGGTGCATTACTAGTTGTAGTCGTTTAATTGGAATGCAAATCCTTAATTAATTATGATTGTTGGTTTTCATTTTTTCATTTTGACTTTGCTTATATCAAAATTACTCTTGAAGGGCCTTGAAGGGTTTGAAGGGCCATATTCTTATGTACACTACAATAGTATATATAAATTTATTTTTTGAATAATAGATATTTTTTAGAAAAGTTTATAAAATCACATTGTCAGACATGATTGTCTTGACCCCTCAAGACCTATGAGGACAACATGTGTCCTTTCAAATTTTTGATTGAAAATTTGGGCCCATTAGGAAAAATTTGAGGCCTCAAGAGGGTTGTGAGTTCAGACAGTGATGGTACAATTGTAGAAAAATCAGTAAGAATGATGTGGCACTATTAGTGCCACAATAGAGCCACATTAGTGCCACCGCACTACTGCCGCAGTGCCATGGTAGATTGCGTAGTTTTATATTTTATTTTATTTAAAAAAGAAAGGTTTAAAAAAATGGGAGGGGCTTATGTTTTTTTTTAATAAATTAACTAAATAAATAAATTTTTTGTTACTACACCGTAGTGCCGCCGAAAATAAACTATTAACGGCCTTGTTGAAGCTTTAGATTTTTCCTAATGTTTGGGATTTTGAGGAAAAAATCCAATTTTTCCAAATTCATTATTTTTTAAACTAAATTATAGAGATTGAGATGTCTACATCCTTGTAGCATTATTTGATTTTGAAAAAGTGCAGATATATAATCTTTCAAAATTAAATTAGAAAAAAAAGCGGTTTATGGAAGGATAGGGTAGACAAGATTTTAGAACAAATTCTTCTTAAGATGATTGGAATGGGTGGATAAAACCACTTTATGATAAAACTTGAAGTAATTAAAGACCTATAATTTAATTAGATGAAGAAATGGTTCGATATATCCTTTACTAAAATGTCGAAGATTGGTGCACTCAATTTGGAAGATCCAAATTAGTAAAAGAACTAGGATGGTCCTGGAAACTTGCGAGGATGTTGCAAAAATTACACAATATCACTTATTGTTCAAAGAAGACTAGCATGAACAAAAAATATCTTGGGGGTAGTTCTACTAGCTATACTATCTAATGTTGGATATTAAGGAATGCTGGGCAAATATTTTTGAATATTTTGTGGGGTATAGGTGGTTCAATTTGGACTATTTTACACCCTCAAACTTGACGATGTATAATACTTTGAAAGCTTTTTTTTGGTTTCATTTTTTAAATCCAAAAGAATCATTTGCTCTAGATTCTAATATATAAAAATCTTCTTCTTGAAAGATGTGTCATTTTTTATATTTCAAATAAATCATGCAAAGTTGTTATTACCATATCAACAAATTCAATTGTCAATATTTTACACATTTAATTCCATGCATGCTAAATAGGTTGATTTTTACTTTAATGAGGGTGGTACGACAACAAGAGGTGTTTTAAAGTAAATTTTTACTAATTATAGTCCTAGTAGTAAGACTTTAGATAATGACCTTAAGGAGATTTTTAGTAAATTTTTTACTAGGAACACATGTATTTTTAGTAAAAAATTTTGAAAAAATCTTAAAAGGTCGTTACTTAAAGTTTTAGTACTATACTTAAAATTGGCTAAATATAACCCCCCATATTGTAGTAGTGTTTACAACCTTGAGCACATCCATATTCCATATGTATAAAAAATTTAGAGTGGATTGACTCATTTCCAACCAATGTTTTCAAAAAAGTTGGTATGTCTTCAAGGGCCATCATAAGAATGTATAAAAAATAAAGAATCTGGTGGTTTGTCATAAGCGACTAAAGTTTGTACAATATTAGATAAATATGTTCACTATTACTTCATGTATGTGAATGTGAATTCAAGTGCAATATTAACTTTGTCAATATAATTTTTGTTCTAAATTAACTTTATAACTCGAAGAGGTTGTATTGGTAGTATTGCTTATTTGCATCAACAAATAAAATTATTTCTCTTATTGTATTTTCTACTTGTGAATATGATAAGTCTTTCATTTCTATATCATTCATTTTATATTGAAAGCAAGACTCTTTTGTGTCACATGTTTGTAGTCATTGAAGTGGTTCTTCATAGGATTTCCTTGTATGATGAATTCCTCGTATAATTCCTTGTATGATGAAGACCTACACATTAATTCTAAATGCAAGTATGTTGATTCTTGAAATTACAAATATGATAGATATACAATTACCGTAATGAGTAATGACTACAAATCACCACCTTCAAAATATCTAGCATCACATGATCACTTTCGTGATATTGTGAATGTAATGAACTATTCTAAGAGAAACCAAGTATGTAAACAAACCTTGTATGTAGACAAAGTACTCAACAACCTTGTATTTCAATTTCTTCTAAGATCAATCGTCAGCATGACCATTACATAGACGGTGAACATTGTTTCAATAGGGCCTCCCCTAAATCTCATGGTTTTCTAGTGAAAACATTATAAAAAGGATTTAACAATTGGAATATCACTCACTAAACTAAAAAACCTGAAAAATGATATAAAGGAGAAAGACCAAGAAAATAAATAAATATCACATCTAGATTTGACAATAATCAAGGACAACCACCTACATAACAGAAAATACCAACCCTCAAAAAGGCTCAGTGGTCATTAACTTATTATAATTGGATTTTTTATTGTGTTTAGTGATGGTGACTTTTTCCCTATAGCCGTGGAAAGCAATCATCGGAACCGTCTGCCCACGCAGAGATTGAACGGTGAGGATATCTTCTTGATTCCCGCTTGAAAACATCCACGTTCTTGGCGCCGCTACTTGCCACGTTCAAATAGTTTTGTCCATATCTGATTTCGTGCCAAACAGTGAAGCATTCTCTGATTTCGCGCCAAACATTCCCGCCATGGCGCCTTGGCGTTGAATCTCTGTTTCTTCTCCAAGAAATATGGTTCACAAATGATTGCATTTCGTTTCATGTGCGTGCATCAAGTTGTTGATCTCTTCAGTTGCTAGCATCCGATCCCTTGCTGGTTGATCGATGTGTTTGATGCCTATAATTTGCTCTAGCTAAGTTAAGGCCTTTTCTCAAGGCGTTTATGTAAGCTTAACTTACTGCTAGAGTGGGATACTTCTTGCAATGCTCAGTCTGTCTGTCACATGGCAATAATACTTCGGTAGCGTTACTCGCACACGTGTTTTTTTTTTTTTTTTGAAACCCATACATGTGTTTTAGAACTTAGTTGTGTCAGAGCTTAAATGTGTCAGCACTGTAACAATAATTGTTCTCTGTAGTATAGCATGCATGATCTGTATTGTTGATCTGGAGTTATGGTCTTATGGACAACAATGTGAGTAAGGAGGCAGATGACGCAGTGCCTTTCAAAGTGCAAGTGGAAATTAGTGGCAAATACCGGCCGTTGATTCTTCATGGTCGCATGATTCACGAGCAGACGCCAAAGTTTGCTTTTCCAGCGAGAAGAAGAGCTGGTAATACAAATCTTGACTTGTGGCTAGATGATAAGTTATATTCGGCAGATTTGTCTGGGAAGCGCCCAAAATTTGTTGACGTGAGAAGTGTGTTAGAGTTTTTTGGAGAGGGAGAGAACGGAATGCTGGGTTACACGAAGAGTTTATTAAATTCGAGAGAGACGCTTGATCTGCCGAGAAAAGATTCTGTAGAAATTGACAAAATGAGGAAAAATGTCAAGAAGTTGAGTTTTTCATTACTGCAACAACGGAGAGAGTTTGATAGACTACGTGAATCGGACAATATACTTAGAAGAGAATGTGAAGCGAGTCGAAATGAAGTACAACTATTGCAGAATGAGATTATTTCACTACGAAATAATCTGAACTCCGTGAAAGCAATTCACGCCGACGAGTTAGGTCATCTCCAGAAAGAGCTCGATGACAACGTACAAGCAAAGGTAGCGCTTGAATCAGATATAGACACGATAATGAGTAAGCATGCCAAGAAAGTCCAATCATTACATTAGAGTCACTCACTTGAACTTACAAGAGTGAAATTAGAGCGTGAGAATGCAATAAAGAATTCGACACAATTGTAGAGAAAATGGGGTAGACTGCAGTCAACTCCTTACAATTTTCTAAAACATGTACGAAAGCGTAGATGCATTGCCATGTTGTCAGGCAAAGGCATTGCATAGACTTACTCGTTCAATCATAGAACCGACTAGTGTTCATGATATTCAAGCAAGGAATGTGTCGAACCATACGATACAACGGCTTCATGGCACTCAACAACAACAAATTGAATCCGGGAAGCTTTTTTGCCAAAATGTTGTCAAAAACTGATGTCAAATCAATACTTGGGTCCCCTGGGCTTGAAATCTCTTACTACAGATGTGATGAACAAGTATCTTGATAAGATTGGAGAGGCAGTTGGTGTTCCTCAAATTTTGGGAACTTGTGATGTGACCGAATTGTCTCATCGACGTGTCATCAATGGCAGGTCGACCTTCCAACGATGATATACAGGTCGACTCTCTAATTTGACCTCCTAATGCCAACCCAACCGGCCGGCCACACCTAGCGACTCGTCAGGTCAGAAACCTACAACAACCCTTTGATTCGGGCGGCAAGTATGCCAAGTCGACCTTCCTGCCAATTGAGATAGGTCGACTATAGCTGCTGACCCGTATAATATTTAAACGAACTAGTCGATCACACCATCGAACTGTTTGTCGTACCGATGTCAGGTCGGCATCCAAGGACAACCGGTCGGTTTAAGCATGGGACAGGTCGATGCCTTGGTTGACATGTTTGTTCGCTGGCCGTCGCGACTGTTGGATGGTCGTGATCGACCCGATCCAACGGTCGTGATCGACCCGCCCGTCACATCATATGGCGGGCGTTGGGGGTATATATATACCTCTCCTGTGCTCATTTGCCACTTTTCTAACCACCCCGCCTTCTATGTGATTTTTGGTCAATGGTTGCCTAGCAATCTATGCCTTAGATCACGAAGGGCCTAGGGGAGTTGGACATTGGTTTTGGGGGCAACCCCTTGTCAATTTTATCTTGAGGCGGCTAAGACTTAACAATCAATTGAACATTTGCGACCCCTAAATTGATTTACCATTAATAAGCACATAACTAACTTGGGAGGCGGTTATTCTTATTTACGGTTGAAGGTACGAATTGTGTTACTTTAATCAAGGCACGGGAAGTTTCAAGGCCTAATTTTTACCCTGGTTAAACTTCTCACCGATATTTGACGTGCACAAACATGTCGGAAGGAGGCACGGATAATAGCTCATGTTTTCGACGTCCCTCTGTGAATAGGGTGCCGAGAGAATATGTCACACCAATCTCGGAGCCTGCAACAAAGCGCCAACAAATGGGGGAGGCAACTCCGTCTATGTCGGCATCGAGTCATGGAAGTCCACCGATAGGAGGGGATCACACTCCGGTGTCAACTTTGGGCATGACACCTACTGGCGCCACTAGAACGCCATCCTGCTCTTCGAGCCAAGACTTTTCTAGGCTCATACATGCGAATGCCTTCAAGGTTTTGGTTGAATATCTCGTAAGCTTGGGGCTGCATGGGATAACAAAGTTGTACGAGGATAAGTCGAAGGTTGAAGGCGAGCAACTCATGAAGGCCGACTACAAATCGAAGATTTTTGCCATGATGGTTCATCATCCAATGTACTACGAACTCACGGTGAATGGTGATATTGGCAAATTGCTCGAGAACAAGGTCCATGATTTCATGTACAACATGTCCATGCATATCATGATCCATTACCCTAAACCTGAAGAGGGCGAAGTCGAGGCTCAGCCAGATGTCGGTCCCATTATCCGGTCGTGTTCGACGTACTTGAAGAAGATAACACAAGGGTGGGTAGTGCATAGGAATAGGGTGCCCAAACACATGCAAAATCAATTCGAGTCGTATTTTGCCAAGCAAAGGAGTCGGGCGTTTTTGTTCATAGAGAAGCATCACGAAATCGTTCGGCATCGAATGGAGGGTGGATTGCTTCAGGGGGGAAATGGGGTGGTTAGGTAGGTAGAAATCAAAGACCACCCGAATATTCCGACTGGTGTTAGATGGGCATGCAAGAAGGCCAAAGAGGCCGATGAACGAAAACAACACGAAATGCAATGTACGGAGGCACTTGTGGTCCCTTTCTGTCACTCGGGGATAGTTTCTTATTGGGTTCTAAAGTATGAAACCATGGAGAGTTTTTCGGTGTGGTGGAATGAGGGCACTTTTGCGGATATGCTGGATCTCGATTGTTGATATGGGCCACAATTGAAGGACCCATCCTTGGCTGTACGCTGAATGGGAGGGGCGAAGTTTGCACACGATATTCAGACCCTTTGGCTTTTTTGAAGAAGCAAGTAGGACTTGCTTGGGCGTTCATATGCATTATGGACGAGGCGGTTAAGCAAGGAGTTCTTCATTGCGACTTGTCTCCCTCGAATATTATTTTCCATATTCAAACCGACAAGACCATACGCATTGGAGTTTGTGATTGGGGGTCAGCAGTCCAGGCCAAGGAGGAGCCGAGATCAATTTTCGGTTACTTGTCCAGGGAAAAAGTACAAAAAACGATGATCGAAAGGTAGTTGGTGCCTCGCCGTCTTTTCCATCTACGCGGCACCCTACGCGCATTGCCAAATGGCACCATCCCACCACCTCCCACTCCCACTCATGCGACAGAAGCGTATTCGGTCGGCAAGCTTGCCTTGGCCATATGGGGTAGATGTACGGACGACATGGCGTATTTTCGCAAAGATGATGCAACCCGACCCGACCAAAAGTTCAGCTTGGTTTTAGAGCTAATGTGCAAGGAGGACGAGGGGGCTTACACCATTCCTCAAGTAGTTGCCCGTATAGCCGGACCCCCATTGTTCTAGCCTCATCTGGATGACCACTTCCGGTCGGAGATCATCGATTGTGAATACCCCCTTCTATCAGTTTAGGGATAGGCACGTCCTAGGTGGATATTCACGTTTTGTACCATTGGCTTAGTTGTAAACCATTTTGTAACATATTTGAAGATTTTCACAAATGTAATGGATTGTATTTTTCATATCAATATGTCAATTGTCTAAAATATTGTGCAATTTATTTGAGTTCATTTGTTTCATAATTTAGTAGGTGTGATTTCTTTCATTTTTTCCCATTAGTTTCAATTGAATTACTGTTCGACAATAGTGCATTGTATATTGCAAATCAATCTGTCAATACTTTTAATTATTGTGAATTTTAATTAACCCCTAAACGCTCAAGCCTTCACATTCCATTTTCAAGCATCTCCAACACCAATGCCAAGAATTTTTGTTATATAGAAAAATTAACTTTCTTTTCTTATAATCCAACCGTGCGGATGTAAACTAGACTACCATGTATTCTTACTATAAAAAATTGAAGTCAATTGGACTACATTTGCTAGGTCAATTTAACATATGAACATGGCCTTTTTCTGTAGGCCCGCTAGAAAAAACCCTAAAAATTTTCATTTCATGGTTATCTTGGTCATGCCACAAATTTTAGAAAGTTGGAAACTTTGCCATAATATGTCATGTGGATGACAAATGAGCTACTCCCAAAAATTTGGATTTTTTGGAGAAAATTTAGATGGAGTTTGTCACCCTCAAAGTTCGAGGGGCCACATGAGGTCATTTTGGGAGATTTCCACTTTTTTATGGAGCAAGCAACATGTGCGCTAATTTTTTTTAAATCCATATGGTGCAATTGTGCACAACAATCACATTGGGGTTTAGGGTTTAAGGTTAGGGTGTAGGTGTATAGGGGTGTCCCCAAAAAATGGCCATACTTTTTAAGGTTTTTTTTTGGACTCTACCCCCCCCCCCCTCCCCTCCAATATAAGGGGTTGCCCATCAAATGGAGAAAAAAACCACCATTAAAATATCGACATTTGTGAGATATGGCAACTTGGACTTTTCGTGGGTGAGTTGACTTTCTTGCACTTAAGGTTTTTGGAAGTTTTGATTGGACCTACCCCTATTTGTAGGTGTTGTGAATCCAATGGTGTTGTCCGTTTTATGAAAAAAGTTAGTGGGTGGATGCTATAAGGGTTTCAAAAAGGACATTTAGGGTTGCTATCTTTCTCGTTTTAATGAATTTGGGGGGTTTAAGGGTACCCCCCCCCACACACACATACATTTTCAAGGGTCCTAAGGAGTAAAGACAATGGAGTAATAAAAAAACCTTTACATATGCCCTTAATAAAAAGTTATGGCCGATTTGACTTCCGAAACCCTAAGGCTGACTTTTTTGATGCAAGGTTATTTTATAATAATAGAAATATCATGATGTAGAGCTTAACATGGGTGTTCTAGAATAGTATCATACAAGCATATCGGACCAAGTATGAAAGCACAATCAATGGATGAAGTGTGGATTTTTCAAACTTCATCCGCACATAGTTGAATCACATAACCCTCTATGTGGGATTGCCTTGCCAATTTAGAATACCCATTTATAGACCTATAACGTGGTATTTTTTGGGAAAAAAATATAAAATAATCTAGAGTAGGTCAAATGAGTAGAATTTAGGTCAAAATATTGGATAATATTGAAATTGGATTATAATATTATAATAATATGATTTAGGATATTGTTATGAGCCATTATAGTTGAAGCTAATAGATTTTGGAATATAATAATATAATAATATTTTTAAAATGCAAATATAGATTGAAATATCATATTGTACTAATATATCTAAATAATATATTTTAATAATATATCAAAATATCATATGAATATACATTAATATTAATATATCAAAATATTGTATAATAATAATAGATCATAATATTATGTAAAATACACCAGAATAATATGTAATAATAATATATCAATATATCAATATATCAATATATCAATATATCATATTGGAATAAAATATTATAATATTAAATAATATTAGAATGTTATATTATATTTATGATATCTAAAATATTATATTGATATATAGTATTATTATAGTATAAATAATATCAAATAATGGTGCGGGGTCCGGACTGGAGGACTATGAGTACGGGACCCACTTAGAGAAGACTTCAAATGGGTGGGCCCACATTAAAATGGCTTTCAATGAGCGGACCCATACTACTAAGTGGGTCCGCCATCCAAATAGAGACATGGGATCCATATAAAAGACACTATACAGAGAGAAGGAAATCGTGGAAAAAGATAGAGGATCAACGTAATGCAAGGTTGTCCCCGTTACGTCATGTCCGTCCGACAGGATTAAAAAAAAAAAATCCCTGGACGGTCTGTCCGTCGACCTGGATGGGAGGTCCGTCGACTTGGACGAATAGTCCATCCACTTAGATGGTCAGGCCGTCAACTGGACGGTCAAATTGTCGACCTTGACAATGGACGGACTAGCCATCTAGGTCGACGAACAGGCCGTCTACAAAAAAAAAAAAATTGGGGGGGTCTGACAGCAATACCGACGCGTCAGGATGGACGCGTTAGGACATCTCGACGTGAAAAGCCCACGTCATGTCCGGATAGACAACCCTGACGTAATGAAGTTAAGACAGAAAACGGAAGTATAAGGATTTTCCTCGAGGGTACTTTGAAACCACTTTTGGTTTACGATAGCCCTCCTGAGCTTCCTACTGATTTGGTACATGAAGAGTTGTGTATCTTGCAAGACTGTGCAGGGGGGGTGATCCATGAGAGGGAAACCCATCGGTCACTTGCTTTGCAGCGGAGTCTCCGGATCGATGAGTATGATTTCATACCATCTCGAAAATCTGGTTATGTTGACGGTGATCGCTTGCTGCATCGAAAGTCTCCAATACTTCAGCCAAACAGCTTCCTTTCTTGTGATGCTTTCATTTACAATGAAATCCCACCTATTCGGCTAGAAACCCCGCGAGGAGAGAGTGCATCAGTAAAAAGGTTCAAGGCGGAGTTGGCAATTGACTCGGGGTGTCATATGGAGCTAGTCATTCCGCAAAGAAAAGCCAGGCAGTTAGGATTAGTAAAATATGGGGAGCGTGTGGCCCAGGGCTTTGGAGGAGCACAGACAGTCGTGCAGATCTACAGGCCCGTGTTGGTGTGCTTGCTAAAGGAAGGCAGGCCGTTCAAACGAGCAGTTTTGGAACCAAGTTCGAGGTTGAAAGAAGAGGAGGACCATTTTTTTGCAGGGTTTCGAGATGTACACAACGTTGTGGATGTGGAGAAATGCGAGGTTGAGATTCAATCCACGGAGGATCAACCCACCGAGGCTCTTCCGCTGCTTTTAAAGGTTAAGCAGTTCAACCCTTACAAAAACAAAGCTGCAAAGGTGCCTGACGCAATTCTTGGGTTGAGAGGCTTGGAGAAATTGCAGTTGACGATTGATTTTGAGAAGGCCTTACTGCTTCCTGTGTGCACTGTTGGATACATTTTGACTACTATTATTATTAGTGAGTCGCTTGTAACAACCCCGAAGTAGCAGTTTCTTTAGACAATCGGTAAACATTGACAGTTACAAAGGGTTTACCAATGTAGTCAAGCGTTTAGGTTTAGGGTTGATCGATGTCGTCGTTGTTCATGTTTGAAGTGTAGAGGCGATTTTCATTCGTAATATGAATCTTTCACAGTGCATGCTAGCTTCCCTAAATGAGGGTTATGTTTTTTTTTCAATGTGGGAGTGCGCCAAGGCCGAGAGTTGAGAGAATATAAGTGCATTTTCTTATCGTTAAGAGTATTTTGCGTCAGGTGTATACAATATATGACATTCGGATATTGTCGGCTTGATGACTTTATTTTATGTGTGTATGCATGTGTGTGATGATTCTGTTTGGTCAGTCCAAGAAAACGCATGTTCGGAGAATTGAACTAGTTGATCATCGTCTTATTTCAGTGTTACCTGGCATCGCGGGTTTCGTTATTTAGATAACCTTGTTCCTGGAGGATCTGATTTGCTTCAACTAGCCTTTCCAAGTTTGACCTTCTGTATCTTTCACATGCTTGAATACGTGGTACTTAATTTCCAACTTAGTTGATCGTTTTGCACGAAACTTAACAGTCATCAAAAGAGTAAGGGCGGGTATATACACGGCCTAGGGCCGGATGGAAGGCTGGCCGATTTGCCTCCAATCTGGCCCACAATCCGGCCCCAAATCACCACTCCGGCCCCAAATAATGTAAAGGGGTTGAGGCCGAATTCTGGGGCCAAATTCCAATTCATCACTCCGGCCTTAGGTAATGTAAAGTGTTCAGGCCCAATTCTAAGGCTGAATTCTTGATTAATGTGCTCTTGGATTTTTGGAATGCTTAATTAAAAAAATCTAAGACATGCATCTTTTTATTTTTTATACTTTAGGAAAAAAAGGTTATTTTTTTCTATTTATTCTATTTCAAATATAGGAAAAAAAAATAGAATTCTTTAGACTTTTCCTTTTTATTCCTACTTTACCTATTTCAAAATAGAAGAGAGATTTTTTCATTTTTTTTAACCTTTTCCATTCTCTTCCTATTTTTTCTATTTGGAAAAAAAGGAAGTTCTTTGACTTCTTTTGAACCTTTTTTTTTTTGACACTAAAACTAGAGTTGACATTGAAAAAAGATTTGTAGCCCCATAATAGTTGTCATTTATTAAACATACAATTCAAGAAAACATGTAATTTTTTTTAATCTCTTTTTCAAATCTATATTCTTAGTTTATTTTAAAGAAAAGCATGAAATTTTCTATTATGAAAACTTGAATGAATTCAATGATAAATGTAAATAAGGTTTTACTATACATGTTATTTCTAGTAGCATAATTTTTCCTTACCATATTCTTTTTTCAAGTATTTGTCATCAAAATTGATAAAAACACACATTATCTTGTAGATGTCAAAGTTTTTGGCATAACTTCAACAATGACTTTCATTTACAGGATTTGTGTCCATATAAAAAATTTACTTATTAAGCATGTAATTTATCAAAATTAGTGTCTATAACATAGGATGTAATTTGTGTCTACACCAAAAAAATTAATTATTAATATCTCATGCTAAAACAATTGCAAAGACATTATTGTTACAATTGCAAAGACATTATTGTTACAATTGCAATGGTTAATAATAATAAAATTCATTATTAACAATAAAATTCATTATTAACAATAAAATTCATTATTAACAATAAAATTCAGTATTAACAATAAAATTCAGTATTAACAATAAAATTCAGTATTAACAATAAAATTCATTATTAACAATAAAATTCAGTATTAACAATAAAATTCAGTATTAACAATAAAATTCAGTATTAACAACTTGTAAAAGCATCTGTATCACAACATGACTCAACCAAATGGGATTGAGCTCACAGTTAATAAAAAATGTAATAAAAAAGAAAAGAAAAACCCTTGCATGGTAGACGGTGGAGATTTGTCCGATCCAACGGAGGAGCCCAATCCGGCCCCAATCCGGCCCTAGATAGGAAATTGGGCCACCAAAAACCTTGGCCCGATTGCTCCCTTAGGGCCGGATGGTTTGGCGCCAAAACCATGCCACCTAAGGCGACACGTAGGATGAGTGGTGGTTCCATCCAGCCCCAAGTATAAAGCTCTTGGGCCGAATTTGGAGAAATTGAGCAATCCCATTGGTTCAAACTTGGAGAGTTCCGGCCGGCCTTCAATCCGGCCCCAAGTGTATACTGGCCCTAAACCAAACATCAACACCAGAAAGCATGCACTGCTCATATATTTACGTCGGTCCAACAAGCTTGCCACTGACTCAAATGAAGTGCATATTTATTCAATTGAACGTAACATAATAGGTTCCTTGTCAAGATTTGGACAGAAATTGTATTATAGTTGCAAAACAATCTACAATTGCTCAAATGAAGCTTCAAAAGAGAATGCAATTTTAAAGCAGCACATGCATGTATTGTGTAAGGAGTGAACCAGTAAAGTAGAGGAAAAAGTCAAATTAAAAAAAAAAAATCATCTCACTCACAACACTATTTGAGTAAGCAATTGTGAGAAAAAAAACAATAAAGTAGCTCAATATGAATATAATTTATAAAAAAAAAATAACTTAAAAATACACTGACTTAGGTTTTCAGGGACGATTGTTAATAGTTGTTAATATAGGCCAAAGAAACGGAGATTTTCTTCTGACAAAGTTGAAAGGCCATCCACTTGTACCATAATTTCAACTAATACAAGAGCTTCATCTTGTTGTATTACAAAATTTGTTACAAGCACACTTGCAAACAAATGTGTCACATGAAGCCACTACCAGGTAAAGAATCGGGTCTATCATATGGGTGCAATTACAGATTCAATTAAGTTCTACAATAGATACACAACTGAACAATCCTTCATTTAGGACTATGTACATGGTGAATAGCAATCTCAACTTGAAGTGCCTCTATCAAAGCTTTGGGTTCAAAAATCCTGCCCAATTTTTCATCAAGAATAGATTCTACAGTAACCTGCAATGGTGAACACAATTCAAGGTAAGCTGGCTTTTCTATTCACATCATAATATTGTCATCCTCTTTTAAGTTATGTTCAATAGCAGGAAATAAGAAATGAAACAGAAGCATAGCTAAGGAACACGAAGCTTACTACTCGAAGAATTCCCATTTCTGCCAAATTTTCCACGTCAACTTCTATCGCCCCGCCATCAGGCACCAACATCACTGTGATAAAATCACTGGGCTGAAGGCACCCATAGATCATGTCAATAAAAGTGGAGAATTAAGAAAACCTGCTCATTTCAAGCAAACAGACATAGATGCAAGTGCACTCTTGAGACATCACTTACAAAAGAGGGTGACAACCAGCTTTAACTGCCTAGTGCTCAAGGTAAAATTAAAATGCCAAATTTGGAAGCTAATGGTTATTCATAGTAACTTTTGAAACATATATCTATTTTGTCCAGATCTGATTTCGTAGGGTATTGGTACATGTTATTACCTTCCTTTCCGTTTCCTAAGCAATTTCAACTCCTATATAGATATGGAATCGGTAACTTCTGACCATTTCGGCACTTCCGAGGATTAAATTAGAATGAAATTTCAGGCAGATTGGCCCCAGCTCACCGAGTGATCAAGACTAGGACAAGGGTCCTCGCAGTGCTGAACCTCCACAGAATCGCAGAACTTGCGGTTGAGAGCATCAGTTATGGAGGAGACATATTGAGAAGCAGACATGCCAGCAGTTTCACGATCGTGTGTCCCATTAAGAATCAGCACCTGCATTCTTTCCAATCACATTTCAATGCGATTTATTTATATTCCTATGATTATAGCAAGGTCGACACATATTCTTCGCAATTCTGGCTATCTGTGTGCCAACTGGGCATAAGCATTTCTACCAAAAAAGTTGCTTCTTACTCTAAAGTTCTGTAAAAGCGTGGCGCAAGTGGCAAGAGAGGTGATTATGCACTGACCTTGAGACAAGAACGAGCAGCTATAGTTTCACCAACTCCTCTCAAGACCTAAAATACCACAAGCTTAAAACAACATTAATTTGGAAGGGGTATATAGAACTCCAAGCAATTTTCATTGCTTTTAAGTAAATCTTAAACAACCTTACTTACTGTTCATCCTAAATTCACACATAACTCATTGTCAGCACATGTCACAGTGAGTGATAGGGCAGTTTGCATAAAGGAATCCTTTTACTAGAACTGTTCAGAAGACATATGACAAGGCTTTCAATCAAATTAATCTGTTTCAGGAACTGTTCAACATCTTAAAAGAGAATCTTTCCCATGATTCATGCAGAGGTCTCTCCGTAGTTAAAATGATCATTTGAAGGCCTCCCCATGTTACAAAGAGAGGCCTTTGTAACATCCTTTTGACCAAAGGAAGATCTCCCCATGAACCATGGAGAAGATTCTCTGTATATTGTCCTCTAAAAGTTCTTGAAACAGCTTAATTTTATAATGAAGACAAAGAAACAAACCAGGAAACAAGGCAATAACTAGTTCACAATAATACTCACTAGATCAACCGAACAATCCATGTATCAAAAAGAAGGCACCTGAGTTACAAGAAACATTACCAAGGATGGGCATATGGAAGTGTACAGTGAACCCATGCCATAAACAACAGCATCCACTAGAGAAAGTTGATCCACCACAGTAGGGTTCACAGCTGGAAAGACCTGCCACATGATTCGGTTTGCTTATTTGGTGCCAATATCTAGAGCTTCATCAATGCCACAATAAGTTTATCCTGAAATTATCTGCAACTTTTCAATCGAACGTTGAAGTTAACTGGAAACTTTTCTCTGCGAACCTCATGAAAAACGTTGTTGCCTTCACTAGAAATATAGAAAATGCGCTTTATAGGTGATGGCAACGGCGATGATGCCTGCATTTTACACATTGGGCGAATATAAGTCTCAACAACACAAAATAGAGGTCGTCTTCTGCGGGTGCGTGTAGGTGTACAGGGGCTGTGATTGGCCCAGGAATTCCAAGACCTACTCACTGCCCAAAATAGGGGCATCTTTTGCACTGCACACTCACGAAGTGTGCGCCCGCAACTGCATTCCCCCACAAAATAGGTCTAGTTTATGCTATAGATGATACTGTAGAGTCTCTTTCTCCAGGCTTGATACTATGAAGACCCCGCAGATGAAGACCCCCAATGTGCTCATCAAAGACCCTCAATAAATCACAAACCATTTGGACCGGAGCGAGTAGGGTTTATGAAAAGCTCGGAACAGAAGCTAGTCCGTGCAGGCTATCCCGCTTAGATTCTATCGGAAATTTTTTAAAAGCAGGTGTCTCTAGGGTTCGATCTCATTTACCATTGGATTTTATAAATACGTCGGATAAGAGCGATACCCTATATTTTGAGGATGCACCATACCTTGATTACTGATGTTCTGCACTTAGCATTCTTCACTGTTGGATGAGAAATTGCATTCTGGCCTTTGATGAGCGTTCCGTCCTGCAATATTGTGAATCACCCTATGCCTGAAACTCTGCAGATAATACCTTGGGGGTGGAACTTTGTCAACTTGATACAACTAGAAGAATTGAGAAGATGGAAACAGATGGAACCTCAAGGTCTCATATATGAGGCTGTGTCTATGTTCTTTTTAAGCAGTAAAAGAACAGGTAGGATGAACAAACCTGTAATTCGCAACCTAAAGTCAGCCGATCATTTGTGCAGATTGCTGGAAGCACTGAGCTGTGCGTTGGGATATGAGAGACTCGCGAATACAGGAATATTGCTGCATCCAGTGATTGGAAAAAAATTCGAGCTCCAGCAAAGAAAAAATTCCCTATACTGGAGAGATATAAGCAATGCAGAACCAAATATGAAAATTAGCCAGAGAATCGCATTCAAGACACAGACTCCATAAAACTGTTCCAAACAACTAAAATAAAACCTTCGGACATGTACGATTCATCAGTTCACAAGAATTTGCCTTCACATCCATGAAATGAAGGTAACGATTGCCTACCTTCCGTTTCTAAACGAAAACTTGTCGGCCGAATGCCGAAGAATCTGTACCCGCCACCAGGCCACCACAAGTTTGTGAATTTGCCAGTTTCACTCTAAGTATCCGAAGAATCCACTAGAAATTCAAGACTACATCAAATCCTCAAAAGGCTACTTAACGTTACCCCTAAGCGCCCCGAAGTTCATATTCTGGGTTATGAACAGAATGCTTCAGGGTGATATCTCGTCCATATAACTCATTCATCAGAATTAATGCTTGAATCTTTCCAAAAATACTCTTTTATGACCAATTTGATGAAATTGAGCTAAATAATAGATTTGTACGAAGATATAAGCAAAAATATGCAATAATTCAAGAATGATTTGGCGTTAGACAGGTTAAAGAGCCATATACGAGGGATGGACAAGGAGATACGAAAGCTAACAAAAATTTATAACAAGGATACTTTCATTGCTCAAATGATCCTGATAAACTAGAAGCACATTCTTTGAACTGCTAGAACATACGTCGAAAAATTAAGCTTCACCGACGAAAGCAACGATCCTGTACAGCTAAACAATTGGAGGCTTCGCATAGTCAAATTACCTGGCACTGGAAGTGAACAAGAAATGCTCGAATTGTTTCCCTGTATGGACCGGAGACATCATCCCAAAGTTGATGCTCGCCTTCCACAATTTCATACCTGATCGATTGGTCACAGATAGCGCACATTGGAGATCTCAACCGACATCAATACTCTACCCTTGCCTAGCCTCGTTAATCAGAAAGGAATAAAAACTGGTCATTCCACAACAACAATCACCTGAACGATCAACAAGTCCTTAAGGCATGCGTTTGGTATCAAGCCAAGCTATTACTGGCCTGTACTTACCATGGCAACGGAGCCCAACTCGGATAATAATACAGCTAGTTATGTTTACGAAAATCCACAAAACAAAGATTGATTGAGTTTCTAGGCAAGTAAAAAACACTTAATCGCACTAAGGTGTGATCTCCTACCACTCAGCTTTAGCTTCTGATTCCTCCTGCGACAACCGGTGTCCAAGCAGCCGCTTCACGGCCAAGGCCTCCATGGAGCTATCACTCGAGAGCCTCAAACATCGGGACCGTATGTCTCCAACCGCAGGACCTCCTGAGATCAATCCATTCATTCAGTGCAATGTCAAAGGTTAAACGCTACGACAGCTATGGCAGTTAAATTTCAAGCCATCCATTCTCGCGGTTTGCAATTCAATCTCCACAGTATAAAATTTCTTCAATCCAATAGCCTTACCTCGACAACCCTACATCACAATACCACCAGTAACAATTTCCATCTCTTAAACCCTCGAGCCAGTTCCTTGTCCCTGCGAATTGGCAAAATTAGGGTAAGAGAGCGCACCAAGCACCCGCACAATCTCCGCCGTGCTCCCGCCGTCGTCTGAAACGGGAAGCACATGCGCGACGCGTGTTGTTAGCTTCTTCAGCTCCTCGACCACGCCATTGAATGCCGTCCCACCTGCATTGCAGAATCAGCGCCACTCTATTTTTCAACTGTGCGCTACAAGAACCACAAATTCACTCCCGCATTGAACAATTCCTTTAAACAGCAACAATCTCCAAGTGTACACATCCCTAGGTTACCGGAGAACAAAATATACTCGTTCTCCAGCTTTCAACAATTTGAACGCATTTAAATCATTGCATGTCTGCCTACTTACAGATTCAGAACAGAGATCTTCAAAAACAGAATCCGAGAAAACGCAGTGCAAGGCGATCAGAAACGCGATTGTCCAACTGCGAGAACGCAAATGTTACATTTTGGTATCCAAGTTACGCACCTGAGAAGACGAGCATGGACGGCCCGCGGACCTGCACATCCACATGCACCTCAGACTGGTCCACAAGGCCGGAAATATCCCCATAGCGCACCGTATTATTGCCCTCATACCGCAACGCCGTCATCGCTACCGCCGCCCCGACCTCCCTCATTTCGTCGTCAGTCGCACACGACCGCCATTGCGGCTTCCCCGGGCTCCTCCTCTTTTGATTCTCCACCGAAGCAGCAAAAGCGGAGGCAGGTAGAGGAAAGCTCGGGCAGTGGGAGTGCAGCAAGAGGGAGCTATGGCGGACGATCATTGCGAACATGTCCACTCATCGCCTAACACCTCCCAAGCTCTCCCTCGTTTTACTCACGCCCCTTTACCCTTTTACCCCAGTTCTCTCACACCAAAGCGCTTGGCATCCATCGGCATCCCCACCCTTTCGTGCCAATCAGGGGAACCATTTCACAAGCAAATTTCATGAAATTGTGCGCCAAAACTCACCTCGTCGTGGCTGTCTGTGCGTCGGAGCGGCATGATGCTTGAGTGGTTGCAGTGACGGCGGAATGGGGATAGCTGGCTAATTGGAATTGTGAAGAGGAGTGTAATACATTGTTGGAGGCGGCGTGAAGTGGGAGCGACGAATCTAGGCGAGACTGGACTTAGAGGTGGAGGATTCGCGAGCGAGGATCGAGAGCGTGCTGGAATTTCGTGCGTGAGGAGCGTAGGCACTACTTCAGGTTGAGTCGCAAGTACGTGCCAAGACGAAAGGTCCATCGGATCTAAATTCTACGGAGTAATTCCACTGAAATCACCACCTTCTCGAGTTCGAATAAAGTGCTGCTAGGCACACTTCGTTTTTAACCCCTACATGTCCAAGGCCTTTTTTGAGCATCTAAGAGAATTTACTCTCAATTGAACAAAAAGCCAACATTTTGATAAATTGTATCAATTTTATTTGAATTGTAACCATACAAATTCAAACTAGACATGTTAGAGATCACATAGGAAAAGAAAACACAACAATATCACTTATGGATTGAAAGATTATAATGTTTAATCATGAGAGTGTTAAAATTGCAAAAGTAATTTGAAGTCTTTCAATCCTCTTTGCACATGCCAAAACTAAAAAGTTGGTCACCAAAAAATATGAAGATAAAGGGCCTAATTCATGCATAACTCCAATCAATTTATAGCTTCTCAAAATCTACTCTACAATTTTTTTAAATGAATTTCTAATGTGATTTTTTCTCCAAAATTTAGGGTATTTGAGGCTCATTTCCAAGAGCCCTCAACACTACGGAAAGTCAAGATTGCAATGGACACCTTTGCACAAAATCTTTAATAGAAAAATCATGATCAATCATTTTCAAAACTGGATTTTTTATGCTAAAACTAGACTTCAAAAAGATTTTTTCAAATATACAAACTACTAAAAATAGAAATTTGATTAGGTTTTATTTAACTTCAAAGTATTGTCAACACCAAAATTCGGTGCCTCAAGCATTTAGGGGTTAATATTCCGGTACATTGAACTTACAATTTTAGACTTTTACTCTAAAATTTTGGGAGGATGCACATCATTGATTTCTCGACTACATTTGGTGGTCCCTCTTAACTCCCCAATATGGAGGGTGCCCCCCTAGGCATGGTAGGTGGTCAATTGCTATCAATTTCAATTATACATTCTCCCTTAGTATTCAACAAGAGATCCCTTGCTTTCTTAGTTTGAACCACAATTAAGAATGTTGCTTGTACTTTAAGAAAATAACTAAAGGATACGACGACTACCACCACTACCACCACTACCACCACCACCATTGTAAATGAAGAATCTATTAGGATTAATTCAACTAGCCATGCCTTTAGGACATTGGTTGATGAGATGACTATTGTGCCTCCTTTTGGAGGTAGACTCTATATGAACTAATAATCAGTAGGTCTTTGAAGTGAACTTTTCATATTTTTTGCTTCTTGTCAATCTTTGGTTAAAATCTATTAAGCTCAAAATGAAAAGTTTAACTTCTTTGTTTAATTTCTACTTTAGAAAACAAAACAATTTCTTAAATTGACTAATTGTATTTATAAAATATACTTTACAAACACACAACTCCCAACTAATTCCATCCTTCTATATCCATCATTCCTATGATTGGTATGAGAGAGGTTAAATAATCCATATGATCCAAAAATGATTTGATTTCAATAGGCAAAATGTTGAAAATTTGTATATGTAACTACATTTAAGTATTCAAAAAATTTGTAATAGTTTTGTTTTCTATTTCTTAAATCTAGAATTTTGAATATTAGTGAATTGTAAATTACACTAGGAAGTTTGCAATTGCAATAATTCTTTCAATTTTTTAATTCTTTCAATTCTTTCAATTTTTCGATCTATTAATAGTAATAAATCTCATACTTAAAAAGTCAATGAAATCAATCACCAACAATGACATCTACTAAAGTAGCACCACCTAATTGCAATACCTTCTAGTCTCTTGACACCTATTAACCCTTGAACGTTGACACAGACGCCAAACGTTCGATGGATGACAAGGAATCTTTGAGTGTAGGATGAAAGTGCAACTATTCATCCTTGACATTGGGTTTGGAAAGGAAATATCTCCTACAGTACTTTGACTTCCAATAGGTGCTTTTGCTATTTCTTTGACCAATGATTGACACGGTAATACAAAACTTAAGGATGATTTTGAGCATCACCCCTTTGACGTTCAAGGGTTAATTGGCCTAGAATAAACACTTCCATTATTCAAAACTACAACTTTTCAAAATCAACTAATGAGAACTAAAAAGTTTTTTGAAGCAACTAATGAAAGTTGAGACATTTCATGCTTCAAGGGTATTCATTCAAGGTGAGTCTATCGATAATCATAGCCTATCTTCTATTTTCAACTTTGAAAATTTGTACAATATTAATATTTGTTACATTTCTCTTGAGTTTGCTAATAGCCTCATCAAATTCTTTAGGTCATTTGACCTTTGAAGGAGTAGGAATAAGAAAAAAGTTGCTTTTAGGTGTCTTATTCTGATTCTTGAATGGCAAAGATTTGTCTTGAAAATTTAAGAGCTACTACAATTGTATATCACTATACATTAGTTGAAGCTCCTAGGATGAATGCTTATTATCTTCCCCGTTGGATTTTAATCATTCCCTTGTTCCGAAACCAGTGGGTTTTTTCATCATTTTGGAGAAGGAGCCAATTGTTTCTTCAATACTCATGTCATACTTGGGTGATACTTGGTGATATCTATATGAAACCTAGGTGATACCTATATAAAATTTGGCTAATGGTCTTTAAATACAAGAGTAATCTAGCTGTTTTGACCCCCAAAAATGAAAGTTTCCTTTAAAAAAATAGCCAAACATGTTTTGGCTGTAGCCAAGTGGCGAAAAATTGTGCATAAAAAAAACACTAGCTGAAACATTAACAGAATTAGGTACACATTTGAGATTTGCCTAATATTCCCAGGCCCAATGGGCCATAATCTTGAGACAAGCCTAATAGAATGGCCACACAAACTGACTCTCACTACGCCATTTAGTGCAGTTGCAGTGGACGAAAACTGTGCAATAAATTCACCACAACAACGTGAATCTCCAAAACAAACACCAAGAATATCATATCATGTGAAATTTTAATTGGGAAAGGTAAAGCTACAGTTGTAGAGATATTGAGCACGTTATTCCAGGGATATTTCCAACCTTCTCATGGGTGCTAAAATAGCACCAATCTACTGTACCGTACAAAGAAACAATGATCAGCGTACAAGCCTGAAGTCAACAAGCACTAAGGCACCATTGTGCATATATGCTAACCACTCCACTGCAAGGCAAACTTCCAGGACTCGGTCATCCTTGGTTATGGAAGGCAGGGAAGCTCAACAACATCGAAGGAGAAAATTGAGACATGGTCACAAATGACAGAAGCAAACTTCACTGGTCTGCCCTCAATCGATTGCTCCAACGCCCGTACTTGAGATCGACATGGTGGACGACCACTACATGCACAAAGCCAAAGGAACGGCATAAGACATAGAGCAAACACACTAAGCAAACGAGAGAGAGAAAACTAAAGTCAAAGGGATATGATCTTGATACCTTGAGGTGCACAAGCTGAAACACGGAAACCCAGGGTTGGATTTCTTAAACCGTGCGTTTGGAAGATATATATCATACATTAGCGTCAGTTTTGAAGAGCAGCTTTCACTAGCTTGCATCTCACTGGATGTCGAAACCTTCCCTAATACTTGGGATGATGATATAGCTGAAACCTCTGTATAATCACAAATTCAGTAGAAGTTCAGTTATCTCAAAAGTGATCAAGAACATGTTAACCCATATGCCTGAATGTGGCCGGCTCCAATATGCATAGAAGCTGAAATAAGCCATTCAGCAAGGCTCAAGGAAAATAAGGAGAAGTGCCAAAAGAAAAAAAAGAAATCATGCCTTACATTTGTTAACAATAGAAATAAGTTTGGAAATTAACCCCTAAAGGACCAATGTACGCAGGAAATCTTGAGTAGTTGCGCACGATGGTCAAATGTTCACAAAATTTTGACACAATCTGTGAACATGTACACCTTGATGGGAGTATAGTTTTTTTCCAATTGAGTGCCCGGAACAAAAGTTATGCTGCCCTGAATTTTTTTGACAATTTTTGAAAATAATTTAAAAGTAGAAATATGTTTTGGAACGAATATTAGCTTCCAAAGCGAATTTTCTATTTTAAAATTAGGGGTCAAAAAGAAACATCAAAAAACCATTTGCCTGAACCATCAGAACGAGTAAAGTCATCTGCCGAAACTCCAAAAGCCTATTGCAAATCGAACGTACCAGTCGCAGTTTCAGAGTTGGATGCAATTTCTGATTCAACCTTCGAAGAACAGACTTCTGTTGAAGTTCCACAAACTTGGTCATTATGCTGTGCACCACCAGATACTTTCACATCAGCAAATTGGCCGCTTAGGTTTTCCAGTTGTGCAGTCAACATCGGAGGTCGCTTCTTCGGTGAAGTCCACGGCACATTTTGGCGCCCCACTGTGTAGCCTAATTTTCTCAGATAAATATAGACTTGGTAGTTGTCCCAGGAGCAGCCATATGAAGGTGACGATACCAAACTGTAAGCTTCAAGTAGAGGTATCATCCTTTCTCCTTCTAGCAATACAAGGCTCCCTTGCTCTATCATGAACCTGCAAAACCTAACTTGTATCAACTCATGAAACAGGAATTTAATGTTGGCAATATCAACATGCTAACACTATGAAAGCTTCTCTGAGACTGAAAGCTGAGCAAAAACACTACAGTACTGAAATAAGGAATTGTAAAGCAATAGATTAACTCACGCAATCTCCTCAATGAAGGCAAAGTGTTGGCTGCCTCTTGTAAACCCAGTCACAATCCAAGCCTTCCCTTTCTTCACTACCACCTCTGCTGTCCCTCTAGCAGCATCCCACTGAGCCACTGACATGTCCTTCCTGAAAGCCCAAATACCAAATGATATCAATGTCACCAGAATCGAGGCTCCAATCAAACAGTAAAATGAAGAATCCTGAATTCAGTTACATACCGAGGACGGAGCCTTGTGTCAACTGGGCCTCCATAGTGGAGCAAAGCATCAAAAGCATCATCATCGTCGGATAGCTCGCTCCTCCCACTTTCATCATCACTGCTGTAAGAACTACCAGCACGTCCCATCTCGTAAAGATTACTCGAGATGAGAAACTAGCCTAATCCTCACGGAGGTCAACAGTGATGTGAGTGCTCGAGCAATGAGTTGGTACGGGAAGCAGCAGAGCAGATCCACGACCTCGCTCCGTTCTAGAAATTCCGGATTACATGCCAGTACTTGACACACGTCGAGAGCCCATCCCACCACCTCCAACAGGGCAGCCACATTGAACACCATTCCCAACTCATATAAATTTCTTAGCTACCCGCCCCTCCTGATTCCTCAAACTTGTAAACTCCACTTTGGGTGCGAGCTTGGGTGCGAGCAGTGACTGCCCCTTTTAAGTGCATAGCCACATTGAACACCATTCGCAACTCATATAAATTTCTTAGCTACCCACCGCTCCTGATTCCTCGATCCTATAAACTCCACTTTGGGTGCAAGTTTGTGGCTGGCTCTTTTGAGTGCATAGTGACGAACTGCTTCAAAAACAGTGAAAACCCAAAATCAATTTTTATTTAAATCATATGCTGAGAAGAACAACTCCAAGGTAATGTTGACAGTCTTCCTAAACCTAACAAATTGCTAAGAAACTTGAATCAGACTATTACATATCAATACATTTACAATTTCATCTACGCCAACATCCTTGAGGCTCCTCAAGTCTACAGTAAGATGAGAGCAAAATATCAGTAACACGATATGAAATGACCAATTCATTCCTGAAACTGATAGAATTCAGGTAGAGACAAATTTTATTTCATATCTCCTGGATCAGTGAAGAACACAGTATGTGTTAGTCCAAAAATCAACAATGAACAGGAGACCCAATCTGGGCCTATTTAGAGTTAAGAATTCATAAAAGAAGAAGTAAACGCGTACCCCAAGCTACTATGCACTCCTCGCTCGTTGCACTTGCTTGATTCAAGCTACTGGCACTCAATACACAGGCAAGTCCATGATATGGTTCCGGCAAATCGCACAATTGTCCACCACATTATCTGCAAATCGCAAGGTCCAGGGTAAGACTTCAATCAACCATAGGATCACATGTAAAACCCTAAAAACAGGCAATTGAACAATGCCACAAGAATTGGATTTCTCGACCAAACACACCCAAGCCCAGAGCGCCACAGCATTCCGCTTCTTCATCTCGAAACGCTTAGAACGCTTTGAGACGGCCCTGGAGCTCGCACCGGCACTGGAACCCTCGCCAGACGGGCCTATTTACTAAACCCTAAACGCACAACCTATTTACTAAACCCTAAAGGAACACATGCGAACTATTAACCACGGGATCATATGCGATTCACACAAACCTATTCACCAAACCCTACATCATTGCGAAAACACTGGAACACCATCCAATTCACTTAGACAGCTTCACGGCCTAGCTCTTGTCACAGCGGATACCAAACCGAAGCATTAAACCAAACCGAAGTATTAAAACACTGTACATGGTTTATCACAGAAATCACTGAGATGTTAAACACGCGATCACGCAACCTGTAACAACAGCCCTAAAGGAACGCACAACCTACAGGAACGCACAACCCTATTTACTAAACCCTAAAGGAACGCCAGAAGGGGTACCTCAAATTGCCGAATTCTCACACTGAAATTACCTGAAAAAAACCTCAGCTGGATCTTGCCGAAGCAGCACCACTCCCAAGCTCTTTCTCTCAGATAGCAACACAATTTTTCTCGAGCTCCAGGTCCGATTCAAGTGTGGCGCGCTAATCTCGTGACCCTCATCAACGGCTATATTACAGAAGGTGATATTACGGAGGTCGGTGCAGCCCAAGAGCGTAGAAGGCGAAATTAGGGTTTACGGCTCCTCTGTTCTCGTTGTGTGCCTTTCTTTTGCGAATTGTTGCACAGGGACGGAGTTACAGAGCCGGGATTTCGCACGGAGACATGCATCTGACGTTGGAATTCGGGTATACAAAATCAATATGTTCAATTCTGCTATTGGATTTAAGGGCCAATTCTCGATCGATGTTTCTGGAATTAGGGTTTCCAGAAGCTGTGAAATTGGTTGATCTGTGTTTCTGTGAGTGCTTGCTGATGGTGAATGCATTACAGAGGCGGGCTGGAGCTTCTATTTGGATCGAAGAAAAAGCATGAAGTCGATGTTGTCCCCACTGATGGTCTGAAGGAGGTATTGCAATCCTGGAAGAGATTTTTTAAAATCAACTTCTCCCTATAATATAATTCAGCAAGGCAATTTCCGCATCAATTTTTCTTTTGCTACTTGTTTTGTACACTTCTCTTTCGCCTCGTTATTTACTATTTGGAATCTTATTTGGACTGTTATAGCTTTTTTTTCCGAGTAGATTGTTTCCATTTACGGTCACTTCGCCTGTCTGCTACGAAAGGCAATTGCAGTATACGCTACTAAACCTGATTCAAGGTATTAGGGTTTAGTGTCGCGCTTAATTCGATTATCATGAATTATTGTTAGTTTGTTTGTGCCAGGTGACGATCGAGTCTCTTCTTTCTTGGATCAAGGATAACCTAATTAAGGAAAGGCCAGAGATGTTTTTCAAAGAGAAATCTGTGTAAGTACTCTTTTCAGATTTCCATGGTCGTGTTATGTCGCAATGCAGTTAGCGAAATTAAGGTTCGAGATCTAAGTTCTAGAAGTATCGTACGAATTCTAGAATATCAGTTACTGAATTAGTCCCGTGAGAGGATGATTAGAACATTCAAAGTACCGTCGGTGGTTTTCGAAAGCAGATTAGGCTTTTGGTCTCAAGATTGGAATGAATTCTCTTCATGACGCAGTTGTGCTTGTTCCCCTTTACAAAAGGCAGAGGATACTTGAATGGGAATGGGGATGTCTACTATCACATACAGTGGTCTGGAACCTCCCACTTTAAATTCACTAAACAGTGTTGATTCTTGTACCCAGAGGTCTCTCCATAGCTTTATACATCTCCAATAAATCACTCATGCTTGTGTTACAATGAAAGTGATGCAAATAATATCCTCTACCTCTAATATCTGTTTTTTCAAAACTTGGTGCACTTTATGCAGGCGTCCAGGTGTGCTTGTATTGGTGAATGACAGCGACTGGGAACTTTGTGGTCGACTTGAGACGGTGCTGGAAGATAACGATGAAGTCATGTTTATTTCTACCTTACATGGCGGCTGATCTTACTTCTGCAGCTAGAAAGTAGGGTTGATCAAAATAGTTTGTATTTTTAAGAATATCAATCAAAATACGTAGTTTTAAGTGTAATGTAAGCTTTCTCGCTTACATTACAGTTTTTAACTTCGAGGAGGCTATCGTTCAGGTCATGTTTCCATGCGGTGCCTTGCTCTACGCTGATGGATATCCCACATGTAGCGAACAAGCCATTTGTTCAAGTGGTATTTTCATAGTTTCTGTAGTTGAATTGTAAAATTTGGTATCATTCGGAAGTGGGTTACATTGATGATGTTCCACGGAACAGGCAAATTGTTATGGAATGATTTCCATCTGTTCTAAATTCTCAGATTGTGTATAATGGTAATTGTGTGATGATATGGGAATTGATAATTTATCGTAGATGATTAGTGGAATTGAAGAATGCTAATCACGATCCCAAGAGGATTTCAGGGCTTCGCCAACTCCAGATTTTGTTAAAGCATACGCGAATTCTCTTCAGCGGTTGCATATCTAGTTGATATTCAAAGAGGATTAATGTTATTAAAAAAACATCAACTGAGTAACAAAATGCATTGAGAAATTGCTCATAAAAGTAGATACACATTCTCAAAGAAATTTTGACTAATGCTAAACGATGCTTTACTCAATATTACTGATACAACTGAGGTACACCGATCTCAAACAAAACACTAATCCCATTGCAAATGTCAACAAGGCGAAAGCCATTTCGCTCCACCACCTGCTGACGAAAGCAATATGCTTCAAAATTGTGGAAATACCTACTCTACATCTGTTCCGTCTGACGCTCCTTCGCTCCTTCCTTCCCTGCTCTTAACAGAAGTATATACAAACGCAGGCAACCTACAGACCGAATCTCTTGAACAAGTGCACGAAAATCTCATCTCCCGACACCAACTCCTGTGCTACGAACCCCGCAATAGCAATCATAGCCAGACGCCCGTTGTTCAACTCCTTGGTCTGCATGTCCTTCCTCCCAGCAGGGTCAGAGGGCAGCAGTCCCAAGGGGTCGAAGCCCAAGTTGCCAGGCTCGTAGTCGTCTCTCAAGGTGTTGAAATCCTCAGAGCGGGGAGTGGCCCACCCCAGTCCAACTCTGTACGCTTCGCACAAAGCGATGGTGAACAGAAGTGGCTCCCAGAAGACGGCACCTCGGGCTTCTACTTGCTGGAAGTGGTAGATAGCAGGACCTGCGATGGGGAAACTCAGGAAATGTTAATCACAAACTTATGTAATTCTTTACTCTTTCGAAGTGCGTAGCAGTAGCTAAAGCAATGTTATACACATGCACATGCAGAGGGTGCTAAACTAGTATACACTCTTGCTTTTTAAAGAGGTGTAGCAGTTGCTAGAGCAAGATTCTCCACATGCACATGCAGAAGTACTAAACTCTTTTACATTCTTGTCTTCCCACGAGGAGTAGCAAGTGCTAAAGCCAGGTTATCCACATGCGCATGCACAGGCACTAGTCATTATCAATGTAGGCAAAACCTCTTCTCTCAAATAACGAGCCTGAGCACCCAACATTCTCGCTGCAACGTTGTTTGTCAATGATAATCTAGCCAAGTGAGCAATGAGCAAGATATTCTAAAATGCTGTTTAAAAAAGAGCGTAGGAAAGATCTTTTACCAGTGATTTTGCCGTCGAAGTTGTAGAACAAGGCGTAGTCCTGGAGCTGCTCTTGGACAATGAATCCCAGAGACGCAAGCATAGCCACACGGCCATGGACAATCTCCGACTCTCTCCACCGGTTCAACTCCTTGATAGGACGGGGGCTGGATGCAGCGCGGGCCAGCAGATCAGCAGGGTCAAAGATATTCTCAAAAGGAGCCGTCACTCCGGGCATCGTCTTCGCATCTACACACAAACCAAATAGCCATCAGTAAGTACTCTATTCAGATTTCCATTCCCATTCTCTTCTGAGCACTACACCAACTGTGAAACTCGCATTTCACCACAAAATTCCCCATTCTCTTCTACGTAGCACACCAACTGTCAAACTCGCATTTCACCACAAAACCTTCCTATTGTCTTCTACACACTTTCATCACGATGTCATCAACCCATTACATTAAATCACATTACTTGCACCTATCTGATACTGTCAATGTTCAAAGTCTATCAAAGTCTATCAAAGTCTATCAAAGTCTATGTTTCTGTGTACAGAAATGCTGTACACGCCGTTACTTTGAAATGACAGAGCCAAAAGTTTCAAGAATTGAGCTTACAATCGAGCACATTCTGAGGAACCACAGTCGGGTCCGGCGCAACCTTGTCCACCACAGCGTTCACACGCACCACCGACCGTCTTCCAGCCTGAACTGGGCCATGTGCAACCGACGAGAAGAGCTTGGCACCCGAGATACAACTCACAGAAGACATAGCGGCCGCCATACTTACTTACTCCTGATCACCACCCACCCTTCAATATCCAATACTCACACAAAAGCGGGAAAGATTCAATTCCGTCAAGCAATTGGCGTCACAGAGACAAGTGGAAAAGCTGAAACTACTATGAGCAACAGCCCGAGTCCAATGTCGTTTATATGATGCCCAGAAGTGAGCCAGGAACAGACATTCTGAACTCTCTCTCTTTCTCTCTTTCTCTTTTTGCTTCTGGGATGTGTCATGCTAATGCAGTCCTGTAGCAGAGCCCGAATGGTGCGATGACAGGTGCTGGAAGAGCGTCCAAGGCTCTTGGGGACACTGTCTGGACCTCCCGTTCGGAGGAGAAGGCCTCGTGGGATGATCGGGGCTGCTGGTTTGGTGGGTGAGAATGTGGGGTGGGGATGGGGAGGCAGCATGGCCACCCTCTTGCTGGGAGGATTTGGATTTGGAGATCGACCCAGACTAATTTGGGGAGACGGAGGAATATCTACGAAATATCTACGGAATATCTACGGAATATCTCAGGATCGAAAGATCTGAGGTTGCATGCGGAACTTCCGAAGAAATCTATGGAAGAGCTAGGTTTGCAGTAGGAGTCAATAAATCTACGTAATGTGTAAGCTTAATGTCTCAGTTTGCATGGAAGGAAAGGGTGAAGAAAATGTCTTATTATTAATAAATACTTTTTCTTAACTTTCAGCAACTCTTCAAATAATCTTATTATTAGAGGTTGAACTGGTTTTCTTCATTGTATAGGAAAGTAATAGTCGTGACTTTCAATGAACTCATCACTTTTTGTAGTGTCCCTTGCTTTACTATACAAAAAAAAATTCAATTTTTTTCTTCTATACTCTGCAATAAAAATTGGAATGGTACAAATCGGCAATTTGTAAATGAACTAGACCTTATTAGTGCACAACCCCAAACACTTCAATAACTATTTGATGTATAGCTAAGGTAGATATTTATATAGTGTGCAATGTCGATTTACTAGTATCAATGGGTCCCCTTAAAACCCCTATCCAGTGTACCTGAGTTGGCATGAATAAAGTTTGAATAAATTTATGTGATATTTGAGTTTGCCGGCATGAAGCAAGTTTGAAGAAATCTATGCCCAATATCTGAATTTGCATGAAGAAATTTATTGTAGCTTTTTCCTGTCATAGGTTGGATTGATTTAACCGCCTTGTTCAGTCCAGCTCTATGGCCACTCAGTTAAAAGGTTTTATTTTGGCCATTTAAATTGCATGCAAGTTTCAATTTTATATTGATATTAAATGACATTATTTACAATATCCGTGTTTTGTTTTTGTTTTTTTTAAGCAAATGGATAATTCCCATTGAAGTATCTGTGTTTCCTTATTAGTGTGGCAATCTGAATTAGCTTGGTGAAAAACATGGATTTCGCTTTTAATTTTTATAAGAAATAATGATAATTAATAGGTAAATGTAAAAAAGAAAAGATCTAGTTAATTTGGAATTTATTATTATTATTTATGGAACAAGTACTTATGAAGAATAGTGTGAAAGATTTTGAAGTAATACATCAATTGTTATATTTTATAAACTTTTATCTATGAACTTCAAGTCAAATTACCACTATTAACTAAGGTAACTGACTTATTTCCTTAGTCTTTATATAATTGTCTAATATTTTATTGTCAGTTTTAGTATGTGAAAAAAATTGTATCTATAAATGATTCATTTTTTAAATTAGTGGAAAAATAAAACTATTGTGATTTTTTGGGATGATTTTAAAATATATCTATTGATCATAATATAGATTAGAACAACTTGAACTTTTATCAAAAATGAAGGTAACAAATGTTGAGAAATAATAAAATCTTAATTAGCTTTTTAAATTTAAAAACAATAAATGGAAATGGAAAAGACATGCAATATAATTATGTAATAATTTAGATTTGAACATACAGAGTTTGCTATTGCAACAACCTCATATTGAATTTTTTGGAATATTCCAAAAAGTTTGAAATATGGCCCCCCAAAACTTATCAAGCTTCACCTAGGCCGGTCAAAGTAAGACAATCTAATTTCAACCCTACAACTAAGACCATCCTTGTCTAGATTCTTGCCTAAAACCTTCTAAGTATGAAAATTAAAGGTCAAATTTTGAGTACATCCATTATGAATACTTTGGAATTTTATAATTTACTTGCACGGTATTCAAAAAATACAAGCTAAGAGACATGCAAATGCCAATAGGGCCCACTAAAAGTTTATAAAAAGTTTAGAGGGGAAAATACATATATTTAGATACTTAAAGATTAAAAATGACACATTTATAATTATTTATTTTCCATCAACTTAAATTATATGTATACATGGAACAAATATAATTCACAAGTATTTATGGCAAATGCATGGTAAGATCAATCAATCATAGACAAAGATTCAATAACACTAATTTTTAAATCCAATTTTAAAAATATATGACATTACATAGAAAAATGAAAAATGAAATGATTCTTGTGTACAAATCACCTACTGTACCATAACCCAAATATCAAGGTCAATAAAAAATAATACTAAAAAGCAATGCAAAATTTTTAGGAAAATTGTTTTTCAAATTATTATTTTTTGGATGGAAAAATAGGGATTTTAAGGAATATTCCTATGTTTAGCATCTACCGAATTTGATTTTCCAACTTTAATTAAATATTTGGCATGAAATATTGGTCTTAATAACTAGGCCTAATACATTGATGTGCTAAAGCATGTTTCTAAAGGCATATGTAGCCACTAGCTTGGTGCAAATATAGGCCTTTGGCCCCTACTCATGTCATGTAGCTTGGTACACCAAGACATCCTTTCTACTTATGTTAAAACATATGGTTGATAAAAACACAAAAATCTAGCATTGAGAAGATGCATTACAAAAAATCTAAACCCTACAAATGGCTATTAGTTTTGCACCCCTTTGTGCAATTTCGGTGCAATTAGAGAAATTTATTTTGTAGATCTGATGTGGCACTACTAGTGCCACATCAGTGCCACGTCAAACTGACAATTTTTTAATTTTTTTTTGTATTTAAAAAAATAGAGAGAGAGAGGAATTTTTTTTTTTGTACTTGCATTGATATAATATTATAAGATTAGAGGTTCATTAAGCATCCATTAAGGTTAAACTCTTTAAAATATTTTTTAGTAAGTTTTCCTTGAAAGACAAGTGGAATTGGCAACTAACCCAAGTCATTTCATATATTTTGGAGCTTTGTAGAATTAGTTATTTAATTTTGAAGTTGAAATGCAATGGTCACTAAAAGCATTTACTTCTTGAAATGTATACTATTCTTACATTATTGGTGCAATGGAAAAACAAAATGTACCTTTGCATTAGAAGACATTTTTATAGTCTGAGTGTTGTTTTCGAACATGAATGTTGTTTTAGCAAGATGTTTGCACTTATTGGTGTCTTGAGACAATTTTTCTACTGATTTCCTTTTGAATTATTGGACATGAGTGGTCCAATGTTGTTCTCAAAATTGAAGTGGGTTGATCGAAGGATAATATGGTGAGGCCCAAAGTGGTTGATGGATGACTTCATTGTTCACTACAGAAGCAAAGAATGCACCTATTGATCCTATAATCAAAGCAATTTTGGTGACTACCTTGGTCGTGAAGAGTTGCATCCTTCAAGTTAAAAATCATTCTACCTAATAGTCTCACATTTACTTAGTTCAACTCATGTCTACAAGGTCTTTTTTTGTAATTTTTGAGAAAGTGCTAGGATGGCAATTACTGAAAATATGATGAAGCATTGTATTTCTATATTCATCCATCTTTGGGACCATAAAACACTTTTCAATTATACTCATGCACTTTTCCATCCAAGTTTGATGACTTCATCCACATTTTAAATAGAAATGAAAAAAAATTGGCTAATAGAGACTAATTTTATTTGACAAAAAGTAGAGATTTATTTTGAAATGGTGCAATGATGGTGCCAAAAAAGAGGGTCTAATGTCTACCTCCTAGCCATAGTAGTAAGCATGCCTAGCTAATCAAAGTGGAGGTAAAAATCAGTTGAATCCAAAATTTAACCTATTCTACAACTTGTCAATTGTTTGGTCCAATCTCGGCAAAATGTGGTACTTACATTTTTTAATGACAAAAAAATCTCTCTATGTGGGGTAGAAGTACTACTATTCATCTTCTAAATTTTGTGTGAAAAGGGAAGGTCTTCTATAGTAGTTTGACTTCCAATGAGTGCTTTTGCATTATTTTAAGCCAACAATTCACATGATATCAAAACAAATGATTTCCACGGTGATCAGCTCATTGTTCAAGGGTTAAACCTTGAGGTAGGAGAGCTTTGGTAGCAGAGGGAACTAATGGGCAATTGGGCATCTAAAGCTTTGATCCAAAAATAAAATATGAATTGACAAGAAACTATATAGTATATAGGAGAAACTATGCATCCAAAAGTGGCTGTGCACAAATCTGGTTTGCCATTAGTTGCTCCCCCTCTCTAAAAAATGAATAGGCCATTGATTTTCTTTTTTTTAAATGTTCCCCCCTCCAAAATGCCATCAATTTCTCAAAATTTCTTAAGCCATTGATCTTTGAGATTTAATCTGAGCCATCCATCCAAATATGAATATAGATACGAAATCAGAATATAGATACAAATATGGTACAAAAATATATATATATATATATATATTTGATATTTGAATATGATACAATACAAATACAATTGTGGATGTAGATACGGATATGATATATAGATATGAGATACGGGATTTTCATTGTCCCATATTGTTTGTCATGTTAACCTTGTTCAAAAAATTACAAGTACAAGGAGGGGGTATGGAGAATTAAGAAATTAATTTTAATTAATAATTTTTAAACCCGGGGGGGGGAGTTAAATATTTTTTAATTAAATAATTAAAATTCAAAGTGCATTATGACAAAAGTGTCACTATGCACCCAGAAGTGGTTGTAACATCCATCCACCCGCTAATGTAGTATGCTCTAAAAGTGCCCACCTTCTTCAAACCGCCCCTATTTTTGGGTGAAGAATGGAGATGGGGTGATCCTTAACCCCTAAAGGACCATTGTCCCCTCAAGGGACAGAATGAATTTTGGGCAAGTTCCTATGATCTCAATTTTTAGTGAAACTTTTTGAAACTTTCTCATAAGATAGGAAATCTTATTAGCTTCGTGGGAATATAGATTTTATTTCAATTGGTGCCCGGGAGCAAAAGTTATGGCATCTTAAACATAATTTTCACGACACCGGGCAAAAAAATAAATCTACAAAAATTTGAAATTAATTTTAAAATTTTAAAATTTTTAAAGATAATATTTTTTTTCTACATGGGAAGCTTTGATTCATTCCATTTGGATAAGTAATGTGAAAGTTATGAACAATCTTGTTTTTTGGGCAATTTGAGCATCTTCTTGAAAAAATAACTTATAGGATTCAATTTTGAACGTAATTTTCACAATTTTTCAAAAAAAATTGTTTGACAAGGTTAAGTTTTCTAGCTAGAACAATCTCACCATTGAGATTATTGTGTTTCAATCCCATCTTAGAGCTATTAACGATTTAGTTTTTCTTTCAATCTTAGACCTACTTCTACTTAACAATTTTTTAAAGAATGAAAATCAACCATAGTTTTTTTGAATTTTTTTTTTCTGGACTTTCAGCTCAATTCTTCAACACAAAAAAAATTTAAATTCAAGGTTCATGGTGCAAAAAAATTCACAAATGGCAATCAAAGTCATCTGAAATTGCAGGCCAGTGTTCAAATTTTTTTCATATTTCAACTTCAAATGCTAATATCTTCCAATCTGTACGGTCAAACTCCATGAAATTTTTACTACATAATCCTTAACTAGTAAAGTACAAGATCCTACGGTTAGATTCTAGAAAAAATGTTTTTTTTTGTCTTTTTGGATGAATGCAGAAGAAATGGCAGTTTTGAGTAGTTTTTGACAGAAAAATGGCCCACTTTGACAATTGAATGCATTAAGGAAGAATTATTTTTCTATTTCTAGAGCCAATCATTGCCTTTGATTTCTGCACATCTCTTTACAAGTTGCAAGTGGACCAATTTTGGGAGACCTATGGTTTCATTCGGAAATAGGTGCCTATGCCCTGAATCTTTGAAAATTTATAAGTAATTAAAAAATGCTTGGAAAAATGCAAAACCACTTGTGTTAAGTTCCACATCCATTTTTCTTTTTGTGAAAATTGATCCAAAAATAATTTTGTCCATGTAAGCCTATGAAAAAGGTAGGCCAATCCTTAAATGGTCACTTTTAGAGCATACTACCTTATGTTGCTGCAAATTCTAAGTGGTTCTTATCAAGACCTCCTATTTAACCCTTTAGTGACCGTGGTTGATTTTGGGGCCGAGCATAGTTTTTGAATACAGATTTAGAAAACGGAAATTTCATCACTACTCCAAGGAAGTAATCCCAGATCAGACCATAGGAATTGATGTTGTAGGCTTTATCCGTGAAAAAAACAAAAAGTGAATATGATCTGACAGTGCAATTTGTTGTGAGTTATCTTCAAAGTGCGATGCATCGGAAGTAGCCTTCAATTGAAGCAGCATAACACATTATTGCCCATAACTTTTGAAACATACCTCCACAATTCATAACTTAGAAGGTATGACTCAAGTCGGCCCTTCTTGTTTTTGGACAAGCACGGCTACCTTGTTACTACACAAAATTCTTTGAAACTGGATTTGCTTGGAGCGCATGTTGAAGCTCTATTTGTGGTACTCTTTGAGTTTTTTCAAATACCCTTTATTGAAGGCAATAAAAGACAAAGAATCCAAAATTTGACCCAAAAGTGGTCAACTGGTGACTAAAGGGTTAAGGAATTGATTCAAATCTTGGCTTAACCCCTAAGTGCTCGAGCAACCATTTTATGGGCGCTGTTCGACTTCGGGTAGAATTTTTGGGTAGAAAAAAAATTCAATTTCTTTTCCTTTTTCTTACGAGATTGGATTCTCTTTCAATATGTATATTCAAAACTAAGATTGCTACGGTCAAACACAAATTATAAGAGATACAAAACAAAGAGTCTAGAATTGGCTAGTGTTGAAAAACTTACCTATTTAAGAAAAGTGTTGATGTTCTCATTACTAGATCTTATGCATTTTTTCACAAATCAATAGAAACCACAATTTTGACCAATCTAAAAGAAATTCAAATGCTAAAGATAGAAATTGTATTTTTGGTGAATTTTTGAAGTTATATCTTCAAAATTCATTTGAAGAGAATCGAAAAATCATTTTAAAATTTTGACCGTACGGACACTTTTTACTTTTCATGCTTCACATAATCTTCTATGATACAAACTTCAAAAAAGTTATAGAACTTATATTTTATAATACATTTGTGTTTTGTTCAAACCCCTTGGGCTTTTAGGGGTTAAGAACCATGAAGGACGTACTTAGTGATGGACCAAGCTTGTGGGTCAACCATTGAAAAATAGTCAATAAAATTCTTTTCCACATCATTGATTGAATGTATGTAAGTTCCTTCCATCCCTTCACTACCTGATTTCATAAAGGCACCTGCACTACGACTACTAAGTGTATGTTAACTGTAATAAGCTTTTCAAAACACCCACTGCATGCCAGCCAGCTCTCCCAGCTAGGGCCAGGCTGAACTGACCCCTTATTGCCCCGTCCAGGGGTTATTGTGAAAAAAAGCCCCCTAATTTTTGTTGTGATTTTTCTAATCTTTCCACCTTCCCTAGTTAATTAGGGGCCATTGATTGCAAATTTTCAGAATTTGCGAATTTTATCATCTGAAAGCAAATTAAAAAATTCCGCATTGTTTTTCCCAGGGGTGAAACGGGGCAACGAGGGGGGTCATTTCACCCTGGCCCTCTCCCAGTTGTTATGGAGTACTTAATCTAGGAAGGATGCCGCGGACAATAAGTGTTTGATGAATGACAAGGAATTCTTCAATGTAGGACAAAACTACAACTATTCATCCTTGGAATTTTTTTGTAGAAAGTGGAGAACATCTACAGTAGCTTGACTTCCAATGAGTACTTTTGGATTTTCTTATTCCAATGACTCTCACGGTTCCACAATGCATGATTTCTAGGGTCACCCCCGTGTCCTTCTTGGTTCATAAGTATGATCGATCTCAGGCAATGGATACTATTGACAGTGTAATCCCAAACAAGCAGCCTCAAAGAAAGTCTTCAAGATAGTCATTGGAGTTTTTGTCACTGGAAACCACTAGAGGGTATAATAACATACATACCTTAACCCCTGAGCACCCAACCTATGTTCACAAAAATCCAAACCTTTCTATACTCATTCCAATTAAACTATCACCTAAAAAAGATCTACACTAATTGACCATACCGATTGATAGTAGAGACATGTCCAAAGATACATGGAGAGGGATGCGTCCTTTGATTGTACCATTGAAAAGATTATAAGAGTCAAACAAGGACATCTTTCAAAAATGGAGAGGCCATATTTTGGCCCCTTGGGCGCTTAAGGGTTAACCCTTAAACGACAAATTGGTCAGTGTGGAAATAAGCTATTTTGTCACCATGTGAATTGTTGAATTAAAAAATGCAATAGCACTCATTGAAAGTCAAACTATTATAGATGACTTTCTTTTTTCACACAAAATGTGGAGGATGAATAATTGCACTTCTCTCCCACATTAAGAGATTCTTTGTCATTCATTAGTCCTCAACATTGTTTATGGGTAAACAGCCATCTCAAATGACCGACACCCCCAAACTTAAGATACTGCCCAAGTTGTCACGCAAATTGGACAAAATTTCAACTTTGTAAATGCCACCCACCAGGCTCCCAGTGACAATAAAGTAGGGTGTTCCCATTCAATCCCTTTGATCAAATTCATGGAATGGTGTTGAATTGTTACTTAGAACAATAATTGTACAATCAATAGAAAAAAAGAAGCAAAATCGTCTTCAGTTCAGTTAAAAGTAAGGTAGTCTGCTCTTAACCCCTCACCGCCCAAGGGGCCCAAAAGTGTCCTCACAAAGTTTTAGGTCCAATTCAAAGTACTGTAAATTAAATAAAACTTATTGGGAAATTTGCGCCTTCTCTTCTAGTTTGTTTGGTAAAGTTTTCAGATCAATCCAAGAGGTAATGATTTTTTGAAAGCCAATCAAAGTTTACAAGTTCAATTTGATTCACCAAAGTGCAATTCATGGTTGCAACTTCGGGGGCTTGTATCTCCTTCATCCAATGTTCGATTTCAATAAAAAAAATTGGGTTATATTACTCTTGAAGTCTAATCATTGTGGTAAATTTTTCATGTCAATCCAAATTGTTTTGAATGTTTGGGAGCAATTCAAAATTTAAAATCCTGCCATTCTTGGACTACAGTGAACTTCGGCGGCTTGTATCTTCCTCATACAGTGTCCGTTTCCAATAAAAGTTATTGGGAAAGTTGCGCATACTAGTATAGTTTGTGTGACTAAAATTTCATATCAATCCAAGAAGTTATGAATGACTGAGAAGCATTTTAGTAGAAGGAGGTTCAACCTTGTCTATGTTTTCTGCAACTTTTCTTGCCTATTTTTTGACATTTGCAAGCTATTTTGCAAACACATTGAGTCAATTGAATGATATTTTTTTTCACCAATGTGTTTGTGTGCTGGTTTTGGATCACTTCATAGTTAAAAAAAAATTCATTTGATTAAGTTTAGAAATCAAATTTTGCCTCAGAATGTGTTTTTAGAAAAAAATTCAGTATTCTTTTTCAACACTAAAACATTATAATCTCGCAATCTATGCGGTCAAATGACTTCAAATTTGATAGACATCATTTACAACATGTACACTACAAAATTGTACGGTTAAAATCTCTATAGCTTAGTGACATTTAGATCTATATCACTTCAAAAGCAGTGATGTTTTTGAACCCAAAACGGCCTTGGGCGGTGAGGGGTTAAAGTGACCATTTAAGATCTGATTGTCTTTTCAGAGAAGCTAAAACAATTTTTTGTAAATTTTCGAAGGAAGAAAAAAGAAATTGGCATCTAACCCATGTCGTTTCATATTTTTTGGACCTTTGAGGAATTTAGTTACAAATTTTTTGAAGTTGAGAAGCAATGCGACCACCTCCTTGAAATGTACGACCGATGGTACATTGAAGAAAGAAAAATGTACCTTTATATCATAATTGCTTTTAGAGCATGGGCGCTTATAGAGCATACTACCTTAACCCTTAACCATTTAGTGCCCGTGGTTGATTTGGGGGGTGGGCCTAGTTTTTCAAGAAAATGAATTTTGTGTCCATTCTAAAGATGCAGATCAAACCGTACAAAGTGTTTCCATAAGGGAGATTCTTCAATCTAACAAAAAAATCAAACTCATCCAACAGTACAAATTGCTATATATAAGGTAGGAGGTTCATAAATCAACCTTTTTGAGGCTAAAATTGAATTTTGGGAAGTGAAACATCTTTAGATATTTTTTAGTAAATTTTCCTCAAAAGACAAGTAGAATAGGCATCTAACCCAAGTTGTTTCATATTTTTTCAAGCTTTGTGAAATTAGTTACAAATTTTTGAAGTTCACAAAAAATGGTCATTTGTGGTCATCAAAACGAATACCCTTCTAAAATGTGCAGATTTGGTACATTGAAGAAAGTGAAATGTACCTCTAAATCATGTTTGCTTCTAGAGCCTTGTTGGAGTTTGAGTTGCTTTCCTTAATTCTAAAAAATCATTGACTTGAATGGCCCTTTAGAATTTGCGCTACATAAATACCGATGCATATGTTTACTTTGGGCATTCATGAGATTACAAAGCAACACTTATGCCTTGTCAAGACATCAAGTTACAAAAAAATCTCACAATTTGGTTGATATTTTTTTGTATTTTTGTTGAACACTTCCCATTTGAAGGTCCAGGCCATTTGAGTTTGCAACCTCATAGCTAATTCATCAATGCTCCAATTCTCTTGAAATTGGTTTTGTTTGAAGCACACAAAGACATTCTAATTGCGTTCCTCTTTAAGATTTTTATGATCAAATGTATTTTGAACAATATTAGACCGAGAGTCCAAAAATCAACCAAAAAGTGGTCGACCGGTCACTAAAGGATTAAAGGACGAAGAGGTGACCTTGGAAATCATCACTTCCATTACTATGTGGAGCGTAGTCTTTAGAAATAGCAAAAGCACTCATAGGAAGTCAAACTATTGTAGAAGACCTCCTCTTTTTACAACAAAATTCTGAAGATGAATAATTGCACTTCTGTCCTACTACAAAGATTTTTGTCATCTATTGGACGCCAAACATCCTCCTTAATGTTTAACCCTTTAAGGTCTGGTCGACCACTTTGTGGTCGATTTGGCCACTTTCTCATGTTTTAGACATAGTTCTACTCTGAAGAAAGAGTAAAGGAAACGATTGTGGGGAACTTAAAACCAAATGCATCCTTCAAAAAATTAGCACAATTTGAGTTAGTATGTGAAAAAACTAACATAGGGGTGATTGTAAATATGACAATTAATGTACAAAACCAATCATTGTGAGCTTTGTTTTTTACACAAAACTCATTGTTCTGCCCAAAACTTGTATGCCACCACATTGGTCTAGTTAAATCTATGAAATACATGAAGATTCTCTAGAATATTTTTTCATTCCTTGATTTTGTAACACTATTTTGGCTCCCCCCAAAATCAACCACGGACCTTAAAGGTTTAAGGGTTAAATTGTTTTAGTTGAATCTTATACATAATCAATGTATAACTAGTAGTATGCTAGAACCACCTATTGCCAACCAAAGATCCATACCCAAACATGTAGGGTGCAACTATTTCCAACCAAGGTTGGAATAGGTTTCCAACCAAAGCTTGGAATGTGATTTTTTTTCCTTTGCAAGGTTGGGACTATATTATAAGGCCATGACACATATCCTGATGTAGTAAGCAAGAAAGTAGAAAGTAATGAGCCTGAAAGTAGTTTTTGAATGATCGAAATTGGAAGACTCTATATATTGAGTATGGATTGTAGTCAACTTTTGGCTTTCAAAATTCATAATAATTTGAATTTAAGGAAAAAAATCACAAAAAATTGATAATGCTCCTCACTTCCATCTTTCTATAGGGCAGTAAATTTACATTGCCTTCTACTACTTCAAAACATGTGCGGAATCACTTAAGTGGTCAACTTTGGATTGGTCCTACCATAGTAATCTAAATGACGTGGTAGGTGCCATTTACAATTTGTTATTGGGTACACTAGTATATACATGTGTTATCTTGTGTTAAAGTAGCACCGCCCATAACTGTCAATTTAAGGGTTTGGGACATGATATCTATTAATAGACATTCAACCTCACATTCAACAAATTATTGGACCCTACTAGCAAAAAAAATAAAATTCCAATGCACTTTCAAATGTATTTTTTGGACACTGTGAGTATAAGTTGTGATTGAATTCTTAAAGAGTCCACTGTAGATGCACCTAATACCAACACTAGGGTCTGAGAATATTCAGATGTAGTACATCCTTGTAATCACATCTATTTACTTTGCATCATTTTCCAAGATTTTAGAGGTGATGATTATGGATAGAGTGACACTTATGGGTGTTGCTACCTTATGCTATGATATATCAAGTATTACATTGTGGTTATGAAACCTTTGGCATCTAAATTTATATATTTTTTTAACTTTAATTTTGCACACTTACACTCATATCTGTGTGCAAATGTTTTATTTATCTCAATTACATCGAACCAATCATCAAGGATGGGAGTCATGTAAAAGATTCAAGCGAATTGAGCTAGATGATTGAGAAGTTAAAATTTACACAAAACATCACTATGAAGCACTTTGTTCATTGTCTAAGCTAAGCTCCAAACATGGACTTCATAATGTGAAGTTCTCAGGTCTATGTAATGTAGGGAGCTAGGATGTGCTCTTCAGAAGGTACCAGATTAGACGGTACTCTACTGTACAATCCAACAAGATTTAAGGTAGGAGGTCCATAAACCACTCATTTAAGAGCTGAAGCTGACTTTTGGGGAGGTAGAACTTCTTAAAATATTTTTCAGTAAATTTTCCTTGAAAGGCAAGAGAAATTGGCATCTAACCCAAGTTGTTTCATATTTTTTGAAGCTTTGTAGAATTAGTTATGAATTTCTAAAGTTGCAGAAAAGTGCATTTTTGTGGGCTCTAAAACCGACCACCTCCTCAAATGCACACCACTTGTACATTGGAAAGTGCAAAATGTACCTCTAGAGCCTGATCGGTTTTAGAACCTGCTCCATTTTAGGACCTCCTACCTTAAATGATATATATGCATACACCATCAGGGTTTTTTTTTCTGGCGATTTGGAGCAAAATTGCACCAAAATTTTCACCCTGGCACCAAGCCTATAGGAAAAAATTAGGGGAAAAACACCTAAAGTCGCCTATAGCCCCACGCGGTCTTGGGCTCTGGCGTGATTTCCACTTGAAACAGTCTTCCAGGACGGAGAGGCGTCGCCAGTGCATTCCGCTCAGTCACTTCGCGCACGCCCCCTTCTGCAGCCGCATCAACTCCATAACATCTCCTTCTGTCAATTGAACTCGCCACCTTCTCCCACCTCCTCCCCCTCTTCAAGGCCACTTCCCATGAGTGTTTAATTTGTGTTGTCGCCACCTTGTTGTGTTCTTCAATGTTGCGTAGCCCACTTTGCGATGGATTATCGTTTTGCGTAGCCAATTTTGCAAGGTTGTAGGTGTCTTAGGAGCCAGTTCTTAATTTGCAAGACGTGCTTGAACGCCTTGAAGCCACCATGATTGTCAATTTGTATAGGGTGCGGCTACATTGGCTGTATCTCGGTAGAATTATGTTTTGCCATCAATTGTGCTACTGCGTAGGGCTTAGGGTTCAGGCGCAGCGGCAATTTGCGAGAGCAAGGGAGTCTGTTCACTGTAGAAATTTCGTTGTTTGCAGGGGTTTCCAGCAGTATCCTCCTCTAAATTTGTTGTTGTCTTCGTTTAGGTCACGTTGGTTTAGGTGGTTTAGTTTTGTGGGTTTTGATCTTTCCCGAGGTTTTCCTTCACGGTGTGTGTGGCGAGATTGGTTGTATTGGGCGGTTGAAGGTTTTCTCTTGCGATGGCGGAATTTCCTTCCACTCCCCCGGACATCGGATTCGGAGCAGTAGCGGTGGCAACGCATAAGAAGAATATTGCGAACAAGCGGAAATGAAAACTAGCTCGATTGCAGGAAGAGGCCAAGGCAGCGGAGCGGAAGGCACTTCAGTCAAAGCGGGCTCTGGAGATCGAGGGAAGGAAAAGAGCAAGAACCGGCGCAACAATGCGCACTTACTTCACGTCCAGCCGGAATTCTTTGAATCGCGGCCCATTGCAATCGGGCGACCCACTGCAGTCGACCGACGGTGGCGGCATCGAGGCGACATCATCCCCTGCGGAGTTCACCGAAATGGAGATTGGAACCTCCCAGAGTATTGACACCGAGGTCGTGTTTTTGCGCCCTGCCATTGTTTCCGTGTCCGATGCCGAAGATTTGGACTTAAGCGAAGACGACATGGTTGATTAAGACGATGACCTGTTTATGGATCCGCCGCCTCGTGGCGGAAAGAAGAAGAGCACAAATGCGAAGGGTAAGGGTGTGGCATCGACTGGAACTTCTGCATTCCAAAAATTGAAGAAAAACTATGATTTGCAGCGAAAATTCCACAATGAGTGGGCAACGAAGGAGCCTTGGAGCGAGGGAGTGCTGGGAGAAGACGGTGTAATGCACCTGGTTCGTTGTAGGCCTTGCTCTCTGATTCGTGGAAAACCCATCCACATGGCCCCGAAGTGGGATACGATTTCAAAACACGGCCAACGGGAGATACACAAAAAATGTATGGCCTTGTTTGCAGTTCGTGGTCCTGTGTCTGTAGGAGAGCAGATTCAAGGGTGTAGTACGGCGGAGTCAAAGAGGAAACGAGTCCAATTTGCGACACTCTTCCAGTTGCTCGCAAGCGGGCAGCCAATGACTGAGTTCGAGCCCCGGTTTGAGTTGTACGAGTTCTTGAACGTTCCTGAATTGCCTCGCAAGCACTGGGCTGATGGATCTGGTTGGGTCATGGCGGAGCATCTTTACGACTTCGTGAAGCAGAAGATCATGTCACTTGTGAGCAATGCCGCTTACTTTTCCTTGTCAGCAGACGAGACAAGTGCCTGTGATAACTCGAGTTGGATCACTATTCATGTATACGTCCTTATCAATTGGTGTTGAGTTCCTCTGTTGCTAACGATTCAGAAGCTTGAATCTGATGGTGCTACGTCGAACAACTTGACCGCTATGATCATGAATGCTTTGAGTGTGGGAAGAGGGGTGAGTGACGCTGAAATTGCGGAGAAGTTGTTGTGTTTCGGTGCAAACGGGGTGAGTAGCTTCCAGGGCCTAAAGACAGGGGTGACGGTACAAATCAAAGGTAAGTACGCTCCTTTTGCGACAGGAGTGCATTGCTGTGCCCACCGCCTGAATTTGGCCGCCCAGTCCTTGTCATCCAACACGGTTATGCATTCAGTGGAGGAAGTGTTGTGTACAATTCACAAATATTTCGCACACTCTCCAAAGAAAGTAGCTGAGTTTAGGGCTTTAGCTCAACAGCTTGAGTCCAAAGGACTTAAGATGCTCAAGAACGTAAAGACTCGTTGGATGAGCTGCTTACCTCCAATCCGGAGGTTGCTCGCAGAGTATAGAGGAGTGATTGCGATGATGGTGGCAGATAAGAATGACAGTCAATGGGGTCGGAAAGCACGGGTGAGACTCTACACCTTCTCTTGTTTATTTCTTCTTCTTTACATCATTGCATATTTCATGGTCAGTCATGTGGCATTGCATTTGCTTTGTCGTGTCTTGTTTTGATTTTTTGGTTGTTCCAAATGGTCGTACAAGTAAGAGGGTCAATTTTTTTTACGGAACTTTCACAGTAGGTTCACAGTGCGACATTGACAGTAGTTGTGTGCTTCAGTTTGCAATCCAACAATTCATGCTTAGTTGGTAAGGTACTTGGAAACTTCTCATAGGATTGTAGGTACTATTTGCCTTGCAAAGAAAGTGACAAAATTGAATCACGGCTGTCTAATGCAATTTTTGTGTTTCAGTATGTTTTTAGTATGTTTTGGTGTATTAATTTGTGGACTTATGTTTTTTACAGGCTAATTTAACACTTCTGTTGGACCCTTACGTCTTGCTCGGAATGTTGGGTCTTCTCCCCGTGCTGGAGGCTGTAGACACTCTCATTCAGTGGGCACAGAAGCAAGATGCCTTCATCTGTGATTTCGTGGGAGCCTTGGGCGTATGCCAGAGAAACCTCTTCACTTTTTATCTGAATGATGATACAGCTTTCCGCAAGGATGAATTCCATGCATTTAACCAAGTTGTTCAGTGTTCCCACGAGCAGATTTTGATGAAGTGGGAAGTGAATTTGAACCTGCCTTATGAGAGTTTGTGTTTTGTGGTGGGCGGGGAGACATTGTATGCCCTACATGATGGAAACATGGTGCATCGGGAAAATTATGCTGCAATTATTTCTAAGGTTCAAAGTGACTGCAAAGGTGAGTTCTTTCTTATTTGATTTCGTTTTTTGCAATTGCTTTTTTGAATCTCAAAATGCGGAGATGACGGTGCTTCAATTCTGCTGAAGTATTAATCTTCCATTACTTCAGTTTTTTGCTTCAACTCTTTTGGTGCTTGAGCTCTATACAATATCAGTCTTTCGATACTTGAATTCAGTGCTTTCGTTCTTTCGATGCTTCACTGGTTTCGGTGCTTCAGTTCTGTGAAGTATCAGACTATTAGTCTTGGGTACTTCAATTTTGTGCTTTCATTCTTTTGGTGCCTGACTTTATTCGGTGCTTCAGTTCTACTGTAGTAGGAGTCTTTCAATAATTGCTTTTACTGATTCCCTCTGTGGTCTGGCAGAGGCTGCACGCAAGCTCACAGAGGATATAGCTAGTTGCTTCCCCGACCACAGTTTAATGGACGCTCTGGGAATCGTGTACTCGCAATATTGGCTCCAAGGGGACTGCCAAGTGAGCTTTCGAAAACATTTGCAGATCATCAAAGAGTTTTACGGAGAGCCGAAGTGGCTTGGAGAGGGTAAGGACCGGCGTTGTATCCCTACGGTGTTGGATAAATTTCTCCTAGATACAGAACAACCTCTGTTCAAAATGGCAATGATGGCGAATGCTCGTGCAGCTATGGAGATGCCAGCGCTTACTGCTTCTTCACATCACTTTGTGAACCCCCTCACGAAGCTCTGGAGAGTTCTAGATGCAAACTCCTCACTGGGCAAAAAATTTGGAAAGTATGTAAAACTTGCCCAGATTGCTATGATCCACGTCTTGGGCAGCGTGGAAGACGAACGCACTTTCTCAGCGTTGAATTTCCTCAAGGATAAGCTACGTAATCGCCTTGATCAACATCTTGGAGTTGTTGTGGGCATGCATGCCCAAAGTGTTTATAGCTTAAAAAATTTCCTTTATGATGACTGCTTTAAGCAGTGGGTATTGGCTACTGAGCGGCAGCGCTATGCAGTGACAGCGTGATACATTACGTTGCTTCACGAGGCTGCCCAGGGTTGGTATTTCCAGCTATTTTTTGCCAATTCAGGTTTTTCAATTCAACTGGTTAGTGATAGATTAGCATTTTGAATTTACAGTTCACTGCAAGTTCAGGCATATTGATACTGCAGTACTTCTTTTATTTAAGGACTTCTTCTCTTTGTTAGTATTTATTATTCATGTTTTGCATTCATGTGTCTTGCTTGCCGCAGATGGATAGTGCAGATGGAATGAGCTGCAAGGAGTTGTAGCTTACTTGGACTAATTCACAGTGCTTAACTATTGAATCTGTATATGTTACGAGTATTTGTTTGAATGCATTTGTTCTATTCCACTACTAACTTAGGCATCGGAGTGTTAAATGTTGTTGTTTGCAGGGACCATGATTGAAAGGAAGAGAGTTGATTGCTATAAAACTTTGAGGGAGTTTATCATTGTCATTTTCTTTGTCCTAACCCTCTTCTACTTGTTTCAATACTTTGTTGTGAATGACATTGCTTGCATTGTGTGCATATAAATTTTTTGTTGCATCTTTCTAGCATTGTACTAAATCAAGCATCGGAGTACTTGTGTTTGTTTTGCAGGTCATGTTTTACTAAATGTAGAGCTTGGAGAATAGGAGCATGTTCATAAAACTTAGTTTTTCATTGAACCTTTGTTTGTTTAGGAAATTTGTTTCATCTTGTATTTTAATGAAATCGTTGTTTTTGTGTTGGATGATTGCATTGAATCGTTGAAATGTGTACAAAATTTGCAAGATCTTGAAATGTGTAGCCAAATGCACTTCAAAATTAGAAACAAAGGTGCCCAATTTGTAGTAAATCTGAATTCTCTGTCGCCACTCCCTTCGACAGTAAAAAATCTCACAAAGCAATTTTCATCAAATTACTTCGCTAAAATTTCATCTGAAGCCAACAACTTTTGCGAGTGCACGACAAATTCTAAAGCCAGAAAGCCACACAGGCTGGCCCAATAAGGAACTTAGCGTCAGAGCAGCATCCATTGCTAAATGAAAAAAAAAAAACTGTACACCATCATTCTCAGTTTATCACAAATTGTGACTTATTAAGTTTCAACTTCATGATGTTGGAAATTTCAGCCAATGTTAAGAAAATTGATGTTGTAGTTTGGGGAGGATTGCTGAATCAATGAACTGGCGAGGTAAACTATTTCTTGGTGTTTATCAATGAAAGGACTCACCTTAATCAAATTATACTCAAAAAGGGTTTAGGGTCAAGGGCTATTGATTGTCAACTACTGGTGAAACAATCTCAGTTTTGTAAGTAAAGCTATTGATTTTTTTATTTACTTGTTGGAACATAACTACAATTTATTCTAATATGTTAGTACCTATTTTACTCTAAAAGCGATCATGATACAGAGGTACATTTTGCTTTCTTCAGTGTGCCAACAACGTACATTTCAAGAGGTGGTCACTTTTAGTGACTATTGTGTTTCAACTTCAAAAACTTGCAACTAATTCCTTGGAGGTCCAAAAAATTTGAAATGACTTGGGTTAGATGCCAATTCCTTTTTTCTTCCTATGAAAATTTACTGAAAATTATTTCAAGGAGTTTAGCTTCCCTCCATTTTAAACATGAAGCTTGATATGTCTACCTCACTTCCTAGAAAGTGTGACTTCTCAAACATCACAATGTATGAGGGCTGTAGTGCAGGAGTACTGGTGTTTATTAACTGGTGCCATAAGTTGTTTATATTCCAATTTTTGTTATTATATAGCAGTTTACGAACGTATGTCTTTCAGAATTGGAAAATGAGATATGTTTGGCTATACTATAGTCTCACTTGCAAATAAAATGAATGAATTGTCAATCTTCAGAAACCTACAAAATCATGTTCCTTCTCCTCTTAGACCCAACAACATTGAGGAATGAACAATTCACGACAATGGTAGATTTACCAAAGTTTGTAAAGCATATTGCACGGTGGCATGTATATAGATCATTTGAGCTGAAATTATATACCTGAAAAGAAATCTAGTTTTCATGTGAAACCACTTGAAGAAATGCTTAGGAAATTCTATCGTGTGACTCTTATTGGTAGTCAAAAGTCTTCAACAATGCATCCTTTTTAACTCTTAAGCGTTCCAACATCCATTTTTTGGACGATGAACAAAGGGGTTCGAGGCGTTGTTTTGTCCAACTAACTTTTCATTCATCCAATGTAACACTTGAATCTTGAAAAGTCAACCTTCCTAAACAATCGATTTCATGAAATTGCGGTAAATGATATTTTTGTAGAAAGATATTAGCAAAAAAATGTGCCTAAATTAGAAAAAAAAGGATCAAGGCGTTAAACGAGTCCCACTCAGGTCTCATAACTCAAATCCAAATATTACACTCCAGTAAATTAAACATATGATACAAAACAAATGGCCACCTGATTGGTTCCAAGTGCAAGGCTTGTTGTAGACTACATACACAACAAATCAATTCAAACATCTGCCACCAAATATGCATAATAGTGGATACATCAGAGAAATGTTTTTGTTTTTCTTCCTGAAAACATTTGTAACACAATCTCAGTGAGGCAATGTCAAGTTGTTCAATTGACGAAATTCCACACTTTCAGGCGACAACCTGGAATCTTAAATCTATAAAATTTAAATCTATATTCCAACAGTCCCTGTTTTTATAGACTGTTGTCATACAGAGCTTTGCAGATGTGCAATAACTTAGCATGCTTTGTACTGTGAAAGTTTTTCATCTTGAAATAAATGCCCAATTCATAAATTTCAAATTTCTTTCTTAGTTAGGTTAAAAGAAAAGAACACTAGCCACAGTGTGTCAACATTGAGGACACGTGTGAAGGTGGACCATACATACATCGGCCGTGGAAGCCATGGAATTGTCAATGGGGTTCGAAGTCTCCTCTGCGTTAGGGTTCACTTGGCTAATAGCCGGATTTGGGACGCACTAATAAGTGCCAAGAACCCTTCTCTAAAATAATACTCCCATGAAAAAAGTTATACTCTTCTCTCAAATGCCACTCTGGAATATCCTGCACAATTTCTAAGATGCTATCTACCACTCATTGTAATTACATATTCAATTTAAGGTAGGGGGCTCTTAAAGCGACCCTTTAACCCCTAAGTGCCTAAGCCTTTTCAAGTGTGTTTTCCCCATGAAAAAAGAACATGGGTTTATAGTTATCTCCATTGAAACAAAACGATTTTTTTTTCAAAATCTAACCGTATGGATGTTTAAAGAGCTTGCTTATTAGTATGCACACCAATTTTGAGTGCAAAATTCCATAAGAGTTGTGAGATTATAATAAGAGAAACGTACGTTTTTTATTTTTAATATATTGCCCCTCTCCACAATGTTTCAGAAATTTGCACATAAAAGCTTTTTGGGATTAGAAGTGACATGAACAACTACAAATTGTGTTAGAACACTAAAATAACTTTTCAAAAAACTTAATATCACTTGAAAAGCTATTAAACTCATTACACAATCCACCTTGCAATTGTTGAGATGCAATTTTTTAATAAATATAATTCACAAATAACTCCAAATCAACACTTGCTTGTTTAAATTTTCAATGGTGAAAATCATGAAAACACTTTACTCTTTCAATTGGGACCATTTTCAAAGCAAATGAATAAGTGGAAGTTTTTAGATCTCAAATCAAGTGAAATTGCTCAAAGTTGAAAAATGAAGTAAAATTAGCAAGCTTTACTCTTCCACTAACGGACATAAATGGCTTTGGAGACCTCTCAACACTCAAATATGTACCTTTTTCAGTGAAAAATGAAAGTTTTGGATAGTTAACCCTAAAAACTGCCCATTTTTTTTAAAAAACGGGCAAACGAATTTAACTGCCCACTTCAAAATGAGCCTGAAATTTCAGATCGACCATATATGGTCGATGAGGCAGTTAGGGGTTAAGAGCTGATTGCATTTGGGGGGAAGCTAAACTCCTTGAAACAATTTTCAGTCAATTTTGGTAGGAAGAAAAAATGGAATTGGCATCTAATCCAAGCCATTTCATATTTTTTGGACCTTCGTGGAATTAGTTACAAATTTTTGAAGTTGAAAGGCAATGGTTTCTAAAAGCGACCCCTCCTGAAATGTACATTGTTGGTACATTGAAGAAAGTAAAAATGTATCTTTGTGTCAAAAGTTGCTTTTAGAGCCAGGTTGCTTTTAGAGCCACCTACCTTTATTTCAACACATGTAAAATAGCTCTAGATTGAGTGTGATGAATATCAAAAGCCATTGATTCATAGATACACCTGATGAGTGCTCCCACCCTACCTCAATGTAACATCAAAGAAATTACCTTCAATCTTTAAATGTCGAAGAGGACGTTTGACGTCCAATGGATGACAAGGGAATCCTTGTAGTAGGACAGAAGTGCAACTATTCATCTTCGGAATTTTGTTGTGAAAAGAGGAGGTCTTCTACACTAGTTTGACTTTCCATTGAGTGCTTTTGCTATTTCTAAAACCCATGATTTTACATTGTAATGAAAAGGAATGATTTCCAAGGTCATCCCTTCGTTCTTTAAGGGTTAAACCAATTACTTTCCCACATCCCCTTAACCCCTAAAGGACCATTGTCCCCTCGGGGGACAAAATGGATTTCGGGCAAGTTTCCATGATCTCAATTTTTAGTGAATTTTTTTGAAACTTTCTCATAAGATAGGAAAACTTATGAGCTTCGTGGGAATATAGATTTTATTTCAATTGGTGCCCAAGAGCAAAAGTTATGGCATCTTAAACATAATTTTCATGTCACCGGGCAGAAAAATAAATCTACAAAAATTTGAAATTAATTTTTAAATTTTTCTCTTCTTAAAGATCATATTTTTGTCTACATGTGAAGCTTTGATTCATTCCATTTGGAGTAGTAATGTGAAAGTTATGAACAATCTTGTTTTTCGGGCAATTTGAGCATCTTCTTGAAAAAATAACTTATAGGATTCAATTTTGAATGCAATTTTCACAATTTTTCAACAAAAATTGTTTGACAAGGTTAAGTTTTCTATTTAGAACAATCTCATTGTTGAGATTATTTTATTTCAATCCCATTTTAGAGCTATTAACAATTTAGTTTTTCTTTCAATCTTGGACCTACTTCTACTGAACAATTTTTTAAAGAATGAAAATCAATCGTGTGTTTTTTTAATTTTTTTTCTAGACTTTCAACTCAATTCTTCAACACAATTTTTTTTTAATTCAAGGTCCGTGGTGTAAATTTTTTCCACAAATGGCATTCAAAGTCCTCTGAAATTGCAAGCTAGTGTTCAAAAGAACTTTCTTTTTTCAACTTTGACTGCTAATATCTTCCAATCTGTACGGTCAAACTCCATAAAAATTTTATCACATGATACTAGACTAGTAAAGTACAAGATCCTACGATTAGATTCCAAAAAAAGTATTTTTGTTTTTGTTTTTTTGGATGAATGTAGCAAAAATGACAGTTTTGAGTAGTTTTTGCCAGAAGAACGGCCCTGGTCCTTTAGGGGTTAACTAAAGACTCCCTAAACGCTTCCCCAAAAATGTTCAAATCCGACATGCTTGACAACTATGTAGTGTGAATCATTCACTGAGCTAGATCAACATGCATACCTACTTGGAGAGCTTGAGGCTCATACAACAACAACCTCCGTCTCGTCTCATAGGCCCGTAAGCAGCAGCTTTCTTCTATCCCATGAAAACAAAAAAAAACAAAAAGCTTGTGATCCAGCTTTCAGGTCTTCGAGAGACCATTTGAGGGTTGCTCCCTTTCACTCTTCCCCCCACAGTAAAGGATGGCCAGCTACAAAAAATAAATAAATTTTAATTTTAAAAAATAAAAATAAAAAATGCTAAAAAAAGTTGATTTTTTTCCTTCCAAAAATGACCTGGCAGCCTCTCGGCCACGTATACTACTAGGAAATTCAATTTTTTTGTTGATTTGGACAGAAAAGTGTTGATTTCTATCCAAATCAATAGAAAAATTGGATTTTCTAGTAGTACGTAGGACCATTGAGGTGTCAGGCTAGCACTCATGTTTCCTGGGTTCTCACAACATTGGAACCCGCGGTCTCCTGGAGGCCCATAAAAACATCTAATGGGTTTGATTTTTGAGTATGAATTGAACTTAGGTATAACTCTCAATCTAAAGATGAACAATGGACTAGATAATGCTCAATAACCTCCCAATTGTTGAGCATTATTTAGTCCATGCATACAACCAAATCTAATAGTTCATCACATACGTCCATATGTGTACTTTTTGCAAATCTAAAGGTGTAGAAAGAGGGATTGCATTCTAAGTTATAATGTTTTTTTGACTATCGAATGGAATGGTGACAAATTTGGCTATATGAATTAGGTTATACAAAAAGCAACCCTATGTCATGGTAAATAACTTGTCTTTCCACATGCATCCAATGAGAGGTTTTGAGGTATATATATATTTGCAGAATAAAATAAAGAGGATTATTTACCTACTTCATGTACAAGAAATGTATAAAGGGAGTATAATAGAGAAGCATTAGTTGATGATGTAAGAGATGATGTAACTACACCTATACTTGTGCAAAGAAGTATTTGAATATAGTTCTTGTGTCTATGCTTTTGTTGGAAAGAAATACAAAAGAGAAGTGTTATTTGTTGGTGTAAATAACAAAGGAACATCTAAATTTTTTTGAATAAGTATTTGAGTTGGGTGTGTGTATCCAAGATTTTGTTGGGTCTTGTTGGGAGTTGAAAGGAGATTCCTATTTTTTCACATGCATTTATTGCACATTGTATTGAAATAAGCTAAGTATGAATTATTAGAATTTTTTTGAAAATAGGCCCCTTGGGTCTTGTAGATCCAAATGAATCAATATTTCATAGAGTATAAAAAATTAATGGAATTCTGATTTATAAATCAAGATTTTTTTTTAAGAGACCCAAATTGGATAGTCCATCCAAAAACTATTTTTATTTATAGATTATGGTTTGTTTTGTTTTATGTATATATGACGAATTCTTTTTTCATTTCATTTTTTTTTGTATAGTGAAATATATAAAGAACTTTAGTTTGAAGTTAATGAGAATATTTAGGGACCCATAAAGGACCAAGGAACCCAATTAAATTTTTTTGAGAACTTAAGTGAACTTCACAATTTCAATTTTCTGGGGGTAGATGCTAAAAAACCTAATCTACATGTCATTACATGTTATTTCAGCCAAGGGAAGGGCCGTTTCAAGTTTGTTCCCCTAGTTGTTCCATATACAAGGAAAGAACACTGACTTGTCAAAATATTAATTAAAAAATTAAATTAAATTAAATTCTTAGAATGTAGAAGAAAGTTGGAAAAAAAATTCATTTTCCTATGACATGGCCAAAGTTTGATGAATTCGGCCACGTCAAACTACTGCGCCATTGCAGCGGTGACGCAGTTCCCTTGTTCCTACAACCCCGAGAACTCACAATCCTTTACACCCTTGAAAAAACATCTAACAGTAGAAGAAAACTATGTTAGAATCCTTGAAAACATGTCACTTTGTTTTTGTTGAGTTTCCAATTCAAAATGCAGTCAAAACGCCGAAAAACGCCGAAAAAGCGTTTTTCTGCGTTTTGACTGCGTTTTGAATTGGGAACTCAACGAAAACAAAGTGACGTGTTTTCAGGGGTTCTAACACAGTTTTCTTCTAGTGTAATGGAATCTTTATTTCAGGTCATTGTGATAAAGATTACAGAACTTAAGAAGTTTTTTTCAATTTCAATGTCAAATTTGAGATGATACCAAAAAAAGGTCACATCAAAGTCATGGTTGTTCACAATAAAAGATCAAGTCAAACTTGTTCACATAAAAACATTACATCAAAGTTGCAAATACATTGGCATTCTTTTCCACTTTTTCTTATTAAAAAAATTCATAAGCCCTTGATTCCTTAAGGATTAGGGAATAGTTCAAATTTCCAAAATTGGAAAGATGTATTATAAAATGTAGCTTAGAAGCAAAACAACTTGCAAACAATAGTTCACTTGTAAAATATAATCTATAGATCACATTCATATATGGTTAGATCAACTAGTATACAAACCAATATTTCCGATAAAATTGGAAACCAAAATTGGAAATCCCTAAAATCAAATATAATTATATATTGAATATTTGTGATTTTTACATGAAATTTTCCCTTGTTTTCCTTAAGTTCAAAATGTTTAGTTCTAATCATAGTGACTAGTGTGACTTATGTCATTGCCACAATATAAGAAAATAAAAATAAATTTTTAATTCATAAAAACTTCAAACTTCAAAATTTTGTTGTCTTAAGTTAGAATGCCATGAAACAAAGTTCATGCACCCCTCCTTGCAAAATGCTTTCAAATGGTTCCAAAAATGCAAGAAAAGGATACATAGTTCTAGAGATCTCATCCTAACAAATAAGACAAACTCATTTAAGGAAGGGCCATTTTTGGAACTCAAAATGTTATTTTTTTAGGCTAGACCTACCAATACCCATAGAATTGTAGAATCTTGCAAAACAAAGTTTTAAGAATTTATAGCAAACGAATGATAAAACATTAGAAGAGTTTTGGAGCCACTGGGAGACCTCTAGTTCTCCGACGTTCCTAGACTGTGGGAACGTCAGAGAAACAGCAGTCCGACTTGGCATGGAGACTACCAGGTCGGACTGCAGTAATGAATTTAATTAAAAAAAAATTAAAATTTAAAAAAATAATAATAATATTTAAATAATATTTTAATTTTTTTTAAATTAATTAATTTAAAATTTAAAAATTTAAAAATTTAAAAATTAATTAATTTTTTTAATCAGACTATCCGGCCATGGTTCGCAGCATGGGGAACCATGGCCGGAAGGTCTCCCACAGGCCTCAATTCCTTTTTAATGAATTAATACAAGAATTTTCAAAAAAATTGATGGATAAAAAAATGCATTTTTATGTATGTAGGATGTATTTGCATTAAGCTATTGTTCAAAATATGAATGTCCTTACAAGGGGCTTTAAGGGGTGAATATGTTTTTCTTTAAATAAATTGCAAAACAATGTATTTCATTCTAATCTTCATTTTTGATTAAAAAAATCTTCGATTATTCCAAATGAATATATGTTCTAATTGATATTATTTTATGCTTATATTATACTATTTTAAAATCACAAATAATTTGATAAAAAATTCAATCAAAAATTCTGAAAACATCAACATCTGTAAAAAACATCTTTTTTCACATTAAAATTATCAAATAATTATCAATCAATTATATAATGAATTTAAATGTAGTTTGACTTTGTAAAATTGACTTGACATTCATCACAAAGAGTATTTTGGGTGGGAAAAATAAATAATTATTTGAAAAAATTCTTACATTTTTTGCAATTTATGGAGTGAAAAATAAAAAAATAAAAATTTTGAGGTCAAATTTTAATCAATAAGATTTCAATCAATAAAAATCCAAAATTTATGAAACTTGTAACATGTGATTCTAGTCAAGATGTATATTCTACCTATAAAAAGAAATGAAACATTTTGGCTTTTCACAAAAAAAATATTTTTACATAGAAATTTCATTCAAATAATAATAGGTCTAAATATAGTCTATTCTAAGTGAAATTGCAAATGAAGGTAGAATCCCCTTTGTACAACAAAATGTCCAAATTTCACTTCATAATTCTAATTTCTCAGTTTATGAGAATGATTTATATGGTGGCCAACTACTTTTGAGAGTCACCATATGGACTAAGGTAAACCAACCCACCCATTGTGGTCAGAATAAGGAGTTTGACATCATGTGGTTACTAAAAAAATTCAATTTGTTTCTCACAATAGTATAAGTGTGAGAAATAGTGAGAGCAATTGAAATTATATTTTTTTGACAAAGTATAAATTTGCTATGAATTTTTGAAGTGTTCAATGCATCTTTGCTCATAAGAGTCTGTAGACTATCTTAAAACCAATAAAATCTAAATCCATCATGCTCATTTAGCTCACCTAAAGCAGTCAAACTCTTTTCTAACATGGAAGGTCTAAAAAGTCAATTCTCACAATGAATTCTCATTAAAAAATTGGAAGTTCGTAATGCTAGTTCATTACTGAAACAAAAGATCTCACCATAACAAACAAAACAAATAGACTAACTTAATGGGTGGATTTTTGGAGGTTTTACTTTTATTTTTTGATTCGAGTCATTTTTGAAGGGTGGTTTTGGGAACTAAAAAGGTTACATTTTGAGGCGAGACCTACCAACATCTATTGAATAATAGAGTATTTGCAAAGCAATGTCTTTAGAATCTATAACATACAAATGTTAAAGAATTAAAACAAGAATCTTCAAAAAATTGATGGACAAAAAAATGCATAATGGCATGCTTGAGATGTGTTTGAGTTCGTATGTTGTTCAAAATTTAAACGCCTGGGCTTTTAGGGGTTAACCCCTAAAGGACCGGACTATGTTTTTTGGCTGTATAAATTTTTTGGGCAGGTACCTACGAGCGGAGATTTTCATATTTGAGGCTGAAATTTTAATAGAATGTGGGGGCGAGGAAGATCTTTCATATGCACCAAATTTCATGACATTTGGAAATACGAGTCAAAAGTTATAGCCTAATATGTTATTTTTTTTCCCAACCGGGCAGTTCGGGCAGATCAGAAAAAATCACTTTTTTCAAAAACAAAAATTTGGAATTGATTTTCCAGAGTTTTATAACACAAAAAGCTTTGAATCATTCCATTTTGATCAATGAGTCAAAAGTTATGAGGATTTTTTGTTTGCGGGCAGTTTTGGATTTCCTACTCTAAAATAAACTTTGAAATCCTTTATCTTACCCAATTTTCAATATTTTTGTACAAAAATAAAATCTTAGGATGTAGATATATTATTACAACATTTCGACCATTGGGATTGAAATTTTTTAATTCCATATTTAAATTGTAAATAATTTAGTATTTTTAATCATTCTCTACTACTACCTACTTACTATTTTTTTCCTATATGTTGTACTATTCCAAATGATCTGAAAATTTTCAAGCATGTGACCAACTTGTCTAGAAAAGAAAATCCAAAGAAGCTCCACCATTTAGGTCATTTTTTCATAAAAATGTGAGCTTGTGAAGTGAAGCTGCCCTGCTTTTCGCAGGGTCAAAAAGATGATTTTAGTTCATTTGAATGCTTGTATCTTGCAATCCATCCGGTGGAAATGTCTGAAATTTTTACCACATGTTTTTGATACTATATAATACAAGATCCTACGGTTAGATATGTCAAAAAAAAGATTTTTTTCAATATTTTGGTACTTGTACTAGAAATGACAGTTTTTGAGCGTTTTTGGTGAAAGTATAGTGACGGTCCTTTAAGGGTTAAGGACCAAGCATTCAAATTTTAGATAGTCATTGAATGCAATAATGTCCAATACACATTGAAACATTATTTTATCATCCATCCAAATGTTTTTGTAGATTTACCATGCATAGTTTATGATCTCAAATCTCTAAATATTCTACAATTCAAAAAGTTCAAGTCCATTTCACCTTGGTTACTAACTATTTCAATTAGAAAAATGACCCTTCAAACATGACTTCAATAAATAAGTACAATAATAATCTTAATATCTTAATAATTTAAGATGAATATTCAATATTTATAGAAAAATAAACTCTTGAAATTGTTGATATTTAATTGTAGTGCTCAATATCATAGAATTTACTTGAAGGTCTATTGATAAATGGAACATTTGAACAACAATATTTTTTACTATACAACTAGAATATTTTTGTCCTTAAAGATTAAAAAGAATGAGAAATTTTAAAAGAAAGTGAATTTAACACAAATTAGATATTGATAGTTGTTACAAATACATTAACTTGTTACTATCGTAGCCACTTTTACATCCCATTTGTGATTGCTATATTCTTTGAAGTTTGCGTCAATAGGCATCTTATTGAAACATTTACAATTTATTGGATATTTATACTCTTGAGTTTTGTACTACAACTTGTTGCTCATTTAAATGAAGTACTTATCTCTATTATTATAAAAAAATCACAAATCATTCATTCACTTTTAGTTTGTTATTTGCTATTAATGCGTTTTAATCATTTTTTGTAAATCAATTATAAAGTGGGTTTTATTATTTTATACTATCTAGAATAGTGTGGTTACTATCTTTTCTAAAATAGTGGGATTTCATCCTAACCTTATCCATCCTACTTTCATCCAAATGTTCACACTAATTAGACCGCATCATCCAAAACTCATTCAATTGGTGTGAAAGTCTTGCGCGAATTCAAATTTCAATGATGGTCCAAAGAGTTTCCAACATTTTTCAGGTGTAATCGCGGGCAGAGGGGCAGTGATGAAAAGAAACTCGAAGGGCCTTCACTAGCAAGGGAGGACGATAATCTCATAAGCTTTCTCCGTCTCTCCTCCAAACTCTTCGCAACAAAAATCCGCAACTCGTGAAGGAATTCCAAAGCTCTTCCTCTTGTGTTTTGACTTGCAATCCCTTGTGCAATCGATTTTTTTTTTTTTTTTTCAGAAGAAAATTTTCTAAGATTTTTCTATCATCGCTAGCTCCAGAGTATGCTGCGAGTTTTTTCAGACCAAGGCTTGTCGCGTCGAGGAATGCGCTGATTAGATTGAGGTGCAAATACAATGCGGAGGTTTAGGTTTACGAGCTTCCGTGACGAAAGGAGAGCTTACCGTGCGTTTTTCTTTTACGTCTGGGCTGCATGGAATACACAGAAGTGCAGCAATCGAATCGAATTTTTTTGACTTTTAGGTTTCACAGCACCTAGTTTTTTTGTCTATGTCGTGGTGGTTTTCTGTTCGCGCGTATCTCAACTCGAGTGTCGACGTTGTTATGTAGTGCAGTGTGAGAAACCCTAGAAAATATGACGAATTGAATTTTCTGTGACTTTTTAGTTTGTGTTAGCTAGGGTTTTGTCAATGTCGTGTGATTTTGTGTTCGATCGAAGCTCACCGCGAGTGTTGACGCTTTTTTGTAGTCTCGCGTGAGAAACCGTAGACGAGAGCGTGATTTGAATTTTTTTGACCTTTTGGTTTTATGATAACTAGGTTTTCGTCAATGTCGTGTGATTTTCTGTTCGGGCGAAGCTCATCTCGAGTGTTGATGTTGTTAGTTTGAGAAACCGTAGAAAAGATGAAGTTGGCCCCTCAGGGCCACTATAACCTGAACGGGGGTTCCTTAGTAGGGAGCACTCTTCACGATTTGAACACGATTGATTCCCGGAACCCGGAGATTGATGGGATAACCGACACGGACAGGGATGCACCTACAGGTGATGAACTAGACAACGACGAGGATTCGACTTCCGGCGGGGTATGTCATCGTAAATTGAAGTTCATGTCAAGCCATAAGTCTGCTTTTGTCTTTATGTGTTCATCGTGATTGTCGTCCTGAGTGAGCTGCTGGATCAGTTTTCGATAATTATTATCTTTTGTTGAATCAACAGGACTGCGGACCGCAGGAATATGGCAACCTTGCGTTGCAAAGAGTCGACGGGCAGAATCCGGAGCAAACCATGTCCATGGACAGCGAAGGATCGCGTTCACCTTATGGCGTGCTCACTTTGACCGGTGTGCTATCTCCATTCATCGATGTTCTTCGCAATGCTGTTTACTGTATTGTCAATTCCTGGTATTCTAATGTGGATTGTGTAAGTGTAGTTCCGAGCTTTTGAAGCATAGTTTTTTTCTACTGAGATTGGAATTGTTCCTCAATTCATAGTATTGTGAATCTGGAAATTTTCACCCTTAGACTCACCCTCCCAGGGTCAGCAACCCCCTTTGCTCAAGTCTACTGCGTTAGGGATATTGTTGTCTTTAGGATATTCTTGACCCTATCGCGCATCTTTACCAATGAATTGGTTAACGAGGGGCAGACCTAATAATGGTTTAAGGTGACGGACCAGATCTTCATTTTTGTTAACACGTTTTACTGCTGGTGGCAGATGTCGTCCCTATCGAATCAACAAGAGCTCGGTTCTTGCAGCTGATTATTGACTACTTCATCACTTATCATGTCGTGGCGGCTGCGGAGGCACCTGAAGGGAACTCCTACAGTCCAAACGGGAAGGATAAATCAAAGAAGCGCAAGTCAAGGGATGCTCAATACGAAGGGGATTCTCGGTACTTGCTACCTTTGACCTTTGTGGCTAATCTGTATGAAACACTTATTCGCGAAATAAATCTGCGATTGGCAACCGTTGAGGGTCTTCAGGAGAAAACCTTTGGAGTGGCTCTTGAAGCGGCCGGTGGATTATACAGAAGACTCGTGAAGAAGTTCCCCAAATCAGGTGAGCAGTTCGGGACTGATTGAATGAAGTGAGAGACTCACCTCTTACTAGTATCAGCTACATTTAGTGTGGAGCCTTCGAAATTTGTTGACTTAAACTTTGATTGCGAAGGATGCTCGGGTCACAAACTTGGAAATTCTTCGAAGAGTTATTGCATCTTTGAAGTATCTAAAATGTCTTACCTTGTTGACAAATGAAAAACGGCATGTTCTTTACACCCTCTTGAGTCTAGATTTTAAGGTCTCACTGATGACTGACATCCAAAAAAGACCCAATATTGCCCGCCCTTGTTGACGGCTCCCGCACTAGCTTGCCTCTGCTTTGTGGACTGCCGCTGTCGTGAGGCTAGTACTATACAAATAATATTGTAGTGTGAGGGTCTATAAAGTCATCATGACAACCTGAGACTGTCGCAGTCGTAAAACCATCTCAATCCTCTCGTGCCACCAGCCGCCTTAGGAAGGTTTCATTCATTGGGAATAGAATCTTCTTAGAGTGAAGCATCCTTGTCGTGCCTGTGTATTGGCGATCGCACACTGTATCATACATCCTTGATCTTACACTTGTTCTCTAATTTTACCCTCTATGATTCAGAGTCCGAGGAGTCAGTGCAGGCATCGAATTGCTTCCCCACATCCCCAAACACATGTAGAGTTGGAAATGGTGCCTTCGGTATGGTTTTCCACTCTACTCTCTGCTTAGCCGTAGCTTTCTTGGAATTACCTGGTGTCTACAACCACGATGTCCTGAAACTGGTTAGTATTACGAGTTTTGGATTGACCTTTTTGGGTTAGGAAGTTCACTTGGAAATCTTTGGACCCTATATCGATTCATTCAAATGTTAACATTGTTTTTGGACGTAACTGCAGGAGGCAATACGACTTTTAAGAGGCGGGAAATGGCATCAGCATTGGAGGCCCGGACAAAATTTCCTCAGTTAGTTACGGGCGAGGAGAAGCGTGTTCGTTTTGTTGTTGTGCATGGCTTGGAGCTTGTGGAGCGACCTAATTTATCTCCAGAAGATGCTGAGTGGTTAGTATTCCGTATGCAACTGCAAATTCATTGTATGAGATTGCATGAACTGTATACGTTAATGGTTCTTATTCTTCATTTAACAACCTATAGTTGTTCCCTGTTTCACATTGTCACGTTAATCAGGTATTTCGCTATCACTGAATACTTCTAAGTGGAATGGCTGCAGGTTCAAGAGATTAACAGGAAGACATGAAGCACAAATTTATGAGTCAGACTACAAGTTTTTTGCGGCTAGGGTCAAGCATCGTCGCCCCCCTCAACATACTTTGTCCTCAATGACAATGCTACAGGTATCCTCAAATATGAAGTAGTCTGTTTTGTTGACTTAAATTTACTTTTATAAGCTTCTGCTATCTGTTTGAGCCTCCTGTCTCTTCCTAGAACGCCAAAGATTTGCAAGGTATTTCTGGTATTGTAGTTTATTGTTGCTGTTGCTCAGGTTCAAGGTTTGATTGGATGGTTTCGTATTTACTTGAAATGTCCAGTATCCTTACTTTGAATCGGTACTGGGTATTCTATGCAGCCTTATCCAGGAAGTGAGCCTCCGGCAAGTTTGTCTCCTCCCCAACTACGCCAGCAGGTAACTTAAGTATATACTTGATGCAGCCAGTATTGCATGAACCTTTGTAACGTTGGTTGCAAGGAGGGTTCAAATCCTCTTTTTGCAAATTTTGAGACCAACGTTGAGCTGCTTTCAAGTTATTATTTCTCCCTTGTAGTTAAAATGAAATTCTTTTCTCTTATAATCTTCGTCTGCTGCCAGGCATTTGAAGCACATGGGATGGAATGCCAGTCCTATGCAACTAGAGATCCCGGGGTTTTACCGCCACATATGGTGAGTGCATTACCATATGCCTTGCATGTTCTACAGCATTTGTATTCGGTAGTTGAGAAGAGTGCCAGTGTTAAAGTTTGCTTTCAAGATCCCTTGCAGTGTGGAAGGTCAATAACTTGTTACGATCTGTCTTGTCGTCCAGTCATTTGTAGCCAAGTCACTTATTCTACCTATCATTTTCTCTGTAGTTTCCCTAATACTCTTGTTGAAGTTTATTTTTTTGAGAAGAGAAGCGTATGATAGACTTAATATCTGTCAATACAGCTTCAGCATCAACATCAGCACCATCAGCAACAGCAACAACACTCACCGCATGTTCAGCATCAACATGTACAGCATCCAGGACATGCACCTCCGCATATGACACGTGAAATGGATGCAGCAGGAATGCACGGCTCTATTGTTGTTCCGGTGGGTTTGAACTATTTGTCCTTTCTATCAATTAACTTGTTCTTAACTAAATTCGACCCTGCCCCCATTAACCAAGTCGCGGCAGTTAGGTGTTCTCAGGGTGTTAAAAAAAAGGTCCATTAGCTACACTGATTTATCCTATTAGTGAGGGCGCAAAATTAGTGTCATTACCCCAATCTTTTTTGTGAAAACTAGTACAATGCAGCAATATTTCAACATGCACTGAATTAGAACTGAAAATAGTGTAAATTACTTTGGTACATTAGTGTCACACGCACGAATAGGATAATCAGAGTAGTTGGAAAACTTACCTATTGTAGGCAAGCACTTGCGAGGTAACTAATTGCTGCTACTTGCATGGTGCGGGTGGATTTAGCAGTTCAAATCATTGGTATAGCTACAATTAGTTTACTTGTGCAAAATTGGCGAGTTAAGTAACCTCGTGGAGACGAATGTGACTTCACTGCAAATTAGTTAGCGGGGGTTGGTACCGTTGTCCTAACTGACACAACTTGGGCAAAGCGGATATATAGCAACTAAGTCCAGTTAGCTGATTGGGACGGTTTGGTTGGTGCGGGTAGTTTGCAACGCTTTTATATCTTTGATCATTATTTCAATTAATATCTGGAGAGCAGCTGATTGATCTTTTTCTTTTCTTTTCTAGAGCTATGTTCTGACGCTTTTATTGGTGCTCCAGCATCAACCAACAGGTCCCTCGAAGTATTGCGACGAGTGCGGTTCAGCATATATTCGAGAGACGTCCAAGTTCTGCTCAGAGTGTGGGACCAAGAGACTTGGTGTGATGTAGGTCACACATTTATGTGTCAGGTAGCATTCCACAAACCTGCTTGCATTCTCACATGAGGACTGTTCTTTTGCGAAATAAAAGAATTTGTACAGTGCACTTTTCTCAATGCCCGCCAGCACAATGCCTCGGCAATTTTGGAAACTCGTTTGTTGCTTTAAAAATTCAGATCCTCTGCGTGACTCTCCCCAAGTTTCAGATATACTGTCAATACTCATGGCTGCTGTCCAAAAATTTGTGAAAGGGTTGCAATTAGATAGTAATACCGGTAGTAGTCTCTTTGCTTCTAGGACAGATTGACATAAGTTTTGCTCGTACCCCTGAGCATTTTATTGTTCAGTTATTTGGCCCCTCTACCCAAAGCCTGAAATATGTGCAGCTTGGCCTGCTCTACTCATTCAAACGTGCCTTTTGAACTGGCTATCCTTGCTTTCTTGGATTGGTGACCTTTGATTTGCTGCTCTCTCGTTAGCCAATGAAAATTTTCTTGGTGGAAGAGATTTTCGTTGCTGTTACAAGCCTGGTTTGTCCATGTAGTTGCCCTCAAAATGTCTGATTACTCCGTCAGTTTCCTTATCAGAGTATATAAGAATTTACTCCCAAGTTTGGGAGCCATTCTCGTGGGGTTTCTTTCCCATCGATTGAGAAGTCCCTCACATTTACATTGCAAGTGCCGTTCAAGCATGTGAATGGCATACTACTATTAAAAAATGCTTCCATGTTCAATTGCACTGAAAGTAAATGGGTCATTTTCCTTTTAAGATTACACTTGAAAGAAACATTTTGATGGCTTTAGTTTGGGGATTGACCTGTTATGAAGAATATCCTTTTCTAGTATCAAATAAGCAGAGAGTGCTATAGCATCTTTTATTATAGTAAAATGGGCCAAATTCTCACTTCAACTTTTGTTTGAACCTTTGGTCACCAAATCTTTGCTATTTGACTATGGTCACTGCATCTTCTGAGCTCATTGTCATTGTGACAAACTGTCACAATGAGCTCAAAAAAATTAATTATAAAAAAATTTAACTCCCTCCCAAATCCCCCTAGGTTTAAAAAAAATTATTAATTAAAATTAATTTCTTAATTTTTGTCCCCCCCTCCCTTTTACTTGTAATTTTTTGAACAAGTTTACAATGGCAAACAATATGGTTTTTTGTATCTTGTATTAGTATATTGTATTTGTATCTGTACATGTATTTGTATTCATACATGTACATATATTGTATTCCAATATCAAGTATTGTATTCGTATTTGGATGGATGGCTAAGATTAAGTCTCAAAGATCAACGGCTTAAATTTTTTGAGAAATCGACGACGATTTTGAGGGACTGGTAAGCATTTGTAAAAAAAAAAAAAATCAATGGCCTTAAAAAAATTTGAGGGAAGAGGGGGGCAACTAATACCCTTGGCTTACTCTTTAATCTTTTGCCATAATAATATATTGAGAATACATTTATATAATAATTATATAATAATATATTAGTGGGATACTTCACTCATTATGTTATTATATAAGTGTATATCATCTAATTAAAACCTAATTGTAAGGCAATTGTATCTAATTGGGACCCTTACTTTTGATACGTAAATTAATTTTTTGGATATAGATTTTTATTACAAGTCATGAAATATGATTTGCATATAGGGATAAATTTATATGCATTTCTGAAAGAACTCCTAACTTTTACTAACTTTATATTGCTCTAATTCAACAATTCATCATTCTAATTGTAGAAAAAGTCATAATTTTAAAAGTTCGGCGTTTTACTCTCTACAAAGAGATCATAGTAATGCATGTTGTATAAGTCTTTATAAAGTGGATTCACCTTTTGAATTTTTTGGTGCTAGCTTACAACATAAGCATAATATATCTTAATAGATGCAAACTTAATTTCAATTCTTCTAATTTTCTTTGGATTTTGAATAGGAAGTGCAAGCATGTGAATATAGAATCTACAAGTCCATAAGCCTAGGAGTCTATTATATACACCTTCTATGGTTATAGATGTCTATGTTTTAGGTACCTGTATTATAAACTCATTCCATGTTATAGAGGGTATTTTGGAAGAGAAAAACATCAAAACTACCCAATTTTTATGCATTGTTCTATCCAATTGTGATGGTGCATTCATAAGTGTATGATGTTAGGTTTTCTCGTGAAAAATTTCAGAAGCAAATATAGAGTTTAGCTCACTCTAAATCAAGGAGGTTACAAGGAAGTTAAGTGAATTAGGAATATACTAGTCATTTTTTGATGATTTCTTGTGCAATGAAGAAATTTTTTATTTGAAATTCAATCAATGAAGATTTAGAGATAGACATTTTTATTTGAAATCCAAATAGTGAAGATTTAGAGACAAACTTTTGGAATTTTTTGGAAAATTTTCAAAAACTTTTACTTTATAGATTACTAGAAAATACATCTTGAAATTAGAAAAAAATGTCTTTTCTTGAAACCACCCTAACATAGCCCTGACATAGCTAACATTGTTTGACTCCTTTTAGAATGTGATTTGAAAACTAAAATTTGTTTTTTTTGGACACTTGTATGCCATATTTTATTAGATACATACATGCCAAATTTCAAAAGTTGATGAGCATTTAAACAAAAGATGACTAAATTTCCTGGGTTGCCAAAAAAATTTAAGACAACATAACTTTTGATTTGCACACCTATTCAAGAAAAAATATATTCCCATTAAAGGAGTACATGTTCAATCCTTGTGCCAAATTTTCATGAAAATCTCACCAAAATTGATTTCATATGAACCAACCTAGGTATTCATTATCTATTCAACGGACAATTGACCTTTTAAGGGTTAAGATCCTACGGTTACAATTTTCATTAAAAAAACATTTCATCCACGAATACAATTGGTTATGAAATTTTTTAGAGTCCCATTGGTCTTAAAAATGGGGTACACTTCATTTATGGGATCAGAAGAACTTTGGGAGGCCCGTGTGTACTCAAAAATGAATGGAATTGCAAATTGCGTTGGAATCACATTGAAGTCTACCTTATCATCATTACATACATATGTAATTGAAAATCATACAAAGATTTTGATGTTTTCTATAAACTATAACCTAAGGTAAAACAAACCATTACAGTCAGAATTAGGAGTTTGTCCTCATGCCATTGCTGAAATTTTTAATTTTTTTTCCCACATAAAGACAAGTGTGAGAAATAGAGAGTCTAGTTGAAATTATATTTTTCTAACAAAGTGATATTAATCCTTCGTTCTCAACCTGGATACATTGAAGGTGTACAAAATAAGTAAAAAGGAAAGCATTAAATTAGCTATAAATTTTTGAAGGTTCAGCCCCAAAAGATTATGTAGACTACTCCATAACCAACAAAAACTGTCATTAGATGAGATTTCCCACCCGGGAAGGGCCGCGAGTTCCCAAAAAGAAAACTGGACGAAATTGGACGAAAGTCGCCGTTCGCAGGGCCTGCTGACCTGGCCAAGCGACTGCCAAGTCGATTTTTTCAAAAAAAGAAAAGAAAAGAAAAAATTTAACTTTGTTTCCCATTTTAAGAACTTAAAATTTTTTTTTTTTTTTTTTAAAAACACACTTGTCAGCCACATTCGATGGGGCCCGGGGGAACGGAGCTGGAAACAGCCTGAAACGGCCCTCCAGGCCCCCCAAATCACATCTAATGATCCATAATGCTCACCTTACTCACTTGAAGCAGTCCCAATATTTTCTAATATGAAGGGAGATTCCATATTACCTATGTGTACTTATTTACTTAAATAGTATTTTTTTTATATTTAATATTTTTAAAGCCTTAAAAAAATCACTTTCTACAATGATTTACACTGAAAAAGCTAGATGTTCCTAATGAGGTTACTAATCACTCCATTAGTATTAGACGAGACATTGATTGTGGCCCAAAATCTCACAAATTGAAAATACCTGCCATGGAGTCATTCCCTAGGTGTCTGTCATGGGTCATTTGACGATGATGGGTTGTTTTACCTTATCTAGTGTTGCAAACATTTGCAAAAATCACAACTTGTATTCAATGATACATAGAAGAAATGAACCTTCACAATTGCTTTGGAGATACTTATTCCCATATCACTTGAATTGCTTGTATAATTTATTGCCTGTCCTTCACCCAAATGCAAAAAATCTTTGCCTATCCTCCAAAAGTTCTCTATGAAATAGTAGATAGTGTATAAAAGGAATCCAAATTGTTGAATGATTTTAAATGATTCATTTTTCTCTTGCTATGAATTTGAACTGCACTTCATTTCAATTCCAATGCAATTTTCGGTTTCAAAATTGGTTCATTTTTTTTTAGCATGATAGAGCTTTCTAAAGTTGCTGCACTTTCTAAATTCGTAAATGAACTGTACCCGACTGTACAGTTAGGAATCAGCTGATGAGTTGGTTATTTTTAGTTGAACTTGGAAGGTCTCAAGTGTCGTGAATCTACCGTTAGGGTAAGTAACATGCTCTAAAAGCGCCCATTTATGGGCTGTTCCACCTTTTTCATATGCTTATGGAGACCGTAAGAATTTTGGATTATTTTTCAGAGAAAGACAAATGAATTCGCCAGAGAATCCAAGTGGTTTCGTAAATTTCCAAGCATTTTTGAATTACTTATGGATTTTCAAAGATTTCAGGCATAGGCACCTATTTGTGACCATAGGTCTCCCAAAATGCGTCCACTGGCATCTTGTAAAGAAATTTGCAGAAATCAAAGACAATGATTGGCTCTTACAATAGAAAAATAATTTTTCCTTAATGCATTCAATTGCTAAAGTGGTCCATTTAAAGATCACCCCATCTCCATTTTCCACCTAAAAATAGGGGCGGTTTGAAGAAGATGGGCGCTTTTAGAACACACTACCTTACATGTTGTTCAGGCTCACTGCCCCATTTGGTACAGTCCTGTCCTAAGCTGCTTGATGGAGGATGACTGATAATCTGACTCCTTTTAACTCCTTAACGCCTCAATCCTTTTTCAAAATTTCACACATTTTTGCTTATATCTTTGTACAGTAATACCATTTACCAAAACTTCATGAAATTGGACACAAAAGAAGGTTGTCTTTTCAAGATTCAAGTGTTAGGTTGGATGATTGAGAAGGTAGTTGGATGAAGCATTGCTTGCAAGCCCTCCGTTCATCGTCCAGAACATGGACGTCGGAGCGCTTAAGGGTTAAATGTGATAACCATGTAGTCCACAGATGCCACATTTTTATACATTCAATTCATTTACAGGAAGGCTCCAGCTGACATGGCTTTGCAATTTTCTTGAAACAAACAGTCCACCCAGCGTTCCGGAAGTTGTTTTTTTTTCCAGGTGGACCCGCTCTTTTCCTTCAAATGAATTCCCAAATTCCACTGTTTTTTCAAGTACGGAGTCCAATTCGTTTCTCTATTTTTTTTTTTGCTCAAAATATTTAAAAAATTATAGATCTTTTCACCATTTTTTTGCTCATGGTTTCAAATTCCAACCAGTTTTTTTTCCCAATTCCACTGGCTAACCTTGAACTCATTGCTGTTAGTTCTTCCCCAACTCATAACATTGTTCACCTTTGCGGGGGGAGTCCCTTTTGCTCCCCCTTAATCAAGAGCCCTCCAACCAACAATAATCCAAAGTCTGACAACCCAAGAATCTCCAGCTAATCCCAACCAATCAAATCTTCAGTATTATAACTCAATTCTCCCCAAAGGTATCTTGGGAAAAATTATAAGGTAGTATGCTCTAAAAGTGACCATTTAAGAGCTGGTGTGCCTTTTTCATAGGCTGAAGTGGACAGAATTATTTTTAGATCATTTTTCAGAGAAAGAAAAATGGATGTGGAAACTAACACAAGTGGTTTTGTATTTTTTCAAGTATTTTTGAATTACTTATAAATTTTCAAAGATTCAGGGCATAGGCACCTATTTGTGACCATAGGTCTCCCAAAATCTGTTCACTTGCAGTTTGTAAACAGATGTGCGGAAATCAAAGGCAGTGATTGGCTCTTGCAATAGAAAAATAATTTTTTCTTGATGCATTCAATAGTTACAGTGGTCCATTTAAGAAACACCTGGTTTCCATTTTTCACCCCAAAATAGGAGCGGTTTGAAGAAGGGGAGCGCTTTTACAGCATACTACCTTAGCTCCAACTGGTTTTATTAGCAATGGTATGAACAACCAACCTTCCGTTTCTGCCCCCACCAAGTTGAAACAACTGAACCACAAGTCCATAACCATAAAAGGGGCGAGTGTCTGTTTTCGTGATCCTTCTGGGAAAGTCCCCATTTGGAATCCAGAAAGCTCAGAAACCAAAGCTCACAGACTGTTTCCCATTCAACAGTGCCTGGACCACCAAACCGACTCAAACCCATGCCACAAAGTTGCTAACTTATTAATAAAAATTCACAATCGCACGAGTGGGAATGTTCCAGTCACACGTAAGTTAATGAGCTTAATCCTTAAACGACGAGCTCGTCACCATGGAAATCAACTGTTTTGGAACCATGTGAATTGTTGGCTTAAGAAATAGCAAAAGCACTCGTTGGAAGTCAAACTAAGGTAGGCAACCCAAAAGCGCCACTTTTTGCTACTGAGCCTATTTCTTATTATCGAACTGGTGATAATTTCATAAGGTCTTGTGGGCAAGTGAAAGGAGGTTCCAACGCATCAGAGAACGTGGCATTTGGATACCATATGCAAAAGTTATTAAGGAATGAAGTTGGGTTCTAAAAGCGCCATCTGTGCTCTGGTAAGAAACTGAATTTCGAGATGTACACACAGCATAGATGGCGCTTTAAGGTCAGTGGCGCTTTTGGGATGTCTACCTTACTATAGAAGACATTCCCTTTTCACACAAAATTTGGAGGATGGATAGTTGCACAGCTCTTTCATGTCTGTCAGTGATTTTTCTAACTTATCCCACGACAACAAAATTGCAGACTCACTCTGCTTTTTCAGTTCTTCCAAACTCAAGTTTGCAGACAGTCGCACAAAACTTTGAGTGCAGCTGTCTTTTGGGTTGGAGCACTTGATCTTTTGTGAGTAAGATCCCCAGTCAGAACTAAGGTAGAAGTAACCTGTTCCTAATAACCTAAGCATTATTTTGAGCATGTAGTACGATATGGGAAATTCATTGAGAAACTCAACTCAATGTGTGCAAACACGAGGATGAGGAAGGTTGAAAAAATAAACATAAGTAAATAATGATTTTCTCCGAGAATGAATACTTTATTCAATATAAATGTGGATTTTTCAGTAGGACCCCATTCCGGTTTTATAGACTCACCTATTTCGGTTAGCTTTGGTACTTCTCCCTATGCAAAGAAGGAAGAGAGACGAATGGACGAGAAGTACAAACAAAGAATATTTTTCAATGAATAGTGCATCTACCTATTGTCCACAATAGGTTAGCTTAAAAAGCCATGCTAGGGGGGCGGGGGTTGTCCAAAATAGGTACTTCTACCTTAAATTATGGAATTTAGTGCAATATGCTACTTGCACGACAAAGAAACATCAACTTTGGCTACCTTGAGAGTGAGTAGTATAAAAAAATAGAAGAAAAGAGGATTTTGCAAGTTGTAAAGGATGATTGGAAGTGCTATAATCCAAAACTGACTAAATAGATGCTATTTCCAATGTGGAGGAAGTTGCAAACTAGCTATCAAATTCTATTGTTTGTTGTAGTTTTGGCTAAAATGTCTCTATTATAAAGGCCCTTTTTTACAATGTACTAGAAGCGCAAGGATTTTTTTGGTAGAAATTCAACTAACTACACCTAAAATCACACAAATTAGCAATTCAATGTGGTTCCCATGTTAGATTGAAAAAAAAATTATATTGGGTCTTTAGTTGTTAGGATTCAAAAGGGGATTCTAAATTCTCTTAGAATGCATATTGTGGACACTAAATGATAAACTTTGAATATTTTGAGTGTTGAAAATAGGGATTTCTAAAATCGACCTAAGACTCTCATGAATAGTGGGAGTACATTTTATGCAAGAATCTCTAGTGATCAATTTTAGAAAGTAGTCAAAATTAGTTGTAGTTACCTTAGATAATGCTCGAGAGTTTGCTTGAGGCTTGAGAGCACTATGAGACACAATATATATCACAATAAATCAATTGGTCCGGTCCAAAAATCATCCAACCTAGATTTTTGCCTAGATGTTTGATCCAAGGGTGTACAATTTCTATACGATTGTGCAATTGAGCTTTGCAAGTTTGATTTATAATACTAGCTTTTAATACGTATTGCCTAGAATGAACTATGAAGATGTAAACAATTTGAACAACTAAATTAAACTACAATGCTTAACTAAGATGCTTAGGATCAACTTAAAGTATACATATTGCATACAATATTGATGTTTCATTATGAGGATTTCATTGACAGTAATAACTTAAGGTCACTTAACAATACTTTTAAGTATCAATGTTTAGGATTTAAAAAATTCCTACCTTGTTCATGTAGAGTCCAAATAAGCATGGAAAAATGGGTTGAAATCTTGACTCATTTGTCAATAAGACCTCATAACATTTATTAAGTAAAATTGATCAAATAATGGTGAATCTTCTTAGTTTTTAAGAAGACTTATTTTGGGTTGCACATAAGGTGAAGGCACCCCAAAGCCTCCTTGTACCTATTCTTGTACCTTAGATTGCCTCTTAATGAATCCCTAAACTTTAGTTAATGTGTCCTTCAAATGCTTACCTCTCATTCACTGACATATTTGAAGGACACATAATTAACTTTGATTTGCTAATTACTGATTTTTGCAGATTTCGGTTTAGGGTCAACACTAGAAGAAAAAAGGGGGTTCTGCAACTGCAAGTTTTGAGTCACTGTGGACACAACTACGATGCAACTAGAAAACAACTACACTGCAACTACTGTAATTTGTGTCCACAGTGACTCAAAACTTGTAGTCGCAGAACCCCCTTTTTTCTTCTAGTGCAACCTATATGATAGTTTCAGTGGTTTAGGCATTTGACACTTTGAAAAATCATAGAAATTACATACCACATCTGAAAAATATATCTTCTTTTTAATATTCATGATTTTCACTTGCTAATACTACAGAAATATCATTTTTAGGAAAAGGTGTCTCCAACTATGTTGAATTGTTTATATTGACGGTTTTGGGTGCTTCCACCTTACTTTTAGTCAGGGGAAGTCTATCATTTGCATAAAAGAGCCACCGGTATGAGGAGGCCCCAGTGACACATATTTACTCCTAAGGTAAAACTACCCAGTTCCATCGATGACCCAATTCCGTCACCCTACAATTAGCCCCAATTCTATACGCTCAACTTCTCAATTCCATCAACAAAATCAGCCAAATCAGCCCAGAATTCTGACAAAAGTGGTACATTAATGTAATTAATGATAACGTGTCAGCCCTTGATTGGTGGATTGTTAAGTGCTAATAGATACATAGAAAGGCGGTTTTGGGTTGTTGATAAGACATTTAAGACTCTAGTCTAGAGACGGTTTTGTAATTTCAGGCTGATTACTTCAAAAATTCACAGAAATTACAGTTTTGATTGGAAAATTATAATTCCACTTGGGTTTGATTTGTGAAACATTTGCACACCTCTGAAAAATATGTCCCCCTCTTGAAGTTGACCCCAACATATTCAGATTGCTAATCTAGGTGGTGATAGGTAGTTCTACCTTAAGTTACAGCTATTAATGGATTCTGCAATGCACAATTCTGGTACTAACTGTCCTTGTTAAGGCAAATGGACATGGTGTAACTATATAACCAAGTGGAATGATACTCCGTTTCATTTGTTTCGAAAAGAAAAAGAAAAAGTGGAATGACATTTTATCATAATTATAATATGATGTAAATCATGCTATAACTAAGAATGATGCAGTGTCGCGTCGTATATGTGTACATTATATGAAATTCATAATTGTGTGTCAAAGAGGAGTTTTTTTTTTCATTGAAGTTTCAAGAGACATTTGGAATGATGATCCTCTTAAACTTTAATTTTTTTTACCTCTGTTAGACAACTACTTAATCTTAGTTCTTATATTCTTGTACTTAGAGATGTTTTGAAGCTTTATTTTGTTTGGTTAGAATTGTTAAAAATGAAAGGTGAAGCTTGTTTTACCTTTTGTTTAATTTTAAATGGATTAGAAGTCCACGTAGGGGATAATGATAGGAGTTATGGAGATAAAGGGATGGCCAATGGATGAAAGATAGTCCATGTGGCATTTTAGAGGCCAAAATTCACTTGCTTAAGTGGATGGCGTGGAGGTTGAGGTGGCGGATGAGGTGGCGGATGAGGTGGAGGCTCTTCTTCCTCCACCTCCAAGTTAGTTTAGGAGAGTGGTGTGTTTGGAGAAGGAGAAAACTTTTGTACATGGGGAGTTTGGCTATGAAATTTTGGGAGGATGTTCATCTTGTTTTGGTGATTCCGAAAATCTATCACTCTCTCAAATTGGAGTTTTTGTGTGAAAGTTATGCTTGATGGAATGAGAGAAGGAAATTTGTCATGAAGTTTGAGGGCATAATTTTTGAGGGCTCATATCTATCTGATTATGAAGTTTTTGCTTTTGAGATTTGGTATGGTTGTTTATTGAGTTGTTAGCTTTCCAAAAAGCTATTATTCTCTTAGTTTGGAGTTAGGATGCAAAAGTTATGGGCTTGAAGGTGAAGTAGTGAAGAGCTGCCTTTTGAATTAGAGAGGGTGAACTTGGATCGACTATAAAAGTCGGACAGTACCTTAGTTTTGAGTGAAACTTTTAAGTGTTGTATATATTTGTGTTATCTTTTCAATGAGATATTATACGGTCAGTTTGAAGTTAGTATGTGAGAGTTATAGCCTTGGAAGTGAAGTAGAAGTGAGTTGCCTTTGAGTTGAAGAGAGTAAACTTTGACCGGCTATAAAAGTCGGACAGTATGAGGTTTTGAGTTGAAATTTGGATGTGTTATAGTTTTTTGCGTTAGCTTTTTAGAGAGATATCATACTCTCAATTTGAACTTTTGAAGAAGATTTGGCACTCATATTAGTGTCGGGTACACTTTTGGAGGACTTTGTGCGGTTCATGCACAACTTATACCACTTTGTATAAACATGTGATATTTTATTTGATCTTTATGGTTCATGATGGGGGTTATATGAGCATGATTATGAGGCAAATTATGAGGTTTAATTATGGGTATATTTGATTTTGGGATATTCCATATTTTGAGCCATTTCTAGTTGCAGCCAAGAACCCCGCGTTTTCCCAAGGCAAGGCCTCTCTACCCGACAGCGGTGGACACTAAGCTTAACCCATGATAGGCATATAGGACCATTATGCGTTTTTTGGCAACATAGGAATCTTAGGTAGGTACTTGTGACTAAAGATTTGCATATTTTAGACAGAGATTTTAATAGGAGATGGGGACGAGGAATATCTTTCATATGCACTAAATTTTATGACATTTGGAAATATGAGTCAAAAGTTATGGCCTTTTCTCCCAGTTTGGCAGTTGGGGCAGATCAGAAAAAATCACTTTTTTCAGAAACAAAAATTTGAAATTGGTTTTCCAGAGTTCTATATATGTGAGAAGCTTTTAATCATTCCATTTTGATCAATGAGTCAAAAGTTATGAGGAGTTTTAGTTTGCCAATAGTTATGGAATCTCTACTCTAAAATAAACTTTGAAGTCCTTTATCTTACTCAATTTTCAATATTTTATGAAAAAAATAAAAATGAGAGGATGTAGATTTTTTATTACAACATTGCAACCATTGGGATTGACATTTTTCAATTCCATAACTAAATTCTTAACAATTTTTGTATTTTGAATCATTTTTTACTTCTTTCTGCTTATTATTTTTTTCCTATATGTTGTACAATTCCAAATGATGTGAAAATTTTTAAACATTTAGCCAACTTGTCTTGGGAAAAAGAATCTAAAGAAGCACTACTATTTTGGACATCTTTTCATAGAAAAGTAAGCTTGTGAAGCATAGTTGCCCTATTTTTCACAGGGCCAAAACATTAGATGTGATTTTTCAGGCTGGTTCCTATTGCTGTGAACCAACCTGTGCTTTTCGAAAAAATAAAAATTTAAAAAATATTAAAATAAAAAATAAAAAATATTTAAAAAATAAATAAAAATATTTTTTAATGCCTGCTGACGTGTTCGTCTCTTGACCACATCAGCAGGCTCCGTGGCAGAGATGAGAATGCAAGAGAATGCAAGAAAACTCACAACCTTTAGGGAGGGTTGAATTTCATCTAATGAAGTGATTTCAATGAATTTGAATGCTTATATTTTGCAATCCATGTGGTGTAAATTTTTGAAATTTTTTCCACATCTTTTCTAACTAGCGTACTACAAGATCCTATGGTTACTTGTATTCAAAAATGTTTATTTTTCTAAAACTTGGTACTTGTACTAGAAATGGTAGTTTGAAGTGCTTTTGGTGAAAAATATAGTCAAGAAACTTAAGGAGTTAAGTGAATATGCATCTTTGAATTTTTGTGTGAAAAGGGGAGTCTTGTAGAGAAGTTTGGTCTCAAATGAGTGTTCTTGGTTTTTTTTAAGCAAATGATTCACACACTACTAAAAAACAAATGATTTCAATGGTGACCAACCTGACATTCTCACATTCTAAGGTTAATTACAAGCTTCACATCTTAATTTCTTAGTATTGTGCTTAATTTTTGGAGCATAAGTAAAGAGGAACCTTCCTTTCAATACCAATTGATTAATAATGAAATTTAGTGTCAATCACACTAATAATTGATTTTTAAATGCTATAAGTTTTACTCTTAATGAGTATTTTTTACCAACCATGTTAAATACAAATCCCCTCTTCGAATTGTATTCATATCTATACTTTTGGTAAAAATCTTCATTAAGAACAAAACTTAATAACATTTTCTAATAAGTTATTGTGGCATTCCAACACTTAATTTCATTATTAGCAAACTACTTGAATTCCCTTAAACTACATTGGCTTTAAGATCAATTGGATGAAATTTTAGGTAAATAATCTATTTGCATATCGATATAAAACAAAAGTAAAACAAAAATATATAAATAAAAAACAAAAAAACAAAAAACAAAAAACAAAAAACAAAAAAAATAAAAAATTATTTATTTTAAGATTCCATGATTGTCATTTTAGTGCTCCCATTGCAACAATTTTGCTTAAGGAAACCGCACCTAATTGTAACTCCTTTCACTAGAAGAAAACTGCATTGAAGTCAACACAACCAACTTGAATTTTTTTTCTGTTTTGAGCACAAAATTTTGCATTCTACTTGCAAATGGCTTCTCTCAAATTTGTCAATCTCTGATTGACAAGAAGCTTCCCCAAGGTACCAAATCTGCTTGGTCATAGGGCATGTTTACCTCAATGCACACTGCACAGTCACCAGCATTCAATTTAAAAAAGGGACTAACCAAAGGTACGGTCGGCAAATCTATCAATTTGCAAACTTCTTCAAGGCCGGGTACGGTCGATAAAACAAAACAAATATCTCAAAACTTCAGAAGCGTTTCTAAACCAACTTGCCCACCAGCTGTGTGTAAAAATCACAGGAAACTGAAAATGTCATAATACTAAGTTAACTTACAGTACGTAACAGCTACTGTAGTGATCGACTGCAATGTAATTCAAAGCGTCCCAGTCCAGCTTCCTGGAAACACGGTTATATCGTACGTCCTGCAACCTTACTTACTCTTACTTTTCTGACGACGCCCTACGTACAGTCACTAACATCAAACTCATACACCAGTCTCCCAGCTAGACAGTCTGGATCCTCAACCCAGGTGACGGAAGCTGTCAAGAAGCAGAAGGTCATCGCGATCGATGCCAGTCTTGCAGTCCACGCCAATTCTGACATAGTCTTAATTTCCACCGTACCTTCTTCAATTCGATCGATCTCAATGCTTCAAATACTGTGAATTGGCATGGAGAAAGCTAAGCATTCTTCACTCAGCTTGAATTGCGCGCGTGCCGATCGATATATCTCCAGTTTTGGAATGTAATTCCATCTTTGCTAGCAGCTAGTAGTGTCCGGGCTGATTGGGTCTGATTGGGTTGTTCCGTCCACGCACTTAGCTGGATTTCGAATCACTGCAGACTAGTGATCTCAATGTTCATGGATTTCAATCCTGAGTTCAACCTGAAATTCATCTGAGCATTTCATCTGATCATTTTGTATTTTTGGGCCTGGAATTTTTAAATGCATGTTTTGATCGGTGTAGCATTAAGTGCGGTGCTAGCTTGTGCAGTGATCGACAAGTCGATCGAGGTTGAGATTTTCGAGTTCTCGTTGCAATTGCATCTTGCTGCACATCAAGACTCTGTAGCATTCGAGCGAGCTTCGATATTTCCGGTTCCTGGCATGGGAATCTGGCGTTGCTGCAGATAGTGGGGAATAAGATTTGAACCAGCGTACTACGACAGGAGATCGATAGAATTTGGAACTGAGCACGTCCGAGTATTCTTCAATTCAATCGGCCGGGTCGGGAATCTAGATCTATCAAAGATGCATCGCAACGAGGTCTACAGCCACGTCGACTGGCGCCGCCACAAATCCCCTTATCGCCACATCCGCCACCTCTACACCATCATCCACTCCGGCGTCATCGGCTCTCTCTTCGTCCCCGTCACCCTCTGCACCCTCCTCGCCGTCTTCGTCTCAACTCTCAACCACAGTCGTGACACATCACTCACAGTCCCCGCCCTGCCCTTCACGCTCACAGCGCCAGTCCTCGCTCTCCTGCTCGTCTTCCGCACGAACTCCTCCTACCAGAGGTTCGATGAGGCAAGAAAAGCCTGGGGATCCAATGTGAACCGCACTAGGGACGTGGCGAGACAGGCGCTCACTTGGATTAGGAATCCTGGGGATAAACCGAAGTTGCAGTGCTTGTTGAGGTATGTGAGGGTGTTTGGGTTTTGTCTCAAGGACCATTTGAGGGTAGGAGGAGAGTTGCGGGATGAGGTTGGGTGTGTGCTGGAGATGGAGGAAGTGGAGGGGGTGATGAGTGCGCAGAACAAGCCGATCTATGTCTTGCAGGTACGTACGTGATGCCCATCTGGTTATGTTCACATTCTCTAGCTCACATTGCTGAAAATTTTGCAATTTCTTTTGTGGTCGGTGGATTGATTACAAGGATTCATTGTACTAATCAGGTGACTAGCGACACATGAATTTGAAGGATTTTGCATCGTTTTTGAGCTGCAACGTTTTTAGCTACATTAATGGTTTGGAACATGCTTGGAGGAACATTGTTTCAGCAAGTTCCAAAATGTCACATGTTCCAAAACGTTGTTCACATTTTGTAGACGCGTTTGATAGAAACGTTGAATGCTGAGCTTAGAATCAAGTTCTACTATTATCGATCAGCAACGTTTTTGCTGTGCTCACCAGCATTCAAATCTTGCAAGAAATTGCTGCTGAGAAAGCGAGAATTGGCTAGTTGCGACAGGCTGAATTTTAATTTGTCCGAATTTGCTTTTGAGCATGCTTCCTAAGCAGCATTTGAGCATAGTTCTTAGTTATTGAGGTGTCTGCGGTTTTGGTGGGTCTTGGTGGGAGTCAGAAAGGGATTAATTCACGAACTGTATCTTTTCATGCATTTTTGGACAACCTATGAAAAATTAAGGATTTTTCGAAAGTGCTGAGAATAAGGGTACCCAAAATTGAACTTAGAATCTCTTAAATAGAAACTTTTAGGCGAGAATCTATAAGGGTTGGGCAAGTAGATTTGATTCAATGCAGTGTGGTTTCCTGAAATGGAAGCTAGCATTGCGCAAAATTTCACAAGGGGAACATAGCAAAATGCATTGCACATGGTTTAAACTGCATAGTACTCGATCGACTGTCTTGTGTAGTGTAAAGCGAAATTCCAATTGTCTGCCCAATGGAGTTCACTGGGCATTCCATTTGATTCCTCTGTTGTGGGGATTTTTCAAATTTATTCTTGGGTGGAAATGAGCTGAATTTTTAAGCTTTTGTAGAAAGAATTGAAGTCACTCACTCAGTGGACAATTAGTTATTTCACACTCAAGAGAATATTGAATCAAATACTTCCCCAACTGCAGATCCATGATTGGTGATTGAAACGGAACCGAATTTTGAACTGCATGTCTTTGATGGAGCAGGTGATTTCAGAGATCATCAGCCAATGCCAGCTTCCAAACTGGGAGAGGATTACACTGGACAAGAATTTGACCCAATTTCACGACAACGTGGGCACTTGTGAGCGCATTTTCAAGACCCCCATTCCTGTGGCGTACACGCGGTTGACGTCCCGGGTTCTGATGCTGTGGCACATGATTTTGCCGTTTGCGTTATGGGAAGAATGCGGGTGGTTGACGATCCCGGTGACTTTCATGAGCAGTGCGGCGCTTTTTTACATTGAAGAAGTGGGTGTGTTGATTGAGGAACCGTTTTGGATTCTGGCGCTGAGTTCAATTAGTGCGGGGATTGTTACAAGTGTGGATGGGTTAGCTGCGGCGCACAAGGAAGCCTTGATCATGATTTGGGGTTTGGCATCGGAGCGCAGCAAGGACGACCATGTGGTGATCAATTTTGACAGGTCGAGGTCGGATGGCATGAGGCCCGGGAATTTGAATATTGTGCTCACCAGAATGAAGTCTGTGTGCTGATCAACACATAATTTACACAAATCCAATTTAGGAAGTTTCAAGATAAATTTGAGAATACTGTACAGTACAAAATTCCGACATGTTTTGGAAGCTCAACTGATAAATATTGGCTGCTTCCAAAGTGGAATTTATTTTAGTTTGTTTAGACACTTATAACTTTCAGTAGCACGCATGATTGTCACTGCCTAGGTGTGAAATATTCCACACCCAACAGTATTTCATCAGTGCTCAGTGGACAGGTGGAGGCTCAATGTGATGAGCAGGGTGCATGAAGGAAAGGCAGTAGGCATGAATGTTGTGGAAGCCCCAACAGACTCCATTTTTTAACTCCGGCAAGAAGGATTCTGCGGACACTAAGTGTCTGATGGATGATTTCACCTCTGTCAGTGAGAGTTTAGGATGGAAAAGAAAACATTTTTTTCATCCAATATTTTTTTTTCGGAAGTTGCTTGAGTACATTTTTACTAAACAAGATTGAGATACTCTGTCCACACATCATCCTTGTAGTGTTTTTTTGGCCGTTTCTTGCTATTTACTATGGATGTGAATTTCAGCCATAAAATTGATTATTTTTTTGAATTTGAGTCCTACTCATGAGAATGAAATGAAGCTTATCAAGTTGCAATTTCTACTCCAATTGGAAATTTTGAAAAATTCATAAATTTCAATATGAACTTTGGGCTTGTAAACATGGTTTGTTGATTTTCTAATTTTAGAGTGACAATACATATATTTATTTAGTGTAGAATGTTGAGAAATTAGTAAAGGGGCAACCTAATTTCACTATTCAGTGTACCTTACTCCATTACCGCAATACTACATGACTATGAGTCTTGACATGTTGGCGTTTGGCTGGTACGATTCTTTCTGCTCATTCCTAAGCAAGCACAAATGAAAAGGGACACAAAAATCCTTCAACCAACCTACAAAGCGAAGACAGCGCCTTGAATTGGGTTCGTTGTACTTGTGCACTAATTTACTGTACAACGCACTACTTTACTGTGAATCTCCCTAATTTAATGTAAATCTCACTATTTTAATGGTTTTTTTCCTTTTTTAGAATGTCTACCACAATGTTAGTGTTCTACTACTAGTCGTTTTAACTCTATTAATTAATTTTTGTGGATTTTGTATTTGCATTTTGAATTTCCAATTCATATTTTATGCAATTTTCTTCATGAAGTATATTTTGTTTCCAATTTCTCTACATTTAACCATTTGCCTCATTTAATTAAAAATCACAATTTTAACTTAATATCTTTTTAATTTAAGATTCCTAATTTTTCTCTCAAATTTCCACATCATTATTGTATTATCGCAACTCCTAAAGTTCACACCATTGTTATAGAGTTCACATTCCTACCTATTGGAAAATCCACTAATTCATGATTATATCTTTAAATTCACCCAACTAATAATTTCTAACTTGCAATTCCACTTAAATTGTCTAAATTTTCCTAATTCTAATTTGTGAGCCAATGTGGTGGCTCACATCATAGATTAACTACGTTGTTGGGCAGGTTTGGCATAAAATAATTCAAATAATGGATGTCACAAAATTAGAAAATTATATTTTTAGAATGGAAACTAACAAAATAATCCTATAGAATTGTTCTATTTATAATATATTTTGAAGCTTATTTCTAAAGGACCCCCCTAACATGTTTAGTACAATGTGCCACTTTTTGTGTCCCAATGCACTAAAATTGAGTAAACTTGAGATTTTCATAAAATTGTTGATAAATATTAAAAAGTGATATTGGTATAACATTAAATTTTATTAGATGGTTTTGGAATGTCAATCTTATGTTATCATCCACAAAATTTAATAATATAACAATTATGTTCACACAAATAATTATACTACACTCATGAAATGCTTTGTTTGCCCTAGTGCAAAGTTGTACTACAAATTCCTCAAAAAAGAGTTTTGTCAATGGAATTTTGAGCTCTAAGTAATTTTGATATTCAAAAATTTTGAAAATAAAAATCTTCAAAAAATTTAGATCTTTTAGATTTTTTAGATTTTTTTCATTAAATTATCATACATCTTTACATTATTTTAAATGTTTATCTTTTTTTAAATTATGGAATTTGTTTTTGGATGTACTTGAAAGTGAAAATTTGAAAGTGAGAATGGTAATGAGTTTTTTTTAACTTTGAGTTTAACACCTAAGTTCTTCAAGCTTTGGTGGAGCTTTTTGAAAACTTAGGTAGATTTATATGCAATGATGCTAGCATATGAGCCTAGAAATATGAGCCTATGAGCCTTGAGCCTAAATGTAAGTAGATAATTTACAACTATTGAAAGTGCTTATAACATAGGTACCTATAACATACACACCTATAATATAAATATCCTACAACCATAGAAGGTGCTTATAACATGGACACCTATAATATAAATATCCTATAACCATAAAAGGGGCCTATAACATAGGTATCTATACTATAGGAGTCTAGGCTCCTAAGTTCATAGGTTGAAGATCCTAAGCTCACATGCTAGCAATCATAGGTTCAATTTTGAACCGATGAGAGTGAAGTTCTTATCAAAGATGCATATTGCTATTAGCTTCCAAAAAATATATATTTTTTTAACAATTAGGTGCCTGAGTCATTACATGTTTTTTGAGGTCGCAGGCCCGTTTCAAGGCTGTTCCCCTTCACTGTTCCCCGTAGTGAAGGACACCCGGTTGTTGAAAAAAAAAATGAAAAAAAAATAAAAAAGATTTAAAATTCTTCAAATGGTAAAAGAAGTTGAAAAAAAATGTTTTTTCAATACTTCTCTAATAGAGTCAGAGTAGATTCTTACTCCCTTCTAGAACTCTATTTCATGTTTTAAACATACGAATCAATTTTTATAGCAAAAAACCTTTAGATCTATTTTACTTATAAACACTAGTGTATAGAATTTACAAGCAAGAAAGTACTATGACCCTGTATTCAGGAAGACTTTTCCTTTAGGAATCATGTTGTCCCAACAAATAATTTTTGTAAGTAGCAGATTCTCTAGAAAGTGTAATCTTGAACTTAGTAGCTCACATGTATTCAAGTAGTACAATGAAAAATAATAAATCAATACGTATATCCTTTGTAGGTCATTCTATTAGCATTGATATAAACCATCCTGATTCACTGATTTCAGAAAACTGAGTTTCCATCCGTAGCACTGAACGACCTTAGGAGCTTGGGTATCAACACAGCATAACATGCAATTACAAATGACCACAAAACTACCACATAAACAAGAGGTTTAGGCATCAGCTACTAAGTGTTATGGACTACTAGTCCATACACTAACTGCCATAGCCGTTAATTTGCTCCATAGGTGCTTGTAGTGTGTTTTGAAAATTTTTTACAAAAATCTTGAGGAGGTGGTATTCCTCACCTGTACCCATGCAACCACTAGAAGAAAAAAGGGGGTTCTGCGACTGCAAGTTTTGAGTCACTGTGGACACAAATTACAGTAGTTGCAGTGTAGTTGTTTTCTAGTTGCATCGTAGTTGTTTTCACTAGAAAACAACTACGATGCAACTAGAAAACAACTACACTGCAACTACTGTAATTTGTGTCCACAGTGACTCAAAACTTGCAGTCGCAGAACCCCCTTTTTTCTTCTAGTGAACCCAGCACACAATTAGTTTGCCAGATAACGTGTACGAGGTGTCTTCAGAATACCACTACTTGTCATCATAGAATCACAAAAGAATCAATGTAAGAAAACTTTCAAAAGAACACAAAAACAACACGATAACTGTAAGAGCCAACCCCCTCCGCTTAACCACAGTATTGCAACAAAAACGCCACCTGTTGTCCACTGTGTTGAGACCCCAAAACCATTTTCTAAGCGTCCTATAAACTGCTACACACTGTGTCGACACAAGAGCACCAATTATTATCTGTGTATAAGATGCAATATCTTTGGACATATGACCTCTGGTTATAGTTCGGCCTAATGACCTCAATGTACATTTCGAATTTGTAGCCTGAACGGGCAGATCCGGAAGCGCTGTAAACACCGGTCCATTGGGGTTAACGATAACTCTGTCGAAGCCCCCATGTTTAATGTTTGTAATTCAGATTTTAATTGCAAGAGGCTCAGCCCCATTGTCAGTCTTTGTTAATTCTTCCTAGCTCTAGTACATTCTAAAGAATTGGAGGTACATAATAAACTGTAGTGTCTACTTGATTTTAACTAGATCTGAGTATAGTCAGAGACTTGATCTAGTATTAATAGCAATTTAAAAGGAGATCCTGCTAGTAGTTTTTTTTTTTTTTTTTTTTTTTGGCACAAATGAAACGGAATTTCATTGCAAGGAATAAAAATACAAGCACCAGCCACAAGGGCCTGGCGAGACAAGACGACAACAGACAACAACACAACCGGACAGACAGACGCAGCAGCACAGGACAGCACAGCCGAGGAAGAACACGCGGCGGCCGAGGCGCAGCAGCAGGAGACCCACCCACCTGGGGACTCAATTAGGGAGGCTGGAAAACAAAACTGGAACAGGGGCCGAAAGGTTCCCACCGGGGTTGCTCCGCAACCAATTTGCAGAAGAGCTCTTCCCGGCACCGACGAGCGACAAAAGCCTTGTGAGCCTTTTTGACAACATCCGGCGAGCTGGAGCGGCTGTTACAAACCAATGCCCAGTCCGCTCTCCCATAATCGATCATCCCTTTCCAAATCGTATTGCACAGACGCTTTGGGGACCAATCCTTGTTGTTAAAGACTTTGTCATTCCTTTGGATCCATAGGGTCCAGAGGACTGAGGACCTAAGCTCCGACCAAATTCTTTTAATTTTGTTGAACTTCCGAGGGATGTTCACTGAGAAGATCCCTTGACGCCACGTGAGTGGGCGCCACGGGCCAAGGGTTCCTTTCCTAACAATTAAGGAATTGAGAATGTGAATGGCCCACTGCCACCCAAGTTGCGCCGCATGGCATTCCCAAAATCTGTGTAGGACGGTTTCATCTGCGTGCCTGGAACAAACTGGACATCTGATGTCAATGGCCCTGTCAATCCTTCCTCTCTAGTGATTCACCGCCACAGCTCGGTGCCAAATCAACCACAAAAGGCCCGCCTCTTTTCTGACCCTCTCAACCGACCATACTGATTTCCATCTTAGGATGAAATCCAAGGGAAGGGCGTCGCTCCATTTGCGAATCGGATTGGGCACCTGATGGCCGTGCTTGAGCAATTTCCGGCCCATGTTCGCGGTGAAATTCATGAGGGGCTCTTTGAATCCATCAGTGTTTCAAGCATACTTCCCTGGATCCCATTTGATTCGGTCCATCCGTCCATAGTATAGGAGGATGGCAGTCTTCTGGAGGCCGCGTAGCGTTTCAATGACTCTGACCTAGTAAAAAAGTCCCACTAGCGTTGGATCAGGGGTGCTTTGCTGGCCGACTGGGTTGGCAAGGAGAATGCCAGCGTTCGGAAGGACCGTATAGCCTCGTTGTACCCAGACAGCTGGCCACGCAGATGCCGGTAGTCCAATTTGAGCAGTGGAGTTTTGGAGAATTTGTATGACCATATGAGGCTGGAGGGCGTCTTCTACAAACCACCCTATCCATTCTTTTGCTCTCGCTGGTTGGGAACCTGCTGCAAGGATGTTTCCCCATCGCCCTTGGATTGAGAGCATAGCTGCCAACTAGGCGCCTCTTTCTTTAGCTTTAAGTCTGAATTTTACCCCTGCTTCTCTGGGTGTCAAGAAAATGCCATGACACCGCGCGTCTCTGATTTGATGCAGCCCTCTTCGGTGTAGTTGGGCAGCTCTCGCATTTGAGAACCCAAGACCTATTATGGGTAGGAGAGGGGCCCACCAAAAGGACTCAGCTTCCACTTCCTCCACAATTTTTGGTTTCACCGGCAAAACTTCGTGCCTCAGCTTCTTCTAGGATGCCCCGACCCTTTTCCACACCGCGGACCCCTTTTGCGCTTGGAAACGAGGAAGGGTGAAGTAGTCCAGATTCGGCTCCCACCTGCCTTTTGCGTAGGGTTGGAACTTACTCAGCCGAAACCTAAGCATGAAGTGAAGGTTTGAAGACCCTGGCTCGCATGCCTTGATTACCCACTTGGCCATTAGTGCTGTGAGGGCGTCTTGCGGGTGGATGACATTGAGACCTCCTTCCTCCTTCGGCTGGTAACATTGAATCCAAGGAACCTTGGTTCGGGCTCAGTGCAAAGTGCCGGACCACATATAGTTCATAATGTATGAGGTCACTTTTTTAATACCTGCAGCGGTGCCCCCCCAAATGGATGCGAAAAGAGGGTAGAGGAGAAGAGAACACTGTTAACTATAATGCTGCGCCCTGTGGAGTTTATTTTGGTGGTACACCAATACTGGAGCCTTTGGATGGTGCGATCGTTTAAAAAGGAATCCACTGAGGAGGAAGAAATTTTCATTTCGAACGGAGTTCCCAGCAACTTGCTGACTTCGCCTTCATCAACCCACACAATCCCCAACTGTTGAGTCCATGGAGGCCGCGCCACATTGTTGTCGGCGCTCCAGTAACCTCTCGATTTTGTCCAATTCATCACCAATCCTGCTGCAAGGCAAAATTGGTGGAGCAAGGCCACCGTCGATCTGATCGACTCCTCTTCTCCTAAAAGGGTCAGCGAAGTGTCATCTACAAATTGTGCAATGATTTGCTGCTTTTCCCCTCTTGGAAGGCGGATTCCTTTCACCCTACCACACGCTGCTTCAGATTTGATCATCGAGTTAAGAATATCAACGACAATTAGGAAGAGGTAAGGGGCGAGAGGGCAGCCCTGTCTGACACCCCTCCTGATGGGAAACATTGGGGAGTGGGAGCCGTTTACCTTGACTGAGGCTTGCGCATCCTTCAACAGTAGCTCGGAGAGGAAGATGAAATCAGCAGGGATGCCAACTGCCTTCATGGCTTTGGACAAAAATGACCAGTCAACCGTGTCGAAGGCCTTAGAAAAGTCTAACTTAAGAAAAATTAGCGGCTGGTTCGACTGTTCCGCCCAGGCTATGGTTTCATGCGTGAATAGTATGTTGTCCAAAATGAATCTAAGGGGAAGGAATGCCATTTGATCCATGTCTATCACCTCCATCAAGATGGGCTAGAGTCTCAATTGAAGGGCTTTGGCTATGATTTTATACGCCGTGTTGAGGAAGGTGATCGTCCGCCAATTATTCAGTTGATTTTTCTCCCCTCCTTTATGAAGCAAAGCAATTTGACCTTTGGTCATACCTGCAGGGAGATGCCCGTCTTCAACCGATTTAGTGACCATCTCCAGGAAGTCCCCCTTTATCACCTCCCAGTACTTCCTGTAGAATTCGGTTAGGACCCCGTTAGGCCCTGGAGCTTTGCCATTGTCCAAACCTTTGACGGCAAGGTCCAGGTCCGTCATGGACAACGGCCTACTCAAGGTTGCCTTCATTGACTGTGAAAGCTTGTCCGTGACAGCACTTAGTGCTGCTGCTACTGTTGCTTCAAATTTCGGGCTGCTAAGGGCCTTCTCGTACAGCTTCGAGTAGAAGCGGGAGCAGATTTGCTCGATGTTAGTTTGGTCCGATCTCAACACCCCTGTCTCATCCTCCAGCTCCGAGATATATGAGGCACCGGAATGCGGTTTAGAGGCACAGAAGAACTCTTTCGAGCAAGAGTCCCCGTTTTTCATCCATTTGACCCGACTTCTAATCCTCTGCCCTTCCGCTACATGTTTTTCGAGATCTGCTAATTGCGCTGATAATGTATTCAGCTTCTCTTGGGTGTTATGATTGTAAGGATTGCACTGTAGGGCTTCTTGTAGAACACCTAGTTCGTGTCTCCATTCAGTTTTCTTCATCCTCAGATCCTTCGCTTTCTGTATGCAAAAGGACTTGTAAAACTTCACTACCCGTCGAAGTTTACCTGTGAAGCCAAGGTTAGGATTTTTCCTCCATATATTTGCCACAGCCTCCTTCACTCTTGGATCCCCGAGGTAAAACTTACTCATTTTGTATGCTGTGGCCTTTTGCTGCTCGGGTTGCAGTTGCATTGTGAGCAAAACCGGAAGGTTATCAGCATGCGTACTGTCGCCTTTGATGATGTAGGCAGTGACCACAGAGGGCCCTGTACCTCTTTGAGTGAAGGAGTAACATCGGTCTAGGCGTGCGAGCGAGCGGAGCCCTGCTTGGCGTCGGTTGTCCCACGACTATTTGATTCTGTTGGAAGCCGGGAAGGCGTCTTCCACATCCAGGGCGTTTCTCAAAAGAGTAAACACTCGGCTTTCCCCTACTGTTATAATCTTGCCGTTGAGGTTGGACTTATCAGCCTGACATTCTACAAAATTCCAGTCGCCTCCGAGAATCCAGCGACAGTCTCTGGGCAGATCTACGAGGAGGGCCTCCCATAGGGCGCACCTTTCTCTGGCGCAGTTGGAGGCGTAAACGTTTAGAACGGATAGGTCACCTCCTGCGATACCTTTGAATCTCACCCATTGGGCCCTACTGCACGCGGAGTAATTTGCTTCTTTAACTAAGTGGGCGAGATGAGGAGTAATCCACATGCACACTCCACCAGTACCTGCTCCTTCCTCCCCTGGGCCATGACCAAAGCCCACTGCCGCTTCCTTCCCCCCAAAAAGTGCTTGCGGCCACACGCTGCGCCCAATTTTGTCAAGTTTTATACCTCTCAATCTATACTCCTGAAAGCAGAGTACGCTGATTTCCTTCAACAATGGTTTGAAATAGTTCCGGATGACGTCGGCCTTGAGGGGGTCGTTAATCCCCTGTACGTTTTGAATTGCAATTGTAACTTTCATTGATTGAATGAGGGGGGGCATCGCTGGGAAGAGCTCTGTGTTGAAGAGACTGGATCCGTCCCCTCCTCTTTTTGGTGTGTCCCTCCTTTGGAAGAGGATCGATGATCTCTGCCTTCTTGCCGAGTCATCAACAGCATTACGCCGAGCTCGCTGATTAGGTGTAAGTACATGAGATTGCGGGGTAAAGGTCGTTTCACCATGACTTGCTCTCATCCACTCTAGAAATTTGGCCTGCAAATGCTCTAGAAGACCTTCTGCCGCCCTGCGGTTGGGCGTGACCTCTCCTTCCAATGGCTGGATTGGAATCTCTACGTTGGCTCCTTCTCTCGAGGGGTAGAATTGCGAGGCATCTCCTCTGCTGACAGTTCGAGCGAGAGAAGCCGAAGGCATCGCCGTAGCGTTGAGGTTGAGAGATCTCGATTCGTTTTGATTGGAAATTCCTCCCGACGCTCTTTCTATGGACCTTGTGATTGGCAGTGTTGAAGCAAGGGCAGAGAGAGTCCTCCCTTCTCGCTGGATCGAGCCTTGGAGGCCGAAGAGGACATTTTGCAGAACAGGGCCTTGGCTGGATTGCAGAATTGTCACACCGGCAGACTCCAAAAGGGGAGTTGTAGCCACTTCTACCCTTCCCGCTTCACCTTGCGTGCCCGTGGCAGGAGCAACCTCCGGGGGGGGATGTCTGTTTGTTGGGGAGGACGCTTCAATACCCGCGAGACCTCCTCTTGCCTGAAACCACTCAGATGAGTTGGCCGGTGGGGTGTAACGGCTTTGGCTTAGGCTGCTTCCTCTCTCTCTTCTGCCTGAGCTTTGGCCAGTTTGATGTCTGCCGGCCTTGGAAGTGCTAGGCTGTTTAATCGGGCACGCTTGGGTACCAACGAGGGCTTCCGCAGGGATTTCCTTCTGTCCTTGTTCCATGGGACCGCGCCTCTGTGCCGCCGTGTGCTGGACCGCCCTGCTTGCCGGGCTTAGGTTGACCTGGCCGGTTGAGGGTAAGGTCCCTTGTACTGGGCTTTTCCTCCTGGTTACCAGCTTCCAACCCACTTCTTTCTCACCCATATCTGGGCTTGATGTCGTGGCGAGCCCCAGCGCCTTTGAACTGCTGGTTACGTCAGCGGAGATTGCGCTTTCAATTAGAATGGTTGGATTGTGTCCTTCCAGTGACTGGGGAGGAGGAGGTAATGTGCAGTCTGGGACGCGTGCTATCGGGGTTCTGTCACCTCCCGTGCTTGGAGCACCTCTGCTAGGGGCTGTGTCACCTCCTGGTGCTTCCGCCAAATCAAGAGTGCACTTGATGCTAGGGCAGTTCTTTATTAGATGGTCGGTGGAATGGCAGAATCTGCACCTAATTGGGAGGTTGCAATAGTCTACTTCAATTATCACTCTCTCCTTTGTTGCTTCATTGTTCACTGCCACTTGTGTCGTCCACCCTTGCCCAGCTTGCAACGCTACACAGAAGCGTTGATCCGATGCGAATGCGTTCCGCTTGTCCCCTCCTAGCAGCTCCCCTAGGCCTCCTGCGATTTCCTCAGCTGCCCCTAGAAATTCACCTAGAATTCCCCTGAGTGTGACCCAAGTCGGTACCTTTAGCCTTGAGGGGCGATTGGCATCGAAACCGGTTGGCCAGGTTTGGAGTATGCAGGTGCCCCACCTTGAGTGATGGGGAGTGAGCATAAGGAGTTTTTGCGTGGATGCAGGTTGTCTGGTGAGAACCTGGAAAAATCCCTGTCCTAGGTCTCTCCCCAGGCCAGCCCATTCCCCAATGAGAACTTGAATTCCTTTGATCCAACACGCCAATGCGGCTGGGGTTTGCCTACCTCCCACGAAGTATGCTACAACAGCATGGTGCTGCAGACGCTCCGTCTCTTTACGCACAATTTCTTGGTCAACTTTGATTTCAAGGACTGTGTTACAGATTAGAAAGCCAGCGGAGCTGCACGCATACCCCTCGGGAAGCTCCTCCCCCCTGGTTGCTCGCGTAGGATGGATTACCGCGTGCCTCCCCATGCTGGTTACAGCTACGATCAGTTATGGTTCAATGGCGTCATCCTTAAGTTGAAGGCCGTTGGGACCTCTTGCTCGTAGCTGCCTCGCAACCGGAGCATGCTCCATCTTCTCCTGGAGGATCTCTGCATACGACGATTGCATTGCGCACTGATGACTTACAAAGTTAGCTGAATTACCGGAACCCTAAATAACTTTTAATAAACCCTAATTCTGTAAAAAAACCACCTTGGCTTGTAGTCAGCGCCTGAAGCGATGCTTGACTGGACTTGACAATCACATGGAGTCAAACAAGCAAGGATTGAATAAGAAGATTGACTCAAGCTCTACGGATCAACTGATCGCTCTTGGAATGTACACACTTTGCGCGAGTACAGCTCCGGAGCAGCATAGCGCTCCATTGTTAAAGCTTCGAAGAAAAAAATACTCATTCACTTTTTCGAGCACAAATCCTAAATTTAAGTGAGCATCACCCATTCAAACACTGAATCCTCAATTACAAGCTCCTGCTAGTAGTTTGTATATTACCATATGGAAGTCACAACTTTAGTTAATGTTAATCATACCCCAAGGTATATGAACATAACTAATTATTTCAAGGAAAAAAATATATTTGTCACAAATAGAAAGCTAGGAAAACCTAACTATTTTGTGGGACCATTTCTTCCTTTCCCTTGAATCAGTGGTAAGCCTAAATATGAACCTCAAGAAATGACATCCAGAAATTTAGTCTAAAAAAAGAAAAAAAAGAAAAAATCAGAAATGACCTGGTCGCCTCTCGACCATGCAAGACGATGAGGTGACAGGCCAGCTGTCCTGTTCCCTGCATTCTCGCAGTAGGGGAACCCACAGTCTCTTGGAGGCCTCAAAAACCATCTAATGTGGAAGTTATGGGGCTTAAAAGTTTATTAGCATCTAGCAATAGCTTGGGCAAGTAGTTGAACAAGTTGCGAAGTTTTTATTTTTTTATTAACTTTGAATGTTTATATCCCACAATCTATGAACTTCCAAAGAGACAAAAAAAATTCTACACATTCTCGTAAAAGTATAGAAAGTAATGTATGTTTGAAATTTTTTCCTTCAACGCAATAAAAATGCAAATTCTAAATATAGTCCCCAATTGAATAATCAACCAGTATCACATCACGATAGATCGACCAAAAACAAGTATCAATGAATAAGCATAGATTTATGTTTCATTAAATGCTTTAAAAGGAGCTAAAGTATTGAATATTAATTCTTCAAAGAGAAGAAAATGAAGTTTTTTCAACCACAAGAACAATTACTTTTTTAGTTGAATGAAGCATTTGCTATTGGAGTGCAAATTGGGGACAACTCACAATTGTTGTGGACAAGTTGTTCTTGGAAATGTAGTCGGGAAAGACAATGGGATTTTTTCTCATCTAATAGTCTAGTTGGAACTTTGTTGATGTACTTTCCTTACATGGTTGCCAATGTGGCATTTACTACCACATGAGGTTGATCATTGAATTGCATTGTCATGTGACTAAATTGCATGTACTACAACTCATAAAAGTTGTAGTGCGTGTCTATGTGACTTGTTTGCGACTCATTTTCTTTTTTGGAAATTAATAATTTACAAAATATTTAGAATCTTCATTCTTAAAGAACTTTGATGATGCACAAGATACAAAATGTACCAATCCCACGTTTGCATCTTCATTATCATGTAAAAATTTGTACATTTGAAGGATTTTATATCTAGTCATATTTCTAGTGAAAGAAATGAATAAATCTAACTCTATACAAAGAAATCTAACACTAAGAAGACCTCTAATTGAATGGAATTGTAAATATTTAAGCCTTGAACCTTGGAAGATCCAAAATTTTCTATCTTGAATCTCATCCTCCTATAAATAACATTGTATAAATTTGAACCTTTGCAAGATTTTAAAAGTGGAATATGTGTATAATATATTATCAATTAGTATATATATTCGAATAATCTAAGATTTTTATTGAAAATAAAGTTTAGAATGAGAGACATTGTTTTGCCATTCACTTTCAAAAAACATATTCACCTCTCAAGGACCCTTCTTAAGGACGTTCATATTTTGAACAACGAACACATCCTAAGTACACATAAATTTATTTTTTCATCCATTTATGTTTTTTTAGATTCTTGTCTCAAATCTTTAATAATTATATGGTATAGATTCTAAGGATATTGATAGGTCTAGCCTCAAAAGGTAGCATTTTTAGTTCAAAAAATAATTCTTTAAAAACAACTTGAATAAAAATGTAAAAAAAATCTTCAAAATTCACTATGACAAGAATTTAACATTTTGAACCTAAGGGGAAAACTTTTTGTCAAAATCACAAATATTCAATCTAGAATTGATTGTAGAAGGAATTTACAATTTTTGACTTCAAATTTGATTGAAAAATATTGGTTTGTATACAAGTTGATCTAACTATGTAGATCTGATTTTGGATCCTATTTTACAACTACTAGTTGAGGTCATCATTACATTATCATTCTTAGTTTCATTTTATGATTCATCTTCACAATTTGAGAAATTTGGATTGTCCTAAAGTTGGTCCTTGAGGGGTTAAAAGATGAAAATATAAATGACATACATTCAATCTTGTAAAATTTGATTTGAATTCATAGAGCTTTCAATTGCATCAACTTATCAAAATTTTGGATACTTTTGGAGATTTAGAATGGAATGGAAACAATATTTGTTAGGTATTTGTTTCTGAACTAAAATTAAATACCAAAAATGGATATAATGAAATTACAATTATGTTTGACCAAATCATGTGCACTTTTGAGATGCAAAAACCTTTAGGGGTTAAAGCACACCGGGGGACTGATGATGACAAAGAGTTTGACCTTTGATGTGTCTTCATTTTTTTTTACAACATTAGGGCAAATCCATAGGTATGGTCAATTAATTCTTGAATAAAGGTCCAACAAAAATTAGTGCCTTGTGTGCGCTCAATGTACATTTTGTAAGAAACACAAGTTTTAAAATCAATTTTATTTAATAATATTTAGCATTACCACAATGGAATAAGGCAAATAGAAATTTCACCTATACATCAACCATAAAATCAAATTTAAGATTTTCAAAATTGATTTCTCTTACACATTTTGAACTACAATTTTGTTATCATTATGACCAATTTCTATCCAAAATTTGATTGTAAAATTGTTAATGTTTAATTTAAATTTGAAAATTCATTGAAACTCTTTTGTCAAAAATTTCATTTTCAAAAACATCTAAAGAATGAAAAATTTAAAGATGGTATTTTTTCCAAATCTAACAAAAGAATCTTATAAAAGACTAGTATAAAAACATGTGGTAAAAATTTCAAACTCTTTAACTTCATAGTGAATGCGTTCAAAGTGAAGAAATCATGTTTTTTGGCATTGTTGCAAACTAGTTTATGAGACATTGAATCTTCTTAACTTCTAAACTTTGCACTATAAATTTTGAATTTACATTTTTTAGCATGATGAATTGAGTTGAGAATATACGAAAAATAAAATTTTAAAATAAAGTGATTTTTTTTCTTTAAAAAAAAGTCAAATAGAAGAAGATATGTGATAGAGGAAAAAACTAAATCATTAAGAACTCCAAGATGGAATTAAAACATATTGATCCCATTGATGATATTTATATGATGCAATTTATTATACTAAGGCAATGCTTTTGTAAAAATTACAAATTAGAGAAATATATGTACAAATACAATTGTAAATAAGCACGTATGTGTAATCAATGCTTAGACACCAATCCTATAAAGATTTCTTATTAAAAAAAAGTAAAATATTGAATAATTCTTTTGAATACAAGACTTCACAAATTTCATAAATGATGATCATAATAATTAGGTTATTTGACCATTTACTTTATAATAGATGAAAATAATTCAAAAGAGATGATTGGTGGGCAAGTGTGGTGGAATGGCTCTAGTTCTAGAGCGGGGTTTGTTTTTCAACCTCCATGACTTTCTTCCCTAGCAAATGAGGGGGGCGTAGTGGTTTGTAGTGGCATGCCATGAAGGGCCTCACAACCCTTCTTTCTATATGTTGTGTTACAGGGTCCTTGTCTTGGGTCAAGTGGGTGGTGCTTTGTATGTTAGTCAAGCCACTTGTAGCTGGTAGTCTTTATATTCTTATTTCATTACAAAGGAATTGAACCCATCAACAAGCTTTGAGTTTTTTTACTAATTTTAGTAATAGTTGAAGTGAATATGAAGTTGTCCACATCCTCATTCCAACCACCACATAAGACCATTAAAAGTTGATAGTGGACACTTGTCTTATAAAAATTTGTGGGAGGCATGTGCTAGCCATCTTCCATGAATAAGCTAAAAAATCGTGGAGATGGATTGGGTAATAGATATGAATCTTGAAGATGAGATTGTGGAAATGAATTGGGTAATCATGACAAATATTTGAGCCCATCATGCAAATCTTGGTCCAATTAGTGACTTGAGAAGGTTCTTTCCCACCCAAATTGCACTATGAAGTGGCTCCTTCTTGGGTTCAATTTTTTCCTAATGTTGCAATGAAATTTCATTTCATTTATGTCAAAAAATAATAACAATTCAAAAAAGAAATAACCAAAAAATTCCTTATTCATTAAATTATTGAAATGTTATTCACTATTGTAGGCAATACATGTTGACATAAGAAGATGGAATAAAATAAAAAATAAAACTCAATATGATTTCATTTCATCATTGATTTTCTATCCAAAATTCTATATTTAAATATTTATATGTTCCCCATATATTTCAAACTTGACTTTCATGAAGATGATTTTTCTTAAAAAACATTCCTGTAATAAAAATATTAGCAGGGACAGAAAAGAATCTAATAATTCCCTTGGTGCATAAAATATTAACCCCTAAAGGACCATTGTCCCCTCGGGGGACAAAATGGATTTTGGGCAGGTTCCTATGATCTCAATTTTTAGTAAAACTTTTTGAAACTTTCTCATAAGATAGGAAAACTTATGACCTTCGTGGGAATATAAATTTTATTCCAATTGGTGCCCAGGAGCAAAAGTTATGGCATCTTAAACATAATTTTTACATCACCGGGCAGAAAAAGAAATCTACAAAAAATTGAAATTAATTTTTTAATTTTTTTCTTCTTAAAGGTCATATTTTTGTCTACATGTGAAGCTTTGATTTGTTCCATTTGGATTAGTAATGTAAAAGTTATGAACAATCTTGTTTTTTGGGCAATTTGAGCATCTTCTTGAATAACTTATAGGATTCAATTTTGAATGCAATTTTCACAATTTTTCAAAAAGAATTGTCTGATAAGGTTAAGATTTCTGTTTAGAACAATCTCATTGTTGAAATTATTGTATTTCAATCCCATTTTAGAGCTATTAACAATTTAGTTTTTCTTTCAATCTTGGACCTACTTCTACTTAATAATTTTTTAAAGAATGAAAATCAAGCTTTTTTTTTTAAATTTTTTTTCTAAGCTTTCAACTCAATTCTTCAATACAATTTAAAAAAAATTCAAGGTCCATGATGCAAATTTTTTCCACAAATGGCATTCAAAGTCATCTGAAATTGTAGGCTAGTGTTCAAAAAAACTTTCTTTTTTCAACTTTGAATGCTAATATCTTCCAATCTATACAGTCAAACTCCATGAAATTCTTACGACATGATCCTCGACTAGTAAAGTACAAGATCCTATGATTAGATTCTAAAAAAATATTTTGTTTTGTTTTTTTGGATGAATGCAGCAGAAATGATAGTTTTGAGTATTTTTTGACAAAAGAATGGCCCTAGTCCTTTAAGGGTTAAATAAAATATTAAAAAATTGACACTATGCAGTTTTCAATTCAATTAATAGAATTTTGAAATTACAATAATAGAATATAAATAAATAATTTTGATGGACTTTTGGAGGTCAAACCAATGAACTGAATTTTAAATTTATTAAAATACCTCAGCCACGCACTTCGGCACATGCATTCCCCCCCAAATGTAGGATGTGACTTGGATGAGGCCAATCTTGAAGTTTGCGTCACTTGTTGAGCTGCAATAGGTATACTCTTATGGTACAATCCAAATGGCATAGTACTTGTCGTTGCTAGTGCTGAAAATTTATGAAACAAGCCAAGAATGACAAAGAATTTGATAGGACTTTTGAATTCAATGGGTTTTGGTGGAGGGGGAGCTACGATGCGGGTCACATGCGGTGCTTAGGCTCCGATTCTTGCAGGCCTTTTTTGACAAACTAAGAACATTGCGGCTTCAGAGAGAATTCAACTAATCTAGGAGTTGTGCACACTTTGGGAGTGCAATTGGCAGATCCAGATCTAGATTGGAGGGCAGTTGCAAGAAACACCTGCCAATTTTCGTTCAAAACGGCCATTTCACTCTTGTTCGTGGATTTTGGAATAATAATTTTTTAAATAAAATAAAATATGGATAATGTGTAAAGCATTAAAAAAATGATATGTGCAAAAATTCAGACCTAAAATTTTTTATCTCTAAGAGTTATGCACGGTCAAAGAGGGTTGAAAAATGGAAGAAAATAAACAGTTTGAAATTTAATTCTTAAAAAGTAGTAAAAAAATTCATAAAATTCTCAAAAAAAAGCCATTTTTCCTAACTTATAGATACTCCTTTTCACCAATTTTCACTATTGGAAAAATAAAATTGTGTTCTCTACACTTGCGCAAAGGTAGTGCTCTTTGAGCACATGTGGAGGGTGGACAGTTTACTATTTTTAGAAATCCTTCAGTGAGATTGTGTAACTTTAGTATAAGTCCTTGTATACTAATTTTGAGATTCAAATTCTTATTTTTGGATCAAAAATAGTACTACAAACCCCCAAAATGGCCAAGGTAGACATCCAATCGGGAGCAGTTTAAAAATAGTAAAATAATTTTTAAAAAAACCAAAAAATTACTCAACATTTGAAACTACCACATGTACCTTTATTTAAAGTTTCATAGAAGATGGATACACGATGCAAAAGTTATGAGCAAAAAACCACATGTCTAAGGTCAAGGGGACAAAAAATAGGACAAGTGTTTCTTGCAATCACCTTGGACTACCCTTTTCCAGACAGTTAGGTTTCTTTGATTCTGTTTAACCCTAGTTTCTAACACCGTTACTCAAGTGATCAAACTAAGTGTGCTTAACAATGATATCTGCAGTGATCTCAGTGGCGACATGACCTCATACAAAGATGTTACAAGGAATGGTGGCCTCTTTTCAGGAGATGATTACTTGGAACTTCATCGACAACAAGCACGGACTATGCCAAACATGAATCCTACTACCATCCCCCATGCCTAAGCTAAGACAAACAATCCCAAGAACAAAGTATAGGGATTCTTTGGAAAAAGGCTAAATAAGTCTATCGTTAAGGTACCTAAGGTCACTTTTCAAATAGGAACAATTTCTATTTCATTTTATTCGCATATTATTTCCAAATTGGTACTTCAGCAGTCCATTACCGATGGATGCAAACACAATGTTGCAGTCACAGTCTTGCCTAGTTCCTATCTAGGGCGGGCAATAATCCGGCAAATAATCTTGGTTGGACAATTTATCAGGGGTATGCTTAATGCAGACTTATATATATATTTATATAATTTTGTTTTATTTCCCTAATTATTTTCTTTTTATATTTGTGAGTGATTATTTACCCACCCGTGGTAAACAACTTCACAACGGGTTCTTTGTGTTTTATGTTTAATTGCTAAGGGTGTCTAAACGTTTGTCCAATGAGCCTTTCAAGCAATGGACTCTTTCCTAATTGTCTAAGTATTTTGGATGCAACATCTAACCCACAATTACAACTTTCTAAATGCAACTACTTTGGGATTTTAGTCAAAGGATTAAGCCGCTGTGGTCTTTTGTGAAAGTGAGTTCAGACCAAATATAATTACTTTATCTTGTAGAAGATTATTATTTTTTTCCAAAAATATAAGATTCATTCTATTCCGACCTTCCTAGCAAAAGTTATAGGCGGATGAAGTTTGATCGCTAATCAGTTAATCAAACTTCATCCATGTTTTTAGGGTAGTTCCCTAATTCAAAAGAGATTGAAATTTTGAGGATGTACTTAAGATAATTACTCCTATCTAATTGGGAAGTTTGGTCCAAAAGAGATGCTTTCCCTAAACTTTCATTCAATTCTAGCCTAGAACTTCATCTTTTGATATCTCCTTGAGTTTTGAGTCCTTTTTGGAGTTTGAGGCACATATGGGTTCTAATTGTCTCACTCTACAAGATTATGATTCTAAGTTATCATTCTAATCTAATGTTCAAGTTATGGATTAGCCTTCTTTGTTCTTTGAGTCTCGGTCTAACTCTTGTCAGTTTACGATCTTTAGCAGTTTTATATTTTCTTCCTGTAGGTCTTAATTCTAGCTTCCTATATTGGTAAAACACTTCCTAATCGGGATTTTCTACTAAACGTTATCAATGGATGAAGTTGGACCACTAATTGGTCTTACAAACTTCATCCACCTTTATTTTTTAATCTATAAGTTGAAATTGGACTTTTCTTTCATGTAAAAACTCTAAATTTTTATTTATTCCTAATTTTCTCAAGTTATTTTTAAGTTTTACTTTCTAACTATTTTTCATTTATCTTGTCTTCTAAACTTCATCCGCTTCTATCTTGCTTAATTTAGCTCCAAATTCTAAGTGTGATATGTTTTTGGAAACCTCTAAGCAAGATCTATAAGGTTTTCAATCTGTATCTTGAAAGAAATCTAATCTTGAGGCTCTGAATGGTACTTGTAATTCGGCTAAGTGTAAAAGTGACTAAGGAAAGAAATGGAATGAAAATTAAACTAATTAGTAATTTACCTCATGGTTTGCTTCATTCAAGAGATGGTTGAAGACTCCCTCAAACTCTTCATTGTTGGCCATCCTTGAAACTATCTTGGATTTTTTCTCACAGCTTGAAAAGTTGATTTTAATACAAGTTACAAGTTGTTTTTGACCTTTTTTTTCCTTCTTCCTTCTACTTTAAGACTATTCTACTTCAATTATTATATCCTAAGGTTGACCTTTGAACTACTAAATAATTGCACCAACTTCTAAACAATAATTAAGTTGACCTTTGAATGGTCAACTATTATCTTATCTAATTTCTAATGGTTCAAATCGTTTTTTGAGATTTTCTCTAAATCCTATCAACTTCTAATCTTCTCCCATCTTTTGCAAATCTACCTCCAAACTCCTTCACATCCCTTACACTTGACAACTTGAGTTTGGAAATGCTACTAGATAGAAGTTAGGAGAGAAAGAGTGGTGAGACAATTGCGAGCAATTTCTTTCCTATTTTTGTATTTCAATTTTTCTTCTCCCTTGCTTCCTTTCACCTCTATTTCCTTCCTTCCTTCCTTCCTTCCTTTCCTATTTCTATTTTATTCCTCCCTCCTTCTATTTTTTGTCTTTTCCTAATTATTATGGCAAAATTCTGAAAAGACAAACAAAAACCAAATTTTTGGTTTTGGGGAAGGGGAGATCAATTCCCCTCCTTCGGCCTGGAGGCGAAGCACCTGGCGTAGGCGCTAGACCGGCGCGGTCTGGCCGCACCGCCTGCCGGGAGGCCTGTTTAATAGCTGGCTTGGGTCGGGCCGGGGGCTGAGAGCCTAGTCCCGGCCTTTGTTGGCGGGCAGGTTGAGTTGGGCCGGGGGTTGATAGCCTGGTCCCAGGCCTTAGCCAGTTCCTGCCGGGGTTTGGCCACATGGTGGGGGTTTGGCCACCTGGCGGCTCTAGAAGCTCGCCCCAAAAATGAACATGAATTTGGATTTTTTGTGGATTTTCACATGACAAATATTTTCTTCTAGGCGGTAAACTTGGAGGCTAACTTGGGAATTCAAAGCTCCGCCGTTTTCTTGAAAATACTCTAAATTCTAAGACAATTTCTAACACCTAGGTTCAAAGCTCTGCCATCTTTTTGATAACACTCTAATTTCTAAGACAATTTCTAATACACAAGTTCAAAGCTCTGCCGTTCCGAATGGGACCTAAATAAAACCAAGTGTATCAAAAGGACATCAAGAAGCTACATATGAATTGCACGATACGACAAGTGTTAGTACAACCACCAAACTATAAGTTAGTACACGTGTGTTAATCGTAGAAATCACTCAAATAGACACTAGAGGTCTCCTCTAAGCGGCATCACCAATCATAAGGGAAGAAAACTCTCTAGGATTAATACAAAGTTAATACAAAATACAAAGAAACTTCAACAAAATACAACCTTGAACAACAACAACAACTAAGTTTTAAATATTTCAACAAAACTCAAGAAGAAGATAGCTAAGCTTGAAGGGACCCCAAGTCCTTCAAGAGAGCTCCAAAAACAACAACAAGGGAGCTTCAAATGCTCCCAAAACACGAGAATTTGGCAACGTGGCCTAAATGGCCAAAATCCAACTAAATGGACCCAAATGATAACAAGGCGGTTCAAAAATGAACCTAAGGAGTGATTTGAGAGAAGAATGAGCCCCCTTATATACTCTTCCAAGGTGGCTCACCCCCTTTCAATTCCTAAGCCGTAATCTTATCAACTAAGATTTTCATCCTAATCTCCAATTTTTGACTTTCTACGCTGGTCCGAAACTCTAACTTTTGGAGAAATGCTCCAAATCACAAACGGATTGCGCTATTGGCTTCAGAAGGACATTTTTAGTCTGAAGAAACTCTCCATCCCTTTTTCATCTGTCAAAAAACCACGTAAAGCTAGCACCAACTGGAAACCCAAAAGCGGTAAAAATCCAACTTTTGGAGGTTGACTTTTCTGAAGAAAGGAACTAGCTTAGGGTCTTAAGTAGGTTTGAGGGAGTAAGAAAAGACCTAATTTGGGCCCCATTCCGATTCCATCCGCTCCCGATATACCGGTCAACTCCACTGTAACATTTGAATTTGCCGGTTCGAGGAGGATCTTGTCAGTTGTAGGTCTTCTGGCTATTGAAATGTCTTGAAACTTGTTGGGGCATGTTATTAGCATAAAACAAGCTAACTCTATTTTTAGTGAGATTTTACCGCATCCATGGTAAGTTCTATGAATTTACCATCCTAGATTTTGGCGGTTGACTGTTCAGAAAAAGATCTTTAGAAGATCAGAAAAAACCGAGACTTTTTGGGGAACCTCTCATGGAGTTCCTCAAGAGATGTGCAAGCTTAAATTTTTACTTTGCACATGTAGGCAAGGAGTACAATTCCCGCTATCTCCTTAACTTCTGGTGAACAAGGAATCTTCCACACGAATGGGAATCTTGGCGAACTGATTTCGTTGTTGGACTCCTGACATGGTTCCCACCTAGAATCACCATACTTATGTCATAGATGCCCTTCTATGGTTCATCTTGAGTTTCTTCACCTGCAGGCTAACAATTGGGATTTCTATTGTTTCGTCGGTTTGATGGGGAAACTGAAACCTCTCTCTGGAACTCATTTGGATTCTCACATGGGTTCCCTTGGACCAATTTAGCCATGTTTGGTCATATGCCCGGCAGGTTTGGCTAATTTGGGCGATTCTACTAAAACACTACAATATGTACATGTTTTGGGTCTTTACCCTATTTACATGCGGGGTTTGGGTTATGTTTTAGGAAAAATACTATAATTAGGACCAAATGCTATAATGGTACGTGATATACCTATTTTGGCTTTACACTCTTTTTATGTTTTTTTGCATATTAATTCACATTCAAATGACTAATAAACGAAAAAAAAAAAGAGTGAGTCTCGGGTGACGAATCGGGCACTCACAATATTATGGCAAATAATCCACTGTTAGTTTTATCTATACTGATTCCGAAATTTAATGCAAGGATGCAAAGCCAAGCTATCCAGTATGGCAATTTTTCCCAGTATGCAAGGTATGAAATGTGTGATTATGCTCCCTATTGTGATGTATCAAGCTCACCGCACTCCACCTCTATACACCAGGCTAATATATTAGTGACCACATCCAATGCAATGGTTCAAGTACATAGCCATGTATCCGTAGACTTGCCAAACATTAACAACACAAAGGCGTTGGCAACCATTCGCTTACAGAGATTTTATTGACATAACAAAGCAAACAATGGTTCATTTGCCAAATAGCAACCACATAAGAATGGATCCCAGCTTCAATCAAATCAATTGCTACCTCAAAATTTACTTCCACAATTTCTAGATAACACAATCACAGGCAAACTCATACCCTGGCTAATACACAATGGAGATTTGCCCGCAAGTCCTACAATTTATGCTGTTTTGTTATTTGCCAACATCAAATTTAAGTAATACAAATTGAGGGCAATAATTTTGGTATGCTTAATTTTCAGTTCTCCTAGATATTTCCACACTGCGGATCAACCATACTCAAGGGGAATCAGTCTGTATATTGCTTGAGAATGAAGCTACTCAACAATTCAACTTCAAACAATTATACACTTCAAGTTTAATCGCCTGACCTCATCCAGCATTCAATCTAAAAATTTGCCAACCTATTACCGAAACTTCAAATTTTACTTTCGTTTACTCACCAAACCTTACCCACCGAACTGGCAATAAATCTCACCTAATTTCCCAAACCTAATGATGCAAACACCATAGCCAAATCTCAACACTTCTCGAGATAGTGTCCCTCTAGTATGATTGCCCAAGTCCGACAGTTATACTCTTCTTCTCTCATAGTCGTCACTGCAAGAAAATCAAGCTTAATGGCCATTGAATCTCATCGTCATCTCTTCAACTACCGAATGCATACCCGTCTAAATCGCCACCTACCTATTGTTCATTTGCCTTACTATAATAACTCTCTCTCAAGAATTCGCCCAGACCTTACTTAAACTAATTTATCAATCGATTTACAATACCAAACATACACAATTTCTATCTAGTTTTTGATCAAACTAAAATCGTCTTCCAATATATCCTCTGCAACCTAACAATTCAAAGATTAAGGAATCACAGAATAGCAAATTGATAATCAATAATCAGATTTGCTTCATTTCAAATGCACAAACAATTACAGGCAACTTATCTTCTTGCTATTTTTTTTATTCCTAGTCACCTGACTCATTCGTCCATCCGACGACTTCCTCTTCTGTCAGTTACTGGTACCACGGTGGAGACTGTTAATTGGCCAGACCATTAGCCGTGATCCATCAGGCTACTGTTCACACATTCCACCAAACTTCCTCAATCCAGGACAGTGCTTCCGCAGACTGATCGCCATGGCTAAACTCTAATTAGCCAGAACTCAAATACTTAATCTCAATTCACTGAAAATTAGCCATATGACAATTATCCATACATACACAATTGCAAAATTCAAATTCAATTGAAGGAATACACTAATACACAAGTTAATGAGCCATACACGCAAGATTTTTACAAGATTATGAACTGGGAAGAAGAAAAAAGAAACTCTAACTATATAGCCTTGAAATAACTGATTGGCAACGCTTCCAATTTTGGCTTTTAAGAATCATGGGAAATTGCCTACCACGGTTCCTATCTCGTTTATTAGCCTTATCAAATCTAAGGAAAGACCTTTTCACATTCATGGCAATTATCAAGGTAAATCTCACCTAAGTTACAAAACTAAGTAATCCATTAGCCATAATTCTTAGCCAAAGTTAAAATAGGCCAATAATTCAAAATTTCACAGTTCTCATCATTCTATAGTCATTGCTGCGACTGCAAGGTGAACCATCGAAGACGTTGATTTTTCATCTACCATTTTTCGTTCACAATGTTGTCCATTCTGAAGCAGTAAAGCTGGAGTGGACATTGGAATCACGTTTTTTGACTGTGTAATCACAAAATGTAACTGTCTTGACTTATAAGTGACTAAAATGTAACTTATAAGTGACTAGGGCAAATTTAAGTTGAATTTCCAAAGTATTGACGTGGAAATGACAATGCTAATATGGCCGCAGGAGCTTTGGGCCGCCAATGCGCCTAAAAAAAGATGATTGTCAAAGAAAAAGTCCCTTCCAATCCCTCTTTGAAAATTTGTTCATAACTTTTGATCTAAGGCTTGAAATCTCAAATGGATTTTTAGAAATGAAAGTTTGTTTGTTTTTCCAACTTTTTTTTATTAAATTTTTTTTTAATGCAGTTTACTATGCCTAAATGCAGTCTGAAATTTTACTTTAATATAATTCTGCATTTTATATATCCCATATCGTTTGTCATATCTCCTACCAACCCTCTTGTATAAATATCTTGTCTTTTCAACTCTCTATATTCACATTAAGTGTCCTTTGAAGCTACATGACAAAGTTGTAAAATACGATGTATCTTGTATGTTGAATTTGTATGGTGTATAATATGTGGTGTATTTTGAATGGTATATTGTATATATTGTGTAAGTCGAAATTTGTCAATTTTTTGTGCCAAAATGCAACTAATACACTACTAAAAAATGACTTCAAAATATAGTTGACGTGGAAGTCCACGTCAACTAGAAGAAGATAAGGTTGTGATTGAAACATGACTGCGATGCCACTATTGACGTGGCCGTTCATGTTAGCTAAATTTCTGAAAAAGATGGGCATCTGCCCGCTCTTCCCCTAAAATTTCCTTCTCCACATTAGTAGTTTGGTACTTCCATCATCCATCCTTCATCCAAGGCAAAAGTGGATGGTGATAATACAATGGCACAATCACATTTAAACTACTTGTCCACTATGACTCTAAGACCCCGCATCATTTTCCAATCATTGTTGTCCGGAATGACTTCCAGGCACTCACATTTTGCAGTCAGGTTTACCCTCAATTTCTTGTAGTGATACCAAATCTGGAAGCCTTTGTTTAATCCCGACAAACCAATCAGACCATTCTTCGGTTCTTCTTGTGCTGGTTAACTTTGAAAAAGCTCCCCGTAGAGTATATTTCCTTCTCAGCGATACATCGCTTCTTCGCTTCTGTGTTGCACTAAACCTCAAGCAAAGATGGACCTCAGCAATACACATTCAAGGGATGAATGGTGATATTGCAAAAATTTTAGTAGATTACGAAGGGATTAACCTTTGTTGCTCGCAATGCCATGATCTCTCCCATGTGGTGGATACTTGTCCTTTTCCCAAACCACATGCTCGCGTAGGAGACCACAAATCAAACACGAGCGTCTACCTTAACACCCGACCCCATTTCGTGAGCACAGGCAACCTAGCCTCCGACCCCCTCTCGGTACCGAGAGGGCCATCCTAGGTCGCTTAAGCAAGCTCAGCTTGTGACCAGATACTGCATACGCAACAGAAAAAAAATGTGAAATCATCGGAGCTACACAGTTATCGCAAAGGGGACCGCAAAGCAAACAGGGGAGTTTGCCCAAACACCTGACCCCAATTCGTGAGCACATGCTGCCAAGCCTCCGATCCCCTCTCGATACTGAGAGGGCCATCCTTGGCTGCTCAAGCAAGCTCAGCTCGTGACTAGATACTACATACGCAACAGAAAAAAAATGTGAAATCCTCTTAGCTACACATTTATCGCAACCGGACGGAAATCAAATGCAATGACAGTGAGTATTCCAAACCTCTTGTTCGATGAGCGGCACTGCCGGAGGTTGTGGATCCGCGTCTGGGGCTTCAAGCTGGTGGCGTCACGATCTGAGTTTGGGACCCTACCGGTCCATCAGGAATTCCTTGATCCAATGAAGTAAGAATTTAGCAACATATAAGAATGGCAAGCTAAGCATCCAAATGAATTGACAAAGTGGAAAAACGCAGAAGCAAGGGTTGGCCACGACCTGGGATTCCGGACGGCACAGTTGCTGAAAAATCTAACGCTCCGAGTTCGGAAAGGACATTGGTGGGCGAGTGTCCCATATATATTGATATCTAGGGTTTGGTGGTCAGGTCTGGTTTCTATCTGCTAGCATGGGTTGGACTACGTGAGTAATTATGTTCACTTGTGTGGAATGTCACTCGTTATTTTCAATTGATAACCATTCGTCTGGATCAATCTCCGGCTCCAGTGGTGCCTTTATCCTCATGATCGATAGTCATGAAGCACTTCATTGATTCTTCATAGTTGTAAGACGTGGGCAATGGATATCGAATCCTGTCGTAAATGAAGTAAGACCGGTGATAAAATTTAGTTCAGTGGCTGGTACAGTGAGTCGGCAAATTAAATGTCTCAATACTCTCAATGATTATCCACTTCCCTGACTAATAATGAACCAATAAATGATTAATATTCCTGTCAGTGGCCACCATGGAAATCACTCCTCAAGTTCTCCACATTTTATTGGGTCCTACGTGACCCTCCTGACAATGATTTTTGGGTGTACTAAACACTTGTTTATTCCTTGAACTGTTGGCCCCATTCACGAAGTGAATGGCTAATTTGGAATGCAATTTTCTAATGTGGGTGTCCAGTTTACAATAGTGATATAATAATCCCGTTTGATACTTATAAATTTCAATTCCTTCATTAGATTTAATATGTATGATCATCTCCATTTTGTAATTGTAGTTTTCAAATTTGTTTTTTATGATATCAATATACTACTACGACTCTTTGAATTGCATCATACAAATGCATATTCCAGTTCTAGTTGGAGATCCAAAATATTTGTTGGTTCTTAAATCCATTATTTGTTTTGGGACTCTCCTATCTATAATTCTTAATGTTTAAGTATTTAGTAAACTAGAGACGTTGTTGTGATGAATATTGTTACTGTTTAATATAGAGTATAATGGCACACCTTGAAGCCGTTGCAGATGATTTGGATACAATCTGTCAGTGGCATTGAATAATCAAAAATATGATGTTACAATAATGAACCTCTTTGGCTGGTTGGGCGCTATTTGTAATATTTTAATCGTGTCACCGTCAGCATGATATACCACTTCTATACTTCCGGACTTCGATTAGCTGCCACATACATCTGGACAATGTTGTCTATAGCATTCATTACTGATTGCATCGACTACTGTGATAATTGAATAGGCTTTCCTTCTCTTCATAGTGATTGCCTCCATTGATTACTGAGACCACATACGCTAACATGTAGCTTGAATGGCGCTTGTTCTAGAATGCAACACTTCTTGATTTTATCATTCTGCGTTTACAGTACTTTTTCTTTGCCATTCACATTGTACAGACTGTGAACAGTTTAGGATGTCCGCTAATTTAGGGCCTGTGGCATTTGAATTTTGAAAACTCATTTCTTATTCCACGACGCCTCCAATTATCTCAATTGAATTGGAATGATGTAAGTCACAGCCGTCATCCAGAAAATATTTACTGGCTGGGATTTCATTATGTTTCGAATAAGTATAACTGAATTTCCGACCTCAGTTGTTCCACATCTGGTCATGTTTTCTTAGCACGCATTTGTCATGTACTTATGTTCGATGCGTATTATGCAATTTAGTTAATCCGGTTGGATCGATCTCATTTTAGACTCCGGTGATTATTCGTAAAAGGGTCGGAGACCTTTAACACTTTTATCCATAGATCACGGTGAATTTCGTTCACCATATTCTTGTAATTGTTTTGTAGTGTTTTGTTTTCATACATTAAGTAAAGGACACGGTCATCCAACTTGCTTGCGTACGTAGTTGCGATGGAAGATAACCCCAATTTGGTCGTTCCGTCGTTGTGACTACTGATAGTGATGGAGTTCCAATTATATTTCCAGTGCATGATGAAGGCGTTGCAGTTGTTTTAGCTTCTTGATTAAGTCTCAGGTTCCAATTGAGGGAGGACTCGATCTATACTAACGAGGAAGTTTTTGAACCAAACTCAGGGATCCTTGTGCTATTGTGCATAGTGCATACTATAGGACAACTTCCTATATCTCAAGATGGCATCAATGCATGGAGGCTGAAGCCCGGCAGGTATAGAGCTTACGGAGTTCATACTCTCTTGGTTGCGGTTGATCAAGTGAGAGGTACACCGCGTCAGTCGTCTACATCGTCGTTTCAAACACCTCCCTTGATTCCTGTGAAGGTGGAATTCCTTCAGGACTGTGTAACCATTCTTAGTTCGGACTTTGACCAAAATTCACCTAAGTGTAGGTTGAATTTAGGGACGCCATCCTCGGTGTCTACTTTGCCTAGCCTTAGTAGCCTTCGCGCGTCTGTGGCAGAAAGTTCTGCTACGGGTGGTATATCTGTAATCCATTGTTTGCGTCAATTACGGGCACAAAAGGGTTGTCAAAATATATTGTCAAAAATTGATTACAAGTCAATTTCCATTGAAAGAGTACGTATGTTGCCTCCGAGATTCAATGGAGATATGATCTTTGAATTGCCTCCTGTACAGACTAGCCGTCCTTTGTGTCATGCTCATCAAATGGAGGGAATGGATAAGTGTTACGATGGCCATGTCTGGACCAAAACAATGACAACCAATATTAGTAATTGTATGGGCTTGTCATTGCGCACATTTGTTTGTGTCGGGCATCTTAGATGCATGAATGCGACTTGTGAGTTCCTCACTCATGGTAATCGAATTGGTGTTGTGAATGAATTGGAATGGGAAGGTCTGTCTCCTTCTGCGGTCAATGTTGGAGATTTGCATCCCACAGGGTCCACTCTTATTTGCAGAATATGCAAACAACCTCCTTCGTGTATCGCTAAGTGTGCTGTGAGAGACTAAGAGCCTACTATGTCCTCGGAAATATTGGGATGACTCGGGCATTTGTACACCTTGGAGTTCACAAACACCTAGTTAAGGATGGTGAACTACGAGACTTCCAAGATAGAACTAGAGGCCTAATTGGTGAATAGATGGAGAGAACACCGACCACAATAAATTTGTCTATTGTACTTGAGGTGACAAAAGAACTATTAGGCGAACTTCTCCTCAACCAAGATGGGGTGTATCCACAGCCGCTTGACTTCAATGACCTCGTCCCTTGTGGGCACTTATTTACCCACCCTTGGTAAATCGGCGAACACAACCAGGTTCTAGTTCTATGGCGGTTATTTTCTATTCTAAGGGGTGTCTAAGTGTCAATCCATTGTGCCTTTCAAGCAATGGATCTTTTTTGCTAAGTTCCTAATCGTGACTCCCTAATCGTGGTCCTAATGGCTCTTAGATTGACTACCTTGCAAGGCTAGGTCTTGCGCTTCCTATTCCTAAAGGTTACTTTATGGTTCTAAGGTAGAAGATCACCTCACGCCATTTCTAAAAACCTAAGACTCATCTGATTTGGACACTTTGGTGGTCTACTATGAGCGGATGAAGTTTTTACCACAACTATCCAAACTTCATCCACGGTTTCCTATGGACTCCTAATTTCAATTAAATGCGGGATTTTTCCTATGGGCCTGACTTTCTCTAGTCTACCTAACTCCTAAGGTGGGCTTGGATGGATGGGAAACCCTAGGTTTCATCCATCTTACGCTCTAAACTTTATCTGTTGATATCTCGGGCATCCTAGCTCGGATTTCTACGTGTCTTATATTTTCAGAAACCTCCCGGGGCCTACTCTAAGGTTATCTATTTAAACCTGACCTGAATGGGGTCCTAGTGACCCCTAGCCCTCGGCCTCTCTACGGCCTTGGGCCCTAGAAGTTGGATTTCTAGAGGACAAGTTAGGATGGTACTCTGGCGTGATGATCCATGGTCCACCTCGTTAGTTCTCCCCCCTCCCCCTTGATGGACGCGTGATGGATGAGCCCCCAGTTGGGGGAAGTAAATCTTTCTCTTTATCGCTTAAAGATCTGACCGTCTTCCTTGGGGGGGTTCTTTTGCTCCTCCTTTCTTTTACCTCAACTTCCGTGCTCCATTGATGGGGGGTAGTTGGTTTGTCTCTTACTCACTTAGAAGTCAACCTACAAGTTAACTACCACTTACGCCCGAACGAGTTTCCGTGCGCGTAAGTTTATCCCCATAGGTGGGGGGATTTCCCTCTTATCCTCTCTAAGTCTTCTCTCTCCTATCTAAGCCTTGTCTTACTCTTTCTTCCTCACTTTTGGAGTTGGTGGTGTAGGGTGATGGAGAGAGTGGTGAGGAGAAGCCTCTTGCTTCTGGTGGTGGATCGTGTGGTGTTTTGTGCAAGTTTTTGTCTACTTTCAAGCCTAGTTGACTACATCTACTCTCACCTTTCTCCTCTCTATGCTACCTCTACTTACTCTATTTTAGTTGCTTCCCCTTGTCTAATTTTTCCCCCTTTCCCCCTTGCTATACTAAGCCCAATTGCTCCCACTACTAGACCCCAAATTACCCCCTCTCCCCAACTGCCCGAACCCCCTTCCCCAACTAGCCCGAACTCCCTTCCCCAACTGGCCCGAACTCCCTCCTTCCCAACTGGCCGACCCCCTCAGGCTGCAGTCGAGCTGGTGGCTCGAGCTGTCGCTGGGCTGGCTGGCTCAGGTTGCTGCTCGGACTGTTGGCTTGGGCTAGGGGCTTGGGCTGGTGGCCTGGGCCCGCGGCGCCTTGGAAAAATTACTAACACGATAATAAAAAAATCTCTAATCACGCATGACAACTGCCACCCTTTACCCGTTAGTACTAGAAAAAATGGCCAGCCGTGATCCTTGTACCTTAGGCGGCTCTATTTTGGATGCTAAACTTTGGCTAGTTTCCAACGCGTTTTGGAAACTAAACTTTGGAATTAACCGTGGGGTAGATGCAAAGCTTCGCCGTCGATTTGGTTTTAACACCAAATTTAGGACTTGCTTGACCCTGTAGGTTCAAAGCTCTGTCGTTTGGATGGCCCTTTAACACACAATTTAGGACTGGACTGGACAAGGAAAGGTAGGGTCTTAGTTACTCCAAGGGGACCACCCCACTCTTTTCCTAACAAGACGTATGGACTAGACTCAACATGGCATGAAAGCCTTGGGTTAGTGATATGAACGATAATGACCCGTAGTTAGTAATGGACGGTTAGCATAACAAAGAAAGGATGGCACTAGAGGTCCTCCAAAGCGGCATCACCAAGGTACGGTAGAGGTTTGCTCTAGAGTTAGTACAAGACACCGAGGATGACTAACAACATGACTCAACAACCAATGTAGGCACAACAACACCAAATCACGGGAACTTAAGTCGCCAATACTAAAGAAAAACACTCATGTAAAGACTAAGGCACCAACACAATGACTCCAAAGACTAAGCAGGACCCCTCACGACCCTCCAAGCTACAAATAGAACAACAATGGGAGCCAAAAGTGCTCCGGAAACACCGTAGGGAGTTTTGGCCAAATTGCCAAAACAAAAAGAGCTTGGACCCACGAACCCAAAACAAGTATTGGGGGTGTTTTGGGAGGGAGAAGGGCCCCCTTTTATAGGTTTCCAAGGGCCCACTCCCCCCCTCAACTAGTAATCTCATCCATCCGGGTTTTCATCCGTCTTTGAGATTTTCACCTAATTTTGGGTTTTATGTTGGTCCTAACTTCTAACTTTTGGAGTTTAATTCCGAATTGCAATTGGATTGCGCCAATGGCTTCAGAAGGCCATTTTTAGCCTATAGTATCCCCTACCCCCTATTTCTATTGTAAAAAACCCATCGCAAACTAGCACCAACTGGAGCCAATTAAAAGGGTAAAAACCTAACTTTTGGGGTTTACCTCTTTTAGCCTGGGTAACTAGCTAGGGTTGTTGGGGAGGCTCTAGGGAGTAAGAAAAGACTTCTTGATGTCCTCGTTCCAACCTCGTACGCTTCCGGGACGCCGGTCAACCCCGCAAAGATCTTGCCGTAATTATTAATTGGAGGAATGTTGTTGATTTCGGCTGCCTCCCGCTATCGGAACACCATGAAATTTGTCAGGGCGCATTATTAACAATAAAGATGATAGTTTAATTTTTAGTGAGATTTTACCGTAGCCTAGGCATTTCATATGAATTTCCCGTCGTGGCCCTTGGCGGTTGACTGCTCGGAAAAAGATCCTTTGGAGATCAGAAAAAACCGAGACTTTTTGGGGAACCTCTCATGGAATCCACCAAGCCATGTGCCAAGTCTTGGGCTATTTTGGCACATAGTCGGTGGCGAGGCGAAAATTGACTTCGTTTAAATTATTGGCAGTCAAGGAATCTTTCACACGTGAGGGAATCTTGGCGAACGGATTTTGCTGTGGATACCCCGACATGTTCCAGATCCAAGAACACTATCCGGCGGCTGTGGATTCCTCCATGTGGTCTGTCTTGGATAAGTAACACCTGCAAGCTAACAATTTGGATTCCTAACGTTTCGTCGATGGAATGGGGAAACTAAAACCTATCTTTGGAGATTTATGTGGGGATCTCCTTAACTCTCCTAATACCAATTTAGCCTATCATGGTCACATGCACTAGGTTTGGGCTATTTTGGGTAAGTTCCCAGTAGCCCTATTATTTCCTACTATTTACGGGTTCTAACCTATATACAAGTGGGGTTTGTAGGTGATCTATGGATAAAAGGCTATTTATGACCAAATGCTATACTGGTATGTGACATACCTATTTTGGTTCTACACTCTTTTTTGGTCTTTTCGAAGTACTTTATGCCTTAATCCGTAATAAACTAAAAAAAAGAAAACTATGAGTCCCAAGTGACGAATTTGGGGCTCACATCCTTGTTCTGGAAAAATGCAAGTACTTTAGCTCTAGGAGTATTCGGAATGAGGTTACATCGTTCAAATGTCTGAGGCAATTTGGTATTATTGATAGCATTACAAAGTTGAGAGGGGCCAGCACATGGGCTTTCATTCAGGAGAGCAAATTTCCAGGTCAAGAAACAGAGGCAGATAAAGTTTTTCTCTTCAAAATGTCTGAAGTGGGTCCTGGAAGTGGAGTAGACCTAGTGAAGCGTATGTAAGATGATAGTGACCTTCGGGACTCATGGATGATGTTTGATCACGTAAAATGGGTGAAAGGGTGGACTACCATGGCGTGCCATGTGTATGATTCTATATATTGCCGCGTTATGACAATCGCAATTTGTGACATGCAATCCGAGGACACTTCAACCCAGATTTTATTTTGGAGGAATTTGAACTCGATTCTAGAAAGACACGGTGTAAACTACACCCAGTTCAAGGGATTCATGGCTGATAGTGTGCAAGCTAATTGGAATGCAGTGAGGATCATCTACGGTTCGGGAGATAGTAGCGAGGCAATGGCAAACTGTGAGAGAACTTGTCTGTTTCATTGGACACAATCCATGGAAAAGCATACGAAGGCTGACATCCATGGGGATTTGCAAGATCAACATAGATTGTTATGCAAGCAATACAAGAATGCCACTTCTCCGGATGAATCTGAGTTGAGGTACCTTGCCATTAGAGCATGGTGGTTGTCCTTAGGTGCCATTTGCGAAAAAGGAAAGCGTCGATTAGACCTATGGTTGGCATTTTGGCATTTTCGTTATCGGCAATAGGGCGGCTTCTTGCAACTCTTAAGTTCTCAATTCATATCACTCATTTGATATATTTCTAAAATCCCAACCTATTTTAATCTTGTTCATCTTACCCTACCCAATACACTTTTCTTATATTTTTCTAATACACTTTTAAATTGATTTTTGACCTATAAGAAGCGTTGTAAAGACACATTGTGATTGGCAATTCACATTATATAAGGTCAGGGGTTTGTATAGTTTGGTGCTTTCAGCATGCCTCTCCCCTTATGCAAGTTCTTTGAGGTTTACTATTCAGACAACGTGCTTGATTTATTTTGCATTTCATAAGGAATACAAGCATAGCTAGGTAATTTAGAATTGTTCTACGAATACCAACATTCATTAGCAACCTTGGGTACTTATGAATCATCCAAATATTTTTGGTTGAAACAGTGTTATGGATCTAACCGGATATGCATAATTCATACATACCTAGGTGGTATAGGATGTACCCCTCTCGGTACCGAGAGGGGTATCCAGTCTTCATTATTTATGGATATTTTCCAGTTCTCTGTATTGTCACTGTACTTTATTTTGTTGGTAATGAGTAGTGTATGCATGCATTGGTGCTTCAACAAAGCGCTTTAGGTACCAAGTGGGACTTATGCTATAAACTCTTTATGGACTTCTGGGTCTCAATGTGTTGACAATCGCTTGGAAGTGGTGGTGACTAAAGAAGTTCTGCATCCCAATTTCAGTCCGTCATTGGTAGTTGGACATTATTAATGCATTTAGAATGATTGTAGGCAAAATCACTATTTTTCACCATCTTATGGCAATATTTGATATTGATTATTCAGGATCTTAATGAAAACGAGCTCACAGAGATGTTGTCTTGCAACCTTGCGGAGACAGTACACAACAAGTGGCTCCAGCAATCTGGAAATCGGGGAAACGATTTGTACATAGCCATAGTGGATGATTTTGTTCGAGCTTTCATGCAGATGGTGTGGGCGCTTAATTACCCACCTTTGGTAATTAATCGGACACAACCAGGTTCTAGGGGTTAACTAAATTCTAGCCTAACGGGTGACTAAGCGTCGGTCCATTGTGCCTTCCAAGCAATGGATCTGCTTTACTAAGTTCCTAGTTTCCGCAGGTGACAACGGAGTTGCCCCAATTGGCGAGGGAATAGTTCGGGCTAACCGTCCCCTAACGGCAGCCTATGCGAACTATCACCAGTCTATCCTAATCTATAGGAATCTGAGGCTAATTGACCCTTCCTAAGACTGGGGAGGGATTACCTAAGTCCCTTCCATGGTTTCCTGAATTAATTGGGTCTCTTCCTAATCTAAGTTATCTTTTTCCCTAATTTAATTTATCCTTTTTTCCTAATTTAATTTCTTAATTTAATTTATCTTTTTTCCTAATTTAATTTCCTAATTTAATTCCTAATTTAATTTATCTTTTTTCCTAATTTAATTTCCTAATTTAATTCCTAATTTAATTTATCTTTTTTCCTAATTTAATTTCCTAATTTAATGCCTAATTTAATTTATCTTTTTTCCTAATTTAATTCCCTAATTTAATTGATCTAATTTATCTTCTAATTTAATCTTCTAATTTAATTTATCTTCTTTCCTAATTTATCTCCTAATTTAATCTTCTAATTTAATTTATCTTCTTTCCTAATTTATCTCCTAATTTAATCTTCTAATTTAATTTATCTTTTTCCCTAATTTAATTTCCTAATTTAATTCCTAATTTAATTTATCTTTTCTCCTAATTTAATCTTCTAAGGCAAGGTCCGTTTTTGCTAAATTAACCCGAGCTCCTAATTGGATTATTTTGTCTTAATCTAGTGTTCGCTTCTTGGTGGAGTGCTAACCTTAACGGTTACTAATTCCTAGTCCTATCCTATCCTTATCTAATTTGGTTGCTCTTATGGTTAACTTCTATGTATGGGATGGGTTTGGATACTTCTATCGATAACCTTCTATGTCTAAACTTAAGGCCCACCCCTAATCCCTATTTGCTAATCAAAATTATTCACTACCTAACAGGGTCTAGCGTAAATTAGAAGGGAAAACACACCGGGGATCCGTTTAATGACTCACCTGATCGTCGTTAGCATGTGCGGCATTTTCCTCCATACCTCCAGCCGCGTGCTCGTATTCCATAGTGGACACGTATTTTGAAGTGGTCAAATGCCTACGGCTTAGTGGTGAAAACTGTTACACTCTAGTACCCTACGGCACTCTCTCCCCTCCTTATCTCCCCCTTTTCTTTTGCCTTGGTACTATTCCCACCAACCCCTTAATAGGGGTCTTACGCTATGACGCTAACTCCTTGCAAATTCAACCCCCCTCTCTTACGTTGTCATCTTTGCGTCATTCTAATCTCCCTTCTAATGGCCGTGGGAAGCTTTGGGGATTCCTGTGCACTTTAATCGAAGTAACTATAGATCGTCTCTCTCCTTCTCATTCCTATTTCAACCTCTCTTCCTAATCTCCTATCATTCTTGTTTTGTTGTTTTAGTGGTGATGAGAGAGTGAGAGGTGCGTGTTTTGCAAGTATGGCCGCGGAGGTGTCGCCTCTCTTCCTTCCTTCCCCTTTTTCCCCGTTGGCCTTAAGGGCCTTGGCCTCCTTCTAAGTTTCCTCTAATCCCAACTTTTAGTCCTTCCCCCCCCCCTTTTTCTCTTCCCCCTCCCCTCTTTCCCGTTCCCCAAGACTTGGACTCCCTGGACTCCCTAGACCTTCCCCCCACAGCGACCTTCCACCCTACAGCGACCTTCCTCCCCAACGACCTCCCCCCACAGTCCCGACACCCCAGCAGTCCTGACGCCCAGCCCCGACAGCCCCAGTACTCGACTCCCCAGACCCGGACTCCCCGGTACCCGACTCCCCGGTACTCGCAGCCCAGTACCCGCAGCCCTAGTCCCAACTCCCCAGACCCGGACTCCCCAGACCCGGCAGCCCCAGTTCCCGCAGCCCTAGTCCCGACTCCCCAGTACCGGCAGCCCCAGTACCCGCAACCCCAGTACCGGCGCCCCTGGTTGGCTGGTGTTTTGAAGGTGCTGGCTGATGTTTTTGGAGGGCTGGCTGGTGTTTTGAGGGTGCTGGCTGGTGTTTTAAGGGCTTGGCTAACTTTGTTTCTTGGGGGTGGTCTTTCCCAGGACTAGACTTCCTTTTCTAAAAGGAAGGGTTTTTTGTTGTCAAAGCAAAGGAAAAAAGACTTCACTACTTCTAACTGGGCCTGGGGGCCTGTCAACCACTAAAAAGGAAAAAAATAAACACACTTGTCTTGGGGGCTAAACTTTGGGCTTTCCCAAGAAGGTCTTGGGAACTAAACTTTGGAATTAAAGTACGTAGGAGGTCAAAGCTTCGCCGTAAGGTTGGTTTTGACACCAACTCTAAGACTTGCAATGTCCCTAAGTTCAAAGCTCCGCCGTTTGGGCCTATTTTGACACACACTCTAAGATTGGGGTAGGTTGTAAGTTCAAAGCTTCGCCGTCTCACGGGCGGTGGGGTCCACACACAAACAACATGGAAGGGGTGACTATGGTCAGGGTGTACACACGAGGCAACCGTTCCCACAAGGTAAGCATAAACTAGACAACACTTTTACACACTAAAGGCCCCCCAAAGCGGCATCGCCAAGGTACGGTGGGGGGTAACTTTAGGATTAGTACAAGATGCACAAAAAAGCAAGTGAAACCCTCTTGACTCACAACAAGTACAAGGCAAGATGGAAAGACCTCAAAGGACCTTCAAAGAGCTTGAGATAGAACAACAAAGGGAGCAAAAAGTGCTCCGAAAACACCGTAGAGGTTTCTTGGCTTGAAACGCCAAAAATTCCAAGATAACTTAGACCCACGGACCCAAAACAAGTATTGGGGGTGTTTTGGGAGAGAGAAGGGCCCCCTTTTATAGGTTTCCAAGGGCCCACTCCCCCCCTCGACGAGTAACCTCATCCATCCGGATTTTCATCCAACTTTGAGATTTTCACCTAATCTTGGGTTTTACGCTGGTCCTAGTTTCTAACTTTTGGAGTTTAGCTCGGAATTGCAAATGGATTGCGCCAATGGCTTCAGAATGCCATTTTTAGCCTAAAGGACCCCCTACCCCTATTTCTATCACAAAAAACCCCTCGGAAACTAGTGCCAACTAGAGCCAATTAAAAGGGTAAAAAACTAACTTTTGGGGTTTACCTCTTTTGGCTTGGATAACTAGCTAGGGTTGTTGGGGAGGCTCTAGGGAGTAAGAAAAGGCTCCTTGATGTCTTCGTTCCGACTTCGTACGCTCCCGGGACGCCGGTCAACCCCGCAAAGATCCTGCCGTAAATATTAATTGGGGGGATGTTGTCAGTTTCGGTTGCTTCCCGCTATTGGAACACCATGAAATTTGTCGGGGCGCGTTATTAACATAAAAGATGCTAGTCTAATTTTTAGTGAGATTTTACCGCGGCCTGGGTATTTTCCATTAATTTCCCAATGTGGCCTTTGGCGGTTGACTGCTCGGAAAAAGATCCTTTGGAGATCAGAAAAAACCAAGACTTTTTGGGGAACCTCTCATGGAATCCACCAAGCCACGTGCCAAGTCTTAGGCTATTCTGGCACACAGTTGGTGGCGAGGTGAAAACTGACTTCGGTTGAATCACCGGCAGTCAGGGAATCTTTCACATGTGAGGGAATCTTGGCGAATGGGTTTTGCCGTGGATGTCCCGACATGCTCCAGATCCGAGAACACTATCCGGCGGCTGTGGATTCCTCCATGCGGCTTGTCTGGGACAAGTAACACCTGCAAGCTAACAATTTGGATTCCTAATGTTTCGTCGGTGGAATGGGGAAACTAGAACCTATCTTTGGAGATTTATGTGGAGACCTCCCCCACTCTCCTAAGACTTAATTTAGCCTATCATGGTCACATGCACTAGGTTTTGGGCTATTTTGGATAAGTTCCCAGTAGCCCTATTGTTTCCCACTAATTACGGGTTCTAATCTATATACAAGTGGGTTTTATGGGTAATCTATGGATAAAAGGCTATTTATGACCAAATGCTATACTGGTACGTGACATACCTATTTTGGTTCTACACTCTTTTTTGGGCTTTTTGTACTACTTTATGCCTTAATTTGTAATAAACTAAAAAAAAGAAAACAATGAGTCCCAAGTGACGAATTTGGGGCTCACAGATGGTCAGGTATTATCAATATCTGAAGGAAAATCAAGTTGGAACAGGTCCGGGGAAGGAAGAACTATTGCTCCGTGTTGTATAGAGATCAGCACAACGAACTAGGAATCCTAGGGCCTTGGCGGAAGCTATTTCAAGCATTCCTAAAGTTGAGGAATTCGTGAATAGGGAACCTCAACTTCAAGGTGAGGAAGTCTTCGGGTCTCACAAGCGCAAGGCAGACATGCCACTCGGATGTGAGCAGGATTCTCATAGGCCTGATAAAGTCAATTTTTCCCATCTCCGCATTCAGACTAGATTCTCAAGAGCGTCAACAAGTGCAGCACTTCTGAATCCCATTAGGGAAGACGACTCACCAATCGTGGATGTGGAAATGCATGATGTCTTGACAAATGATCACAATTTGGACCCCGAATGTAGTCACCGGTCTACTCACGTGTCATGTATCCAGGAGAGCCAGTGTGACGAAACTCAATGGCATATTGCCAAATTACCAAAAACATCCGCGAAGGCATGTTTTGCCAATCAAGCAATTACAAGGAAAAAGTGCACTGCCTAAATAGTTCAGAACAACCAACCTACAGCGGCACCAACATATATAGGTATGATGGTGAATTACAAAAAAAATTGTAATGATCGTATGCAGTTCTTCTTTTGCAACGACGACATTGAACGGTGTGTGAAAGGATATCGACGGAAGTGGGTGTTATCTATACCTCCTGTTCTGTCCATTTGGCCCGTTCAAATGGGTACCAAACTATCAAAAGCCGAGATTTTATCAATGGAGGCCATTGGATTTGAGCTTCCACAACGACAATTGATTTCACCGCGTAGACTTTTTGGTGGAGAAGCAAGAATCGAATCGGTACGGGCCTACCTTGTTCCACCTAATCCAGATGTGTATCCCACAACTCGAGCAGGGAAGGATATCAGACGTAACCCAAAGGCCCCAACAATCAAGCATTAGAACAACTGTGCTTCGTTGTTGACTTTAAATGCACACATAGAAAGGGTAACCATGGTCCCCCATCCAGGATTTGGTTGCATAGTTTCCCTAACATCCGGTGTGCAGTCTCGGATGGAGAAGTATATGCTCAACATTTCAACATTTCCCGATTGTACCTGCCCTAATTTCAAGGAGATGAAATTGAAGTGCTTGGGAAAGCATGGAACTTGGGCAAATTGTAAACATTTGTACTATGTTTTTACGGTCATCTACAATCTATAGTGTGCCTCTGATGCCTTTATTCACGCTACGAGCTTCAGCTTCAACGAAGTGAAGGCAATCCTTCTCAATGGAATACTAAGTCATATTGAGTGAAGATATTTTCTTTTTTGCTGCACAGGAATATTCTTTGTGTTTACCAAACTCTTGAATGAAGATGTTTCCATATAAATGTGCCGTCCTTATAATTTCTAAGTGCATTTCATTTCCATTTAGGTAATCATGTGACTTCAACCCCTTGTCCATTCCATTTCTGTCCTTGCTTGCTTTCACCAAATCTGTACAACAATACACTCCAAATAAGTGTTTGTTTACCCAACAAAAGAGAATTCTATCAATGAATGTGCAAACAACATGGATTGGCCTCTATGCACTTTTAAGTGTCATAAGTGTATATGAGTTTTATTGTTATAAGGATGTTTAAAATCAAGCTTCCATCCACTATAGTCATAGGATAGCCTATTAGAAGTTATTATTTCTATAAAGTAGTTGATGTTGTTTCTATACTTATTATTATGTTGACACTAACACCCTTCTTGTACACACCCTAAACCTCCCTGTCATATGAGTACATCCACCTATACATGTACCATGGAATTTTTCATCTAACTATCCAAAAGTTTCACCTACTATCTTCTACTGTTTTCATCTACTCTCATCCATAAACACCCCCATTCATTACAATCTTTTCACTTGTCGTCACCAGAATTTTAATGTAATTCATCAAAAAAATTCCATTGAATTCATCAATTTCTTTAATTGGGCATTCATCCCATTTTGTTCTAAGCATTCACCCTATTCTTTCATCCCCTGCATAGCCCTTCCCAATTCACTTTTCATTGAACTTTTTAAGCACTTGTCATCCAATTTTTTCATCCATTGTTTTCATCCAATTCTTTCATTCTAGTTTTTTTCATCCATGTTTTTCATCCATTTCTTTCATCCACTACTTTCATCCAATTTTTCCATCCAATTTTTCATCCAATTTTTTCCATCTACTTTTTCATAAATTGTCATCCAATTTTTTATACTTTTTTGGTTAGTTTATTTTTGAAAATCACAAAAAACCCGCTCCCTGCTCCACACTCACATGCTAGCATTCCCCCATCTAAAGGTTGGTATCGTACTTGGTGGAATAAATGCACATGAGATTCATGTAATGTAAAGTCTCCATTCACTATACAGTAAGGGAGAGGTTCCTCATTCACCTTACAGTTTTTTTTAACCTATACCTACAACAATGTAGAAATTATCACCATCTTAAATTTTGCACATTTATTTTGTGTCTAGCAAATAATCAATTGTAAAAACTAAGTGTCAATAGATTAAATATTTGCCCACTGAGCTCAAATCAAAGCTCACATGTATGGTCAATGGAGACTCTAATGAATTGTATAGTTCATGGAACCTCTATCTTAATTGAGCCTGCAGATTGTTGTTGTTATTTTCTTTTTTTGTTCTACCTTCATGGTTGATCTCGACATGCATACAAAATTTCTTGTAGGTATGAAGAATATCCTAAACTAGCTATTTCAAGCCATACTGATGCAATACCAAGGGCTAGTGACCAAGGTAACTATGTCATGAAACAACGTTGCTAGTATGTGAGCGGGGAGCGGGAAATGGAGAGCGGGGAGCATAGATCTTGGTGAGGAAGGAGACAAATGATGAGAAAAAACATTTGAATGGATTAAAGTCTAGCTAAATTTTGGGGAGAGAACGCTGGATTTTGGTTGAAAGTTGCTTGATGTTTAGGAAGGGGTTTCTAAAAATGTAGATGGAAAAGTCTAAGGGATGTAGTTGAAAGGAAATTTTAAAAATGGATGAAAACAGTGAATGACAGTGGATCAACGGATGGATGGAAATAGTGGATGAAAGTAGAAGAAGGAATGGATGAAATAATGGATGAAAAAAATGGATGACAGTTTAAGTAGATGAAAGTATAAATGGATGAAAAAATGGATGAAAAATGGGATGAAAAAAATGGATGAAAAAAATGGATGAAAAAAATGGATGAAAAGTAGGAGAATGAATGGATGAAAGTAGAAGAATTAGTGCATGCATATAATGGATGAAAGTAGGTGAATGAACAAATGAAAGAGATGGTTGAAAATAGGAGAATGAATGGATGAACAGAATGGATGACAATAGACGAATTAGTGGATGAATAAAATGGATGAAAGTAGAGGTAAAAGTTCGTTAACATGGAAGTAAGTCTTGATGACAGTATAGAGAGATGGTTGAGTAAATTCAACAAAATTGAGATGAAGAGATGGTAAGTTGTTAACCATGTTTGATTGAGGTTTAGAAAATTGTAATTTCAACCATTTTAACAAACAAATTATATAATTTTCAACTCATGTGTCATGGGCAACAGGAAAATATATTGACAAGGTTGATAAGGGAAGGGTAAATAGGTTCATGCATGAAGTACAAGTAATACCAGTGACTTCCGTAGGTCTGCTCAATGAAGTGAAATGCATATAGTGGCCCTTTTAGTCTCACTATATTGTGATTGATGAATAAAAGACAAACGTGTTAAAACATGGAGTATTCCAATCTAGGAGAAGCTAACCCTAAGTAGATTTCAAATGATTAAGTACCCCACTAAGTAGTACTTGCTTCACTTCATTGAAGCTGAAACTAGCAGCATGGATGAAGACATCTAACGTACACTGTAGATTACAAATTACAGTGAAAATGTAGTAAAGATGCTTACAGTTTGTCCAACTTCCACGCTTACCTAAACAACTCAGTTTCATCTTTTTGAAATTTGGACAGTTGCACTCTGAAAAAGACGAAATGGTGAGCATGTAATTCTCATTCCGAGCCTCTGTCCCTGAATTCAGAGAAACTATGCAACCAAATCCCGGATGAGGAACCATTGTCACCTTCTGAATGCGTGCATTCAAAGTGAGAGCAGAAACACAGTTGTTCTGGTGTTTTGTAGTAGGCGCTTTATTATTCCTACGAACGACTTTACCCGCTCGAATCGGAGGGTGCTCGTCGGGTGAAGATGGAATAGGATAGGCACGCACCAATTCTATTCCTCCTTCTCCACCAAACAAGCAGCGCGGTGAAATGGCTTCCCGTTGTGGAAGCACAAAGCCGGCCGATTCTAATGCTAAAATCTCAGCCTTAGAGAGATGTGTGCCAATTTTGACAGGCTAGATGGATGGCACAAGGGGTACAAATAACACCCACTTGCGACGTGTTCCCTTCACACAACGTTCAATGTCGTCGTTGCAAAAAAAACCCTGCATGCGCTCATTCTGGTTCTTCCTATAATTGACCATCATACCTGTATACGTTGGCGCAGCAGTAGCTTTGTTGTTTTGGATGATGTGAGCGGTGCACTTCTTCTTTGTAATTGCCTGAAGTGCAAGACATGCTTTCGCTGAGGTTTTGGCCAATCTACCAATGTGCCACTACTTCTCGTCACACATGGTCTCTTGGATCGCGAACACATGAGTCCAATCACGACTACTGGGTTGGCCAACGTTGTCCTCAATCTGAATCGCATCACTGACTTCCACATCCATATGTGCAACAACTTCTTCTGAAATTGGACTTGTGACCTGCAAACTTGATGTCCATCTCGAAGATCTAGTTTGAATGCGGGGATAAGAAAAATTGACCTTGTCAGGCCTATGTGATTCAAATTCACAGCCAAGAGGAGTACCAGCCTTCCTTTTCTACAACCCAAACACTTCTTGACCTTCGAGATGGGGCTCTTTGTTGGTAAACTTTTGAAGTCCTCCCATATTTGAAATTACTTCACTGAGTGATTTGGGATTTCCAGTTCGCTCGGCAGAACGTTGTGCTACTCGTAGCAAGAGCTCTTCCTTCCCTGGCCCGGTCCCCGCTTGATTTCCCTTCAGGAATTGGTAATATTTTACCATTTGCATAAAAGCTCTAACAAAATCGTCTACGGTGGCAATGTACAAATCATTACCACGATTTCCAGATTGTTGAAGCCACTTGTTGTGCACTGTCTCAGCAAGGTTGCATGACGGCATTTCAGCTTTTTCAGACAAAGTTAGATCCTGAAATGACAGAGGACCACTTCCATCATTATAATTTGATAATGTCCACTATAGTTTTGACTATGGAGTCATATAAAAAATCATACACCAAGTAGAAGAAGGATAGAAGGCGTTACAATCACATTTCGTTGCTTGACCAGATTGACTCCACTGAAGGCCGTACTCTAGGAAAAGATACCGAAGGCTGCATACCCTATGAATAGAGGAAGAGGTCTCGGGCCCGAGAGGAGTATGTGATTAAGCGTCCTTTACTATGCAAGAATGATTAACATTTTACCCATATATAACCTGTTGTCAATCTCTTCACAATTTTTTAATCTAAATGCCTTGCAAGTAGAAATTCGATGTAGATCACACATACAGGCATTTTAAAGGGATTACATATGATAGGGAGAAGGCATGGTACATACCAGCTACATAAATCCACCCCATTGGCGATAACGGAAATGCCAGAAAGACAACCACAAATCCAGTCGTTGAAGTCCTTCCTCTATGGTGGCACCTGATGACAACCACCAAGCTCTGATGGCTAGGTACCGCTCCTCTGATTGCTCCAAGGAAATGGCATTCTTGTATTGATTGCATAGAAGACGATGTTGATCTTGTAAATCCCCTCGAATATCCGCCTTCGTATGCTTCTCCATGGATTGAGTCCAGTGGAAGAGGCAAGTCCTTTCCCGATTTGGCATTGGTTCTGCAATGTCTCCCGACCCATAAACAATCCTCACCACATTCCAATTTGCTTGAGCACTATCAGCCATAAACCCTTTGAATTGAGTCTTCGTCTGGCCGTTTCGTTCAAGAATAGAATTCAAGTTATTCCAAAATAAAACTTGTGCTGCGCAGTCCTCGGATTGCATGTCGCAACATGCAATTGTCATAACCCGACAGTAACGGGAGTCGTACACGTGGCATGCCATCGTCGTCCATTCCTTAACACGCTTGACGTGATCGAACATCATCCAAGCTTCTTCGAGGTCACCCTTCGGTTGCATGCGCTTCACTAAATCAACTCCGCTCCCTGACCCTACTTCAGACATTTTGAAAACAAAGACCTTCTCTACGTCTGTCCCTTGGCCGGGAAATTTGCTCTCTTGCACGAATGCCCATGTGTTGGATCCCCTCAACTTCGTAATGCTATCAATAACTCCAAATTTGCGTAAATATTTGAAAGAGGATACCTCATTCCATATACTAGGTGAACTCAAGTATTTGCATTTGTCTAAAACCGGGACCAATTGAGAGAAGTCCAGGGTCTGTGGCAACTCTCCATCCGGGCATAGAAGTAGACCTCCCAATAGTTCCTTTGTGGCCTCTAAAACTATAGCAGAATTCGTTGCAGATGGGGTTCTCTCCAATTGATCTCCAATGAAATTTCGGGTTTTCTCCTGCATATCTCGGAGTTCACCATCCTTTACAGGATGCTCATGAGTGCCAAGATGAACAAATGCCCTAGTGAGCGACGAGTTTCCTGCAACGTAATACGCTTGCACTCCACATTGCGCAATACAAGATGGAGGCTCTTTGCAAATTCTACATACAAGCATCGAACCAAGTGGATGCGGTTGTCCAACAACAATTACTGTAGCTGCCATCCCTTCCCACTCTAATTCATTCACTTGCTTCGTTCGGTGAATGCGAGTAAGAAACTCGCATTTGGCATTTTCACACTGTAAATGCCCAAGGCAGACAGATCTGCGAAATGACAGACCAAATCGATTCACAATATTGGTGGTGACTGTCTTTGTCCACACATGTCCGTCGTACCGCTTATCCATCCTAGACATTTGCTTTGCTTGCGATGAAGTGCCACTCGCATTAGCAACAGGGAACTCGAAAATGACATGTCCATTAAAAGTTGGAGGCAACACTGTCACTTTGTGAATTTCAAGCCTATCATAGTCAAGCTTGGACAACACGTTCCTACATCCTTTCAAATTACGCAATTCTCTCAAGCAATCAACCACAGATGCTCCATGTCCCTTACTGACACTAGCACTAGCCGCAAGTACTGACTTCAATGGCGTCTTGGTAGGAAAAGTTGACACCGACGAGGGAGTACGCAAATTGAAGCTTGGCTCTGGAGAATTGCCTTCCAAATCAGAACTCAAAATGGTGACACTGTTGGACTGAGGTTCTAATTTCACATGCTGTAAAGGTGGTGTCAAAATAGAAGTAGAAGTCGACCAAGGCAATGCTTCATCGTCCAAAGAAGAAGACACAACTACATTCGAAACTCCGTAAGCCCTATACCTCCCGGGCTTGAGGTTCCAGGACAATTCCTCTCTTGATGAGGCAGGCACTTGACCGATGGTGTGACTGAGTGCCCCAGACTCGACATCATAAATATCTTCATCTACATGAATTGAATTAGGGTTCCATTGAAACCTCAGACTTAACCTGAACGACGTAACCACGGCCATGCCATGATCACCTACTGGGAATACCATTGGCACACCTTCTCCATTTGTTGAAACGACAACCATGTCCTTGAATAGCGCCATTGTGAAGAAAAACTATAGAAAGAGAGACCAGGCTTTAGGAACGCGAATTAATTCTACAGAAACCTAATAACTTGAAATGATTGAAGGAACCATTGAATTCGAAAGTAGAAGACTTCAACGACTACAACACATCCTACCAAGTTCAACACACATTCAGTATATGAATAATTGAAGAGTTAACATAGAGGCAATAAAGATGTTTCCACAAGCAATGAATGGAAGTGCACTGACCATTAGTCAGAACTTATTAGGTACATGCAAGGCAGGATCACAACACAAAAGGGAATAAATGTGAATAATATCTTTATTAAAAGTGGCGGTGCACAATAGAAAAAGAAACCACCAGAAATTCCTAAGTCCTAGCACTATCTAATGAATGGGATCTTAGGGTCATGATTAGTCGTCACGCAAAGAACTGAGTCAGTTAGTACCGGGTCATCTAAAAATAAATAAATAAATCACTAAGGGGCCAAGGAATAGATTTACATTTAAGTCATCACACATGAGTGTATAGTATTGAATACATATGAAACAAAATCCAAGAATATTTATTGGAGTGTTTCTCAAGTTTCAGACTAACAAGGATAGGCCACCTGTGACATGTCCCAATATATTGAGCAAGAATGGATGAACTAGTTAGTAGGGTTAGTGGGGTATCCTATCATTGTATGTGGATAAATATCCAACATCTTAATCATTTCTATTTTGGAAGGAAAGGTGAACACTGTGAGAGAAAATACCTCGAAAGAAATAAAACAATCAACTAGGCTCGATGGGCCTGCATAACCTAGGTGGCAGGCTAAGGGAGACATGCCATTACGGTTTGTGAAGACATAACGCCATTCTATTCAACATGTGCACTTATATAATTGGGCAGTGGGGCCTCAATTTTAGGACATGCATATTGACGTTGTACTCTCAACTAACAAGGTATCATTATTTCTAAAGAGAAAGAGTAATGATAAGTCCATCTTCTGCAATCGGCATAGAATTATGTTTTCCCATATGCAATTTATGGTGCAGGCTTGCGTTTACGTACTTTCCCAGATTCGAGAGGGTCTTCCATGAATTTATTGGAATGATCTGTAAATTAAAATTAAAATCAATATTTCAAAATATGCTATTAGCATATTCAGTATCGTTATTGAATATTCAGCGCTGAACCTATTAAATTAATATAACAATATTAATGCTGTTTAAAGTAGGAGTATTTCTAAACCAACATAATACGTGGCACACAAGCCATTCATGCAAATGAATTCTAGGAATTGCGCTACATATTCATCACCCCATTTGCATTATAATTATTATATCCTAATAATGAGGAGTATTAAAGAAATTTACATAAATCCTAGGACTAAATTCTGAGTTTTAAGTTCCCATTGGCCGACGATGTCCCGATCCAAATGCCGAGTTATCCATCGTCCAACGAAGTCCCGGTCTACGTGGCCAATTTTATCATCGGGCAACAATGTACCGATCCCGATGGCCAAGTCGGCAAGCCATCCAAGTGGGCAGGTCAACAGTCAGTCACCGAAGGGGCGTGTAGGTCAAAAGTCGGTCACCGAAGGAGCGTGCAGGTCAACAGTCAGTCACCAAAGGAGCGTTCTGCGATTCACGCACCGACCACGCTCAAATGAGAACGAAACCCTAACCCTCAACCTTGCCACCGTCAAAGGAGCGGAAGTCTTATTGCGATTGCGGACTGTGGACTCCTAGAAGGAATTGCATGTTGTGGTGCACATTTGCAAGGCTAGTCGAGATATTGTCCTTGTCCTTCAAGATGGAACGGATCTTGCGCTCGCGGAAGGGGCAGACAGTGGAAGCATCAACTGAAGAAATGACCAGGGGGGGCGGCGACGAACCAGCTGAGGTATGCTATTTGGTCCCGATTGTTGTATTTACGGTTTATACACACTGTCAAGAATGTAGTCTCGGAATGCTTAGATAGAGCCTCGGAGATCATGGATGCTCTCACGGACAACGGTAAGTGTCTTATGAGATTTGGGTCGGCCGCAAAAATCGTTAGCTTCAGTGTGGACGTCGAAGACGGCAAGTTGAGATCATTCTCTCATCAAGTTGCAAGGGTTCACCTAGACGGAAGAGGTCTCGGGCTCGACACTGCAAAACTGAGAGCACGTCCATGCTCGATAGGCAGTCTCGCTCTCACGTAGACGTGTGTGACAACTAGATAGAACTGAAATTCAATATTAGTTCACTCCTCTCGGAATCGTTGAACCACGTCTTGGAGCCCCCGTGGAACTCTCGGCCGCCGAGAAGAAACAATTCCCCTCATGCGTCCATAAACTGCAAGACCCCGAGCATGTGGAGAAAGTCTCGGGCCCGAGACAATGCTGTGACAGAGAGGGCCATGCACCTTCGTTGTGCACAACGGCGTTCGATGACTAACACGTCTTGAATTCAGCTGCTGGGCTTCTCGTCTTAAGATACAATCTCGGGCGTGAGACCAAGCAAGAGGCGTGTCGGACTTGGATGATTGCGTGACCATCGTGGTGCAAGCCCAGCTGGTCCACCATTATGTGGGAGCTTAACGTGATTTTTGTTGTTCGAGAAACATCGCTCCTCCAACGAGCACGGAAAGTGGTATTTCGTTGCAAGGCTGCTCGTGGAAGGAGGCGCTGTTGGGCCTGAGAGGCAGCTGGAGGGGTGACGGCCATGCACGGTGGCGTGCCAGTCGTGGCGGAGTGGGTTCACGTGAAGAGGTGGTGCGAGCCCTGCTGCTTCGCCGTGACGAGGGTGCTCCACGTGATTTTTGTTGTTTGAGAAAATTTCCCTCCTCCGACGAGCATGGCGAGTGGTACATGGATGCAAGGCTGCTTGTGGTTGGAAGCGCTGCCGGGCCCGAGAGGCGGCTGGAGGGGTGGAGGCCATGCACGGTGGCGTGCCAGTCGTGGCGGAGCGGGTTCACATGAAGAGGTGGTGCGAGCCCTGCTACTTCGCCGTGACAAGGGTGCTCCACGTGATTATTGTTGTTCGAGAAAATTTCCCTCCTCCGACGAGCATAGCGAGTGGTACATGGATGCAAGGCTGCTTGTGGTTGGAAGTGCTGCCCGGGCCCAAGAGGCTGGTGGAGGGGTGGCGGCCATGCTCCACTGCCAATTGTAGGGGGATATAGCTGGAATTGCCTCGGACAGTTTACGGAGAAGGAGTTCGCATATTCGTTTGCCTTTACTCATGATTTGACTCTTCACTCGGGACTCGGGACATTGCAGCGAGGGCTCAGCAGAACTGGTGACAACATCAGACAGGGACTTCAGCGTCAATTCAATAGTCTCGGTCTGTGACTGGACCAATCGATAAGATTGGCTACATGTTGGACTTTCTTCTGTGAATGAATCAAGAAGTCGGTTGCAAGGTACTGAAGTTTAGGCCTCCGTCTCGGGCCCGAAACCTAGTACATTGGCGGTCGATCATGCTATATCCAATGGCAGTCGGTCATACTATATCTAATGTTATGGTCTGGGAACGAGAAGACTTTTTGCATTCCGCTTAATTGGAGACCCCGTTTGCGTCATCCTCGGCCCTACTGATTCTCATATGAGTTGATCCTCTCCTCTGTTGTCCAAAGTTCTGATCGATCCATTGGGTTCAAGCGGACTCTTTCAATCGCCAATCTAACTAATGTTCGTGATGTCACTTCCAGGTTTCCGCCCAATCACCTTTGATTACAAACCATTCGATGGAGCTGAGGAATCCCCGAGTGCAAGAGGTGGCCCCACCTGAAGATGGCGAGGAGGTTTTTACTCCTGTCCCAGAATCTCGACAGGTTGGCTGTCATGTAGAGATGCATCTAGAGGGTCCCCTAGCATCTAAATTATCGTATTGCTCCTCTCAAGGATCTAACACTGAGAGGGTTATTTCCTCACAATCATTGACAAGTTTAGAGATTTGTACTTGTGATCATGAGAATATAGAGGTAACATCTGCATTACAGGAGGATGCGGACATCCTCATTTGGTGTTGTGATAGTTACCAATCAGTTGTTGATTGGTGCAGATGTAATGTATGAGATCTTCACATTAATAGAGATCTCTCGATCTTCTCTCATCTGATTTAACCGTTTTCCACTGTTTGTATAGTCAACTGCTTTCACCCGAACTTGTATATCTCTTCATTCATTTGTTTGGGGTACCTTGGAATGCAATTGGGTATGATGCAGATCGAGAAGAATTTAGGTCCAGATGATTGCCTTAACCAAATCAGTGGTTCACAGCCAAAGCCGAATGTGGAGAGTCTTTCTGGTGACGAGTCGGAGGAGGAATGCATTCCTGGAGTGCACAAGGACGACATGGAAGACGATATTAGGCGATCGCAAAAATGGACACTGTTTCCATTATATCTAGTTTGCGGTTAACTACCTCTGACCAATCTCGTATGAGGATTCCGCTCTATAGGTTGGTGCCTATGCCTATGGTACGCCCAACACTTGAATGTGACTTGATTGTGCTTGAAAACCAATTCAGCTCGGGTTATGATGAGGGTGCAAGGGTTTTCTATGTGTCTGTGTCAGATGAACAAGGGCAGACTTCCATTTTCTCCGAGGCTGAAAAAGAGAAGTGGGGTCCCATATGGAATTTAGTTAACGACAATTTCAACAATCACTTGAGGACTCAAGTAGGGGTGAAGTACTTGGTGGATTTCAAATTCTTCGTCTGTGATGGAAATCACAGACGAATTGCCTGGATGAATCATATAGAGAGATTACACGCAAAGGACAAGATATGGCACATCAGTGTGGACTTAATCGTTTTGGACACACGTAATTGGATAGGGGTGGCAATGCAAGCTATGTACGACATTAATAAGTAAGTATAGTAGGTTCAGGAATTCTCTTCCTAAGGGAGATCCAGTATTTGATATAGCCAAATTCATTTCTACTCTTTGGTAATATTTGCCGCCTAATTTGATATTTGTTTGTTTCTTTATTTACAGGCAAACGGAGAACTCTCACATCAAGACTAATCTGGTTCACACTCTTTATAGAGTCCAGAAATATGGTGTAATGGAATTCGAGAAATTCAAAGAGCTACTGAGTGCAGACGAGGTGAAGACTTGCTTGCAAAATAATCGCAATAAGTAGTATTCAATGCCACTCGAGGTTTTTACCTCATTTATATTCAAGGTATAAACTTCTATAAATTTTTGTTCTATTTGTTCATTTGCATCTGATGTATTCTATCCACCGCTTGAAATTCTATTTACTTGTGTTTCATTGGTCTCCGTAGCAAGAGATTTCTGCAGCTGCGGACGTCGTTGTAAGGAAGTACAATGAGGGCACTCCTGTCGATCAAATCACAAAGGCAGGTGTGGCAGCTGCAATGAGGAGCTCTATAAGAGATTCTACGGAGAAGTTCTACAAGAAACTGTCTAAGATTGTGGCCGTAGCCTCTCCATCACTTGGACAGGAATGGCTTTCTGAGGTATATCCTCATTCCGTTTGAATTAAAACTTCATTCTGTACAAGCACATGTTGTTCATTTCTTATAACCTCTGTTGTTTTCTTTTATACAGATCGAAAGGCATTGGAACCTTTATGCAAATCCAGAATTGACTTTGGAGAAGTTACAGATGATTTGCACGACTAACGTCAAACCAGAGTACAAGGTAAAATGGCTGCAGTGGATGAACGCATCAGGACCTACTAGAGAGGCTAGAAGATTTCCCGCAAGACCTGTGAACGAAGAAAAATTGTTGTTGTTCCTAGCTAGAGCTTGTTGGTATGCTGGGGTAAGGAATTCTTCTTTCCAGTCTATTGTAATTTCATATATTCCTGATTTAATCCTATCTGAAAATTTCACTCCCACCTGACTTTGGACATTTTGTTTTCAGCTTGAAGAGGCCGCCACTGAGATGTTTGAGAATATTGTCCGCTCTGATAATATTCCCATTAACATGGCCATCCCTATCGAGCCAAAAGAACTGCTAGACTATATTGAGGACTGGCGAATGAAGCTTTGGGACATGGCCTACACAGATATGTTCAAGGGCTCCGACGCATTCAAGAAGTCTGATACATTTAAAGATTTCAGAGGGGCGATGCTGGCAATGAAGCGCATCATTTACAGGTATTCATTTATAATTTTGGTTGGTTTGTTCAATTACGGGATATTTGGTTGCGGCCTTCTAGGCCGATGACTGCGGAGATTCTAAAATTTTGAGCCTCGGTCTCGTATTTATTTTCTATGCACTTTTGATCGATATTGGTACCTTCTCTGTATTTTTCTTTCTTAGTTTCTGTCATTCAAATTTGTTTCTTTGATTTGATGTTGTAATCACAGACTTGAATTCATGTTTCATTTACAGTTTTTCATTAAGATACTGTTGTATCCATATGAATTGACATTGTGTCATTTTCTTTTGGTTAGGTATTTCAAATTCGAGTTATACGGCAAGGGTGCTGTACAAAAGGCAAACTTGCCACCATTCCTCACCACGTGGTTAGACAAATCTTCCCCGGATTGCATGTTCTCACCTTGGCAGATGAAGAATTGGACTACTCCTTACCTCCAGGCTTGCCCGTGGTATCTGGAATGTAACTTCGGAACAACTCCAACGGAAGAGGAGTCTCTCTTCAAGTCTTTGAAGCAGACTGTTGTAGTAGAACCAGAGTTCGATGAGTTTGCATCACTTGAGGGTGATGCGAAAGCTAGAGCAATTGCAAGACGGGAGGCAATTGACAAGAAGAAGGAGGATAGATGGGAGGAAGCACAGAAGAGGAACGAAGCTACCAAGAAGAAGAGGCTTGCCTCAAAGGCTGAGAAGGAGGAGGAAAAGAGCCAAAAGAAGGGAACAAAGAGGAAGGCTGAGACCCCGGTACGTGAAGGGGCAACGGTATCCGCTGACAACATGGATTCATCATCGGAATTCTCCCTCCCTCAGGATCGTCTAGTGCGTGGTCTACTTCCACGAGTTCTCAATCTTCCTCCAGTTCCCGACATCGACGAGTGCATTTTGAACTTGTCGGTGGGTGACCTCCCCAATATTGACAAGGCATTTAAGAGCGTCCTAGCCTTCCTGGACATGGTAAATCACTTTCCTTTGTAATTTGATTTCTTACAAGTGTGGTTGTCCACACTTGTTCCCCTAGAGTGTATGAGATACATTTGATAATTTGACTTCCTTTCATATGTAACTATCTTATTGTATGCTTCATGCATCAATATACTTACGACAATTGTATGGTTCGGGCTTAAACCTCATTGTCATTTACAGCATGCCACTGACAAAGACAGACACTTCGGTGGTGTCCTCAACTCACAACCAGTTGTGGACTTGATCATCGTGGATGTCCCGGAAGGGCTCCATGTACCAAGTGTTTCGGCTCCACCTCAACCCATTCCAAAGTGGAATGAATTCTCACCAGATTGCCTAGTGGGAGTCTTCGACTTTGCTCAAGAGTACCTTCACGACAACGGTGGTGTGCTGCTGATGTATCCATCCCCCTCCGCTCGTCATAAAAGCCATATCCTAGGGTGCTGCAAGGAATACGGTTTTCGAGTACTTGTGACATGGTTCGGCATGAATCATCTCCATCTAACCTCGCCAACGGATACAACTAGAACGGTACCTTTTCTTGCATATTATTTGAACCTATTTTTTTTTTATTCTTTGCGAAACATACTGAATGTATTTTTGCCCTTGCAGACGATGTGCTTTGCCATTTCACTACTCGTTAAGGAATCGGGTCCAAAGTCAGCATCTGCATTTCCCTTCCAGGTTGTGCCGTCACATCAGGAGGTTGGTGTCGATGTGTCTCGAGACGACATACTGCAAAAATTTTGCTACAAATCGGAGCTTACTATGAATGGCGACATCCCTTGGTGTGGACCACGTGAAAAGGCCCGCCAATTCATGCAAATGCTCATCGAAGCCCTTTGTGAGCCAGGGGACGTTGTTGTTGATTGCGTGGCATCCACTGGTAATTATGTAAAATTTTCCATGACTTCCTTTGTCAAATGGCACTGAATTCATTGTAGAACTAATGTATCTTTTCTTTGTCCTTCATTTTAAATCAACAGGGGCAAGTATTCAAGCCTGTCGTGCGACGCGGCGTCATATTATAGCTTTCGAGGAAGATACGGCCATCTATGATGCCGTCATTGCTCCGGTGATGCAGACGGAGGAAGTTCCTCAGGCCGATCCGCCTCGCCCTGAGTCTGAGGTTCTAGACCTCGAAGATGAAGTGGTTGTGGCGCAACGCATTGTCAAGACAATACGATTCAGTAAGTAAATCTGTCTTTCTTCTCATTCAATTCTTTTGCCTGTCCAAGTACCTCATCTTCATCTAATTGTGTGTTCACTCCTTTCTGTAGGCAGACCCAGGAGGTGAAGAACTTCAGACAGGTTCCTTTTTTCGGTAGACCGGAATTCCTGCAAAGCCCACCTAAACCTTTTGAGCTGCCCGTCTATACAGAGGCGCTTTCGCATGACTTCGTGGCATTTGATAGTAGGCCTTCCTCTCGAGCACGTTCTGTATGTCCTCGTGCTCTAAAATTTGTGGATGACTGTGCCATAGAGTCAGATTCAGATACATCATACGCATAGTGTACTGCGACCCTTGGCCAAGAGACTTCATGTACTGTTGCAGAGCACGGGTCTATTTTTATGGCTTTCCGTTTTGTCTACGGCTCTTGTTTTCTCATTTCGTTTATAATTTGAAGTCTTCTTCTTTTGGCACAGAATCTTTACCTCTGCAGAAGTACCGCATCTATACTCTTGCACAAAGTTTTAATGATTGCCATGTGAAAATGACTTTTGTTTGGTTATTTCAATAGAATTATAATTTTCTCTCCCATGTTTCTAAGATGATAAAAGTGGACATGTGGACTATGTATATGAGGGCGGATTAGGCTGTTCAACACACATTCACAGTCGTCATCCCCGTCATATAAATATACATGATTCATTTTTTTTTTTCTGTAATGCGGTATGTATGGACGAAAATGTCAGCGAGTATATGTTACCTTTCCTACTTTGTCATACTGTTTAATTTTCCCATGGACATCTTACTAAGTATAGTGACCAGGTCAAATGTGAGAAATATTTTTAATATATACACCAGTGCTTGTTTCTGGACCCACCATTCATTATGCTTCATTGAATACCAATTCCATCCCTATGGGGTTCTCTGTCTTGCAAAATTAGATCCTCTTTGAAATTCAGAAAGAGGTTGTGGGTCTGCGTTGGACTCCGCATCCCCGCTTCGGATCTACTCGGCCCCAAGTACGCTTGCAGTCTGTGCTGTCTTCGCGGGGTCTGCACTGCCCCGCCTCCGGCCTTTTCCTGCCCTTGCGAGGTCTGACATACCTCACAGCAGCCCTTCGCGGGGTGGTAAAAAAAACTTCGGAAGCCCCCCACAAAGTTTTTGCTGCGAAGGAGCAGCCCTAAGTAGGGGGTTGTTGCCCCACGAAAGTCCCTAGCGGGGGCTTTACTGCTTTGGGGCAGCCCTTGTGCGGGGTCTGTGCTGCCGCTGCGTAGCCGCTGGCGGGGGGACTGTGTTGCCTTGGGCAACCCCTCGCGGGGTCTGTGCTGCCTCGCAGCAGCCCCTCGCGGGGGGGACTCTGCTGCCTTGGGCAGCCCCTCGCGGGGTCTATGTTGCCCCGCAGCAGTCCCTCGCGAGGTCTGGGCTGCCGCGGGGGGACTCTGCTACATTGGGCAGCCCCTCGCGAGGTCCGTGCTACCCCAAGGCAGCCCCTTGCGCGGGGGCTGGGCTGCCTTGGGGCAGCCCCTTGCGAGGTCTGGACTGCCCCGCAGCAGCCCCTCACGGGGTCTGCGCTGCTTTGGGGCATCCCCTCGTGAGGTCTGGGCTACCTTGGGGCAGCCCCTCGCGAGGTCTGGGCTGCCCTGGGCCAGCCCCTCGCGGGGTCTGGGCTGCCGTGGGACAGCTCCTCGCGAGGGGACTCTGTTGCCTTGGGCAGCCCCTTGCGAGGTCTAGGTTGCCCCACAGCAGCCCCTCGCGGGGTCTGCGCTACTTTGGGAGAGCCCCTCGCGAGGTCTGTGCTACCCCGCAGCAGCCCCTCGCGGGTCTGCGCTGCCGCGAGGGGACTTTGCTGCCTTGGGCAGCCCCTCGCGAGGTCTGGGCTACCCAGTAGCAGCCCCTCGTGGGGTCTGCGTTGCTTTGGGGCAGCCCATCACGAGGTCTGCGCTGCCTTGGGCCTGCCCCTCGCGGGGTTTGTGCTGCCGCGGGGAAGCTCCTCGCGAAGGGACTCTATTGCCTTGGGCAACCCCTCGCGGGGTCTGTGCTGCCGCGGGGCAGCTCCTCGCAAGAGGACTCTGCTGCCTTGGGTAGCCCCTCGCGGGATCTGCGCTGCCTTGGGGTAGTCCTCCGCGGGGGATCTGTGCTGCCTTGGGGCAGCCCCTTACGGGAGGGGCTGTGCTGCCCCGCGGGAGCCTTTCGCGGGTGGGGCTGTGTTGTCCCGCGGTAGCCCCTCGTGGGGAGGGACTATACAGTCCCGCGGCAGCCCCTTGCGGGGTCTGTACTGCCTTGGGCAGCCCCTTGCAGGGAGGACTTTCCTAAACCCGAAGGTAGCCTCTCGCGGGAGGTTGCACTAAACCCTCGGGTTTAGAAGCCGATGATTCTATTTTGCTACAGTTTCTTATTGATTACAATAAAGAGAATAAATCTTCTGAAATTTCTAATGACTCGGGTGGATAAATCTTGCAAGTTCGACATGCACGGTTCCATTGTGCAGTTAGGAGCCGACGATTCTATTTTGCTATAGTTTTTAATAGATTACAATACTGCATTGTATTTTCCGGTTTTCTTCTTGCATATCGCTTTCTTCAAGTAGCACTGTAACCTTCACTTCAGATTTCATTATTCTTGTTCTTGGTGAATGTGGGTCCCTACATTGATGCTCCTTGTGCCACGTGTTGCAATGTTGTAGCTTCTTCAAATGATAAGGTTATCTTTAAAGCTCTGTTAGCTCCGCGGGAACTGACTGGCTGTAGTTTGTCGATCGAATTTGTGTGACCCGGTGTCCAAACTATATATCTAGAGTTCTAGACGACACCACATATCCATTGTATGTTTTCTGAAGTCCTCGTTAACCAGTATGTCACTTTTTTGTTGATTCTTGTGAAGCCGACTACGTTCACAGTGTATACATCTTATTATCTAAGATTTGGTTTTCATGTTTGTGTAGTTGGAGCAATGTTCGAGCAATGCCTTAGCGTCACTTATGCATGCTTTTAATCTCGTTAGAAGACCCTACATTGATTTCATGCATCCAATATCTTCCATTATTTTCATCCACTTCTCCGAGTTACATCCATGTCTTCCATCCACTTTCATCATCTACATTCATCCAATTTTTTCATCCACTTTCATCATCTACATTCATCCAATTTTTTCATCCACTTTCATCATCTACATTCATTCAGTTTTTTTCATCCACTTTCATCTATTTTTTTAAACTTCGTGCACCCATTTTCTTAAGTACTTTCATTAGTTTTCATAGAAATTTTTTAACTTTTTTTTCTAAATTTTCCTAAACTTCTGTTCCAATTATCATCAATTTTTTCCTATCTATTTGATCAAAAATTTCAAAATAGTCTCTTCCCGCTCACCAATCCCCGCTCCTTGCTCGCCGCTCACATACCAGCATTCCCCTGTCATGAAAGATGGACTTGGAAATGCAAGGTTAGTCACCGTCAGGGAAGGCCCTTTGGAGGTCATGGCCGAGGAGGCAGGAACGCAATGGATTCAATTGAAGCTTTGGGACGATGCATGTGAGCCTCTTTATCTAAATTGATTGACCGCATTGTGAAATGATAGAAATCATTTTTAGGGTTTAGATTGTGATAACTAGTTTGTTTTCATATCTCACTCCAGAATAAATTGTAAGAGTTTGACATTCTTGCATGTTAGGAGACAAAACGTGCAATCGGTTTTCAGCACTTATAGACTTGGTTTGTGTTTGTAACCAAGTCTTGTTGGTTGGTGTCTTTATATGTTGAGGGGAGAGATTAAGTGATGGCTTGAAAATGTACAAAGTTTTGGTGTTTAATGAAAATTAGACATGTATTAGAAGCAACAGTAGCATGTTGTGGTCCATCATTCCAAAAAATAAATTTGTTTATGTCTAAGAGAAATTGTGTCATGTGATCAAAGGAATGATGGCACTTTAAGATTGTCAAATGGGATTTTTGAATTTCTTATTTAGTTGAGGGTTATTATGAGGATTATATAAAAGAAGATGTGAATTGAAGAACATGCATGTCCATGCTTGCTATTTGCCATTCATTTACTTTTGTTTTCTAATTGGTGAACTTTTCCAAGTCAGGGATTTGCAGGCATTGAGCTATAGATTACGATCTAGAAATGAAGATTGATGGATTTGTTCTAGTGGTCAGTCTTTTGAAAATTACAGTTGGAGTTCCATTAAGTGCACATAGTGAAGAGGATGTGCACAAGGTGACTTTGCATTAGATATCCTCTGTGAAGTTTCATATTCTATGTTGCATCTGATAATGTGTAATATGATCAGATGCTTGCAAGCTATGTCATGACCCAATAGAAATTGAGCTTATCATCCGTTGGTTGATTGCAGGCTCTTGCGGAAGACAGGAAACAACAATTCAGGCTAAAAGAAGAACGTGAAACTTTTTATTAGGACAAATCAAGGTCATAATATCAAGGTGAATATTTGCTCTAGTGGGTCGCCTACTCCGCTATTGTTCTCTATCAATGTGGTTGTTAAATATTCCTTCTATTTCAAAATAAATCCATGGAATCTCATGGAGAATTATGGAAGTCCCATGGATTTATTTTGAGACAAAAGAAGTCTATATGTTTTCATTATTTTCAATTTTCTCATTATGATAATTAATAATGAAGTTTGATGATTGATGGTGATAAATGAAAAAGTACACCTCAAGAAACATATACTATCATTACTATGTGAGTTAAAATTTTAATTTCACATTATTTTCCTTTATAGACTGTGGCCCTTGAACTACTTTTAACATTGATTACAACTTTAAGTCGCCAATATAAAGCCCTACAATGAGTGGGCATCAAGAATATAGTTCCTATGTATTCTTCTTATTGCATAGCAGTTCAAATGAATTGCTACGACAATACATGTTTATATTGTAGATCATTTTTATTTATTTGTTATCAATTACTGCAATTTGAAATTCTTGTCAAGAAATCAATCTACTATTGTTATATTTTCCATTCTGAATTGGAAGAATAGAATCTCACAAAAGCAAAATGTACTAACCCTTAAAAGGTTAGAAAATTGATACAATTTTGTCAAATTTGATAGAAAATTGATAGATTTTTGTCAACTAGTTGTTCAATTCAACCCCTCTACATTAGCAAATATGACAAAAAATTAATAGAAATTCACAATTTTTTTGTCAACTAGTTGTCCAATTCAACCCCTCTACATTAGCAAATATGACAAAAAATTAATAGAAATTCACAATTTTTTTGTCAACTAGTTGTCCAATTCAACCCCTCTACATTAGCAAATATGACAAAAAATTGATAGAAATTAACAATTTTTTTGTCAACTAGACATCCAAATCAACACGTCCTAATTGACATCATAGTTGACAAAAATCTATCAAATTTCAGTCAATTAGGACATGATTTCTCTTGTAGTGGCAGAACCTAAATCAAGGACTGTTGATATCCCATCCAGCTTGAAGCCTCCCCAGGAGTCACCAAATCAACAAGGGCGAGTAGTACATTGCCCTGCTCCTATTCGACAAAATACAAGGGACATTAACTCATTATCAAATATCGTTAATCTCACCCCATCAACCATATCAGCCATTACTTAAACCCTAGGCGACAACGACCTTGATCACGTAGTTGTTGCAGCTTCCGAAGCCTTGCATCGGAGGAGGAATCGCATCATCTCGGCAGCACTTGATCCAATCTTTGATGACAAGTTGTTCAAGGATGCATAACCTCACTTGCCAGAATCTCGAGTTCCATTAAGCCCGGACTCTCCGTCTACTGGTACTGGCTCTTCCCTCACCATTCGCTTATTCAATCACATCACCGGATCACTCCCAACATGGCCTTCTAGTGAGTTGTCCCCTTCATCAACACCTCTTACTGGAGACTTATCCATTCATAACCTTAAGGCTTCAACCCACAAGCGTCATGGCGAACAACCCCAACACCCACAGATTTGGATGGAACTGGTGGCTACTGACAATAATCTAGATGCTTGAGGCTACAAGCGAACTTCTCTTCCAGACTGCGTAGAGGGCACTCGGTGAACCCTCGACTTGATACCTTCATGAAATTACACTACAAGAAAAGCTATCCAAAATGACAGAAAGTGGTTTGAATCAACAAGTCCTAATTGACAAAAAAATTGACAGATTTTTGTCGATTTGGACAAGAAATTGACCGAATTGACAAAAATTTGTCAATTTTTTGTCAATTAGGACTTGTTGATTCAGACCAGTTTATGTCATTTTGGACAGCTTTTCTTGTAGTGTTACAATTCATGTCCCAAAATGTTCGTAGACTGAATGATCCCATGACGATTGATAATATTAGGAACTACATCCAAAGACACTTGATGGATGTCATCTTTTTGCAGGAACATAAGCTCAGAGGGGCAAGTGCTAGTAACCTAGGGCATTTGATTTGGCGACGAGCAACTACATCCTACACCGACACCAAATTAGGCTACACACCAGAGGGATCTCGTGTAGGTAAAGGAGGTGTGGCAACAATTATATCTCCTAGGTGGGCGAAATTTATTAGTCAATCAGGCTCAATTGCGGAAGGTAGAATCCATTGGGTTATTTCTCCCCATATACCTGGAGGGTATTTAGGCTTTATGAATGTATATGCTCCCCATGAGCCCCATCCCAAACGCATCCTCTGGGAAATGATGCTTTGTGAGCTCCCAATCTCTTGCAAATGTTATGATCAGTGACTTTAACATGGTGGAGAGACGTAGAAACAAAACTAGTAGCTGTGGCAAGATTATACCAGAGAATGAAAGACTTCTTTTTAATGCCTTGAAGGATGCGTTGCAAGTTCAGGATTTCCCCTCACCACCTCAAGCCTCTCTTTCACATGGAATAACTTGCACAAAGATGGTGCTCGGGTATTAGCACGCCTGATAGGTGCTACATTTTTTCAAGTACAACTACTAGTCCTAGAAATTTGGTGGAGTATCGCATTAGAGGTGATCACTCGAAATTGAATCATTGCCCAATTTTTATATCTATGGATTTGGCACACTCCCCACTAGTAGAAAACGCAAGAATTTTGACAAAATTCTTTTGATTTGGTCGCATTGATTTGGTCACTATTTTGTTGATTTCAACAAATTTCTATCAAAATCAACAAAAATTTGTTGAAACCAACAAAACAGTGACCAAATCAACACGACCAAATCAACATAATTATGTCAAAATTCCTGCGTTTTCTACTAGTGCCCTCAAATGGCCTAGTCGATGGATCATATCAGCTGTCCACTTTGACGAAATGAGCCAGGTGATTTGGCGCACTTGGATTAAATCTCCACATGGATTCCCGTTCTTCTCCAAGCTTAGGAGGGTCACTCGGATGTACAGACAATTTTGCATACAGAGGGCAAGAGATCTACGAGCTCAAGAAGACACACTTAGTACTAACCTTGACAATTTGACCATACAACTTCACGAACAACCACACTCCTCCAACCTTCAAAACCAAATTAACGTTTTACGGGACCAACTCACTACCAACAAAATGGAAGGCAAAAAGACTCGCTCACGGGCCAGATGGCATCAATTTGGGGATCAACTAACAACTGAGTTCTTTAAAGCTGTACAGGAGCCCTCCCAATTGGCATCCATATCAGGGCTTCTAGATGAAGACAATAACCTCCACCACAATAGGAACGACATTGAGCGTATATACATCAACTTCTATTCCAAGTTGTACACAGTTGAATCATTGACATCGGAAATTGTTAATGAGCAAGCATTCATCCTATCAAGCGTCCATCCTCGACTGACGCTGGCAATGATCCATCAGCTCAATCAACCACTGACACGAGGAGAACTTCATCAGGCCTTACGGTTGATGGCTAGTGGCCGTAGCCTAGGTCCAGATGACATAACAACCGAATTTTTTCTCAAATTTTGGGATACCATTGGTGAAGATTTTATAGACATGATTCTCTCAACGGTTGCCAACAACCAATTCCCACTTGGTATGACGTAGACAGACTCTCAAATTGGTGTCCAATTACTTTCTTGAATGTGTTTTACAAATCCTAGCTAAAGCCCTACAGGTCTGACTACAAGGAATTCTCAAGGAGATAATAAGTTCAGAGCAATCCACTTTCCTTTTGGGCAAGTATATCCTTGATAATATTCTCCTCCAGTATGAGACGGTCTAGTGGGCATAAGAATCCAAGCAAGACTTAATCTTCCTCAAGCTAGACTTCTCAAAGAGTCGAAAGCCTACAATGTAGTTTTATGGGAATTTCTATTTCAAGTAATGAAGAACCTCAGTATACCTGACTTCTTTTCCAAATTGGTTCACTTGCTGCTACTGGATGCCTCTACGTCTATGGTACTGAATGGCAAAGTTTCCAAAAAAAATTTCATCCAGCGGGGGGTAAAGCAAGGGTGCTTCCTTGCACCGTACCTCTTTTTACTAGTGGGAGAAGCATTAAACATGGCAGCAAAACAAGAGCTTACATCCGGATGCATTTGTGGCATTCAATTACCTAACAATGAGAAACAACAATTTATTTCACAGTCTGCAGATATACTGGATTCCCAATCCTGGGGAGACAATGGGACATTGAAAACATGATTATCTTACTCAAGCGTTTTGGTACATCTACAAGTCTCACACTCAATTGGTCGAAATTTGTAAGCTATTGGTTTTCCAAACTTCCAAGCCCAACATGGTTGGAGCAATTCGAATTTCCCTAGGTCCAACCAAGCTCTTTTTCTAGACTATTAGAGGCACCTTTTCGTATTTCCTTGAGCACACTTGATATTGACTAGTTCTTGAGTCAAAAGATATCCCATAAGTTGAACTATTGGACTTCTCATAAACTTTCCTTGGCAGGATGTACATTGGTTGTCAACATTGTTTTACTTTTGACTCTCTATTATTTTATAGCGATCTGGAGCGGCTCAATCAAAGTACTACGTACTATTCGTAGCATGTTGAGGAACTTCTTATGGTCAGGAATGGAACACAATACTCGCACCCGTATTTGTTGGCATGATTGTTGTCTTCCCAAGCTTATACATGGCTTGAAACTTCTAGACCTAGAGCTTTCACTTACTGCCTTACTAGCCAAGTGATTGGGTCCTATACACCATAGAACCTGGTATATTTGTGTTGAAGATCTTATTGAGACACAAAATCAATTGCATGAAGTTACACCCTTAATTAGGCTTTTGGTACTCATCCCAAGCTTGGCTCACGATCCATAAACCTTCTGCTACTCATGGCTCCAAAGTATGGAACAGAGTCATTGCAGCTTGACAAAAAATGGTCAAACATATAGAAGTTGTACCTCCCTCTAACACGGACAAGGTGCTTTCAACCAAAATGTGGTGGACTACTAGATTTATTGAGTCAAATTTTGATTTTTCTCTAGACAGGGCCCGCATCCTCGCCCGTAGTGGGCTTCATTCGATTGGCGATATATGGGACTCATCCACCAAAAAAATCAAGACTTGGAAAGCCCTATCGTCATCTTATCCATTATTGGAGACTGATCGACACGCCTGGCAGTCCCTTACAACACAAATTCTTCATACTTGGTTGAGATTACTTACACAACAAGATATAATGAATGCCAATGAGTGGGTTGGACTCTTCTCACAATCTAATGATCTATTGCAGCAAATTATTTAGCCCCTACCTCCTACAAGAACAACCCCAAGTTATATCCATATCGTAACAGATTTCTTTGGCGACAGTCAGCCAAAACTCAAGACAGTTAGTCTTCCTTCCACAACCAAATATTGAATCTCTCTTCACCAATATCATTCGTAGAGTATGTGTCCTTAAAGTCAAAAGAAAGGATCCTAGTCAACACTATAAAAGCTATGTTGGTGTGATCCACTCATTGGATTTTGACCTAGCTTGATGGTGTTGGAGTGATGATACTCCTCTAATGCAGTATTCAACCAAGCTTGGTAGGAACCTTCATACTAAACATTGTATGCTCAAGAAACCAATTCCCTCGAAGTGGCCAGGCGTCCTCCTGGATACCTTTACTCCAACGTAGAGAACAATGTAGAATAAATTTTCATCTCAAAAGGAAGTCACGTTCACATGGTCGGTTTGGCACAATGCAGTGGCAATTAACACATGGAGGGCTCAAATTATACCAGGGATTGAATTGTGATGTGCTTGTTGTTCCTCTGAAGTGGACGAATTACCTTCACATCGGGTTTTTTCAATGCCTAAGAGCCCAAGAGATCTAGACATGTGCTCAATCAATTCTGCATCATTCAATAGGCGAGCAACTAGTTCTAGGACCCCATCGGCGTTTCTCATTTCAACAGTGTGTCTTTGGAACAAAAGTTCCCAAGAAATTCTACGGCCTGAGAACAATTTGGCATGCCCTTAGGACATCTTTCCTGTGGTTAATCTGGATCTCTCGAAATCAAATGGTCTTTTCCCATGAATGTTGGCCTACGACAACTGTTCAGGATCTTTTATGGAATGCCCTGCTTGATAGTGGGCGTGTAGCTATGCTCAAGGCTCAACAAAGCACTCGAACGTGGCCGCAACAATCTTGTAGGATTGGGGTTAATTTTGACGCTATTTGGTTGCAATCCCTCGTGATTTCTTTTAGAATTTGTGACACTATTATTTGGAACAGGCAAAGGCCAGCTCTTTATACTTTTTTCTTGGTCCTTTTTTTTTTCTTTCTCCGTTTGTCCAGCCTCTTGGCTTGGCTGCTTTGTAATGTGGTGTTTTGCAATGGAATTTCCGTTTGTTTAAAAAAGAAAAACTTGATATATATTATTTATTTATTTATTTTTGAGACAAATGGAATTCCATTGCATAAAAAAATACAAGTCAATCCAGCCACAAGGCTGGAAAAATGAAGAGAATGAAGCACAAAAGGAAAAAAATGCCTAAATAAAAGAGTTTGATATTGACAAATTTGTAAAAAGGAGAAGAATTCACAAAGAAGATAGTACAACCACTTTTGAGTGCATTGTGACACTTCTATCACAATGCATGTGAGCCCTCAAGTTGGCACTTGGAACTCTGAACTTATTTTTCGCGATTTTTAGTTAATTTTTTAGTGAAAAATAGGAAAAAACATATAAAAATACAGTTATTGTGGGTTTTGGTAGAAGTCCCTACCAAAGTGGTGTGTAATGGCCTTAAATGCGTGAAACACGTAAGACGTTATATTTTCACTAATTTTAGGTCTTATTAGTAGAATTAGGTAGTTAAATTAGTAATTCCGAGCGAAGTGAGGATTTGAGAGTTAACCAATCCTAGTGTCTTGTTCATGTAATACAATAGCTATAAGTATACATGTAACAAACTGGTTAAAAGTTAGAGTCTAGTCAGAGTCAGTCCAAATCCAATTCGAAAGAGTTAGAGTTGTTGTTTGCAGGTAATTTTGAGAAATACAGTCATTCACAGACCAAGATGGAAGAAATGATGATTGAAACATACAGAGAGGTGCTTTTCTAGGTCAAAGCATGCCAGGAGGTCAAATAGAAGCCCGATCATCCAAAATTCCCCCGGTATCAAGAATAATTTCCCCCCCCGGGTGGAAATTATTAAAGAATTGCTAAAAATAGCATTCTTATTGGAGATTTGGTTTTGCCCTTAGTTGATGGACATCTTGTAAAAGATTGCCCAAAAGTTTCGGGATTTTACAAAACTCCACGATGACTCCATGGGAAGTCAACCGCTTAAAACTGCATTCGTAAATTCCTAGAAATTACCAATGTTGCGGTAAAATCTCACTAAAAATTAGGATAGTGTTTTGTGTGCCAATAAAGAGCCCTGTCAAGTTTGAAGACATCCCGACATTCCCAAGTACCAGAATTAGGACTGACAACGAATTTTACAAGAATTTACAACTTGGCGGCGGGTTGACCGGCGTACCAGGAGCTAGCGGTATCCGAATGGAGCGTTTCAAGGATCAATTCTTACTCCCACAAATATTCTTAACCACCCAGGACCGACAGTTTCATCAAGAAATGCAAACTCCAAAAGTTAGCTTTTTAACTTTTGTTCTGAGTTACCGTGACTCAAATTTGCGCTTTAAAACGGCTGGAGAGGTAGGGGTAAGGGATCTCTTAGGCTAATTGGGGTCTTCTGAACGCGATGGCGCAGTTTGTTTTCAGTTTTGAGTTGTCCCTCAAAAGATAGAGAGGGTCAGCCCTTAGTTTGACTTTTAAAAGGTAATTTTGGATTAATCTGGGTTGATTTTGCAAATATCTCTTGTAAAATCGAAGATTGGATTTGCCCAAGATACTTGTCTTGCGTAAGAAGCCATCTTTTGGTCTAAAGAAAGACAATTTAGAACTAACCCTAGATTAAAATGCAAAATATCTTGGTTAATTAGGTAGGTTTTCGAAATATCTTTGGGAAAATCTAATATTTGATTTGGGAAAAGATTCTAAGGCCATTTAGGGCCTAGAAGGAACTCGCTTGAGAACCTTCCTTCTCATTAAACAAAGATTATTTAGAAAACACGTTTAGGTAGTTTAGCAAAATATCTAGATTGAAAGTAAAGATAATAATTACGAACAACTTACCGGGGGGGGCCGGGAGCGAGTATATAAGGCCTTTCCTCGAGGTTGTTCGTGGCCCTCATTCTCTTGTTTCATTCTTGTTGTTGCTCTTGTCGTGTTACTGACACTTGTCGGAGCACTTTTTAAGCCAAGTTTTGGCTATTTTCTTCTATTCTCTTGTACTTTGAAGGTTCAGAGGGCCCCTTCAAAGCTTTGTTTTGTTTTCTTGTTTGAATTTGGAGGCTTCAAGCCTCAAAACTTTGTTTTTCAAGAGTTTAGGTGGAGGAAATCCCCTAACTCTAGTGTTATTTGTGTTAACTAACTTATTTCTTGAATTTGGAGGCTTCAAGCCCCAAAACTTCGGTATTTTGAGAGTTGTAGGAGTAGTTCCCAAACTCTAAATTGATTTTATTGTTCTTTTGGATACTAACCAACTATTTGTGCGAATTGATACTAGTTTGTGAACTTAAAACTTTAAAGCGGCAAAGCTAGACTTTGCCAAAAGATTTTGAGCATCACCACGTGCCAAAACTCGTTGTATAACGAGTGTTTGGTTTGAATAATTGCTAATGTTCGGTTAAACACTGTTATGTGTACCTCCTTTAGTGATTAAACTAGAACTTTGTTTGGAATTTTGGAAATTAGTTTTTAATGTTCGGTTAAACACTGTCATGTGTACCTCCTTTAAGAATTAAGTTTCAAAATACTAGTTTGGGTCCTTGGATACTGGTTATTCCTGAGGTTGCTTCCGCACGACGAAGCTTTGACTTTGAAAATCCGGAAATGGGTATTTGAAAGTTAAATTTGTCTGTTATTCCTGGGGTTACTCCCGCACGGCGGAGCTTTGACTTTGAAAACCTGGAAACGGGTATTTGAAAGTTAAATTTGTCTCTTATTTCCTGGGGTTGCTCCCACACGGCGGAGCTTTGACTTTGGCAAATTAAAATTAGGTATGTTCAATATTTACTCTATCACTTGAAAAATTCCATTCCAATGAAGCTTTAATGTGGATGAATTATATTCTCTTCCAAAGAAAATTAAAAGATTAAGCGTAAAAATCCTTGAAAAAGAATTATTGTCAGTTTTACTTGGAACTTGTCATTTGCATTGTTAGTGAGATCATTAAAAGTAGTCTATATCCTTAACAGAGAATTCAATTTTTATGATCTTTTCTTTAAATTAAGAATGTTTTGTTTCTTTGATGTGTTAACAATTAGTTTTTGTTAAAAATTCTTAATTGGAGGTTAAACTCCAAAATTGGGATTAACCCATATTAATTGTTAAGACCAAGTTAGGAGGGTATAATAACCCCTTGATTGCTTGACTGAAGAAAATCGCTCAGTACCAGTTCGGTGCTTGCAAGGGGTGCTGTCGGGGGGTTGCAGGGTTGGTCGCCGCCAATTGACGCCGGGGGACTCCAGTGGTCGCGGGCTACCGCCGGTCTGTCCGTGGGGACACTAGCTAGGGTCGTAGCTGTTGTCGGCAGGTTGTCAGTCAGGGGTTTCCGGGTCGCCAGTCGGGGTTTTGGTTGCCAGTTAGGGGCTCCGGGTCGCCAGTCGGGGTTTCGGTTGCCAGTCAAGGGCTCCGAGTTGCCAGTCAGGGGTTTCCGGGTTGCAAGTAGGGGTTTCGGGTTTCCAGTCGGGGGCTTCGGGTTTCCAGTCGGGGGTGTCAAGACAAAGGTTGGGTTTGCCCAGCAGTCTAAGGTTGGTTGCTGGATCCTCCAGTTTAAGGGCATTCGGACCACATACTTAAAAACGGTACGGTGAGTACAAGTGTTTGTTTCAAAATTCTCCATCTAAAAGTTAAGTTCCTACTTAACAAAAAGGGGAAGGCGGTTGCTTGCCACACAAACCCCAAACTTTTGAAACATTGAAACTATGAGAAGAAATTCACACTAGTCTCTTTCATCAAACTCTCCATAGCCAACCTTAAGATTGCAACAATCAAATGAACCATTTGATGAAGAAAGAAGAATAAAAGGAGAAGGAATTAGGAAACGTGAGCAAATTCAAGCATTAAAAAACTATTAAGGTGAGAATCTAACTATTCATTTGACTAATTGTTTTGATTTGTTTATTCAAGTTATTCTTCCTACTATTCATCAATAGATTTGTTTTTTATTGTTTTTTATTATTTTATTAAAATACTATTCATTCATTTGGTTTTAGTTATTAATTAGGATTCCAAAGCCAAATTAGTTGTTTGTTTGTAGTTTGGGAATTTGTTTTATTAGGCCTAATAAGCCAAATAGATAAAAACAAAAGACAACTAATATCTTTGGAATATTAAACTAAAAACTATTAAACAATTGGCAAACGAATAAAACTACTATTCATTGAAAACTTGGAAAAAATGAATTTAATTTATCATTTAATTTAATTTCCTAAAATCAAAGGATTAGTTTTAAATTGCCAAAACTAACAAACTTGGACTTTTTAGATAGGTTTTAGAATCAATAATACTAAGATTTCTTCCAAATTCATGAAAGACAATGGAGAATTTCGAGGAGACGATTATGATGGTGTTTTGCGATGATGGGACGATCGACATTCTCGATACTGAGGTATGAATTTCAAAACTTTTCTTTTGTCTTTTCTTTTGCTTTCATTCTTTAAAAATTAGATTAGAAAACTTAAAATAACAAAATTAACAATTAAGAATCCAATAGCTAGTAGAATTTAAATTTTTAGAAAACCTTTGAAAATTTAACTAAAATCATGAAGGTAATAATTAGATTAACTTTGAATTAATTTGGAAAACGAAATAGTAATCTCATCCAAAAGAATCTCAAAAGGAATCTAATTTAATTTAGGAACTTAGGAAATAATAGAAGAATTAGGGAAAGTCAAAACCTAATTTATCTCCTTATTTCCTTGAAAATTATTAAAAGAACGAATTCCATCCAACTAAGGGGAATTTTCATCCATTTAAAAGTTTTCACCTAAAAGTCCTAAATTCTTACTTTTAACCTTAATAGGAAGATAATTTATCATTTTACCCATAAAAAACATAAAAACCTAAAGAATCACTAAAATTAGAATAATAATTTATAATTAGGATTAATTAAAGAACATTTAGGAATATTTTCAAGGCATGACTAGGGAATCTTTTGGAACCATAATCTTCTAGAGAATCTTTTGAAGATTCCAAATTCACCTTTTACTTTTAAAATTACTTTAATTTGGAAGGACAAAAGTGTGGATGAAGATTTGACCTAAATTTGGATGAAAATTCCTAAAATAGGCCAAAATTAGGTTTTCTCTAAAAATTCCATTAGTTAACTTAACCCTTAAGCGCTCCGACGTCCATACTCTGGACGATGAACAGAGGGCTTCAAGGCGCTGTTTCATCCAACTACCTTCTCATTCATCCAATGTAACACTTGAATCTTGAAAAGACAACCTTCTTTTATGCCCAATTTCATGAAATTTTGGTAAATGGTCTTACTGTACAAAAATATAAGCAAAAATGTGTCAAAATTCGAAAAAGGATTGAGGCGTTAAGGGGTTAATTAACCTTTCCACCCTGAAATTTAGATTTATTCCACATTATTTTGCTATTTTTAGTTGACGGATGAAGTTTTTAGGATAGAATTAGGTACGAATTTCATCCACACATAACTTTTACTAGGAACATTAGAATCCAACTTGCTTTACCATTTTGGAAAAATTGTATTCTTCGATTTAATTTAGGTAGAAGTTTAGTTTGGCTAGAAGTTTAATTGCATTTAACTAACCCTCAACAACATTTATTTCTTAACTATTAGAGTGTTTTGAAGTACTTAGATTAGGTAAAAATCAACATAACAAAGTGTCCATTGCTTGGAAGGCCAAAGAACACTACGTTTACATTTCACCCTTACAAATTACTAACTTATGCCGCTAGAACCTGTGTGCAACTTTTTGACTTAAGGGTGGAGTTAGAAACACTCACAATGCACTTAAAATTTTAATTAATTAATTAAAAAAAATTAACTCCCCCTCACCCCAGATTTAAAAATTATTATTAATTATAATTAATTTCTTAATTCTTCATCCCCCTTTCCCCTGTACATGTAATTTTTTGAACGAGGTTAATATGACAAATAATATGGGACAATGAAAATTCCGTATTCCATATTTGTATATCGTATCCATATTTGCATCCGTATTGTACCGAATTCCAATATCAAGTATCTGTATCCATATTTTGGTACCGTATACATAACCATATTCTGATTCCGTATCTGGATTTGGATTTGGATGGATGGCTCAGATTAAATCTCAAAGATCAACGGCTTGAGAAATTTTGAGAAATTGACAACGTTCTGGAGGGGGAAGAATTTTTTTTAAATCAACGGCCTTTAAATTTTTTGGGAGAGGGGGGGGCAACTAATACAAACTAGAGTGGACAGCCTCTTTTCACTAGATTTTAAAGGAGTGGATTGCACCAATTTAGAACCAAAAATAATAATTTTAAATTTGGGCCAACTTATATCCTCTTTTTTCTTTTTCTAAATGAACTCAAGCCACAATATAATGTGGACTAATTTTGATGAGTAACTTTAAAACCAATCATAATAATTTACATTTTTTGTGCATAAGGTAGAAGTACCTATTCCTAATAACTTAAGCATTTCAACATGTATGATATAGAAAATTCATTGGAAAATTGAGCTCAATGTGTGCAAACATAAGGATGAGGAAGAATGCAAAAAAACAAACTTTGAATCAATAATTTATTCAATATAAATGTAGATTTTTCATTCAAACTCATTCCAGTCTCATAGACTCACCTATTCCGATTAGCTTTGGTACTTCTCCCTAAGTATGGAGGGAAGAGAGATGAGTGGACAAGAAGATACAAGCAAAGAATCTTTTTCAATGAATAGTGCATCCAACTATTCTCCACAATAGGTCACTTTAAAAAGTCATCACAAGAGGGTTGCTCAAAATAGGTACTTCTACCATAGTAACTAAATTTGATTCCTCAAATCCCCGCTCATATTATGAGCTTGTACGAGTGTTGCAAAGTGAATTCATGTGGCATAATTATGCAAAGGATTAAGGTATGTGAGCATTTCACAACAAGTGCAGGTTCATACAATACACTCATACCATAAATTCATAGACTTTCAACAATTAGTATGTAGGCACACAAAGAGAAAAAAAATCACAGTAATGAAGTTGTTTAGATCTTTCAATCACACTTACATTCAAATGTTTGCATGAATGAATGAACCACTTTTAAAAATAGGGTATTGCAAGCCAAACTTCAAACTAGAGTCCAAAGGATCCTAGTCGGGTATTAATTCTCCGTATTAACTAGATGAAATTTACAAGTATCGGTGTATGCTAGTCAAATCTATTTCCATTGGAGTAGCTTCACTTGGTGCTTCCAATTCATATTCATATTGCAAAACCATAGGAACATGTTGAAGACCACGATCGGGCTACGAGCTTTGGAAAATCAGAGTCACTGTGTAGAAGGAAAGAAAATGGCTCATAACTATTGACAGTAGCAAGTTCTCTAGCAAGGTTGCAATCAAATGGCGATGGCTCCCAAGAAAACTCAAAGAGAAGAATACTTCTTGAAATGAGTGAGAGATGAATGACCCCTTTAGGCTTGGGACACTTAATTCATAAGAGCCATGGCAACCTCAAGACCAAGTCTATGGAAATCCTAAACCAAACTAAAAGTCCCATTCCTAATTCTTGGAAAAATGTTATACCTAAAGTAAAGGACCTATTCCAAGTTACAACCAAATTAAAGTAAAAGAAATTCGAAGCTAGATGAAAGTTCTATCCAAAGGATGAAAATTGGATTTATTTCAATGCAAATGCATCATATTCACAAGAAAAATACACTAATTATGATATAATTTAGTACTACTAGCTTGATTCTTTATGCAAATATTAGCCCTTAAATGTAACCCGAGGTATTTTAGTTTTCTTTTTTGGTTATCTTGTTTTAGGAGTCATTTTTGAATTTAGACTATAAATATCTTCTAGTAATTGACCTAATTTTCAAATATTAAGCTTTTTAATTATTCTAGTATGTGTTATAATTCATGATTTTTTTCTTCACATACCATGGGTTTCAAAATCTCAAGAATTCTACTCACCAATTAATTTGATAAAATAAAAAATAAATTCAAAGTTTCTTTTATATATTTTTGTGCCAAAGTAGTAATAATTAGAGGAACACATGCTAATTTTAATATATTGGTATGATTTCATGGCAATATTATACTCAATGGTATCTAGTGCTTGAAATTTCTTACCACTATTGCCATAGAAGAAATCTTAATTTACTTGGATTGGTGATTTTGATAAGTATATGAATGTCTGTACATATAGACTATATTCTATATACTAAAATTGTAATAATTATATTTATTAACAAAACCTTCAAAGCAATTATTCATGTACTCATTGAAGACATATGGTATTATAGTGGAAAAATGAAAAATGAAATGTGGTTTAGAAGGGCAAATTGAATTTAGAAATATATTTGATTAATTTGACTACAATGCTTAACACATTAGAAGAGGTTTGAAGGTAAGGAAGGGTTGTTTCAAGCCTGTTTCCTTTCTTGGCAACTATATTCCAAAATATATATATTTAAAAATTAATTAAATATTGATATATGATGTGGCACGGTCTTGGCCATGTTAGACTACAAATGTGGTAGAGTTCTTACAATCTAGGAACTCTTAGTCTTCCACAGTCCTCAAATTTCATCTAATGTCTAAAGGTTCTTACATCTCAAAAGTGCATGTGATTTGGTCAAATTTGATTGTAATCGATATTTGGTTTAACCCCTAAAGGACCGGATTTTGTTTTTTGGCTGTATAAATTTTTTGGGCAGGTACCTATGAGCGGAGATTTTCATATTTGGGGTTGAAATTTTAATAGAATGTGGAGGCGAGGAGGATCTTTCATATGCACCAAATTTCATGACATTTGGAAATACGAGTCAAAAGTTATAGTCTAATATGTTACTTTTTTTCCCAACCGGGCAGTTTGGGCAGATCAGAAAAAATCACTTTTTTCAAAAACAAAATTTTGGAATTGATTTTCTAGAGTTTTATATACACAAAAAGGTTTGAATCATTCCATTTTGATCAATGAGTCAAAAGTTATGAGGATTTTTTGTTTGCGGGCAGTTTTGGATTTCCTACTCTAAAATAAACTTTGAAATCCTTTATCTTACCCAATTTTCAATATTTTTGGACAAAAATAAAATCGTAGGATGTAGATACATTATTACAACATTTTGACCATTGGGATTGGAAATTTTTAATTTCATATTTAAATTGTAAATAATTTAGTATTTTTACTAATCATTCTCTACTACTACCTAATTACTATTTTTTTCCTATACGTTGTACTATTCCAAATGATCTGAAATTTTTCAAGCATGTGGCCAACTTGTCTAGGAAAACAAATTCAAAGAAGCACCACCATTTAGGTCATTTTTTCATAAAAATGTGAGCTTGTGAAGTGCAGCTGCCCTGCTTTTCGCAGGGTAAAAAAAATGATTTTAGTTCATTTGAATGCTTATATCTTGCAATCCACCCGGTGGAAATGTCTGAAAATTTTACCATATGTTTTTTGATAATATATAATACAAGATCCTACGGTTAGATATGTCAAAAAAAAATTCAAAATTTTGGTACTTGTACTAGAAATGGCAGTTTTGTAGCGTTTTTGGTGAAAGTATAGTGACGATCCTTTAAGGGTTAAACCAAAAAATACATACCTAACAAATATTGCTTCTACCTCATTCTAAATCACTAAAAGTATCCAAAAATTCAATGAGATGATGCAATTGGAAGCTCCATGTGTTCAAATCTAAATTTCACAAGATTGTATATATATCATTTATATTTTCATCTTTTAACCCCTCAAGGACCAAATGATAGCCCAACTTTCAAAGTGTAAAGATGTATTATAAAATGCAACTAAGAATAATAATTGAATGATGACTCTCAACCAATAGTTGTAAAATATGATCCATAGATCATATCCATATGATTAAATCAACTAGTTTACAAACCGATATTTTTCAACCAAATTTGAAGCATCAATTGAAAATTCCTTCAAAAATCAATTCTAGATTGAATATTTTTTATTTTTACAAGAACTTTTTTCCCTTAAGTTCAAAATTTTAAATTCTTGTCATAGTGATTTTTGAAGATTTTTATTTTACATGTTTATTCAAGTTGTTTTTGAAGATCATTTTTTGAATTCAATATGTTACTTTTGAGGCTAGACCTACTAATACCTTTAGAATTGTAGAATCTTGCAAAGCAAAGTTTTTAGAATCTATAGCAAAGAAATGGTAAATAACTAACATAAGAATCTCAAAAAAAAATTGATGAATGAAAAAAATGCATGTTAGTGTATGAAGGATGTGTTTGTATTTATTCATTATTCAAAATATGAATGTCCTTAAAGGGGTGGGGGTCCTTAAGGGGTGAATATATTTTTCAAAAATAAATAGCAAAACAATGTCTCTCATTCTAATCTTTGTTTTTGATATAAATCTTAGATTATTCCAATATATGTTCTAATTGATATTATTTTATGCACATATCATACATCTTATTGATACTAATTGAGATGAATTTTAATTTTTTAATACAGGTCTTTAGAATCGAGGATTGTATTTCTTATGTTCATATTTTTCAATTTTTTTCAATTTTTTTTTGATTTAAAAAACCTCAAATAAGGGTTTAAAAAATCATACTTTTCACTATAGAAAAAGAAAAAGAAATTATACAATTTATGGGATGAAAATTATTTTGTAATTCTTTACTAAGTTCATAAATTACTTTTCATAAAAAAGGTGTATATTCTATTAGAGACTTTGGTACAAATATCATAATTCTAGCAAATCGAGCATTTCCATGCACCTTGATTACTTGACTAGTTTTAAGGTTTAAATGAGTATTGGGCACTTTTAAGTTTTCTTATAATTTTGAATTGTTTTAATTCCCAATCCAAAAATAAATAAAATTAAGCATTGAGATGTCCAATTTTGGAGGTTAATATGCTTGTTCTGAATTATTTGCAACTTTGGAGAATGTCTTGGACAATTTTTTGAATCAAGAGCTAAAGATTGTGGAAGATTTAGTATGTCGTGCCTAATGTGCCTAATGCCTAATGCCTGCATTAGGCACAACATACTAAATCTTATACAACTTTCTAGTGTGTGGAGATAAATTTTCTTAAAGTTTGTATATGTTTTCTATATTATATAAGACAGCTAGATGCATGAGCATTAGAAACTTCTAGTTTTTTTCACAAATTTTGGATTGTTTAATTCCCATGCCAAAGATAAATAAAAATTAGCATTGAGATGTCCAATTTGAGTTGCTATTAAACTTGTTTAGACAATTTTGCAACTTTAGGGAATGTCTTCAACAATTTTTTTAATCAAGGGGTAAGTATTTTGGAAAATATTCTACATTGTGACTAATGTGACTAATATCCCTTTAGTCACAATGTACTAAAATCTTCCACAACTCTCTAGAGGGTGGGGGTGCAAATTTTCTTAGAATTTGTATATATTTCTATATTGTATAAGACACCTAGGTTCAAGTTTGTTTGATCATTGCTCACATTTAGATTTTTTTCGTAATTTTTGGATTGTTTTACCTCTTAACTCCAAAATAAATAAAATTTGGCTTTGAAATAATAAATTATACGGAGTACTTGTTAATATGCTTGATCAAATTTTCTTGCAACTTTGGAGAATGTCTTGGTCATTTTTTTTAATCAAGAGACAAGGATTGTGGAAGATTTAGTATGTTGTGGCTAATGTGACTAATGCCCCTTTCAAATTCAATCACATTAGTCACATTCAATCACAACATACTAAATCTTCCACAACTCAGTCTCTGGTGGATGGGGAGGATAAATTTTCTTAGAATTTGTATATATTATAGAGGAGCCACCTATAACCAATCAAATAAGCAATTCTGGAGTAATGCAATGCAAAGTAAATATTTCCAGAGGTTCAATGATAGAAATGAAGGGGATTGCAAAAACTTTGGTAATTTTATTGCTTGAACTAAAATTACTATGAATTTTAAAAGGTAGAAGTTGGTATGGGCCCATGTCCGATGTCCAGAGTCATCCAACTCCGATCATTCAAGAACTAATTTCTAGGTCATTACCTCCTACTTTCTTACTCACTACTTTGGGGCATGTGTCCCAACCTTCTGAGACTAAATCCAACCTTGAAAAAGAGAAAAATAAACATTCCAAGAGTTTGGTTGGAACAAATTTCCAACCTTGGTTGGAAATAATTACACCCTACAGGTTGGATGTTCTAGTTGGAAATGAGTGGTCCTACCTTATGGTGAACAATGTCGCAGACCAATTTCAAGATGCTTATGTTGTATACCGTAGCCAGAGGTCACCTTTGGCAAAAAATAATTAAAAAATTCAATGTAGAATGATTTTTGAAAATTAAAGTCACTTTACCAAATCAAAGATAAATTAATTCTAAAAAAGCCAAAATGTTGGAAAAGATACCAATACAACTAAAGGTCAACACATGTCCACTAAACAATGGGTGGAGAGGGCTTTTTTTATTATGAAATACATTATCCATCATCAATCCTCAAAGGGTATGGGACTATTTCAAGATGAGAGCTTGACCACTCATTGTCAAAATGCAAGATTTGTGTTCAAATGTAGACCTTTAGACCTCATTTTAGCATAATAGAATAATTCTTTTGGAAAAATAAATTGAGATGAAATTTAGGTTGATTTACCAACTTTACTTAGTTTAATATTTTTTGAAAAAAGTTGCTCTACTACGCCAAAATAAGGTCTACAGTTCTACATTGAACACAATTCTTGCTTTTGACTTAATTAGGTATGAGTGGTTGAGCTTCTACTAATCCTAATTTACATATCCCACATGGACTGATTTACCTTTCACAAACAACCAAAGATACTTTCATATACACATACATATATATATGTGTGTGTGAGGTGTTTGTTGAAATTTTTTAAATTATTTGGTTATGATGCCAAATTCTTAACCCCTAAAGTCCCAAGGCCATTTTTCTTGACAAAAACCACTCAAAACTGCCATTTCTACTGCGTTAGTCCAAAAAAACAAAAACAAAACATTTTTTGGAACTGAACCGTAGGATCTTAAACTTTACTTGTTTGAGATCATGTGGTAAAAATTTCATGAAGTTTGACCGTACAGATTGAGAGATATGAGCATTCAAAGTTGAAAAAACAAGTTTTTTTGAACACTGGACTGCGATTTAGATGACTTTGATCTCTATTTGTGGAAAAAAATTACATTGTGGAGTTTGAATTTAAAATTTATTGTGTTGAAAAATTGAGTTGGGAGTCTAGGAAAAAAAATTCAAAAAATAAAAACTTGATTTTTATACTTCAAAAAATTGTCAAGTAGAAGTAGGTCCAAGATTGAAAGAAAAACTAAATTGATAATAGCTCTTAGATGGGATTGAAATACAATAATCCCAACGGTGAGATTGTTCTAATAAGAAAATTTAACCTTTTCAAAAAAAAAATTTGAAAAATTTTGAAAATTGCATTCTGAGATGAATCCTACAAGTTTGTTTTTTCCAAAAAGATGCTTAGATTGCCCAAAAAATAAGATTGTTCATAACTTTCACATCACTAATCAAAGTAGAATGAATCAAAGCTTTAGATGTAGACAAAAACATTATCTTTGAGAAAAAAAAATTTTAAAAATTTATTTTGAATTTTTGCAATATTTTCTGTGCTGCCCACTAAGTTTAGTTTTAGGCTTTTTGTGGTATAACTTTTGCTTCCGGGCACCAATTGAAATAAAAATTATATTCCCACAAAGCTTATCAGATTTTCTATCTTCAAGAAAAGTTTCAAAAAATTAGGGTAAAATTTCAGCCCATAGGAACCTACCCGAATTCCAAATTGTCCCCTGAGAGGACAATGGGACTTTAGGGGTTAAGAAATGATATTTTAAAGTGTAGAAGTTTGTTTTGTAGTTTAATTTATTATTCTGCAAAAATGTGCTCAAAGTGACCTCTGGGTACAATAGTAATTGTGTTTTATTTGGTGATTGATCTAAAAAAATCTTAGGTGCATGGTCCGAGTGATCGAGTTTGCTCCAAATAAAGTAGAACTGACCATTACCATACATATTTGCTATCTAAGTACTTCAGAGAAGTTTATTTCTGAGGTCTCGCATTTTTCAAAGAGTGAAAAAATTGAGAGAAGTCATTTGCTAAAAGAATGAAGACATTCTGACAAGGAGTGAATTTTTTGTGATTTTTCAAAGGTGAAATGTTAAAGCATGAATAGACCCTTGTTGAAGTATGGGCAAACCTTTATTAGAGCATGGGCTAACATGTTCGCTTTCCAAGTGCATTGCCATTATGATTATAGGTTGGTAAGATTATGGTAATGGGTAGGTGACTGATGCACATGGCACTATTCCCTAACTGTCGGTAATTGGGTGAATGTCGGTAATGGGCAGTTCTACCCTAGCTCCATGGGTGATTACCCAGAGCAGCCCTACAACAACACGCTGAAGCAACACTGTAAAAGTTCTGCACCATTGATCTTCTAATAATAAGGAATGTCCTCCATTGATTTGCTTCACAGTGGTGCTTGAGCGTGTTGTTGTGGGGCTGCTCTTACTAAGCTTACATGCAACTTTTATGACCATGAGGAGTAAGTTATGCCAATATAAAAGTACAATTATTTATGCAAGTAGGGAAGTTGCATTTAAGAGAGGTTTGACTGTGTGCATTGGTCCAGGCGTCCGGTCAGGAACGTCAATGCTGTACCCGCGGCAGTCGGTCATCCCTGACATTTCTTGGAATCTCCAATTCTCCACCTGCTCCTCATGAATGTTTGCCGGTTCTCTCCTGACCCATTCTGTCATCTAGCCTACTAAAGTTAATGACAACTTTTCTGCCTGCCCTCTGTAAAGTAAATGCTAAGGTAACGGGTCCATAAATCGACCATTTAAGATCTGGAACTGATTTTGGGGAGGTGAAACTTCTTGAAATATTTTTCAGTAAATTATCCTTGAAAGAGAAGTGGAATTGGCATCTCACCCAAGTTGTTTCATATGTTTTAGAGCTTTCTAGAATTTGTTATGAAATTTTGAAGTTCAAATGCAGTGGGCTCTAAAATCGCCCACCTCCTGAAATGTACATTGTTTGTACATTGATGATACCATGAAAAAGAAACATGTACAAATAGTGTATATTTTAGGAGGTGGGCAATTTTAGAGCTTGAACGCTTTATGGACCTTTCACCTTACTATTAAATGTAAATTGTAGACAATGTGGGACCACAAGCTAGAGTTTGAAAAAAAAATAGGACAAAACACCTTGGAGCACGAAAACTAAGTGAGGACTGATGGAACTTGGTGCCTTGTTTCTTTTGTACTATTCTTAGTTAAACCTTCCTCTAACACCCGTTTACAAATATGGGATGAATTTTACTATTAAGGTGAAGGCACCCGAAAGCATCCATGTACCTATTCATCTACCTAATACTTTAGTTAATGTGTCCTTCAAATACTTACCTCTGTTTCGCTGATGCATTTGAAAGATACATACTTAACTATGCTTTGCTAACTACTGATTTTTGTAGATTTCAGTTTAGGGTCCACCTATGTGATAGTTTTAGTGGTTGAGGGAGCCAACACTTTGAAAAATCTTAGAAATTACATTCCACATCCAATTTTTTTTTTTTTTTGAATATCCATGATTTTCACTTGCTAATACTAAAAAAATATCATTTTTTAAGAAAATGTGTCTCCAACTATGCTGAATTGACGGTTTTGGGTGCTTCCACCTTATCTCTACTGTCTTCAATAGTACTCCTTCATATTTTCTGTTATTTTCACCATCAGAATAAACCTACATTTTGACATGACTTCAAACCACCAATGAAGCCCAGTCTGGCAATCATCGAAAATATCTAAACCCACAAACTTGTCTGTTTTTTACTATAATAAGACTGGAAGGATTAGCACTTGGTGTTATCTTCCCAGATATGATAAACTCGCTCCAACTTGTTTTGGGCTGCAGCGTTTGGGAGTTTTTTTTAGTTTTATCAGTTATTTTCCTTTGATTTCCAAATTGAACCAATTTTTCAAGTATCACATCTAGTTATTTTCTCGATTATTTTGTTTAAATAGAAATTCTATAGATTTGTTCACTGGTTTTTTTTTATGTTTTCAAATTGCAACCAAGTTTTCCCCCAATTCCACCAGCTAACTTTGAACTAGTCGCTGGTTCTTCCTGAACATGGGAGGGCTCTAAACAAGTTTTCTATATAGGCTCAAACTCATTCTCAAAATTTGAAGGTCCAAGTGGAGCCATGAGCTTGGCTTTCTTGGCTAGTTGCTGGGCAGAGGGAATGGAACAAAAAGTCACCATTTTGATAAGTTTTATCAACTTTTGTTGAATTGTAATCATACAAATTCAAACTAGAGATGTCAAGGGAAATGAAAATCCAACAATATCACTTTTGGATTGAAAGATAATAATGTTTGATCATGAGGGGGTTAAAACTATGAAAAGTGATTTGAAGTTTTTCAATCCTCTTTTCACATGTCAAATCTCAAAAATTGGTCACCGAAAAGATATGAGGTTAAAGGGCATGCATAACATGCATGACCCCAATCAATTTACGACTTTTGGAAATCTATTCTACAATTTTTTTAAATGAATTTAAATGTGATTTTTCTCTAAGATCTACTGCATTCTCCAAGATCTAACCAAGTTGCTATTTTTAGTAATTTATATTTTTGGGAAGTTTTTCTTGAAGTCTAGTTTTAGCATAAAAAATCCAATCTTAAAAATAAATGATAGTGATTTTTCTATTCAAGATTTTGTGCAAGGGGATCCATTGCAATCTTGACTTCCCATAGTGTCGAGGGCTCTTGGAAATGAGCCTCAAATACACTAGATCTTGGAGAAAAAATCACATTCAAAATTCATTTAAAAAAATTATAGAGTAGATTTTAAGAAGCCATAAATTAATTGGGGTTATACATGTTAGGCCCTTTAACCTCATATTTTTTTGGTCACCAACTTTTAGATTTGACTTGTGAAAAGAGGATTGAAAGACTTCACATCACTTTTGCAATTTTAACACCCTCATGGTCAAACATTATAATCTTTCACTCCATAAATGATATTGTTGTGTTTTCTTTTCTTATGAAATCTCTAACATGTCTAAATTGAATTTGCACAGTTACAATTCCAAAAGAAATTGATACAACTTATCAAAATGTTGACATTTTGTTCAATTTAGAGCAAATTCCAAGAAGCTCAAAACAGGCCTTGGGCATTTAGGGGTAATTATACTTTGCAAGTGTTTGTGCAGGAGGTGGCTCATCAAGTTCACTTTTCAGAGCGGGTGTCGTCCGGTGTACTTATTTACTACTCCGCATTAGATCCACTAATTCTTGAGCTTGCTTGTTTTTTTTAATGCTACGCAAGAGACTGGTTTAACTTACTGGCACAAATGTGCACATAAATAAGCCACCTTATTCTTCGCTATCCATGTCGTTCACTAGATTGTAAGACTTCGAGGTGATTGCTGATCTCTTCCGTCATGCAGGAGCACTTGTCCATACCGACAGTCGGGGATTTGGGAGGAAGAACTTGACCGAAAGCTCCTGACTTTGGAATGGTTGAAAATAATTGAAACTTGATCGATGTTAAGGTGACAAATTTTAAATTGCAGGTGATTTCTCTTTGCAATTGTTGTCATTTGTCTCACGCAGATACGTACTTGAACACCTGATTTTGCAATTTGCAAACTTGATCGATGTTAAGGTCTCTTGCCTCCGTTGCAGTATAAGCTTATATGCAACTAGTTGTTCTTATGTGCAGACCATGTCAGGGATGCAGTTCGAAGGGCTCCAAGTTATTCAGTGCTAGGATCTTCGACTAACACATGGCTGGTAAGTTTTCTATCCACTGACCCTTGCCTAGCACCGCAAACTGAAATGTTTAGAAGGCAATGTGGAAATTCTGGGTCTACGTCTTTGAACGTCGTAGTGTGGATAGTATTCATTAGTTTTTAGTTGAAAGCAACTTAGGAACGAATTTCAGGGTGAAGAAAGCATGCAACGAAGTGGTGGAGTTTAGAAAGCGTAGCTAACAAACGGTTGAAACTTGAAAGGGATGGTGTTACATATGGAGGTCTTGTGTTGAATAAGTGTGCTTAACTCATAGCGTTGAAAGATACTAGAAGAAGATGGTTGCTTCGCTTCATTCCACGGACAGTATTGTTGGTTGCACGTAGTGTGTTGGTAGTCTAATTTTTGTTTTGATTCGTTCTTCTAATCGATGCACAGGCAAACTTGACCAATGCCCAGCTCGAGAAAGCTTTCGTGCCTTCGACATTTTTTTCAAAAGCCGTGATCACTGGCAGAGAATGTGGATTGACGTACGTATGTTTTAGCAATCGTGACGTAGTCTCAAACTGAATAGCTCTTCATTCGAGATGACAGACGCAGTGTCTGAGAATATGGGAGATGAGCAATTCATCGCTAATGTGAGTGCTGGATTAGCTCTCTACGGTGTAGTAGTTGGTCGAGATGGTCAGAAACCTGAAAAACCGAGAAAGCAGGTTCTTCGCATGCCTGCTGACTGCAAATTGAAGGCCCCATCTCAGGAATATATTGTTCAAAGCGGAATAACTACCGATTTATCAACAAGTGATCGATTCTTTGAGACTGTGAGCGAGTCTGGCTGGAGTTTTGCTTTTAAAATAGCTGGGCCGGGTGGTTTGGGCTTTCTTGCTGGAGGAGAGATTGATGTGGATGGAGCAGCCCAAAAGCTATCAAAGCCTGGAAAGTTCGTCAATCGGTTTAGGAAGGAGGTGTGGAAAATGGAATGTCATTACGTTCCTCGAGCTTCCTTCCGGATTCACAACTCACAGATGCGTCTTAGCGAAGAGGCTTTAGAAGAGGTTCGCCATTTACGGACACTGGGACAAGCAAAAACGTTTCTTCACACTTACGGATCTCATGTTCCTGATCGTGAGTACCATGTTGGAGGGATGTTGCTGCGTGGTGCGGGTGTCACGTCAAGTGGTGATACTGAGATTTCGACCCTCATCGAAACTGCAAGTCGACAGCTGCCTGGGATTACGGCTGGCATTTTTATGTCTCAGGTGGGTGGAGCCAAAGCACGTGTTCGTGCCGAGAAGTTGCAAACAAGCACAGAATGGCGCAAGGATGAGTCTTCTGACATGTATATGAAAGCGTCTGTCAGAGCCTTGGGCCCCTGTACTGCTGATGCTGATGAATTTGTGCAAAAGCTCGCTTCAGATAGATCCACCTGGTTCATCATTGACATCAATGAGAATGCGGTCAATGAAGATGCGGTCCTTCTATCAATCTGGGAGGTTGTGGGAAGGGAGCCCAAGGGCAACGACCTTCGAAGTCAGATGAAACTTCTCTATACAGCTTGGCAAATATCACGCTCACTTGGTTTGTATCGTAATCCGATGATTTCGCCCGAGTTGCTAGATGAATTAAAAAGCCTGAAGAAAGAACAGTTGCTTCAGCAGATGCAATGTTGCTTGCTTGCGGAATTGTATGGGGATGAAGCTTCAGCAGTTCCTGAGGCGCACTCGTTGCAGCCACTCGATATTGTGAATAAACTTCGCAAAATACACCTTTCAGCAACATCTGGCGATGTTTTTAAGAAAGTGGACCACAACGTTGGAGCACTGCTGTTTCAAGTTCCCGCATTTGAAGAACTGGTGACTTACGTTGCACAATCAACTATGGAAGACATGAACACAGCAAAGCGAGTGTTAAGAACGATTCTCAATGTAGATTTACAGCAGGCGCTGAAAGAAGAAGGGATTACTTTGTCTAAGCCAATCCGGGAAATGCTTGAATTGCAAGACAAGCACGAAGAATTTGCCCCCTTGCCAGAGCCAGTACCACCTGCTGAGCTGCCTCGCATGCTTAGAAGCATTGTTAAAAGTTTTCTATCATCGCCGGAGGACACATCACATCATGCACCTTTCAGTGAAGCTGTGGAAAAGGTCATCAAAGCTTGCATAAGTAAATACCGTTGTGAGAAAGTTAAAAAGGTGGTCGGGAGCTTTGGCTTTGATGAACATGGTTATTTCACAAGTAATTCCTTAACAAAGGAAGATGTCCACGGTATGATTGGAGATCTTGTTGAGAGTCTCCAACAACCACACCGGCCGGAGCCATTGCCCACTTCAGGTATCGTTTCTCTAGACTGACTTTGAATATATTGCACGAAGTCTTGTGAGTACTGAATATATAGTTGTGAATACTGAGTATGCGATGTTGAAAGTTGTCCAATTCCCGAATCCAAACAAGAGAGTATGGATATTGATTATATTATTTGGTGATACTATGTTATTGGTTCACATAATTGACTGCAATGTAATTTGTTCGAACATAGTTTAGAGGTAATTGGAATAATTTGTGTCATAACATCTGAAAAGGCACATTAAATGAAATGGTAGCAGAGCCGATATGTAATATTAGAAGCAAGTATCAAGGTCTGCTTAGCGAACTCCATATCAAGTTCTTATGTGAAACTGAAACATAGTTTTGAATAACTATTGCAGGTATTAAACACAGAGTGGCACCTTACGTATGGCCCTCCAAAAGTTGTTACTCATATAATTGTGATATAGTTGTTGATCGGTCTTTGGAGAGAAACGATGTTCACGAGAAAATGATTGATTGTATAAGACACAGGGTAGATCCATTCTCTCCACCCGTTACAGAGGTAGAAGGTGCCTTTGATTTTTCAGACAATTGCTCGGACAATTGGGGCGAAGATGATGCTGGCTTTGGAGGGGCGGATGAAGATAGCTTTGACTCTGACACCTCTCAATCTGGAGGCCACGGCGGTATAGTTGAAGGAGATTTTGGCATTTCATCTCCCCTTCTCTTGTTGGTGCAAATCATGAGGAAATCAGATCTCAGTTTTCAAATGGCTTTGAGCAAGCTATTGCTGGAACAAAGGATTGCGGTACCCCTTGTGCTTCCACAAAATGGGTCCAGGTTAGGTCATATCCTGGAATCGCTTCGATATGTGGAAGTGAAGACAACCAATCAAAAAATGGTGTCAATTTATGATGACAATGCTCTCCCCCGTGTAATCTTTGCCTCGCGAAGGAGAGATCTACAACTACGTGAGACTGCCGCGATGGCAAGTGAAGTTTTAGGGTGCCACTTTGTGAGCCAACATTGCAACGGAAAGCTCGAAAGTGGTCCAGTTCTTGAGTTAGGGGTTGGATTCTATCCTGATACTCAACCAGGCCAGCATCTACCATGTCTTGCCTTTTGCATTTGGGGTGATTTACAACGGCTTACAAAAGTTGTCAGTCAACTTGCAGATATCATCATTTTAGAGTGTGACAACGGCAATCAAAAAGTGCCAATTGAAGGTCTAGGCTCAAGCAAACATTTATATTGGGAGACAAACAGCTCAAGGAATGGTTTGGACAAGAAAAATCAGGCATTGTGGGGATCTTTTAAGTACGTGGCAACTGGGATTCGCCAATATCTCAAGCTCCATTGCGCACAGGTGATAAGAAGTTCAAGGGAGGCCCTTCAACTTGAAAAGGGTCTGAAGTTTACAGACCCTTTGCAACCCCCTAAACATTCGAGGATTACTGGCGAGAACTTTTCTTCGACCATGGTGGTGAAATCAGAGCTGCAACTACAAGAGAGTTATGCAAGAGAAGCTAAATTTCAGTTTGAGGCGGAAAGGATAAGGAATAACCCTGCACATCGTAGAGCTAAGGAAAGAGCATTGCAAGAGGAGAAGCAAAAGCGTCGACAACTTTGTGCACAAATTTCCAATCTTCCAGTATTGAAGCTTTTTGCAGACCTACTTTCTTACGTTGACCCGGAGTTCCGAAGGTTGTCCATCGTTCAAATGCAGAGGTATTTTGACCAACAGAATAGGATGAATTTTGAAACAGCTGCCGGAAATGTGGACAAGGCGTTTGAGACTTTTCAGAATGCCCCTGCAGATTCTGTTGGATGCAAAATGTTGCACGACGCTAAATTGCAAAATGTCGCAGGGATGCTTGGGATGGAGCATCTATGGCGAGAGCTTTGCCACATTTTCATTGCAGATCCTCAAAAGGCCAACATACCCACATTAGCAGCACACCACCTACTCGATGGTTTTCCATTGGAGATTCTCGATGGCGAAGCGGGCATGTATTGTAAGCATTGGATAGATCGAGTGTTGTTGTCGCTGAACAGCATTTTGACCCAACATTTGGGACGTGAGCCGAAATGTTTTGTGATGAGTGTGGTGGGTTTACAAAGCAGCGGAAAGAGCACTTTCCTCAACACCATGTTTGGCACTCAGTTGCAAACAAGTGCAGGCAGATGCACTCGTGGAGTCTACCTACAACTTGTCAAATCTGACCGTACGGAATATGACTACGTTGTATTGCTCGACACTGAAGGTATACGAGCTCCGGAATTTTTTGGCCTTGAGGGTTCCGAGGCACACGACAACCGATTAGCTACCTTCGCCGTTCTGCCAGCCGATGCTTGTGTGGTGATTGTCTCGAACGAAGACGATTCTGGATTGAAAGAAGTGCTCTCAATGGTCATGTTGGCATACAAAGGCTCGGCTATGACAATGAATTCTGGTGGATGGATGCCTTCCAAACTCTTCTTTGTGTACAGAAGCACCGACACCAATGACAGCGACCAGCTCCGAAGCAATCAGTTAAAATTGCAAGAACATCTGCAACGAGCCGCGTTTGAGGCTGTTGGAACAAAGCCTGCTGGTGGAACAAGAGAGTCTGAGAAAAATGTTGAGTCTGTTACCCGTTCCAACAATCACGGGCAAATCACAGCCGATAATCTCATCAACTCAGTCATCAATTTTCGTGTGCATCAGGATGCGGATAAGAGCGATGTCAAATACTTGGGCAACCTGAAGAAGGAGAACATGCCTCCCGGGGATATTCCTGATTGGGCTTATGGAACCAAGGTGATGCAGATTCGTGAGTACATCCATAAACGAGTGACCGAGGAGGGGGCTTGGCACTCTCATACCTTAACTGATTGGAGTGACTATTTGGGGATGGTTTGGAAATGTATTGCAACTGCTGATTTTGAGCTCAGCTTTAAGTCTCTTGTCGAGTTCTCAGCATATGAAGAACTCACGAACATTCTGGAGATTCATCGCCGAGTCGTCACCAAGAAGTACGATGAAGAATTTGAGATCTTTGAGAGGAACCTTCACAACCAATCAGGCATCCTTGAGGACTCCAAAGTGTTGACTAGCATCATGCTTGCTAACGTTGAAGAGACCATCAAGAAGCAGACAGTTGAGGTTAGAGTGTTACTAAGTAATCCTCGCTGGCAAAAGTGGAAGATCCAAGAGACTGACCGTTGGAGAGATTATCTCCATGAAAGTCGTTTCCATTGGTCAGGGCGTTGTCACGGTTCAGCTGGGGTGTTGGAGTTTGAAAACGTGGTTAGACACTACTATCAAAAGCTTCAACTAAATATCAAAGCTTTATTCAAGAAAAAAGAGATTGTCATGAACAGAGAGCATCCAGAGCAATTTCAACTGGAAGTAGACAATCATTTCGAAGATTTGTTTCAGAGAATCTTACAGGAAGTTAGGATGGAGCATACGCCTTTGGCAGACAAAGTTCCTAAGTCGTTGACGAGTGTTTATGCCAGGTCTGAGGTCTCACGGTTGTATAATCTTCAGGCTGATGAAGGGAGTATTCTTCAGGCTGATGTGGGATTCCGTTCTGCTTCATATGCAGGTCTATTAGCATCAAAGAAGGTGGATGCCAAAGGAGGCCCAAGACTTGACGAAGGCTTACAAAAGATGGTGGATAGATGTTTGGCGGATGTTATAAAATATTCAGACCACATCGTTGACAAGGTGATAGACGAAACGAAGAGCCTTCTCTCGGCTCGTGTGCAACAAAATCAACCAGGCTTCATTCTTCAGGCTGATGTGGGATTCCCTTCTGCTTCATATGCAGGTCTATTAGCATCAAAGAAGGTGGTTGCCAAAGGAGGCCCAAGACTTGACGAAGGCTTACAAAAGATGGTGGATAGATGTTTGGCGGATGTTATAAAATATTCAAACCACATCGTTGACAAGGTGATAGACGACACGAAGAGCCTTCTCTCGGCTCGTGTGCAACAAAATCAACCAGGCTTCTGGGGGACAAAGAACAATCAACAATCTGCTCATATTCGGGTCAAGCGTTATCTCACGGATCGATTATGTGCCATTCAACAACGCTGGGATACTGAACATAATGTGGCAAGGAAACTTGAACAAGAAAAAGGCAGACTTCGGCGTTTTTTTGTGGATTGTGCAAACGAGTTAGGTGGATCAGAGATGCTAGCACGTGCAATCCTTGATGCGCTAAAACCTGAAGGAAAGTCAAAGAAGCCGATAAACATCATGATAGAAGCTTTCAAACCAATTTTGATCAGAGGGATTTCTGAGACTTTGGAGACACAAGAATGGCTTTCAAACGCCAAGGTATTCAGAGCTGTCCTTGACCTCCATTTACTGAACATGGCGGAAGGTGGACGCAACAAAGAGGCAGAACTTCTTCAATGGACAGCTAAGGGAAGTAAACATTATGAGTTCATAATGAATACTCTTCTGGAGAGAGAATTGATCAAATTTTGGGAAAGTCATAAGCCATGGGAATCCTTTTTGAAGAGGGTGAAGAAGGCTTTGAACCATGCAGCAGTGGCTGCAGAAACTGCTTACGAGAACTCTGGATTGACGAATACCGGGTTCAAAAGCCCTGTCTGGCTGGAGCCTTCTAGGTCCAGAAGAGCGGGGCTGGAACAGTCTGGGTTGAAACTCTTCTTGGGCACACTTCATGATCAGTTACATTCAGAAGTCTCCAAAGATTTGGCAAGCGCAATATCCTCTCTCAGTGCTGACGTGTATGACTACTGCAATCTTGATTACAGTGCCATTGAAACTGATATCATAATCTCCATGGACGATGCCAAATTTATGCCCCATCTCGACACTGCGTTCAAGGAAGAAATAATAACGGGCGTGCGAGACAGATTGGTGAGCTGGAGCAAGGGCGGTGCTAAGCCAAGGTGTCAGGAGGCATGTCCCAAGTGCAATCTTACATGCTACAAAGCAGCCGGACATTTGGGCCTGCATGACACACTCCACGGTCAGTGTGCAAGTGTGCGTGAGTACATTTTCTACAACCATCAAGCTGGTATTGTGAAGAATTTCTCAGGCTCTAAGATCTGTACTCACATTCCACATGAGTACAATCATGACCCAAAGGAGCTCCGCATAGAGCTTGAGAACATTCTAAAGAAGCATATCCAGTTTCAAGACTCTCGAACCTTCATTTGAGATCCATGACAGGCCAGAACAAATCCAACAACTTAAATGTTGTCTACTTTGTGCTTTCAGCTCTTGTTATTAACTTATTATAGCAGCATAATATTAAATATTTTCATAAGCATGTGTTATCATATGTAGTAAGTTATTACACAGTAGAAAAATTATGGCAAAGAAGTATTTAGTTGAGCCAGTGCCACTTTTATTTAGTTCATCATGTATGAAGCGTAAATATATGCTCCTGATGCCATTGTCCAAGGATGCCTCAACCTTGAATTTAAATAAATGATATTAAAAGCTATAGAATAGTTAGTCACACGTTGTTCCTGTACAGTGCACGATGTGCTCTCAAAAGTGGCATGCTCAAGCTCGTGCATGGTGGTCACTTACAGGTAATGTGCATTATCAGTGTTGCATCGACAGTTTGAGTGGGGCAAGGCTGGACTTCGTCGATGCCCAGGAGCAATATTATGTCACTTGTTGAAGTTAAATTCTTGCTGGTAGTGCATTTATGTTTTTAGTCTTTGATTCTGCGTCTCAGCTGACTCTTCGTAGTTTTCATCTTTGGATCATGAAGAGGTTCAAATATCGCATACAAGGAATCATATACCTTTGGGGTTGTCCCTCTTTTCCATGTTTGTAAAGTCTCGCATTCTTTTGGCTCAGTCTAATACACGGCGCACGTTGAGCTAACGAGGAGCGGCAGGAGTTATCTCAGATGCAGCTTCAATTCTAATCTCGTATTTATGTGAGAAGTGGGTGCGGCGACAGAGTGCTTGCTGGTATTGCGACGTGATTAGTGGAGTCTTTGTACTCAAATCGGCTTTTCAGCATGAGAATCCGTTCGACCTCTAAGCAGCATAATGATCAACTTATCAGATGTTATTTTCATTTTATTAATTTTTCTTTTTCTTTTTCTTGTCGATTTGTGCCAAAAGTCCCGTTCTCAATTATAGAAATTGCATATGCTACGCCGCTCTTTTGGATCTTAACTTCATTCTCAAGTTTTATCATATTACTACTTCAATTTATTCAGGCATTTTTTTGCCATTTTCTAGCCTGATTATTTTTCCAGTGAGCATCATGTATGGAAACAGCAGATTTGCTCAACTCATGCACCTGCTGTCGATCTGCTCAAGTACCGTGGTTCCTTTCTCCCAAAAGAATTCGAACATGGAACCGGAAGGGGATGAACTGAGCGTCACATAGAGAGCAACAAGCAGCAGGTGCCAGAAGCACACCCATGTTATGCAAGAGTCCAGGCCACGAGTTTGCAATTTAGCATTCTTGCAAGTCGAACCTCCGGCACTCGGAAAGCATCCCGTTCCTGATCTATAGACGAGCATTTCAAGTATCAAAGGAGAACTCCAGATGTCCGTCTGTGGATTTCGTTTAAGAATTTCGTAGTCCAGTGATGATAGAATGTGTTCTCCTGTGATACACTAGGATATATACACCAAGAATGGGATTTGGACACAAAAGGCATGAACCCACAATATTCGGTGTAGCCAGCTAGTAGAGCCATTTGGTTGAAGCATGGGTGATCCGGTGTGTGCACTTAGCAGGTTTCCCATTGTATAGCATACATATCCTGATTTTTTGTCAGGTAGAGAATGGACAGCTAGATGAGGTGTGTGTATACGGACACTTCTGCAATCCCTTGTCCTTGTGATTAGAATCTGAATTCAGTCTAAGAAATTCAGCAAATCAAAAAGAACACTGTCTTACTACCTCCAGCATGTTGATCATAAGTAAGCCCTTGCCTCAGGGAACTTCTCTCTGAATCTTGTAAGAAGTTCTTTGGGCACAGGTTGATGACTAGTTAATTTTTTGCCGTGCTGCTTCAGGCATGCCAAAACCTCCTTCTCATAGTCAACCAATGCCAGTACACCTGTTCCCACAAAACATTACGACAGTTAGCTTAGCCTGCATCATTCCATGTCTATACATGCAGCAATTTCATTCATCTCAACTCTCAGGTCATGCGCACTTAAATCTTCAAGCACAAAAAAATATTTGCTCCCAATTATGTGTCGACTCCCAATTATGTTATGTCTTCCATTGGTAAAGCATGTCTGTCACTACATACATGGATAAAGGTTGCATGATCAAGTCGTTCATGTTGACCTTGGACAAATGAATGCGAGGGGACATGATCTAGTTGCATACCCAGTTCAATTTCATGGCCATCCTCATCTTGACCATTTTCAGCCTCTTCCTTCGCTTCCTCTTGCAGCTCACGAGCAGTTTGTGCATATCGCTCCAAAAATTCCTCTTCGTTTTCTTCGTGGTTTGATACCTCAGAGCTCGACTCCTGCCAGAACTATGATCAGCACTTTGCAAACGATAGATTTCAACTTTGCACATCTGATCGACCAAATTTGCTCAACTTCATCCAGGGTGTTTGGCAGCTGGAACTCACGGTAACCCTACCACTGTTTTATCCATCCAAGTACTATTGGACTCTCCACAGCCTTCCCATGCATGTGGAGAAGGTAAAATGAAATTTGGAGAGTTGCTGCAGGTGTTCAAAGTGAGATCTAACTTCGTAGGTTTGAAGTATCGCGGAAAAGAGCAGTTCGGAAGTTTAGTAATATGATCAGAAAGGTGCTACAATTTATGACTTACATCGATGCTATCATCATCATCCTCATCACCGGAAGCGGATCTGCTCCTTGAATCAGATGTTGTGTCGCTTCCATCAGTCTCCGAGGATTCTAAGAGTTCCTTCAGGTCTACCATGGACTCCAGCAAAGAACGCAAGCAATGATTGGCTGCCATTAATCCCTTCCGATTCCCAAGCAGCTCCTTATTAATGATGTGCGCCAGAACCCTTTGCAACCCAATCACTGCAATACCGCCAGTCCCACAAGTTTCAAGGATGCAATAGTTAGTGTTGAATCTCACTTTTGAACAATTGCAAGATCTAAAGAACTTAACAACCATTTCTTGACCAAGGCTTTGAGATTAAAGACCAGTCAGTAACAGAAACTACTACATTTTGTCGGGCTTGGTCAGTAGCCATAGCGTGTGTTCGTGGGTGAAAGGTATCTCCTCTCGATCCCTTCATTTCTGAAAATGCGGTTTTCGAGTATTAACAGTCAAAGCGAGCAGCCAAATCCAGGTCCTGTTTAGTTTACAACAAGAATCCTTTCACGGGAAATAATACTAACCAGCCAATTTCATCTCTGACTCCAAGGAGAGGCCTGGATCGGCTTCGCCTTCGGCAAGACCTGCCAGCGCTTCAGCATACATGAGTAAGCCTTGATTTGCACCTTCCTCAGTTATATCAAGCGTGGAATTTTCCTCAGAGGAAAGAATCTTCTCCACCTTCTCGGGTAGAACAATAAAGCACATAGTAATGACAAGGATAAGAGGTTTCGCCAAAGGCACAGTTACGTTCGTCAGCTGCTGAAGCCGTCGTGTAGCAACCTCACAAAATTGAGGTATAAGAAGGTTTGAAATTGCTTCTCCTTCGAACGACAGCTGTGATGCATGCAATAGTGCATGCGCACAACGACAAGCACGCCAGCAGGCAGCTGAATATGCAGACTCAATTGCCGAAGTGATGAATGTTACTAAACATTCAAGAATTGATCGTCGAGGCCCTTGGGGTGAAGGAAGAATTTCGGCCGTGGTGAAGTGCAACATTGGACACCTGCCCTGCAAATGACAATATGAAGAAAGGTGATTGAAGGGACTGCGTACGCATACGTGGTAAGCCTTACCAAATCGTTTCTGATCCCCTCATCTCCTAGAAAGTCTAACTAAGAGGATGCGATTCTGATTTCATTGATTCTATGCGATGTAAAACACCAGTCACAAGGTAAACCTATTATATAATGCAGCATTAGATGGTAGAAGAATTAGCATCTGGGAGAGAGGAATAAGTAGCGTGAAAGCAGGGACTTTTTGAACCAAATCAGGATGAACATTGCAAAACAAGTTCTGACAGACCTGCAAAGCAACTGCTTCCTCTATTGAGTCGAAAACTGACTCATCCTCCTCTTCCTCCCATGCCTTCCAATCTGACACCAAATTTGCCCAGACTTGCAGGAGTGGTTCTACTTTCATGCTTCCTGCTGCGGTTGAGTCTTGAGTGTATCGCAAGATCGCAGCCAGAAGCACCGAAGCATCACACAAGCACGACGGCGGGGGGGTGACAGGAGGACAGGATTTGTCCTTTACGGCGAGATCACGTGAAAGTAAAACACAAAAACAGTATGTTAGAATTGGTTAAACAAACAAAAAGTGAATATAATAATCTGGACAAACAATAAAGTATAATAAGTTGGAATATGACTAATATGACTGGAAACTATAACCAAACCTGCATAGGAGCCAGCCATGCTCGCTGCAAAAGCTCAGCAAATGTGTTAGCAAGAGCTTCGCATCCCAACTTCCAGCTGGCGAGAGCTTTTCCTCCATCTTCGTCCTCGTCAGGTTCTGCACTGTCCCAAGTCTGAGCCAGCGATGCCACCGCTGTAAACCCAAGCTCTACCATCTGCACAACTCAAAAACGGTCGTCCGTACACGAGGTTAATCACCCAAAATTTCCAAGTACCACAGTAATCGAGGCTAAAGGAGTTGAGTGTACTGTAATGTGATTAATAAGCCACTATGATTCAGAAGCTCAGTCACTGACTGAGCCCATAATCCTTACTTGGGGCCAGGGTTCTGGATGACGGGGAATGTTCTTGGTTATCTCCCCTTGTATCGCAGCAGTAATAGCGGGAACATGGGACGCAATATAGTCTTCTCCGGCCTCTGCAGCTGTTGCTAACAGTTGTAACGAGATCGCTGCCTCGCCTTCTTCTGGCATACGTGCGCCTGCCACAGTAGCTTGAAGTAGAGGCAGCCATTCTGAAGGTTTGTAGCCATCCTGTGAAGTGTAATAAGAGTAATAGTTCGGAAATTAATACCCCTAGGACAGTCTTTTCTCCAATAAATATGAATGGATTCGCTAATGCATAAGATAATTAGTATGGGCAGCACCCCATCGCTTCTCACCATGTATCTTCTTAGATCCATATGCGCGGTTATTCCAATTCTCAACATGCATAGACCTAAGTTCGTTTATTAACGTGATCCATTCTAATTGGAAGAAAGAGTGCAGCCAATCTATGGTGTGATCAACACTTTTAAAGAACAAAGCAGATTTTGGAATTGTTCTTCCATCCTCCTTTTCAAACTAGCAATCCATCGAGAGACTAAACACCGTATGTTATCTATGTAAAAAATAGGAGTGATTGTCATTATTAACGTGATTAATGAGCTGCTGTGGCTACCAATTGCAAGTGAACATATATGTCATGGCAATTAGGTAAGGTGAAAGGAACCTGAAGAAGGGATGAAAGAGCTCCCGCGGCAGAAGCTCGTACAGGTTTCCAAGACGCACCGCCTGCATTGGGTGCTAGCAAGGCCTTCAGCAAAGCATTATACACCTCTTCGCATAGTTCCTGATTCTCGATCACAAATAAAACTCAAATTCAGCAGTTCAGCAGATACCCATCATCACGGTACCGTTCAATTTCTATCAATCGCAAGAATTTCGAAAGGCACGTCGAATGAATAATAACCAAAATGTACCATAGAAACTACATCTAGTAGCCTTTGGGTTGCTATGGGAAGTGACGTCAGTTGTCAGAAGGGCAAACGCACAAACTTCTCAAGAGTTTCATAAACTACCTTCCTACCGTGGGTCTAACAAGAAACGTCACCTCCAAACAGTCTCTAAAATACCGATAGGGATGCCAAGAATATGATCTTTGAATTCTGCACTCTTATATTTCATGAACATTGCACCACGGTTAGAGCATGACGCTTGTTTACCACTCAAGTGACTAATCGGGCTTACTGGATACTTTGGAATAAATGACCTGAAAACACTAGCATTGATGGAAAATAGCACACCTCGGGTAAGCAAGTGGCAAGCTCCCCAAGTAGCCAGTTGGCGTTGGCGAGGACATATGGTGTTGGAGCCACCATCGAATACAACGGGAAAACCCTCGTTTGTAGCAGCATAATTACTTTTTCGGAAGATTGAGTCTTCAGATACTGACAAAAAAATTGAAGGATTAAGTTGCCATGGTAAACTCAGCTATGGGATTGCCTGAAACAGCCACAAGAATATCTAGAATATGAGTACGTTTGCACTAGTCACCTGTTGAAGGCCGCCGTAAGCCAGCATAACACCATAGTAACTACACATGGCAATGCGAGATATCTTTCAAAGTCAGGTGCTGACCCTGTGTAGACCATCTATGTGTATACAGGTACAGGTTAGTTTGGAAAATCGAAGGTGTTTGGAAAATCATATCCAAGAATTTTCTGTTGCATATTCTGAAAAGGAGAATAGAAATATATATACTTGATGACGACTTCTGATCGTGGGTCACTCCCGTCAGCTGGGAGAGGAAACTGAGACAAAAATGGCATCACCAGAATCTCCCCCGCAGTGCCTGAAACGTCCTTTCCTTTTCCTTTACCTCTCTTCTTACGTTTCATTGCAGAAACTTTCTGTGTCCCACCAGCAGTTGGAGGTCCCTGTCGGATACCAAACTACAATTAAAACCGGTGTATTCACATCAGCCTTCACTATCATAAATTAGAAAATTTGAATGCAAGCAGACCGTTGGAACGTATGTCTTCTGAACGCGAAGTCTAACCTGTAGCTCACAAGGTTATCTAAGAAAAGACGACACGAAACCTATTGCCGCCGGTCTTTTCCAGTATTACAGAAAGTAAAACCTACTCTTCTGGATTGATTTGCTGGCAGGTGTTAGTATCATGGGACTAGCAGAGTCAATGCCGTCGCTAAACTGCGTCCCATACCAAGAGAAGTCTAATGCATTGCTTGAAGATCCGTGGATGGTGAGGGAGAAATTTCACAATATGTATGACATTACTTTGGCAGTGGCGATGAGGCTAAGTAGATTCAGGGCACTTTGCCGTGGAGTATGCAGATCTTCTTTCCACCCGCTTGCTTCGTCCTGAACATGAAAATGAAAAAAAACTAGTACCAGTTCAGTGATCATGATGATGACAACGAACAATTGATGATGTGGTTTCTAAATTAAAAAAAGTTATTTCACTAAATTTCTGATACTTGCGTGATGTAATAGAAAAGTACATGAATAAATTTACCATGTCCGATGGGAGGTTTTTCCGTAAGTACTCATCTTCGTCTTCCGTCCACTCGATCAAGTCCTGAAAATTTAGTGGAAAATTCACAAGAAGTTATCCATCTTCTCTTCATGTGAGAAATATCCACTTTGATTCATTATCTTTGTTGAATTGCATAAGTAATTCAAAAGACAAATATGTTCTTGCAAAAAACTGTCTAATATACACCAGGCTTACTCCAGTCAAATTCGTGATACAGGTAGTACATGTACCTTCTCTTTCATAATAAGAGCCGGGAAAATGGCAGTTTCCAGCAAGTTTGAAAAGTGAGGGGCCATTAACCTCCAGCCCTGCAAATCCAGCCAGAACATTCAGTTCACGTTTTGATCTGACGTCGTCATATAAACTATTAGGAACCCACTGAAGATGATTTAAATGCAAACGATCTTGGTATTAACGGTATTAATTTATTTTCATCCTCGTTCATAACCAACGCAAGATGGTTTGTTGCAGTGACCAGTCTTCATGCGACACTATTACCCTCTAAAAGCGTCGATGGGTGTTTAGAAGAATCAAGTAAGGTTGCACAAATCAGGACGAGAAACTTACGGGACCAGTCTCAAGAATGTTGGAAACCAGGTCAAATGCTAATGACACGACACGGGTTTGCTGTGGGTCCAGATCCTGCAATATTGATACGGAGAAACAAATAGGAGTTAATAATGTATTCTGCTCTTTTAGCATGGTACTCTCCAATGAACATAATCTTCACCAAAAAAATTCTCATGTGTGATGAAACCGCGTCAATGCACATGTTGTAAAACTAAACGCTCACTTCTTAGTGCACGTTAAGAAAAGAAGCTAAGCTAATTTTGGAGCAATCGCGTTGATCTTGAACCTAAAATTCAACTCACCACGTTAGCATTCGCACTTCTTCCAACAATCTTCAATGCTGCATTGGACATCGAAGGTAGGAACCTACAAAAGTTCAGTATCAGTCCTTGACTTTTCTGAGACTGGACCATGGCTGCGTCCTAACTGAGCTTTAGAGTCATACCTTGTGCAATAACTGATAAAATGAATGCCGAACATAGCGAAACTTACTTGTCCACGTGCTTTCTATGACGAGAGATAAGGTTACAGCAGATTTGAAGAACACGCTTCCAGGTCTTTAGCCGAGGCTGTTGCTCTGGTAAGTCCATTCTCTTGTCAAGCACCACCACATCGAGCAGAAGCATGAAATCGTTGAACCACTGCCCTAGATTTGCAAGTACAGCCGATGGCATATGCGATTTCAACTGTCACAAGTCGAAATGCGCAATAATTAACCGAGATAGAATAATCGCTTCTGAATGATATGATTGTTGGCTTGAGCGTGTAGACATTGAGCCTATTGTGGATAAGAAGCAGGTTGTCAAATGGTATCTACAAGTCGACCTTCGATCTGTGGCACACGGTCAAAGAAGCTCTAAGAAAAAGCCTTGGTTTCAGAAACTTACAGCCAGGTGCATGGCCTTGCACAGGACGTGCAATATGTTGTCATGCTGCGCACAACCATTTTCTTTTGATGCAGCAACCTGCAAAGAATGCCCCATCAATTTGGTGAAACTAGCTAGCATGAGTCAGCTTCTTGAATATCTCACTTTCTTGAGCTTCTAGACTAATCCTCAGAATTGACTAATTTGCACAATGTGATAGGGACAAAGAATGACGGGTCGGTGCGCCTATCACGTCTACTTAATGGAGTTGAATCAGGCTTACCTGCTGCACAAGATGGTGAAAGATCCCATGCAAAGGTGCAAGTAGCTCCTTTGCAACTAAATCCAGTTGTTCCGGGACAGGCTCCCGCGCGACAGTGGGGCTCAAAAAGTACTGCGCGTCAGCCCACTCTCCTAGTTAAACTCAATTTCAGCAAACAGAAAATAGGAAGCCACCAACGCAGAATCTGAGTTGCTACATTGCAATAATCTTTTACCTGGAAAGGTTTGATAAGAGTTTGGACACCAATGAGAACATTGAGTGTTCTCAGTTCAGGATTTCCTGCTGCATTTACTAAATCACTGTTCTGTATTGCTGCTTTAAAAGCAGGAACAAGTTCTGGCCACGTCAAATTCTTCGCAAAGTCGTGAACTGCCACTAATCGAAACTACAGCAACATACAAGGAGTATCTTCCGATAAGACAAATGTAAAATAAGAAATTGAATAAGTCAAAACAGCAAAAAAAAAAAAGCTTCACTCACATGTGTCACAGGTAAGGCAAGCAACACATCAAATGCTATGAAATTTTTTGCAAGACCAAGTAGGATTACAAAGCTACAAGTCGACTGGCCTCAGAACCCAGCTAATCAAACCTGACAAGTTCGAGACTACAATTTCACTGTCACAAACGAGGTGATGCTTTTGAAAGTAAAACGACCTATCTTACAGCTTCTGCCAAGAGTTTAAGCACAATGCCGTCGACACGCAAGAGAACTTCCATGAGCTGGTTCCGAAATTCCAGTCTTTCGTCTGGAGACATTGCATTCTCCTCACTCCAGTGAGATCTTAAGAAATTCTTCAAGTAAGTAGCAGCAGCCACTCTTTGCCCTTTCTCGGTACCCCCTGTCACAAGCACCAGTAGCTGATTGACTATAATTGGTTTCATCAATGTGTTCACACCCAGGCGTGCAAGGAAGTCAAATTCGTAGTCACTGGCTTAACCGTTATTGGAATGCCCAATGAGTTGACTTCCCTTCAATTTTCTCAATATCCTCTCAGCGCCATGTTTAATACTTAAACACCTCACTGTCGGACTATGTAAAAAGTGACAGCCACCACGTGATACTCATGATCAGATAATACTCATTGCAGGACTCTTTGAAGACACCTGCGGAGAGAGTTCACAAGTCATCGTAATAGAGCATTTCATAGAATACTTACCAGCAGCAAGCATGAGCAAGCACAGGGCAAATTTTGGCACATTTTGCGCAGCTTCTAAGTGCGAAGTGGCAGTCCTCACATCAGCCTCCTGTGAGCCAGCAGTCTCACTAAGCCAATGGGCGATTTGGTCTTTCCCCACAGAAGGCAACTCCACCATGGCTTCCATTGCGCTTGCTTCACCGTTATTATTCTCTCCCTTGCTCTGTTCAGTGCTTTGTCGAAGCAAAACTCATTTGAAAAAGGGGGCACAAAGAGGCGGCTACTCTTGTGGTCTTATGATTCACCTCGTACAGCGTACTAGGACCTGACCGAACGGGGACTCCTTCACGCTGATATCTTGATAGCTTACGAGTAGGATGTGGCTGTAAAAATTTTGCAGTGATTGGAGAGGTAAAGAACTCAATTATGTATCTTCTTAACACTTTGCAATAAACCTCAGTGACTGCCTAACCTAGTTACAAAAAGTGAAGCTCTTGAGCATCCAAAGGCATGAAACGAAGCAGAAAACACTAGATCTCTTCAGAGGCGTCAGTCCAGCCTGGGACATATTCGTTATCTGCGACTCCGAGGAGCTCGGTCTGACTTCCAGATTCCAGCAGTGGGATTCGATGCATTCTTGCGGTTGGCAACCGACGCAGCTGCACTGAGAGGTCGATATGAATCAGTTTGTATTCGTTACCCCTGGCTGGACTAACGCCACAGAAGAAGTCCAGTGTACACTTGTACTGTACAGCTCCTGGACTCCTGGACAGTCGTAACATGATTGTTCACGCTCCAGCCTCATCAGTCATCACCATGAGCATAACAATACAGCCAACTATTAAGACAATACAACAACCTCTTCCATGCAATCTCTCACATTTATAATCGGTAACTCCTCAACGCTATCCCTAACCCGATCCTTAATTTAACAGAGCTCAAAATCCCCAAACCAGCCTAAGAGTCATTCTAGCTACACCAATACCAGCTGGATCTTAATCTCAATTTCAGACTACTAAGGAGTTCACTTCCACATAGAGTGCGCGCTCAAATCCGAAGCATCCGAAACATCGAAGCAATAATTTAGTCATCAAAATTGTTACAACCGAATTTCATTCAGCATGCAGATAGAAAATTCAACGATAAACTCGGAGTTCTGCCTATCTTCTCCTCCAAGAGTATAAATATCAAAAGCCATCTACAGACGCATAGCTTCCTCCCTTTCCGATCTGATAAGAAATTTCTTATATGTACCTAGCACGAAGTGGTTAAACACTCGGACTCGGTCTATAGAACAACATGATTTGCAGAATTCTTTATTTCAATCTAGCACCTCAACTGAACGTTCGGCCGCACAATTCCCGTTGCAACATGTGTACCGAGCATTATCAATAGACCTTCATAATCAGCTGCAATTGCTGAGCGCTATCTATTAATTCACACCACATTTCTTACAGAGATTGATAATTTCGAATCTCGCAACAGAAAACGACTAGGGAATCTCCCCATCACCAAGCTCCGCACCATCACAGTAGAGAAAGAAAATTTCACTGCAGTATCCCTAAAATTCGAGCGGCACAACCGAAAATCGCCAATCACTTATCAAACGCAAAAAGTTTGACAAGAAAGTCGCTGAATTGGAATGCAAGTCGAGGGCCTTGGAGAGCATGGAGTTTGAATTTAGGTTGCCGCCGAATTCAACGACTGCGAAAAATTCATCGAATAGTTCAACAGATATCATTCATCCATCATGCTGCTTAACTTTGTGTGTGCCCAGCATACTGCCCGCTACGATAAGCTTACTAACTTTAGAATGGTATGGGATTACAGCTGGAGAGTACTATCATTGGAAGTGCATTAAACAGTAATTTTAGTTTTAATTCAATAGACACAAGAATTTTCAAATTTGATTTGCATATTGGAACCAAATTTGACCCTTTTAAAAGGGCTGGGGTGAACTGATCCCCTCGCTCATCCTGAAGGAAAACTCTGAAATTTTTTTATTTCCCACGCATGATAAAATTTACAATTTTTGAATTCATATTTGCAATCGAAGGCCCCAAATTGACGTGGAGAGATGTAGAACATACATTTTTGGAGCACAAAATAGGGGGTCTTTTTTTACTTACACCCCTGGATTGACTTAGGGGGACCTGACCTTTAAAAGTAAGCTAGAAGAAAAAAAATTGTAAAGGTCATTGTATATGAAGCCCAATAAAAGAAATCATACATATGGCTCAAGAATGTAGTCCCAAGATAGTGTCATCATTGTGAAACCATACTCAACTATCAAGATCATCAAAAATTAATTTTAAAAATAGATGTCAAAATTTTAGGGATTTCTTTTAAACTTCATATGAAGAAAATTTGAGGGAATGTTTTTATTTCAAGCATTTATCAAATTTGGCTTCTCAACTTTAAATAAATATTCAGTATAAAATGCTAGTCTTGATAGTTAAGTATGATATTTGACACAGAAAGTGCATGAATTGAAGATTTCAATAGTGACAAAATTTTGTCCTTGTGTTGAATCAAATCCAATTAATGATGCTTGCACTCTAGATTGGAAAAATTATCACTCCCTATATATGTTTGAGAATCTACAACATGATCATATATTCTACTTGTATAGTGTCATATGTGAACATGAAAAGGTGTAGATGTTAAAATGACAATCAAATGAAAAACACTAAGTGTTGAATTATCAATCCAATGGAGTATGTCTTTTCATGATTTATTAGTATTCTAAGATCCAAATACAATATCATACATATGATTCCCTATAACCCTTGAAGTAGACAAGAAAAGGCCAATGACATTCATTCGAACAAACAAACACACTTCCACCCCACCACAAATAGTGCATATGGTTTAATCCCCCAAACACCCAAAAATTCTCCCTTCACTCTACTCCACAACACTCATAAAGAGATTGCAAATTGAATTCTATTACCATCTTCAAACACTTGTTGAATATATTTTGGTCTCAACAAACTTGATTCTCTCGTATCCAAGCCCCAAGCAAAGGGCTGGACATTTCTTTTGAATTACATTGACACTAACAATACCGGTATCCTATACCTTACCTCATAAAAGAAGGGCCTGTAACCCAAAGAAACTCATCATAATAATCACAAATCATTTCAGCTTTGCACTGCAGCACACTTCCTATGCTATTTGTTGACGACAATCAAATTCAAGGCAAACAATTGCCGAACATCACCTCACAACACGGGCGGCAATGAGCCCACCTCAAAATCATTTGACCTACAGGGAATCAGCTACAATGAATTTTCTAGAGCTCCAGAACTTAATGACGCAGAATCCAATCCAAGAAAAAGGGAAGGAATTCACTGCAAATGGGGTTTCAGAGGAACCACTTCGATCATTGAAGGGACAGAACATGCTTGTGGCGCACTTACATTCTTCAACAATTCTTCCAATCCTTGCTCAAAGTACCACTTGAAGTAGTTGGGTATTGGTTTTCAACGTTGAGTGGCGCACTTGTATTCTTCTACGAACTCTTCCATTCCAATGTTGGCAGTTGTCACCGATGTCAAGGAGATGGGTCATGGTTTTCAACGTTGAGTACGTAGCGAACTTGCATTCTTCTACAACTCTTCCATTCCAATGTTGGCAGTTGTGAAGGAGTTGTGAAGGAGTTGTGAAGGAGAGGGGTCATGGTTTTCAACGATGAAAACGGACCTTCATGCATGAATGGAGACTCCACTGCCACTACTTAGGAAATTGAGAGACGATGGGGTTCCAAACCATTCAACACTCAACGCTGAAGACTTTGCCTCGTAAGCTACTCTGATGGTGATGAGGGTTAGCTGTGGCTATGGCGGATCTGGTGTCTTGCCAGCGGAATGAGCTCCGACAGGGGCGTGGAGATGGGCGTGGCCAGCGGCGACGGCAACGGGGAAGTCCGACACATCGGACACGACGCGTGCAATCTCAGCCACGCATCGATACACGGCGCGTGAAACATATGCCTGCACTCCGGCAGCATGCGCAGCATGTCGCCCTCCTTGTAATCTCCCAAACAAATCGAGCACGACGGGTCTTGCAGGGGCTGGGATTCGGAGTACACCACTTTGGGGTACGACTCCACCGTGATCTGGTCTAGTCCGCTCGTCGCCCACTCGTTCGCGTCCACGGCGTCCAAGTGCTGTGAGTGCTGTGCTGCAGTGGCGGTGGAGCTTGAAGTCCCGCTGCTACGGCTGGTTTGGTGCACGCGCACGCACACGTAGGAAGCCAGCATGACGGTGGACACCAGCACCAGGATGCCCACCGCGATGGCGATGCCGTACCCTAACCCCACTTTGCTCAGGCTCACTTGCATTGTGGTGGTGTTGCTGGAATTCATGCTCCTCGAGCTCCGACGTCGACATAGCCAAGTCTAGCTACTACTTCCCCCTTCATGGGTAAAGTTCTTGCTCAGGGGTCGCCAATGCAAAGACAGGTGCAAGTGGTTGCGCCATTGGGATCCCTCCCCCATATCCTAAAACCCGAATTGCAGGCCTAGCTTTCCTCTTGCTGCTACTCCATGCTCACTGTGGCCTCCCAGCCCTGCACATGGAGCCCATCAAAAATCTCACCAGGCTGCACCTCCAATCTTCAGCTGAAACCAAGCCAAATATCGACACAGGGGAAATTTAGACACGCGCTTTACAGCATTCATTCCCTTTGAGAGCTAAGGTAGAGCGGAGCATCCAAGAAACGCAAGAAGACGTGGTCCAACACTCGCCTACCTTGCGTACTCGAGGCTACAACTTTGTGCATGCATAATCTGTGCGTACAAGTCAGTCTTGAGGTACAATAAAAAAAAATCATCATAGACAAAAAAAACTAATTGTACCTGCAGATGGGAACTCCTAGCTTGTCCCTTTTGCTAGAGCTCCAGTCGACCTAGCGTGCTTCACTTCTCCACTTCTAGAATACAGGACAACAACATGAACGTCGCCATGCCACAGAACAAACGCACCCACCAAGCTCGCTAGCTAGCTGCTACCACAAGCATGGCGAAGAGTCTAAACCACTGGTAGTAGCTAGAGTTCAGCACCCGACGTGTGAAGAAGCCTGAAAACAGGAAACCTTGCTAACTTAGCTAGTATGCTTAATTCTTTTCGCAGCTCAGCGAACACTGCCAGTGCAATGGACGTGAGTCCAGGTGATGTTTCATTAATCCACCAGACTCTTGTTTCAGTTCCTGTCTGATGCATCCCGTGTGCCAGTGGCCCCCCTCGCTTGCTTGCTCTTGGCATTCAAATGGCCGGTTACCCCTCGCTTTACTTCGTCAGACAGTCAGACATGGCCATAGCTGCTGCACTGCGGTGGAGACGGAGGGACGAGCTGCCAACAATGGCACATGAGTTCAGACAAATCAATCATCGTCTGCTCCTCATATACATACTCTGCTGCTGCGAGTTTCAAATGTGTATACCGTAGAGGTGGTATATGATGTCTGGCACTTGTAAGGTAAGTGCACCCTTAAGTTAATCATCAGTAACAGCAACTGAGCGTACTTACTGTTATTAAAAGTTAATTTATTTTCCTTGGATCTTAGTAGCTAGTGAAGTGAAGGAGGATTCCAACTCACTTTAGCATGCATTATTTGGACATCACGTGAATAAGTTTTGAAAGTTCAAAGGGTTGTTTTTTTACATGTATTCTTGTCTCCGTTTTGTTGAACCGGACACCTCATGTTCTAAGTCCCACTTCTTGGATGCCAAAACCTCCAAAATGTGTTACCATGTAGGGGGGATTTAGTGCACCGGACCCTTTGACTTTGTGTGAAATCCAAATTCTTATTTTCAACTCTCTACCAATCATACTTTGAGAATTCAGTCGGACTTAGGGAATTGTGAGAACTGACTATTGTAGATGCACCAAGAAAATGCACTTTGTATTGGTTTGGGGAATCTAGTGACTCATTTGGGCTACTTGACTGCAAATGTCAAAAATTTGTACCCAATTCATACTTTTGTCATAGAAAAATAATTTCCATTGCTATAACCTTCTCTTACATTTGTCTATTTGTGGAGGGGGGAAATTTATATTCAACCATCCCATGGGAGGCAAGGTAGCCGATCTCCCAATGGGATCATCCACCTAACTAAGAGGGTGAGACTTTAGAAAAATTTGAATCATATATAAATAATCTATGCACTAAATTAGGTTGTTTGTTTTGTTTGCTATGGTGAGATATCTAGAACTGTGCATCCCTTGACTGTAGTCATGGTACCATGAGAAAGCTTTGTGCAAGGAGAGGGGTACAAGCTTGTTTTGTGACACTTGGACATACAATGTGAAAGTTATGGATTAAATTTTTTAGTTATTTTTAGATCTTAAATTATCCTACATTATGGATCACCACAAAACATAGGTCAACAACACATGGCTACACTAAGGTAAACTACCCCATTACAGAATAAATGAGAGCAAGCCCATTGTGGGCAAAGTTTTAATGGTGGAGTACGTTTCAGAACTTGAATGTACACCACCATTAGAATTCTGCCCACAATGGACTTGCTCCCATTTATTCCGTAACGAGGTAGTTTACCTTATTTCTTCTTCAATATTTCTTGCTATCATACATGATGAGAAATCCTCATTAGAACTGGCTAGTAGACTGAAGCTTCCCCATTGTCTCCTACTTCGGAATAATTCAATCAGTGTGTTGGCCTGGCTGACTACCTTACCTGCAGAATAATACATATGGCTCTAGACTAGGTACTCTAGATGAACTTTTACAAATTTGTCATTTGTATACTCCTCCGCCCCAAAATAATTCCATGGTTTGGAAACATTGGTTAAAATAAGCTCAGTTTGGAATTTCTCACTAGAAAAAAAACAAATATGCAGACAACAATTTCTCACATTACAGTACTATGATGGTACACATACTACAAGCATACAATACTATAACATGTACTATAAGTACACGGTACCAATTTTTTGGACAAAAATCTGAGGCTTATTTTAACTACAATAGTGTTCTCAAACCACTGAATCATTTTGGGTGAATTATTTTGGGCGAATTATTTTGGGGCAAGAGGAGTACATGAAAGGAAAAATTATATAAATTATATAAAAAAATATCAAATGTATTTTGTATACGGTACACTCAGTTGGATTTTACTCAGTCAGTCTAGTAGTTCAACCCTTTTCTTTAGCCTCCGGAATCAATGCAGCATTGTCCAAATTCCATAGAAATTCGCTTCACCTACTTGGACTACTGAATTGCCACCTGACCGACCCACCGACCGACCAGTACTGAAAAATCACAATAATTTGAACGAACGTTCTGATGGGATTATTTTAATCATCTCAAGGTTAAGTTATGGTCCTTTGGTGTCTGTATGAACCTTTAAATTCAGAGGCAATGCTTTTATTATCAATGAGTGAAAATTTTGAAGTTTCTTAGAATTCAATTTGGAATAATTTTTACCTTTTGTCCATGTGGAAACCAATAGCAAAAATGAAATGACCCATTTGTGAATATAGTAACACAAAACAACCCAATGTCATCAATCACCCAATTCTAACATTTATTAATTGGGTACTCCCATTTGCATCAGGCACCTACTTAATTATTTCCTTAGTGTGTAATTCATTTTCTTTAGGCAAGCAATTGGATGCTATTGTCAAAGAATGATATCAAGTTCATATCTATTTGTGGAGAGTGATAAACTAATAAAGATGTGGTTCATTAAATGTTGGTTCAAGTTGTGAACAAATACTTGTTAGAACAAGTTGTAGCTACATGCAATAAAAGAGGTGCTTTTAGAATGTTAAACTTGTGTGTTCAAAACACTCATCAAACAAGAGTAGGGGGGCAAAGTCACTGATCTTTAACCTCTTTGAGATGGTCAATCGTGACCTCCACCTACTAATGGATTTATATATTTGCACTAAACAAGTTTTGTGAAATTCATATCAATTTTAATTCTTATCAAATTAATATGATTCCACTTGTATTTGAATCCACTCAACAACAAAAAAAATCCTTGAAAAATACATGCAACAACAAGCATATTGCATTAGATACCTAATTGCAAATTTAGGAGATTATAGGTTGTTTTGTCTCATAGATTTTTTAGAATCACTTATTATCTATTTAAACTAATAGGGTAGAGACTACAACCATGTAGTCAAACCCCTAAATCTTTCAGTTTATATGCTCCATTTTGCCATCATATATTAATGAATATTGATTCTAAATTTTGTAAGTCATAAATAAATTCAGATTTTTTTAAAGAGATGAAATAAAATATTTGTTTGAAAATCAAAATTGAATTTTAGTAACTACAAAACAAAAGTATTAAAATATTTTATACTTGTATTTCATTTGGGGAGAAATTTATTTTCATCAAAATTATTGCAATATAATCACATGAGTGAAGGACAAGGTTAACAAATCCATGTTGAATTTTGATTAAAATAAATTGTATATATTCTAGGTTTAGTGTCACATGTTTATGTAGTAAAGTAGCCTCATCCAATGTTTCTTTTGGTTCTCTGTTGTCTACATGTGTGTCAAAAATGACAATTTCACTCTCAAGGCCACAAAATTTTCAAGAGCAACTAATGGAAATTGAAGAGTTCCTTGAGGCAACAAATGGGAGTTGAAGCATGGAATAAATGCTTCAAGATTGTTTATAAAGTGATATCTCTAGTGGCATATCCTTGAAAATTCACAAAACATTTCCTAAGTGTCTGTCAAAAACTTAAGAAACAATGCTCGTGGGTTGAGTTTCTCTTGAAGTTGCTAGCAACTTGCTTTAAAAAAATTAATTGGAATTTGACCCAAAACAAACTTAAGGTGAGATTGCTAAGGTAGGACCACACATTCTCTGATTGCCTTCGGGGGGAAGCCAAACTCCTTGAAACAATTTTCAGTAAATTTTTGTAGGAAGAAAAATGGAATTGGCATCAAACCCAAGTCATTTCATATTTTTTTTGAACCTTTATGGAATTATTTACAATTTTTTGAAGTTGAAACATAGTTCTCACTAAAAGTGACCACCTCTTGAAATGTACACTATTGGTACATTGGAGAAAGCAAAATGTACCTCTCTATTAGTGGGTGCTTTTAGAACAATGGCACTTCTAGAGCAGACTACCTTACTCTAAATCATGTCTACAATTACTTATTTGATTGGTTATGGGCAATGTGTTTTTTTTACATGATTTTTCGCCAATTGGCTACAGCCAAAACATGTTGGCTATTTTTTGTAAATGAAATTTTCATTTTGGGGGGTCGAAATAGCCAGAATACTGTAGTGTTTTGAGACTAGTAACCAAATTTTTTCCTAGGTATCACCAAGTATCACCCAAATATCACATGAGTATTGAACAAACAACTCGCTCATTCTCGAAAATGGAAAAACAACAACTGGTTATGGGTAGCTCCTCTGTAGACCAGGAAACCTGGAAAAGTGTCTGTTTGGGTGCACGGACCTTGCTGTCCTGACAATTTGTAAGTTAAATTAATGCCATTCTGCTCCCAAACAAACATGGATTTGGTTCTGATTTCATTAACTCAACAGAAGAGCTTGAATCATGTTCTGTTGGTCTGCGCCCCTGCACCAACAGTGAACTTCGGAGATGTCAGGCAGACTGAAAGAGTAACGTAGTCTGAAGTTGAATGCATTATGGATGTGTTGGCGGAATTATGCTGCTGACGATAACATTGTTAACCAGCCTAAACCATTCCCCCCTTGGAGATTGGGATAAGGTAGATCAGCCTATTACCTACCTGAAATTGCTATCTACACTAAATAGTGAAATTAGGTTGCCTTAACAATTAGGTTGCCTTACTTCAAGAAAATCACTTTACATGCCAACCAATCAACAAATATGTCTACTGTTTTTTCTGTTTGTACACATAGAGGTTTATAAGTCCCACATGCATAAATTTTTAATTCAAAAAAGTAGTAAATTCTTGTAAAGAAACAATACATATTTATATAGTGTAGAATGTCGAGAAATTAGTGTGGGGCAACCTAATTTCACTATTTAGTGTAGGAACTTTGGAGAAGCTCATTTGTCAACTCACATATTTTGAAAAGTTGGAGAAAATTGAAGTCATTTGGGCAAGTAGAATCAAGACATTCCCACAAGAAATTAATTTTTGGTGATTTTTCCGAAAGTTGGTTGGGCCTTAATTAGTAAAGCATGTCTAGGTAGCACCATGCTAAACCACATGTTGGCGTGTCGTCTCCCCAAGGGTTGCTAATGTTGTGGTAATGGGTGGGTGACTTCACATAGATGGGAGGGTCTGGTAGATGTCAAAATTGGGTGACTAACAATATAGGTTTGTTCTACCTTAATCCCTCCGTGGATCCCTAAGTCAGAGTGAATTTATTTTTTTTTGCAAAAAATCATTGGTTGTTTGGGAAGTTGCAACGCTAGTGTCGTTGGTTGATTGGGAAATTGCATTGTTGGGGGCTCTTGCTTTCTAGGGGAGTAGAAGCCCCCCTCCCTTGTGTTGGTTAATAATGTCATGCTCCCCTTTGGTAATGTCGGTGATCCCTACAACCATTCCTATGTACACTAATTTTTCCTACTAGTAGGGGTTACAAAATGAACTTAACATAACATTGTTTACCTGTGAAGCAAAGGGCCCTTTTGCATCTTTGAAAAGGATCCCCCTACAATGAATAAAATTGTCTTGTATGGTTCTTCAATCAATCTAAATCCTTGAATTAACTCATAAGTCCCTCCCAAGTATTTAGCAAACATAATACTTTCACAGCATAGGGAGGACCATTGCCTATTTATACAATATCACCGAAGTGAAAACACCCAAAATTGTTAAAAGAAATAATTCAACATAATTGGAGGCACCTTTTTCCAGAAAAAACACTTTTGTGGAATTAGCAATTGAAAATCATGAATTTAAAATAAAATAAAATGGAATGAGGTATATAATTACTATGAATTTTCAAAGCAAAATCTCCCCATACCTTTGAAACCGTCATAGAGCTTGGTTATAAAATTGAAATCTAAAGAATCAATAGTCAATCAATTACAATCAAGTAAGGAAACAATGTAATGGTTCTTTTGGAGACACTTTCAATAGAAGTCTACTTATTAAAAATGGGTATATAGATGGTTTTAGATGTTTTCACCTTACATACACTTAATTTTTTATAAGGGAGGAACATATTTATTTATTGTACCTCCCCTGTATAAAATTATAACCATATGTATGTTGAATTTGTACACTAATAGGACAAATCAGAGTAGTTGCTCACTTTTTTGGTCCAAATGCTCGTCCAAATGTAGGTGTTGCATTTTGAGTGGTGATGATTATGGATGAATATTCTTTAAAAGAAGACCAAAAAATTACTTGTAAAAAAGACTCAATGGTGATTAAGTTGTTGTATCAGTGTTCTTGCCAATGATTTCCACATGTTATTTGAAGGTATTAATATCAATGACACCTATTTTCAACAATGGTCTCATTTGAGCAATGCAAGGTGACCTATTTTTGTGAATGAAGGGAACATGATGTTGTTTAGCAACTTCCATTGTAGAGTGACGAATAACACATTGACACAAGCATTGACACCTTTTAGTAGCACATTTGAGTCAATTTGCACTTCTCAAAAATAGGTTTGCAAGAAGTTGTTAGTAGGGCTTTTTTATGAAGTGCTAAAGTGGCCATATAAAATGTTATAGCAATGCTTCAAATTTCAACATTCATCCACATATTGAATAGAAACTATCACATCAACTCATATTACAAGTGCACAATTATGTTTCATCCTCAATTTGGTGATTTCATCCAAGATTTTTTTTTTAAATTTGAGATTTTAGAGCAAAAAACTTCATGATTTGTTGCCAATTTTTTTTTCTTGTGCAATTTGGCACTATATTGCCATAAAAAAGAGCCCTGGTCTTGTCAGTAGTTTTCTTGTCTCTTAAAGCAATTCCAATGTTGACGCTTGAACAAACACAAGAACTTGTGTAGCATGGGTCTGTTGCCAGAGCAAGGGGTGGGTTGGGCCACTTTGTAGCTTGCCGCTTGCACCTCCGCCCCTAATGTGGCAACAAATTAGGGAACGACAAATATGTTTTGTTTTTAAAAATTCCCGATTGATTCTTCCCCTACTAAACTCTGGAACCACCACCACTTGTCATCTATGTCAAAGAATCTAGCTTTCAATGTACTCTTCTGTGTTTAGTAAATCACTCCAAAATATTGAGTAGGGCTTCTCATGGGCCTCTCATGTACAGAGCCCTAGAAAATGCAATTGGTTACAATGGTTGCACTGGGGTGCAAGTTTTTGAAGATGAATTTTATAAGGTAGTATGCTCTAAATGCGCCCATCTTCTTCAAACAGATCCTATTATTAGCTAGAGAATGGAGATGGGTTGATTGTTAAATGGACCACTTTAGCAATTTAATGAATTGAGGAATTTTTTTTTTCTATTGCAAGAGCCAATCATCGTCTTTGATTTCTGCACATTTCTTCACAAATCACAAGTGGACAGATTTTGAAAGACCTATGGTCACAAATAGGTGCCTATATCCCAAATCTTTGAAAATTATAAGTAATTCAAAAATGCTTAGAAAAATACAAAACCTCTTGTGTTAGGTTCCACATCTATTTTTTTTTCTCTAAAAAATGCTCAGAAACCATTTATGTACATAGAAACCTATAAAAAAAGACAGACCACCCCTTAAATGGTCACTTTTAGAGCATACTACCTACGCCCCGTTGGCACCGCTCCCGTGCTTATTCCAGTGTCTGTTCTTATTAAGGTAGGTACACCTAAAATGGCACCTGACCTAAAAGTGCCATATAAAACAAGTATACATTTTAAAAATCAGTCATCTTCACAGGTTGTAGATGGCGTTTTCAGAAACTGACTTTGACTGCTAATAACTTTTGCATACAGTATTCAAATCTTATGTTTTTTGGTGCGTTGGAATGTGCTTGTTCTTGCCCACACAACTAAGTCAAAATCTAATCAGCCTAACAACAGTAACTATACACAGTGCCAATAAGTGGCGGACTTGACTTGGTGGAAACACATCCGGGAGTTGAGTGGGTTGTGTGCCCCCTAATGAGGTGCACATCCCACTAATAAATTAGTCAGCATGGTTACAATGCAAAGTACTTACACTAATGTTCCTGCTGCACAGACTTGTCTTCCGTGCCATGATCTTCGCAGTTCAGTTCTCACACTTGAGCTCTTGGGAATATTTTGCATAACTTACATTCAACTCGTACAACTGCAGTAAGTTAGTACTTGGAATTGAATTGTGACAAATTAATGTGAAAATGGCAGTGCAACTCAGACATATTCGAAAGCTGTAAGACATCTTGTAATAAAATGGAAAGAGTTGAATGTGACAAAGTGAGAGCTAATATCATTGTCATTGTCATCCATTGGTCACCTCCAACTGAATAGTGTATGTTCATGAGAGGTTTGAATAAATAAAAATTCGAGCCGTAAAATTGTGAAAATTATTGTTACTAAGTTATGTGCCAAATTACAAGAAAATTACTGCAAATGAAAGGATTCAAGTTAACCCCAAAGTGACATTGAGGACAGAAAGTGTCCTCAAAGTTTTTCAACCCCAATTTGCTAAACTTGGATGGAGAAATGCAACAAAGAGCATTTGTAGGATTTTGGAAAACCTACCCCAACGACACCAAATATAAGGAATTCTAGAAGAGACTGTGATTTCTAATCCACTCCAAAGTTTCAAATTAGCCAAAAGTCTTTGAATGCTGCAGAGAAACAATGGGTGAGGCTAAAGATCTTTGTCTTTGCCTTGCCGAAGATCTGGCTGTTGAAATTGCCCTAAGAAATTTGTACAACTTCCATTCAATGTATCAGTGCTTTTGCCTACTTGGATTTGCTTTTACTAATTTTGCTAATTTTTTGAAAGAAATGGTCCTCCATTTGAAGTGCCGGATCTACTTGTATAAAAAACACAAGTGCATTAGGTTTTCTGATTTTATAAAGTAGGAGTGGTAGTTTGTTTGCCAAGCTAAAATTTTGTAGTAGAAGTTTGTGGCTAATATAGAAGTTTGCTAGCTATACTGGGCAACCAAAGCAAGAAGAACACCATTTGAACCTGCTACTTTTTGTCTACTAATAACATTTTCCCATGCAAAAAAATATACTAAATAAGATAATCACCGGTTCACAAATTTTGAGCTAATTTGTAGACCACTATAGTTTTCTTTTCTAAGCTTGGATTTTCTTGGAAAGTAACTGATTTTCTCGGAGGAAAATTCAAAAATGAACACATCTACAAACAATTCTGAAAGGAAAAAAATCCCATGTCACTTGGGGGTTAAAACAAACTATCAATGAGCATGAGTACAATTGTTGATGAAGGTTCCATGCGAGATCCAGGCAGCCTCTACTAAATCTCCTTCTAAATCACAAAGGTTCAGAATACGAACTTCTTCTGTGATAATAATGATGAATTTTGCACTTAGAATTTTGCACTTAAAATAAATATTCGGCACTTGAGTGCCAAACTTGGTATAAATGTATGGTAGTGTAGCGTGAACTTAGACTGGACTGTTGGAGGCTGATTTTTTAAATGAAATTCTAAGAAAATTAGATTTGATAATTTATTCTTCTCTTTCATTCATATTTTTCTCTCTCGATTCTTTTCACCTCCTAGGAAAATTTTAACAATTTGAATGTCAAGAAATAGAGGAGGAAACTTGTAACCAAGAAGAATACAATATTTATTCAATACCGATAGTATAAAGTAGAGAACACTACGTAAATGAGCATGCCATTATTTTAGTGTTTTTTTATAATGGAATTTTAGTACTAAAAAAATAAGATATAACAAAATAAATTTCATTTAATACAATAAATACTTCAATAAAAATATTATTTCAGTAGTGAAATTGCATTTTGAGAATCAATTTAGTAATAAAAACAACAATTTAGCAATAAAAACAATGTTATAGCATAAAATCTGATGTTCATATACTAAAGATGGATCGTCATTTATTAAGTGTATATTTAGTTCAAAAAGTGACAAAAGGAGATACATTAAACCATGAAAGGAAAAGACCTTTCACCAAGGTACTTTGCCAAAAATGATCCAATTTTTGGACCAATAGGTTCATTCTTCATTTCTACAATAATCTTAGAAGTTATCCAATGACTTCTTTTTGACTTTAGGATCTTTTTAGGGTAAACCTTGATACTTGACAAAGGAAATTTTGTGTTCTTTAAATAATTCAAAAGCAAAAATGTGCAATGAAAAAAAATCCATTGAATTCTTTTGGAGTAGTTCATTGAATGTTTTTTCACTTGGATGTTCCTTCATTGTGGTATTTATTAGCTTTTCTACAACTAAAAGTGTTTATTCCTTAACCCTTAAAGGACCATTGTCCCTTTCCAGGTCCTTCTAAAACTTTTTGTCTCGAAACTTTTTGATACTTTTTGTATTGATTTCTTAAATTTTTTTTTGAAGAAAACTGATTAGCTTCAAAGTAATATAATATTTTTTCAATTAGTGCCCCCAAACAAAAGTTATGCTCAAATAAGTTGAAAACAAAGGAAAAGGGGCAACAAAAAAAAATTTGAATTTGAATTTGAATTTTTTTCCCATAGATTATATTTTTTTGTACATGGAAAGCTTTTATTCATTACATTTGGATTTGTTATGAGAAGATTATGGACAATCTTGTTTTTCGAGCAATTACAACATTTAAAAAAATATATATCTTGGAGGATTCATTTTTTAATGCAATTTTTACAAGTTTTCGAAAAAAAATGTTCCACACAGTTTAGTTTTCTTTTTGAACAATCTCACCATTGGAATTAGTGCGTTTTAATTCCATTTTAGAGATCTAGATTTTTCTTCTATCTCACACCTACTTCTATTTAATAAATTTTTAAAGAATAAAAAATAATTTTTCTTTAATTTTTCTTTTTTTCCTAGAGTCTCAACTCAATCCCCCACAATAAAGATTTACAGCTCAAAACTTTGTAGTGCAAAAAATTTAATTTAAGAAGATTCAAAGTCAAATAATCTAGTCTTGCAATGTGCTGAAAAACTTGTTTTTTTCTCTTTAAACGCGAAATATCTTGCAATTTGTGTAGTCAAAATTTCTGAAATTTTTTCCACACATTCTCATACTAGTTAGGTGTAAGATCCTACGGTTAGATGTGCAAAAAATAAAAAACAATTTTCAAATTATTTTACTCTTTGCTATAAAAATGGAGGTTTTGAATGTGTTTTTTTGTAGAAAAAGGTCTTGGTCCTTTAGGGGTTAAATCACAATGTAGTGTATTTTTGCAACTTCAACGCTTCTAGCTCCACACTCTAGATCTCAATTTTGGCCACTAGACAAATTCTTATGGAAATATGGAAATGATGCACATTGATTCTACTCTGTAATCCAATTTGAAAATTGGATAAATATTAAATATTTAAAAAATATATTTTAATTTGAACATTTGTTCTATTACAATGGTATTCCTATTAAAGGATTAGATTAGTGTCTAATAGACACTAATGGAAAAAAATTCAAAATTTTAAAGTATATATATTTTTTAATTTTAAAATTCATTATGATTTCATTTTTTATGAAAAAAAATCTAAATTTCTTATGAATTATGTAAATATTGTACTTACATCCATGAAAAATAACTAAAAAATTCATTCCATAAAAAAGAATTGGAAAATGATAGCATACAAAGTAAAGGATTGTTGTAGGAAGTTTGTGAAAGTGGTCTAAACCCATCCTTTCAAGATTAAGTAAGGTAGTATGCTCTAAAAGCGACCATTTAAGAGCTGGTCCGCCTTTTTCATAGGCTTATGTGGACAGAATTATTTTTAGGTCATTTTTCAAAGAAAGAAAAATGGATGTGGAAATTAACACAAGTGGTTTTATATTTTTCCAAGCATTTTTGAATTACTTATAAATTTTCAAAGATTCAGGGCATAGGCACCTATTTGTGACCATAGGTCTTCCAAAATCTGTCCACTTGCAATTTGTAAACAGATGTGCAGAAATCAAAGGCAATGATTGGCTCTTGCAATAGATTTTTTTTTTTTTTTTGATGCATTCAATTGCTTGAGTGGTCCATTTAAGGATCAGCCCGTCTCCATTCTTCACCCCAAAATAGGGGCGGTTTGAAGAAGGTGGGTGCTTTTAGAGTATACTACCTTACTAACTCATCATCTATTCAATCAATAACTACATACTCCACTCATTGTTAGTGCCTTTTGAAGACATCATAGTGACTTCTATATTACTTCCAATTTTCTTACATTCTTCACCCATTTGTTGTATCTTCAATAGTTGACATCAACATAAAATTTTGTTTCCTAGTATGGTGCATAGGGAACTTGAAGACCTATTGAATAATGCTTTTTTTACAACAATATTTAATAATATAACATACTTGGTGGTCAAGGTTGACCTTCATTGTGGAAAAGTTAATTAACCCCTAAATGAATGAGGTGTGTTTTGGAGGGCTTTTATCAATTTTGGATAGGCAATTACAATCTCAATTTTTTGATCTTACAATTAGAATTTTGCACATAGATGCACACAATGATTATCTTGAATGTAGGACAAATTTAATAGAATTTGGATTCATTGCTACAACACTATACAAATTTAGCCTTTTGGTTCTCGGGCAACAAAAAAAACTTTTTTGTATTTGAATTTTATTGATTTTTTTTCATGGATTCCCAAAGGTGAACTATGCAAGTGCAAAGTCATGAAAAAAAACTTTTTTTCAAAGCTTCAATGTAAATATCTTACAATTGGTGACTTTTTTCACTTTGAAATTTTGATACAATGTACTTCAATGAGCTAGCTATATGATGTTATGGTTGTATTAGAAAAATTAATGAAAATAAAATGTTTTTCTAATTACCCAAGTTGAGATTAACAAACCATTTCACCTCATAATTCTTCAACCTCTTATGGGACCTCTTATTTGAATTGGCAAAAAATTAGTGCACTAGAAATCTAGTATCATGACACATGATACCCAAAAACTAGTTTCAAAAAAGACATATTTTAAAATTTACAATGACCTACCCTTAAAATGCAAAAGCCTAATACTAGTTTCTTAGTCATTTACTTAGAGGTTAAAATTGGAAAATATGATTTTATAGATGCCTAAAAATAAAAAGAATTATTTTTCACTATAATTTTTTTTTTGAAACAACATGTATTTTAGAAATATTTTTTGGCTAGCCTTCTTCCTTAGTACTCCCCATTGGCCTCTCCAAAGGAATAAAATGATACCTCTTATATTGTTCTTCACCCTAGGTTTGAAAGGCAAGTTAACCACACATAAATGTGACATTTTAAGGACATTTGTTAGCTACAATGGTGTTTATGGAAATTTACAAAAAAAATCAACAACATTGCTATAGAATGTAATTCAACAAAAAGAATTCCATTCTTAAGCAAAGAAAGATATGGATTACTAAAAGTTTATAATAAATGACTTTTGAAAAAATTGTATAATTGAAGAGTGTACAAATTGATCTAAAAAATTGATCATATTTTGATTGATTCATCCAAAAATCTAATAATTTCTAATTGACTACCTTGTTGATAGGGTCACAATCTTCCATAGTTAAATTCTCTATAGATTCGGAGCTTGACCAAAGTGTTTGTTGAAATTACTTTAATGAATGCAAGAAATTTTGAAGACCACCCTCTTGAACACACAATCCACCCTTGGGTCTATTTTGGTAAATGCCTTAACCAAAATAATTGCAACTATATATCAAAATTTTGTCTAGACCTACTATGTATTCATACACTACCATATAAAAGTGCACGGGCCAAAACAACCCATCCAAGAAACACAATAAACAATTTTTAGAATTTACATATGTAACAATAGATATTCACCATAATTTGTCAATTTAAAAATTAAAAATATTTGAATCTTTTACAAAATATAACAAATTATGGTTGGAAAATAGAGCCACTAAAAGTTTGAACATGTACTAGACGCACCACACACCTTCCAACCATCTAAGCATTACATGAAAAATTTAAACTATCCAAATCATCTATAAAACACACTTTAAATAACATTAATAACATTGCAATTAAATTTTCAAGGAACATACTCATTTACAAGAGAAAACTAGATAACAACCAACCTTGGCCCACATTATTTTATGGATCCCCCTCAAAATAAAAAATAGAAAAAAGAATCTAAAATTTCAAAGAACAATAATCTCTTCACAAAATAATGCAATCCTTTCTTCCTCCAACCATATATAATTCATACCTTGGTTTTTGCATTCCTCCACTAGGAATCTTCATGTGGAGGTAGTATAGAATCTCCCTTATGACTGAGTTATGCAGTGTTAAGGTAAAGTGCTCTAAAAGCGACAATCTTCTTCAAACCACCCTATTTGGGGGTGAAGAATGGAGATGGGTTGATTGTTAAATGGACCACTTTAGCAATTGAATGCATGAAGGAAAAATTATTTTTCTATTGCAAGAGCCAATCATTGCCTTTGATTTCTGCACATCTCTTTACAAATTGCAAGTGGACGGATTTTGGGAGTCCTATGGTCACAAATAGGTGCTTATGCCCTAAATCTTTGAAAATTTATAAGTAATTCAAAAATGCTTGAAAAATTACAAAACCATTTGTATTAGGTTCCACATCCATTTTTCTTTCTCTGAAAAATGATCTAAAAATAATTCTATCCACGTAAGCCTAAGAAAAAGGCAGACCAACCCTTAAATGGTCGCTTTTAGAGCATACTAAGTTTACCTTAGTGTAACTCTTGTCATCCAATGGACAGCCTCTTGCAGACCAAGGAAAAAGCAAACCTTCGGCCAATTCTCGTAACGTAACATTATTATACAACCGCTGTGCAAAATTTAGCTTTGAAGGCGGACGACCTTGTGCACAAGATTCAAGCGCAACACAAGCGCAACACTTGAATTCCACACCGAAACACGCGCTTCCAAGCACGCTCACCTGCATTGAGATTTTGAGTATGCAATTTACGAATTTGCGCTCTTCCACGGTAAGTCACTCACTCAAAATTAGCATTGCTATTTCGACTCCTCTCGTGCTTAGGGTTTTTGCTCCGAAGGAATTGAACCACCCGTTCGTAATCTTCATATTCGTAAGAAGCATCCACCGTAAGTGGCTTGTTTGGTGGATGTCCATTATTTACTGGAATTCCTCGTTGCACGTTGGTGGGTTCATTGCACTGTGTGTTCAATCTCGCAGGAGTACTCGATTTCAAACGGAAGTTAGTGTGCAATGGAGGATTGAGAATTGGGGCAATTTGCAAAAAATGGGATTTATGTTGGTGCGATTGGTGGTGGTGGTGGTCACATTTTAGGAGAGTTTGTTGGGTAGCAATATCATGACCTTCGGTTATATGCATTGTGTGGGGTTGGACGCACTTGAACCGTCAATAGTGACAGACGCTGAAGAATTTGCGAATTTAATCGGGTATATTAGAACCGGACGTTTTGTCATAATAAATCTTTGAAACCGCAACCCTATATGTGAACTTAGGGTTTAGGGTTTTGCTCCTCATGTTTCTGTTCCTGTTTCTCACATTACAATAATGGTAGCCTCGATGTTGGTCGTGACGCCTTTGTCCGTACCTCCTGTCCATATTCGATTTCATGAAAACCTCTGGCCTGTCAACAGTCGGGTAAACAGGGGAATGTGTGGTCTAGGTTTAGGGTTGAAGTCTCGGCCTCAAATTAGCTCCTTCATTGCCCCGTTCTCAAGGTCCAACGATTACCAATTTCTGCTTGGAAAGAATCCCAGTAGTAGACTGTGGAATCAATCGAGAAGAGGGCGTCCTCTTGTTGTATGTGAAGCTGGAAGAAATGATTCTACAGAGGAGAGTGCAAGTGATCGACTTCGTATGTGGATGCTCAAGAATGCGAGGAGGCGACAGGAGCCCCTGGGCGAGAGGATTATGAGAATGGTGGCAGGAGCAAGCTCTGCACCCATTGCACAGTACATACCTTCCCCTGTCACTCCCTTGCATACCCTTGACCCACGCGTCAAGCAGGTAATTCTCTAACCTATTTCACCACCTTCACTTTGACCCTTAATCTCTATTCAAGCTTCACAGGTTTTGTTAGTTTTCAGTATTACTTCGTCAATTGAGTTTGCGGTAAGGTTGCAACAGCCGCCTGGCTGTGCAGGCTGTTCCATTGAGGGACTAGTGAAATTATTATGAAAATACACTAGAGTCCTCTATACTTATGGGACTTCGTTGCCCTGCATACCGTACAGAATGCCTGGTTGCATGACGGGTCCTCAATACTACTACTGTCTCCATCACGAGATACACTACAAGCAGATGTATCGCGACATCTTCGCATAGTTCACTCGCATAGTTCTTGCGTTGGAAAACTGTGTTAAGCTGTTTATTGTATGTGATGAATTTCTGAGTCTGTCAAGGTTTTTATGGGCACAGTGCGGGTGGTAATCAGGCTTGGCTGCTGGCGTTAGTTGTACTTCCTGCTCGATCACACATGGTAATTCGGATTGGAATTGTTGTATTTTTGGCGCTAGCTACCATAGGCACGCTTCCACGGCGAATTTGGCAGGTTTGTTTCGACACTTCCTACTCTTTCTTCTTTCCATGCATACATTTGACTGGACTTATTAGTAAGTGCTGTAAGTGCAACTTTGGTAAATATGTATGGGCACTGATCTTTGAATGGAAATGGGGTTGTCTACTGTCACTTGTAGTATTCTACACCCTGTCACTTTGAAATTGCATAAGGAATTCACACATAGTAATAAAAATTTGATCAAATAGAATTGACTCTTATAACCAAAGATCTCTCCACAGTGTTATAACATGAATGTTCAAAATACTTGAAGTGGCGCAGAAAGTATCCTCTTCCTTAGTTTTCAAGGATAATATAGAGTTCCTATCACTTGCCAGATCCAAGTGCATTGGCTTTTGCAAGTAACTCTGGTTCTGACTGGAATTGGGGAATGGATGGGAAACATGGACAGGACCAACTAGGCCGCATGGCTGTACTGTCAGGGCTCCTTTTCGTTATGCTTGCTTTGGGGACAGATGGAGTACCGCCAGTGATGCAGGCACGGAGACCTTTGCCCTTGGCAGAGGGCTTACCAAAACTTCCTGCCGCTCTTGGTGGTTACAAATATGTGCTTCTTAAGTTGGGTCCTCTTCAGCTGACAAGAAAGGGAGTTTCGCTTGCTGCTGCTGCGTCGTGTTTGTCATTTACTGTAAGTAGCGCATTCTTTTGAGCAAACAGACTATTCTTAACTAACTAATATGCAGAGGGCAGGGACGCCAAAACTGTGTCTATATAAGGTTCGTCAATCTTTGGTGAAGGGTAATACTCTCAGGGCATCACAGGCTGTTTGTTTGGCGCTGTGTTACCGTTTTTATGTTCTTCTTTCTGTCACATGTGCCTTCTACATTCTGCCGATCGACTCAATATTAATTTCTATACTAAAGTTTACTTACAGCGTTAAATCTCCCATTTTCTCAATGTAGGTACTTCAAAGCGCGAGTCTTTGCTTAACAACCACAACTCCGGAGCAGCTTGCTGCGGCTTTGCGTTGGTACTTGACACCACTCGCACGCATAGGTGCACCTGTGGAGGAGCTGATTCTTACTCTGCTGCTGTCGCTGCGGTTCATTGGTATTGTTTTTGACGAGGTATAGATTTTGTTTCTTGCATTTTTGAATCATTTAAATGTGTGATTTTTACATCTCATCGTTCTTTTTGTGGTTATCTATTATTTGTTCAATGTCATGTGCACGGATACGATTGTACTGTGAAGAAGGCTCTTCTCCAGGTCACATCCAATGCGGTCAGCCAGTCCATGATAGACATCCATGATAGGCTTTATCTGCTAGTCCTTTGTAAATCCAGATCAATAGGGACCACTTTCTTCCGTCCAATTCTTGAAAGGTTAATACAAAAAAATTATGTGTTCAGGTACGAAATCTTGCGGTCGGAGTTGTAGCCAGAAATATTGAGTGGAAGTCATTGCGAATATCCGAAACAGCTGACAGTAAGTTGCGAATTCAAAAAGCTCAGTTTTTTTTCCCTTAATTGTTGAAATTCGTGTATCTGACTGTTTCTGAAGGCATACTGGTTAAATCAGATTTTCTATTATCTTGAACCTATTTTTTGTGATCTCTGGATTGATGATTTAGCATTTTACTTTTTAGTTTACAGAACGTGAAGTGATTTTATATCTCTGGTTTTTGGTTTTGATACAGCATTCTTTAATCTCTTTGGTCGAATTTTCAAGAACTTGTTTAGCCATGCTGATCAAATATCTCAGGTGCTGATTCTTTTCATCAAAACTGTTTCTTCGGGTATTATCAGAGTTTTGAGAATATTGAATAACTTGCAACCTCCTTTTTAAGTCGTATGCTTCTCACTCTCTAGTCTTATTATCTCCTGAAGATTTTTCTCTTCCATTCACAGGCAATGGTCGCACGGGGTTATCGAGGTAATCCAGTCAAGCACCACATATACTTTCTCACGAAGCTATCTATCCAACCAAGGGACTGGGCTGCAATGGCAGGATTATTAATGTTAGTGGTCCTCTCTATGTATACAGAGTACATGCTTCCAGCTTGAAAAAATTTCAATTGATTCAGATCCTTTTCAATATTTGCGTCGTTTATAAACAGCGATTTGTATTTGTATTGGCAGAATTTGATTTCATTGTGGTTGTTTCTTTACCAGATTAAGCATTTGAGGATGTTCCTAATATCAAAACTGTCTAATTTTGTTGGATCTTGTTGGAAGTGGAAAGGGGATTCCAAAAGTGCTGAACTCTAGGCTGTTACAAACATTTTGGCCCTGCAACCCTTGAAAACACGGAGTCTATAACTGCGAACAATTTTAATATTCTTTGCTTTGTTTGCCTATTTTGCCAAGAAATATGAGTAGAGAATATTTTATTTTATTTTTCAAAGCTGAATCCACATGTTCTAGAAGTCTTAAAGTTTTCAAAAAAATTGGTGAAAATTTGAAATTACTGTGAATTTTTGCAGTAAATGTGAAGAAAATTCATATCACATAGGATTGGACACCCAAATGCACCTAAAGTGGTGCTTGATTAGATGATTGCATTGTGTACTGTACATTTCTTTGTACCTATTCTTAAAGAAACGGTTTTGAAACATTTATGGTATCCATCAAACTTTGACCCTCCATAACTTGGTGGTGAAGGGTAAAGTGAAAAATGTATGCAAAGAGAATTTAGAATCTTTCCTTTGGAAGTGGAAAAGGAGTTGGAAATTCTCTTTGTAAGAAAATAAATTTGATGGAGTATGATCAGGTTTAGATAGTAATTTTTTGGTATTGAACCATCCAAACTGTTCTAAATGTTTCAAGCACTATAAATCTTGCTTTTGGGTTCCAATAGAAAAATTTACATCCCTACAAAGCAAATACATTAAAGCATCTTTGGTATGGATTTCAAAAAATTCTATTAAATATTCACATTTATAGTAATGCGATAAACTTTCAATTGCCAATTTGATAGGAAAATTGTCTTTGGGGGGTTGAATGAGTACTAGAGGAATCTTTAATGATGAATATATAAAATTTGAAATATAAAAAATATAACCATTATAGCTCATGTCCATTTTAACCCCTTAACACCTCGATCCTTTTTCAAATTTGGGCACATTTTTGCTTATATCTTTCTACAAAAATATAATTTATTGCAATTTCATGAAATTGGTCATTAAGGAAGGTTGTCTTTTCAAGATTCAAGTGTTACATTGGATGAATGAGAAGTTAGTTGGACTAAACAATGCCTCTAAGCCCTCTGTTCATCGTCCAAAATATGGACGTCCGAGCGCTTAAGGATTATATCATCTACCAAGAATATTTTAAACCCTTACAACTTCTAGGTTCAATATATAAATATTGCATTCTTATTTGAATTAGAGTTCACTTATAGATTCTAATAATAGTACTTTTTGCAGATTGCGCATTTAATAATTACCTTAACACCTTGTAGACATGGATAGTTTAAAATTACCAATATGTAAAGGTGTAGTGACTTTCAAACAAAAATATGCTTTAAAAGAATATATTAGTAGTGACTTTCAAACAAAGATGGTAGACTATAATCCATAGATGATAAATCATATTCCACATATGGTTAGATTCTAACCAATATTTATCAATGAATTTTGAAATAGGTATGTAACTCAAAAATTCCTTTTAAATTCAATTATGAGTTGGACTTGAATCATTAGTAATTTAAACAAAATTCTTTGTTTTTAGTTTGAAATCAAAAGTTCTAATTTTGATCATTTATTGGAGACTTGTTTGGAGGGTTACCATTTGGAAATTTTACTTTATGAGGTAAAACAAAGATTTGTTCTTTGAACTATAGAATATTGCAAAGAGAAGTTAGAATTTCAAAAGCTTAACCTTACAAATATTGAAAGACTAAGACAAGTATTTAAACCATTTTCAATAGATGAAAAATGTAGTTCCTATATGCATGGGACTTGCTCAAGGATTGTTGCATACTAGTTTCTAGACAAGCTCTTTGTGCACTCTTCCGCACTCAAAGTGCACTCTTGGCAATTATGATAGAATTTTGATTTTCAAACCATTTTTTTAAAAGTTTAACATTATATTATCACAAAATTCAAAGACTTGTATATAAATAAATAGAAGATTGAAGTTTTAATTTGCAAAAGAAATTATATTGAAGATATAAAATTTTGAAACTTCAAAGTATCAAGGTTTCATATACTTTGACTAATAATGGCAATACTTTGAGGTTTAAAAAAAATCCAATTATGTTGCTTCATTTGAATTTTCATTGTAAAGCCCATCTAAGGATTTGAACTCTAAACTACATCCCAAAACCCAAACCATCAAAAATGTTTTTGGCTTAAAAATAGAATGACTCGTATATATATTTAATGATTTCATTTCACATATTTCGCTATCAAAAGAATTTAGAGCTTGAAGATTCATTCACAATCTCCTTTCTTTGTGTTTTTTTGAATTTTTGAATGCATTGAGACAATGTTTGTCACAATGGTCAATTACTAAAGGGTTAATTAAAAGACTACTAAAATAACTTTTTTTTTCTAATTTTCAAAATTTTCTCAAATAATTGATAAGATGATCTATTTATATGAAGATTTCTTTGGAAAAATAGTAAACCACAATTTAATGGATGACATTTTGAAAATTTAAAAATACTAAAACATAATGACAAGTACAGCATTGAAACATAAAAACAAGTGCATTGTACCATGCAAATGTCCTTGATTTCATTCTCTATTTGAAATTTACATTGTTGATTTGTAATAGGATGAAATTAGATATAGTTACCTTGTCTTATACCAATAACTACGATAGAGGTGCTAAAATAATCCAAACTTTAAAAGTATTCTTAATTTCACAAATGAACATTGCATTATTTGATTTACCACTAGTAAACATGTCAATGTGTAGACACTTTTTAGAGCCTTATATGATTTTAACCCCTAAAGTCCAGTGTCCCTACAAGGGACAAAATGGATTTCGGGTAGGCTCCTATGATCTCAATCTTTATTGAAACTTTTTGAGACTTTCTCATAAGATAGATAAACTAATGATCTTTCCGGTAATATAATTTTTATTCCAATCGGTGCCTGGAAGAAAAAGTTATGCTACAATAAGTAACCTCAAAATGGGGGAGACCGGGCAGCAAAAAAAATTCACAAAGAATTGAAATTTAAAAAATTGATAATTTTTTTCTTGTAGATTATATTTTCTTCTAAATGGGAAGCTTTGATTCATTCCATTTGGATTAGTGATGTGAAAGTTATGGAGTTTCTTGTTTTGCAGACAATCATAGCAACTTCTTGAAAGAATTTTTTTTCTTCCACTTTGAATGCTAATATCTTTCAATCTACATGATCAAACATCACAAAATTTTTATCACGTGATCTATGACAAGTGTAGAACAAGATCCTATAGTTATATTCTAAAAAATATTCTAAAAGTTTATTTCGTAGGTGAACGTAGCAGAAGTAGTAGTTTTGAGTGGTTTTGCCAGAAAAATGGCCCAAGAACTTTAGGGGTTAACTTCAAAATTCATAGCTATCTCCTCAAAGAATCCCCCGAATATGAAACAACTTAGAATAGATGCAACACAACTTCCATAAGTATATCGCCCACAAGGGAACTGATGGTACCCATCCTACCCTCCAAAATGCATTAGATTGGCGAAGTTCACAAACATTGGCTGCACTAAATTTGATCCAGGAGCCCGTCTCTTTTGTCCATTCCATGACTTGCATCACTCCTCGCCGCCATAGCGCAGCATTCCTTTTGTTGCAATTGAGCTTACTTAAATTAATTGTATTTAGGTTCAATTGCGCAAGTTGTGGTACGCTAGTTGCATGTAATGGGTAGAACTGCCCATTAAGGTAGTGGGTCCTTATTCCGACCCTCTTCTTCAGATCGACCCTACAACAGGCTCAGTAATGGACAGTCATCTATTTAGAAAATGATACGTGGTGGTCGTTCAATGGACATTGCACTAAGTGACGGTGGTTTTCAATTCTTTAGATATCGGTTCATTATTGTGTAGTGGATGAAAGAAGATGTAATATGGGTCTATTCTCAAAGAATTGGACACCTGTCAAATTTATATTTTCAAATGAGAAATTGTCAGGAAACAAGCTTTTAAAGCATGTACAGAAATCTGTACTCATTATTGAATACTGCAAGAGACGGTCAAAAGTTAATGAAGGGCGCTTTCATGAATGACTGCAAGCGTATATTACAAATAAATAGTACCAAATTTTACAACTGCAGGAGCCGACTTTGAAATTAAAGTATCTTCATGAAACTTGGGAAATTTGTTAGAGAACAGTCGTTTTGGAAGGATATGGAAATGCGATTATTTTTGCTAAGAGACAACTGCTAGAATTGGGCAATGGATTTTTGAATGTTCAATGCTTCTACACTTTCTGAATTTCATTAGCTAAATTCACATTGGTAGAGCAAAAGAAGGAACTCTGCATAAGGAGAAGAAGTGCATTATTTTCAAGGTCCACATTTTGACTTCGTATTGCTGCCAATTGAAATAGTTCCATTCAAAATCTAACAATACGCATACATACTAGCTTTGTCTTGTAAGAACATTGAACTTGATTACTAATTTTTTGTCTCTGTGTTGCAGGTGTGGTGTGATGGAAAATTCAGACTTCGAACTTGAGGAAGCATCGACTGAAACGGAAGACAGTCAATGTAGCGAGTGGAAGCGCCCTCGAAGTTGGGGATCCAGCCAACCCGACTACAACGTAGAGAGCAGTATGGAAGAGGACAATGATTATGTGAAAATGGAGAGTGAATCTAAAGACATGCCCGATGGATTCGATTGGAATTCGCTAGAGATAGGAGGTGCAATGAACAAGCATATGGATAGTATAAACTTGCCGAATGAAACTACAGAGAAAGTGGAGGGTTACTGCAATGACAGCTCTTACCTCCTGGATAGAACCCGCAGGGTTGTTGGTAGATCATCACCTTCAACTTCTAAGCCACTGATGTGCAAGCCCAAGGCCATGAAATTAACGCACTCTGGAAAGTGGATTAGCCCCATCAACAGGCAATCGGACATGGAGCGACAAGCCCAGTTCAACAGTTTGCATGACCATGGTGAGGGAGCGGCAAAGGAGGAGAACGACAAAGTGCCTCACCTGAATACTGAGCTCTGTGGATTAACATCTGCAAGGTCTCAAGGGCGAGCTCCCATGCCTAAAGAAAGACAAGATCAGTTGGAAGATGCAACTGCCACTTCGGCTAGCAGATCAGTAGCAGATGCAACGGCTTCAACAAGCAGATCGGTAGTGCAAGTGGCAGCTTCAGCAGGCATATCAGCAAGCAAATTGGGAACAACTGCGACGACTTCAGCAAGCAGATCGGTAGTACAAGCGGCGGCTTTAGCAGACAGATCTGCAAGGAGATCGGTAGTACATGCGATGTCTGCAGCAGGCAGATCGGCAAGCAAACTGGGAGCAGCTGCGGCGACTTCACCAGGCAGATCAAGAACAGCTGCAATGACTTTCGCAGGTACATCAGAAGCAGCTGCAACAGAACTAGAACATGGTCCGCCATCAACCAAAAAATTCATGGTAGGAGGGAGATCGGCATTACTAACTACCGATCAGATTGGCAACGACCACATCATCAGATCGATGTTAGAAGGGACATCAGGATCACAAAGCATATTGGCAGCAGCAGCTACAGTAATGGCAGCAGACCAAACCGAAGTAGCAAGGACATCGATGGAAATAGCAAGTAGATTGGCAACAGGACAAACTTCTACGGGCGGAGGTACATCGACATCGAACAACGATAGAGAATTACCTACTGATGAGAGGACATCAGAACCTGTTGGCATGGAATTCTTCAACAGCGACGATGACAACCTGTGGAACTCAGACTTTGTTGCTGAGAAGGTGTCCCCGATAAGAAGAAGTCCCTGGGACACCGAATTTCAGCCCACAGAGGTAAACAACCTCTGTAACTCGTCGATTTTGAAGCCAGTTCCTAGAAAAATTAGGAAAAATGGAAACTGGAGTCATGAACAATTACTGGAGGCACTGAAAGATGTGGATGACGGAATCCCTTTGAAAACCGCTGCTAGGGAGCATAGAATTCCTATAACTTCGTTTAGGGGACATGTTTATGGTACAACAATGTCTAGGAGGAGAGGAAAGAAGGGAGTTTTAAATGATGTAGAAGAAACCAAAATCGTCAAATACCTTCTAGAAATGCAAGAACGAGGTTATCCTCTTCACATGGGCCAACTTCGAGCAAAGGTTCACGAATTTACCCAAACCAGAGTTACGCCCTTTGTAGATGGTATACCAGGGAGGGGATGGGTCAGATCTTTCCTAAGTAGACACCCGGAACTTTCTCTTAGAAGGGCACAACCGTTAGAGCAGAATCGAGCAAAGGCCTTGTGCCCAGAGAATATAAAGAGTTTCTATGAAAACCTAACAATTTTATATGAGAAAAATTCATATGGACCCCATCAGATTTGGAACTGCGATGAGTCTGGAGCACAAGCTGGAAAGGATGGAGGGGGATATGTCTTAGCCAAAAAAGGTGCTAGAAACGTGCATATGGTAGTTCCCGACCAGCGAGAATGGCTGTCCATTCTTGCATGTATCAATGCCAATGGGGAAAAACTGCCAAACTTTTTTATCTTCAAAGGGAAAAAAAAAAAATTCAACTACCTTACTAAAACAGGCGAAACAGATGCCACAATGACCATGCAGCCAAAGGCCTGGATGACACATTTCTTATTCAAAGAATGGATGACACACTTTATTAATAATGTTAGAAAACAATACGATCTTTCACCTACATGTAGACATCTTCTAATTTTGGATGGCCATACCTCCCACGTGACTTTGGAGGTTGTCAAGATTGCTATGCTTAGTGGGGTCGATCTCCTAACTTTTCCTAGCCATACATCGCATGCTCTTCAACCCTTGGACGTCACTTGTTTTAAGCCTTTCAAAGTTGCTTTTCGAGCCTACAGGGACAAATGGACTGTAGAACACCTCAGACAATCTCCAGGGAAAGATGACCTTGCTGCATGGGTAGCTTTTGCTCTGCGGAAAGCTCTTACAAAAGAAAACATTACCAAAGGATTTCAAACCACAGGCATTTATCCCCTAAATGTTAGAGCTATGGACAGCAAAGTAGGACCAAGTTTAGTCTTTGAAAGGGAGGGGGGAGAGACATCTTTCAATGTTGATGACGTCCCACAATCAGATGACATCCATGGCGGAGAATATGCAGGCCTGCAACAATGGCAAATCCAAGAAATCTATGAGGAAGACTTGACAATACTTCCTGAATGTCAACACTACTACGTAGATCTTGAGAGTGATATTGAGGTAAATGAAGGCAATGGAGAAGAGACTGAAGAGCAACTAGAGGACAACCACAACCCTGTCCAAAAGAATTTCTTTGAATTGCCACACATACTCTTGCCTAAAGTAAAAAAAATAGGGACAGCAGCTGAGCCTTACATTGACTACTCGAAATCGATCTGGATGACCCAAGATGAGTATCTGAAATCATTAGAGCAAATAGCAAACCGCAAAGAAGAGGCTGCACAAGAGAAGGAAAAGAGAAGGTTAGAGGGGGAATTGAACAAGAGGAAGAAAGTGGCTGAAAACAAAGAGAAGGAGCAGACAAGGAGGGAGAAGAATTGTTTGCTGAAGTCAAGAAAGGTACACAAGCAAGCATGGTCTGCTAAAGCAGTTTCAGCATATGGACAAAGGTTGCACGATCTTATAAAAGCTAACACATCTGTGTCAAGCTGGAAGTCACCATACTGCGGTTTCCCTCCACCCATATGTAAAGAAAACCAACGACGAGCTATAGCTAGGAGAGAAGTTAGGAAGAAGGGACAAAGCACAAGTCACTTACCTCCACTTCTAGAAGTACCTAAGCCTTGGCTAGGAGTGCACAGTAGTTCACCAAGCTTCATTCAAAGTTTCCAACAGTGTGGTAGATATTATCCAACATCATATGGAGGGGGAATAGTCCCTACAGTGAACTCTGCACTCAACAACTCTCGGTTCCACCCCTGAGATCTGCAAAAAGGTAAGTATTATCAGTTTTTCATGTATGTAGAGTATGTCTACAATGCATATATGAATAACAGAGGAAGGGGAAAGAACTTTACCTGAAGCGTTTGGATGTCGCAGTGCATGGTTGCTGTCGACCGAAACTATGAAGGTCTAGCAGCAGTGTCGAGGTCGACCAGGAGCGATGTTGAGTGGCAGCATCATCACGAGGGAGCGCAGTCAGGGAGCAGTAGCGTCGGGTAGCGTCACGGTTGGGGAGCGGCAGCATCGGGGAGCATCAGCATCGGGGAACGGCAACATCGGGGAGCGGCAGCATTGGGGAGCGGCAGTGTTGTCGGCGAGCAGCAACGCTAAAAAAGAGCGGCAACGTCGGGGAGCAGCAACGTTGAAGAGGAGCGGAAACGTTGCAGATCAGTAGTCAGTCACTGCAGATCAACAATCACACAGGGATGAAGCACGTCCGATCAGGGATGCGCACCTCTGCCAAAAGCCTGCAGAAGTGCCAACATACGTCGTCAATATAATTTTCAAGATGCACAGTATCTAGAAGAGGAAGGAAAGCGTTCAAGTTTGTAAGCGGAACAACAACTTCAGAGCGTGGATCAGAGATGATGACGAAGATCTGTAGAGGCGACTAGAGAATGCAACACCTACATATAGTAGACATGAGAAGGAAGTACTGATGATAGAAACAAGAAGGTAACAAGCCAGTTCGAAGATCAATAGGCAATGTCGATTATCCCCTGCAATGCCCACACATGATCGACATTAGAAAAGGAAGTAAAAGTAACAACTGCATCAGATCAATATGTAGTTGCTAATATCGAAGAGCAAGAATCGAACGTTGTAGTCATAGTCGACCACAGCAGAGGATACAAGTCGACCTACATTCACAAAGTTGTTGTACTGGCGCTCCTTTGCAGCATGGAATGCACTCATGGAGGCCGACAAAGAAATGCAGATCGCTGGCCGGGAGCACCGATGGAGCTTCTGAATGGAATGCAGCAATGGAGCCTCATGAAAATGGAATGTACAATTCTACAACCCAGAGAGTGCATTGCCGAAGATGGTCGATCACAGGGAGCACCTTGGGTCTTAAGTGCATCGAGGAAGAAACGGTCGGGGATGAACGTGCGTCGAAGCAGTGTGTACATCCATCCAACGAATCAAAGATCCTGCAATTTCGCATGCTGCCATCTTTACAGCCTTCTGGGGTCTTCACTCGGCGCTTGGGGGTCTATTCAAAGCACATCCAGCTGCCAGCATTCAAGCCAAGCACGTTCTTTTCTTCCATTCCGCATTGCTTGAATCACGGCTCAATGGGCGCCCAGTAAGGCTAGTTTTATTTAGCCAGTCTGTCAACGCGTACCAGCTTCAATCACTGCACAAGGTTTTTCTTCATTTTACTGTGGTCGCATTTTGAACCCGTGTAGAGAACTTCACACATGTGTCACTATTTCTTTTCAGTCGCAATATATCTATTTACAGATTGCAGGTCATCGGATTCCTCAGAGCCTACGATCACGAATAGGTGCCTACGACAGTTTGGTTTGGAAATTCATTACTCACGTACAAAGTATCAGAAAAATATGCCGCTTGTTGGCTCTGACTCCGCTTCAGTCTGCCGTTCTATGAAAATTTCCTGAAAATTCATTTCGCATTGTTCAGGCCATCAAATTGGCCGATAACCTGGTAAACTGACGGTTTATGACCCTCTACCTTAGCACACAGATTTGCTATCTTGATACTTTGGAGAAGCTATTTGTCAGCTCCTATATTTTTCAGAGATTGAAAAGTTTGAGAGAAGTCAATTGCAAAAAGAATGAAGACATTCCGACAAGATGTGATTTTTCTGTGATTTTTCAAAGTTGAGATGTTCAACTCTGAATAAACCCTTGTAGAAGCATGAGTAGACCCTTGTTAAGGCATGGGCTAATGTGTCTGCTAGTACCTCATTGCATTGCCATCATGATAAAGGGTTGTAAAGATTGTGGTAATAGATGGGCCACTAGTGCAATTGGGAGGATCCTGTTGGTGACAAAATTGGGTGGATGGTGGTATTAGGTAGTTCTACCTTATGTGACACTTTGTTGCTCCCTTCAATTCAACGGGTTGGTGCCCCAAAATGCAATTGATTAGATCGATCTTTTGAGTTGATCTCCAAAAACGATTGATAGCTAATTAAATCAATTGAATCTACTTCAAGCTTATTGTTTGGGGTAGTATGAAGTAGCAGCAACTTTATGGCCATCACCAAGAAAATGGCTGGATGACCCCTTTTTCCATTGAATGTCCATCACTTGTCCATTGCCTTTCACAACCTTCCATTGCCTTCTTATATTATAATAATACTGTGGCACCTAAAACCTATGTAGTGGAGTGAATAGGGTTTAGGACTATAAGCAAAGCACCATAAGGGATGTAGCTAGAAACCTACAGTAACTAGGTGCATAGTGACGCGTAGAGTAAACATGAAGGGGTAATCTCTATTACCAACTACGATCTTTTGTGTAAAAAAAAGATAATTACAAAAATTTAACATAGGGTTGGTAAGTAAAATTCCAGGTAGGAGGGATGGATGTCATTCGTTTCTTTGATAGAGAAGTGGGATTGGAGATGCTCATCCACTCTTCATCCTAGCAATGTAAGGTCACCGCTGCTACAAGTGTTCCATTCTTTGCATTATGTCATTTGAGTTGGCTGATATATTATCCATGGCCCTTTTCCAATGTTAGTAATGAAAATAACGATTTTTGAAGATAGAAAAAATGATTAGCGTCATGGAAATATTAATTTTTTATTCAATTGGTGTTTAGGAACAAAAGTTATATCCAAAGAAACTCAAAACATAGAAAAAAAGGCATCAAAAACAAATTTCAAAATTGTAAGTTAAGGTTTATTTTTTTCCTCGTAGATTATATTTTTTCTACATGGAAAGTTTGGATTCATTGCATTTGGATTTGTTATGAGAAAATTATGGACAATCTTGTTTTTAGGGCAATTAGAGCATCTTTTGGAAAAAATAAATTGTAGGGTTCAATTCTGAAAGCAATTTTTAGGATTTTTCAAAAAATAAAAATTCCACATGGTTTAGGTTGTTTCTTAAAACAATTTCATCACTAGGATTAGTGTGTTTTAATTCCATTTTTAGAGATATTAATAATTTAGATTTTCCTTCTATCTCATACCTATTTCTTCTTAATAATTTAAAAATAAATAAAAATTAAGTTTTTTTGAATCCCCCCGACTCTCCATTGAATTCTCCACAACAAAGATTTAAAGTTGAAAACTTTGTAGTGTGAAAATTTTAATTTAAGAAGGTTCAAAATCAAATAATATATTCCAATAATGTGTTGAAAAACTTGTTTTTTCACTTGAAACGCAAATATCTTGCAATTTGTGTGGTCAAAAAATTTGAAGTTTTTCCACACATTCTTATACTAGTTAGGTGTAAGATCCTATGGTTAGATGTGCAAAAAAAACAGTTTTCAAATTTTCTTACTATGTGTTGTAGAAATGGCAGTTTTGAGTGGTTTTGGGCAAGAAAAAGGCCCTGGTCCTTAAGAGGTTAAGAAGTTTGCAAAGTACCTAGAATTGATAAGAGCATTTGCATTTGCATAATGTCAACTCTAGGAGGTTACATCATATTTAAGTAAGGAATTGACAATTTAATGTATTATTTTGTACTAGCTACTTTAAAACTCTTTATAAATATTGACATTTCTTTCTTTCTTTTTTTTGATAAAAAACAACAACAAGTTTTAGTTTTGAAATGATTTCATCTTCAATATCTGACAAATTTAGGAAAACATTTTTGGAATGGTCATAGTACTAAAGTTTGAAGGTGAAAATCTCAAAAGAAGTTAATAAATAAGGTGGTTGAAATAGTGGAGTCAAATTGTTTCCCTTCAATGTATTTGTGTTTCCATTCATTTGATAAACTATATATTATAAAGTAGTAGTGAAGAGTATTTTCTATCTATAATTTTGAAGATGACCTGAATTTAAGAAAAAAACATATTTGAAAACTTAAAGAAATATTATTTGATGGATTTTTTTTTCAAATTTTCAAATTGAATCGTGGAATGCAGAAATTTAAATGTATGACATTCGAAGCTAAATTTTAGCAATACTCATTTTTTAATATGAAATCTGAAAATTAAAAAAAAATTAAAATTAAATAATGAAGAAGTTTGTAGGTTACGAGATTTCCAAATTACAAGATTTTCAATCTTTAATTTTTTGAGAATTTGAAAGTGTTAGTTGATTATAATTGTCATCAAAACAACATCCGGAATAACAATAGTGATTTAGGAATAGAAAAAAATTTACAAAAAGAAACTAAATGTTATTTGTATTTATTTGTGTTAGTTTATTATTTAAAACAATAACAATTTTTTTTTTGGCATGTTGTATATTTATTGTATACTATTTGATTCTCAAAGTAAAAATTAAAACAATACTTGAAAATGGAAACTTACAATAGTGACAAACATCATCAATGGTGTAATTGTTTGTACTTCTTGAACTCACACAAAGAAAAAATTCAATTGAAAAAGTGTTGAGCCTTGTGCCGTATAAGCTTCGCGGAAGCTGTGGCCGGGCTGCTGGTGGGCTGCGAATTCTTCCCGAGCCTACTTCCAAGCCTGCTGACGACCAACACCGACCGAAATTGCGGCGCAGTAGTGAAGGACGTCGGAGGGAAAGTGCGGCGCAGTGAAAGACGTCGCGTCGGAGGGAAACTCCGTAACTCAGTTTCCGGTGACACTCGCCTGTGATTTTTTCCTATATTAGACCTCAGTTTTAGCAATTGCTAAAGTTAGCTCGTTCAATTGTAAGTTAGTAAATAATTTGGTCGATCGATCTGTGGGTGGAGGTGATGAAGTCCAGGGGACATATCCCGGGAGTGAGTCCATGCACATTTGGATGTATAATCCTTGCCTTCCGTCTGCTTTAATTTCCTTAATTACCAATGTTCTGCATGCATCTGCTTGCTTGCTACCAATGATTCCATAATGTTGCTGTGTAATGCTGCTTGACGAGTGATTTTTTCCATGATAGGAGACACAAAGTTTCGGAAAGCATGAACACGAGGCAGAATTCGTGTGTACAGCATGTGGTCGAAGCGTGGCCATTGTCGAAGTGCGAGCACATCCAGTGCTCCATGTGGGGATTTGCAAGCACTGTTACGATTTCCAAGTCAGCGATCCCTTCACCAGGGCACGTCCTCTGAAACCCCTAAACCCTAATTGACATATGTTTTTTTCTGTCTTTTTTTTCTTTCAATGGCTGGAAACAAACAGACAACAAAAGCTGGTTGGAACATCATTCTGCTAGAAGGGAGACTAGGGTGGCCATGCACAATGAATGGTGCTTGAATTGTGCTTGTTTAAGCGAGGTCCCACATTGAATCCGTAGTAGAGCGAGCTGCCATCATTCAGAGCCAGTCCTGCTCGCTTGTGCTGCATTGCATGCAGGATCGATGCCTTTTACCGCAGGAAAAGTGTGTTCAATCTGATAAGTGTGTTTATCCATTTTGATGAAGAGGGATCGGAAAGAACGCCGACGCTTGTAGGTTTAAACATAGCTCTGAAAATACTATCTAAAGGTGGAACGATGGATGGCGATCTTGTGGTTTCATTAGGGAATGAGCTAGATGACTAGATGATATTGTCGCTGCTCGTGATTCACAATGAGATTACTACTTTGGACGGGTACTCGTGATTCGCACTGTGAGGAAGAAGGGAATCTGCAGTGAATGGAAGATGCTTAATTAATACTTTTTGTCGACAGCAGTCATGAGCATTGCTCTACCGGTAGTCATTAATTTTGATTAGGATTTGGATCATCATGTCAGGTACATATTACTGGTGGTTCACTGGTACCCCTGGGGAATATGTGACTTTCTTCCAGAAATTCTATCGGAGCTGCAAGCTTGCAACAATCTAATCTGAAAAAACAATGAGAACACTGAACAGATTTCCAATTAAAATAATAATTGCCAAGTTTTGTACAATGTAAAGATATCATTTGTCCTACTTGGGAAAATAATATATCCTTGTACTCCTTTCCGCTAAGAGTTAGTGTACTAGATAATTTTGCGCTGGGAACGGTAGAATCAGGAAAAACTAAGCCTCAAACAGAGAAAAACCAGTGGTACAAACTGATGTTGGCAACACATCAGTCAAACAGAAACGGCAATCCTGGAACCAGAGATATTAAGTAGCTATGCGATTTAATTTTGTGTTGTTATTCACATTTTTCTTCACGATCTCTGATTTCTGAACTCAAGTACGTTTTTTCCAGGACAATCCCCAAGACCCGTTTTGGCATGAAAACGAGTGCCGCTGGTGCGGCGATGGTGTTGAAGTGATTCTCTGCGACTCTTGTCCCAAAGTGTTTTGCAAGTATTGCATCAAAAGAAACTTTGGAGAAAAGATTCTCAGCGCCATTGAATCGCCTCCACTAAAGTGGAACTGTTTCGTCTGCATTTCGTCTGTTTCATCTGATGATCATCTGCAGATATTGATCCGTGACCGTATGCAGGCGACATTGATTGGTGACCTTCTGCAGACATTGATCCATGAATACAACAACGTGGAGAATTTGGTGAAGACGATGAATACGAGCGGTCAACCTCAAAAGAGCAGGACGAGCATGTAAGATCATCTCATGCCTAAGTTTTAAGAAATTGGCACTTTTTAGATTCCTTTCCCTTAGATTTGTACCTGTCCTCGGGTTTACAGCTTTTGGCCTTTGAATGTCACAATTTGATGCTTTGAAACAACATCTTGCTCATTTCAACGTATATTAAGACTAAATCAATCTCGGTGATGAATATATAAAAGCAAAAGGGTTCAATTTTAATGACTTTTTATGCTTCCTTTCCGATCCTCTGCTAGCTCTACCTCGGGAATAAGAAGCTGTTGGTTTGTTCTCTGTCAGCGTGCGCCGACTTATCCGAAAATATTTTTTTCCCATGTTGGAGACGTCTTCTCGTGCTAATGTTGACAAGTGGAATTAATTGCGGTGATTGGTTCATGTTGAGTTGGTGATCATGCAGATCAGCTTCGGTTTCTTTTCGGTTTTGCTTTTCTTTTTTCGGTTTTTGGTGGGTAAGTTTTGTACTAATCCGGTATATGCAAACAGTGAGTGTGCATTAAACCCTACCATGGAACAGCAGTTTGGATAGATCAAGAGCAAGGACAGGCATATGAATAGTATATGAATAGTGTAGGTATTATTTGGCAGTTTGGGCACCCAGCACCCCTTGCCTGCCAGACCTGATTGCTCGCTAAGTCCTGAAGGCTTAGAGATGGAGACAGTATTGTTGAATGCTTTCTTGTATGATAGGGAATCTAATTCAAGAATGAGATGAAGAAGATGGTCCAATATACAAAACAACATTTGCACGCAATTGCAACCATAATTGCTCACAAAAAGGTGATGTGTGAATAGGAACTCTTTTGATTTCATTGTGATTGATTATTCTGGCATTTTGTATTGAATTACAGGTCAAAGGGTGATAGTGCCTCTACTCATGAAGAAGAAAACAACAGCAATTGGCCCAGTCTCCCCTCTCCTTTGCACCATCTGGATGAGCACAAGGAAGAAGTCACCAATGATTCTGTGGAGGGCGAGGCCATACCAGTACAGGATGGCAATCACTTAGGACATCACCCTAGCTTCTACAAACGAGTGACAGCCTCCAACATTAGCCGATCTGATCGTGAACTTGGGAGTAATTCCGGACAATTTGTAAGTTTGGGGTACTATTAAACTAAATTTGCTATTCCAAGAATGATGCAAATTTCCTTGTTATGAATGAAACTCTAGCAAATCTAAGATTGAAAGGTGATGATATATTTGTCATTGAAGTTTGCCCTTTTTTTCCGTTTCGACTACTAACAATGCTTCCTTTTTAATTTCCATCCATGTTAAGCTTTCCAACATAGAATGAATCTGCCTTTTCTTTTCTTGACACATGCAGACATTTCCGGTGGACTTCATGAGGACCCATTTTGAGCACGTTCAGGCTCCTATCAAATTTCAAGGAATACATGAAGATTCTCCAATTCATGTTATAAATTATCAAGGGAGTTTAAATAGGTGGAAGAGGGTACACTTACTTCCTTCTCAATGGAGCAAATTTGTGAAGGACAATGACTTAAAGGTAGGGCATGAGCTTCAGTTTTCACTTGTTGCTGATTCCTCCTTTGTGGTTAGAAAAGTGTAGGTGCATGTGTTGAAAACCTTAGTCATTGTAGCAGATGTGCTAAACATTTCTAACTATCTTTCTCTTGTAACACTGGAAGAAAGACTTTTCTTTCGCTTTTTGGTTAATTCTGATGTAGTTTGCACCATTCAAACAAATGGTTTTCATCCCCATGTTCACACATTCACAGTTTTGAGGAGGAATATGTTGGTGGGATTTGGTCTCCATTATCGTGTAGTAGAATGAAATCTAAATCCTAAATTGTTAGTCTGATGTTTGGGGGGGTAGATCATGAAAAAACCAGGGCCAGGGGGGAAATTTAATCAATCGGTAAACTGCTAGTTCGATTATTTCCCAAATTCAGTAGCTTTCTCAATTTGTCTAAAATCTTGTTTCAAGGACTCGAGATCCATACTTCACAATACATTTGGTGCTAAGAAACCCTGAAAATTTAGATGTTCACTCAAACCAGCAAGGTCAAAACAATGTCGAACTAGCTTCAATCAACAACCAGACTATTTGCAACGACTCTTGTCGTTATTTTCTTTCTAATTTCTGTAAGTCTCTTGCTCTTTTGAGAGGTTAGAGTGAGTTTTTTCAGCTTCTCTAAGCACATATTGACAATGAAAGTGCATCAGCTCTGAAGTTTACATGATTGATGCTCTGCTCTGCTCTTGACAACCGGCGAGTACGGAGTGGTAGCATCTTGTAACTTTTTAAATCTTTCAGTGGAACCACTTTTCTCATAGTCAGAGTGAAAACTTCAAGGCTAACGTACGCTTCAGGGCCGACACAGTGGACCACCGGACATGGCGTTGAATTCCTGTCACAAAAGCCTTACTAGTTTGAAAAGCTACAAATGATGCACCGATATATACTTGTAGATGACCAGGAGTTCATGTACGTTATGGAAAGGTGGCATTGTTATTATTAGGAAGCTTGCATCTCACCTCATGGTATTCTTCTTACGTGGTATTTGAAGTGCAGACCAATCCTATTGCTATTGCTACTAAAATCTGAAGAAAATACAGTCAGCTACAAACAGAACATTAACAGTTAATCAGTTTGTGGCAAAAATATATCCTCGGGCTACACACTTTTGTCTGGCGGATACGAAACTAGGCAGTTAGAAACATCTTAGAGCTCTAAACTGTAATCACGTGCACTTTTGAATTCGGTAGAAACACACACCCAAAAAAACAGATCTGAAAGACAGAAATACACTCAGCAAAGATAAGACCTAACTGAAGATGTGAGCGGTTTCAAACATCTTTGATTGAGTTCTACAGTAAATGGCAATCACATGAGATATACAAAATGTCCATCTATGTAAGGTTTGAAGAATCCTTGGACACTGATTGATCGATAGAGATGGAGGAGGATTGAGCATCAAGTTTCAAATCATAACATTCAACACTAATTATAAACTCTAACACTAAATGGTAACTAGATTTTCACCAAAAAAATCTAGATTAGAATTGAGATGGTTTCAATATCCAACATGAATACTAATTGAATGTCAATTAAATGGGAATTAGAGTGAGTTACAAGAAATAACACTAAAGGTACCAAAACATTAAATTTCATTATTATAGTGTAGTGATTATCATCTTATAAGAATTGTGAAATCTGTCGAACTGGTTGACATTGACAAAAGCAATATCTTCTCAAGCATGCATATGAAACTCCAATCTAAACTAGTCTAACTTTGTAGAGAGCTTTGTGTACATGTTTGAATGTTATAAGAGTCATAATTTTGGTACTAGTTGAAAGAATTTGACTATGTAGGTGATTGATACAAAGACTACCAAAGCTTGCTCAAGCTACAAGATAAAGCCAACAACAATCCAACTTGGTGAATTCCACAAATCTATAGAAGTTTTTCTTAAAACTTGGACTTAAAATTGAACCTCCAAAATGAATGCAAAGCACTCAACCACCAAAACTTACTCAACTGGTTGCCACCTCTATTCTTTGGCCCAATTGCACCATCTTGCATTCTAATGATTGTAGCAAAAATTGTGGAGGGTCTATTGCATTGTGACTTTGTCAAAGTGGAATTGGGTTGAATATTTATGGTTTTATAACTTCAAGGAACACAAACATGCACTTTAGACACATAAAAAAAGGTTCATTCATTATTCCACAAGTTGAAGGGACACTTTTGGATTACTATTGCAACTACGTACAAAGTTGTCTTATATGATAGAAAAAACATATTAGACATTGTATTGGATGTCTAATGTTGTGTGTTATGTTAGAGAAGTGTCAAGTATGAATGACATTATTGTGTAATTTCTTTTAATGTTTTAATCCTATGGTAAATGGATTAGTTCTACATGGCTAGAACCACTTTAGTAAAGGTTATTGCATGTGGGGGATTTGTGGGTATGATTAGGGCAACCCCGTGTTCAATATTGATGGGTCAGATGACTTTGGATTTTGGGCAACATCAAGTGTTGTTTTAAAAGCAAGTATGGGTTTTAGGGGCAATTTCAGGTGTAGGTTTAGGGAGCCACTTCTAGTATTAGAAGCAACCTCATGTGCAAATTTTAGGGGCGACCGTGAGTAGAATTAGTTCTTGTATTTATTCTTCAAGACACACTTGAAAAGAAACATGAACTTTATATATACTTCCCCTTTTGATGTTTGCAATTTTCATAGTATTGTACGTCTTACCAATGTATTATTTAACAAGTTGATTTTTAAATAAAAAATAATGAATATGGATTTATAAAAGAACTTCCCCATTTGATTTTTTTTATTCACAAAGAATCATCCAATTCATGTATTATTTACCAAGTTCATCTTAAATTATTTTTATTATAATGAAGAAATTTAAATGAAAACTTTCTCTTTTGATATTTGCAATTTTCAAAGTATCATCTTACTGGTGAATTATTTATCACGTAGATTTTAAAATAAGAAAGAATGGATGGAGATTTAAATATGGACTTCTCCAATTGATTCTCTCTATTCTCAAAGAACCAACTTATTCATGTATTATTTACCACGTTGATTTAAAAATTAAAAATTAGAGGGAAGAGATTTATTAAATCTTTTTCTTTTTCTTTTTGCAATTGTCAAAGTATCATCCTACAAGCGGATTACTTATGAAGTGGATTTTACATTAAAAAGTAATGGATGGAGATTTATGGAAAAACTTCCCCATTTGATTTTTTCTCTTGATTTCTATAAGAATCATCTTGTTCATGTATTATTTACCATGTTGAACTAAAAAGTAAAAATTAGAATGAAGAGACTCAAATTATAACATCTCCTTTGGAATTTTGCAATTGTCAAAGAATCAATACTACCGGTGTATCACGTAACAAGTGAATTTTAAAATAAGAAGTAATGGATGGAGATTTAGTACAAACTTCCACAATTAATTTTCTCTATTCCTTAAGGAACATCTTATTTATGTATTATTTACCTTGTTGATTTAAAAATGTAAAAATTAGATGAAAAGAGATATATTTGAATTTATCCTTTTTATTATTGGAACTGTCAAAAAATTATTGTACTGGTTTATTTTTTATGAAGTGTATTTTAAAATAAGAAAGATTGGATAGAGATTTAAGTATGAACTTCCCCATATGATTTTTTCTATTCTCAAAGAATCTTATTCATTTATTATTTACCACATTGATCTAAAAAGTAAAAAGTAAAGGGAAGAGATTTAAATTATAAATTATCCTTTTGATTTTTTGGAGTTGTCAAAGAATCATCTTATTGGTGTATTATTTAACAAGTACATTTTAAAATAAGAAATAATGGATGAAGATTTAAGTCCAAAGATCCCCATTTAATTTTTTCTATTCTCCAAGATTCATTTTTTTTATGTATTATTTACCTTGTTGATCTAAAAAGTATAAATTAGAAGGGAGAGATTTAAAGTACATCTTCCCCTCTTGATCTTTGTAGTTGTGGTCAAAGAATCATTCTATTATATTATTATTTATCTAGTGAATTTTGAAATAAAAAATAATGGATGCAAATTCAAATATGGACTTTTGGATTTGATTCTTTCAATTTTTAAAGAATCATCTTATTCATGTATTATTTACCATGTTGATCTTAAAAGTAAAAATTAGAGGGAAGAGATTTAAATTATAACTTCTCCTTTTGATTTTTACAATTGTTAAAGAATCATCTAATTTTAGTAGGAAAATAGTTAGGTTTTGATAATTGAAGTAATTGTAGATCGGATTGTAAGCTTTCTCAAAAGTAAAAACTTGCTTCATTTGGAGCAAGTATGAAGTCATGGTACACAAATGAGTGAGGGGAGGTCTATTTTTGTGGATACCAAGAATGGCAACTTTGGTGGTCCATAATATATTTTGTAAGTAAAATTAGGAGCTAAGTTTTGGGGAGATAGTCTTTCACCTCGTCAAGCATTTAAAAGTCTAAGCTTGCTTCAAGGGAACTTAGATCATCTCCACTTGTCTCGCATAATGGATGACTTCTTGGAAAGGGTGTGCAAAATTGTCCCACCCATCTGGTATAATGGATGGCTTGTTAAGGAAAACAACCTACAAATGGACTCCAGCTTACAAATGGAGGTCATTTTGCAAGCTTGTTCATGGCATGTTCTTTTCCTACAAAACACCTTACAACAAAAAGAAAAGGCCCTTCTGCAACTTCGGGCGATAAATTTTTTTACCACCTATAGAATGTTTCACCTCAATGAGTTTAAAGTTGAGCACTTCAACTACAACTTCAATAATATTTACTAGTCTTTCAATTGCAACTTTGATGATGTTTACCAGTCTATGAGCTCAACATTTGTGATTGTTTACTAGTCTATTAAATTTTTGAGCCTTCATGTTGGTTCATTTAAATGCATCATAGAATTGGCAAGAGTCCCAACTCAAGGTTTCATATGTGGGTGATATTTGCAGAATCTAATGAGCTCAATGCATTCACTTGTTTAATTCAGTGGACCATTGCAGTACCGAGCTTTGATTCTCTTTCATTCAATCTATAATTCACAACATTGTACTCTACTGTAGTTGAATAAAAACTAATTTTAACCTTGAGCACCCACTTTCACCTTACAGGTGGCATGTTAACAAGTTATCGGTGAGGTAGAGCATTTCAAACTAGGTTGCAAAATGGATGGCCCCCATTTTGCAAGTCAAATCGCCACTGCATTTTGCAAGATGGATGGTGATGCTCTTACAATAGACAAGACAATGACAATCATTTTAGCCCCAAGAAGTCAATTGTTCTCAAGATTTAGGGTAGATTACATAGACCAATTTTGAAGGACCAGATTGGAAGAACCATTAATAATTAGGATTTGAGTTTTTGGGAGATGGTATCTCACCAAGTCAAGCTTCCAAAGAGACCAAGCTTGCTTCAAAGGGACCTTGAATAAGGTAGTGGTGATTGTTTCAATACCAAGAGGTCAAGTGCCATGGAGGACAAGTTGACAACCATGAAGAGGATCAATACTTGGTGATTTTGATTTGTAATCTTCTCTTTTTCTTTTCAATTGCTAAAATCGTGGTATTGATATTAGGGTAGCAATTAGAGAGAGAGAGAGAAAAAGAGGTGGATGCATGTCTTATAGATTCATTACATGTTTTTTTAGCCTATTGAGAGATTGTGAGTTCCCGGATGTTCGTGGACTATGGGAACGTCATAGAACTAGCAGTTTGATGTGGCCGAGAGACTGCCATGTCAGACTGCATAAAAAAATTAATTAATTATTATTAAATAACATGATTGTCCGGACATGGTTCACAACATGGAGAACCATGCTTAGACAGTCTCTTGAAGGCCTCATATAACATCTAATGTCTATGCTTGGTTAATTTTGCTAGTTGGCCATCTAGGTTACTTAAAATGACAATATAGGAACATAACAATCTTGCCTTAGTTGTGTGGTATTAACCACATTGATAGGATTTTTGAAGGGTCTTTTTAGTATTTTGTAACACTCAAAGAATTGGTAAAGAATTGTGTTGTATGGTTAAATTTTTTGTTGCAATGCATGTGGTTGTAGTGACTTGTAAGGGCAACGTCTAAACATAATAGTTTGTGATGCTAATTAGGAAGTCTATTGCTTGGAGGTATAGGTCAAGTCACATACTCCACCAACCCAATTTTGAGGATTCACAAGATAAAACACTCATAATCACTCCTTCTCCAATTTAGTATAGGTTTTTATTTTTAACTTCAGTTGAGCCCTCTATCTTCAAGAATCCCACGTCTGATAAAAAATTCCACCTATATGATAAAAATTCCACCTATATTCTTGCTTTGACCAAAACAACTCGGAGACTTAAAATGGGTTAATGAATTGATTGTGTACCCATGAGTACAAACTGTGCATGTGGACTGATGAGGTCAATCTAACTTATCTGGACCAAAGTTGACCAATTTTGTTGAGGAAACATTTTTATGGCCACTCCTGTACGTTAGTCTTAGGAGAAGTTGTACACGTCAAAATCATTCTAGAAAGTTGGTACGGGTAAGTTATTCACACAAAAAATTCTGTAACAAATTCCAATTTCTAACTTACTCAAGAATTTTAATTTGCTGCCCCTGTTGTCCAAAGCCAAGCTTTCCTTCGAATAATTAAGTGTATAGATGAATATCATCCCAATTATATACAAAAATGCATGGATATGGGTGGTAACAATTTTGGTGACAAAGGATTGGATGAATGAATGTTTGTTGGCTTCATTGATCCACGTATTTTTGTTTGTTCAAACTTTCATATGTGGTGGATGAATGACATCCATATCCTGTGTATAAAGTTGATGAAAAAGGGATGGCAAGGATTAATGGTTTTACTATCCCCTGAAAAGGAACATATCCACTAGTGATCCCAGAACTAGTTTATGGAATTTAGTGCAATATGCTATCTTTAAGACAAACATGCATCAACTTTGGCTACCTTGAGAGTGAGTGGCATTATAAAAAATTAGAAAAGAAAGGATTTTGCAAGTTGTAAAGGATGATTGGGAGTACTATAACCCAAAACTAACTAAATAGATGCTAATTCTAATATAGAGGAAGTAACAAATAGGCTATCAAATTCTATTGTTTGTTATAGTCTTAGCTAAAATCTAATTTTTTTGAGAATTTTCTCTACTGTACTATACATTTAGCTACTGAATTTTAGCCAGTTTTGTGAATGCTAATAATTACCCACATTACTTTGTGTGTTGTGAGAAGGATTTTTAGTTTTTCTTTTGTCTAGAATCATTTCCTTTATTGAGAAAATTTCATGGAGCTTACATTTTTATGGCAAGCGTGCTGGTTGATTTGCAGGAGATTTCCTGATTTTACGGTTTCTTGCTGATTTGTAGATGTGTATATGATGGAACCCAATTTCATGTCCTGTGTTGAGCATTTTCTGAGATATATTGTGAAAATTAATGTGGTTCTAATATGTTGAACTTATAATTACATTATATTATCATCAAATTTTAAGTCTAAACCGTAAAGGACTAGGGGTATTTTTCAAGGGAAATTGTCAAAAACTATCATTTTTTAGTGCATTGTCCAAAATTGAAAATAAGTTTCTTTTGAACTTCACCCATATAAAAGTGTAGTAGACTATTTCACAAAGTGTGGAAAAAAATTTAGCCCACTTGATGGTGTGGATTAAAGATTACAACATTTGAAATAGGATCAACAAACTTCAAGCCCTCTTGGAGTAAAGTTTTTGCTCATGATGAATATGTGTCTCTTCTCCGTTGAGTTCTAAATCTAGGCACATGCACTCATGCAAATTTTCAAAAGCAAATATGGAGTCTAGTTTGCTCTAAATCACCTTGCAATGCGAAGAGGTTATTAAGTGAATTGGCCATACACTAGTCATTTTTTGATGATTTCTTGTGCAACTAGGAAATTTTTTATTTGAAATCCAAACGGCAAAAAATTAGAGACAAACATTTGGAATACATGGGAAAAATTTTAAGAACTTTGAAGTCACAAATTTGAAGATAGTAGGTTTGATGTTAGAAGAAAATGTTTTTTCCTCAAACTTGCTTAGTAGGGTTAGTAGAGTTTGACTCCTCTTAGAATGAGATTTGTGTGCTAAATGGAGGTGTTTTTTGTAATCATACAACTATGTCATGTTGATTACCTATATGCCAAATTTTAGAAGTAAATGAGGAATTTAGCAAAAGATGCCAAAATTGCTAGAACTACCTGGATTTGTTTGGATAACATAACTTTTCATCCGGGCATCCAATCTAAATTTTAAAAATTCTCATGAAAAGGGTGAATGCTCTCACCTTGTGACAAAATTTTGAGAGCATCCATTAAAAATTGACTTCCTATGACCTACCTAAGTTTTCAAGTGTCCATTGAATGAACATTTGATCCTTTAATAGACATTAAATTATTTTCTAGATTCGATTTTATATCTTATTACAAGATTTTGGATTGTATCTACTGCATTAGATGAGATTGGGGGGTGGAGGGCCGTTTCGGGCCTATTCCCAGCTCCATTCCCCCTGGTCTTTTTGAACTCTGGTGTCAAATTTATTTTTTCTGAAAAAAAATAAAAAAATAAATTTAAGTCCTTAAAATGAGAAACAAAGTTTATTTTTTTATTTTATTTTTTTCGAAAAAACTGACCTAACAGTCTCTCGGCCAGGTCAGCATAGGTGGGGAACGGCAGGTTTCGAGTTGGGAACTCATAGCCCTCCCCAACAGCCAAAACACATGTAATGGTCTATCAATGTGAAAAATTGAATGTGAAAATAGTAAATGTGTTTTCTACCTTAAATACTTTTTGTTTAAGGTGAAAACACCCAATACCATCCCCATACTTAACTACGGTTGGTACGTAGAGTGCTGTTTTTTCTAAATTAGAGTTTGAGAACCAAACCAATTTTTTTCTAGAGTGCGGTTTGAGGTGCTTTAAGGAGTTCCACTTTGAAAAACTCATAGAAATTAGATGTCTTATTGAAAAATCCTACTTTTTTTTTTTTGAAAATTCATGATTTTCAATTGCTAATTCTACAAAAATATTTATTTTCTAAAAAAGGTGCCTTTTGACTATGCTATTCAAATTTTCTTGTTTTGATGATTTCACGTGTTTCCACCTTCCTTGTCAAAGTGAGCATCTAAGTTACACTGAATAGGGTTTTTTAAGGGGACCCATACTAATTTACCCTTAAAAGACAAAGGGGTGACCTTGGAAATCATCCCTTTACATTACCGTGTGAATCATGGGCTTAATAAGAAATAGCATTGGAAGTCAAACTGCTATAGAAGACCTCTCCTATTCACAACAAAATTTCAAGGATGAATAGTTGCACTTCTATCTTATTACAAGGATTCCCTTGTCATCCATCGGACACCAAACGTCCTCCTTGGTTAATCAACATTACACACTATATATAAATATCTACCTTTGTTGTATGTCAATACACAAAATAGTGAAATTAGGTTGCCTTGACAATTAGGTTGCCTTACTTCAAGAAAGTTACTCTACAAGCCATCAAAGTCAACAAATGTTTTTAAAGATACTTCCATTTGTAAATATGGAGGTCCATGAGTTCCAATTAGGGCATCTGCAATGCAAATACAGTAAAACAGCCCAGTACTGGCAAACTGGAGGGGCATTCCACGAGGCCTCCACAGTGCCGATTTTTTTTGGGACAAAAAGATCCAATGCGGAACCGGCAATCTAAACGTCAAATGGACTTTTTGCATTATAAAAAGAAAGAAAGAAAATAATCTTACATTAAAAAAAGACTTTTCATTGAATCAAAGGAAGGTTGAATTGATTGGCACGCTTAACAATGTGGAAAAGGGTTGACAATCATTATTATTTCTACCGGGAGCCAACTTGCGGGCCCTTCAAATTTTGGAAATTTGCCGGAGTGGGGAGGTCGCATACCGAGACCGTGAAAGTGATGGGACCCATAGAGGTTGCATTGGAGCACAATTTTTAATACAGACGGCTTTTTGCCCGGGAAAGTGCCGATAGAGGCACTCTTGACGGGCGCATTGCAAATGCTCTTACAACAATAACTAATTCAAAAGTAGTGCATTCTTGTACATTAATAGCAAATATTTATTTAGTGTAAATTGTCGAGAAATTAGTGTAGGGCAACCTAATTTCACTATTTTATGTAGTTACTAAAGTGTCCACGGCGCCGTACATCATGTTTCAAACATCTACAGTTTTCCACAAATAGGTCCCTTTTAATTTTTTAGTCCCCATAAATAATTCCTATAATTCAGTGTACAGTACATTCTCCATCATCCCAGATTCCCAGTCAGAGACCAAGTCCATGAAAGCTGTTGAACTGCTCCGTCAGAAGAACAGTACTGTACGTTTCCTTCATCAGTAGCAGGGCCAGGCACTAGCTAGCTTCGCTTCTCTCCTTCCCAGATTGAATTCTCAGTGGCATCCATCCATCTGCATAACTTATCATATCATAACTTGCGTTAGGTGTTGCTCAATCAAGTGACACCACTTGCCACTTTCCTGCGCAAAAATCAATCCTTTTCAATTCCGCTGTCGATCGAGGTACCATATCATTCACTTCGGAACACGAACGGAACCTTCCCGTTTCCCAACTCCAACTCTTGCAGTACGTGATGAGTGTGTGCCTGGATGTTCAACACCTCAGAAGTCGCGGCCAACTTTCGGCTGCACCACAGTCATCAGTCGCAGGTCCAGATAATTGAGTGACTCCATAGCTAGACCTACTGACTGACTCGTTTTTCCACCGCTTAACTTATCCTCCAACTCCATGGTTCAGTCAATGCGTCAATGTCAATGTGCTCAGAGTGTCTAGAAGATCCTATCGGATATTTTAAGCTAGGCCGCTATGTATATATATAAATATAATGCTTGGTTGAAGGGATTCTGTTCATGCTCCAGATATCTGTCCCTCGTGTAAGGCAGATTTTGGGATTATTTTCAGGACTGGTTTAATATACGGTAATGCTGTGCAGGTCACGGCAATGCTGTGCAGCATATTCATTTGTGGTTAATACCTTGAATGATACACGTTTGAATGACAAAGATAAGAGTGAGGGAAAAACAATGCTATGTAAGTGTTTGCTTGAATCAGTAAATGCGCAAGTCTTTGCTTTGTTAGCAGGCGAAAATTTAGAGTGGTTGAACTCTTTTGTCCTTCTTCGCTGGTTGCTTTTAGCGAATTTATTTCAGCTCCTATCATCGCAACTGCCCCGGATGCCTAAAGTCAGAGGCTTTGTTTTGTTGTCCTTTTCCACGTGCACTCATGCTGTAATAGAATAGGGATTCACAGGCAGAACCTTTGGTATATTAGTATCAGATTTGCACGATCTTCTTGGTCCAAGCCCGTCTCCGTCTTCAATCTTCAGTTTGGTCACAAAATGGTCCTCCATTTGCTGCTCTGTCAAGTATATTCTCATGATGTTGCTCTCAGTGTCATGAGGGCTTTGATGTACTGTAATGAATAAGACAGACTCTGTCTGTACATACGCTGGTTCCACTTAAGAGCCTGAGTTTTAAGTTAGTGTGTTTAAGTTAGGTTGCGATTAATTGCAGATGTCTAATGTTGTGCAGCTAATTGAGCCTGCCTCACCATGGCAGTAGTTAGTAGTACTCCCCAATGCTAGAAATTGATCGAATTGGGGTGTCAGTCTGTCTGTCCGTCCGTTTGAGCTTCGACCTGGGTGCTGAAAACAGGCGGGAGAGTCTTCCCAAAATGAGTGAACTAGGGTTCAGGAGCTGTCCATGGCTGAGCTTGCAATGGCTAGTGCTTGTGTTGCTGCAGTTTAGCCTAGTGGAAGCTGTGTGCGTCCCTGAGAGTGGATGTGATGTTGCTTACGCTTATTACAAAGCTCAAGCGAATGAAACTCTGAACTCCATTGGGGTGAAGTTTCAAACCACGGCGGATGCGATCCTGGCAGTCAATCCCACCATAGCCCTTGACAACCAACGCAACTTCATCTTCACCAACCAGCCCTTGTACATTCCCTTCACATGCGAGTGCCTTCAAAACGGGTTGTACCATGCGTTTGATTATCAGGTGAGCACCTCTATCTCTTTGTGTTAATTCCTTTGTCATCTACAAATTAGTCTGACTTCTTGTGTTTTCTTTGACGTCAACAATATTCTTAACATTTCGTCTGACTTGCTCAGTGGTAGCACTAGTGAAAATCATCTCCTGTTCTAGGCAGGGACTCCGCCCAACTTGGCTGGAACTAGGATGAGTAATCGATTCCGTCCAAGTTGGGTAGAATAATCCCCATTAGTTGTCAATCATAGTCAAATTGAGGACGTGATTTCTCCTAGAGAGTCGAAAATTGTGTACATCTTTCACATACAGTATGATGGAATGGTTTTATGGGTGATTCCAGGTTCAAAGAGCAGATGACATCGAATCAATCACCAGCACTGTGTTTGAGGATCTCACTCAGAAAAATTGGGTGGCAACTTGGAATGCATTGGCAGACCCGAACTTCATTCTAACCGGGGCAGATTTTAAGATTCCTGTGAAGTGCTTCTGTGGGAACCCAAGTGTGAGCTTGAGCTATGGCCTGTTTCTGACGTATGTGTTGGCCGGTGGCCACAACTTGAGCAGCCTGGCTTCGGACTTCAACACGACTGAAGCTCTTTTGCGGAATTACAATCCAAGTGTAAACTGGAACGACTCACAGACGGTGCAGTATGCGTTCATCCCAGTGTCAGGTGCAAAACCAAGCCAAAATTTCAATAAGTTTTAGTTCACAGTACGCAAAATTTAATTGCTCGTCAAGTCCTTTGCATGTGAACATGACATTGTAGAGAACCTAACCTAGTTGAGTGCTCACCCTTTGAATTGGAATTACGAGAGATCCATGTTTTGTAAAATTGCGCTCAATTTGTACAAGAGAGAGCTAATGATTCCATCCACATGTCGAAGCTTTAGTTTTGCTTGATTAGCTCTAATTTGACGTGTCTTCGCTCTAAATTATCTCTTAGTTGGCATTGTTCTCAACAGGTGCCATGCCACTGCCTACTGAAGAATGTTATAAATTTTGTGAATTGTCTGCTAGGGAATTTCCCCACAAGCTTTCTGAACCATTTGTATGTCATGTGTGATGGATTGGGGATGCAGATCAGACAGGCAAATATCCTCTGTTTTCCTTGTGAGTTTCTGTAACCCTTTGTGAAGTTTCATTCAAGATGCTTGAGTAGAACTGCAGATGATTATGATTGTGATTATCAGATGAAAATACTGAGAAAATTTTCCAATTTCCTGCGACAAGTTCCTACAAAATTTGCATTTCCAGTACCAGAGATCATGCTAGTGGAAATGATGTCTTGTTTCAGTCAGGCAAGCCACCTAATTTGGCTGGAACTCGTCATTGCAACCAATGACGAACTCCAGGTGGACTCCCTGTCTGGAACAGGAAAAGATTTCCGCTTCACTAATTTATTGAGGTTGCAAAATTAGTACAATACAGTAATATTTCAGCTTGCACTAATTAAAAATAGTGCAATTTCAGTAAAGAAGAGTCACGATCTCTACTGGGGTAAGTCAGTGACGTGTCAGCTAATTTTTGAGCAAATTAAGTGTGTTCAAAGTCCAGTAACCGACTTGAATGTGTGTTCCTTGTGTGTGGCAGTGGCTCGTGTGAGTGACACTGCATCCCTTCATATCCACACCCTCTTTCCCATCCTGAGAATTTCCACGCAACTTGATTTTTTTCTTCTTTCAATTGAGACACAAAAAAGCCTGGCTAAAAGAAGAGCTAGTTTCCTCTTCATTCCATTATTTGACTCCCTCAGATTTTGTTCTCAAGAAATTAGTTTTCTGAACATTTGCAAAGAGTAGAGAACTTTGTAAGCACAGTGAAAAATTGTTTCATCTCCTACTAACTAACAGACTATTGTTTGAGGATCCATGCCAGCCAATGCAGATGATGGGATCACCACCGCGGGAGTGTTAGCCGGGGTTGCCATTGGAGTTGGAGGAGCTTTGCTATTTCTCAGTCTTCTGGCTCTGTGTCGCCGCTGTCTCCACATGGAACAACGAAGGAGACAAGAAAGGAGGCACCTGGAAAACAAGTTGAAGAGTTTGGAAGTGGATCCCATCAGGAAGACTGACAACGGTGAGATTACGTACCAAATGCGTGATGAAGATAATTATCGTTTTTGCATTCAACAATCTTGAAATTCTCATTAGGAGTCGTATGTTTGTGTGAGCCTAGGCTTGTGTGATTGCATTAGTAGAAAGGACAGCAAGTTACATTGCAAGAGCGTGGTGCCGGTGGTCTGTCTGTTTGCAAGAACTTGGTGGTGTTTAAACCGGCCATTGGTATCATGCTCTTGCACTGTAGCTTGTTGGTGCTCCAACCAAGACCTCCTTTCTATTATGGCAGTGTTGTCACTCACCATTCTTCTTCTCCATCAATTGCACGGAGGAAGTTTTCATCCTCACTCTCCATATTTGGAGAATCAGGTGGAATCAACTGATGTTACGATTGTGTGTCATGTGCAGAGGTGAAAGTATAGGGCCATATTTTCCTTTCATATGGTTGTGGAACGGTTGATTATAGAACCAACACTTATATCTTGTGCTTTCCAATTCAACTCTGCAAGCAGCTAAGCTACAAAGAGGCCCGGTAGCATTGCGTTCTTGTGGAGTAAAACTCTACTCAAACTTCTTCACATGTAATTTTTGTCAATGCAAAACCTCCTCCCCTTCCTATCCAGGGCCAACAAATGCTGAAAGCTTCAACCAAATGAGAATTTGCAGTAACTAAGTGTACTTGATAGTACCACTGATGTAGCGAAATTTAACATAGTTTGGTGTGATCAACCGTTTTGTGATGGATTATAGTGCACGTGCATTTTAGCATGTGTCCAAAACTTTTCATTAAAAACATTGTTCTATAGTTCAAGGGGTATAATAGGTATGTTTGACTTCCTAAAGTAACTTTTACAATTCAAAAAAATGACCCATCGAAATGGGATTTGAATAACTAAGTAAAACAAAATTTTCAAAAATTCCTCATAACTAGAACCTTCATTTTGAACTTAAGGGAAAAAAAAATCTTATGAAAATTGTAGATATTTGATTTATGATGAGTTTTGGGAGGAATTTTCAATTTGGGGTTTCAAATTGTGGTAAATTGTGATAAATTTGAGAGTATAGATGAGATTTGTTGATCATATTTCACAATTTTTGCTTAAAAATCATCTTTAAATTATTATTCTAAGTTGCATTTAACTATACATCTTTACAATTTTGGAAGTTTGAATTATCCCCTAGCCTTTAAGCCATAAACAACATTGTGGACATTTTGTGCCCAATGATTGATGAAGAATCCTTTTGTATAGAATAGAAGTGTAACTATTCATCCTTTGAATTTTGTTGTGAAAAAGAGAGGTTTTCTATAGTAGTTTGACTTCCAATGAGTGCTTTTGCAATTTTTTTAAGCCAATAATTCCCATAGTATCTAAAGGGATGATTTTCACAATCACTAGTCCATCCTTTAAGGGTTAAGAGGTTAAGCAAAAGTGCTTATACATTATTTTGTTTCAAAATCCTATAACACTTAATTGATGAGGAATTTAATGTGTCTAAGTTTATTAATATAAAAATCACATTGCTCAAAAGGTTAAAATGTTAAATTTGGTACAAATCAAATATTGGACTTTTCAATAGATTTTGAGTATTGCAAGGGTCTATGATTGAGCATTATTAAGTGACTTCCTTATAACTACAGCCACATGGAGATCAAAGCATTTATTTTTGCAAGTGAGGCAAATTTGGTAGAGAAACTAGATATTCTAACCTTTCAAACAATAAATGGCTAGTATGTATTCAAATTCTTAATAAATTTCTATTGAATTTAAAAGTTAGAAAACACAATCCTTATACAATTCAAGATGTAGGCTTATACATTTTATAGGATAGACTCATGTACTTATAACAAGATCCAAAGGTCAGTCCTAATAGCTATACATCAACTTCACGATCTTCAAAAAACAAACATGCAAATTGCATTTGTATGCGTTGTTAATACACTATATAGTGTATTATTATATAGTAGCATACATTGTGGTACATTTTGGGTATAATTTGCAAATTACTAGTTTATGTTGTGATATATGGAGTTCTTCTACACCTTAGAAATGTAGTAATTTTTGTACCATTTGATGCAATACAAGATTTTAACATATATCCATCTAATTTGTACAAACTTTTAGATCTCAAACAATTTCAAGTTGTTAAAAATTGAATGCTTAAAGTGATCACTTTTGGCTTCTTGGGGATCAAAAGTGTTAACTTGATTGCTTGAAGTGCCCCAAAAAATGATTTAAAAAAATTTGAATACACCTAATTATGACCTTGTTATAAACACCGACTCATTGTCATTGTGATTCTTGTTTAAAATACATACTCTTCTCAACTTGAACACGTAAGGTTAATTTTGGATACACCTATGATTAGAGTTTTAAAATTCGTATGATATCCAAAAAATACATACCAAGTGAATCTAAATTCTTCTTTGAATTTCGACCAACAAATCAAAATAGAAACAATTTGTTTTTAAGAATCATATTCAAAATAATACTTTCTCGAATGATTTTAGAAGTGGTTACCTCAAGCATGCACATCATGCACATCATGCACATCATGCACAATAATGTCTATAATTGTATTGACAATTTTTTTTATTAGGCATGATTGGTCATTGAAAAAAAATCCAAAGCACCTTAGAATGTATTATGTAGATATTATATGGATAAATCATATGAATATTAAAAAATGACCTATTATCGTATCTAAAATTGGCCATAGGCTCTTAGTCTAGACTCTCAATGTTATCATTCTACTCATCTTTGTAATTAATCTATCTTTCTAAGATATTTTTTTGCTTCAGATATTTCTTTGAATGAATTTTCATTGAAAAGTGATGCAATTCTTTTGTAGGGAATATTTGGTGAGATACTATTCTTTTTTCAATGAATGAGATCGCTAAATTGCTACCAAATCTTGAGACAATATTACTCTATCTTAGATGAATGTACACTATTTTGGATGATTAAATGATTTTTCATCTATATATTGCAAGTGTCATCCATTTCATGGATGCAAATAGCCTCATCACTCTAGTAAAGATCACTTTTTGCACTACCCAAAATAAATGGAAAATGGTCCGAAATGACCTAAAACTACTCCAAGTGATGGTGAAGTGGTAGGAACTTCCAATGGAATCCACAAGGTTCCTAGTTCAACTCCCCGTGTTGACATTGCTCATGTGGGGGCTCTTTGTGCTAGAGCATAAGAAGAGGATTTGTTCCTCCACTTGTTCCTGACGGGGATACCCAAGATGTTGCCCTAGTTGTGTTATGTCAATCCAGCTGCAGCCCTTGAAGGCCATATGCTTCAAAAAAAATAAAAATGAAAAAATGAAAAAACAACAACTATGTAGGGCTCCCATTTTGGAACATAGTCAATTTTGGGTGCACCTACTTCAATTGGAATATCACGGCAAGTGCGCTAGAAACAACAACAGAGACAAGTGTGGAAGATATTCGCGATCCTTGTTTTCAGAAACGGTCGTATTATTCACTTATTATAGAGGTTGGAATGTTGATGGAATTTTGAGCCAGATGGGTGAAAGAAAATTGAAAAGCTTCAAACTGATTGATATCATATGCAGGAGCTATGTGAACTGTATGTGGTCAAAGTCAGACCTGCTCTCGCCAGGGCCGGCTTGTGAATTCTGACACTTTTTTCACTGGATGTTGATTTTCCGGGGATTTTTGTACAACTCCAACTCAATTTCTCCACCACCCGCCACCAACAACAACTTGCACACATTTATTGGTTTCTGTACCCGACCGTACAAACTGTCACTGTTGGGCAGATGGGCTTCAGAAATTTGAGTCGGACTCGTCTCGAAGAAAGTTGCTCATATTTGTGGCTTTGAGACCACTTTCACTGACTGAGAAAAACACACTCAGGGGGAGAAGAATTTGAACAAGGAAAAATCTTTCTTATAGAAAGTTGATATCGGTCTTCAGCTCACGTGGCTTGGTTTATTTTCCGAAAGAATACAAATATTATTTCAACCTACACTAGTTTAAATGTTTTACAAATAATGAGTGGGACTTTGGTAAATTAGGGTCACATGCACTAAGGTAGGTGAGGCCATTTTTTTATACCTTGCCAATTCACGGGAATTGGGATGGGCCCATAAGTGTCGTGCGTTCAACCTGAACCGAACATTCTTGAATAATTGAGATTTGGGCCACAATGCAATGGGATGAATAGTGGACGCTATAAAAGTATTGAATGATAGCAATGGGGTGAGTTATCATTGATTTGAAGAAACTTCTACCTTATGGGTGTGAAGCTATCATAGGAATGACTATGAATAGTGTCTGTTTGGGGGAAAAAATTGTAATCAATATAGATAAGTAATGTAGCCGTTATAGATTCACCTTGTGTTGGTTGTGTGTGTGGAGTCTAGTTATTCCATTGGACTATTTAGGCACTACACTTCAATAATTCATAATTAATAAATTCACACTTTTTTTAGTTAGAGAAATATAAATCAAATTGCTATTGGTCTATAAATCACTAATAAGTTGTATATTAATACCTAGAAGATGTTTGCATCTTCTAGGGACATAGTGACAAATTGTCAATTTCAGAGAAATACTATACATGATTTCAAAAAGGGGTACACATGGCATTATTCCATTGGTTGTTAAGCTTTTACAAAATTGCTAAGAGGGGTACACACCTAAATTTCCTATGCAAACTATATGGGATATATTTGTATTTTTTGCTTGTGAATATATATATATATAGTATTTGTGTTCTATATTTGTATTCCATGTGTATATCCGTATCCTATATCTATATTATGTATCCAAATTTGGATGGTTGAGATCGTTTGTTCCATAGGCATCAACGGCTTTGTTTTTTTCAGAAGATCGATGGCATTTAGAGGGGATCCTCAACTTAGATCAACGGCTCTTTATTTTTCAAAGGGAGGGGGGGAGAGGAATTGAAATACAAACATCATTTTCACATCTTTTTGGTACATAGTCTTCTCTCATATTTGCCTATTTGTGGTAAAATAAAAAAAATATTGTCTTGTGAAGGTAAGATTTTCATTTTACATGTAATGGGATCATCCACCTTCACTTAGTTAGGATGCCAAGACTAAAAAAGTCTAATGAATGACTTTTAGAGAAACTCTAGAAACAAAAAAATGAATCAATTCATCTTAAGATTTCATAAATTTCGAGTGACTACTTTGATCATAGGATTGCATTCTTCCAAGTTTATCACCAAGGGTAGTAACCTTAATCTTAGAAGGACGAGGTCTATCACCGAGGTATGAGCCAAAAATTATCAGAATTTTGTATGAATAGGGACATTCTTTCTTTCTACAATTTCTTTATAAAGTCATTCATCAACTACTTTTGGCTTGGGAGGCATTTCAAGTTTAACCCTTAAAAAGATGAGCTGGTCATTGTGAAAATCCTCGTGGAAATCAAATGTTTTGGAACTGTGTGAATTGCTAGTTTAAAAAAAAAATGCAGGAAACACTTATTCAAAGTCAAACTACTGTAAAAGACATCCCCTTTTCACACAAAATTTGGAGGATGAATAGTTGCACCTTGGTCCCACATGGAGAGATTCTTTGTCATTCATTGACTGGAAAACGTCCTCAACATCGTTTATGGGCTAACCCAGTCAAAAAATCCAAACCCCATCACACCAAGGAAGTCTCCCCAAAAATTACGAAATTCCAAGATGAACAAAGACATTCTTTGATTCTATACTTGATTCTAGCTGAAAGACATTTGGCCAACACTTTTAGTCCTCTGCATCCTCGTTGGGTTAATAATAGGACAAATCAATGCACTTTGAAAATTAATATGGAAGAATTGGAAAGGAAATCCCTAGTGCCTGCCAGACTCATTTCGAGTGGGGACTAGGGAATGCAATTACAGGTGTGCATTGCACAAATGCCCTTATTTTGGACTGTGAGTGAATAGGCCTTGGAATTCCAGGGCCAATCGCAACCTATGCACACCTACATACAGGCACCTGCCAGGTACAAGACAATGAGCCTCGTTTTCAGCGCAGCGAGGCAAGTGAGTGATGAGCACTGAGCAGAGTAGCAGCGCAGCAGACACCTGCGTGACCTGACCCACGTGCTGTTGGCCCATTTCCTAATCTCATCAATACTCCTCCTGTTACGCACTTTCATGAGCTTAATAAGTTACGTCCGTATTTTGCCCTCAAAAACCGACAACACACAAACCCTTCTAGTAACATCATCAACAGCTGAAACCACAACAAGTAGACCTGTGCCCACTGAACACTAGCCCAGTGACCTCCTCTCACACTCACTGCACAGTGCAATCACATGCACAAAACTAAGCTAAAGTTTTTTGTTTTCTGTTTTCAATGCTTATCCGATTGACCTCACCGGTGATCTCACCCACCATCACAGGGCACGGCTCCGATCGATCTCCTCTTTCCTGCTAATTCGATCGATCACCGGTGCCTATCAAGCTAGCTAGCCAGGCTACTGTGATGTGTTCGTTAGGGGTTGCAGCAACAACAACAACAATTAAACCACCATAGCCTCTGCCGATTGTTGCAGTTAATGCTTATGGAACAGTACGTCCTCCTAGCTACAGTCTAAGCAACGAAGAGTTTTTTTTTCTTTCTTATTCCGAGTGTGTTAGAGTTCGGCATTGAAAGATAGTTAGGTTTGAGTAGATTGGTATCACATTCAGTGAGTGAGTGATCGATGTTTCTAAGATCGAATCAGTGAGAGAGACGAAGTGTGATATCTGGGGAATATGCCATTAATTTCAGCCTCAATGATAGAGATTTTCGATCGCGTCACCCTTAAGAAGTTAGTGTTCAGTGAGGTTTTTCCCTCGACCGGTATCAGGTTTAGTGAGGCTATTGGGTTACTTAGTGAGGCTTTTCCCTCGGTGTCAGTTTTAGTGAGGCTATTGAGGCTCTTCGATTAGTTGAGAGCTAATCACTACGAGCAGCCGCAGCCAAGCTTTGCTCTAAATGTTGAGTGAATGCAGTCATGGTGAGAGCATGTAGAAAAAATCTGCGTGTGTTTGGATTCAACGGTTTCTAGAGTTTGGTGTGGTTTTGGTGGTGAGGGTAACCGAATGAGGCGCCGGGGTGGTTTACTGATGAGGCCATGGCCAAGTGCACTGTTGCAATTGGAGTTTTTCGTCTTCTTTCTGTGGACCAGTACTGTTCGGAAAGGGGACGCTGTGTGTGTGCCAGCGACAGGGTGTCAGACTGCGTATGCGTTCTACCTAGTGCAAAGGCAGGAAGATTTGTCTGCGATTGGGAGCAAGTTCGGCACCACGGAGGAGAAGATTTACGAAACGAATCCTGGTATTGGCCCTGAACTCAATTTCATTCTCACGGACCAACGACTCTTCATTCCGTTTAAATGCGATTGCATCAACAACCAGTTGCAACAGAAGTTTCCCTATCAGGTATGCCTTTTCTAATTCAAAGTTTAAAATCCAATGTTGTTTCCTTTAACCTACAGCTTCTTTGTTTTTTTCTTCTTCTTTTTTGAAAGAAAGGAAACCTTTTAATTGGCAAGGGTGACAATACAAGCTTCTCTGCAACCAAAGTAAACTTGAGAGGATTTCAAACTTCATTTTCAGGCATCATTTTTCTAAAATCAGAACTAGGGGTCTGTTAAACAGGTCAAACTTCGGTCTTGCTGAGCTCCACTTCATCTTCTGGTCCTCCCTTGTCACGAACAGGTCAGAAAACCAACAGCCTTTTTGATTAGGTCATAACCTGGGGACTTTCTTTTGTTCCGTCAAAACCAGCATTTTCAGTTTTCCCCCCGCGGATTCTGGTGCTATAAAAATTTGGCCCGAACTGATCCATCAGTTGGTCATTTAATTTACTCTGCAGCAGGGAAAGCTTTTGTCATTTCGTTGCTCCTAGATTCGCGTATTGATTGACTGATTGATTCTAGTGACTATTGAATGGTTTACTGAGTCGTTAGATGCATAAATAGATATACACTTGAAGAGAAAGATTGATTGACTAATAACCTTAAAATAAGAAGTGATAGAGATTGAGGATATGAATGAATCAGCGATTTCAGTGAATAATTTAGATTGCCTTCATCTCTGATTGGTGGATGGATTGACCTCAATTCCTCAACCAGTGTAAGTTCCAGATCCAGTATATCTATCAACATGCTTACTTCGTAATATTAGGCGAGGGTTCGGTGTTTTGCAGTACTGGATTGACAATTTAGTGAGATGACAATTTGGTAGCATTCCAACTGTAAGCCAATCTCATGTCTAATACACCACTTGTGGGTCTTCTCGCGCGTAATTTCTCATGTCTACGTAGACCATGTTTCTACTAGTGTATGCTTGTAAGTTCATCTCACAGGGGAGTTGTTTGTTCACTGGTATCCTTTTCCTGCTAGCTTTGCACTTGAAATAATAGATAGATTTCTATGTGCATTAAAGAATTAAAAAAAGAAGTTTTAATTAGTCTGTTTGTTGACGTGGTCTTGGCGTCCACCAGGTTGTTACAGGCAACTCTCTTTCGAACATCACCGGCACTGTGTATGAAAATCTGACTCAACCGAGTTGGGTAGCTTCTCTGAACTCCCTGCAGAGTTATGTCCCAGCTGGCACGTACTTGTACGTTCCTGTGAATTGCTCCTGCGGGAACCCGGACGTGAGCTCTGACTATGGACTTTTCGTTACGTATCCCGTGGTGGCTGGAACGGGTGGCAATATCAGCGGCATTGCAACGGAATTCAACACTACCACAGACGTTCTGAAGAAATTCAATAAAAATGTTGTTTGGGAGAACTCGCAACCCACTCAGTATGCCTTCATCCCAGTCACAGGTAACTACAATTTAGTTGCATCTCGAATTGACCCCCAAACAATTATGATTGATCATTTTAAAGTCATGAAATCTTGGTCCTTTCGGGGTTTGGTTACACATGAATTCTCATTTTGTGATTCTGGGACCATGTGGCACTGCAGATGTGAACGGGAAGTATCCTCCATACGTAGGGTGAGTCTGAAATCATCATTCTAGTGAATTAATTTTCAATCAATATGTGCACTGTCCATGAAACTCCAATGCAGATAATTTTTAGTATTTTCTACCTTATCTTACAAGAACGTGCTCATCGCCTTTGAACTAAACTTGTTGTTGTTGTGTGTAACGTGTGTGGCAGTGGCTCAAGTGAGTGACTTTCTGTAGACTTCATAATTATCTGAAACCAAGTTCATTATATCGACTTTTCCATCTCCTTTGCAAACCTTGGTCATCTTGCTGGTGTCATCAGCTCAATTGCTTGAATTGATCAATGGTTTCTCTACAGATTTATTTTTTGGTCATTAAAAGAAAATCAAAGAATTAGAAGTTTATGTTTGTTCCATTTGTTTACTGTAAAACTCCTCAGGTCTACTACATTTTATTTAAATACCAGTGAGACTTGTTCTGTCCTGATGGCAAGTCACTCAGTTTTTCTTTCCTAATTGGATTCCCATTCTCAAAAACAAAGAAGCATCTAACGTAGAAAGCAAATGAAAATATACAAATATGCAATAAAAATAGTAATAATTACTTGTAGAGTTTTGTTCCGAGGAGTTTATGTGGACCAACAGATTTACGTTGTTGCAATGCCAGGTTCTGCAAAAAAATCTTCCAAACTGGGGGTGATAATAGGCGCTGTTGTCGGAGCTATTGTTTTCTTCACCGTTCTAGCGCTTGTTCTTTATTATTTCTTCGTCTACCAGCCCAAGAAACGGCAACAAAAGGGTAACTTGAGTATAGCTGATCCACTTTTTATCAGAAGCGGTGGAAACTATTCCTCGGCCAGTGATCGGATTCATTCAAGTCAGTTTCATTACCCTAATAACAAATCACCTGAATTTCTACGGTAGTTTGATAACATTTTCTTGTTATTTCTCATTGCTTGAAATAGTTCTACATGGTACGACATGATGATTTCCAACCTTCATCAGAAGAAAACTTGCAATGGTTTGGTCCCTCAGTAACTGAAATATTAGTTTCGAAACTAAAATATTGCCTAACTTGCGTTTATTTCCACAGCGTCTTCACAGGCAAGCTCAAATCCACGAAGCGCTTCCTTCGTCCCCACAACGCCAGGAATGACAGACTACACTGTCGACAAGTCCATGGAATTTTCATATGAAGAGCTCGTCAATGCCACAGCCGGTTTCAGTGTCGCTAATAAGATTGGAGAAGGTGGATTCGCAACAGTCTTCTATGGAGAAATACGAGGACAGGTCGCTTATCTATCTTTCTTACCAACTTAATATGATCAGAAAATTTTCGGTTTTTTTTGTACACGCATTCAATTCTTCGGTCTCTTTATGATTGTGTTGATTGACACGGCTAACAAGCGCTCATGTGTTCAGAAACTGGCCATCAAGAAGATGAACCTGCAAGCAACCAAGGAATTTATGGCTGAACTCCAAGTTCTGACGCATGTCCACCACACAAACTTAGTAAGAACAATTCCGCAATGAAACTACTCTTAAAAGTTGCGAGTTTCCTTTAACTGAGTGGGATTCATTTTCTAAAGAGAACAGCAAATGTTGAGAACGACTTCCTTATTAATAGAAGACTTTATCACTATATTGAATTGCTTCAGGTTCAACTGATTGGGTACTGCACCACGGAATTCTTATTTCTGGTGTATGAATTCGTGGAGAATGGAACTCTTGATCATCATTTACATTCCACAAAAGGTAAGCACTTATTAACCACATGTACATCAGTAGGAATTACTGCCAACTGTAGATTAAGCATTAAATTTTCTTTGCAGATAATCAAAGCAGAGGATATTATTTGCATCACTGTGAGTATTTTAGCCAGTCTGTAGGATTGTGAATTTCATTGGTAAACTTTCTTGAGCACGATGTTTTCATTACTATGTTAGTATTGGATGATTCCATATGCAATCATTCAATGAGTGGCTAGTTGTTGACCACTATAAACCCCACTTCTATTCAAAGACGAATTGCCCATCAACTAACCAATTTAGCCAAATCATGCTTAATATACCCAAGTTGCTCATTGTTTGGAAGAGATGAGTTGTGAGTTGTTTATAACAGGGTTCAGTCAATTATAGGAGATACAAGCAAGTCCGTAACAGTTTAGTATCCTCTGCGTGATAGTTTTGTAGATCATTCACAGTTTGTAATGTAACTGAGATTTTTATTATGTGATCCTAGGTTTGTTATTTTTTCTCTAACCTCACAATTATGTGTGGAACGAATGTGACTGAGCAGCTGGCAAAGTTCCCCTCTCTTGGTCAGCTCGGGTGCAAATTGCTTTAGATGCGGCACGAGGATTGGAGTACATTCATGAGCACACAAAGCCCACGTACATCCATCGTGATATCAAGTCCGCCAACATTCTACTGGACAAAGAATGTCATGCCAAGGTAACTTGAACGTGCTTCATCACCGCCGTGTATCAATCTGTAAATCTTGGACAAGTGTAGATAAGGGATGCAATTTATTGGGAAAGTGACGAATTTGGGTAGGTGTATCTTACAATCATAACATTCGATAACATTCGATTGTAACGTTGATTGCCTACCCTTTCGCCAATAACTACACTTATGCAAATGCAAATGTGATGTTAGATCACCAATCTATAATGTTGGAGTTTGATGCTTTAAGACCATATTGGTATCAATATTGGCACACTAGTACTACCAATGTTGGGCAAGTTTTGACCAAATAGACTTTTAATGGACATTTTATAAATTGGTGTTCGAGTGCTATGCTTTACAATAGTGACATAATAACACAACCCTAATACCCACCCAATGTTGGTAACTCTCATTTGCTTATGATAGTTGGCTGAGTACCAACGCTTCTTAGTATTCTTGAACTCAAGATGTGAGAGAGGTCACAAAATTGGAGCATCTTGCATACCATGTGGGAAGTTGCAATTGAATCAAAAAGCTCCTTTTAGAATGATACTTCTATGTTGAATTCTCTACAATGGCAGTTTTCAATAATCAAGTTTCATTGGATATTACTATTTGTAGGTGGCAGATTTTGGTCTCACAAAACTTACGGAGGTGAAAGTTGAAGGAGCAGTGACACAGCCCACAAGAGTGGTTGGAACTTGGGGTTACATGTCTCCAGAGTGAGTTCCATTCTTCACCCCTATACATATCGTAAGATGAAAAAAAATTGGGTGTTTTCTAATTCATCACGATTTTTTTTAATCTATTGGCATTTTGAATAAGAGCCAATAATGAATTCTCGATTTTTTTTTATTGTACTTTTAAATCAAACTAATAGTACAACCATTGCAACATTTGTAACAATCACCCCTTGCGTAAGAAACATAAAATTTTGATTAGTTTGCTAGAAGTGGATTTTGAATGCTTAGTTCGAGATTTTGGATAAAAAGCTTAGAACTTGTCATATTTAGCTTCTACTACATGCTAAGCAACATTATCTAGACAAAAAACAAGTAAATATATTATTTTCATGTCCGCTTCCCTCTCCTCCTTTGGATAAAGTTCATCAAAAAGACTTTATTGTGAAGATGAATACATGACCATCCATCTATACCTTAAATGAGGCTATTTGTTTTGTTTTGTTTGTTATAGTGAGATCATGTTCTTAGTACCGTTAGAAATCTCTTTGTGAAGAGGGGTGCACATACTTTGTTTTGTGGTGTTTGGACCTATAGTGTAAAAGATACTTAATTTTGAAGTTTTTATAAATTAATTTAAAAAAAATATTATATTTGTTTTTATTTTGGTTGTGGCAATGGTTCAAAGCACACTAGACTCAAGGTACACTAGGCTATTTGTTTTGTATTGTTTGTTTTATTTATTATGATAAAAACTATAGAATTGTGTGTCCATTAGTCGTATTCTTGATACCATTAGAAAGCTCTTTGCAAGGGGTGGTGGTGCATAGATTTTGTTTCATGACATTTGGACCTAGGGGTGTGAAAGTTATGGATTTTTTAGTTATTTTTGAATTAAAAATTGAATGGATGAAACCTTAAGATTAGGTCCAATGAGATTGTGTGTGCATTTAATAGAATTAATAGGTCTAACTTGTCTTGTCTTTGGGTTTTTCTAGGTATGCGCGGTTTGGAGAGGTGTCCCCTATGTTGGATGTCTATTCTTTTGGTGTGGTTCTCTTTGAGCTTTTGTCTGGAAGAGAAGCCATTGTTCGAGGGGCAGCCTTGAGCTTCACGGAAGATTTTGTTACAAGCATGGCACGTCCAAAAGAAGAGCAAAGGGCGCTCGTCAGTTTTGTATGTGAACCCTAGCTAACCCAATAATCCCCATTAATTAATTAACAACAATCTCATGAACTTCTCCTTTTGCTTTTCACTTATGTTGTTGATGTTGATTAGTTCATATGTAGGATCATGGTCGGGGATTAAGGTAATTACCACCTAAAATCTTTCATAAATAATAAGTATTTGACCATGGTTCATATTATTATAAAGTTGCCTACATTTTTTGTTTGGGTCTTGGTGGTAGTCAAAAGGAGATTTCAGATTTTTCATAACATGCATTTTTTGAACACAATATGAATAAACTTTGAAATGCTGAAAATAGGTGATTAAATCCAAAAGCAACCCTCAGTTCTCATGACTAGAAGTCATGCATTTTAGGAAAGAAGAATTTAGGGGTCGATTTAGCAAACAAATTGGACCTAGAAGAAAACTTTGCAAACTTGGTCCTAAGTCCACTCTGTTCCCAAGTAGATGAGCATCCATATGTCAAAAGAATAGTTTATTCATCAAGACTAAAACATAACATAATTTATTAATTCTATAGAGATACTTTAATTAAAATAAATCATCAGCCTTCCCAAAGAAATGTAAAGAGGGATGTTCCATCATTTTCTTAAGTATCATTGCAAGGAAAGAAACCTCTAGTTATAAAATGTTTGGAAAGCTACATAGTCTTAGAGTCACTCATTCTTTCTCTTCATTTGTGTCCATTAATTGGTTGGAGTTTCTCTTTCTCATGGAGTTTGTGCTAGTAAAATATTATTTGTCATATAATACATGTCATCATGCAAAACCAAAGTTCACTCTGGGTGTACAAAATTGCATTTAGTAAATCAAAAGTCTTGGACATTTGTAAGAGTCATTGTAAATGAAGTGCCTATGGATTTTCTTCTAACTTCAGTGTGTTGTGATGTGCCTCCAGTTTGACCATGTATTGAAGTCTCCAAACGGAAAAGAGAAGTTACCAAGGTTTATAGACCCTAACCTCGGAGATGATTACCCTGAAGATGCTGCATGGAAGGTTATGTTTTCTCCTTACACCCCATCTCTATTATTTATTACCTATACGAATTTACAATAATCAGTTTGAAAGCTCTGAAAGAAGTAGCACCAGTAGGACGATCAAACCATATCTACTTTGAACAAAAGAAAGATGTTTCGAAAGTTTTTGTAGTCGACACTTAACCTTCAAAGACGAATATTTTATTTTTAGCTTGGGCACTCGAGGGCTGAGATTGTAAAGTCTCCATATTCCTTGCAAGGTGTCTAAATTGTTGAAATGGGCTTGCAGTTCGCCCAACTAGCAGGAGCGTGCACGCAAGAGGTCCCCAGCAAGCGACCAACGATGCGCAAAGCCGTGGTATCACTCATGACGCTGTCATCAACAACACAAGACTGGGACGTTGGAGCTTCCTCAAAAAATAGTACCGGTAGCATCACAACAACTGTGTGAATACTCAACGCAGATTATATTTACAATAGAATGTTGCCAGAATATGCAAATTCAATTGCAAGTGAATGAAGAAACTGCCCTTTGCATCCCAAGAAAAACAAATGAAATCTACAAAGAATTGGTCATCATGGTTTGGGAATAGATTTTTCTTGTGAAACTATGGATCTTCTGCAAGAGACTCATAAGAAACGAATCATCACAACTCCTGTTGTGCTTGCTTTTGAGCTTGTTTATACATCATGAATTCTCTGTCACAAAGACTTCAAATCCATCAAGCAGACAACATAGGTAGGACAGTCTTCACTCCAAACACAATACATGTAATAAGCAATCCCCACAGACCGAAATTGTGGAAGGCGCCCCTGTGCCTCTTGTTAGGATCCCCAGTGTAATACCTGCCAGCATCAAAGTAGAACACCAGTAAGTGTATTGATTCAAATGTGTCAGGTAGCGAATGCCAAAGCCATCAGGCCCTAACCCCGTCTCCTATATTGTCCCCCGTTTCTTCCGCCTGGTTGGCGTTGACCTTCAATTACCAAGGTCGGTGAAGGATGACTTGGCTAAATGTCTGCGGTCATTCTTCTTTGAATGGAAAATGGGGTTGTGAACTGTGACTTATAGTGACCTACAACTCCCACTGCCAAATTGCATGAAGAATACATGTAAATATCGATTGCACCAAATTTGGCTATTTTATCAAAGTGATCCCTCGACTGATCTCCCATAAAACACACTCCTCCATAAGTTAGAATGCTTTAAGTAACGCAAACTGTACCATCCCTCACCTTCCGCGAAGTACTTTAGCATTGTGACGACAGATTCATATGACATAGGCGTAACCTTCAAATGCTGAAAAGAGAAAAACAGAGGGTCGAAATATTACCCGATTGAGTAGACCACGCGTCCAACCACCCAAAGCATGCCAAATCTGGTCAAACAAACCCGATCGTGCGTGAGCAACCCAAAAGCACAACCTGTAGTTTTGTGCTATAGAAAATACGTTTTTTGAAAGTTCCTATAGTCAAGTGTTAACTTCAGAAGTGAACATTCTATTTTAAACTTGGGCACTTAAGGCTTATGTGCAAATCACAGGTACCAGGCAAGGTCATGTAAGTGTATGTCTACATTGAAACAGCAATGGTGGTGACTTACGCAGAGGCAGTGATCGGGTAAGCAAGCCCAGCGAGAACAAGCAATGTCAAGAATGCAGGAAAACTCTCCAGGGTGTTTTGGTGTGCTCGCTGATAACAGTTGAACACAGATTCTTCTGCGTCCTCGTACATCTGAGGATGCATGTAATCAAGGTTAACATAGAACCGTCTAAAACATCAAACTTCGGGCAGCATTCACTCCAACCAACTACAAAAGAGTTACCCTACAACAATGAACTAACATTCCACAGTTTCATTTCATAATTGCGAATCCACACCTTATGACAAGGGTTTACACAACCATCAAAGTGTGTAGCGGTCTGCTACTTGAGTTACAGACATCTAATATTCAAGTAAACTACTGGTTCAAAGATACTCTAAAAATCAGTTTTTAATCACCCACCTTAGGATAGGCCACGCCACTCCTCTTCCTTTGAAGAGCCACCTGCATAAGCGCCAGAAATTTGGGTCAGAGCCTGCAGAGGACGTCAAAAGAAGACTCATCATCGTAGAACTAACAGCTACTCGCAAGTGTTTCTACCACAAACAGAAAAATATGATTTTCAGATGCCACTTTAGCTGGGGTTATCCACATTAAGCTTATCCTGCATCTGCATCACAGGAACAGAGTGAACAAGAACCGAGAATCCAAATCAAACTATCAAAGCGTGAACTCCGTCAAATACCTGAATCATCTGCCACTGAGTGAGAACGACGCTGGCGGAAGCTGTCAACACCACGTACCCGAACTGCGGCGCCACAGCAAACCCCGCCGCCGTCACCACGGGGGCCATTCGGCTCGTGGACGCTCCCACGAAGGGCGCTCCCAAGCTTGTGGGCATCTTCAATCCCAGAAACGAGGATTCCATCTGGCCACAACTGAATTGGAGAATTGGCTGCAACGAAGAGCAATTTCAATGCAATGCGGCAAAATGCAAGTGATGCGCGCTTTCAAAATTTCCTCGGCAATGGAGAAAGCATCGCATCTTCCAGAATTGCGCGATGGCAGGATGCTGTTTTTCGTTTCAAAACTTTTGTGTTCACACAAACGTTATTAACCCTTAAACCTTAATTAAATATATATATATATATGTATATATTTTTTTATTTTTTTATTTTTTATTTTTTATTTTTTTAACAAATGGCGTGAACCATTAAAAAGGATATTTCAAGTCCGTGCTTGGTCAAACGTCATTAGATTTCTACATTAAAACGCATATTTCAAAAATTTGATATTCTAAATATGTATTGATATATGTCTAAAATTTAATCTCATTTTTCAAATTTGAAAACATTAAATTCAATTTTATATGATTCTTTAAAGAAATTTCTTTGAAATATTATAGAAATTACAAAAATGCTTGAAATAGTATTCTGGAGTATGAAATTTTAAGAAAAATAGAAGCATTAGTGAAAAATGTCATGGTGTAATTGATGTATTCCTTGGGAAACCACCAAGAGAAATTTGATTGAAAAAGTTCAAAAGTAGTGTATTTTGAGTTGTCTGGATGCTTTCTTCAAAGTGTCACAAAAATTACAATTTTATCAATTTTGAAAAAAATTCAAATGGATTGAAGGGTGGATTATTGGACTTACATTTTCTTAGCTAAGGGTAAAAACATTTAAAATCAAGAACTATATGAAAAATTCAGATTTTGATTTTACGTTTGATTTTCAAAATGCTTGTGGCTTGCAATGTCCTTTAGGGATTAAGGTAAGGTAGAAGTACTTCTATTCCTAAGCCAATCTTGAAAATATATAGATATAAGAAGTCCAACAAGTAAAAATGTGATTTGGGATACACATTGTAATCGAACACTGCAAATTCATAGCATATTTATACATATTTAGAAAATTATTAATTATTAATTTATGACTTTTAATTGCTAATGAGGAAAAATAAACTCATTTGTTGATTCCATCTTAAAGTATGAGGGATTCTTTAAAGTATCAATTATAAGTGCTTCTACTTTAACTACACCTAAATGTGTCTAAATAAACAATTGAACATCATTCCTATTATTAAATTGCCTAATTTTTTGTTGGATCTTGTTGGAAGTCAAAAGAATACTATCTTTGTATGTATTTTTTAAATGTTGTTTGAATAAATTACAAATTTTCAAATTGGTGACAATAGGTGTATCTAAAAGCGCTTGTAGACAATTATGAATTAAAAGTGTACATTTTAGGCAAGTATTTGAAGGGGTCAAAATTAGATACAACCTTATCCAAATCTTCTTCACCTACTATTTGTCAAGCTAAAAATAAACTTTGAACCTCCTACAATCATTCTAAATCCATTTTTTGAATCTTTGCAAACTATTAGGGAAGTTGTTTTAGTCAGAATAGTCTATTTATATTCAAAGAGATTGTAGTATCCATTCCTAAGCGTGAGTAAGAAAAATTTAGCAAATTCGTTGAACTGGTCATATAGATCCTTCTAATAATGTCAATTATCAAACTTCATTATTGCATTCACACTATATGATGCAAAATAGTATAGGTCTTTCTTGCAAACAATCTCTTGTCCTTGAACTTGCTAACAAATTCAATGTGGTCCAAATATAGACATTGCTCACATGTAGAATATAATTAAAAAAATGAATAAACAAACAAGGAGGTCTAATTGGTCCTCCCTATTTGAAAGAATTTTTTATTATAGGTTCTTAAAATGACTTTTTGAATACCCAAACTATTATAATTGATATAAAAATTACATCGTTTGACTCTTCTCAATGTCTTCTTTCCTACTAGTATGATCTCATAATCTATATAATAAAATTTAAAAGAAGGTTCCCTCCTTATGGATTAGAAAAGTTAACCTCAAAGTCTAGAGGCATGTTTCAGGCAAAATTGTGAAAAATTGCTACTTTTTAGGGTAGTAAGAAAAAAATGAAAATAAAAGTTATTTAAGAAAAATTCAACCATACAAATTTTTACTAGACTACTATGGGAATGTGTGGAAAAAATTACAAAAACTTTGACTGCACAGATTGAAAGATTATAACGTTTGAAGTTAGAAGAAAAAGTTTTTTTTTACCTTGCCTAATAGGGCCAACAGTCTTTAACTTCTCCTAGAGTGAGATTTTTACAGTACATGTGGATTTCTTTTTACATTTGCATCTTGTATCATGTAAGCTACATACCTGGCAATTTTTAGAAGTAAAGGAGGAGTTTTGCAAAAGTTGCCTAAAGCTGTCCGAGCTATCACAAAAGTTCAGGGCATCATGACTTTTGATCTGGGCACCTGATCGGAAAAAAAATTAAATTCTCACTAAGGGGGTACATGTTCACACCTTGTGTCAAAATTTCACAAACATTCAACCAAAATTGACTTTACAGGTACCTATCCAGATTTTCAATTGTTCGTTCTATAGACAATTGTCCTTTAGGGGTTAAGAAAGCACTTGCCTTGGTATCGTGAGTTTCCACCCTAGAGGTTGGAAGATTTGATATTTTTTGCAGTTGTTGCCAAGTGGTCAAGGTTACATTACATTAATCCCAATGGCTTTAAGACAAATCAACGATTAGGTGAGAAAAGCCACATTTAGTTGGTGAAGGCATAGATGTATTGTTTTGGTGATCTCATCTCAAAATATAGATGCCTATGTAGATGTTTGTATTCAAATTTGTATAAATACAATGAAGTTGTGCTTACAAGTGATTGCAATAATGTCCTCTTGATTTTCTTCTACTTTGGTAGTTTTCAACTTTTTTTTGGGAAGTACTATAAATTAGAAAAACATTTTTTTAAATATTGAAAAAATATAGTCAATACATACATTTGTAAGAAAAAGGCACCTTAGGAAGGAAAAATATAGAAAACTTCTTCAAATAGGAGAAGTAGAAAAGTGTAGAATCACAAGAAAATAGATAATTACTTTAGCATTTTAATTTTTTTTAAATAGGAAAAAAAACTTACAAAGAAACAAAAATTGTCCATTTGTGAGGACTTCATGGTAAAGAGATTTCACCAGAAAAATGAGCTTGAAGCCATCTTCAATATTTAGAAGCATGTGCGCAAGGGATCTCTATTTGCATGAACATGGAGGACATAAAATAATATATTTTTAGAGGCCCCTTGGTAGGAGCATGCCCTCCTAATGTGGGAATAGACCACAAATTTCAACTCTAATTCATTAATTTTGGGTACTCCATAGTACTCAAAACTAACCCTTAGAACTCAAAATGTGACAAATTAGCTAAAGTGACTTTTAAATATAAGATGAATTAAAAAAATAAAAATAAAATGATATATGATTACATTCAAGACAAACATTTGTAGTAAAAATTTCAAATTCATGTGAGTTATGCTTCAAAAGTAATTGAGAAAGAAAGTTTCTTCCCTCTCTATATAATATATATTCAATATTGGTGTTTCTTGTAATTATGACCCTTATGCACTATGACATTTATCCACAACAAATTGATAGAGAGAAAGTTCAAATTGAAAGATTGGCTTGCATTTCAAAGGATCATTTTCAAGAGAGAGTTGTAATAGTTCAAGAATATCTTGTAGCCAATTCTTGTGTTCACAATGAAGTTTTGATCCCTCACAACAAAAGAGAAGGTTTGCATTGTTGGTATGTAAGAAGTAGGATTCTCTTTTGAACAGATTTATGTTAGATTTTGTCCAAAACAACGTGTCCAAAATGACAGAAATTTCAGATTTTCTACTAGTGGATGAACATGAATTAGACATAGCTACATGCCAAATTATTTATAATCTTGTGAAGTAGTATCACCTTTGAAAAATTGTCATCCCCTCAAAGCCTTCAAATAGAAGATATAAGCTTAATGTTTTAGATTTTGTGTTACTTTGTGCAATGAACTCTATCTTTGGAGGACATTGCAAGCTTGTAGGTGTGAGCTCCCAATTCGTCACTTTGGACTCATAGTTTGTTTTTTTCTGTTACATTGATACCAATATACACTAGTAGAAAACACATGAATTTTGACAGATTTCTGTTGATTTGGTCACGTTGATTTGGTCACTGTTTTGTTGATTTCAACAAATTTTTGTTGATTTTGACAGAAATCTGTTGAAATCAACAAAATAGTGACCAAATCAACGCGACCAAATCAACAGAATTCTGTTAAAATTCCTGCGTTTTCTACTAGTGTATTTGGTCCATAATCACTACTAGAAAATTCTGTTTTTTTGTTGATTTGGACGTGTTGATTTGGACAGAAATCAACAGAAAAGTGTTGATTTGGACAAAAAACTGTTGATTTCTGTCCAAATCAACACGTCCAAATCAACAAAAAAACAGAATTTTCTAGTAGTGAATAGAGAAGAATACCTAAAATATCTCAAAATCGTGCATGTATCATAGGTTAGAACTCTAGAAATAGTGAAAATATAGAATACTTTGTAAATACCTCTTGAAATGCCTAAATCTGCCCAGTATGTGACAACTCATAGCTACAACGGTATGAGGGAACCCTAGCATTAGAAGAAATTTGAGGCCAAAACAAGGTCGTGAGCCAACCAACAGTTGCTTCAATTAGATTTAAAAATTATTAATTAATTTTATTTTTCTTTAGAAATTGACGTGGCACTACTGCCCATGTAAATTTGGTGATTTCAAATTTTTTTAGTTAAATTTTTTTTTTTGGAAAAAGAATAATTAAAAAATTAAATTTTTATATTTTATTTTCCTTGTACTTACACCATAGGTTGAAAGTTAAACAACCTTGTTTTGGGCTCAAATTTTTTGTAATGTAGGATCTCTAAGTTATTCTCTAGAGATAAGTTTTAGTTTCTTAGTTGTTCTAAGAAAGTAGAATCCTCAATTATTGTTAACCTACAGGTTTCAAAAACTGACAACATCTCATGACAAAAATTCAAGGATCCAAGAATTAAATCTACAAATAAATGAGAAATATCAATGTCATTTGACACATTTACCATCAAGAGAGAACTTGTTGGTGAAATGTAGGATTTGTTTCATTAGTATTTAGTGAGAAAGTGGAGAGGTTGTTTTTATAATGAAATCCATTGTCCATCATGAATCCTCAAAGGGTATGAGATAATTTGAAGATGAAACTTGACCACTCATTGTCAAAACTTAGGAATTGTATTTGAAGTAGAATTTTAGACCTCATTTCGGCAAAATAGAATAAGTTTTTTCAAAAAACTTTAAACCAAAAGAAGTTGAGAAATCAAGATAAATTTCATCTCCAAAAATCCATATGTGATTTTGACCCTTCAATAAGAATTTATAGACAAAATTCAAAGAGGATGTTTGAAAATGTCAAAAGAAGTCCCCTTCCAATCCTTCTCATAATTTTGTCCATAACTTTTGATTGGAGGCTTGAAATCTCAAATTTCTTGGAGATGAAAGTTATCTTGATTTCTGAACTTCTCATACTTCAAAGTTTTTTGAAAAACGTTATTCTACTATGCCTAAATGAGGTTTGAAATTCTACTTCAAACATGAATCATAAATTTGACTTTACTAATGACACTAGTAGAAAATGATGTCCAAATCAACAAAAAATCAGCAATTTTTTGTTAATGTGGGCACTGTATCGACCATTTTCACAATTTTTTGTTGATTTGGCACAAGGTAACAAAATGGTTAAATTTTTTTGTTAATTTTGGTAGTACAACGTCCAAATCAACAAAACTATAAACACTTTTTTGTTCATTTTCACAATTTTTTGTTGAATTGGCACAAGGTAACAAAATGGTTAAATTTTTTTGTTACTTTTGGTAGGTCAACGTCCAAATCAACAAAACAATCAACAATTTAACACTTTTTTACTCACAATTCTGTGTTTTTTGAACTCAGCAGACTTTGGTGACCTTTTTGGCATAGTAAAACACTTTTTTTGAAAAAACTTTGAACTAAGAAAGGTTATAAAATAAAGCTAAATTTCACCTCCAAAAATCCGTTTAACATTTGAAGTCTCCAATCAAAAGTTATAGACAAAATTCAGAGCGGGTGTTTAAAAATGTCAACAAAAAGGTCCATTTCAACCCCGCTCTGAATTTTATTTATAACTTTTAATTGGAGACTTCAAATGTCAAATGGATTTTTGGAGGTGAAAATTAGCCTAATTATCTAACTTTTCTTAGTTCAAAGTTTCTTGAAAAAAAGTATTTTACTATGCCCAAATGGTCACCAAAATCTGCTGTTCTTACAAAACACACAAAATTATTAATTCAAGAACTACATGTCTATTGTAGAGTTTGAATTACATTTATATTGTTTTTGCATTTTTTTTTTTTTTTTGTAAGAAAAGTTAGACAATAAAGCTAACTTTCACCTCCAAAAATCCGTTTAACATTTAAAGTCTCCAATCAAAAGTTATGGACAAAATTCAGAGCGGGGTTGAAATGAAATTTTTCGTTGACATTTTTAAACACCCGCTCTGAATTTTGTTCATAACTTTTGATTGGAGACTTCAAATGTCAAACGGATTTTTGGAGGTGAAAGTCAGCTTGATTATCTAACTTTTCTTAGTTCAAAGTATGTTCAAAAAAAGTGTTTTACTATGCCAAAAAGGTCACCAAAGTCTGCTGTTCTTACAAAAAAAATGGAAAACAATATAAATGTAATTCTAATTTTCATTATCACATGTAGAATTCGGGTTGGCTCAATGGTTAGAGTCTTGGACCCCAACTATGAGATCCAAGGTTCGAACCTCCACGGTGGTGGCCGCCTACGTGGCATTGGTGTGCCACATGGCGGGTTGCCACGTTGCACCACGTGGCTCTGCCATGTGGCATTTTTAAAAAATTAATTTTTTAATTTTAAAGAAAAAAAAAAAAAAAAAAAATTATTGACCAAATTAACAATAATTGTAACAAAAAAATCAACACTTTCTTGTCTATTTTTTGTTGATTTGGACGCAGATTTTCTACTAGTGTGAGTGGTTGAGCTTGTACTAATTCTAATTTACATATCCTACATGGGTTGTTCCACCTCTTATTATCCCATAAAATAAGTTTAAAATGTTTTTGAAGCAATACAAAGTTATTCTCAATAAATTTAAATTTTATATTTTTATATTCAAGCAATGAAATTACCTCAGATTGTATATCTCACTTAGAACATTTCCACTAGTGGCTTCCCTATCCAAATGATTTTCATCCGGATAGGGAAGACCTCCCCCCCCCCACCAACATTCCCTATCCTTAAATATTTAGGGAAGGAGGGTCCAAATTCCCCGAATGGGATGATGGATAGGGAACTCAAATGGAGTAATCTCTAAACCACTTTTCACCTTTCCAACATGAATTGTGCTTCATTGATTCGTGGGAGTAATATTCATTTGGCTGTGTTACTATTTCTATAGTTCCCTTTTGGCTTTTTCCTACCTCTATTTAGCAATAAGCACTAGAAGAAACTCGCGTTTTAGTTTACGTTTTGTAATTTTTTTAAACGGATTTTAAGTGACGTCCATTGCAACAAAGCTATGTTTTTATGTCAACAATATGTCAAACATAACATCAACGTTGACATAAAAACATCGCTTTGTTGCAATGGATGTCACCTAAAATCCGTTTTAAAAATTACAAAACATAACCTAAAACGTAGGTTTCTTATAGTGAAGTTGAAAATTTAGGGAAGAACTAGTAGGAGCTTCTCTTTCCTATCCCCATTTGTGCTCCCCTTCATTCCAACGGAGATAGGGATAGGAAAGCCACTGGTGGAGATGCTCTTAGCACTACTTCATGGCAACTTCTTGGTGCATTCACCATGCAAATGCCTTAAAGGAAAGTGGATGACAAAGGTCAAGCTTAGAGTTCCCAATGGAGGGGACAAGCCAGGAACAAATTCGGAACACACGTGAACTCATTTTCCAAAGGTTGCCCAAAGCCTTTGCCTATATATTATTCACATAGTTCTTTTGAATTATATTGGAAGTAGAAGATTTGTTTTTTCCAAATTTTTTTCTTGGAACTTTTAAAACATTAGTATATCTTTTAGTTTGCCATTTGAATTATCTTTCAACCCACCGTTTGGATTTCAAGATTTCAAAATTATGTGGTGGCAAATGTGCTTGAAAAATTATGTTGTGCATTGTGAACTCTTGAACATTGTTGCATTGCAAGATTTTTTTGAATGTGCTCCACATCTTTTTTTGGTTTGAAATTTTTTGGAGACATAAATAAGATCATGTTGAGTATGCTATATTGTTAAATTCAAAATTTGTAGTGCAAAAATTTGCCACAATCAATAGTCAAAGGCATCTGAAATTGTTGGATACAATAAAATAAAAAAGCTTTCCCTTCACATGCTAATATATTTCAATTGTACAATCAAATGTCACAAAAATTTTACTACTTCTTTTTCTTCTTTAGGTTAGATTTTCAAAGAAAACATTTTGTTGAAAATTTTGATAAACGCAATAGTAAGGGTAGTTTTGAGTGTTTTTTCATAGAAAAATGACCTTGGGCCTTTAGGGATTAAGAGTGAAACTTACGATTTTGTACAATGCAAGTTTTCTATTAACCTTCTGTAGGAAAGCATACAGAAGGTTGAGAATCTTTTTAATTCTTTTATTTTATTTTTCAAAGATGAAATCACATGTCCAATACATGTTATAAACAATTCAAATGTTTTTGTGAAAAATTTCAAGTTACCAAGAATTTTTGAAAAAAATCTAAAGAAAATTTAATTTCTATATCACACTCTATATAGAAACCTAGTTATAGTTTTTTAGCTTCAAACCTTAAGATTATATGTATCTTCAAGAAATTTTCAAAATTTCCAAGTGGAGTAAAAAGTGCATTCTAGAAGCTTTATTTTGTTAGGTCTTATAAAAAAAGAAATTATTTTGAATATGAAAATCAAAATTTAATGAAAAATTAAAGCTTAAAGTATTGAAATACACTTGTAGATGTACTAGCTTTTATTTGACAAAACTACCTTGTTTAAAATCATAAAACAACTAAATAATTTGAACTTAGTTAAATGATGTGGATACAGAAATAACAAAGCTACACACACAAAATGGATGAAAATCATCCATTCTTGAATATGAAAAATCATATTTGATCATCCAAATAACACTTTTTGTCTTCTATGTATTCTTACACTATGTTGTTTATCACTGTTAGTATCTTCAATCTTCTTAAAATTTTCATTTTATTTTAAGAATTTTTGTAATTACTTTGATTTTTACAAAGTAATTAATTTAACAAATTTAATAAAATTCATTTGAATTTTTTCAATTATGAAAAATTGAAATAAACTTTAGATATATTTTACTACATGAGCAAAATATCAAAATTTTGAAATATGTATTTTAATATAGAAAATTCAAGAAGTTTAACCGTAAGAAAATTCAAGTTCATTTGTGCTTCTAAGGGTTAATAATCAATAGCCATGGAAGAATGATATTGGTAGCTCTAGCAAGCTAAATTACACTAATGAAATAAATTGGATCCTTGCATATATTCCCAGATGGTCTTTGAACAAGGGTTGTTTGTCTTAATGTAACTTGAAGTTCACATTACATCATGATGTGTCATGATATGTCGTGATTTTACTAAGATTCTATCAAAATCTTGACAACCCTAACTAGCTCTAAACTCTAACTTCTAAAAAAATTAAGATTTTTTTTTCACTTTTCTTTTATAATTAATTAATTATAGATGGAATATCAAATATAGCACTACTATTTAGCCTCTAAATGTCCAAACAACATTTTTTGGCAGTATACATTCATAGTGAGCTACACAAGAGTGTTATGGTTAATTTTCATAATATATATCTTGTTAAACATGTAGTTAAAAGTTTTTAAAATTATATTTTATATTTGATTGGAGTTTTCTTCATTTTTGTCTTAGGAAATTCACAATAATTTCAAGTCTTTCCAACTAAGTTTGAAAATAATTTGACTTATAGTGGACATATGATGATGTGACATCATTTTTGAGAAATGAATATAAGAATTTGCATTTAAATGCAAATCATCTTGGTACAATTTTGTTGCGGTGTGAGTAGTTATGTTTTCCATATAATTAGGAAACAATAGAACTAATTTTCTAATTTTTGAAGTCAATAAAACTTTGTAATGCACTAATTGGCATACTGATTTTGTGCTTATTATGAATAGAAAGTAGTATACAACGACTTTATTTTGTGGCATTTGAACATGCAATGTGAAAGTCATAGTTTTAAAAAAATACAAATAATTGTATTGAATTTTTTAATTTTAAAGAATATGTGATTTGTACATCTTAAATCCAAACTCCCACGAATAAACAATTGGTATGCACCAAGGTCCGCAACCCCAATCTAAAGACAAGAAAGACTTTGTTGTGTGGAAATTGGTCAAAGATTTTTTTGGGGGGACATTATGCTACTAGATTGCACCAATAAAAAAATTATTTGGTTAAGAAATCATAGCAACAATTCATAAAGTCCTTTGTCAGAAACTTTAAAAAAGAATCTTGGATGAAATGAGTAGTAGGCACCTGTAAGTGTCTCTGAACTTGTGCAAAAACATTTTTTCAACAAATATGAATTGCTGGGATGCATGAGAGTCCGTCAATATTAGAAAAGGTTTACTTTAATTTAAAAAAGAATTTTCATGACACTTACTAAGAACTCTTAGGAAAACATTTACTTGTATGAAAAATTGCTTGTCAACAATAAGTTATGAAGAGTACAAAAAATTGTTCAAATTTTTTGAATTTCTCTCTATATATCAATGACAAAGCAAGTGCATTTTTTATACCACAAATTTAGTTCACAAATCCTCATCCCACAATTCACTCTGGCAATAGTTTGAAGTAAAAAAGAAACGTTTTTAGAGGCACTAAAGTAGTGTGTTCTAAAAGCGCCCCTCTTCTTCAAACCACCCCTATTTTTAGGTGGAGAATGGAGATGGGGTGATGCTTAAATGGACCACTATTGCAATTGAATGCAACAAAGAAAAATTGTTTTTCTATTGTAAGAACCAATCATTGTCTTTGATTTCCACACATTGCTTTACAAGTTGCAAGTGGACAAATTTTGGAAGACCTATAGTCACAAATAGGTGCCTATGTCCAGAATCTTTGAAAATTTGTAACTAATTCAAAAATGCTTGGAAAAATATAAAACCACTTGTGTTAGGTTCCACATCCATTTTTCTTTCTCTGAAAAATGATAGAAAAATAATTTCTTCCACTTCAGCCTACGAAAAAGGCGGACCAGCTCTTAAATGGTCGCTTTTAGAGCATACTACCTTACCTTTTGCGACAGAAAAGAAATTGAGGTGAAAGGTTCCTTCCTCAATACTGAGATTCAGAAGCTGCTCGTTGGTACACGCTGCTCAGTCGCTGGTACGCACTGCTCACTCGTTGCTTACACACTGCTCAGAGGCACCCCCGGTATTCCAACGACTCGCTTATAATACCCCCACTGGTCCCACAAGGAGGAGGGGTGATGGCCCGCCGGTCTCCCTGTGACATGTGACTTAATGTCACCGGGAACATTCTCATAGTGGTTCCTCACATATTGAAAATAGTAATTGGTAAAGACGACAGAATGTCAGAATGCAGACAGTCAACGTGAAGCGGTTTTTTCAATTAACATCGCGTCGAGCCTTCCCAATTGATCGAACTTGGAGTAAACTTATTTAAGCAGATGCAATTTTCAACGAAAAAGCATAATAACAGAATGTCAGAATACAGACAGTCCACTGCGCGCATACTCCAGAATCGAGTTCACCTCTCAATTGTCAAATTAAACCATGCATCAAATGTCTCAATACTGTCTCGATCACAGTCATCTTTGCTCGCTCTTTAATTCCACAAGCGATTTCTTTACAATATTTCAGTAACGACTAAAAATTCTCCAAATGTTCGTTTTAGCTAGCTGTACATGACCGAGCCCTAGCTAGCTAGCTAGCTTCAGTGGGCCTGGCAAATCTTCCAGGTCGATTACCCTTTTAATTAATTTGCACTGGTAAGCTTAACTGTGAATCAGCAAGTGAATTAACCCTAACTTCGTTTGCAGCGATCGATGTTTTTTTTCATACGCCGTCCAAACGATTCGGCAGTGCAGATCAAACGAACACGAAGGATGGCGAGGGACCGGCAATCACGTACTTTCCTCGTAGCATACATTTCCGATCGATATACGTTGCGGCGACTTGCAAGACCGGTCGATCAAGTCATCGACAGCAATACAGTTAGCATCATGCATGAGAACATCCAGAAGTGCGTTGAAATATGTGTATTGAATATGTGTATTGAATTGATCTGTATTGAATTGTGCACTAAAGTATAGAACCCGACTGTACGGGATGTGAAAAAGAAAACATGTACTCGAATTTCCAACTGTGAAAAAAAATACATGTACTCGAATTTCCAACTGTGGTCGATGCCCGCTCTGGAGTCTGTTGTGACAGTTTGTTGCTTTTCACTGAAGCTGTGTAGAGCGTATATAAATCGAGACCCATGTTCTCCATTCTAAAACAGGGTTGAGAACAACACAGCTCATTCATGCATTCTCTTCAACTCCGATCCCTAGACCGGTACCATTCGATCGCCAGTTCAGATACTCGTTCGTACAGAATCTGCATGAACCACATTTTCCATTCTCACTGTAAATTTCATTTCCAGCTAGGTGCTCATTCAACTGATCGAAACCAAGCGTAAGACAGTTACATTGCAACCAATTTCGAGAGATTGCACCAGTTTTTAGGAGATTGGACCAGTTTTTGAGACTGAGATCGAACACGTACTATGGCATGCTACTATGATAATTACTACGTTTCCAACGGTGATCCACGGTTCAACCGAGACGGCATTTCCTACCTAGATCCCGCACCAGTATCCTTCCGAATGCCTCCATTCTACAACGACCCCTGCTCCAGTCGCCCCTACCGTGACCAGCACCCTGATTTCAGAGACTTCACTCCAGTCAGAGAACAGGTCACGAGCATTCGACGGGAATATCCATGTCCATATCCACATCCATATCCCACTCCCACTGCTCCAAGTTACACTCCCACTGCTCCAAGTTACACTCCCACTACTCCAAGTTACACTCCCACTGCTCCAAGTTACACTCCCACTGCTCCATGTTACACTCCCACTGCTCCATGTTACGTGGCTCTACCGCGACGACACAGACGGCGGATGCGTCTAAACTTTTTGGGTTGTGGAATTTCCCGCTAGGTCTCCAATCTCGAGTTCTACGCTCCTCAGCTTTAAAGCGGTAGCCGCGAGAGGAAAGCGGTGGATGCCTTGAAGGCGTTTCCTGGCGTGGTGATTAATGTCGTTGCTGATCAGTGGGAGAAGAAATTAAGTCGTGGTGGTGGGGAATGGACTTCAATTCGTGGGCGGGGAGCATGCGTTGCGACGTCTCCAACTAGTTCCGCATGAGATGCGCTCTGTCGACCTTCTGCAGGACTGAGGGATCGATCGTCGATGCTGGTTTAATTTGATATCCAGCTTCAATTCTAATTTTTTGACCCCGATTGGGTCATCTAGCTAGCTAGTGGCGATTTGTTTTCATACAACTGGTTGCGCTTCGATTCTGCAACCACTCTTTGAGCGTCGTTTAGTGTAGTACAGATAGGATAGAGAATTTATCAGTCCAGGAAGCTCCGATCTTTAATTTCGTGCATGCATGGATTGGATCGAGCTGCGACCATGGACAGAAATTAACAGAAACATAGATTAGAAAATTAAACGGGTGGAGGAGCTATCTAGCTAGCTAGCAGCGTTTTAAGTATTGTACTCTTTTCATTCAAACTGATTGATATACCAAATTAAACAATCATGTAGTTCAATTCAGTAAGTTCCTCTGTGATAACTTAGACCAACTTCAGTGCCTTGGCATTCCAATTTTCTTAATTAGCGCACGTGATGTTGTCATCTGTGTGGTTGTCCAATTGATTCTTTGAGACTCGTTTCGTGTTCAAATCAGAAAAAGGCACAGGTCCAGCTAGAGAGTTCTTATCTTTCTGGCAAATAGTGATTGGACTTGTCCGTTAGCGTAATCAGCCCCTGCTCGATATTATGAGCTTTGGGGGTGTCTTTTTACAACCCAGAATTATCCTCCCAATGCGCACGATGCCGGTGTAGTCCACGGTCCGGTCTTGAGAATTACAAACCCTAAGGTGGTCGGCGACCGATGGTTGGAAAATACCTAGCAGGGACTGATTACACAATGGAATGATCATTGGTCAGAGCATTGTGGAGTGTAATCTGCCGTTACATTCGCGGCTCCCGCCACTCGCTGGGGAACGACAGATTACACTCCACAATGCTCCTCTCCAATGGCCATTCCATATTACTCCCTCCGTCCCATAATGATCTTCTTGTTGGTTCTAATTTTTTGTCCCAAAATGATCTTCCTATTGCATTTGTGATGTTGCAAATTGGTCAGATTCAATTTTCGCTTGCTCTCTAGTATCAACAAAACAATTTTGAGGAATAGCTCCCCCTCCATCCATTCAATCATCAATCAAAAGACACATGAAATGATTCAAGGGGTCAATCAACATTGTTCAATTTTATTTTTTGCATCTCTTTGAGTATTGTCTAATTGAAGGAGAAGAAACTTTTGGAGTCAATATTGAGGTCCACACATGGGCTTTGGCTTATCCTAAATGCCCATAAAATTATAACCTCACACTCAACAAGTAAATGCCCACTGGTGCTATTTAAAAATGCCCAAAAAATTCTACTTTTCAATAATTTAAAACTGCACTTTGAAAAAGGCTTCTAAAGTCAATGTTTACAGGACACTAAGAGTATACTAAACTCTACCTACCATGCAAAATGAGTCTTAAAAAAGTGATTTTTAGCCTTAATTTGGAACATTTTGTCAAACATGAAGATCATTTTGGGACAGAGGGAGTACATAATTGACATAAACAATAATTAACAAGGGAATTCCAACCTCAACCTGGGATGATTTCCCAGAAAATTCAAGTAACGCAAACTGTCGATTTTTATTCGAATGATAGGTATTCAAAGTTTTGCGGCTTCTAACTGAACCGATACTTAGAGTGTGTTGATCTTGTCCTCTACAGGCTACAGTGTTCCCTTTCAACAAGAACAGAGTGTTCCTTGGTTTTTGAACTTCAGATTTCTTAAAATGTGAATTCGTAAATCATGAAGTTTCGAGTAGCATAGGATCTTAAACAGGGAGTAAATGTAAATCTATTTTTGAATGAACCCAATTGGATGTTTGGTTAACCCTTAAACATGTGCTTGACTTCCAATGAGTGCTTTTGCTATTTCTAAAGCCAATGATTCTCATGGTAATGAAAAGGGATGATTTTCAAGGTCACCCCTTTGTCCTTTAACCCCTCACTGCCCAAAGGCCTAACCATGTCAAAAAACAACCTTGCTTTTCAAGTGTTATAAAATCTAAATGTGAGTAAGGTATGAAAATCTCAACCGTACAATCTTGTAGTGTGAATGTTGTAGATGGTGTAAATCAAATTTGGGGTCATTTGACCGCATAGGTTGAAAGATTATAATGTTCTAGTATTGAAAAAAGATGCTGAAATTTACCTAAAAACACATTTGGAGGTGAAATTTGATTTCTAAACCTGCTCAAATGAAAAATATACACCTATGGCTGAACCTACCTCTACGAAAATGCTTCTCAATCAATCATAACATCTTGGATTGATATGAAATTTTTACCACAAGAACTAGACTAGTATGCACAACTTATCCAACAAAAAATATTGAAAACAAACCCTGTCTAAAGAAGTTATGAGCCACCGAAGTTCACTGTAATGCAAAAATGTGTGGATTTTGAACTTCGAATTGCTCCCAAGCATTCAAAATAACTTGGATTGACATGAAAATTTTACTACAATAATTAGACTTTATGGGGGAAAAAACCCAACAAATTTTATTGAAAAATAACATTTGATGAAAATGATACAAGCCCCCGAAGTTGCAGCCATCTCAATGCAGTGTGGTGAACTCAAATTGAACCTACAAACTTCGAATGACTTTCAAAAACTTAGTACATCTTGGATTGATCTTAAAATTTTACCACAAAAAATAGACTAGTATGCGCAACTTTCCCAACAAGTTTTATTGAGTTTGAACATTGAATGAAAAAGTTACAGTACTTTGAAGTTGATTGCTAGATTGTATGGGGACACTTTTGGCCCCCTTGGGCGGTGAGGGTTAAGGGTTAAAAAGATTGGAAATTTAGGCGGGCCTCTTCACACTAAGGTTCAAGGACCACTGAATTCTTTAAATTTGATTGGTGGAGATTGAGTGAGCTAAAATGTTGGACTTGGGGCTTCACACTACATCCCAAGTTCTACGCACTCTAAAATATTTGTATGACAATACTTTTGAGAAGATTTGGTGCCAAGGGAGTGAGACTTGGAACTAGAATTGGATCTCCCATTTAATGTTAAAAGTGGCCCAAAATTGGATTTTTGTTTTTTAGACTCATATTTCGGGCGCATAATTGCTATATGATATTATGCATGAGACAAGTTGGGACTTAGGCCTTCCAAGTCCCACATTATTTTTATATGTTTTATTCACCTTCTACAAGGAAGTTGTAATTTGGCCTTGAATCAAGACTTGGAGGGTTGGGACTGTAGATGTTGTGTGAAGCAACCCTTACTTAGATCCTCTTCTACTTTAACTTTGAAACACATGAGCAACCCCCAAAATAAAAAAAGTGGATTACGAACGGTCAAACACACTTCATTCTTACTAAAAATAACAAATAATTTTCATCCAATTTAAGGAGAGAGTTCCTTGAGTGTATTTGCAACATTTTGGGGTGGCTCGTTAGGTGGAAAGTCTCTCATTGAGCAACTACAAAATTTTCTAGGGAAGAAGATGCTAATTTCATAAATCAAAGAAGATGCCATCCACCATATTTGACAATTTCTATTCCTAGCTCTTAACCCCTGAAGCCCTAAACTGCATTTTTTTGGCAATATAGTGATTTTGGGAAGCCCACTACAAATGGAGTTTTTTTTCTTTAAAATTTTCACACAACATGTGCTCAAGGATTAGCTTTAAGGCCCAATAATTCTCATAACTTTTGACTACATGATTAAAAAGTTATTGTATGATATGCTGTGATCTCAAAATTGGCTAAATTTTGCTTAGTTGCTACTTAATTTCTTCATGCCCTTAGTGTAAATTAAAAAGAAATCTTCCAAAAATGAACATTTGGCTAATCACCTTGAACCCATTTTGGGATCACTAAATTGATATGTAGTTTTTAGTGATGTGTGGGCAACTTGGATAGAAAAAAAAAATTCCTTAAGAATCATTTATTTTTTAAATAAAAATTTAAAATTGGTTTTCTAGATTTATATATAAGTGAAAATATTTAAACCACTCTATTTTGATTAGTGAGATGAAAGTTATGAGGAGTTTTAGTTTGTAGGTAGTTTGTGGGTAGTTATGGAATCTCTACTCTAAGATAAACTTTGAAGTCCTTTATTTAACTCAATTTTCAATATTTTTGGAAAAAAATAAAAAAATAAGGTGTAGATTATTTATTACAACGTAAAAAACATTGGGATTGGAATTTTTCAATTCCATAAATAAATTCTTAACAATTTAGTATTTTGAATCATTCTCTACTTCTTCAGTCTACTTACTATTTTTTCCTATTTGTTGTACAATTCCAAATGATTTTAAAATTTTCAAGCGTGTAGCCAACTTGCCTTGAAGAATGAATCCAAAAAATTACAACCATTTTGGATATATTTTCATACAAATGTGACCTTGTGAAGTGCAACTGCCCAATTTTTTGGCAGGGTTCAAAAAATGATTTTTGTCACTTCAAATGTTAATATCTCACAATCTTCATGGTGCAAATTTTGAAAAAATTTCCACATCTTCTCAAATTGGTGTATTACAAGATCCTACAGTTACATGTGTCCCAAAAAAATTCTTTTTAAAAATTTGGTACTTATACTAAAAATGGTAGTTTGAGAACATTTTTGGTGAAAACATAGTAAAAAAGCTTTAGGGGGTAATTTGAATTTTAGCCACAAAAATTATTTTTTTTGAATTTGAGACCAACTAACAAATTGAAGCCTAGTTTAGTTTCTAGTCTAGTTTAAGTCTAGTTTCTAGCCCAATTTCAAATTTTAAAACATTCCAAAATTGAATATTATATTACCAATTGAATTTACACTTGTTACTATGGTTTACAATAAATTCTTAATTATAGAATGACACATAAATTTGTCTTATACTATGACATTTCTCACCATATTATACTCCTATGCTTAGATTTTTAGATTTTTAGATTTTTAAAGCTTATTTTGTATTTGATATAAATTTTCTTCACTTTTTCTTCAAAAATTCATAAAATTCATATCAAATACAAAACAAGCTTTACAAATCTAAAAGTTCTTCATAATTTCAAATCTTCACAAAAACATCTTAATATTTAAAGACTTGTAGCAAACATAAGACTTCATCTTTGAAAAATTAAATTAAAAAAATCCATACATTTTTTATCACAAAATGGAGCATCCATAGTAGTAGGGCTTCAAGTTTGACCACTTGGTCAAAGGCTCATGCTTTTCAAGGTTAATCCCTTAGTGCTTAGGCAACCACAATGTAATTGATCCTTTTATGCATTTTAAACCATTGTGAAGTTCTAAAATTACACAGTTAATTATGAAAATTTTCAATTGGAGAGGAGCCAATAGCAATTTGAATTCAGAAGAAGAATGAGTAATCCAATTGGTAAATTAAGAAGATGCAATTCCACTTGGAAAAGAATTGGGTATATACATCAAAGATAATTTTGGTATATGGTCAATACTTGTAGAAAATAGTAATTGTAATTTGATAACTAATCTATTTGCATATAATTTGCAAGCATTATGAAAGTTTTACATTCTAGTTTTATTACTTTTATATTGGAATTTTAAATATTTTATAAGTTATGTAAATAAACTTGGATCACGGATGAAACACATGTTGACTATATTACATTTAGAGGTACAAGTACCCACAGTACTATGAGCTCTTGCAAATAAAGTAAAATATGGATAATTAATAGAACACTTCAAATTTAGTATTCCCAAAAATTGAGGACTAAAACACAATTTACTCCAAAAATTATGCACCCAAAAAAGAAATGAATTTTTTTTTGTTTAAATTGCTAAAAATATCAAACATTCAAAAAATAAATTTATTTTTAACAACTTGGTGGAGATCAATGAGATTCCACAAAAGAATGTATAGAAAGATATTTTTAGATGTCTCTAAATGCATGGTTGATAGAGCCTTTTTTGCATCTACATAGAAGATAATTTTTTGTTTTTTAAAATCTCTTTAGCAAATAGTTGAAAACCTTATAGAACAACATGGCATCCCAATTTCCAAGTGAAAATCATTGTTTTGGATCCATTATAATACTAAAAAAACTAAAAAACTAAAGTGTGACACATCAAAGAAATTAGAAAGAAACAATATTTTTTTTTAATTACACAAAATTGTACGAAATATATTGACTTAGGCAATGTACCATTCATCTCTAGTATGAATTTCAAGTATAACAAGTAAAATCCCTAAAAGTTATGCTCAATTGGTCGTACAACATGTGACCCCCAAAAGTACAAGTGTTTTGCGCTTTCACCATATTCAAAAAGTTTCTAATCATATACCACCACTCTATCTTTATCAAACATTGTACCGTAATCTAATTGGAAAGATTAAAATTAAGCCATTTGGTTGCCAGTTTGCCACATATGCGTCATGGATATGAACAAGTGAATAGGAATGGGAAGAACCAAGTGCAAATGCCTAGGGAGATCACTCCTTATAATTTAAGGTATACACCTAAGTTAAGAGGGTATTTAATGTGGGGCTATTTACCTTCATTATTGTATTTAAGATGATCCTATTTTTACATATAAAGCTATCGAAGGCATATTTTTAATATCCTATGATTTTTTATAAACTGTTTTTATAGTTGTGCTATCTTATATATAAAACTTATATGTTCCAATTTTTTCATACACTTATATAGTATACACCGTATTTAAAACCAATATCTTACATTTATACTTATTCTCTTGTATAAGCATTACTAGTTATGTGGTACAGTTTCAGATGATGACAAATGAGAATGTACAATTCAACCCTAGTTTTGGGTATTTAAAATTTTTGTGCCATATATTCCAAACAACCTAGTATAGAGAAGAATAAACAACATTATAGAGAAGCATCAAAGTGATCAAACATGTTCATGATGCTAAAACTATGAAAAATACCAACATTAGCAATATAACATGAATAGTATGAAAAATTGACATTCTAAAAACACTATAGATTCACATAAAAATATGACCTTAAATATAGAAAAATACTATATTTTATCTATACATATCCATTTGCAATGGTTTTGAATTTAGGATCAAAAAACAAAAGAGTGTTTATAAAACACTAGCATATAAAAGATAATTCCAAACATTTACAAGCATTTGTACAAGTAGTTTAAGCAATATAGAGCTTAGGGTGTCAAAACATGGAGAAGATTCCACACAACTACTGCAAATCAGCAGCTCAACCAATAGTGACATCTCTAAATCAAACTACACCTTTGATGTTGTGTATATATTTATTGTAGATCAGTAGCTTGCCAAAACAACAATTCCAAATCATGCTATCCCTTTGATGTTGCATATACAACTGTAATGTTGGCTAACTTGCACCAATCCATCTCCTCCCTGAGATAAACTACCTATAGAGCTTCATTAAGCTGCCATGATCTTCATCCCCAAGTAAAGTGACCATCTATAATCTATACCATGATAATCATAACAACACAACCAACACATGTATACAACAAACTAGCTACATGCCAATTCATCACACTTTTCATCTAATTCTATCAATATTATAAATGCTCAACACATTTTACTCAATACTTATAAACAATGAAAACTCTAAAATTCCAAATTGAAATTTTTATTAACTATATGATAACTTACATTAAAATCCTAGACAAACACAATTTTATGTCTAAAACTACACACTTATTCTAGATACAATATTCTATAATGTAAACTTACCCTAAAAAACTGAACTTCAATTATTAAGTATGAAAAAACAATTCAAACCCTAATAAATGAATTTGCCAATTTGCCAATTTTTAATCAACTTTATGCTTCAATTGTAATTTTTTCATCCAATCTCAAGAACCTTAATCCATACTTTAAACAAAAATATTATACAATAACTTTAAAGATGCAAAATGAGAATGCCTTTATAAAATTTATTTTCTTGTAGCTACAAACTCATTAAGAGAAGCAACAGCATGTTGATCTAATGGAAAAAATTTAGAATTTGCATTATATGTTAAAGTCACAGTTGCAATTATGGAATCAACATCTATCCATTTGTGGTCTGAATGGTCATACTTAAATTTGCAATGTCCAACGGCTTTGCTAAACCAATTAAGTAGTACTATAGCAGAGAGTGAAAAAATACCTTTTCTACTAGTTCGAATAGGTCAATTCATGAAGTCAATAGGTTGTCTAGACAAGCCCCACTTTGTCCCAATTCGTCTTCTTATTTTTTGAACCCGCCCAACCCACCAAGTTCCTTCATCAACACCCTCAAGTATACTAGAAGGTGCTCCATTTCATGCACCTTGCCCCCTTTTTCTTTTCAAAGCAGACTTTATTGTAGAAGAATTTGTTAAGGTACTTCTTTGTAAAAAACAACACCCACAGTCAGAACCAAGTCCTAATAAGCATGTATTAGTAGATCCAGCAGCTAAAATGTAGTCTTCACTATTATTAAAATAAATTGAATTACGCACCCTTGTTAACCTATCTTTGGAAAGAAAAGGATTTCCATTCAATTGTGACACTAAGGTAGATTTATAAATTTGACAGCCTACAAATTCAATTACAGGTACAATCTGATTTGGAATAACCATAGTAGGTACTTGTGGTTCTTGGGAATCTAGCATTTCATTGAAAACACCATGAGTTTCTTCTTCAAGTAATGCCAAAGAATCAAGACCATCATCTACAAATTCATCTTCTACAACATCTTCAAGGAGAGAGTGAAAGTTAGAATTCTCACCATTTTCTTCAAAATCTACCATAGATGGCACTTGCAAGGCCTCTCAAAGTACCTCTGAATCACCATCTTCACCAACAATAGGTGATCTGCTTGGCACAAATGCTAAATGTTTACTGTCAGCTTTTTCAAACTTCCATGGACAATGAAACCATTCTTTTTTTTTGCTACACTTGAAGGGGACATGTTCAAAATTTGCAAGAGTTTTTTAGCTTCTTTAAAGCCTTCTTGCAATGCTTGGATGACTTGTTCATCTCCACAAATCAAACTATAGTCTCCCAAGTCACAAGGAGTTTCACCATCCTCTAAAAGGTGCAATTTCGCCCACACATTTTCCATCTTGTTGTGCACACATCCAAACTTTAATCCATTGTTGCCATACTCAATATCTGCCAATCAGTTTAAGGTATTTGCAGACCCCACCAACTCATGAAAATCATAAGCCCTCTCTAACCCTACCATGCCGCCAATTTTTGAAAAAAAAAATTCACAAGAATCACTACCTGTGAGATGGAGAGGGACATGCAAATGGGGATACTTGTCCCTAAAGTGAGTAACTAACAAAACCACAAAATGACATGAGAGTTGCACATCAATAAAACATTGTTGAGACACAAAGTTCTCAAATGCATTAGGTTTTTGAGAATTCCCTAAAACTGAATGGTCACCATGTTGGAGCCAAAGCTTCCAAAGGCAAAAAAAAAAAAAACTTTTGCAGCAAGAACTAACCTAGATCTCAAATCAAGTAGAGGAGAAGCAAAAATATCTATGTAATTTGCACACACTTCTAAATACATCTCTATACCTAATGTGCGCTCTAGATGAACATCAGGCGTTATCTTCAACTTAGCTAAGCACATTCAGGTCTTTATTTGGCATATACGTTGGGCAAATGCCCAATTCTATCTATCCTTCCTATCTATATCTTCAGTTTTCAGCCCATGTTCATCAAATGTAAATTTGTTATACACAAGACCTAAATGTTGAAGATAAGCAACATCACCATCTAGTTGGAGGACCCTTACCGGGGAATCCATTGAATTAACTAATTTCTTCCCATTGTGGATGTAGTCTTGGTCATGGAGACCAAATGCATCACCCACAGCATCTAATCCTGTTGTTAGCAGCCAACCATCCCAATTCACCTTCAATCGTTCTCCAACTGTAATCTTATAATCCTCCAACATTAATTGGCGCCTTCTTGAATCACCATCACTTGCATGGCCTACAATTGGCCCAACTAATGACTTGCACTCTTTATCCCACAATTGGTCAATAGTTCCCCATTGCTTTCGAACCCATGAGGAATTAAAACAATTACATGTATTGCAAACCACCAAAACAAGTCGTGGCAATTTGTCATGTAGTGGGTTCACCACAATCACCCTGGCAAATCCTCCCACCTTGTAAGTACGAAAACTTTCAACAATTTTATTATAACCAACCTCTCCAATCCCTACAACAGGCTTAAATGATGGAACACATACATGATTTTCCGTCATCCCACAAAATCCAGCCAAGGTATCCCATTTTTGCTCCCATGCTACCCTTGATTTAACCTTTGTTTCATCTTCAGCTAGTATAACAGGTACTGCTCCTACAATCCCATGGACTTTTTTTGCATCTTTATATATTTGTGCCACTGAGGCAAAAATTGTAGCATGCTCTCCGGGAATAAACTGTACACCCTTCTTATTTTCCCTTTTTATTGTATTAAATGTTGGACCAAAGAAGTTCAATGAAAATAAATCACAAATCCTCCTACCCCCATATATTTTCATAGCTTGACCAAAAGACTTAGTGTTACTTGAAAACCTATATCTTTGTTTACTCCTATTTAGGTTGGATGCAACATCCCTCATGAAATCCCAAAGCGCAGGCTTCCCCCCAAATGCACCTGATCTATGAGCAGAAATGATGTCATTACAAAATTTAAACAAATTTTGAGTACTAGACGCTTCTTTTGCAGCCTCTTTTAAAGTAGGCCTTTTAACCCTCAATTGTATAATACGTGCTTTTGCTACCCAGTGATACATTTTTTCAAGCCTTAATTTCTTGGTGATTACCCTACTATGACTTGATAACTCATTCACTTGCAAATACCCTAATCTGCGTCCCATGTTTGTACCCCTAGTACCCTGCTTCTCTAAGGCTCTATCCTCACGTACTACACGCATCCTCAAATCCTGCTCTAGCCAAATTTGGATACAAAAATTACAGCAGAAATCAGGGAAGGAAGTGCCAGATGTACTAAATCGAGCACATTCCTTATGCTTAAATGTACCATTGATGTTGACAGACTTATTATCTACTTGAAATGATTGACAAAGATGGGGTTCAGGATACCAATTGACACCAAAATGTAGATCATTAACCCCTAAAGGACCATTGTCCCCTCGGGGGACAAAATGGATTTCAGGCAAGTTCCTATGATCTCAATTTTCAGTGAATTTTTTTGAAACTTTCCCATAAGATAGGAAAACTTATGAGCTTCGTGGGAATATAAATTTTATTTCAATTGGTGCCCGAGAGCAAAAGTTATGGCATCTTAAACATAATTTACACGTCACCAAGCAGAAAAATAAATCTACAAAAATTTGAAATTAATTTTTTAATTTTTTTCTTCTTAAAGATCATATTTTTGTCTACATGTGAAGCTTTGATTCATTCCATTTGGATTAGTAATGTGAAAGTTATGAACAATCTTGTTTTTCGGGCAATTTGAGCATCTTCTTGAAAAAATAACTTAGAGGATTCAATTCTGAATGCAATTTTCACAATTTTTCAAAAAAAATTGTTTGACAAGGTTAACTTTTCTATTTAGAACAATTTCACCGTTGAGATTATTGTGTTTCAATCCTATTTTAGAGCTATTAAAGATTTAGTTTTTCTTTCAATCTTGGACCTACTTGTACTGAACAATTTTTTAAAGAATGAAAATCAATCATGTTTTTTTTTTTCTTAAATTTCTAGACTTTCAACTCAATTCTTCAACACAAAAAATTTTAAATTCAAGGTCCATGGTGTAATTTTTTTCCCCAAATGGCATTCAAAGTCATCTGAAATTGCAGGCTAGTGTTCAAAAAAACTTTCTTTTTTCAACTTTGAATGCTAATATCTTCCAATCTGTACAATCAAACTCCATGAAATTTTTACCACATGATACTAGACTAGTAAAGTACAAGATCCTATGGTTAGATTCTAAAAAAAGTATTTTTTTTGTTTTTTTGGATGAATGCAGTAAAAATGGCAGTTTTGAGTAGTTTTTGACAGAAGAACGGCCTTGGTCCTTTAGGGGTTAAGTAAACCATCCACAACATAAGTATTACCAGCATACACACACGTAGGTCCTCTAAACCCCCAACACATTAATCCAAACAAATGAGAACGATCCAATAAGGGAGATTCACCTTCTTGGTTGTTGTTTTCACCACTTCTAAACCAAGCATGCAAATCCTTCTAGTTTGTATTGACAACACCACTTGATTTTCGAGTTGGCCTTTTCCTCTTGCCAGTGGTCAATGCTGGACGTGTGTTCTTGGCATTGTGAGCATCTTCTAATGCTTTCTCATGTTTTGTCCCACAAAGGTGGTTCCTGAGGTTAGCTTCAAGGTTTCTTTTTGGAAGACATAATTGGAAAAAATCCCCACAGTAAGTACACTTCACTTTAAACCAGAAGCTCTTAACCTCAACACAATCAGGGTCTCCAACTACCAGAAAAGAAAGAGGGTCTGAGAAAACACTTTGATTGACACCATCTACATCTTTCACACCCTCATCTATCAAACTTTTGTAATCTACAGCAGTCAATATGATTGTCTTTCCTTTTGGTGCAGCTAACTGAGGATGATTACAAAAATCAACACCCTTCCTTCTACACCAACTACGTATGTGTCTATTTGACATTAAATGGCTTTTGCGGAAATTTGAAAACAAATTTGAAGCAGTGATTTTTGTATGACCACCACTACCACCCCCAATATCCACTATAAGAAACCCGCGTTTTAGTTGGCATTTTGTAATTTTTTCAAACAGATTTTAGGTGATGTCAGGAAAAACAACTTGTGTTTTTTCACGTCCAATATAACATCTGGATGTCAACTTGGACGTGAAAAAACACATGTTGTTTTTCCCAACGTCACCTAAAATCCGTTTGAAAAAATCACAAAACACCAACTAAAATGCGGGTTTCTTATAGTGATCCTTGCAACATTCTTCACAATAAACTTTTAGAACTCCAACCCCATCCTAATCCCAAGACTTTAGGGACCAATTGTGGTCTTCAAGGGAAATCTGCTTAAGTTCATTCCTCAATTTCTCTTCTCCTCTAAAATAAAATTCTATAACTTCTTTTGGAATTAAAAGCGATTTTAGCAATGATCTGGATTCTGAAGAACTAACCTTGGAACAAGCTGATGAATTTATTGAAATATCCTCAACAGCAGCATCTTGGCAAGCAACACCTTCAACTTTTGTTGCCTCAGATGGAGCCGATTCAAAGACAAAGGACTCACCACCAATACGATGATACTTACAAACATCGACCGCCTCAAACTCCATAGGAATGATGTACATCTCTGGCAAGATGGTGTTAAGCTTCTCAAGCTTTACATTAATCCTCACTTTGTCTTCCACATCCCAAAACACAAATGGCCAATCTACCACATCTACATCTTCCAATCTGATCCGGAGGTTGGCATAGGACTCACCTTCCTTAGTAATAATTGGACCAATCTTCTCTGGAGTGCTCCACTCATGCTCCATAGATAATAGTTTAACCTTGAACGACATCGTGCACTCTAAATCCTAACCACCAATAAATACAAAAATTTAGTATAGCCTAAATTAGGCAACCATTTACAAATACTGGAAATAACAAAACCAGGAAATAAAGTGTATCCAAAATCACCTGCTAGAAAATGTACTGAAAACTAACCTTGAACCCTCTCAAAATTGGAGTTGTAAATCAAGCACCGTGGATCTTCAAGATTCTCAATCCTACAATCCTCAAAGAAGATGGCATCAAAATGATGTTGTAGTCAAAATTAACAAATTGAGTTAATTGGAAAGGAATATTTACTCTAAGCATTTCTAGCCAAACAATTACAATTGCACAAAAAAAAAACTAGCAACATTAGCATCATTGGAATAAGCATAATATTACCTCTATAAAATGTGGGCTGAAACTCTCAACTCTCAAAGCTACATCCAAGTTCTAGTATTCCAACTTGATGATAGATTTGACCCCAAGAGATCAAAACAAAGTGAGCAAACTATTGATATCTTCCACAAGAATCAATTTTTCAATCACCATGTAAATCCACTAAACATAATCAATGAAATATTCACCTATTCATTCCACCATAAGATACAACTCAAAAAAATTCTCTCAACAACTAACTTTGTCAAATCATTGATACAAGATTCATTCAAACATTGACAATAATAAAGACCTACACAACTTATAAGATTCCTAACTACCACCAAATTATTCTATAACAACTTCTAGCTAAATCACTATTCTCAAATATTTCTATTTAATTATAAACAAAAATGAGGGCAAAATATAATGAAAAATGAGTAAACAAAAAATCAACTTACAAACTAGCAAGTTGCCAAGGACAACCAGGAAAGGTTTTGGGATAGTAATGAGGCCAGCTTTTCCTACATATGCTAATTCCTTGGGTCCTTGCTTCTCAAAAATACCTAGTCAAAATACAAAATGTTCACAATCATTAAAACGGTTTGTTTTAGAACCCCAAAATTGCAAAATCCAAATGTGGAGAGCTATAAATACTAACAATAAGTAGATCTAAGGTTTCACTTAGGTAACTAAAATGAACCATTTTATTGAAATCTTTCACATCAATGAATAAAAATTTACAACCAGAGCAAATTTCTAAGAATATTCTAATTTTTTTACCTAGTTTCACTATCTGCAAACCATTCAAGAGGTAAGCCACAACTAGATGTTCTAATAACTAATTGCTTCCAACTTCTCAGCAACAACACCTAATCTAAAACAATTCTCCATGACCACAAAACCCTTAAAACATACTCAATGATCAAAACATTGATTCATTCCACTACAAAATATAGCGTCCATAATCAAACTTTCAAAACAAGAAAAACAAACTTCTCCAACTACTTAAAAGCAACTTTCAAAACTAACTATTTTCACATATCATTCCTTTACAACAAGATCAAATCACCAACATAGCCAACTTCATATGTGCTAAAATAACAATAGCACAAATTAAAGCAATATTACACACTTGATTCCTTTCACAAAGAACAAAAAAATCTCAAAAAAATCCACTATATTCAAGTTTCATCACAAGAATTTATAAATCCTTAGCCAACAAGAAAATCTGAAAATTTGACTAGTCTAATAATAGTGACTAAGCACAACAACAAAAAGTGGCAGTTTAGGGGGTCCCACCTTTAGTGCTCAATTTCTAAGTTTGGTATGACTGCAAGAAAAGTTTCAACTTCAGCTTACAAATGTTTGCCTTTGTCTATGTTAATGATACACACTTCAAGTTTATGAGTTGAACACAACCTAGCACCAAGTACATGTTTCAATAGATTGATGTTAGCCATATCAGACTGATGTAATTTCAATAGAATCTGATTGGAAAATAGATACACTATTGTAGGTAATAATCTGGACCCTATCACATATGGTACTAATCGTAAACTGTCATCTCTACCTTGTATTCATCTCCAAAAATAATCAATTAAATACCTACTTGGAAGAAACTCTTTTATGTGGAATCAAACTTTGTTCTTTCATAACTCTACATACAGTTTCTAAAAGTCACATTGTTTGGTGCATTGGAACCTCCTTTCACTTGTCTATAAGAAAATATTTGTTCTTTCATAACTTTGCATACATTATCTAAGAGTCACGTTCTTTAGTGCATTGGAACCTCTTTTCACTTGCCAATAAGAAAATTTAAAAAAAAATTAACAGTCTACTATTAGTAATTAGGCATGGTAGCAATTAGTGGCAGTTTGGGAGTACCTAATTATATAACATTACCACAAGAACGTCAACAACGTCTCTTGGCTTCCTACCTAAAGAACAAAGATAGAAAAAAGAAAATTTCACTTGATTTCGATGGCACCTATTGTGGTGGTGTTTTTTAATCACCGTAGTGAAGACTAGCTCCTTAGCTGTTGAATGACCTGCACAAATTAGAAACCCACCAACACTGTTATCAAAGCTTAATGTACTAAAGAAAGACCAGTTACTGTAACTAGCTTAAAACAAGTAACCACCTAAACCTTTAAAAATCCAAAAAGTTGTTTATCAAAACAAATTTTGCTCGTAGGGCTCCTCCCCTGAAATGGATCTAGACTGAGTAAGGATTTGTGTACCTCCATGAACTTTATACTATTCTTGCTTCCTTCCTGCGCCATCCGTACTCCATGCACCTGCATATGCAAATTTGAGTGAGTTCTTCTGCAAAAAATTGCATTTCCCGGGCATTCTAGCATTGCATAGATATAACATTACTTGCATTTTCTAACCAATCATTCCCTCTACATTGCAAAAACATCCAAGGCAATAATTTAAGGCTATCCAGAACTTATTTATCATGATAAATCTTGCTTATAATATAATAAGAAAAGCTACAAGCGATGCAAGATGCAGCAAAAGAGATTCAAATATTGAATGCTTGATCTACTAGTGCGTTTACAATCTATTTGCAGTTTCAAACATAAAGTCAGAGCAGAACTTTAAAATAACGAGACAGGAACGAAGCAATCAGAACGTTACTGGAGTGAGCAACCATCTTGAATTTTTGATAAGAGTGATACAATCAATTGATACTCACCTGCATGAGAAGCTTAACTCTATCCAATGGAGCAATGACTGTTTTTGTTGTTGCACCCACCACAGCACCAGCAAAGAATAGGACCAACTCCCTTGGCACAAAGCTTATAATAGCCAGAGGATGCTATGAAAGCCAAGAACCACTGGAACTCTGAAATTTGCATTTCCCTGCTCCATCAGCTGACTATCACTTCCCACTACATATGCACATATATTCATCGATGATTGATCAGTTTGTGACACCAAATCATTGACACAACAAGCGTCATCATGAACGTACCTATTTCAGATCCAAATTTCCACCACCAACAGTTGTTCTTCTTATGACGCCCTCGAAATGCTTCTGTAGCAAAAACCCACCACCAAAAGTCGTTCTTCTTGTGACGCCTTTGAAATGCTTCTGTAGCAAAAACCCACCACCAATAGTCGTTCTTCTTGTGATGCCCTCGAAATGCTTCTAAGCAAAAACCTAAAAAATTTGACTGCGGAATTTGTCAATGATCCTGGCAACCTAACAAGTTCCAAATCGATCCAACAATCATCAATCTAGCAAGGAATTGCACAAAGAGAAACTATCATCTCCAAAACCAGTATAAAAAAGAGTTTAATACTTAGAATATGGTGATACAAACTCTTCTCGTGGTGATATTTCCTTTGAATGAGTGCACAATACTTACCTTATAGTCTATCGTGTAATCCTCCAATCTCAAATTCCTGAAGTTCCTTGTCCTTGGAGGCTATTGTTGCACACCTCCTAAGTCCTAACCAAATGTCTCAAAGCTGCTACCAAATGGCGATGCCGCCATTGTGCTCTGTAAAGTTGAGGTTGAGCTTGCAACAAAAGTAGGAGTACTCTGTCCAACACTGGAATGCCCCAAATGCACTATGAACTACACCAAATGCAAGCGTTGATGCTGACGAATCAATGACCAAAGCAAAACTTTGAAAACCCAATCGCTCATAAGCCTCAGCCATAAGCAATAACTGTGAAACCCTAAATTCGAAATTGCAATTGAAAAAGATAATAGGAAAAATTTCAAAAAATTATATCTAGCTTGCATTGAAACATAGAAAAAAAAAATTTGCAACAAACCCTATCCACCTTAGATGCACTCTAACATAGCAAAGGAGCGAGACAATGATTCTACCATCCTCAGTAACCCTAGCTGCATGGAAGAGAGGTGCTTAGAATCCTAAAACAAGTCTTTAATGGGTCTTTCTAGTAAACATAAACCCTGTCATACAACCTTCATTGTACTATACATCAATACCTCAACGTTTTTCTTCTTGGAACAATAGATTCTTGCAAGCCCATAGCTTACTATTGGTGCACTTATGAAGAGATTGGTTTGAACAGGTTGGACAACTGTAACAAATCTCAAAAAAAAATTCCCTAGATTTATTAGATTGTGTATATTTTATTACCTACACTAAATTGTTTGCTTACATCTAAACTCATTGTAATATGAAAATTTTAAAAGGCCCTTATTTGTCAAGGCTATTTTATTAATAAAAATTTCTACTTTATGATGTTTTTTCATAGCCTAATTTATATATAATAGAGTATGTAGCATTTCATGGACCCTATAGTAGACCTACATATTATATAAAATTTGCCTTCTTTGAATTAAATAGACCCTATCTTTTAACTCACGTAGTTTTCTAAAAAATCGACAGTGATCTCTCCAGGGTGCAAATGCAAAGGACCAAGCAACAACAAAAACTCAAAAGCTAATGAGAAGGACCATAATGGATAGGAGTTGCTTTAAATTTGTCCTTACCATTCATATTATTAACCCTTAAAGTCCCATTGTCCCTAAACGAGACAAAATTGATTTTAGGTAAGCTCATTTAATCTCAATTTGTACCACAATTTCTTGAAATTCTTTTCACACATGGACTTTTCCAAATTAGAGCTTGGAGCACATAATTTTTTTTTATGTAAGCCTACAATGGACCTTCAGTTCAAAAGTCATGTTTTTTTTTCTGTTTTTTTTTGGGGGGGGGGAATGGGAGAGATTTAGGGCAAATGGGGGGCATGGGGCGGATGGACTTTCTGGAAAATGAATGAGTCCACACCAACTGACCATACTAGCTTGGTGTACCCTGTGCTGTTGCCACAATAAATAAAAAGTAAAATTCATTTTTGAATTTTCATACATATAAAAACTTTGAAATTCAATATATTTTCTATCATAGATCTAAACGTCACAAAACAAAGTATGTGAATCTTTCCTTGTAGAGAACTTTCCAACGGTACCAAGCATGCAATTGGGGGACAAACGATCTAGGAGATTTCATCATAACAAACAAAACAAAGCAAACAACCTAATTTAAGGTATGGAATTGCACAAGAGAGGAGGGCATGGACTTTTGGAAAGGGGAACATAAGGAACATGTGTCATTTGCATGGGAACATGTCAGGAACTTTAGGAGAACATATTGGGAATATTGGCCAATTCTTTCTTGAAGAGTTGCCCTATCTCTTAGGCTAAGTAACTTTGAGTTTACATTGTGCTAAAAAACACCATAGAAATTAGAGATTTTCAATTTTTTCAACTTTTGTTTGGGGCTTGTCAATTATAATTACATACTTCAATCTACCATTCAAGTTACTGGGTTTTTGAACTATGTGGTGGGAAAATGTGTTCAAACATCAAATAGTGCATTGTCAAATCTTGGGACATAGTTGCATTGCAAGCTTTTATAGGATGTGGTCGATGTCTTGAATTGACTTGAAAATTGGTGGAGATATGCCTAACTTGATTTTGATTATGGAAAATAATTAAATTTGAAGCCCATAGTGTCAAAATTGACCACAAGAGGTGGTCACAATCATCTAAAAGTCTAGGGTGAGGCCAAAAAAAAATTCACTTTGAATGCAATTATCTTTCAATCCATAAGGTCAAACTTCACAAAATCCTTATTATATTCTTTCATACAAGTATAGTACAAGATCCTATAGTTAGGTTCTCAAAAAATCCATCTTGTATGATTTTCTCATCAATACAATAGAAATGGTATTTTTTAGTGTTTTTTTGAGGCAAGAAATCCAAGTCCTAAGTGCTTTAGAACTTCAAGGGTTAATTCACTCTCATTTATGCCCAACTAGCACCCATTACTATATTTTAATCCATAAGAGGTTCGGGAAGAGGTTGCCATGTCACCAAGTAGGGATAAATTAACCCCTAAAGTCCCATTGTCCCCTCGGGGGACAATTTGGAATTCGGGCAGGTTCCTATGGGCTGAAATTTTACCCTAATTTTTTGAAACTATTTTTGAAGATAGAAAATCTGATAAGCTTTGTGGGAATATAATTTTTATTTCAATCGGTGCCCGGAAGCAAAAGTTATACTACAAAAAGCCTGAAACTGAACTCGGAGGGCAGCACAAAAAATATTGCAAAAATTCAAAATAAATTTAAAATTTTTTTTTTTCTCAAAGATAATGTTTTTGTCTACATCTAAAGCTTTGATTCATTCCACTTTGATTAGTGATGTGAAAGTTATGAACAATCTTATTTTTTGGGCAATCTAAGCATCTTTTAGGGAAAAAAAACTTGTAGGATTCATCGCAGAATGCAATTTTCCAATTTTTCCAATTTTTTTTTTTTGAAAAGGTTAAATTTGCTTGCTAGAACAATCTCACCGTTGGGATTATTGTATTTCAATCCCATCTAAGAGCTATTATCAATTTAGTTTTTCTTTCAATCTTGGACCTACTTCTACTTGACAATTTTTTGAAGTATGAAAATCAAGTTGTTATTTTTTGAAATTTTTTTCCTAGACTCCCAACTCAATTCTTCAACACAATAAATTTTAAATTCAAACTCCACCATGTAATTTTTTTCCACAAATAGAGATCAAAGTCATCTAAAATTGCAGTCCAGTGTTCCAAAAAACTTGTTTTTTCAACTTTGAATGCTCATATCTCTCAATCTGTACGGTCAAACTTCATGAAATTTTTACCACAGGATCTAAAACAAATAAAGTTTAAGATCCTACGGTTCAGTTCCAAAAAAATTTTTTTTTTTTTTTTTTGGACTAATGCAGTAGAAATGGCAGTTTTGAGTGGTTTTTGACAGAAAAATGGCCTTGGGACTTTAGGGGTTAAGACTACTTAAATAATTTATTTTTCTCAATCCTCAATCCAAGTCCTAAGAAAATGAATATGCCCATCTAAGTCATCCATCTTTGTATAACAAATGTACTTAATGACCAAAATTAATGAACCAAATAAATTTAGAAAGTTGAAGGTTGTACAATGAAAAAAATTATTTTAATTTAAATGAAATAGTCTTTACTACTATAATTTTTATTTATTTTTAATTCTAGATTCTTCTAGTTTTGGTTTTAGAAATTAATTGGATCTCAAAGGTTTCCATTGGTTCCTTAAAAAAAACATTAAATCTCTCAATTGAGTCAATTGGAAAAAACATTGAATTTTTGTAGGCTTCAATTATAGTCATGTGACTTCAAAATTCCATTATTTTGGTTATGGCTTCATTCCACCGCTTTTTAGTTGTGACTTCAAATGGCCCCCATGTTCACAAAGTTAAACCAATATTTGTTAGTATAGAAATTGCAAAGGTCACTCCAAAAATTGATGAAACTAGTTCAAATCTAAAGGTTATCACTTGAATTTTATAGCAATTTGAACTTTGGGTCTATAACCATGGAGTGTTGATTTTCTAATTTTAGTGTAATATGGTAAAAAAATTGCATCATGATGTTCTATACTATATTATAAACCTACAAAGAAATTTTCAGATTTTTTTAGCTTCAATAGCATTTTACATGAATTGTTTCATTTTAATTCAAATATTCCTAGTAATTTCAAATTTTCACAAAAAAATTAAAAAATTAATGAATAGTAGAAGACATGTGATTACTTTTCTAAATTTAAAAAAAAATCACACTCATGGTTACTTGCAAATGAAGTTTGAAAAAATAGTAATATGCTCATCTTCCAAGGGTTATCAAGTTATAGGCTTCAATTGATGTGGAAGTCTTAGCAATTGTGAACTTGTTATGGTGAACTTTGGAGTTGTCTATTGACCAATAGCCAATGTTGGACCTTATATTTGTTGATGTAGAAACCTCAAAGATCCAAACCCCATTGCTTGGCTCAAAAACTTTTAAGTCTCATATTTTTTTTTAATTCCAGAAAATTTCGGTGTTTATTTCATAAATTAACCCCTAAACGTCCAAACAACATTTCTTGGCAACATAGTGATTTTGGGCAGCTCACTACAGACGGAGTTTATTTTGTTTTTCTTTGAAAATTTTACATAATATGGGAACAAGGAGTAGCTTTAAGGACCAACAATTTTCATAGATTTTGACTACATGGTTCAAAAGTTATTGCATGATATGTAATTTTCAGTGGGCAATGGGCAGCCCGGGCAGAAAAAAAAAACTTCTTTGAAAATCACTTTTGTTTTTTTTAATTTTAAAATTGATTCTATAGATTTTTATATATGTGGTAAGCTTTGAATCATTCCATTTTGATTAATGAGATGAAAGTTATGAAGAATTTTAGTTCGAGTTAGTTTGTGGGTAGTTATAGAATCTCTACTCTAAAACAAACTTTGAAGTCTTTTATTTAACTCAATTTTAAATATTTTTAGAAAAAATAAAAACATTAGGTGTTTATTGTTTATTACATCATTACAACCATTGGGATTGGAATTTTTCAATTTTATAAATAAATTGTTGACAATTTAGTATTTTTAATCATTCTCAACTTGTTTCTACTTACTATTTTTTTCCTATATGTTTTACAATTCCAAATGATCTAAAAATTTTCAAGCATGTAGCCAACTTGACTTGAAGAATGGATCTAAAGAGTAACCTCCATTTTGGACATTTTTTCATACAAATGTGACCTTGTGAAGTGCATCTGCCCGTATTTTCACAGGGCCAAAAAAAGGATTTTTGTCACTTCAAACGTTAATATCTTGCAATCTACACGGTGGAAAATTCTGAAATTTTTTCCACATCTTCTCTAACTATTTTACTACAAGATCCTATGATTTCATGAGTCCAAAAATGTTTTTCATCTAAAATTTGGTGCTTGTAAATGCAAGGGCAGTTTTGGTACAATTTGGGTGGAAACATAGTCTCTGACGTTTAGGGGTTAATTGAACCCCAAAAGTTATCATTGTTTCCCTCAAAATCTTTTGAACTCTCTTGATTGAAAAAATACTATTAATGGGCTTCAATTTTAGTCTCGTGACTTTGAAATTCTATTATTTTTATCTTGGCATCATTCCACCATTTTAGTCCTAACTTCATTTTGTCTTGGCTTCATCATTGCTTCATTCTACCATTTTCACATGACTTCATTCCATCACTCCTGTCCATTTTCATATATGTACGTCGTGACTTCTATTTTAGTTGTGGCTTTAAAAGCATCCCATGGTCATGAACCTTTTATTTATTTATATATAGATACATACATACATACAAGAAATCTTGAAGGATTGGCTAAAGAAGTTCCAACTTCATAGTTGTCATTGGAACAACTTTAAGAAAATCATATATCGTTTTTAAATTCAATTTTTAATTTTATAATATAAATAAATACAGTCCAGAGAAAAATTCTAAAGTAATATTTCAATCTTCACTTCTTCAACCTCTATTGATTTCAAAACTATTGACAAAAATTCAAAGTAATTACAATTTTTATACAAATATTAATATAACAAAAGAAAATAATTTTTTCTTTTTCTTTTGAATGAAAAAAGGGAAGTTTCATTTCTATTTTTTTTAATTTAATAAATTACAAAAAAAAATTAACAATTACAAAAAACATGACCTTCCAATTACATTTATATGTATATTTGTGATATTTTGGATTTTGGATTTTGGATATCACCATAAAGACATCATTGCGATTTATATGTACAATTTCAGATTCTTAAAGATTTAAAAATAAATAAACATGACTTTTAAAATTGCATTTATAAATTAGTTAATTTTAAAAGTCACCTTTTAATGATATTCCATTAAAACCATGACTTTTTCTATTATGTGTTCAAAGAGGTATATATTTTGTGAACCAAGAGGTGCATGAAAAACTAATCACATTTTGAAAAGGTGCAAACACATAGACCTATGAAGAGCGTTCAATTGTTGTTATTGTGATAATCAAAATAATAATACTATATTCTTTTATGTATTGAAGAACAGAGGGAGAGTTTATTCCTTCTTCTTCCTCAAATATTCTTCTTCTTGAACAATCATCTTAAAGGTTTGATTATTTTTTTTTGTGCTTCATTATGTTCTATAATTTTACACACAACAAGGAAATTTTAATTAGCTATATAATAAAATTCAACATGATTTAAAAATATATTAAAATGATGTCTTTGTGGTGATATCCAAAATCTTTTTTAGGGTTTTTGACTTTCATCAAATTTTTGAAGTGAAAAGCATACATAGTGTTTATAAATATAATGTAAGATAACTTTGCGTCTTCTTACTTGTAAATATAATTTTACAAATATAGCATGTTAATATTGACCCAATTCCAATTGTTAATCATATTTATTATAAATGATATTTTTTCTCACCAAAGTCTTTGATTTATAAATTGACGGCAGAGCTAGGCTCAATTCTTCTTGGTACCAAATAGCAATAAGAATTTAAAATGGAACAATTCTTTTGTCGTTGGGCATTTTGGCCATGCAGGTGCTTCATTTACACCTTTTTAGAAAAATATTATAAAATGATTATATCTTCTCACCATTGTAGTATAACAATCATAATGCAAATTAATATATTCTTTAAAAGTACTAGTATTATAAAACATTAAATACAATATAATGACCTCATTTAAAAGAGGTGTTGTGGAAGGTGATTCGTCAGGGAGTTTGAAACAAATGAAGTGAAGGTTGAAGTAAGTTCACTTTTGCAATTACAAAAATGTCAAGTCTATCAAGTTTTAATCCCTAAGGATCAAAAAAGGATGAACAAAGACTATAAATATAAATATGGAGAAAGCAGGAATCGAGAGAGGTAAGCCAAAACTTTATCAAGCATATATGACATAGGGATAATTTATTTTTCATTGCATATATGACACAAGAGTAATTTTTTTTTTGTGTAAAACAACAAATGTAAAATCCACCTTGAATAATCATGAATTGATTTTATTATTATTATTATTTTTAATCAAAGGTTTTGCAATTGTCTTTTGGAAATACAGATTCAAACTTTCAAACACATGGAAATTCTTTGAAAGTAGAACCCTTCAATACTATTCACAATTGCAATTATGAAAGTCGGTCGAAACAAACGGTGGTTTCAGATTTAGATGGAACACTTCTTCGTGGATGTAGCTCGTTTCCATATTTCATGTTAGTTGCATTCGAAGGTGGAGGTGTTATTCGAGCAGTGTTCCTCTTATTATTTTCCCCTTTGTGTTGGTTTCTTTACCATTGTATTTCGGAATCAATTGGAATTCGTGTATTGGTTTTCATTACTTTTGTGGGACTTAAAATTGGTGACATTGAAGCAATTGCACGTGGAACTTTGCCTAAGTTTTATGGCGAAGATGTGCATCCAAATACATGGCAAGTGTTTTCTTCTTTTGGAAAGCGATATATATTGACGGCAACACCACGTGTAATGGTCGAACCTTTCGCCAAGATTTATCTTGGGGTGGATAAAGTTTTCGGCACTGAACTTCATATATCGAATGGAATTGCTACTGGGTTACTAGAAAATCCAGGGGTATTGGTAGGAAAAGTCAAAGAAACAATATTGAGGCACGAATTTAAAGACACAAATTTTCCTGATGTTGGATTGGGAGATCGGCACTCAGATCACTATTTCATGTCACTTTGTAAGGTGTAATTTTGTGCAATTCATCAATAAATATTGTTGTAAACTTAAAATTATAAAAAATTTAAACATTTTATTTATTATTATTATTATTATATTACAATGACAATGAATTTTTAAAATAATCATTTAAATTGTGAAATATGCCAATGATTGAAGAAACACTAGCATTTGGACTTGTGTAGGAAGCATATATTGTTGTTCCAGATGAAAATATTGCAGCGGCTCCAAAAGATAGCTTAATGAACTCAATAGTATTTCATGATGGTCGTTTGGTGCAAAGGCCAACAGCAAGTACCGCACTTATAACACTACTTTGGTATCCAATAGGTGCACTTTTAGCAATACTACGAATTATTGTAGGCGTAATATTGCCAATAAGTTTATTAACAATTGTATATAAGTTTTTAGGGGTTTATGTTATTGTTCACGGAAATCCTCCACTCAAGCATGAACACAACGATGGAAAAGGATATTTATATGTGTGCACTCACCGAACATTATTAGACCCTATAATGGTGGGTGTAGCTTTAGGGCGACGCGTAACTGCTGTTACGTATAGTATAAGCCACTTATCTGAATTACTATCTCCAATCAAAACAGTTCCTCTTAAACGAGATAGAGAAAAAGATGCAACAAATATAAGAACTCTTTTACAAGAAGGAGACCTAGCAATATGTCCCGAAGGCACTACTTGTCGTGAGCCATATTTATTACGATTTAGTGCACTTTTTGCTGAACTTTCTAATCACTTGGTTCCTGTAGCTATGAATACTAAAATGAGTATGTTTCATGGAACTACTGCACGTGGTTGGAAAAGCTTAGATCCATTTTATTTCTTCATGAATCCAAGTCCAGTTTATGAGGTAAATCATATATTTTTTAATTTGTATTATATACAAGTGATTAAAATTATATAATGATATAAATTTAAATTATTATTAAATACTACGTATAATTTATGGATATCTACTTTAAATTACAGTCTTAATACATATTCATTAATAAACATTTTAAAAGCTTAAAAATAATTCAATTTTATTATTTAGTCATATATTTGAATTGATTGTGTAAGTAGGTAACATTTCTTGAGGAGTTGCCACATGAACTCACTTGTGCTGGTGGAAAGTCTTCTTTTGAAGTTGCAAATTACATTCAAAGACTACTATCACAGACTTTGGGATTTGAGTGTACGAATTATACACGCAAAGACAAATACACTATTCTTTGTGGTAGTGATGGCTCCATTTTACCAAAGTCCCAAGACTCCTTTGGGTCATAATGCATATAGTAGGTAAACAATAATATCAAAGTTTTGTACTAAATAGGTATAATGTAAACATAGATGTTTATTAAATGAAGGTGACAAAATTAATAGGTGTATACATTAGCCATATTTTTATATTTAAAGACAATGTTTTTCTAATTTTATAGTATTTAGGAAAAAACCCAAAGTGAAACAAAATTGACCACTCATTCTTACAACAACTCACAACGCTTGAAAGTTGAGTGTACAAGTTGGATTACTCAAACCAACAAAATAATCCTATTGCAAAATTTGTCCTATTAGTGCTTGTTACAAGCATATGAACTTACATATGGTCTTAAATTCTTACAAGGGAAAAATATTTGTAACCATTGTTGGTGTACCAATGCTACTCATCTTTAATCCCTTAAAGACCAAGGAATAATCTAAAGTTCCCAAATTGTAAGATTTAGTAGAAAATGCAATTTAAAATAACAATTTTGTGATGGATCTAAAAAACATTTTGGTGTGCTTAGAATGTGTTTGTGTTCATCCATTGTTCATAATTCATTACATATGTTGAGAGGCTTTTAAGAGATTGCTTCAAGCTGTTCTCTATGTTGTGAACCACAATATGGCAACTAGATTATTAAATAATTAAGATTTTAAAAAAGATCTATTTTTGAATTAAATAATAATCAATTATTATTATCTGATGTGGCAATCTCTTTTCCATGTTAGATTGCATTTGTAGCCATGTTCCTAGACCGTGAGAACTGTAGGGAACTCATAGTCCCTTAGAGGTCTCAAAACTCTTCTTATGTGAATGCCTCGTCCTTTAGAGGTTAAGAGTCTACACAAATATCATTAGTAAAAAATATATCTCCTTTTAAAAAGGTTATAACCATATATAGGGTCATTTTGTACATGTACTAATAGGATAATTAATGTAGTAGAATCAAAGATCAAAGTAACCCAAGATATCTCCTTCTAATTCTCAATCCTTTATCATGATAAGACGGGTTATTTTATTGGTCTAAAATTTAAAATATTTCCATTTTATGAATATGCCTTTAGCAAGAAAGTCAAAGCAACAAATGCCACAAATTTTACAACCCTTCTTAACCTCAAATTTCATCCATCCACAACTATCTGTTGCCACAAAAAGGTCGACAATGTTCAAGAAAAATAAAAAGTGTTCGAGAAAAATCAAAGACTGATACAAAGTTACCTAGTAAAAATGAAAAAATGTTTGGTTGGATTTTTAAATATATAATGAAAAAAACAGTGAAAATTTATAGGAAATTTCTATTCATAATAAAGTTGGACTTCTATGTGGCCAAAATTGGAAAACTTTCAAATAAAATAAGAATTTTACTGATTTTTATACATGGAAGTAGTCATTAATTGAGCTTCTAAAATCAATGAATTTAATTGGCATAGAGTTCAACAATGTATGCTTAACCCCTAAAGGACCATTGTCCCTTCAGGGGACAAATGTGTTTTCAAGCAGGTACCTACGGGCTGAAATTTTCTCCTAATTTTTTGAATTTTTTTTTGAGGTAGAAAAGTTGATTAGCTTCGTGGGAATATAATTTTTTTCAAAATCGGTGCCCGGGAACAATAGTTATGACCAAATAAGCTCAAACAAGGGGACGGCGGGCAGCTCGGGCAGCCAAAAAGAAATGGACAAAAATTTGAATTTTTTTCTTAATATTATTTTTTCTCATAGATTATATTTTTGTCTATCTGGAAAGCTTTGATTCATTTCATTTGGATATGTTATGAGAAAGTTATGGACATTCTTGTTTTTCGGGTAGTTAGAGCATCTTTTTGAAAAAAATAACTTGTAGGATTCATTTTTGAATGAAATTTTTCAAATTTTTCAATTTTTTTTTGCATGGTCTGATTTACTTGCTATAACAATCTCACCATTGGGATCAGTGCATTTTAATTCCATCTAAAATATATGAATATTTTAGATTTTCCTTCTATTTCATACCTACTTCTATTTAACAATTTTTTTAAGAATGATAATTAATTTTTTTTTGAATTTTTTTAACCTAGACTCTCAACTCAATTCTCCACTATAAAGATTCAAAGCTCAAAACTTTGTAGTGCAAAAGATTTAAGTTAAAAATGTTCAAAGTCAAAAAATCTAGTCCTACAATGTGCTGAAAAACTTGTTTTTTCCACTTTAAATGCAGATATCTTGCAATCTGAACAGTCAAAAATTCAGAATTTTTTTCTACACACTCTCATACTAGTTAAGTGTAAGATCCTACAGTTAGATATGGAAGAAGGAAAAAAAAATCAATTTTTGAATTTTTTTTACTCCTTGCTATAGGTATGGCAGTTTTGAGTGTTTCTGGCAGAAAAAAGGCCTTGGTCCTTTAGGGGCAAAGTTGTGGATTGAAAAAAGGCCTTGGTCCTTTAGGGGCAGAGTTGTGGATTGAGCAAAAATTGGCCAACATTAGCAAACCACTTGTGACTAATGAAATTTCATACTTCTTACACAATATTCCTTGTGTATGTATTTGAAAGTTACTAAAAGTGTTGAGAACACTTATATTTGAGATGGTCATTGTGATTCTTAATTGCATGAATTCTAGCTATTTTGTGTTTTGAAAAGTCTACTCAAGTTGTTATGTGGTTTTCATGGTGACAAAGAAACTACTAATTGACCTTGAATTCATAAAATATTGATACAAAAACTATTTATTTATTTTTGAGTTTAAAAAACCTGACAATATTTTGAAAGAATATGAAGGAAGGTAATGGATTCATTTTTGATGGTTGGGCTTTTGCTTGATGAAGCAATGTTTGAATTGTTGTTTGGAGAGGAAAAAATAAGTCATGCCAATTATATGTGGGTGAGCCAATTTATTTTTTGTTTTTATTTGTTCAATAATGGGATACTATTCGGATTATCCCTTGTGATATCTAAATTTGCTAGTGACCATTGACAAATTTCTTCACTATGTTAAATTGCGATATGCTCATCCACATCATGAAGTTATGAGATTCTTTTTTTGATTCAATTTTTTTGAATTTAAATTTTTTTAGAAAAATAATAGTGATTTTTAGATTGATACATGGCATTATTTTCCTATTGCAAATGACATCAATATCAATAAAACAATGGTGAATCCCAAGTCAACTTGTTCTCACATGAAGAATGAAGAGAAGAAGAGATGACATTTTCACCAAGACAAGGCAATTCTACTTCATTTGTTTTTCCCCTACTCACATGGAATAGCCATTTTTTTGATGGCCCATGTCCTAGAAGGCATTACTGACTCTAGAAAATGGCTTGAAGGTCACCAACTTTGTTGGCACATGAAAGTGTGCCCTAAAAATAAATAAAATAATTGGGTTGAATATCTATACCTTCAATGTGTATGTTTGTTTTGTTTGTTTGTTATGGTGAAATATCCTCGACCGTGTGTCTCCCGGTTGTGTTCTTGGTACTATCAAAAAGCTCTTTACACTAGAAAGAAGGCGTGTTTTTTGTGACGAGCACAAAAACGCAGACAAATGTTTAATTGGCCGTTAAGTATGTCTACTGTGGATGTCTAGGAAAATCCGTCAAACTTGACGAGGCAAAAATACAAGGAAATCAATAGTAACATTCCTTGTTTAGACTATAACATCACATAAAACATGGTGAATTTTTTGGAAAAATTGAAGACAAATGGCAGCCACGTCAGCGCCACATAGACATGGATTTCCACGTGGATTTTTTTCAAACGCAACCCGTTGATGACGTGGATGCTAATGTGGCATAAATTAAAAAATGACGTGGCAGTTTTTATTTTTCAACGTGGCATGTCTAGTCAATAAGCTATGATGAGGGTTTGCAAATTATACAATGTTCAAGAAGACGTTCTATCTAACAGATACACGTTTTTGAGAACATCAGTAGCAAAATGGGAGTGATTTATATTCATGTTCATTTATCATTAGCCATGTTGTATTTTATGTCAAACGGATCATCTGCAACATCCAAAAGAACATTGATGACATCATAGTGGATGTCTACTTTGGAATGACCATACAAAATATACCATACATAATACATCATACATAATAGATCATACACAATACACCATACATAATAGATCATACATAGTACACAATACACCATATGCTATATTTTGTATTTATATTACATGGCTTGAAAAACCACTAATTGTGAGAATATTGACAAGAGAAGGCAAACTATAAAGTACAAATGGGGTGGTAGGAGGGAAGACAAACCATATGGTATATGAATTTTTTTAGAATTATACAAAATTGTCGGAGTTGACACGTGGGGGGTGCACTTAGTTCTACTACAACAAACCACGTGCAAACAAGTGGTTTCTAATAAACTATAATTTCAATCTAAAAATTTGACCATTGTTTAATAATGACTATATATTTCTATTGCAAAATTTCCATCTCAAATCAAATATGAAATGATTTCTAGAAGAGGTTGAAAATGAACTAAAATGGCATGTTTTTCAACTCAAATAATTATAGAGAACACATTTAGATGACCATTGAATCAATATTCAACTCAAAATGAGCTTTCAATAGAGAGTTATTTTAAAGAATTTTTTGTTCATTTTTTAGACAATTTTTTCTTATATAATATAGAGGTGTGAAAGTTATTTTTCAGTTCTACAGTGTATCTTTTTACTTCAAAAATTTGTAACTAAGTATTATTAACAAATAAAAATATCAATAATTCAAAACATAAACTTTCAAAGTAGAAAAATCTATTCATATTTTTTTAATTTTGTTTTATTTAAAATTCAAAAAGTATATAGGGGGTTCAAAGTTTTGTTCACACGTAGTTTCAAATGGACACTCTAAGTGACCCCCCCGAGAGTTGACATTAGAAAAAAGATCTGGATGTCTCAATTGACATCTCAATTGACATCACAAAAAACATTTGGACATTTTAGTTGATGTTTTCATTGACATTGCAAGAGATGTTTAAAAAAACATTGTTCAAATTTTCAAATGGTGTCAAAGTGTGCTGACATGGCATGTCACTTCATCCTTATTGGATGTCATGTTACTCAAATTCCACATCATGTACTATTTTTGAATTTTGAATTTTAAATAATTTAATTAAAATTTTAAATTTTAGTTTAATTTTTAAAACATATTACACGGCTTCCCTTCCCCTATGTTTTCACAATTGTTAGGGTTTTACCTCAGTTCCTACTAATTTTCATTGACTTACCCGAAGTTAATAAAAAAACCTTGCCAATGTGGCATTTCTATGTTTTATTGGACATTGTATACAATGCATCTATGTTTTTTTTGATGTCTTCTGGAACATCACTGTCACACATGACATCAACTTGTTTAACCAATGACATTCCAACGTTTTTTAGAACATCTACCTCAATTCTGCCTCCCATGGTTGCAATCCCATCTTTTGAAAAACATAAGTGTTTGTTGCTAACATCCAAAAAAACAGGGGCTCCTACTAGTGTTATAAAGAGGGGTGCATGAACTTTGTTTTGTGGCGATTGGACCTATATAGTGTGAAAGATATTGACACTAAGGAGAATTTGTTAAGATACGCTTTCTACTTTAATTAACTTAAGCTTACTACAATTATAAAGTTAACTAGGGATTAAATTAGAATCTTAAGGACCAATAGTAGAAAAGGAGAACTATGTATAGATTCTCTCTTCTTAGTATATATTTACTTTGCTTTGAATATATTAGTACTCTTTTCTTCTTGCATAGTTGTGTTATATAATACTTTGTAGTTTTGTTTTGTTTCCTATTCTCAACACGTTATTAGCATGCTTTTTGATCATTTTTTTTCTTAACTTTTGTTTTAGTTTTTATTTTAAGAGAGGTTATTGGTATTTTAGTTTTGGATTTTCTAAAGATTGGAATTTTTTCTTCTAATTTAAATTTAATTTTCCTACTTTTTAAGTTAAATGTTTTTCCATCATGAGCACGTTGACATCTATGGCAATTCCGGTGGCTACTACTCATACGGAGTCACTAAGACTTCAACCTCTTCTATTCCCACAATTGACAACGGATGAGAGCAATTATTTGATATGGCCCAAAACTACAAAAGCGCACATATTTTTGAAGCAGTTATCTTAGAGCGTTACATTTGACAAGCCTTTTTTAGTAGCCTCCAACTGTAAGTAACTCCTCTTACGCAATACAAAATCACGTCATGTTGGAATAATGGTTTCTGAGTCTTATACTACCAAGGTTTTGATGCTAAATCTAAAGTACAAAAACATAGGAAAAATTGTTTTAAACGCTCAAGCAACCATAGCCGTGATAACCAACCTACTCAAAGGAAGACTAACATTTCAACTAACAACAATACTAAATGTCCATCCGTACTTTGTTTTCCTGGAACATCTAAACCAAATACTTTGATGCCCATAAAATACTTGTAACATGGCCTACTTTGCCACATTTGTGGCAAGAACATGTCTCTGACTTTTGGGGGGTCACTTAGAGCTAGTGCCCATTAGAACCCATGTGCAAACAAAACTTTGGACCCCTATATACTTTTTGAATTTTAAATAAAACAAAATTAAAAAAATATGAATAGATTTTCCTACTTTGAAAGTTTATGTTTTGAATTATTGATATTTTTATTTGTTAATAATAATTAGTTACAAAATTTTGAAGTAAAAAGATACACTGTAGTACTAAGAAATAAATTTCACACTCCTATATTATATAAGAAAAAATTGTCTAAAAAATGAACAAAAAATTCTTAAAAATAACTCTCTATTGAAAGCTCATTTTGAGTTGAATATTGATTCAATGGTCATCTACATGTGTTCTCTATAATTATTTGAGTTGAAAAACATGCCATTTTAGTTCATTTTCAACCTCTTCTAGAAATCATTTCATATTTGATTTGAGTTGGAAATTTCGGCAATAGAAACCTATGGTTATTATTAAACAATAGTTTAAATTTTAGATTGAAATTATAGTTTATTAGAAACCACTTGTTCGCACATGGTTTATTGTAGTAGAACTAAGTGCACCCCCGAGATGCTTAATATTGTCGTTAGTTGAAGTGTTAGTTCTCCTTTGAGTAGGTTGGTTATCACGGCTATGGTTACCTGAGCATTTAAAACAATTTTTCCTATGTTTTTGTACCTTAGGTTTAGCATCAAAAACCTTGGTAGCATGAGACTTAGAAACCATAGTTCCAACATGACGTGATTTTGCATTGCGTAAGAGGAGTTACTTATAGTTGGAGGCTACTAAGAAGGCTTGTCAAATGTAACGCTTTGAGATAACTGCTCCGCAAATATGTGCGCTTTCGTAGTTTTGGACCATATCAAATAATTGCTCCTATCCGCTGTCAATTATGGGAAAATAAGAAACTTCAAACTTAAACTCGTGAAGCTCACACCATGGATGCGTGTATGGATCCGTATGAAAATGACTCAGGAGTTGAAGATCAAGAAACCTATGTTGTTGAGGATTTCTTCCCTGGTGAGTCTTCTTATGCACTCCTTAACTCTACAACTACTCATATAATTCTGAGGGATATACGTCTTTTTTTATGAAAACAATCTTTCATCTTGGCAAACTAAAAATTTGATAACTATGGCTAGATTGAATGTGTTTCATTTCCAGGAGAGACCAGCTAAGGTGCTGCTGCTTGAGGGCACTACCATTACATGCATGCGTTTTATGTTTTCTCCCTCTACGCCTCAGAGCCTAATCAACTATCAAGTGTACGTCCAATGCTTTTCATCTCTTGACCAAAATTCTAGATAGGTGAGAAAGTTTGTTTTTTGTTAAAAATAATAAAGTTGTAGAAACAACTTTTGTCTTGCCAAGTGGTTTGTATCGGATTCCAGTCTGACCACCTATTGTATCCAATTTTGCTTTATCTTACAAAGATAATATAGTTTCTCTTTGGTATGGGAGATTAGGCCATCCAGACTCTACATCATTTAGAAAAATTATTCCTTATGTTGTTGGGCATAATTTGCAACCTGCACATTCCAATTCAATGGCACTATGTTAAGCATGCATGCAAGGCAAATATATTGCCAAACCATCTTTATGGAAGCTTCCTCATGAATTACCACCAATGCTTTCAAGGCTACATGGTGAAATTTGTGTTCCAATAAATCCTAAATCTATTGGATGGAGCAACAGATGAATCATTTATTTATATGATTGTTGAAAATCTTTCTTATACAAAAGATGATCCTAGACCACATATTGTTGAATAAGCAATGCGTCGCCCTAATTGGTTAAAATAGAAAGCTGCTATCAAGGAAGAATATGCTTCTTAGCGCAAGAGACAAATCTTTGGATTGATTGTGTAGAATCTTTCTTCTTGACCTCTTGGATACAAACTGGTATTTGTGTGTAAACGCAATGAAAAAGTTATATCCATGACTTGATTAGAGAATGAGCACTTGAAATCAAGAAAGTTAAATCAACAGATAATCTTGCAGATTTCTTCTCAAAGGCTCTTCCATTATGTGCTCATCGTCGACTTCTTCATGGCATTGGAATGCGGCCACTCAATATTTTAGAACAACAAATTCAATAGATTTTTTTACACAACAATATATTGTAGAAACCTTTGTTATGCTTCCATGGATTTTTTCCATGGATTTTTATCATGAAATTGAATTGATAAAGGTGTTGTACTCTTTTTCCTTCATCTATGGTTTTGTCTTTCATCATAATCAAGGTTTTTTTGGAGAAGGTTTTAATGAGGTAACAACCATATATCTTACAAGCTACATTACATAAATGTTATGTCAAGCGAAGATGAGTGTTAAGATACGCTCTCCACTTTAGTTAACTTCAGTTTACAATAGTTATAAAGTTAACTAGGGATTAGATTAGAATCCCAAGGGTCAATAGTAGAGGAAGAGAATGGTCAAGGTGAATTGCCCCCCTTGTTGCCTCGTCCAAGGGTTATTGTGAAAAAAAAAACCCTACTTTTTGCTGTGATCTTTCTAATCTCTACACGCTCCCTAGCTAATTAGGGGTCATTGATTGCAAATCTGAATTCAAAATTTGCAAATTTTATCATCTGATTGCAAATAAAATTTCCATAGTGTTTTCCCCAAGGGTAAAACGGGGCAATGAGGGGGTCAATTCACCTTGGCTTTAAGAGAACTATGTATAGATTCTCTCTCCCTAGTGTATATTTACTTTGCTTTGAATATATTAGTACTTTTTTCTTCTTGCATAATATAATACTCTGTAGTTTTGTTTTGTTTCCTATTCTGTTCGAAAATAGCCCGTAAGCTCGAAAACCCCTCAAGAACACTGGGTCCATCAGTCCATTCGCAGTGTGAACAAGGTAACACTCCGCCCTATGAAGAAGAAACACTCTGATTTGAACTAGCCTGACCTCGGAAGGGACGAAACCATCCTAGCCTGTTCACTCCCACTTCAATCCCTCTTCAATTTCTTCTTCTTCATCCTTCTCCAATCCCTTGTTGCACGTTGCAGCATTTGCAGAAATCGGCGAGACGATTCCAGCAAGCCCTTCATGAGCATTTTCCGTTCATAGCTGCGGCGGGGACGAGGCCGTACAACTCTCAAGGGTTTGGTTAATCGAATATAGAGTTGTTTACTTTGAGTGTAGAGTGTTGTTGCAACCACAACAATGGATGTGATCAGCACCAGCGTTGGCGCAGCGGCCACAGGCATCGAGAAAGTAGTGGTGCATCCTTTGGTGCTGTTGAGTATCGTCGACAACTACAACCGCGTGGCCAAAGACACTCGCAAGCGCGTCTTGGGGGTGCTGCTCGGGGCCACTTTTCGCGGGCGTGTCGATATCACCAACAGCTTCGCAGGTTGTACGACGATGGAATTTTCTTTCGAGAGAAATTTGTGAGAGTTTAATTGCCGTAGAATCTCTTGCACTGTTGGATTCACGCTACCCCGCGTGCATGCCGATAATTTTTTGTTCAAATTTCTTACCTTGCATTCTTCGATCGAGGCTGAGCCTCCTTTCAGTCCTTTGGGATTCCTTTTTAGGGTTACTGTTGATGCAGATTTCGGGATTTCGGGGTTCCAGAGATTTTAGGGTTCAATGGGGGCGGTGATAGCACTTGCTTGGTCTCTTTCGAGTTGCAGGATTGGTCAATATAGAATATTATGATCATTTATGTTTGGAATTATTGTTGCATTGGTTTCTAGGGGAGCTATTGATTGAGCGATGGATGGAGAGGTCATCATTTTATGGTTAGGGAATTGGTTCTCGCTGTTTGTGAGCTGCATGTGCTGAGAAGCGGGGTGGGGGATGGGGATAGTTCCATTTGAGGAAGATGACAAGGATGCCAGCATATGGTTCTTGGATCACAACTATCATGAGACGATGTTCGAGATGTTCAAGAGGATTAATGGTAACTCTTCCTGCCATTTTAGGGTTAGAGAATTGCCATTCTCTTGAAAGCTTTTCTTTATGTTGAATGTAGCTACTTGTTAAGTGGGGAATATTAGACCTTAGTTTTCTATTAACGAGAGAGCATGTTCTGATCTCCTAAGTGTCGGTGCTCAAGTTGGCGAACAACCTAAGGCTTTGTAGCCTGTGTGGAGTTACCTTGCTTCTGAATTAGTTTTGTGGAAGGATGTTCTGAATGCATCTGCTCTTTTTGATTCAGGGTCATGGTTTACGATGCCCTGGAAGTTACAAACATATTTAAGCTCTAAAGGACCGATGCTTCATGGTTTGAAAATGGTCAATTGGATTGCTCCCATTGTGGATTGTATAATTTGGATGGGACCAAATTCTATATCATCAGACTCAGTGACGAGCATTACATGTGTTGGTGGAAAAAAATGAAATTGAACAATAGAAATTTCCCACGACCATTTGAGCCGCTCATGGTAAAGAAACATTAGGCCCAATTTGGGCCTCTTTAGTCATCTAGGGTCTTTTTGTGGAAATTTGAGTAAAGCAGGTTGGAGTAGTGTGTCTCTGTGAAACATAACTGACTGGTTTGGTCGTGGTTGCACAGCCAAGGAGCATGTTATAGGCTGGTACAGCACTGGACCAAAGCTTCGGGAAAACGATCTTGACATCCATGAATTATTCCGGGAGTAAGTTCCGTTATACGCATACCTGTGGTACTGGCCTTGGGACATGTCTTGCATCTAGACTTCTACGCTCAGTGGTCATCTTGTTCACATCGTAACCCTATTACTAAATGATACATATTTGGTAACAAGCAATCTTGGAAGTGAAATTTTAATGCCGTAATAGTCGCGAGCATTTAAAGAGTTATTACTGAAGTTTTTCATTTGCGTTTGCTGCAGTTATTGTCCAAACCCAGTTCTGGTGATTATTGATGTACAGCCTAAGGAGCTTGGTATTCCTACGAAGGCATACTATGCAGTTGAGGAAGTAAAAGAGGTAAGCAACCGTGTACAGTTCAGGCATCTTGTGCGATAATCTAATACTCATTTATTGTGTCAAACGAACATGAGGATCGGGATAATCACAGAACTTACTATTGCGTAATTGTTAGTGGGTCGATTGGCTTCTAGGCAGTTATTTTGAGTACTCAATTGATTGTTACTAGGGAGATTTAGAATTTTGGGTCAGTTTGTTATCGTTATTGTGGGTGTTTAGTTGAGAATTGGGAATGAATCCAAAATTTGGGAGATTTAGCTGCAGTGGATCCTGTTATGCATAGTGACTCTTGGGAAGCTTTTGTTTATTGAGAAAACTTTTTGGCTCGCTTCAAATTTGTCTTGACGAGTTTGATTCTGTTTCTTGAAACACTGGATCGGTTTGGATTTTTTTGGTGCAGGATGCCACTCAGAAAAGTCAAAAGGCTTTTGTGCACGTTGCGTCTGAAATTGGTGCTTATGAAGCTGAGGAAATTGGTAGGTATCATATACATGATTGACCGTCTCACCTACTGTTTTTCTTTCACGAGATTCAACTCTGTTATAAGCTGGAAACAGAGTACCTGTGTAGGGAAGAAAATGTATACATATTGAATTGGCTTCAGTGCTTTCCTCTGTCACTTTTAATGAATAGTTTTTAACTCAGTTTCAATGGCCATGGGTCTTGGAGATCTGACTCGCAAATTTTAATTATTGCTCTACAGGTGTAGAGCATCTTCTAAGGGATGTTAAGGATGCAACTATCAGCACGCTTGCTACAGAAGTATGAAATATCTGATGAACTCTGGATACTGGAGTTTTTGTTAATTCCGTGTGTTGTCTTAGTGAGCTCATGTTCGTGGTAGCCAAGATTTTTTTTAATGCCTCGTCACTCCGATTGCTTGTGACCATACTCTTGAAATTGGTATAGGTGGGAGGCAAGCTTGTTGCGTTGAAAGGTTTGGAAGTACGGTTGAAGGAGATCCATGCTTATCTAGAGCTTGTAGTGGAGGGCAAGCTACCTTTGAATCATGAAATTTTGTACCACTTGCAAGTAAGCCCCTTTAAAATTTGTAAGCGTTGGTAGCTATATAAAACTATGTCAGTGTATCGCTTAGGCTAGGGGTTAAAGTGATCTTACTGATGACGCTGTTGATAAGAAAATAACCTTGCGCTGATAATTTCCCGTTGTTGACCAGGATGTCTTCAATCTGCTACCCAACCTCAATGTCCATGAGCTGGTTAAGTCCTTCGCTGGTGAGTGACTATTATATTTTCATCGGTTACGTCTTCCATTTGGGTTTGGCCTTCTTAGGAAATTGATGTTCCTTCTTATTTAGATGAATCTCAGTCTGTTGTTGGGTCCTCAATAGGTCCAGCATCGGCCAGAATCCTAGAACAGTTCGAGATTAAACTGGCACGTTGAAGAGTTTAGTTAGAAGTCACACTTCGAGATTTTCTTGCTTTTTATGTCGAGAGAAAGGCAGTTGCAAATCATTCCAGGCGTATTGGACGATTGTATTACAGCTTTTTTCATTTGTATTTGAAGAAATTATAGCAATTTTTGCCTCTGATCCATTATGCAATTATACTGATGAATGCCGTTGTACTTTTTCGTCCAAAGAACTTTTTTGAGCATTTGTTTGATTTCTGCAGTGAAAACAAATGACATGATGTTGGTGATTTACCTTTCCTCTCTGATTCGAAGTGTCATTGCTCTCCACAACCTCATAAATAACAAGGTATGCGTGCTTCTTACGTCCCTATGTGAAGCCCAGTTTCCTTTGAGATGTCGTTTCTTTGGATTGATGTACTAGCGGGTTATTACGCGGCTATGGAGTTCTGGAGATGCATGTTCCATTCTCTTTGGCCCGGTGCTGAATTGTGACTAAGCTAGCAAAAATTTAAAGTCTTGGGATTCTTTGAGATTGAGTATGCAGCAACAGATTGCAAACAGTATAATTATGTCATACATTAATTCTGGTTTGTGCAGATTTTGAATAAGGAGCATGAAAGAATTGCAGATGCAGCATCAGCTAGTGTTTCGGCAATCACAGTTTAGGTGAAAAGAGATCGAACAGTTTTGCTCAACTCTCAAGTGGGGCGTGTTCTACTCTTCATTATTGTACTTTCATAAAAGTCAGACCCTGGTTTTCATCCCTCAGGTTGTGAACGAAGGAGGGCGATATGAATGAGGTCCTTTTCCATCTATTTCTTTGAGGGAAGGAGATGAAATCTGTAATTTTTGGCATAAGTGAACCTTCATTTGTGAAGGTCCCTCCAACAGTCCTTTGATTTCAGTGTGTATAGTTTTGTAGGACTTTCAAGCCAGTGTATTGTCAGCTCTTACTAGTTTGAGGTTTTTCCTTTAACCTACGTGACCAAGCTCACTTCAATGCCTTCACCACCTGTTGGGCATTGATTTGTGCTGTCTTAGATTCATGAGAGTTATTCTTCAACTCATTCAAAGTAGAGGTCCTGTCCCTGTTTCAATGAAAAAGCACGGTGAATCTTATGAATAATGCCTCGTATAGGTGTTGGACTGTTGGTAAGCCTTGTTTGGGTAGTTCAATGCCCAAGTGCTCCGATGTGAAGGAGGATGTTGAATTTTTTGAGAAATCATAAATTATGGGGTTTTTTTAGTGTACAAAAATGATCAAAATCGTGAGAAAATGTTCAAATGGATGAATGAAAAGATGTTAGAATGGGTTGCAATTTATTCAAATATTTGAAAGTCTTGTTTTTCCCAAAATACTAAATTGAAGTGCTGAAATCTAGGTAGACTTTTTCAAAACAATTAATTTTGTCAAGTATGTTTGAAACAGTACTGTTTTGTGGGCAGTGAGAGGGCCTTACTAAATGCACAACAATTTTTTAGGTAGAACACGAGAAATTTAGCCAGTTTAAAAAAGGAGCAGACCGATAAACAAGAAAAGCACAAGGTGCAAGAACACGATCAGAAACACACAAAATCACGAATAAGAACACGATGCAAGGAAGAATAAGGTCACAAATTCACAGAAAACAGTCACACAAAGAGCATCAAAAACACCATACACTAACAAAAACACGGTCACAAAGGACAGCACAGAAAAACTGGACGAAGCTTGGAAACCATACACTGAAAAGAATGTTATATAATGATTCCGCCAGATCAAAGTTAACAGGACGACCCAATCAGAGATTGGTAAGATCACCGAAGAGACACAGTTCTGAAACCGGCCACAAAGTCACATCCTTAATCAAGTCGCAACTTGTGAGGTCAGGCTCCATTTCACTAGCTTCCCCCTGAAGAAGATATACAAACAGGAGTAAATACAGATATGGATCGGATTTTATAAAGGCACATTCACTAGTGGGCCTTTGTAGATTAAGGCCTGAGTGGTCCCTGCTGGTTGCCTAGTTTTACAATGACTCCGTCACCAACTGGTATGGGTCCCTTGAGATGCCAAATTCGCACTTCACATCTGGTACATTCAACTTGAACACCAGTGCGGGAAAACCAAGGGACTAACAAGAGCATCTCCTAAACACTATCCCGAGCTTCCTAAAATAACGACATTACAGCCATTGAGAGAATGAAGTCGCAGGCTTATTGCTCGTTTAAGCACACATCACTTGGTCACAGGCTTGCAAGGCCTGACCAGCAAAAAACCGGACATCCACATCAGGATCTTCCTGAAGTTCCAACAAGCACGGCCGAATTGTTTGCTCCACAACCTGCAGGAATATTGAATCGGAAAGGTCAGGCTAACGTAAACATTCTGCCTGCTAATATGTTATTCAGTGATTCCCAGTTAGTGTATGATGTTAGACAACCAGTGAATATAGACAAACATAAAATAATGCAAACACAAATGTAATTGTCAGAACTAATAACTTATATAACTACCCACAATTTCAAAGCAGCACATTCTGCCCACCATCCAAAGAGGGGAGTTCAAGATGAAACTACACTAACTGCACCAATTCTTCAGTGAGTCAGAAGTATCAAGCTTGCATACAAAAAAGTAAGTACGAAGGGCACTGTTCTTCATTCATCCATGGCGAAGGAAGTAAGCTTACTGTGGAATCAACAATGGGAATCATGGATTGCAGCATCTTGGCGACATTGAACTTGATATTTGGAACCCTGTCAATCCAAATCTTAGTAAGCTCAGTACACAAGCTCTAGCAACAAGCTACCCTTAAAAATCCTTAAATACTTGTCCATTGCAGGATTAAATAGCAAAGTTCAAGGAAATAGGGAGAGCACCTGTCCTTTGCGGCATTGATGACCACAGGCAACATTGTCTGGCACGTGGCTTCGGCACCAACTACGGGAGCCAGGAGAGAAATTGCCACAAGCACTGTCATGCGGTACAAATAATGAGGATTGTTAATCTTTTCCATCACCTGCAGATCCCACGAGGTCATTAGAAAATATTCACATTAAACAAATAACCTCATCTTCCAGCCGTAACTTGGTATCTTGCAGGATCAGAGGGCTATCACTAAACGGAAGACACTCAAAAATAGGAGCCGAAGAATTCACACACTTGATACAAGATCAGACCTCAAAGTAGTTTGCTCTAATTTGACAAGTACCTGTGGAATAATGTGTTCTAAAGCCCACTCAGGACCAAACTCTTTTGCAAGGCGTTTAAGGTTATTGGCAGCTGCCTCTCGGATAGAGTAGACCTGTAGCATTCAAACTGTCAATAAAAGAAAATTGGATAAGACCCAAAACATGCAAGGTGACAAGCTGGTGGCTCTTTGCCTCCAGAAGTCAGCACCGGCTATTCAAAAAATTGTTCATTCTAATAAGTTAAAAGATTATCTTCCGAGAAACAAAGCCGCATATGCATTGCTAGATGGTAATGTGAGAACCTGATCTCCAAGCCACTGCATGCAAAGAGCGCCCAATTTGTCGTCAAAAAAGTCAACACCTAATTGACTGGCCAACAATGGAATATATTCGATAATGGCTAGACGGACGCGCCAATGCCGATCCTCCGCTAACTCAACAATAGCTGGCAACAATGACTGGGATAGCAAATCAATGCCTATCACCTGTAAGCAAATAACTGAATTTTAGAAAAAATCACCCTTGTCACCAATAACCAAGAGGATAACACATTCAGAGAAAGAGAAAGAGAGATAAGGTAAAAACAGGTCACAAACTACTTCTAAAACTCTTATAATTATGGCATGTGTCATGATATTTTTACAGGCAGAGTTAACTCTTTACTTGATTCACTTGGTCTAGCTTGCTGATGATATTTAGTCGCACATCTGGAAACTCATCCTTCAAAAGCGCTAGAAAAATAGGCAGAAGCTGCTCAATAGTGGCTTCCTGCAACGTTGCAAAAAAATGCAATGATGAAAGATACACAACAGCTTCCATTGAATTGGGAATAAGGGGTGGAGGATCGTATAAAAAAGCAGGCCTGATCAGTTAACCTATGCAAAATAGACATTGCCCGTTCACTTCGAAAATTTGAAAACCATAATGAAACAGAGAATTATTTTCGAGCAAATAAAGACAGCAGAAAACGTCTCTAACCTTTCCTAGCAACGGAGCCATTCCCATGATAACCGATGCAAGCGCAGCTCGTACATGTTGGGATGAATCCGTTGACAACTCCTGAAATAGTATCCACATTGATTAGGAAAAACGAGGGTTGAAGACAGCATGAAAAAACAAACAGAAGTAGGAACTGAAGGAGGAGCAATGAGCTTTTCCAATTGAGCACAGACAATATACCTTCACACATGGGAGTATATGCTGTTGTGCAACTTGGATACTGACGATCCCGCAGAACTTAGTTACTTTGCCTGCCGCTGCAATACGCACCTCTGCTTCATTATCCCGTAGCAGACGTACGTAGGCTGGGACTAGCTCCGTTCTAGAAATCGAGAAATACAAGAACATGTGAGCGCTCACATTCAAGCAACTTACAAAAACAAAGGTTTGATCAACGCCTCAAACACTCTCAAAGCAAGAAATATGCAAATCACTAGTACAATCTCTCTGAACACTAAATTGCCTCCTTCAACAAAAGATCATTCTATTCATGCAAGTAATATTTGCATATACATCACCCTAACTTCCACACAGGTACACTTCAAAACAGCATATAAATCCACAATAACACTTTCATGGCAACTTTCACCTCCATGTAAATTAAATATAGGAAAGACCTTACAGATCCAGAAGCGAAACTTCCAGATGCATAATGAGCAGGAAATTTGAGTTCGCAGTGATGTCATGGGTATAAAAAGAAATTCTCAGATAAGCACCTGGTTGGCTCTTGTCCAACTGCCTCACAAAGCTCGTACAACTGGTTAGCTACCATATATCGTACCCGCCATGATTTGTCCTGGAATCCCACAAGTAAATTCCCGAACTGATTAGTACAAACCTGAGACTGTACATGCAGTACTATCTCTGACGAAGGCTCTCTCACCACCATATAATAAAAGAAGAATCAGGTTCACACATCGAAAAGATAGTGATTCATTTAAAGCAGTACCGCTCAAAAGTGATTCCTAAATGCACATTAGAGTACCTCGCTCTAAATCAATAGCAGAATAAGACACGTTCTCTTTAAATATTACTTCCTTGACTCTCTCTCGCGTCTGGATCGGAGGCAGCGAGTAAGCAAACTTCGCACATCTAAAACAAGTATACGGAGACTAATAGAGTGCACCGATTATTCAGAAACACAGTTGCAGAGTTACCAGGCAACATGTAGGTGAAAGAAGGGAAAAGAGTCAAATGACCAGGTGCTTAAGAAAATGGAATGAGAATTTCCTACCTGTGAGAAGCTCACAATTACTGGAAGAACATTCGCCACACAGTCCGCAGGCTCCAGAAGTTTTCCCAGTGCAGCACAACCCTCCACTGCTAGAAGCCTCACGGAGTCTTGATCTGCAAAAAAGATTTCGCTATCAATCTTGAGCCGACTTAAATCCGACTGTGATTCCCAGTATCTTAGAAAGATTTCCTTCAGAATTGGCAAATCTAGACTCGAATTAAAAAATTCCTGCGGTTTGTTAGAGCAAGCTCAGAATAGCCTTCAGTAATTGAAGACCACTACCTAACCGCAGAAATGTCCGTAGAGGGATACAAAAAAATATGTAATCACAACTACAATCCAGGCTTCACAGCACTGAATAGACCTAGAACGGTTCACTCAAAAGTCATGCTTTATTACAACGAATTGGACAATTCGCGTGGCGATCGAAACCTCAATTGCCCCCGCGTGAAAGATGAAGTTTGGGACCAGATCGAGTGGGCAAATTCTAGGACATCATGATTCACCATTCCCACGGTGTTCAGTTTCAATTCCAGACAGCAAAAACGCACAAAAAATTCCAGAAGATACACACGTACCATCTAAGGTGAGATCCCTGAAGAAGGTCATGATATCGGACTTGAGATACATAGGTTCAACTGTTGCCGCAAACTTGCCCAAATTCAGGGCGGCTGATCGACGCACCATGGGCATATCATCGTGACAGAGATGATTGTAAACCGAGCGCAACTCAGCACGAAGGAGATCCGGGGCACTACTGTAAGCGATGTGGAAGAGACCGCAGGCTGACACTCGTGCAGTGAACCATTCCCCTGCACCAAGCCTCTGTTGTCATACACAGCAATCATAAGTCAATAAATACTCTGCGCAGAAGAGTACCAAACGACACAAATCGTCTGCCCTAACAGACTCCAACCTTAAAGCTCTCCCTCTCACTGGCTGCAAAATATTAACCCCTAAAGCATCCAGGAACTCTTTTGAATGGATTTACTTATTTTTCTTGTGTGCACTATATCCTATGTAAATTCAAAATACAAAGATGTACTTTACAAAAGAAGTACGATGTCGGTTCAAGTTTAAAGTAATCTTTATATTACTCAAATACAATACATGAAGTGAAAGAATATAGTGTCCAAAATGAACAAGGGCTACGTAAGGATTAATTAGTCACATTGACCTGCTGAAAAGAAAACTCACTCCCTAAGCACGAATAGCGTCAGTGCCGCCCGCAATAACTCGAATCCTCCATTAAAACACCAAAACCCTAGAAGATAGATCAGGAGCCAAAAACCTAGAAAAACAAAAAAAATACTTCCACTCCACTCCACTCCACTCCGCATGCAAAACCTAAAAAAAATGTCGAACATAACCACGAAAAAGAAACGAGAAAACGACACCTTGACAAGCGGGATGAACCATTCGACGACGTCGCGCTCCTTCATCTGCGCGCCAATCTTGCACAAGCTCTCCACGGCCTTATCGCGCACGACGGTCTCCTCCACGGTACAGAGGCTTTCCAGCGGCGGCAGCAGCACGTGCGCGTAGTCCACTCCGCCAACGTGTGGGATGAAGGCACCGAGCTCGTCGGCCATGGCGAGCAGCACCTCATCGTCGTCGTCGTTGTTCTCACTCAAAAACGGGATGAGCTCCTTGCGCGTGCGATCCTCCCCAAGGGCGCGCGCGATGGTCGACAAACGCCGGATCGAGTTGAGGCGCAGCTGGATGTCGTCGTTCTTGAGCTCGTCGATGAGAATCGCTATCGGGTAGAGCGGCTCGTCCACCATCGCCATCGTGGCCATCCCTGCCTGCAGCTCTCACTCAATGTTCTCCACCGCCGAACAAGCTCCTCGTCTTTGTCGTCGTCGAGGCTACACTGGCCGGCAGTGGCATTCCTAAAGAGGCGCCCGTGCTTGTTGGCTGGCTATGGCGCCTCACCTCTGTAATCGCAGCAAAAAGTCCCGCAACTCCTTCGCGGCCTCGCAAAAACACAACTCACGCGGAGAGCTGCACGGGAGACCCTGCCAAAAGCTTAACCCTCCCCGGCCCCGCGCCCGCCACCGGGCCCGGCCAGCCCGGCCCGGGCGTCTTCACGGTCTGCGTTTGAAAATTGGCGTGGCTATCGACTTCAGCTTTGTTGGGAACCAAGTTCGTCCGCGAGCGGATTTGACCGGGCCCGGCTTTGCTGCACCGGCCGATCTGGACCCTTTCTCTGTTTCAGGTCTGCACCCGGCACCCGGCACCCGGCACTCTTTAATACCACCTCTTTAACACCCGGACCTCTTTAATATCACCTCCTCTAACACCCATGTGATCTCTCTAACTCCTAAGAGCACCATTCCAACTGGGGGTATTTCTTCACCTTTAGAGAGAAAAAAAATATCCCCACCATAATCAAGGACTAAAATTAGAGGGAAATGTATTGTGGTTATTCTAACTAAAATAATGACCCCTATTCATGTTATGTGGCTATTTACACTAGTTATTAAAATTTTCCATTATGGCTATGCAAAAAGTCAAAATGAGTTCACATACATTGTTGAGGTGTGAAAGTAGCATTTATCAAATGTGCAAGCAATAACTTAGAAATGACTTAGTAGCATGAATAGGGACTTTTACCTTATGGATGTAAAACTATCAAAGAATATGATTACATTAAGGCTTTAATGTTATGGTGGTTTAAAGTGAAGAAGATGACTTATGGATGTATTTTTTGTTGGTTTTGTGATGACCTGGTGGCACTCTTGAACTATATTGACAACACACTTCAAAAATTCATATCATATTTGCACTTTGTCAAAAAAAAAAATTTCAATTAATATTGTTTTCTATAGTGAAAAAAAAATTCCACCATTTTAAGGATGCACATGAAAGATTGTGTCACAAAAAAAGTTGACCACTTTATTGGGCTTATTTTGTCTCTCTTGTGGTGTATTCTAACCATGGCAAAAGAACATAAATTAATCCTAATCAAGATAAAAGCAACTCGTGTGATGATATAGGGTGAGATTGAAGAAGGTCTAGTAAGTTATTTTGCCCCCTTGATCTTAGAAGAGATTTTTGTCTCTCTCAAAGGTGAAAATTCTACCTCTTGGTGCAAATTTATCCTCAAAGGATAAAGTATTCTTCCATTAGTGCAAATGTGTTTTTATGATAGACTTATACCAAGGGAGAATATTTTAACCTTGTAATACATCAAATAACCCCCAATTTTTTTGAATAGAAATATAATAGAAATCAAAAAAGGTTATGGGATTCAAAAGGTAGTTTTCAATTACAAACAAATTCAAATTTTTGTCTATAGAAAAATTATTTTTTTATTATCTGACCAAATTGCTAGGTCTAGAAAAAAATCTATATATCATACAATAACTTTTTAACCATGTAGTCAAAAATTATGAATATGAAAAACGGATATGGAAAACGGATACAGATTATCCCATATCAATTGTCAAACGACTTCGTTTTCAAAAATACAAGACTAAAGGGGCGTACTAGGATTTTGAGATTTTCCGATCAAATTATTTTTTAGAACCCCCCCCCAAAAAAAAATGAGGGGTTTTGAAAAATAATTTGATCTGAAACTTGTTCCTCACTATCCACTCAGAAGACAGACTAATAGATCGATATTATATGTCCATTATATGATATTATAATCTTATTTGTATTGTGCTTTTTTTGTGATAATACATTTTAAATACAATATAATAATTCCAAAAGAAATAAATCCAAAACATTATAATATTAATTATCTTTTTTAATTTGTTAAATGGTCTTCTAACTTTTTAAGGAATTGACAATTTATTTTCAAGTGTCAAATTTAGAATAATAATTTAATGATGATTTCAAATGAAAATTCTAAACTATGATATATTTATCAACTTCTCATGTTTGGAAATGCCATTACACCAATCAATATTTGTGCATAAATTTAAAACCAAACTTTGGAAACCCCAATCAAAATTGATAGTGATTCTTACAAATTTATCTTTTTAAAATTTAGAATCTTTGGTTTCAGTGATAGTGATTTTTTACATTTTTTTAGACTTATTTTTGGAATGCAATTTTGAAGGGTCATTATATGTGCTAAGGAAAGTTAGTTTAGGAAGAGAAACATACTTGGACTATTTGAACTATAGAAAATTAATTTAGATGAAATTTGAAAATCTATGATATATAATTGTTACAAATTGAATTTGAGAATTTGAAAACATTTGTATGGAAGAAAAAATTGTTTTTTATATACATAGGACATGTTTTAATTCAGCATTCAAAATCCAAATGTTTGTATTTTAAGGGCTAATTAAATCCTACATTAAAGGTTCATATTTCAACACTTTTAACATAAATGAGTCATAAATAGTTAGAAATACATTGAGATACTAAAAGCAAAGTCTAGTGAAATACTTCAGATAGGAATCAAATTTAAACTAGAATAAAGGACCAAAGTTTCTTCAAGGGACAAAAAGGATTTGGGGCAAGCTCATGTGACCTCAAATTTTGATGTGATATTTTTTTAAAATAGAAAAATAGAAAAATAGAAAAATGTATTAGCTTTATCTGAATATAATTTTTATTTAAATTTGTGCCCATTAGCAAAGTTAACTTGCTAGGCAATAAAAACAAAATCATTAAACTTTTAAATAAAAATTTTAAGAATTTGTTTCTCATAGATAATATTTTTGTCTATGTGAAAGTTTTAATTCATTCTATATGGATTAGTGATGTGAAAGTTATAGAGCTTCTTGTTTTGTAGGCAATCATTGCATCTTCTTGAGAAAAGAATATATTGGATTCGTTTTTTAACTCAATTTTCAAAATTTTCAAAAAGAAGAAGTTTGCAAGGTTCAATTTTGCTTCCTAGAATAATTTCACTATTGGGATTAGTGTGTTTCAATTCCATCTCAAAACTATCAACGATGTAGTTAGTTATCATTTTATCTTGTATCTACTTTTTCCTAAAAAAATTTTAAAAGATAAAAATCAAGTTATATTTTTGATTAAATTTAATTATTCAAACTCTTTTATTATGCATAATAAAAGAGTTTAAATTTAACCTAGTTTGAATAATTGCATAAGAATCTCTACTATTTTTTTCATAGCATAAGGAAAATTGCTTGCAAAAATCTCAAAACTTGAGCTTACAGGAAGAATGTAATCAAAATCAATTCTCCCTTAATAGAAAATTTTGCCTACTGCTTTGCAAACTTAAATTGGACATGCACGAGCTTTTCACCGCGACTGCAAACTAAACTCCTAGAGTTGACTAGTGGTGAGTGTAAAGGACTCTAATCTAATTGTCTTTCAAGCAATGGACTCCAACAATGTTTTTTTGGTAAATTTTTTAATTAATGACTAGGTAGAAGAAAGGGAAAACACTCCTAAATCACCCTATTTATGTGTCCAAACATCCCCCAAATCATCCTACAGAAGCTTAAAAGGTTAATGCAACCTCGTAAGCCCAAATATCTCCAAAATTGGCCATTAAGGCACCAAATGGGGCTAAATTGAGGCCCTGAAAATTAATTCCAGCACACTGCAATAAACCAAAATCCTACCTCAATTCATATAGAGCTACCATGCACCTCACTAAGTCCCTAGATCCAATCACTAAACATTCGCCCACTCATTCTAGGTAATTAAGCTTTTACTCATATTTGATTATTCAAACACCCTAACCCTAATTTCAACCCAATTTGGGTAGCACTTCTGTGCTTGACCTACTTCCCCCCCTAAAATAACTATTCATGCATTATCTCTAAGCATCCAAATCATGCAAATTGACTCTAAGTGTGATTTTTCATTTTTGGAGAAATTTGGTACCACTTCCTCTGAAAAATCACACCTTAGACTTCCTCCAACAAGATAGATTCATACAACCACTTAGACACTCAACCAACGTTGCAAGACCATTTTTTCCTGTAATTAACATTATATTTAATCCCAACATCACAAGATACAATCAAATGAAGTTTAAAAAAATAGCCTATGAATACTAGAATAATTCACTACTTCGTATAAGCAAATTCTTCACATTGTTTGGCTTCAGTTTGGTCTCAACCCTTGTCATATTTTCTCACTCAATCCTTTCATTGCCTTATGTCGACGTTGAGAATTTGGCCCTCAAACCAGTCACTTCTTTTTTTGGATCCAAAATTCTCTCTTTGTCTTGAATTCTTCTCTCCTATTGCAATTTTCCTTTATTGTGTTGGGGTTGCCTTTATTGTCATCTAGGATTCAATTTCCAAATGGTAGCCGAATCTTTTAATCCTCTTTTTCTCTTTGACATTTTGGCCAACCCTACGCTTACTTCACTCACCTCTTAGTGGCTTGAATTTGTGTCGTGATTGTTGTTTTTATTTGCTTGACTTGGAATCTCCATTGAAGGCTCTTGATTCCAATGAGACCTCATTGTTCTGGTTTTTTGAGGTCTTAACTCCATGATTGTAACCACCAATAGCTACCCTAGTTTAATCTCAATCCAAATTTTTTCTTAGACTCCAATTAGTCCAATCCTAGGCAAGAAAATCAGTTCAAACCCTAGTAATTTTTCATGAGTCATTCATCTAATCTACCTCTTGTTTCAATACTACCAACTCACCTCAAACAAATCCTAAGTTCTTCCATAATTCCCACATAATCCCATTTAAGGCCATATTCATTAAATTGAGACAATGTGGATTCTCATTTTAATCATCTTCCTAAATTTAGTATATAGAAGAGTTCATTAAATTGAGACAATTCAATAAATTGAGACCATTAAATAGTGGAAGAATAAAGAATTTCTACAAAGATAAGAAATTTGAGGAAAAAAATAGTAGTGAAGGACGTTGAAAGGTGGGATTTTGGATGGCAAACTTGAATCATTTATAATAAGTACTTAACTAAAATATCTAAGTAAATAGTTTGACATGTAGTGAGGTAGAGAATTTTGAAATCATCCATGATAGAATACATTTGTACACCTAGCCTTATCAAAAACTACAATGTCAAAGTAAAGAATTTGACATATGCTTAGATAGAGAAGTTCATAATTACTTTGTATAGAAAACATTAGTACTCATAAGTGTTCCAAAACAAATGTCATAGACAATAGAATTACAATGAAGAACTTACAAAATACACAATACAATACATGAAATAAAAATAAAAATATATTATATTATACAACATCTATAACATCAAATTCTAATATAATAAAAAAAAAAGATCAAAACAATGAACTAAAAAATTTAAAAAACTAAATCTATTTCATCTACTGTACCTATTTTTTTCTAACAACTTTTTATTATATTTTTTTGTGCCCTAATCAAAGAAACTATCAACTTCTACAACTCTTTATAATTTTTTTTTTCCATATTTTTTTGTCATCCTTGCTAAAGTTAAGAAAATAACGTACAAACTCGCAAAACTCCTAATGACTTCCTATGACTACAAACTATTCATCTTCACTCCGAAGATACATTATTGCTTTCACCAGATACATATGCATCCACTGATGTTTGGATGATAGCAATTTGTGTTTTGGGAATTCTAACTCTTGGATCAGAAGTGCCTTCTTTGAAACGTGGCTTCCAAGCAGTCATAATGCAGTCTGTATGCGTCCAACTCGGAGAGATAGCCTTATCCTCGCACCAAGAATTCCCTTGTTTTGTGTCCCACCCAGCATATGTTTCTTCATTGGTGTGCTGAAAAGACGTAGGTGTCCAATATTGAAGTTGAATCGAATTGACATGCCCGGGATCTGGATTAGGATTTGTTAGAGCCCGAGCAAGCCAAAATGGACGGAGGTCACCGTCAGCGGGTCGCACAACAACTAAGTAACCTGCATATACATCACGGCCAACACGAAATGAAGGAGGTGGGCGATCACGCCTGCGACCAACAAAAGGTGCATCTTCCGCAAACTCCTCACGCATCGTGCCATCATCTAGGTATTGGTCTTCCACCTCATCGGCAATTCGAGAATTTGGCCAAAATCCATCCCGTAATGTTTCATGCACCACAAGTGGAGCATTGAGAGCACTTCTTACACCCTCCCAATATTTCCGCACCGGCTCATTCTTCCTCCTAAACTCGCCAGATAAGTCTTGATTTCCCATTGCCCCCCACAATGCAATGTACCCATCTAAACCCTTGCAAACCTCATCAAAGCAACGCATTTGTTGCGGTGGCAAAGGTAGAGGACTACCCCTCGGTACTTTAGGATGCCCATCTATTGTCTCCTTCCACAAGCGAATCCCCCCACCTTCTTTTGGCAACCAATCCACATTGGTACAAAGGATCTTGTACTGCATCAATGGCCACCCATTAGAATCCTTATAAAACTTGAACTGTTGCGCTTGAGAATGACCCTGTAGAGAATCATCGCCTGTATGCAAATACCCATCCACAAATCGCTTAAAATCAGGAACCTCTTCAATGAGATGAGGAATTACGGGTTGCGTTTCACAATCCATAAAAGACTTCATCAACCTTGGAAGTGTGGGGTAGTCATTCGTCTTCAATTTAGTGCTCCAACGACCAAATAGAGCATCAATGTCCTCATGAGTGTGTCCAACAATGAGGAAATTAATGTATATCTCTCGAAAAATAGCTCTGTAGACAAGGAAAGAACAAAATGCAAACACCCCACCGATTCTTGTTGTCGCCAAAAGCGTTGTCAAGCTGAAGAGTCAATGTTGGAGGAAGAGGTTGAGCTTCCACCAACACTTCAGGGGGGGACCCGAGGGAGTCCGTACAAATCTCTGAGCCTATTAACAAAGCCTCTGTCAATTCAGAACGTTCTGCTCCTACAAACAATTGACGAGATGAATGCTTCGGTTGTGACTCTAGATCTCGCAATAATTTTGCAATGGACCCAATAGTATGGTTGGAGTCTGTTGGGAATATGTCCAAGCCATAGTGTGCATATCACACATCTCCATGACCATGAGCAATCATGCCTGTAACTGCGACAAGCATCTTCATGAAAGAATCATTTTCCCTTACTCTTGTGAGAGTAATGAGGAGAAGTAGTCTTGGAATGATCCATCTTGTCATGGATTATAGTGAGAACCTTGTCAGGATACATCTCAGACATTGAACGGTTTCCATAGTACAAGTCCCTATGCGCCTTCTGTCCCGATAGGTGCACTCTCAATTTGTTAGACCACACGTCTTGTGCTCGCGAACGTGGAGTGCAAGCACTCTTAAGTTGCCTATATCTATCGAACATTCCACAACGAGCAAAACTATTGCCTCTAGCCTTGGGAGCATACTCAGGAAAAGATTGACGACGAATGTTGCTCAATCCACTAGTCGAAATATGTTGCAATTGAAGTGAAGAATTGACATTGTTGATCTGTGGCAACTTGTCCTTCCAATGAAATGCAGACGGTAGGACCATAGAGGGGACTTTCTCCCCAGACTCAAGGGTCCTCGACTTGTGGGGCATCGTGTCCGCTTCATTCTCCACTAACAATTGAAAAGTTGCTGTTGCTTGCAAAGTGTGTGTCCGAGGTTTTTTCATTCCAAGGTTGCTATGATGCTCCGGTTTTTGGTCATCTTTTGCCATCTTCTTATATCTATAAAAGGTAGCCTTCGATACTCCATGGATGGCGCACCAAGCAACCGAACAAATTTCATGGTTTGCCAAGGTGATCATGTCCCTTCCATTGGAATCAGTGTGGGTTTGCTTGTGCACGTCAAGCAGACGTGACTTCCACCAGAACACTCCACCATCAATATGAAGTAGAGACCGAACGGCTTGAATCTGACCTCGTGGAAATGGTTGCAAGCAATTCTTCTGGCAACATTTCATACTAGAAACATTAGCAATTGCTTGCTCTGTGAGGAGGGCTTCTTTCTTCGGGAGATTGGTAGGCTCGGTCCTCTCACGTGAGCTTTCATAGGAACGAACTCCAGTCCGAACACGCCGCCTTGAACCGTTTGAAGAGACTGCAGTATTAAAGAGATGCGTTTGTTCGTGGTCATATAAGCTGGCACCATTAAGGTAGACCTTGGAAATGTGCCAGGAGTGCATGGACCACATCCACTCCGACGGAACATCTGCCTCACACAAAGACTCTGCAATTTGAATTGCAACCCGGTCATCACCGAGTGGCTGCCCGTCCATGTCAATGACGAGATCTGCATCAACATTATGACAAATTCCTTTTGCCACCTCGACCCCCTCTTCATTTCTGAGTGTGACGCATTTGGTATACCAAGAAGCTCGAGGAAATCCCTCGCAGGCTGCGACACCCGGCGGCAAAGTTGGCACTGGAACTGTAAACTCATTGGCATCTGAAGTATCCATTCTGCGCGTGAAAGAAAACCAATTAATTCATATTGTTGTGAGTATCCTCGAGGCGAGGATAAAAATTGTGTACGACACATTCACAAAATGAGAAACAAAGTTGCCTCCACAGGAGTGAAAACTTGAAAACCATTTTGTGATCAACTACAATAATCCATCCATTAGGACTGAAGAAGTGGAAATGCGAAGAATTAGCAGAACAGTACCATAAAACAGAATTTAATCTAATATCTTTCCATTCCTGAGAATAAATAAGAACATGATTACATAATCTCTTGAACACACATCCGAAGGAGTAAGATAATCAAAGGTATCTTCGCATCGAAGATATCACATGGAAACGATTGAGAGATATTATGCATTCCCACACACGACATTAGAGTGTCAGAGTGATAATGCATATCAACTCTAAATATCATCATAAATGTCTATGAATGTCTATGCTTGTCTATGGTTAGCATTCACATACTATGCATGTTTGTCATTATCCTCGAGCCGAGGATAACCTCCATCTATGTCTACGATTATCGTCGTGTCTAGGATAACCTCCACGCATGTCTGTGATTATCCTCGACTCGAGGATAATCTCCATGCATGTCTTGAATTAACGTGGAGTCGAGAATAGTCTCGATGCATGTCAGTAATTATCCTCGGCTCGAGGATAACCTCCATGACAGTCTCTGGTTCTCCTGGAGCCAATAATAGCCCCCATGCATGTTTGTGATTCTCCTCGAGACAAGAATAACACCAATGCATGTTTGTGATTCTCCTCGAGACAAGAATAACACCAATGTATGTTTGTGATTATCCTCGACTCGAGGATAACCTCCAACTGTGTATGTCTGATGTTATCCTCGAGTTGAGGATAACCTCCATCCAACAATGTCTGCAATTATCCTCGAGTCGAGGATAATCACAGACATGCATGTCTGAGATTATCCTCGACTCGAGGATAACCTCCAAGTGTGTATGTCTGATGTTATCCTCGACTCGAGGATAACCTCCATCCAACAATGTCTGCGATTATCCTCGAGCCGAGGATAACCGCCATGCATGTTTGTGATAGATAAATGTATTGTTCCGAAATTCACGGCGTAAAAATCGGTTGTTCTTTACCGAAACTCACATACGGGGGACAACCTTTGAGGCGTGACACCGGAATTCTCAATACTCCAAGAATCGTAGGTCTATGCACCTCTGCTTAAATCTAAGGAGAAACAGCAGGAATCTAGAATTTAATGAGAAGGGAAGAAGGGAAATAGAAGAACTTACGACAACCCGTCCGAAACTAAGCCACCTACTCACATAAACATGTAAATGAAATGCAAAACATAAGTTCCAAGGCGGTGCGGTAGCAATGACTGCAAGAGGCCGCGGAGGAGGGAAAACTGGGAACCAGGAGAGAGAAAATGAGGTGCTCGAGGATGAGAGACAATGCACATACTAGCGGGAGAATATGAGCGGGAAATACAACGGCATTTGAATTGTTCATGATTTTCAGGACGTAGGGGAGAAGTACCTCCTCGGATTAGGGGGCCGTTGACATTCTCATCGCCCAAATAATGACATCGATGAATAACAACGAAGGACCTTTTCAATAATAGAAATGGGATCTCACGTAGCCGATATTTTTTAGATTTAAATAGGGGGATTCATAGTTCGTGGAATTTTTGGCAGTCACCCTTTCTCGGAAAATGTGGAAATATTCTTTGAAAGCACAGCGGAATTTCGGATTTGTCAAATTTGGCAATTCTTACACCAGCCGCCAAACAACCTACTTTTTAAAATAGTTTATTCTAATGTGTGATTTAGATGAATGTATAGGGCTATAAACAGAAATGTACTCAATGTAAGCTTTCAATAGGGAATGAAGTTAGGGCTTATAGGGTTTAGGGTTTAGGGTTTAGGGTTTAGGTTCATGATTTAGGGTTTAGGACTTCAGAGTTTATTGGTTTAGGAGCAATAACAAAGTCTTCACGAAATGTAAATTACATGTTCACAAATTCAATGTTCTTAAACATTGTGATTTTGCAAATTATATTGACAATTCATATTTTTTTGGGAAATTCCAATAATAAAAATTTCAAGGATGTTTCTTATTTAAAATTTATTGGGTTTAGGATATTTTTTAAATACAAGCGGATGATTAAAAATAATATTTTTAGTTTCAAATATTATTTATGTCAACTTATAAATGATCTCCAATTTTGTGGGCTTCTAAATGACTGTACACGTTCCGAATTACCCAAAATATTGCACAATCTCTAATATAATGTCAGAAAAAATATACACAAGTTTGAGCTCCTTTTTCCAAAACAAAAAATAATGTATAATTGTGAATTTCATAACATTCAATTCTATAAAATGTAGTATTGGTTATATTTTATTTTCCATAATGTTGTAACACATTCTAAGGAATTTGCATTGATAGAGGAGCACATTAAATATTTGCTATTCTTCTTGTAAAGCACTATAGAAACCAAAGAAGAAATGAAGCCATTGATGCTGTACTTTATAGAATTAAAATCACAGAAGCTTAAAATTTTAATGAAGATAACTACAGAGGAACAAAAAAATAATGTACTAGTTAAATTATGATAAAATTTGGAAAAATATTGATTCTTCAACATAGTTTATTATTCTATTCAATTGTTTTTTAAATTAGAATGATTCCTGGGAAAAATCTAAAATTTGCAGAACATTGTAAAGAAGTACAATAAAAAAAAAAGCCAAAATCTTTTATGAAGATGAAGGAAATAAAAAACAAATGTTTAAAATATTTCAAAAAAAAGTTGGATAATTGAACTATACAAAGTAGGACCTCTATTTTTACAAGCGTGGTAATTCATAACAAAGTAAAAAAATTCAAAGATTTTTGTTCTAAGAAGTCATGATGTCCACCTCCATGGCTTCCCAAGCCATGATTTGAAGCATAATTGGCTTCAAATGAGACTACTTTGTTAGTACATTGAAATGAATGATGAACTTTGCATTCATTTGCTACCAATCATTAGTATTAACCCTTGGCATCATAGTTTAGAGACTTGAACCACTTCAATGTCTCATAAATAATAATCATCAGAGGTTCATCTCCTACAAATGAATGTATTAGAATGTATCTTATACAATGACTTCCTAAATTGTATGAAAATACTATACTCTACAAGTTTTAGAAATTCTTTACATTTTTTGTTCTTAAACCACATAATTATTCAGAAAGTACTAGTTATGTATGAATGAAAAGCCTATTTTCTAACTACTATGAACAATTTTGAGTGCTATACTTTTATAATTTTGTCATGATAACTTTTCAATAAACAAAATATTGTATCAAACTAATTCTTAAAATATTTAACATAGAATTAAGAAATAAAACAAGCCAAGTGTACTTTGTAATTTAAAAATTATTGTAAACTCAATGCACAACAATCATGGAATTATAAAGAAGACAGTGAAGTGAGAAAAAATGTAGAAGTTTCATTTTTTTCTCACTCTACACTAAACTTTATTCCATAAATACAGAAATAGTAGTTTCTTAAATTAGAAAACAAGAATACTTAATTTTAATGTTTTGTTGTGAAGTACCTGACAAATGGCATTAAATAAATTCAGAGAAGAATCATAAATTCAAGTTCAAAATATTTTCAAATTCTACATTTTTATTTTTTGTCCCATTTAATGGTTATTTCATACCTATTATAATGTTGAATCTGTAAAAAATGGTGTTTAGACCTTCATGGGTTAGACTCAACTGTAATGTAAAATTCTTTATAATTTTATAATAAAAAAATGGAATTTTTTTTTATTACTTGATTATTCTTTAATTCATGACAATACTTTAAAATGTTTAATTAAATTTACTGAACTTTGTATTTCATATAAAATTTTAGTATACAGAATGCCAAAAATGTAATGTTAGCTTTGAATACGGTATGAAATTTGGGAATTGTGTTTGAGCATACAAGTTGTAAAGATGCTTCAATTGATTCATTTGAAACTTAGAGTGAATTCTAAGAAGCTCAAAAAACACGTTGGTCATTTTGAAGTTTTCTTACATAACAAATAAGAAATACAATTGATTAAATATTATTCAAATTTGTTATGGAAAACCCCAATGGATATGAAATTTTATCCTTGATTTTTGGGGTTAGGGAAAGTGTACATTAAATGAAAAAGTCTAAAGGAGATGAATTAGGGGACTAGAAGATATCATATTCACTTTGGACAATGTTTGATACATGTGTTCAACATCTTTTGTTCCCATCATGTGCATTTTTAGCCTTCCTTAAAACCTGAACCCCTAAACAATGCCGAGGCTTTTTATTGTTCAATGAATGACAAACAATCTTGTCGTATAGGACATAAATGTAACTATCCATTTTCTAGAATTTAGCCAGGGTGAAAAGAAAGATCATCTACAATAGTTTGTTTTTCAAGTAGTATTTTTCCATTTTTATAAGCCAACAATTCAGATGGTGATAAAACAAATAATTTTCACGATGACCAGCTTGGGATTCAAAAGTTAATTTTTCTTTTAAAGCAACATTTAGAATGCCCAAATGTCATGGTGTATAATTTGTGGTTGAATATTCAATTCTTCAAAATCAAATGCCATTTCTTTGAAAAATAGGGAACTGTAAAAACTTAATTGGATGAAGTTCTGTTACATTCTTTAGCCCATAATCAATGCCAAAGGCCATTTTCTGGTCATTGAATGACAAGGAATCTCTCCGTGTAGAACGAAAATGCAACTATTCATCCTCTAGAATGTGTGTGGAAAGGAAAGATCATCTACAGTACTTTGTCTTCCAATTAGTACATTTTGATTTTTTTAAGCCAACAATTCACACGGTGACAAAACAAATGATTTTTTTCAGGATCCGCCCATTGTTTAAGGTTGTAAAACACATACGTGTATAGGATCTAAAGCTTAGAAGAAGTAGTTTTGAGGAGGCAAGTCCGGCGTTGTTCATTCGGCAAAGGATATAACTTGAGAATTATTTTGCTTGGCAAAGTAGGTTCGGGGAGGCTGGCAGCTAGGGAAAGTAGGTTCGGAGGAGCCGTAGGTTTGACGAGGTAGGTTCGTCATGGCCCAAAGCTCGGGAAAGTAGGTTCGGGGAGGCTTGGAACCCGGTTCGGCTAGTTGCCCCTCCCCACCAGTGTGTTCTCCCCACCAGTTGTGTACGCGGGAGTTTGTGTGCACAGTCTACAGTGCAAACGTTTTTGTTTTTGGAGGATTGAGTGTAGTGTACAAGCGCGGGTTGAGTGCAGTACACAAGCGCGTGGAGGATTGAGTGCAGTGCACAAGCGCGTGTTTCTTGAAGGTTGAGTGTAGTGCAGCGTGGGTGTTTCAGCTGAGTTTGGTGGTCGAGTGCAGCGCGGGTTTTTTTCCGACTTCAGCCCAGTTTGGCGGTTTGAGTGCAGCGCTGGTTTTCTTCCGACTTCAGCCCAGTTTGGCGGTTGGTTGCAGGCGCAGGTTTCTGCGGTCGGTTGGAGGCGCACGTGGTCGATTGCAGGTGTGGGTGGTCGAGTGTAGGCGCGGTGTGCAAACAGAGGTTTCGTTTCTGATTGTGAACGCGGGCTCCCATTTTTTGTTGTTTTGTTCGGGTTTCTAGATGCATTGACACAGATTGGGAAGAGTACCAAACTTGATTGCACCAAATTCTATCATTTCTGGTAAGAATAGTTCCACGGTTGTTTTCTGTACAATGTGTTTTATATGTAATGTTTTTTTGTTTTCTAGTGCCAGGTTCTAGAATTTAGGGTGTTTTTGTTCTTTGCATCTTCACTTTGTAGTTACTGTTCATCTTGTTCTTCAATTCTTCACCTTGTTGCACTAGTATGCAACTATGACTGGCCTAGGGTTTAGAGTTATAGTGTGAAATTTTGGTTTATGTCTTCTTAGATTAGGGTTTGTAATGTGTGCAGGACCCATTGTGAAAGTTTGTGTCACACTAGAAATTGCTGCAGAAAGTGTGAAACTAGAATCATTTGAAGGTAAGCAAGTCTTTAGTTGGTGTTTCTGTTGGTTTCAATATGTGATTTCAATTCTGTTTTTAAGCATGTGTTAATTGGATGTGAGATTACTTGGTGTGGTATAGTATTTTTTCAATGTCTGTAGTCAAAATGTGCCCAGATTATTAGTATAACAATTAGGGTTTTCGTCACAATTCTCACCAGTTATCGTTGAGTTCACAAGAAAATTATCCTCGGGTCGAAGATAATAGTCATGGGGACAACGGTAAAGAACCCAAAAGAGTAATGCAACTTGACTAAATATTATCCTCGGGTCGAGGATAAAAAGCTAAAACGACGAAAGAAAAACAATGTACTTAAATAACAAAATATTATCTTCGGCCCGAGGATAAAACAAAAAACAAAACATGAATCCAATATAATTGAATTAAAATATGATACACTTATCCTCGGCCCGAAGATAACAACAAAAACCATAACACCAATATAACAATCACATTCAAATAAGAAACACTTATCCTCGGACCGAGGATAATACAATAACAGATATGACACATCATAATTAAGACAGTGTCATATGCATAGTCAAATGATTCATATACGTTATCTTCGACCCGAAGATACTTAATCAAAACAGTCAGTCTCAAATATAATTTAGGAGATAATTTTGTTTTAATGTCGACTGAAGTATTTCAAATTAAATACAAAACATTTATCCTCGGTTCGAGGATAAAATCAACCAAAGAAAACACAATATTATATAACCGAATAACTATCCTTGGCTCGAGGATAAAAACATCCACAGAACCAAGAAAATAATATAATGATATGAGAATAACGAACATTTATCCTTTTTTCGGACGATATTAAACCGTAGTTGTGACCTACAAATAAAATGTGTAGATTGATCACTCCGTTGTTATGATGTTTAGCCTGGCATAATCATTTCTGAGTGATATACCATCTTTCCTCTGTTATCTTCGATGCGAAGATAAAAGTCAAATTACGACTCTGATGTTCATGGTTTACATTGCACAGAATCGTACCAACATGGCTACAGACTCGGACTACAACTACTCAGATACACTCCCGTTTCTAGAGCCATTTAGCAAGTGGGTGGATGAGGAGCCCTTCATAACGGAGATGCCAGAGCTCTACGGCAAGCTCTGGCAATTCAAAGCCGTTGTCGACTCCTGGACATTCAGTGTCAACCAGTCCAAGGACTACATCTACCTCCGTCACCGAGTAAAAGACACCAGGATGTACGTGAACTGGAACCTGAGTGAGAAGGTCGCACTCGTGGAGAACCACCAAGACAAGTACATTGTCATCACCTTGCAAGGGCATGACAACACGGGAAGGGAAACAAAACATACCCATTCCATCGTCTGCCATGAAGATGACAATGTGGGAGTTTTCGACTTCGACAACCTCATCGTCGACTTGCACTCGGCAAACCTCGATACCTTGGCAGAAGACTTTATTTCAAGGTACCACCTCTGGGTCAGAAGGAACGCCAGGACCACGTCTAGGAAATTGCGTACATGTTCCATAAGCTCACGGAGCACGCAAAGGAATATGTCCACAAAGGACCTGCTCGAGCGAGTCACGGTCCAAGTCAACAAAGGCAGGACACTGCCGCTGAGACCAAATCTGCGTCGGGAGTGCGTGGCCGCATAGGGAGTAGAGGAAGTGGGAGAGGAACGGCCCGCGCTCAGGCCCAGAAAAGGAAGAACCCGGACTCCAGTACCGGCGAGCCGAGTGACAAACGTAGGAAATCTGTGGCGGAGAGTCGTCCAGCAACCGCTGGCAGTTCAGGCTCTATACTCACGAATGTGAATCCGAGGAAGCCAACAGATAGAAAGCCAATCGAAAAACATGAAGTCGCTGGAGCATATCAATCAGATTTCTGGAAGGAAAATGGCAAGTGCTTCATTTTTCATCCCCAGATCTTCACCGTAGACATCAAACAATGCTTCCTGGCCAAGGAAAGATATATTATTCGGAAGCTAGAAATGAGAATGGTGTTTGAGATGAAAGACACCCTCGTTCATCTCGGCTCAGAGCAGCAAAGACAAAAACTTTGCTTGACACCTGTATATGCCAATAAGAAACTTCTGAAGGAGCGTCCGAAGGATTGGGATTCGATCAAGAACGGAGGCTTCTACATCATCAATGGCCAGCACAGTGTCACAGCAACCAAAATGCTACAACAAGGAGGATGTTGTGAGACTCAGAAGATCGAGTTGCAGACGTGGGAGGCTATAATCGTCTGGACTAGAGACCCGAAACAGCTCACAGCTATTTCAAAATGGTGCAATGCCTCCAATCACCTCGTCTATAGTCAGCCAACGTGGGGGAACCAAATTTCCGCGTGCAGGCAGGTTTGGAAGGAGCTCAAGCGGCCTACCAACATCGAGAATGAGGGATTGGTGAGGCGGAACAAAGCCATCTACAACCTTGCAACATACAAGGTAGGTCCTATTATCTTCGAGGCGAAGATAAAATGTAGATGTTCATGATCTAGCTAGATGTCTTCATGTATTGCCTGTATAGGTTTTGTAATCTGGTTTTCTATGTTTTGTGATGTATATCACAATTATCCTCAGCTCGAGGATAATGGTTAGAAAAACTGTACGCAATGAGCAGTGAGCTGACTTCATTGAATATTCGTCTCCACAGGACTTTGTCGACGCTGTCATGATCCGGTATGGCAGCATCAACCTTGACAAGGAGGGAGCACAGGTGAAGCTCGCATTGGATGTCAAGAATGAAATCCGAATTATTACCTTGGCCGATGAGACTTACCAGATGTGGGAGGAATTCCTCCAAAAACACATGGAAGGATCACTGATTGATCCTGTGACGCGCAAACCATTCAAAAGCGCGAAGACCTTCAACGAGAAGAATTTCTCATTGAAGAGGGAATTTTTCAAGCACATGGGACACTTCACAGACATTGATATGAAGGATTACGTCCTCCATCTGCTTGGGAGAACAGAAGGTCGCACACGGGACTACTCGAAGGTCTCAGTGGGCGCTTCAAAGATATTGTGCGAGGACAATTATAAAGCCGAGCACTGGGTGGAGAGGAGGAAGCGAAAGAAAGTCATCATGGAGGAATTCATGGCCCTCGATAAGTCCTTAAAATTCAAGGATAGACATGGGGAAGTCATTGACGTGGCGTGGAAGCAATGGAAGCGCGACAACATGTTTTCTTCGGCAACGTGGGATTTCCTCCTCACCGCCCCCCCCCAACCAGTTCTTCGTTAAGCGCCTCACCAACGAGGCGAAGAAGAAGACAGCAATAGACTACAAGGACAACCCAAAATTGTCGATGGTCTATAACATGTTCAAGACCTTCTTGAAAATGAAGAAGCGGGTGGAGCTAGTGGGAGGGGATGTATTTATTCGGGGTCACCAATGCTATCCCCAAGCTCTTGTGACCACCCATGTGTGGCCCTATGTCATGAGAGACCTTCGTATTGCTGTCATAGATTTTCGAGTCCTCCCTAGACCAAATCCAGAATCCGGTGACAGTCCACCGTGCTTGCCATTGCTGAATTTCTTGACAGAGCACCTGAAGCCGGTCATGACTACTCCGGATGTGTGGTTATGGATTATGGGAAATTCATACAACATGGACGCGGCAAAGAAATTTGTGGCGTCGAAGATGACCGGGTACGAAGTCAAGGTGTCCAACTACCTACCTAGTAAGGCCGAGAGGATGGACAACTCGACCAACTGTGCGTTGGCGCCCCCAGTGAAGCTCCTTTTTGTATTGAAGAAATGGGATGACGGGGAGCCAAGATATAAGGATGTAGTAAAGAAGGTCTACGCCACCGATGACATTCCTTACTACACGGACTTTCAAAAAAACACCGAGGCAAAATATAGAGTCCATGCCAGTGAGCTCAGGATGGAATTCTATATTGACATTCTCCAGAGTTTTGCCGTGACTGAAGAAAACGTCATCAGCATTTACACAGGCTCAAAGTTTACGATTGCTGCCAAGGTGAGACTCCATGTTTCGCTTGTCTTTATCTTCGGCTCGAAGATAAAAGTGTCTTATTGCTGGTTATCTTCGGCTCGAAGATATCTTTGTCTGTTAGTGTTGTATTATGTGCTAGCTTACTCGATGTATATTGTATGTTCGTGTGTTATCTTCGAATCGAGGATAAAGACTCAGGGGTGGATAATGAGCATTGACGACTGCTTGTTCTTCTGCAGATGTATGGTCTCTATTATTATGGCCTTACTGATCGGCATGCATCCCAAAAACTTCGAGAAATGGCGAAGTATGGCAGTAAATTAGACATCAATGATTTCTGCCATGAAAACTCGCCATATCTCCCAGGTTATGAGCGTCCTCGTAACCTTCAAACTCCAGATGTGGACTCGGAGTCCACCCCCTCTATTGATGGCAATGCGGGAGCCTCAAGGGCAGATCGGGATTTCCCAGGTGACGAGGGTGCTTCCAACCTCGGCATCAATGAATATGGAACAAATACCAATATTGTTCGAGGAGGAAATGTGGAGCAGGGCCAGGGCCAGGTACAGGATGAGGGTCCCGAATCCGCCTCCAAGGGAATCGATGACGCGGGAGCCGGTACGCGGAAGGAAAAGAAGATCAGAAAGAAGCCCTTGGAAAAGATCATACCGGACATTATAATCAGCGACGTCGAGGACTCCTATTCCGATATGGAGGATTTCAACTATGATTGTCCGGATGATGGTGGCGCGGGTCCGTCACGGGAAACTCATGTTCCTCTCCGACCTGTGAAACAGGAGCTTAAGGATTTCTGGAGGCAGAGAGAGGAGAGAAAGGCCTTCAAGAGGGCAGAGCAGTCAAGAAGAAGGGAAGAGGAGCTGGCGGAGAAGGAAGCATTGAAGAGGGAACTAGAGAAATTGCGTGAAGAGAATGTTTCTCTGAGAACGCGATCGCAAGACCCCTCTGCCTTTCAACCTGATGTGCAAGACGCTGGTGGTGCTCCAGAAGCCACAGGTCACCAGACCGCCGATCCCATTGGTAAGGATTATCCTCGAGGCGAAGATAATCCTATCCCACCTACCGAAGACGATATTGCTCTCCCTTCTCCTCCTCCAATGGAACAAGAGCAGGGGATTAATCTTCCAATGGATAGACCAGATCCACAAATCCAGGAAGAGAGAGCTCCCTCCACAACTGGGACAGAGGGAGCTGATTATCCTCGCCACGAGGATAATTTGAGTGAGCCCCCTGCATTGGAGGCGCAAGCGGAGTCGGTCCCGGAGACACAAGAGGAGCAAGAGGTTGTTCCAGATCCCATTCCCCCTCCGCCTGAGCCGCGAGTACCGGAGGTGGAGATAGAGTTTGAAAATCCCCCGGACGACGACGACGAGACTGTAGACTACGGGGAATATTTGGATGAGGACGCCAGAAACCTGGAGTTCGGTCAGGTACACTCCCCTCCATCATCAGATCCCTACGATATTTCGTGATTGAGTCTATTGAATGTGATGTGATGGATGTTTGTTTTGGCTTCCATCATGTTCATATTCCCAGTGAGAGACTCTCATGCCAATTCCTTCTGTCTGACAGGAGGGAGTGGACAGTCTCTGATTGTGAAGCGTGGACGGACTGCCACTCTGTGACTGCGTTTGTAGCATAGTGTAGATACCGCAACGGACTGTAGTTGGTACTTGTATACAATCGGCTAGAAATCAACGAAACCGTTAGACCGGGTGTATCATAAATTATTTTGAAATAAATATATGTCAAACTTCTCTTCAATGCATGTAGTGTCTAATGAATTGATATTGCCCATGTTTGTACCCAGCGCGGACAACTTAGAAGTGTGCACCGCCCATTGGCACTCAAACAATCACTTAACGGAGGGGTTCTGCAGTCGCTTAGTGGGGTTCAATGTTTTTCACCGTTTTATGGGTCGCCTGATTCTGCCTTTCAACAGGTAACTACATCTCTTTCGTGTTGTGTTTGATCAGGTAGTAACGGCAGGTCGAAAAAACAGAGTGCCGCGGAGTGTGTCCTCGTTAGTGGTCCAACCACGACAGAAGTGGTTGAATATCGTGTTCAATTTGAACGGAGTGCTATGTGAGAGCCAGGGTCAAGGGCCCCATAAGAAGAAAAAACATTACACAGTCCGAGATAATGTATTCTCCCATTGAACCCCAACCCTCATTGGGACGAAGGCCGTCTTCGTTCGTCCCAATGTGCGCGAGTTCTTAGACGAGGTTTCGAAGATTTCGAACCGCGTCGTAGTTTGGAGCTCCATGTTCAAGAAGACGGTGGAACCCGTTGCGAGTTTCCTCTTCCAGAATTGCAAGGCTCCCTACCACATCCTAGGTCAGGACAACTGTAGGAGGGTAGAAACCTCCGAAGGGAAATTTCTTCATCAGGCTGGGAGTCCGTGGAAGACTCTGCTCTTCAAAGTGCTTGATGAAGAATTGTTCCTAGACCCACATGATCCCAACTTCTTCAACAAGGACAATACCATTCTCATTGATGATTCACCGCAAAAGGGCATCCTCAATGAGAACGGGAATTGCATATACCTTGAGAGTTGGAACCCGTACATGCGTGGAGACAATGTGCTCGTCGGCACTCTCATTCCATGGTTGAAGAAACTACACGAGGAGTGTCCACTCGGACGACTTCGTGAGTTCGTAGATCGGAACCGCATAGGTGTGGCGCCCTTGGTCGCAGCAGATAATCAAGCGAATTATATATTGGATGGGATGAGGATGTCCGCGAAGGCATTCGAGTCGCGATTCGTGTTGCGGGGGATGAATCTAGTGATTGAATAAGAGAGACGAAGGAAGAAATAGACTTCTCAGTGTCTCAGTCAATCATAGAACTCGATGTACACTATTTTTGTAAATACGGATTGTTATGTACATTTCATTCTTATGAATTAGTAAAATTTTGAACTTTTAATCAAGTTTTCTGGCCTCTTCTGGTTGTACTGTTTTGTTCCACATGTGTTTGTCTTCCATGTTGAGTTATCTTTGGGTCGAGGATAATTGTGGGGGATGTGTGTTATCTTTGGGTCGAGGATAATTGTAGGGGATGTGTGTTATCTTTGGATCGAGGATAATTGTGGGCGATGTTTGTTCACTTCCATTGCTGTAGGTCGGAGGATCCATTCTACACTTTCTCCAACGGAGGGAACCACTGACGAGGAGCTTATTGTCTGGATCGGACGTGTCACTTTCAATGAGGTCCGGCTCGATTGGAGGGAGCTTCGTGCTGTCCTCCTATTCTAAGCCTTACCTCTTGGGCTCAGCCACCGATGCAGCTTCGGCGGCCATCGACTTCTCGAAGGGGAATGTGGAGGAAGGCGTGGTAGATAGCCCACCTAGTCGGGGTCCCGTGAGGACACCGATTTGCTCACCGTCGCTGATGAAGAGGGCCAGCTCCACCCCTAGTCGATTGCATTCACAGTCGCCAACCTTGCAAACGCCAAACACTCCGCACAGAAAATTGTATGCGGATGACGAAGACGGAGGTATGGATCCTCGTCTCAAGGATGGAGTGGTGTTGCCGGTGACAAACGCACATCAAGCTGTGCAGAGCAAGGTACTCAATATAGATCCCAAGGTTGGGGATCGAATCAATGCGGTACCGATGGGTGCATGCAGTGCACAACAGGTTCCACGCCTCGTAGAGATTCCTATCTCGTTCCCCTCCATGTCCATGGGCGGAGTATCTTTGCCTTCCGCTGTACCTATTTCCCGCCGAACGACTCTTCGAGACATACGGCGGTCAAATTACACACGATCGACAACAACTGCCGATCCGTACATAAGCACTGTGAATAGATCGATACCACGCCCGCCTCCTCGAGGTTCTAGGTCTCTTTCCAATAACGAGATTCCGCAACATGAACGAAAGCGGAAGAGAGAGGCCAAGGATTTAATGATGATGGGGATGTTCAATACTTTCAGCAAAGACAGTGGATCACCCAAGCCTTCACGACGCGAGGATATCTTTAGAGGATTGGCCAAGTTAAAAGCCTTGGAGGCAGCCAAGGAGGCAACAAATAGCAGTTCTTAATCCAAGAACGATGGTTTGCTCAGTGATCCTTGTTCATAGTGGTCTTCTTTTTGTGGAAGGATCATTACTATTAATAGAATAGTCATTCATATACAAAAACCAATTTTTAGTAAGGGTGAGTGCTCTCTGTGCACATAGCCTCTACATTTTTACACAAGACATTCAATCATTAGAATTAATAAGATTAGATATACCGGGATTTCATTTCCTAGGAAGTGAAGTATATAGAGAAGTGAGAGAAGTTGATTCAAGTAAATTCATGTTCGTCAATGTAAAGGGACCCACTTTTATAAATATTACATCTTATTACACAACTCATGTGGAATTGCATTTTGCACGTTCACGTTTCTTAATTGTTTTGGTGTGGGATTGCTCTATGCCTTCTAACGATTTGCCTATTTTTATCTTCGCCTTCAACAATTTATCTTTGAATGGAGGAGCCTTAAGTTCTCAAAATGACCATATTGTCTCAATTTAATGAATATGGCCTTATTTGACCAAAAATTCTATCATTGTTTTACCATTTTTTCCACAAAAAATAGTGAACCTATTCGACAAATTGTTCTACATGGTTTCTTTTCACAATTTCTTGCAATTCATGTTTAAAACACCCATAAAACACTCACACTTCTCCAAACACACATGAAAACTTGAGAAAGAGATGTCTTTGTGAGTGTTTCTAACTCCACCCTTGAGTCAGAAAGTTGCACACAGGTTCTAGCGGCATAAATTAATGATTCAAATGGGTGAATTGTAAACTTAGTGTTCTTTGGCCTTCCAAGCAATAGACACTTTGTTTGTTATAGTGATAATCTACTTTTAAATGCTTCAAAACAATCTAAATGTTAAAAGGTTCAAGACCTTGATGAGTAAGTAAAATCTAATCTAATATAAAAATCTATCTAGGTTAAAGTGAAGAATGCACTTTGCCCTTTCCAAAATGGTAAAGCAAGTTGAATTCTGATGTTCCTACTAAAAGATATTGATGGATGAAATTTGTCTCTAATTCTATCCTAAAAACTTCATCCGTTGACTAAAAATAGCAAATGGATTCTAAATAATTCTAAATTTTAGGGTTAATTTACTAATTAATTTAACTAATGGATCTTTGAGAGTAAACCTAGTTTTGACCTATTTTTAGACTTTTCATCCAAATTTGGGTCAAACTTCATCCACACTTAACTCCTTTAAAATCATAGTAATCTTAAAGTAAAAGTTGATTTTGGAATCTCTAAAAGATTCCCTAAACGATTCTAGTCTCAAAAGATTCTTTAGTTATTCTTTAAAAATATTCCTAATTGTTCTTTTATTAATCCTATTTCTAAGTTATAATTCTAAAATTAATAATTTCTTGGGATTTTATTGTTTTTATGAGAAAAGTGATAAATTATCTTTCTACCAAGGTAAAAAGGAAGAATTTTGGACTTCTAGGTAAAAACTCATGGATGGATGAAAGTTCCCTGTAGTTGGATGGAATTCATTCCTTCAATAAGTTTTATATAGAATAAAGAGATAAATTAGGTTTTAATTTTTCCTAAATATTCTAATAATTTCCTAGATTCCTAAATTTGACTAGATTCCCTGTTAAGATTCTAAAATTTATTCAAATAGGTTTAAGTTTTTAAAGTTAATTTTAATGCTAAATTCCTAAATGTTATTCTAACTAGCAAATTAATTTTAAATTGAAAAAAACAAAAAGTAAAGACAAGAAATTAATGTACCTTGCCGGTGAATGAGTCAATCGTATCGTCCTCAAGAATCACAAGATGTATCGTCTCGTAATAGCCAACTCCTTCCTCATCCATTTTGCTAATCCATCACAATTCAAATTTAATACTTTGGATGTTTGTTGTATTTTTTTGTTCTACTTCTAAGTTCCTACAAATGGTTATGGGATTTTAATTGAATTTAGAGGTATTTTGAATAATTTCCAAATTAATTCCAAATTATTTTAAATACCAAAAGACAATTAAATCCACTAAATGTCTAAATCAAATCTAATTAGAAGCTTCTATGTACAATCCTAATTGTTGATCATTTTCCTAATTGTTTTGGAATTATTAGTTGGCTTTTTGTTTTATCTTCTTGGCTTATTAGGCCTAATAAAACAAAACTAAATAAAATCCAAACCACTAAATCCAAAAGAGTAATAAATAAATAAACAAAAGACAACTTGCTTCAATAGTAAAAGGAATAAAATCAAAGAATTATGCCAAATGAATAGTAAATGAATAGTAAATGAATAGTAAGATGCTACCTTAATGATTCCGACCTTCCTTCCAAGAGTATCTAACCTTCTTCTTCTTAATTGTCACTTCTAAGCCTCTTCAACTTCCAACTTCACTTGTCTCCTTCAAAATTTGGTTGTTGGGTTGGTAGTGTATGTCTAATCAATCAAATTAGATCAAAGTCAATTTAGTTTAGTTGTTAGATGGCTTTAAACCTTAGCATGTAGCAAATCACAAGTTAGTATGCAAACATGGCAAGTCATAATTTTAATTCATTAATTCACAACTAAACGACTTGGTGGCCTAGACTTCACCAAATTGTATTTGAATTGACTCTCCCAACACCTTCACCCACTAACTGGAGCCTTGGACTCACACACCTCCACTTCACTGCCTAGAACTCTAGACGTTCATACACCTCCACTTCATTGCCTGAGCTCTAGACGCTCACACACCTTCACTGCTTGGCTTCTTCATGATCACCATTCATTCAAGACCTTGACCAACACCTCGGGACCTGGATCAACACCTTGGGACCTTGATTAATTCATATCCTCCTGATGTAGTTTAGCTCCTTGTTGTCTCCTTGTGAGTTTGATGTGATCTGGTCCTTGTGAATTTGATGTAATCTAGCTCCTGGTTCTGATGGGATCTAGCTACAATTTTGATCTTAGTACTAGTTCTAAAATTCCAACAACAAGTCAACAACACTAACTAATTAAAATGAAAGAGATCAACTAAGCTAATTTTGGGAATTTGACTACTTCTAAAACAAAGCAACTTTTAACTAATTGTTTTTTTTGGTTTTTAGGGGGATGATGACTAAAGCAAGCAATTCTATGAGATCTAACTAATGATTTGACGCTTTTGGAATGGTTTTTCTAACAATCAAATTCTAACTAATGGGTTTTGGGGATAATAACTAAGAAAAACAAACTAAACTAAATTTTTTTTTTTTTTTGGGTTAATAACTAGCAAAGCAAAGTTAAACTAAAACAAAACTATCATACTAAACTTTCAACAAGTGACTTAAAAATCTATAACTTAGCAATTGAGCACAAAGAAACTTCGAGCAATTTTCGGCGGAAAGGAAAGGAGTCACTTGTGTGTGGGGTTGGACTTAAATAGCCCAACAAGCCAAAGGCTTTTTCCCAAACTTTTTCTCCTTCAATGTAAATTTGTTTCAAAGTCAGAGCTCCGCCGTGCGGGAGCAACCTCAGGTGATAGTGACAAAAATAGAAATTTAAAAGTACTCGTTTCTAGGTTTCAAAAGTCAAAGCTTTGCCGTGCGGGAACAACCCCAAGAAATAACGAACAAATTAAAGTTTCAAGTACCCGTTTCCAGGTGTCTAAAGTCAAAGCTCCGCCGTGCGGGAGCAACCCCAAGAAATAACGGTATCCAAGGATCAAACTAGTATTTTGAAAACTTAATTTTTAAAGGAGGTACACATGACAGTGTTTAAGTGTTTAACCGAACATTAAAAACTAATTCCCAAAATTTCAAACAAAGTTTTAACTTTAATCACTAAAGGAGGTACACATGACAGTGTTTAACCGAACATTAGCAATTAGTCAAACCAAACATCCGTTATACAACGAGTTTTGGCACGTAGTGATGCACAAAACCTTTTGACAAAGTCTAGCCTTGCCGCTTTAAAGTTTTGAGTTCACAAGCTGTTTCAATTCGCACAAATAGTTGGTAAATATCCAAAAAAACAAGAAAATCAACTAGAGTTTGGGAACTACTCCCACAACTCTCAAAATATCAAAGTTTTGGGGCTTGAAGCCTCCAAATTCAAAAAAGAAGTTAGTTAACTCAAACAACAATAGAGTTAGAGGATTTCCTCCTCCTAAACTCTTGAAAAGCAAAGTTTTGGGGCTTGAAGCCTCCAAATTTAAACAAAAAAAGAAAATAAAGTTTTAAAGGAGTCCTCCGGACCTTCAAAGTACAAGAGAATAGAAAGAAATAGAAGAAAAGAGCCAAAATTTGGCTTAAAAAGTACTACGACAAGTGTCGGTAGCACGACAAGAGCAGCAACAAGAATGAAACAAGAGAATGAGGGTCACGAACAACCTCGAGGAAGGGCCTTATATACTCGCTCTCGGCCCCCTCCGGTAAGTTATTCATAAATATTTTCTTACTTTCAGTCTAAATATTTTGCTAAACTACCTAAACACGTTTTCTAAATAATCTTTGTTTAATGGGAAAGAAGGTCCTCAAGCAAGTTCTTTCTAGGCCCTAAATGGCTTTAGAATCTTTTCCCAAATCAAATATTAGATTTTCCCAAAGACATTTTGAAAACCTACCTAATTAATCGAGATATTTTGCATTTTAATCTAAGGTTAGTTCTAAATTGTCTTTCTTTAGTCCACAAGATGGTTTCTTACGCAAGACAAGTATCTTAAGCAAATCCAATCTTCGATTTTACAAAAGATATTTGCAAAATCAACCTAAATTAATCCAAAATTACCTTTTAAAAGTCAAACTAAGGGCTGACTCTCTCTATCTTTTGAGGGACAACTCGAAACTAAAAACAAACTGCGCCATCGTGTTCAAAAGACCCCAATTAGTCTAATGGACCCCTAACCCTACCTCTCTAGCCGTTTTAAAGCGCAAATTTGAGTCATAGTAACTCAAAACAAAAGTCCAAAATCTAACTTTTGGAGTTTGCGTTTTTTGATGAAAATGTCGATCTTGGGTGGTTTAGAATATTTGTGGGAGTAAGAATTGACCCTTGAATTGCTCCATTCAGACACCGCTAGCTCTTGGTACGCCGGTCAACCCGCCGCCAAGTTATAAATTCTTGTAAAATTTGTTGTCGGTTCTAATTCTGGTACTTGGAAATGTCGGAATGTCTTCAAACTTGACAGGGCTTTTTATTGGCATACAAAACACTATCCTAGTTTTTAGTGAGATTTTACCACAACATTGGTAATTTCTAGGAATTTACGAATGCAGTTTTAAGCGGTTGACTTCCCATGGAGTCATCGTGGAGTTTTGTAAAATCCCAAAACTTTTGGGCAATCTTCTACAAGATGTCCATCAACTAAAGGCAAAACCAAATCTCCAATAAGGATGCTATTTTTAGCAATTCCTTAATAATTTCCACCTGGGGGGGAAATTATTCTTGATACCGGGGGAATCTTGGATGATCGGGCTTCTATTTGACCTCCTAGCATGCTTTGACCTAGAAAAGCACCTCTCTGTATGTTCCAATCATCATTTCCTCCATCTTGGTTTGTGAATGAATGTATTTCTCAAAATTACCTGTAAAATTATCAAATTAAATCCCAAAAGAATTAGATGTAGTTCGTTGGATTTTTTTTTGTTTTAGTGGCTTTCATTTATTCATTCTTGTTTATTTTCCAAAAAAATCTCAACTAGGGCCGGGAAGGAGTTAGTTCGAGAGAACTAGGCCTGCTAACAAAGGGCCTGCTAATGAAGGAGTTGACAAACGGAGGAGCAACTAATGGAGGGGTAACGAACCGCAAGGCGCCACGTGGAGTCTAGGAAGAAACTAGTCTAAGCTCAGAACCAGGCCTGCTAACGAAGAAGCTGATTGACGGGGAAACACGATTGACGGAGGAGTTGACAAATGGAGGAGCGATGAACCGTAAGGTGCCATGTGGAGTCCGAAGGGGAGCTAGTCCAAGCTTAGAATCGAGCTTGCTAATGAAGAAGCTGACTAATGGGAAAGCACGACCAACAGAGGAGCGATTGACTACACGGCACCATGTGTCACAATTGGGAGGAAAGCCAGTTCGGAGCTCCTACCCAAGCAGAGGAGAGCCAGTTCGAAGCTCTTGGCCTAGGCCAAGTTGAGATGCCATATTTACATCAAAAACTTGGTAAATCATCCTTCACTAAAAACTTGATTCCATCTCATGGAAATTCAAAATTCAAATTTTTCTTAAAAGATCTAAAGGTTGGTCATTGCTTGCCATACCAACAATTTTGATTTTTTAACTAAAAATTGATAATCTCTCACTTAAATTCCACCACTCTCAATTCTCACATTCCCTCCATAGTTCCATCTCCCAACTCACTAAGATCTCACAAAACAAATGAGAGAAAATTAGGAGAGAAAAAGAACAAAAGGAATTTAGAATAGGAGAGAATTTGTACACGTGAGAGAATTAATATTAAAAAACTAGTTGTTAAGGAATCTCACTATTGAACCAAATGCTTTGATTATTCTATTTTTTGTTGGTTAGTTATTAATTAGATTCCAGAGGAAATCATTAGATAGGATTCTTCTGCGGTAGAGGGCTATAAGTTCCCCTGCGTTCCCAAACGCTAGGAACTCTGCCATGCAGGATGCTAATGTGGTCAAGAGCCGACCACATCAACACATATTAAAAAATTATTTTCTAAATATTATTTAAATTTTAAATTTTAAAATTATTTTAAATTTTAAAATTATTTTAAATTTTAAAATTATTTTAAATTTTAAAATTATTTTAAATTTTAAAATTATTTTAAATTTTAAAATTATTTTAAATTTTAAAATTTAAATTTAAATTCTTTTTCCCAGACAGCACAAGCTAGTTCCTAGCAATGAGAACTAGCCTAAAACGGCCCTCCTGAAGGGTTGAATCCCATCTAATGTTAGGGAATTTGAATTGTAACAAACATTTGTTTTATTAGGCCTAAAAAGACAATAGAAAAAGACAAAGACTAATAATCCAAAACTAATTACTTAAAGGATAAATAATTATTTGGATGTTAACGATTTGTTTGGATTTGATTAGGTTTAGTACATTATTATTATTTTGGGCATTCAAATAATTCTTAAGAAACTAAAAATTATTCAAAATACTTCCAAAACATTAAAAGATTCTCACAAATTAGGGAAAAAGAAGAAATTACAACAACAACTACAAACTAACGGTGGAAATTAAATGGATTAGTAAACATGGAGATTGGCGGACTATACGAGATCATCCATTTGGTGATCCTCGACGATGGGACGATTGAGAATTTCATCGGAGAGGTGGGTTTAACTTTGCTTTGCTTTTGATTTCTTTTGATTGTTGGAACGTTTTAACTAAAAATTAACCATTTAAATTAGAGTCTTAGATTTAGGATTAGTATTATCGTTTGTTATTTGAAAGCTCTAACAATATTTCACACTTAGAAAATAACCAAAAACTTAAGAAAATACAAGTGGATGAACTTTGGACATTAATTTGGATGAAAATTGGAAGATTCATCCAAAGGAATTAGAAAGGGAATCTAATCATCTAGGTGGAATTTTGGAATTTTAGGATAAATCAAAAGGAATTGATGGATGTACTTAACCGCTAGGATTTTACTCAAAAATTCATCCATTAATAACTTTTTGTCCAAATCACTTACCTTGTTGGAATAGTGATTTATTGTTTTTTCCATATAATCCTCGAAACCCTTAAAAATAATAACTTAGAGTAGAAAGTGCAAATGTATTAGAATAGAAAGTAAATTTAACCTTTAAGAATTTCAAAAGGATTATTTAAATCTGGAATCACATAGAGAATCTTTTGAAGACTCCAACATTCAATTCTATTATAAAAAATACCTAATATTAATGATAAATTAATGGATGAAGTTTGATTTTAAATTTGGATGAAATTCTTTAAAAAAGGACAAAAATCAGTTTTACCTTAGAATTAGTTAAACCACCTCATCATAACCATAATCCACACCATAATCCTAAAATTTGGAATTATTTTAATAAGATTTTCTATTTTTAATTTGTGGATGAAGTTTTAGGTCAATTTAGAAGTCAAATTTCATCCTTGATTAACTTTTGCAAAAGAAATCAGAATTCAAAATGCTTTATCATTTTAAAAGAGGCAAGGTGGGTTCTATAGGTTCATTTTATCAACAATTTAAGATCAAATCTCTCTAGACACTCTTAACACTAACATCTTAATTAGGAATTGTAGGTCAAGGTGACTTCTATTTAACAGAGTAGCATAATTTAAGTGTCCATTGCTTGGAAGGCGCTTATTATTCACCCTACAAGTTACTTTTTTATTTAGCCGATAGAACTTGTGTGTAAGGTTCTAGCTCAAGGGTGGAGTTAGAATCGCCCACCCCCTCGCACAATGAAGCTTTGACTTATAAAAGTCAAAAATTGTCTTTGAAAACTATTAAAACCTAGGGTTGCTCCCACACGGTGAAGCTTTGACCTTTTGACTCACGGCCAAAGATATTTAAGCCATAATTTGTGCATTCCTTGTCATTGTCATTGTCGACATGTTGGGAGAGCTAATTTTGTGAAGAACTTGTTGGTGGCATTAGTCTTGAAGGAGGAGGAGACTAAGAGAAGCTTTGGAGTTAGGAATTCGGCATCAATTCATTGAAAACTATTAAAGTAAGAATCTAACTATTCACACTAGATACGTGGGTTGACACTTAATTCCTTTTACTATTCATGTTACAATAGTTTATTGCTTTTATTTATTATACTATTCACTTAGTTGTTTGGTAGTTATTAATTAGGATTCTTTTGAAATTTAGTTGGTTGAATCTTGTTAGAGATTTGTTTTATTAGGCCTAATAAGCCAAGAAGATAAAACAAAAAGCCAACTAATACTTCCAAAATAATTAACAATTGGAAGTTTCTAGTAGATTTGATTTGATTTAGTGGATTTTATTGATTTGGGTATTAAAATAAATCCTAAGGAAATTGGAATTGTCCAAAATACAACCAAAAACTAATAAGAATCCCACAAAAATTAGTAGGAAAATTGAAATTAAACAAAACTATAACCAAAACAAAGGATTAATTTCAAATTGCGATGGATTAGTGAAATGGACAAGGAAGGAGCGGGTTATTACGAGACAATTCATCTCATAGTTCTCGAGGACAACACAATTGACTCAATTATGGGCAAGGTACATTAAAATTATCCCTATTTGCTTTGAAATTTAAAATTTAATTTAAAAATTCGTTCAATAAGATAACACTTAGAAAATTTAGAATAGAGTTAGAAGGTTAAAAATTAAACCTTAGAGAACTTAAAATTTAGCTTTTGCTTTAAAAACAGCCAAAAAGTAACTATTTAACTAGTGGATGAACTTATTTGAAATTTGGATGAAAAGTTGATAGTTTCATTCAAAGGAAATCTTAAAAACTCCATAGGATTTAGAATTTTAGATTTATTTAAGAATTACAATTTGGTCATTTAGATTAAGAGTAATAGATGGATGAAGTTGCTAATCGCTAACCTTTAAACAAAACATCATCCATTGATAATTTTTTCATTAAGAAGTTAGTATTTAAGTGTTTTACCTTGTTGGAAAGGTAATTTTTGTTTTCTTCCATAAAAATTTCAAAACCCCTAAAAATAGTAATTTAGATCAAAACCCATCATTAGATTAGAATAAACAACTCGTTAATCACAAATCTTTTGGAAATATCTAAAGAATACTCTGTCTAGGTGTCTTTTAGAGAATCTAATTAGGAATCCAAAACCATTTTCCACCTAAAATATCATTCATTTTTGAGTGAATTAACGATGGATGAAGTTTGAAATCCATTTGGATGAACTTCTCCAGAATTAATTAAAAGTAGACAATAATTATATATTAGAAAATATACTTAATTAGAAAGTTAGGAATTAAATTTGGATCAAAATTGACTTAATTTGCTATTTTAAATCAATGAATGAAGTTCTTGAGGCTTAATTTTCATCCTTTGATAACTTTTGAAGGAAAATTCCAAATTTGACTTACTTTACCTTTTTAGAAACCTAAAATATAAGATCAAGAGATAGAATTAGAGAAATTTGATCAAAACTCATAAAATCCCTAAAATTAGAATAGTTAACCCAAACAACCCGAACGCATTAGAAAAAATTTGAGGCCATTAGAAGGCTTCAAGTTCCCGCAGTAGGGAACAGGTCTGGCAGCGTCGGAACTGCTGCCAGTGGCGCAGTCCAACGTGGCCGAGAGGCTGACAACTAGATTTTTAAAATAAAAAATAAAAAAATTAAAAATTAACGTTTTTTTATATATTAGGAACTTTAAAAAGGTTGTTTCTGGTACATCCCTTATCTAGGGTATTATTCTATTTATTGCCTAGCATTTTTGTTTCTAGTGTCAAAGACCTGTCATTTGGGCATCAAGAGCGGATGTTGTTAACCATTTGATAGCATTTATGATTTTTTCTACATTTTTTTTCTTATTGAGTCTAAAAGCACAAAGTCTATCAAGGTAACGAGGTTATTGAACGATGGATCTTGCTGTACGTGTAACAAGTCCTATGCATTGTGTAGATTATTTTTCCACAATTTCAGAGTAATGTTCCTCACAAACTCACTCTTTTTCCACACAGAGTGTGCAGGAGTAGTCTTAGGAAAGTACTGCTAGTTAGGAAACTAAGCATATTCAAGATTGTAAGAATTCACAAGATGCCCTACATTACACAAGAATGCAATGACTAAGTTTGCTCATCTATCTCTCTTTTTGCACTAATATATGATTTGAAAACAACAACTAGGTAAGTGGTTTTGCTAGTTGAATCATGAAAAAATTGCTCCATGAGGTTGCAGCCCTCACCTGTGCCTATCCCAATAAACAAAACAAATCAATGTTAGGTTAGTGAGGTGCATCAGGTGTCTACAGACTGCAACGCTTATTATCGCCTTCACATGGAAAAAACAAACATAGAATACAACATAGCAAAAAAACCACAAATCATATTGTCACAGTGAAAGTTTCTCTATTGAACCTGGTTGCAGTGTTGCGACGCAGCCATGCTGATCTTTCCTTGCTGTGACATAGCACACACCGAGCTTTGGAATAGGGCCTCAAAAACTCAAATCGAAATCAAAGCTAATGTTTTTAGAAGAGAATCGCAACCTAAGTGGTCTCACAAAGGCGCTTAGTATTGTAAGTCTAGGGCGTTCAGTTAGGACCGGTAGCCTACCCCAGCAGCAGCTCTTAATTTTGTCGTCAGTACAGGTAAGCAAGCTTACTTGACTTTTAATGGACTGGGTATTTTCTTAAAAGAAACTGGAGCCTTTTTCTCAGCACGGTGATGAGGCAGTCAGAGCTTGTCACCGCCATTTGTTGTTATGTTTTAAATTTTTTGTTCCATCAGGCTCAAGGGCCTTGATTTGCCAGTATTTTTTCAATTATTCGCTTAGTTTTATGAGCTGAAACGTTAGTAATGCATGTTTAATTAACCATTTTGAATTGGTTATGACCTTGGTGGCTAGCTTTCTGGCGAGGCAGATAGTGAAGCCATAGTTCCACAGCGGTCCTCGATGCTCCCAGACTGTCCTTTAATTTTTACTATTTAAATCATAAAATCACATGTTTGAAAAATTCACAATAGCTTATAATATTTCATATAAATATATACCGTCATCATTTTATTGAAGCAAAGTATATGATGTTTTTTGGTTAGAAAACTGACACATGGCTATGAAAGCAGGAAAAAAAAAAAAAAAAAAAAATTTGAATTTTTTTTTTTCTGACAGCCCATTCGCCTGCCACGTTCGCTGCTGCCGCGGGAACAGGTCCGGAACGGTCTTCTAATGCCCTCAAACTTCTTCTAATGTATTAACTTTTAATGATATTTAGTGATTTTAAAGACTTTGTAGGAAAAAATTACATCATTTGGATGTCCATTTCTTGGAAGGCATTTATTTTGATCACCCTAATATTTCTTATTTGAATTTGCCATTAGAACTTGTGTGCTCCGTTCTAGCTTAGGGGTGGAGATAGAATTGCCCACATTTGGGTGCGTCTACCGAGATTCTAGGAATTACTCTTCTCAGAGTCTAGACTTGTTTAGGCATACTTGGAAATTTAAGTTCTAACTTTAATTGTGATTTCCCAAGACTTGGTGCCTTTTTTGATACCATACGATGTCTGGTTGTTGACAAGGCGGGACCAACCTTGCAAAACTTACCAGATTCTAGAGAAGGATCATACCAGCTCTGGATGCAGTATAGTAACGATACTGCACCCTTCGTGGACAAGGTGCAGAACAGTGCCTTCAAGGTAGTGTTCCGCCTAATCATTATTTTTAATTCTCCAAAATTCAAGTAGGAATTGTGGAAAGCATTTCGTATTCAAAGCATCATGATCTATACCTTGGGGGAATAGAGTTGCTTCATGAGGAATACAGCTACGCTGCGTAGAATTAGAGCTTGTGATTAGAGTTTAGAGGTGGTAAGTAGAAAATTATAGCTGCACCTTCTTATGAGCTCGGTCTTCTAGCTTAGGATATGGTTCGCAATAGGAGGCCGAAGTGGCAACCGACCACTCTCCTAAGAAAGCCTGAGGAGAGCAACGTGTGTTGGAATTGAACGCAAAACATGTTGTGGTGGTGCATGATTGATTCTTGCAATTCCTCTTTTAAGAGGAAAAGAAGCCTTGTAAACCATAGGAAAGAAGTTCACGACCTAACAAACTATCAAACAAGCATGCCTGACCAACACACTACGGAAGAAAGTGAGATTTCTATGCATTGCATTGTAATGAGCGATATTGTACCATGTGTGCAGTTTTTGTACACTCACACTGCACCTATACTAGTTCAAAACCCTGAGATTGCAATATTTTTGGAACGGCTTTATAATGAACCCTAGAAAATCTAGTAGCAATTTTTCAATTGTCATATACTAGGTTGTGCGATGTGTTTTCAACTATTTCACCTTCCATTTGAGATTGTACGAGTGGAACAATTTAGGCAAAGGTATGCAATGGTTCTAGTGACGAATGTAGTGCCTTTTCTGATGTTTTTTCTTTAATTTACCTTCACCCAAATTGTATTCAGGCGATGAGGGAGTTTGAAAAACATTTTGTGAATCCAAAAGATCATCAAAGACTCCCAACGTTGAGCTTATTGACGATCTAAGGTCGAATTAATGTAGGTATGGCAAGAAACGGAGGTATTTCAAGGATTGTGGCCGTGATTCCCTTTAAAGTATGTTTTTTTACGAGATGGAGAATGGATTATTTGCAAATCATCCTTCACTAGGTTTTGAGTTACTCGTAACGAGATTCACAATAGAGATTTAGAAAAATCCCAATCTTGAAGCTCTCCTTCCTGTATGGGATGGTTTTGGATTGAATCCATCGTTGCAAAATCTAGTTCAAGATTTGGTAATGCATCCTTTATTCTAATTTGAATTAATAGATTCAAGTTATGTGCATGTGAATGGATGGAGTTCAATTAGTTTTTTTCCTTTGTGTACTCGAAATGAAATCTTGTAGATGACTGGCTTGTCAGAATTCTCGAGCAAAAAAAAGGATTCAATAGGTGAAGAAGCTGAAGCTTGAGGCACCAAATAAGCACCCGACAATTTTGGCACCATTTGTAGTGTGGTTCAAGAACATTTTCACAAATGATCGCTATCATATTGTAGTAAGTATGTCCTTATTGATAGATTCATTACAACAAAATGTGTTTTCTCATCAAGATATCTCCTGTTGGAATGTAGGATAGGATTCTCAAGTCGATTCAAAACTGCAGCTAGAGTTAGATGCAGTATCATTTGACTCACGAAATTCTCTTTCGTGTAGGATTGACATTCCCATAGATTATGGCATTGAAACTGTGGATTTGGTGTTTCAAGGGTGAATTCAACGGACATAATCCACGCCAGCTAAATTTCATGATTTGCATGTAGAGGTGTCACTAACATGAGTAGGTCTTTGTTCATACGAAGAGTTGAACCTCACACTACAATGTGAAAATGGTTTGATTTCAAAATTCTAATGCATTAAAAAATTAAAAAATCATCTTTACTTTTGTTTTGGCTATGGCAACAACACAATGCATACCTAAACCAACGAAAAAATTTCAGTACGAATGACTCAAAATGCAATCTTCAATGGATGAATATGAATGATAAATTGTTTTATGGACAAATAATAGTCTGATTTTGGATGGATGAATATAAACAAAATATTTAATTTGTAATGCATGAAATCGCAATCTCTAATGGATTAAAACCCATTAAAATTTGCAGTCATTTACAAACAAAACAGTTGTATATGGATGAAACCGAGTGTTCTTCTAACTAATTGGAACTAGTCCAAATATGTAGTGGGGCACTACATCCAAAAAGTATCCCTACAGTCCACCCTTGATATTTGTTACCCCGATAAGTGTTATAATCACATCTTCCCTGAAAAAATCGCTCCCTAACAAACTCTAAAAAATACGCTAGACTCTAGGTGTTCATTGTCAATTGTTAAGAGAATTCCTAAAAATTATGCTCCCCATTTCAATCATGAATTCACATTGATAAGTGTTAATTTAAATGAAAGTGAGGCTATGAAAATTTATAACTTGGATGAAATTGAATTAGATCCATCATGTATTGTACATATCATGTTGTGATTGGCAATAAATAGTATTGTATATAGTTCACAATATCTTTATACATCATGCATTCCACGTTATGTACTATGCATTTGAAAATATTGGCTATTAATCCCATCAACCTCTCTGGGATTTGAACTTCACCTTAAACCCTTGCATCAATCTCCTTTGTTTTTGAAACAAAGACCTATTCATGTTAGTGACACCTCTCATCTAGAGCATTTGAACACTTCAAAATGAAATAGGACCTTGCCATGCACAATAATCTCATCAAACCACTTTAGATATGTTCTTCCAATACACCTAGATGTACGATAACATTTATATTATTATGTGTTTTCATCATTTACTTATATTAGTATTATTGTTGTTGTTGATTCCGAAGTTGCATATGTGTTATTCATGTAACTGTTATGAATTGTCTATGCAGCTATGCTACCCCCATGAGTGTTACAAGCTTCTTTGCTCCAAAGTGTTGATAGATATCGAGGGTGAACTGTATCGCAATAATAATGCATCAATACTAACGCAGTTATAGTACTAAGCAGTATTGATGTAGTATTGAAACCAACCCGTTTTTTTAATTGTTTGAGAAGGTGGCGAGATGGTGATCACTTAAAAATTTCCGAAGCATTGTGTTTTTCATATTTATCCATCTTTTGGACCAAAGAAAAATGCTTTTCAATCATATTCATGCATTCTTTCATCCAAACTTGGAACCTCCTTCCACATTTTTAGTAGAAATGGAAAAAATTTTGTGGAAAAAGATTCCTTGTTTTTTACAAAAAGTAATAATTCATTTTGAAATGGTGCAATCTGGCTCTATTGTGCCAAAAAAAGGTTCATTGAAACTATGATTTTGTAACATTGTAAAATATGTTCTTGTTGCATTATTGCTGAAATTGAAATTGTTGTAGTGCTAATTAAACTAGCCACACTGTAAGAAGGTTGTGGCAATGTGCCTTACTAATGCAAGTCTTCATGTGTATATTTCAAAAGAACATCATAAAGTAGTAGTTTTGTATTAAAGCAGTGCTACATTAGTGTTGTATATGTATTGATTCTATCGCCAAAGGTCCTTACTACCAAAAATTTGGCATGGGCCTTTGTGAGAGTCTATTTTGTCCTTGAATGCTTAAGCTAAGTTTGAAAATTTCATCAATTTTGCACATTACAACAAATCTATTCAAAATTTTGATAACTTTGATACGTAGTAATACATGTAAAAATTGTAATCTTATTTTCACCATGATTCAAATTAAACAATGTCAATTTTATTTAATTTGTTTAAAAAAAAATTGTGTCAAAATACTAGTAATGACAAAAATGCTTGAAACAATATGAACATTTTATGGAAAAAAGAGGTTGACAATGACAAACATCACGGTATAATTGATGTACTGCTTGAGTTGACACCATCATAAATTTGATAGATAAAGTTTAGAGATGGTATATTTTGCACACTCGATATGCCATGAGCAAAATGTGTCTCAAATTACAATTTTTATTTATATAATTATATGGTTGGTTTAGAGTTTAAGATTAACATTCATGTTCAATATGAACCTCATTAGACTTTGAACAAATACAATTGTTGTTAGAAATCTTGAGTAAAAGTAAAAAAAAAGGTTTAGCCAATTCATTTTTGAGGAGGCACTTCTATGTAGGGTTGGGTCAAATACAATTGTTGTGAGAAGGTGTGGTTGAATCATTTTTTGCCACCTCATCCCAAAGAGGTGCTTCATGGAATAGTTGAAGTGACCCCTTCTATCTTGACCTTTTCCTTTACAACTGCAATTGAAGTGAAGACTGTCGTCGAGGCGACCTTTTCCTTTACAACTAAAGTTAAAGTAAACTTTTCCATTCTAACTGTAGTTCAAGTGGACTTTTCTGTTTTTTATTGCAATGCCAACCGGAACTTCTTTTTTGGCCACTGCAGTCCACACGATGGTCCCCATGCAATATATCAAAACCCTTAGAAAATGAATGGGAGTTGTGTGTTTTGTGAGTCCATGTTTTGTGTAGTTTTTATTCAATTTGTGAAGCTTTCGTCGTTTCCTTCTCCTTAGCTTTTCGAACAACATGACATCCAGCACAGGTGCACGTCCAACTGGACATGAGGTCCTTGGCTTCCCTCTCATGATAGCGGCGTGGTTTTGGGAGTTTCTTCTCAAACACACGTGTAGTTCGACTGTGGTTGGTTTTGTTTCAAAGCACTTTGTGTCTCCCTTCCCTTTTGACAATGTGCGGTTGACACAAATGCTTCTAGTGAGGGAGTTGACCGACATGGTTGACGATGAGGACTAATTTATAGATATACCAATTGCCCTCCAACTCGTGGAGGGTTTGCAAAACAAATTAGTTCGGTCTGATGGGGTCCATGAGTAGGAGTCCTTATGGGGGCTTGGTTTCAACCAGCAACCGTTGAAGATCGTGGAGCTGCACGAGTCTACCGACCGTTTGAGAGCGAAGATTGACAGCTTCATGACAGACGACATGGATGTAGACAACAACAAACACGTTAGACAATTTCTCTCGGACTTCACGAATCGTGCTTGGGATCTCTTTGGACGCATCGCCTTGGAAAGAGTGCACGAGCACATCATGTCGACGGGCGGTAGGACATCAATGGTCGAGTCCCGTGTTCACGTTGACATTGAGACGAAGAAGTTGGAGAGGTTGGAGGCGGCTCTCGAAGGACTACGTGAGCAACACATTGGGTTGGCGAAGCTGTTGGACGAGCAAAAAGATTTGCATGCAGCGGCGCTTGTGAAACTCCGAAGTAGTCCACGACACAATTCCACCCTCAGCAACACCCTCATGCAGCACGTCCAATCGAACTCTCGTGGTACGGTGCCCATGCCCTCTCCATCTCATTTTGTATCGAAGTCTCCACTACAACTTCGAACTGGCTCCACTTCGGTTGCGTTGGGGTCCGACTTCAAATCACTCAAGGCCAAGAAGTACGAGCACATCCCCGATGACGATGACACTCAAATCTTGGACGTGGTTCCTTTCCAAACCTCCAACCCCAAACAATTGGAGTTACAAGCTGAGGTTCTTGCACAGGGTGCTAGTCTCGTTCGACAAAAGGAAACGGCGGTCCATTTATTAGCTAATGGTGCTTCAAAGTTGTTGCGGGAGTTTGAACGGTGTAAGGGTGATCTGCGTCTAGTGATCAAATCCTTACCGATTACATTTGGAGATTGGTCAGTGGTTGATCTCGAGGAGTACTTCAACAACTGCCCGCCTCGAACGCCCCTGTATGAGGCCTGGAACAGTGAACTCGAAGCTGCTCCAACATCTAGCGCCTTGACAACTACACCGCATAGAAGGGAGGGAGTGTAGTCTTTTTTTTAGTTGAGCGGCAGATTTTGCTTTTTTTACTTTTCAAAGAATTTAGGTGGGTGTAGCTTCGATATTTCTATTTTCCGCGAAAGCTGCTTTAGTGTGTTGTCGTTACACGGCTATTTTCAATATGATTGTCTGGAAATTTGTGTTTGTCCTTTGTAAATGTTTTTGATTTCTACGTCACAGGCTCACTGGTGCCTAAACCCTCGACCTCGCTTCCGTGTGCTGTTGTTGGGAGCTTTGTTTGTGCTCTCCGAGTGTTATCGGCAACAATTGTGTTGTTGGTAGACTTCATTGTGAGTTGATGTGGGGGTGCTTGTTTGAGAGTGTGCTTGAGGTAGTTTTGGTGTTCATTTGCATTTTAAGTTCCGTGGAAAAGTGGGCCACCGTGAGTAGAATTTAAACATGCTGGACTTGGAGAATTCTCCTTCATCTCCTCTACAACAGAATCATCCAACACCTCTACACTCGCAAAGTAGAGCCCACGTACGACGTCGTTCCAATCTCGGCTCCCTCCTGATCTAGGTCTTCTACACTAGTGAACAAAGCTTCTGTATGTGTGCGAAATCTGTTGGAGTACTGCTCTGACCTTGATAAATCTGCATTAGGGTAGGTGGCAAGGTTTTGAATTTGTGAGGAGATGGTGTGTTGATCTGCGTTTGGATGTTTTGGGTTTAGGGTATCAGCTTATAAGTTTGGTATGTTCATGTTGCAATGGGCAGGTGGTACGGAAGGTATGTTTGCTTAGAAAACTGTGGACATTCCCAAGGGCATGCTTGCGGAATTTTGGAGCCAGGGTAAGTTCGTCCTGCAATCATCAAGTACATTTTTGGGAGGCTTTTGTGAGCCAAATCACTCCCTCCATTCTGGGTTGCTAGGTATGGCTTGATAATCCGTCGGTTGTGTGCTGCTGGAAGGCTCTGGACTGGCTTCTGCGGAGATCGGTGTGGTTCTGGTGCCAATTCTTTATCGTTATTTTCTGATTTATTAAATGGCCCAATGTGCTGCGTTCGCTACCTTGTTATCTATTTGTACCTTTTCAAAATATTGAATTATCTCAATCTTTATGAAGATTATTTGGAGATAGAAATCATGGACTTCTAGCGTTGTTTGACCAATAACACTAGAAGAAAATGAGGGGTTTTGCAACTACAAAGAGCAACTAGTTTTTAGTTGCACCGGACATTTGCAACTGGTGAGAATTTGGAGGGCCCTAGTTGCTATGGACAAGTTTTCTAGTTGCACCGTAGTTGCAAGGCAAAACATTTTAGTCCCGCATTCTGTAGCTTACGTAGAATTTCATCGATGCACTTTATGATGTGGTTGCCTACATAGTATTCACTGTTGTTTGAGGTCGGTAACTAAGTTGCAACTTGTTTGTGACTTCATTGCAACTTTGATGCGATTGGTCTGCTACTTCATTTTAACTACTTCGCAACTGCTTTAGGTATATATTTGATTATTGGACAATGATTATGGGACAATGTAAGCAATTTGCAACTTATTTACGACATATTTGTCACTTCTTACCAACTGGTTTGCAACTAGGTTATGACTTTTCTATGACTACTGTGATTACTTTATAGGATATGTACAATTTTTTTGTAACTTGTTTGTGACTCATGAATCATGAGTATAACTTATTTGCAACTACTATGCATCTTGATGATACATTTGTGCAACTTGTAATCGATTGCATACAAGTGTTTTACAACTCATTTGGAATTGATGGTCAACTAGTATACTCATAATACAATATACAACATATTATACACAATATACCATACATAATACAACATATATAGTATACCATACATAATACAACACATATAATATACCATACAATATACACCATATATCATACAATACTCACTATACTAGACAAATATGTTAGGTAGTTCCAAAGGCCACTTATTGTGATTTAGGGTGTTAAGAAGACGAGTTATTTATACAAGTGGGGTGACAGGAGGTATGACAAATGATATGGGATATATAAAATGCACGAATTATATTAAAGTAAATTTGTCTTCTTGTAGTTGTAAAGTAATTGTATTTTGGTTGTTCTATAGTTGTTTTCTAGTTGTCTTTGAATTGATTTCTAGTTGCACTGTAGTTGTGGATTCCACATAGCGCAAAGTTGTCCACATCGACACTTCTAATGAATATAGGATGTAAAATATGCACTCTATTATGATTCCATTTTTCTACATTTTTTTCTACGACTACTCTACAACTACAACAATAGACACATCAAAGTTGGTGCAAGAAACTTGTGCTCGATAGAGATTTGTAAACACATCAAATGTGCTTATCAACATCATTATTTAAGCTTCTAGTTTGACTTTTCCAAAGGATGTGCCACCTCTTCCTCTTATTCCATCTTTGGTTGGAACCATAGAGTTATCCGAAGAAGACAATCTCTTAACATTTGCAAGATATTTAAATTTTTGCAATCCATTTTGTTATTCTCAAGTTTGAAACTATCTTTGTATTGTTCTTTAGTTCAAAGAGACTTCATATACATATGTATTATATTTTGTGAAAGAAAGAGTCAACTAGAAATCCTCTGTTCCATAGAAGCCATTGAGCCAATTTTATCATAAAGTTGTAAAAGCCATTATGAGCTATATTCTGAAGTGTTATTTTCAACCGATATGAGTTTTATGTAGGGCAATGATTCACTTATAACTCATGTAACAAAAGAACAAATTGTGAACTTGAAGCAAGTTCCATAGCATTTCAAGTAACAAATCCGACTATAATTGTTTTGTAGTCTTCTGGTTGTCTATAGTTATTCTATATTAATCTTCCAATGATTTCTTAGTTGTTTTCTACTTGAAATGTAGTCGTTTCCTAGTTGCATAACTTGTCTTCTTGTAGTTGTTTTTTAGTTGTAAACTAGTTGTATTTTGGTTGTTCTATAGTTGTTTTCTACTTGAAATGTAGTCGTTTCCTAGTTGCATAACTTGTCTTCTTGTAGTTGTTTTTTAGTTGTAAACTAGTTGTATTTTGGTTGTTCTATAGTTGTTTTCTACTCGAAATGTAGTCATTTCCTAGTTGCATAACTTGTCTTCTTGAAGTTGTTTTGTAGTTGTAAACTAGTTGTATTTTGGTTGTTCTGTAGTTGTTTTCTAGTTGTCTTTGAATTGATTTCTAGTTGCACTCTAGTTGTGGATTCCACATAATGCAAAGTTGTCCACATCGACACTTCTAACGAATATAGGATGTAAAATACCTACTCTGTTACGTTTCCATTTTCCTACATTTTTTTCTACAACTACTCTGCAACTACAACAACATACACATTAAAGTTGGTGCAATTATAGAAAATTATAGTTGCAAGATAGTTATATAGGACACTTAGTTGCATTTGAGTTGCATATGGCCGGTTGCAGCGGACAAGTTTTTCTTCTAGTGTAAGGACCATCACACTTGTTGTTACAACATTCTTTCAGCCTGTAGATTTCAGTAAGACAATACCATTTCCATCCAGTGGTGTGGAGGCAGCCGCTGCAGTTTTCTAAGCTTATGTTGAAACTGAAGTGAGAGGTATTGCACCAAATTTTTGTTTTAGAATCTCTTTTCTACCTTTCTCTATTGGGACTTTGTGAGTTAGATTTTGTCTACTTTACAAAACACCCAGGCAAATAGTATACGGGGGTAATTCCTAAGAAAAGATCAATAAGTTTGTTGTTTTGTGGCTAAAGTCACTAGTTTCATATTTTGGAAGGCTTATCTAATCGAATTTAATGTATAGTTTGGTTTTAAGGATAAATTAACCCACACTCATGTCAAATTGTCACAGTCCATTACCAATGCTAGTATAATAGACACAATGAATGCAGTCATAGTCCTTTACTAGTGGTTGGCTCGTGTCAAATCCTCTGGTCAAATATTCTTGTGTTGGATAATTTGTCAAGTATCATGAGTGCACTATCCACTTAATCAAAATGCCAAGGTATATACTTTGAAGTACAATAAACTTGTAGGGACAAAGGTTCATTAATTATTCTTTCTTATATTTTTGCTATCTAGGATGTCGAATATCTATTTAGACTAATTGCTAAATTAATATGCCTATAGCAAAAGTTGTATTTCCTAACCATTTGCTCAGTATGCAAGGCATGAAAAAGGTAGGATTTTTCCTGGTCTCTTGTTTTAAGCTTTGCGTCTGCCAAATCGTTCCAACTTTATTCCAACAATTTGTCTTTATACTGATTGAAATTGGATGAAGATTGATTTGCGCTTGCTCGACTAATTATCTCCCAAGCAGCCTCCACATGGTTGATTTTAGTCTAACAGTCCCATGATTATTTACCCAAACACTTCATATGAAAATTATCACTCCAAGTCTATTAACAGCTTGAGCAATTACTGGCTCACTAATCCATTCTATTCCAGGGACTAATAAACCATGCACTTCTCACACACACAGATCACAGATCAATTCAACAACAGAATAACTCCATATACACTCAACTTGATTTAAAAAGGGCAACTGAACTTTCCTTATAGGCTCAGGATAACTCCAAGGCAAGTTGTTAATACTAGACCCTGATTGCCTTACAGTCTATTAGCTTTTAGCAATTTGACACATACAAAGGTGTACAACCATTTGACATACACATAACACCATACATCAAGATTTGATTGCACTCTCGACTGGATTCATCCCTAGTCAATTAGTAATGTAGACTTATACTTGGAAAACCCACAAGCAAATGGACTAACCTTCAATGTTTTAATTATGCTCAAGATTGGTGCAATTAACAAACAAGTAATCTCTTCAACAATTTACATATATACAAACACCGACAACAAACATGCATACACTCTCAGACAATTAAATCACAAATTCACACTTTGCAAATTATCCCACAAGCTATCACAACTTCCAACAATGAAATCTCATCACCTGTGAGTTTCAATTAACACACTCAACTTACTCACACTGTGAGCTTACACAAAGAATTGCAATTAGTAATATAGTATTTAATATAAAGTCAACGAATTGTACAAGCTTGAGAGTTTTTTAAGAAAACTTGGTACTAGCTCTACTTCACGCTGGAGTGAGAGAGAGAATACTAAAAGTCATTTTGACATATAGTCCAAAAATGGGCTCAAGGAGAATCTAAGTAATGCAACTGTTCATTTGAAAGAACACTTATCTATTTGACCATACTCCCTATCTTAGACTATAGGCCGGTTCGTATCTAATGAATAGCAACTAGTCTTTTCTCTGTAATATTTATCCACTTAGTACACTATAATGGAAAATAGACTATTTTCTATCCCTGTTCACACACACGAAGCCAAATAGACAAGAAACTTCAAAAATTTGCAACTACAGGCTTATTTGCATTCGATTTAGCTATCTCTTCCAGAGATCATCATAAAGTTGGTTGTCTTCACATCACTTCTAATCTTGTCTCATGCAAATCATGACATTGTTCAGTGTTACAGCCACTACAACAAAAGCAGTGTTTTATGACTGCAAAAAACGACTGCAGTCAGTCGTAAAATCAAAAAATATGACTAGCACAGAAGTCACTATAGATGACTCGGAATATGACTGTAGCAGTCATTTAGAAGCAGTCGCTTCAAACATCAGTCATATTGCCAGTCATATAAGTTGAGGGGTATAAATACCCATAATTAGCCATAGTATGCCAACAAGGCGTATATTTTGACTTTCTTTGACTTTTTATTGAGCTGACCGGGTAAATGAAAAAATCCTATTTAGAATATGACTGCGTTGAGTCATATTTTTTGATGACATGAAATATGACTGGTCAGTCATATTTTGTGGAATATGACTATGTTGAGTCATATTTTTTGATGACGTGGAATATGACTGCTCAGTCATATTTTGTGGAATATGACTGCGTTGAGTTATATTTTTTGATAACGTAGAATATGACTGTGGTCAGTCATATTTTGTGGAATATAATTGCGTTGAGTCATATTTTTTGATGACGTGAAACATGACTGTGGTTAGTCATATTTTGCAGTTATGTGGAATATGACTGCAGTAAGTCATATTTTGTAGTCTTGTGGAATATGACTGCGGTGAGTCATATTTTGCAATCATGTGGAATATGACTGCGATGAGTCATATTTTTTGATGATTTGTAAAACGACTCTTCTCAGTTATATTTTTCAGCCATATTGAGAGCACCTAGTCATTTTTTGGAAATTATTATAATCATTTTGTGACTCCAAGTAGTCATTTTTTTATTGATATGTATTTTGAACATGAATTGAACAAATCATACAACGGTTGTAGCCTTGTAGGACACCTAAGCATATTTGCAATCATACATTAAAATGATTTAACAATTGAATAAAAGATTTCATGTAGTTAAAAACAAATACATATGATTTTAAAGATATACAAGAAACAATTATATTGGAGAGGGAATATATAAGAAGGAATGTGACTCCTTTCAATGACATTTATAATTTATTAATCACAAATACAAAATATGTATATCACAATGGATTATTTACACAAGTCAATAGAGACTATATTTCTTACAATAATATGAAGTGAGTTGCAAGTAGCCTCCAACGACTTTGTTCCAATTTTGTTGCCTACATATACAATTAGAGAAATAGGAGGTTAATTTTTAATGAACATACAACAAAGCTCAATCTTCAAAAGTTTACAACAATAGAAAATATGTAATACAAATTTAGGGTAAGAAGAAAAACAATGGTGATGCAAGGAACAAGAAGAAAAAAGGCAACAAGTGTTAAAAGATAACAACAAATACAAGTTAAGATGCACAAGAAACAATAAGGAGCAACTACTAAGAGGTAACAAGAAACAACAAAAAAGAGTTAAGATGCAACAAAAAGAAATAAAAAACAAAAAAAGAGAACAAAAAGTAAGAAAGAAGAAGAAGAAAGAATTAAGATGCAAGAAGAAAAAAACAAGAAGCAAGAGTGAAGATGCAACAAAAGACAACAACTCTAAGAAGTAAGAGTAACTCAAGATGCAACAAAAGACAACAACTAAGAAGCAAGAGTGAATTCAAGATGCAACAAAACACAATAACTAAGAAACAAGAGTGAACTCAAAGAGACAAGAGACAAGAGACAACAAAAGGTAAGGAAGAAGAGTCAAAAGAAGTAGTGGCTAGGATTTCAAAACCCTAAAAAAATGATGGCTAGTGTTTCAAAACCCTAAAAAGTGGTGGCTAGGGTTTTAAAACCCTTAAAAAGTGGTGATTAGGTTTTAAAATTTTAAACAATGGCTTGTCTATATTTTTTTTGATTGCCTATGTTTTTTTTAGATTGCCCAAAAATAAAAAAATGTTACTACCATGAAAATATGACCAATAATATAACTCAATGTTCTCAAACGAGTTCCCTACCGTTCCCTATGAAATACTTTGGTGTTTCCAACGGACATATAATATACGCCCGTGAAGTACAAGATCCAAAAATGACTGGCAGTCATATTTTGCAGTCATATTTCCAACGAACGTATAATATACGCCCGTGAAGTATAAGATCCAAAAATGATTGGCAGTCATATTTTGCAGTCATATTTCTCCCCAAGGTATTGACCTCCAAGAATATGATTGCGAGTAGTTGCTAGTCATCCTCAATCATATTTTTGCAATCATAAAACATTGCCATTGTTGTAGTGAGCTGCCGCAGCATCAGCAAATGATGAGGATGATGAAGCTGAACAACTTCGTGCTAGCATTGCAGGTCATTCATTTAACCATAATCTATGTGAAAATACATCTGTGTTGAACTCTATGAAAAATGCGTTTTCCCGAAGCTTCGTCTGATTTTGTGTTTATTCTTAGTAGGTCTATCATATTAGTTGATGGAAGTCTTTCAGACGTATAGAAAACTAAGGATGTAAGGCATTGTATGCAACAAGAGACGAACACCTGAGTGCGGTTGCACTCGTGGCTCGGGCAGCTCCAATGTCAACTATTTCATTTTTAGCTATGCTTATTTCTGAACGGTGCTCTTGGCTACATCAAGTAAGTCAACCTCTTGTCTAGTACACTACTTGCTGGGAGGGGGCGGTTGAGGGTCAAATCTTTGAGCTGTATAAAGGCGGATCGTATGTACTGTCGAAGACTTTGTAAAGGATTCTTCATCTATTGGATAGTCTAGTCTCTCCTATTGTTTCTCCTGTTTTGACGTGTAGTACACATATGACTAAAAGCTTCTCAATTCAACTAAGTATGTGAAGCGATAGTATGTTACTGAATTATTCAACCCACATTCATTCTACACGGTCTCGCCACTTCTTGACCTTTTTACTATTTAGTCCATGTCACCAGCTAGGAAGCCCAGAAAGGGGTACCGGGAAGCTTACGAGAAGCCCACTCGAGTGTAGCTCGGGGAAAATGGAGTTGGCTTTAGTCCCCGAGATTGTTTAGCCTAGAGGGCTATACAATTCAGAGTTCCCAGTGATACCAACAATCCGTAAGCATTTCAAATCCTTAGAATTGTGAACACGTTCAACTCCATTTTTGTTTCCTATGATTCCAATGTGCGTACAAAATTTGAAATGGTCAGACATCCACTATACATCAAAGAACTACATTGACGAAAGTCATGGGCTTTGTATCCAAATGAATGAAGACTATCTCGCCCCAAGTTGGATGTACTTCAAGTAGTTGAGATTCAGAAAAGTAATTAAATTTTTTTTAAACATTTTTTCCCTACTCTAAAAAGAGACTAACTAACAAAATTGTTCATTCGTTGTACTTTCAATGATTCCATGGGCAAAAGCTTTGAACTTGTACGTTAAGGTGTGGGGAGAATTCCATACAACTTGAACACCTGTGTTCAACTCCATTTTGTTTTCTATCATTCAAAATGTTGGTAATAATATTAAGATAGTCACCTACTACACGATGAAGAACTACATTTGACCAAAGTCATGAATGTTTTAGCAAAAGCAATTAAAGACCCTCCGCCGCAATTTGGAAATATTAACATCAATAGTAAATCAAATTGAATTCATGAAAATATTGAACAACTGTTTTTTTCATATTCGAAAATAACAACAACCAATACAACTATTTGTTCACTGTACTTTAGAAGAGTAGATGGGCTCAAATCCTAGAATTTGTATGTAAAAGTGCGGAGACGATTCTATAAAAATTTGAGGGGACTTTACATTTTTATACTCATCAACACATTTGATTTTTTTTTTCCCTATCGTCATTTTGAATGTCGGTAAAATATTGAAATGGTCATCCATTCCACATTAAAGAGCTACACTGACAAAAGTCATATTAGGCTCCATCACAAAATGAATGAACGAACCCCTACCACAAGTTGAAAACAAATTCAATAGTGAAGATTCACAAAAATAGTGAATTTTTTTTCTTCCCACCTATTTGAAGACAACAATAATCTGCAAAACGATTCATTCGTTATCAAATTTTTGTCAAAGTCACATTTTTCATTTTTCAAACAAGAATTAAACTTGTTACTAATTGGTGAACCAAAACTTCTTATTGATACAAGTAATTATATTTATTGATTTACTTTGTAAGTGAATTGAGAAGTTTCTTTGCCCTGATCATTAAAATAATTGGGAATGCGCTGTACCTTCGAGATCTAATTAATGAAAGTTACTTACTCTAGGAGTCCGAGAATCTAGAATGATGTGAAATCATTCAACTCATGGCATTCAAGTCATACAATTTGTTCTGAAATGGATGCCAAAAAATCAACAACTAGTACGTCTACAAGTTTCAAATACTTCAAATTTGTAATAATATTGCACTTGTGCATTTGTTTTGGTAATTTTGAGCAGGATACGTAAATAAAGATATGATATCATTGTCTATTATTGGTAATTTTCAACAGGATACCAATTGCAAATGTTGTTGAATTTTCGAGTTTATAAAACATTCCAACTTGCGCAACATGTTTTCCATCTTTTTTTACATGAATATCATGACATCATATTTTCTTGGACATTAAAGTACAGGGCAAGGTTTGTGCCCCCATTTTTTTAACTTCACGTACAAGGTCATTCAAAGTGACCACCCATTGCATATATATTTAGGAATTCTTGAGTTTATGAATAATTGCAACTTACGCAACCTGTTTCCCATTTATTTTTACGTGAATATCATGACATTATATTCTTTTGGACATTAAAGTACAGGGCAAGGTTCTTGCCTCCATTTTTTTGACTTCACATACAAGGTCATTTGAAGTGACCACCCATTTGCATATTTTTTTGAATTCTTGAGTTTATGAATAATTGCAACTTACACAACATGTTTCCCATTTTTTTTTACGTGAATATCATGATATTGAATTTTTTTGGACATTAAAGTACAAGGCAAGGTTCTTGCCCCATTTTTTTTAACTTCACATACCAGGTCATTCAGAGTGACGACCCATTGCTATGAAATGAAGTAGGACGACTGTAGGAGTCCAATAATCTAGAATGATGTGAAATTATTCAATTCATGGCATACAAGTCATACAATTCATTCTGAAATGGATGCCAACAAATGATCCACTATGTCTAGAAGTTTCGAATACCTCGAATTTGTAATAATATTGCACTTCTGTGTTTGTTTTGAAAATTTTCAACAAAATACATAAATAAAGATATGATATCATTGTCTATTATTGGTGCCAAATTAATAGAAGCCATAAAGCATATACTTGAATGTTTCACAAAAACAGAATGTACTCATCTGATTTGTAAAGTTACCTTAGCGGAGTGAAATCATGGAATTCATGCCACTTTAATTACAATCTTGATTAAAAATAAAGATTGATTAACTGTACTTTAGAGACCTACAACACCTCAATCTGTTGAATTTTATGGTAGTTCGTGCAAATAAATGAACCACATGGTTTCAAGGGTAACTTTGAAATACTACCTACTCATTAATAATATTAGATGCATGCATTTAGTTCCATGATTCTATTTGAAATATAAAAATAAAACTATAATTAATAATAGCCATTTCATTCAATTCTTATTTTGATCTGCATCTTCCTGAACCCAAACCCTCTTGTATGAAACCCAAAAGAACATAATCAATTAACCCCTAAAGCCTTCATGGATGAACCCTAAAATGGCGCTGTGTGCTAGCTACTTCAGCTACGCACCTCACGGCGCTTCGCTACAGGCCTAAACCCTATTCGTTCCGCTATGTAGGGTTCAGGTGCTACATCCTTGTCTTTAATTTTAGCAAAAATAATCTTGCTTTACAATGATGGTTTCACAAATATTCCCTAAATTATTGCCAAAAGTTGCAGCTATGCTGAACAACTTGCAAGATGAATTGAAAAATCTCAAGAATTTAATAAAATCACTTCCATATCAACGCTAGTTGCATACAATACTATCGACCGGAGTGCACATGAGTTAACTACCGATGGACAATTCCAAGTCTCGGCTGTTGTCAAGATCAAAGTGATGTACGTGCATAGTTTAGGTCAACGAAGTGAATGAAGTCATAGCCCGGCCTCTACATGAAGGCACTGCCCTGCCCAATTGTTGACTATAGACTACTTGAAGTGTTTAACGAGAATAGTTGATCAAATTGAAGGCTGTAACTGTGATATCATGTAGCTGCAATGAAGAGGAGGATGGAATTGCGCCGTGCAATTGGAATTTTATAGTGAAATAACTTCACTGGTTCGACCATCAAATGTTATTACGAGGGAATTTTTTTTTAAATTCCTTCCATTTCCAATACGGTTACATGTCATCACGCAAACATATAATAGACGGGTGGAATCGAGTGTGGACTACTCCTAAGAAAATTACCACTGGCTATATTTCAAGATGTTGAATGGTGTTTTCATTGAAGGGACCGAATTTCTTATTCTTGCCTTACGAAAAAATATTAAGCTTCCATTCACAATGGCATAGTATGTTCTATGAAAAAATGTCCAATCATGTTGTTGGTACTTTTGGGGATTCATTACTTAAAGTAGAACTTTACGACATGCTTAGCAAAAAATGTTCAATGGTTTGGAATTGTACGACGGATCCAAAAGAAATCGGTGAATAGAAAGTGGGAAATGATTCAATACTCAAGTGCCAACAGTTGTATTTGTACACTTGCAACTTACCGAAATCTACCAAATATTGTTGTTGCATTTCTCATATGTAAAAATGCGGACAACACTAGCTCATTTATTAAAAACTGGAACTCCTAGTAAGACACCAATGCCTACGCAGTGAAAGATGACATTGATGTGATGTTGCGAATCCTTATGGGTTAAGGCCGTTTGTAGATGGTGCGTCCAGGGTTGTCATATCAGATAGATCGGAGTGATTAGACCGGACGGGCAGATGGTCCGGACACTCCGGACACCATTGATTTTTGAAGCCATGGAAATTTTCCAAGTAAAAAGTCGCTTCCAGTGTAGCTGTCCACGTTGGAATCAAGGCGTGGATGTGAAAGCCAGGGCGGGGACGTCAATGTAGGGCGCGGACGAACAAGCACGGACGTCAGGGCATGGACGTAGGGGCGTGGACTTATTGTCAGGGCGCGGACGTAGGGGCGGGGACTTGTTGTCAGGGCGCGGACTTCTTATCAGGGCACGGACGTAGGGGCGGGGACTTGTTGTCAGGGCGCAGACTTATTGTCAGGGCGTGGACGTAGGGGTGCGGACGTCCCACTCCTCAGCCATACTGTGGGGGGGAGAAGTCAAATTCGCTTTGCACTTCGTCATGGGATTCTTCTTTCCCATGGAGAGGGGGAAACCATTAATGCAGCCAACCCTTCATTTGAGTTTGGGGAATATCTTCAAGTCAATGGCTACATTAAGAGGTCCAACAACTTTTTGAGTTTAAAGACAATGTATAGAAGGATGTTGCTCCCTTCTTGGGCTGGACTTCTCCTTCTTGCCTTCAATCCCTTCATCAAGCACGTGAGAACTAGGACCCACCAAAAAAAAAAAATTTAGAAAATGAAACTAAACTTCCAAACAAGAAGGACAAAATTTGTGTGAATAGAATCCCAAAGGATTTGGAGTCCTAATGAAAGACAAGATACATATTTGTTTAAATTCAAGTTCAAGGGTTCATTTTTATTCTTCTAAATAGAACCTATTTGCGATTTTGAGTTTGGAGTTTACAAATCAAATCATAACCAACTTATACTTTTTTGGCTTTTGGTTCAAGAGTTTAATTTTGAAATAGGAAGCTAGAAGGGCTTGGATTGAAATCAAATACAAATTATAATGCATTGAAATATACTTGAAGGGTTTGTTTTTGGAAGAAGAGGCTACAAGTGTTCGGCCTTCAAGACTTCAACGGTATATTCTTGTAACGGGGATACTAAAAGGGTCTGGGAGTGAAATTAAATATTAATTACGTTATTTTAGAATTCAAGTTCAACGGTGTATTTGAGTCATAGGGATACCAAAGCGGTTTGGGATTGAAATGAAATACTAGCCAAGTTATTTTTGAATTCAAATATTCAATCATTCAACTATAAAATTTTATTTGTGTCATGGGATACTAAAGGGATTTGGGAGTGAAATTAAATATTAGTTACATTATTTTAGAATTCAAGTTCAATGGTGTATTTTGGTAATGGGATCGTAGAAGGGTTTGGAATTGAGATGAAATACTTTTTAAGCTTTTTTGGAATTCACCTTCAACGGGGTTTTTTTGTAATGGGCTACTTGAGGGTTTGGGATTGAAATGAATTACTAGTTAAGATATTTTTGTATAATTCAAGTTTGTGAGTTCGTGTGTTCAGATTTGGCTTGGAGGGAGTTCAAGTCACATGCTACCCCCACGTCAGGGCGCGGACTTCTTGTTAGGGCGCGGACGTAGAGACGGGAACTTGTTGTCGGGGCGTGGACTTTTTGTTAGGGCGCGGACGTACAGGTGGGGACTTGTTGTCAGGGCATGGACTTATTGTCAGGGCGCGGATATGAAGGAGGACAACGAAGGGGGGTTGAACTTCAGCTTCACATTTGAAATGGGCGTGGGATTCCTCCTTCCCATAGAGAGGGGGAAACCATTAATGTAGTCAGCCCTTAATTTGAGCTCGGGGAATATTAACAAGTCAATGGCTGCATGAAGAGGTCCAACTACTTTTTGGGTTCAAAGACAATTCATGGAAGGATGTGGCTCCTTTCTTGTGCCTCACTTGGCCTTCTTGGCTTCTCCAAGGACTTGAGAACTAGTTCCCACCTATAAAAAAGTAGATTTCAGAAAATGAAAATTAACTTGCACACTTGTCCAAAAAAAAATGAATTGGATGCTAGAAGTTTTTGGATTTCTAACGGAAGACAAGGTACACATTTAAAAAAAATTCAAGTTGAAAGATGCATTTTTTAATTCTCCAAATAGAAACTAAAAGGGTTCGGAGTTCAAAAAACAAATCAAATACAAGTTATATTTTGTAGACTTCTAATTCGATGGGTTTATTTTTGGTAATGGGGGCTACAAGGGTTTGGAATTCACATCATTAATGTATTACAATGTATTCAAATGTAGTTGAAGGGTTTATTTTTGAAAATAGAGGCTACAAGGATTTGGAAAGGAAACAAAATGCAAGTGGTTTGGAAGTAAGTTCAAGGCTTTAGTCTTGTTACTAGATGCTACAAAGGTTTGGATTTCAAATCAAATAGAAGTTATGTTTTGTTTAGTTATAGTTGAAGACTTGAAGGCTTTATGGTGTTGGTAAATTGTTGCTGCAAGTATTTAAAATTCAAATCAAATACAAGTTAAATGTTATGTGCTTGTAGTTCAAGGGCTTCAAGTTGTAAGTACGGGTTATAAGGGTTTGGAAATCCCTTCAAAAACAAGTTTATAATGCCGCGGAGGTCCCACACTAAACTTTGGTATGAATTTAGTCATGGGATTCTTCCTTCCCATAAAGGAAGGAGAACCAATTAATGTAGTCAACCCTTAATTTGAACACGGGGAATATCTTCAAGTCAATGACTACATTAAAAGGTCCAACCACTTTTTGAATTCAAAGACAACGTATTGAAGCATGTCACTCCCTTCTTGAGGCCGGACTTCAATTTCTTGCCTTCATCAAGCACTTGAGAAGTAGGACCCATGTAAAGTTGGAAACCAAAAAAAAATTAGAAAATGAAATTGAACTTCCAAACAAGAAGGACAAAATTTGTATGAAAAAAATCCCGAAGGGTTTGGAGTCCTAATGAAAGTCAAGGTACATATTTTTTTTAATTCGAGTTCAAGGGTTTATATTTTATTCTTCTAAAGAAAAGGTATTTGTGATTTGTGATTTGAAGTTTACAAATCAAACCATTACCAATGTATTCTTCTTAAGGTTTTGGTTTAAGTCTTCGTTTTTTCAATACGAAGCTACAAGGTTTCAGATTTAAATCAAATACAAATTATAATGCTTTAAAATATGCTTGAAGGTTGTTTTTCCGGAAAAAAAGGCTACAAGGATTTAGGTCTTGAAGACTTTAACAACAAATTCTTGTAATGGGAAAAATAAAAGGGGTGGGTATTGAAATGAAATACTAGTTAAGTGATCAAATGGTTTATTTTGCATATGGGGATAGCAAAGCAGTTTGGGTCTTTGGGAATGAAATGAAGCATTACCCAAATTGTTTATGATTTCAAATATTCAATCATTGGACTGCACCCTTTAATTTGTGTAATGGGATCCTAAACTCTAAACTCTAAAGTCTAGGACTTAGGAGGGGTGGGTATTGAAATGAAATACTAATTAAGTGATTTTTTAATTCATGGTCAACGGTTTATCTAATTATTTGGGCATGGAATCCTCAAACCTTTAGAGGGAGTTCAAAATTGGCTTGGAGGGAGTTCAAGGAGGGAGTTGAAGACTTGCTTTAAAATTGGAATTTTGAGTAGACGTCCGCGACCGAACGTCCATGCCCAGGCGTCCCCGCCCTGACGGGACGTCCCCGCCCTGTCCACACGTCCCTGCCCTGTCCAGACGTCCCCGCCTCTGTCCACACGTCCCTGCCCTGTCCAGACGTCCCCGCCTCTGTCCACACATTCGTGCACTGACCCTCGGAAGAAAAAATATGCAAGAACTCCCTCCACCAACAATGGGGGGAGTGAAATTGACCTTCAAATTTGAAATTGGCATGGGATTCTTCCTTCCCATGGAGAGAGGGAAAGTGAGAAACCAATTAATGTAGTCAGCCATTAATTTGAGCTCAGGGAATATCTTGAAGTCAATGGTTGTATTAAGAGGTCCAACTACTTTTTGAATTGAAAGACAATTCATGGAAGGATGTGTCTCCTTTCATGTATTGCCCTTGTCCTTCTTTGCTTCTCCAAGGACTTGAGAAATAGTCCCCACACTTAAAAAATGAGATTTCTAGAAAATTAAAACTAACTTGCACACTTTCAAGAAAACAAATATAATTAGATGTTAGAAGTTTTTGAATTCGTAATGGAAAACAAGGTACTCATTTAAAAAAATTCAAGTTGAAGACTTAAAGGATGAATTTTAGAGTTTTCCAAATAGAAACTAAAAGGGTTTGGAGTTCCCTAAAAAAATGAAACACAAGTTATATTTTGTAGAGTTCTAATACTTCTCAATTATTTTTGATAATTGGATCTACAAGGGTTTTGAATTCACATGTAGTTTAAGGGTTATTTTTGAAAATAGAGGCTACAAGGATTTGGAAAGGAAACAAAGTTTTGAAAGCAAGTTAAAGGCTTTGGTCTTGTTACTAGATGCTAAAAGGGTTTGGATTTCAAATCAAAGAGAAGTTATGTTTTGTTTGGTTATGCTTGAAGGCTTTATGGTATTTGGTAAATTGTTGCTACAATTATTTAAAATTCAAATCAAATACAAATTAAATGTTATGCGCTTGTACTTCAAGGGCTTCTGTAATCAAAGCATGTCAGGGTTGAGTAAGCATGTTCAAAGATAGAATGGAAAATCTTCAATTTAGTTCAACGGTCAATATTTGTAATTAGAAATGACAAGTTATATTTTTTGTAATTGGAGGATAAAAATCGTGCATGGGTTTAAGGGTTGTCATCAATTTAAATTTTAAAGTTACTTGGTTTTTGGATTCTAATTCAAACGTTCAATGCTTCATTTTGGTAACAAGAGTCTAATTATGTTTGGATTTTGGAATAGAAATGAAATACCTCTTCTTTTATTTTTTATTTTTGGTTCTTTTCCCAAAACAAAGTAGATACTAGAATTGTTTTGAAATAAAATCGAATACAATTTGTTTTCTTTTTGGATTCAAGTTAAATGGTTCTTTTGATAATTGCAATCTAGACATCTACTTATGTTTGGAATTCAAGTAAAGTACAATCGATTTTGCACTTGCATAAAAGTTCAATGTTTTGGCCTTTGGGGGTTTGGTAACAGGAATATAGGATAATACATCAAGTTTTCAACCTCTAAATTCCTACTACAATTTGAGTTCACCATGAGCAATGGAACTCTTGAGCACTAATTTTAATTTACATATCTCATCATTCTCATGTGCATTGTTGTACATCCTACCACAGTACCACCTCATATGCATATAAATATATAATGAACTCCCATTTCTACTCTCAAATGCAAAACATGATGATACATTATTGCTTAGATACATGATGACATGATGACACATTTTTGCTTAGAAGAGCATCAAGCATGTGTATTTCACGGTTGCTACACATTTCATACATAAAGATATGGACATATGGTGAAAATCTTGTAATATGCAATTTGGTCTTTCTTCCATCATGACAGTTGTATGACTTCTGTGAATTAAAGAATGTGTAGTAAACAAAGTAACAAACAACTAAATATGTTTGAAATTGATTTTCTAGAGTTTGATATACACAAAAAGCTTAGAATCATTCCATTTTGATCAATGAGTCAAAAATTATGAGGATTTTTTGTTTGTGGGCAGTTTTGGATTCCTACTCTAAAATAAACTTTGACATCCTTTATCTTATCCAATTTTCAATATTTTTGGACAAAAATTAAATTTTAGGATGTAGATACATTATGACAACATTTCGACAATTGGGATTGGAAATTTTCAATTCCATATTTAAATTGTAAATAATTTAGTATTTTTAATCATTCTCTACTACTACCTACTTACTATTTTTTTCCTATATGTTGTACTATTCCAAATGATCTGAAAATTTTCAAACATGTGGCCAACTTTTCTAGGAAAACAAATCCAAAGAAGCACCACCATGTAGGTCATATATTCATAGAAATGTGAGCTTGTGAAGTGCAGCTGCCCTGTTTTTCGCAGGGTCAAAAAATGATTTTAGTTAATTTGAATGTTTATATCTTGCAATCCACCCGGTGGAAATGTCTGAAATTTTTACCACATGTTTTTAATACTATATAATACAACATCATATGGTTAGATATGTCAAAAAAAGTTTTTTTTCAAAATTTTGGTAGTTGTACTAGAAATGACAGTTTTGGAGAGTTTTGGTGAAGACATAGTGATGGTCCTTTAAGGGTTAAAAAAAGTCAACTTAGTGTTGACCACATCGGACGGGCGAGACCTCTATCGGACGGGCGAACCGGACGTCCGTCCGGTATGACAACCCTGGGTGCGTCTGCACTTGCAATTAGGGTCAAAAAACAAAAGTTAGATAGCTGGCTACAACGTACATGCAAAATTCTTGACGGTCTACAAATTGCAAGAATTAGATTGTGAAAATCTGAAAATCCCTGTTTGATTTTTATAGATTCTTGATCAATACGTGAGAAGCAAATACTTAGTACATAAAATTTTAAAAAAAACTTTCCAAAAAGAAAGCAAAATGGACTAGAAAAAAACATAAGTACATAACAAACACGTAGAACAAATGAACAAAAAGGCTGCCATGCTAGAAAATTGAGTGACATACTAGACTTATAATGTTTAGGCACCCGATCTTGTGAAGCAAAATACTCCACACTTGATCTAAATTGAGTTAGTCCAAGCTACAACCGCATGGCTTTAATTTCCTAGCAAATGGTAAGTTAAGCCCCCCGAAATGATTGGATAGTATGATTACCGGGAGGATACAACAAATGCAGAAGGGAACACTCTGATCTCTTCCGGACACGCCTCTGTACACATCAGCAAGTCCAAGAGCATAGAATCTTTATCAGACAACGGCGTCATGGCACTTGATTGTTACAAAGCAGTTCCTAAAAATCTCATATTGCTACAACAATTATAAAGGAAATGAATAAAACCATGACTTGAAACTCTTGGAAACGTTCAATGGAGTCATCCTTAACTTTGACCCTCAACCCGATTCAGCATTTTATTTGAGATCTACCTGTTGAAACCCCAAAACCTTGTATGCATTCTCCTCTAGATTTCCCTCCTGACGTCCCACCAAAGTGCTAGAACTTGCAGAGAGAGTTGATGGAGGAGCCATTGGCTCCTTCCTCTCTTTCAAAACGACATCACTCACGTGTCTTAGAGCTGAGAGAACGTTCATTTCAAATGCTTTTCGTTTTAGAGAACCTTTGTCTGATCCATGGAGACTTGCATTGTCCTTTTCCGCGAGGAATTCTTCCAGCTCTTGAACACGAGCCTACACCAAAAAGAATTACTCAATGATGAAAATGTCTGGAATCAAAGCAAGGGTCATAGATAGTAAGGGGACCCTGAGCTCATTCTATGCTTATTTTTTAACCACGAGTGCACAGCTCGCTCCTTTGCCCTCGGTCGGACAAGTAGCAATAGTAATAATATCTGAATGATGTCAGTCAATAACGACGAAAGACAAACATAGAATAAACTTGTATGTAGTAAAAAAGAGACTAACAACTCGTGGAGCTCAAAGAACTTTGAGTGAGCATGGATAGGGTAGATCTAGTGTGTAGAATCTTCCCACAATGTGATACCTTCATTTTGTTGAGTTGCTCAACCACCTTCTTAGATTCCTCAAGTGCACGACTTTTGCCAATGCCAAGCTCTATACATTGAGCCATCAACTATTTACAAGACCTACATGTGAAACAAATTCAACTTTAGACCAGGGGGTTCAAATCATTCGGACTCGCCTGACTAAGTAGGACTGTGTGAATTTTGCAGATTATGACCTAGCGGGAGAATGAATATTTGATCCTAAGCGAACTAGAGTTTTTTACAAAAATCCCAACACATGGCATTATTGTTTGATCCATTTCTAAGCTTGGATGCAATGAAAATATTTTCATCGTGCATAACTGGAGATACAAGAATAATCTAGAGCCGTCAACTTACAGCTTATAGGCCTCCAATTCCTTGGCCATTACTAGATTCTTCTTTTTCGACCATTCCAACTCGTGTGTGCACCATTGTAGATCCTGTAAAGAATAACACACGTGAAAAAACAAATGGATGGAATGTCTATTTCGAGGTGCTCTCAGCTAGTATTGGGAGCACAACAATCGTACGACACGAACCGAATTTCCTCTGACAAAGTGAGCCTCCGAAATGCTGGATGGTCAACTACGTGACAAATATGAATTATATGATTTCAATACTACCTTTTTGACTGCCATTCAATGCGAATGTGGTCAATAGGTACCACCTGAAAGATGCTTGCACAAGATGCTCTACACAGAGATAATTCTTCTTCCGCAAACGCATGGTCAGACTCGACATTCTCTACCCTCGAAAAATTGTCAGGTTTTGTTGAAATCATATACAATTAAAAATGTGGCATTAGCTCTCACTATAAGAAACCTGCATTTTAGTTGGCGTTTTATAATTTTTTCAGATGGATTTTAGGTGACATCGGAAAAAACAACTTGTATTTTTTCACGTTCAATATAACATCTGGATGTCAACTTGGACGTGAAAAAACACAAGTTGTTTTTCCTGACGTCACCTAAAATCCATTTGAAAAAATTACAAAACGCCAATTAAAACGCGGATTTCTTATAGTGTCTATCTGGCGGAAAATACACCCTAAAACCAACAGCACAAATGTTGCAAGTTTCACACATGATGGAGCTCGAGAGCCAATTCAAAAATGAGACCAGTGCTTGGAGTGTGAAATCTCAACATGGGATGCAAACAATATGAGCAGGGAGCTAAACATTCAATTCGTTCAAATACTCATAGATATACGACAAGTTTGATTTGAAAAAACCTCGGAATCGAGCTCCTTCAACCGCTCATTATGGCTTCGTATAGCTGTGTTGGTGACTTTGAACAAGTTTTTCCATTTGCGACGGTGGTTTTCGAATGAGTGTGTAACGCGATCATTGATCAACTGAACCCAAGAAACCCAAATCCTTTGAAGATGAAATTTACATTGAATATGTCAATAAAAAAAGACATGTTGCACTACACCACTTCTTCAACACCTACAAGGCATTTTCAAACCATTTTCCCACTCATTGCAATCACGGATTTAATAACACTCTTGCAATCCTGCTGAGGGTCTTCCACATTTGTTCGCAAGTTGATTGAATGTGAGGACTCTGTATGGGGGGATTTGGCCTCTGCAAATTGAAAATAGAGCTAGTGGACATCTTCATTAATGCAAGATTGTTTGTACGTTGGGCAAAAAGATTTTTGCCCGACTGAACAATATTCCATCCATTGTTGCAAGCTGAAAGCCACCACAAAAACAACATCAAAACAGTGGATGGTTTGCATTATGGACAGAAGCCCGAAAAATCCCAATTACGAAAACAGTGGATAGAAAATCCTAGAGTACACAAGATTGACGTTATTCTTCTTGAACATCTGTCTAAGCCTAATCTAAACACTAAAGCACAAGACAATAACCCAAAGGCCCTAAACCCTAGGACCTCAAGCGATCTTTGGATACAAGAGCTAAATATGTCATGAATATATATGGTTTGTGCAATTTTGAAGTGATGGGGTGCGGACCACAATAACTGATAGTCAATGGCTTCATATCCATTCCATGATCGATGGCCAGAAATATTTAGAGAAGCCCTATTTTCACTCTTGCCTAATTAGCCTAGACATCTATCTAGACATCTACCAGTCAGCATTAAATCAAAAACAAAGAGGAATTTGCGAAAACGCACCACGGCTTATGGAAGACATGACCGCAATCGCAGATAGACTGCAGATTTGCACACGCAGGTTGCGCATCCTTGAAGTAGATGGCACAGGTGGCTTTGTTGCTCATGGTACTTGCTAGATCAAAGGAGTGAGAAGGAAGTCGAATTTATCAAAGCACTTTGGTCTATAATCGTTAGAATTCCGCTCCACTCAATCCTAAACCTACAACATCACAGTCTCAAGAGCACGACATCAACACTTGTGGCAACAATTTTGAGAGACACAGTGTCCTATTTCGAATAAAAGAATGACAAAGGCTCGAGCTTTGAGATAGAAAAAAGACACAAAAACTAATTATACGAGAAATATCCAAATTGACGGACTCCGGTAGGAGAGTGGCAAATGGACACCTTTGAGGGAGAGCAAACGCTTCCTTGCAACAGAGCAAAATTATTCTTCTCTCAACGGGGAGGGGAGTGAGGAAGCCAATGTCCTTGAATTCATGAGCGCTTTTAATTTCTTTTGAACACCTTTTTCAGTCATGTGAACTGCAACTAAGTGTAAGATGACACTACAACTTCAAACCGCAATTGTTGAAATTTGATTGGACATTCGTTTGAAACTTTTCTTTTCGAACTAATGTTGGTGAAGCTTTCTATTATATTTGTTGATGTTCATAATGTGATGATGTGTACAATGTGTGCAGGTATTGATCTTCATCTTAGCTCTGAGATTGCAAAGGCAAACACAAAGAACAAAACCATCACAACGGCCGCAGGAAAAACTTTCGAATATGGCTCACTTTTGTTTGCAATTGGCTCTACAATGAGTTTACAATGTTCATTAGAAACAACGTTATGATTATCTAGATTTTCTAAAATAACGTTGGAGTTTTTTCTACTAATCTGTCCTGTTACTTTTTTAAGGGTACTAGAACTATTCATCACAGTTTTGCATGGGATGACTCGTAGTTCATTAACTTTGCCGACTTCAAAAACCCTGGAGCTGATGTTGGAGGGATCCGCTATCTGAAGGAAATTGGTGCAGTTGACATTCTCGTGAAAGCTATGCAATCCGACAAGGGAGGCGAAGCAGTGGTTGTGGGAGGAGGCTATATTGGTATAGAACTAGCTACTTGCTTGACTCTCAATTCTATCAAAGATCAGGGTTGTCCCCGTCACATCCTGTCCGTCCGTCAGGATGTTCGGACAGACGTCAGGATTCAACCCCGGCGTCCGTCAGGATGAAATCTGGACGAGAACCGTTGACAGAGGATGAAAACTACGGAAATGGATGGACATTCTTCGTCGACAGGCGCACTGGATGGGCAAGCTTCCGTCGACGGGCACGGAACGGGTGGGATGGACGGGTATCTGGACGGTTTGGATGGACGGGTATCTGAACGGGCGGGATGGACGGGTATGTGGATGGAAAACTGGACGACCATGTGGATGGGCGGGTGGACAGGAGGGTGGACGGGCATGTGGACGGGAGGGTGGGTGGTTGTGTGGACAGGCGGGTGGACATGCATCTGGACGAGTAACTAGACGGTTCTGTGGACGGAAAAATAGACGGGCATCTGGACGGGTGGGATTGGATTTTTTGCCTAAATGCCCGAAGCACCCAAATCTAGTGTTGGCAAAACTTTGAAGTTAAATAAAACCTAACCAAGTTGCTATTTTTAGTAGTATCCAAGTTGCTATTTTTAGGAAGTTCTTCTTGAAGTCTAGTTATAGCATCAATAGTCTATTTAAAAAAATAAATGATAGTGATTTTTCGTTTCAAGACTTTGTGCAAGGGTACCCATTGCAATCTTGACTTCTTGTAGCATTGAGAGCTTTTGGAAATGTGCCTCGAAAACACAAGATCTTAGAGAAAAAATCACATTCAAATTTTTTTTTAAATTAAAAAAAAAATATAGAGTATATTTTTAAAAGCCATAAATTGATTGGGGTTATACATGTTAGGCAATTTAACCTCATATTTTTTTGGTCTAAAACTTTTTAAATTTTACTTGTGAAAACTGAAAAGAGGATTGGAAGACTTCACATCATTTTTGTAGTTTTAACACCCTCATGTTCAAACATTATAATCTTTTACTCTATAAGTGATATTGTTGTGTTTTAGCAACCTATGAGATTGCTAACATGTCTTGTTTGAATTTATACGTTTACAGTTTTTTTTTAATTGATACACCGGTCCTAGTCACCTAATCAAAATGTTGACATTTTGTTCAATTTAGAGCAAATTTGTGGAAGTGCAAAACATGCCTTGGGCATCTAGGATTCTAGGGATTAAAGTTTGTTATTGAATTTCTAATTAGAGAAGTTGCTAAATTGATTTTACACTGACTATATGGCAAGAAATTCAAAAATATTAATCCATGTAGGCCCTATGCTAATTATTGCCAAAAAGAAATCCAAGTTGGCATTTCACCATGTTCATCTTGAAATGAAATGAAAAGAAAAAATTAGAATCTATTCAATTTAAGACTTTCAAGTATAGGATCGCCATTCATAAAGTCATTTATTGTGCTTGATTTTCAAATAAATTTCATGTAGCGTGACCTTATCAAGTTAGCAATTGCAAGATATTAGACTTTGATCATTTGATTTCCATAATGCCATTTGAGAAAAAATGAAAAATGTTCAATACTTTAATTTGTAAACTTTGGATTTAAAAATAAAAATGAGGGAGTAGTCAATCAATAGTCCAACTAAAAAAAGATTAAAACTAATAGAACAAAAGTTACAAAACGTGAATTATTTAGGGTTTAATTCTAAAGACTTAAAGGAGATTTCATCAAATATAAAGCAATAAAATAATTTTTTAATTATTTCTTGCTTTGGTAAAGAATTTCTATTGTTTTTATTTCTTAGCCCCTAAAGTAACATACTCTCATTGTCCTTGCTGCAAGGGACAAAATGGATTTTCGATAGGCTCCCATGATCTCATTTTTTACTGAAACTTTTGAAAACTTTTTCATAAGAATGATAAAATAGAATGATAGATAAACTTATGAGTTTATATTCATAATACAATTTCTATTCCAATCGGTGCCTAGGAGCAAGGGGTATGCCACAATAACCTCAAACAGGGGAGATCGGGACACCGGGTGGTCCAGAACTCCAAGTAGACAAAAAAATCCACAAAAAAATGAAATACAAATTTGTATATTTTTTTCTAGTTGAATTATATATTTTTTTAAATGGGAGGCTTTCATTCATCCCATTTGGATTAGGAATGGAAAAGTTATGGATTTTTTTGTGGAGTGGGCAATCCTAGCAACTTCTTGAAATAGATTTGGAGCTTTCACTTCGAATGCTAATAACTTTCAATCCATACGGTCAAACATCACAAATTTTTTATCACGTCATCTAAGACAAGTGTAGAACAAGATCCTTTGGTTCGATTCAAAAAAAAATTGAAAAATTGAATTCATAGGTGAACATAGCAAAAGTGGTGGTTTAGGGTGGTTTGGGCCAAAAAATGGACTTCAGACTTTAGGGCTTCACCCAAAATAAAATAGAACACTCTTTTACCTACCATCTAAGCATACAAGCTTCTTCTATACTATTACAAAAAGGTCCAATAGATTACAAAAATAGACAAAGGCGAAGCAACAATACACAAGGTGGAAAGAAACGATAAATGTACATATTTTATAAATTCACTGAAGTACATAGTAAACTAATAAAGGCTTTACATAATTACATATGTTCGCTTTGTACAACTTTCGGTATTTAATTCTATACATCTATCTAGTTATACACAATCTAATCCAAAACTATCTATTCTACTTCTTCGATTACAACGCCTCGTGCTATGTTGCTTCTCAAAAATTGCTGCAATTCTCGTCGCGATTTCAAAGTCGTTAGAAGCTGAAATGCGTCGATATCGTATCTATTATGTAAGTGGGAATAAATGGCTCTCACAAGCGTTGGCTCATGGAAGGTATTGTCTTCAATGTACATCACTTGTTCCTCAAAACTCAATTCACCCTCAAATCCGACTGGCATGCCTTGAGAGTTAAACATGATGCGCTCTGGATGTGGCACACGCACAAAAATGGAGCGGTCTTGGTCCCAATGTCCACCGACAATCTGACCAAAATATAGTCGACACCCTGGATCACCGTCTCTAAACACCCTCCTGATCACCTCTGTCACTTGGGCATCACTTTGCCAATGTATCTCAGCGACCGTTCCTGCTGGGAGGTGTCGGTTGTCGTGGCCCCACTTCCAAAGCCATGTCACGTCCGACCCCCAATGTACTCTATTACCGAGGCCTAGTAAATTTTCTTCAGTGTACTCGTAATGTGCAGGCATGTGGTCTTGAAGGCCAAACGTTTTGTACAGTCGTGCATGAAATGGAGCCCTACATTGCGCACATCTCTTTCTGGTGACCATGTGTGGAATGAGACACACGGGGTGGTATAGATGGCTACATGTACCAAGATTCCATCCACCTTTGGGGCCAAACGGTTCTTGGCAAATAATACATGTTGTTCAACAGGCTGTAGGAAGAGTGTTTTTTCTTGAAAGAGGAGTGGTGGTGGTTCCTTTGTCTAGCCATAGCAAACAAGGGGGGCATGGGAGGGTGCGCAAAGTATGTGTTCAAAATTCAAAACATATTCTGGAGAATATGGAATTAGCTGGGAAGTCAGCTTTGCGCGTGGATGAATTGAAGAAGTCCAGGGAGAAGTTGTCCATTGAGGCATTGGTATGTCCATGCGAGCATCCAGGGGTCATCAAATTCTTTGCTATAAATGACATGACCATGGAGTGTTATTCGCAGTGGTGGAATGGCGGTACTCTCGGCACCATGTTTACCCTTGATGAGAAGAACCGAGATCCAGATGAAATTGGAGAGGTGGCTTACGATGCAACTCCACAAACAATGCAAGCCATGAAACGACTCATGGCATATAGACACAAGCGTACTGAACTTGCATGGGCAATGATTTGCATTGTGGATGCAGTGCAACAGTGCTCTGTATAGTACAACGACATCACACCGGAGAACATTATGCTTCATTTTCCGAATGATGATGGCTTTACCGTGTGGATTGGTCTATGTGATTGGGGAATGGGTAGCCGCATCAACGAAGAAACCCCTTCTCTTTATCAATTCAATTGTCCAAGGAAGTTGCAGGCAACCCGAGCGCAACGTTGGTGGGTGGGTCCTGAGTTGATGTACTTGACTGGAGAGACAGGAACTTCATCATCTCCTACTCACAAGGTTAAGCCACCATGTGTTAGTATACACACAGATGGATACTCCATAGGGAAATTGGCTATGAAGGTATGAAAAAAAGATTGCAGAAATCTAGAGATGATTCCGGACCATACGGCATTTGGTGCATTTCAAACCATGTTGGGTGAATTGTGCAAGGTGGAGCCACTACAACGACGCTCGGTGACATATGTCATGCAACATCTAAGTGGTGCTCCAACATTTTGGACACCACCCGTGGATTGCTACCGCGAGGCCCGCAAAGAACAAGACCTTCAAGAAGAGCAGGCGCGCAATGAAGATTAGATAATAGTGTATTACCATATAGTTGCAAAATTAGTGTTTACTTAGCACATGCGGTTATTATAGTGTAGGCTTGAGGACATCCGTAGCAATGTAGCACACTTTGTGGCTTCAATGCATTTTGTACTCATTTTGGTTTATATAAAGTTATAAACGTATTTTACCTAAACATTGAGTTGTAAAAAACTTATTGTCTTCCCTAACTTTATCATTTAAATTGAGTTTAAACAAAAATCTTATATCTTTAGTACTAAAAACTTTGAATTGTATATCATTACAAGAAATTTCAATTAGTTTTGTGACAAATTGTAATTGTCATCATTTTTGTTGCACTTCATGCCATAAATAAGTAAAAATAGAAAAAACAACTCAAGAGATTCTAAATTTTTAGTTTTTTACAAGAGGTACAAATATCAATAGAGATTTCTAGTCAAAACAATTTTCAATTGGTTATTTTAGGTTTCACACCCAAAACTAATAAACAACCACAAAGAAGGGCTTGAAGTCAAATTTGACTATCAAACCAAATTTATATTTTTATTGAAAATCAGCATAATATTTTAATATTTTTCCCCATACGTAAGAATTCATTTTCTATTTATTTTATTTTTTTCAGAAAATTTAATGGAAAAATCAATTTATTGTGATTTTATAAAGCTAAACATGGAAATCAAATTTTATCAATTATAATATGTATCAGAATAATTTGAAACTCTTACCATAAAATCATAAATGAAGGAATGAATGAAAAACATAGTTTTATAATTTTAATTTAAATTAAATTTGAAAAAAAGAAAACATACATGAAAAAAACACTAGACTGTGTTATTTGGATTTTAACACATGGAGTTTTCAATTGCAATAACTCTTTCAAATTTTGACCTCGATTCTTTCATATTCAAAAAAAATAATTCAAAAACAATAGTGCTCCAAACTCCAAAGGCCTAATTTTCCACAAATTGTAGTGAAAGTTAATCTGAAATTGCAAAGCTAGCATTCAAAAAACTAGTTCTTCCAAGTTTGAATGCTAATATCTTTCAATCTATTCGGTCAAACTTCATGAAATTTTTACCACGTGATAAAAAACATGTGAAGTATAAGATCTTACGGTTAGATGTTGTACAAAACATTTTTTTCCACATGTTGAGGCAAATGCAAGAAAAAAAACAGTTTTGCGTTGTTTTTTGTGTAATGACTTTGGGACTTTAGGGGTAAATAGTTCCATGAGAATGAAAGGAACAAAAGTCGTATTTCATATTAATGCTGATTTCAATATGCAAGGTATTGAGCCTCTAAAACCATTGCATTTGAAAACATGAAGACCCTATTGTCTTTTCAAAAACATTCAACGTCTTCCATGCCTAAGAATGCGCACAGAAGTATTTGCATTTGCTTCTTGTACTATTGGTTCATTACCACCAATTTCTTCGAGTAGACCTTGTCGAGGCACTGGCCCCCTGTAATCACTATCTCCTGGAACCTCACCATCTTCACCTATAGTACCACCGATGGATGCACCATCATCATTGGAATGATTGGATGGTGCACTATCACTTTCGTTGGAGGCCTCAGAATTGCGGTTTCGTTGTGGTCGAGCTATAGAAGACAACGTCCAAAGAGGTCGTTGGCCTGTTGCGTTCATAATGCCATCTGTATTGGGCCCTCCCGTTTGAACTTCTCTTAAAAATGGTTGGGAAGCCGCTTCTTCCCTCCTCAGCCTTCTACGTGATCTACTATTCACACGTTCACTGGTAGTACCTTGTGGTCGTGGACGCTTCCCTCGATTATCGGCATGTACATGTGGCCGCAATGAATTCGCATTTCTAGTCACACGTTGTGACACCATACCAGCCAATCGTGTACCTACCGACGAAGTTGGTTCATGTGGATGAACTTCGGAACTAGACGGCCTTGATGAACTTTGGATTTGTAGATTTTCCAATACTGGCATTTGCCGTTGTGCAATCTAGACTCGATTTGGAGGGGGCATATGTGCTTCTCCACCTTGAGGGGGCCCTTCTCTATGGGTGGTCCTCATGGGCAAAGATGGTGGTACTACTACTTCTTCTTCCCGTCCTCTTTCAACGTCAACCCCATCTCTTTCTATTGTGGCATCAATTTGTACATCCATAGGGTCTGAACTTAGTGGTCTCGGTGCCACAACGTCCTCATTTGTATTGCCCCCACTTGGCCTAGCATTCCACGTTTGTGGCATTCGTGGTGGACTTGATGTCCCTCGGAGTCATTGTCGTTATTATCTCCCTCTTCAAAGTCAAATACGGATGCATCAATTAGAGGACGCACTCCTCCCGCCCCACGAAATCTATCAAACGGTGGCTCATCATCGTCATTGGAACTATCATCTGAATCGTCATCATCTGGATCAGAGAGAACCGAACCACGGTCTAGACCATCAGATTCATCTGTCATGGAATCCTCTGACATCATGTTTTCAGTGTACCACCTTGTCAGATTTGCTGCAGCCCTTTCTCTAAGAGTCTTGGAATTGGTATAAATGTAAACCAATTCCTCAACACGCTTTGATGTCAATCTATTGCATGATTTGTTGTGGACAAACGAATACACCCGGGGAGGACACTCCCTATGTTTTAGCAACCTACGTGCGGCGGAAAAAGTAAAACAAGTAATACACCTTAAAATTTAATTTCTTTTTCAAAAAAAAAATTATGGATAGATTTTACTACTTTAGAAGTTTATGTTTTGAATTATTGGTATTTTTTTGTGCTAATAGTAATTAGTTATAAATTTTTGAAGAAAAAAGATACACTGTAAAGCTGAAAATAACTTTCACACCTCTATATTATATAAGAAAAAAAATTTGAAAAATGAAAAAAAAATTATATAGAATAGCTTTCTATTGAAAGTTTATTTTGGTTGAATATTGATGCAATAGTCATCTTCATGTGAGCTCTATAAATATTTTAGTTGGAGAACATGCCATTTTAGTTCATTTTTCAACCCTTTCTAGACAATATATCTTATGTTATTTGGAATTGAATTTTTTGTCAATAGAAACCTTTAGTCATTGTTAAACAAAGCTCAAAATTTTAGAATGAAATTATAGTTTATTCAAGGTGAATTACATGTATTACTTTTTCCACCGCCGCACGTGGGTACCCCAAATGTAGTGAGAGTGTCCTCCCCTAGCGAATACATACTCCAATTGCGTTCACAGGACGATACAGAACACACTTGCGCGAGGATCTTTTTGGCAATCGGTGCAAGTGTACGAGCACCGGCTCCGAGAAGGTCCCACCATTCGTGAGGCTACAAATTCAAGGTGTTTACATCAGGGAGTCTACTGAAAATGCCTCGCTGATCTCTAAATGTTTGGTACTCAGACAAAGCTGACGCAAATGCTTGATCTCCAACAGCCAATTTGCGCAAAACTCTCAATATGGCTTCTCTTGCCTCATCATCATCCATTAGCAAGACTTCGTCAAGTAAAAAGGGATTCAATAGAGCCCCAGCATAATGCAAATCTGTCCTGAGCATGTCCCAGCGCTTGTAGAAATCATCGATGGCGGAAATTGCATACCGTGGCTCTAATGAAAATGGTGGATCCCTCAAAGATAAAACATGCTTTTCCACCTTTTTCATCACAAGCCATGCCTTGTCCAAGCACGGGTGCTTTCCATCAAAATCTCGAAGAACAATCAACACGGGCTCCACTATGTGCACAAAGTTTAAACATCTCCTCCAAAATTCATTTGTTTGCACATATCGTCGCACATCATTAGCTTTTCTTTGCTTTTGATTGGATGCCAATCTCCGCGTGTACTCATTCCACTGCGGATCGTGGACTGTCGATTCTACCGCTTCCCTCACCTCCACCAAACGTTCGATCATGAGGAACATGGTTGCAAAGTGTGTTTGAACGGGATTTTTCAAAACGTGATTAGGAGAATGTCATCGAAAGATTGCAAGTGGCATGTGATGCGTTTGAATGTATTTCACAATTGACTTGGCTTTCTTGACCATACTTGTAATCCAATCTTGTTTTTCCCAATCTTCAAATAGAAGGTCAAGTGCATGTGCTGAACACCCTTGAAAATATATGTGTGGAAATCTACGAAGTAATAGAGCGCCAGCGGCCAACATGTTTGTTGCATTGTCTATACAAACTTGTACCACGTTCTGTACCCGTACCTCATCAATGTAATCATCCATGCAATTAGCCACGTAAGTAGCATCTTTGCATTCACCTGTTGTGTCTATCGATCCAAGAAATACCTCTTCACTTGTACATGCCAACATGACATTCATCAATGGTCGATGTGTCACATTATCCCATCCATCAGAGCATATTGTAACGCCATACTTGTGGATTGGTGCCCTTGTCTTCTCTGCTACAATTGCTGCCACTTCATCTTTTGTAGATTTTATGAGCTTTGTATGAAGTGCATGGTACGCTGGAGGTTTGTAGCCAACTCTCAATTCCAATGTTGATTTCACTGCATCCAGAAAAGTAGGATGCATCACTACATTGAATGGTATATTGGCTTCGTAGAAAAACTTAGCCCATTTCTTGTCTAGTACTTGCTTGTTTGATGCGTTCATTCCTTCTTGTACAGACAATTGCCTCATCGATTGACTGTGGGTCAAATTAGGAATGGGCGCCTCCGATGATCGTACTTGAGAGCTTTGCCCCCTAGTGTTTTCTCCTCCATCATTTGCTGAAATTGAAGCATCAGGTTGTTGCTCGCCACGTACTACACTTGGTAGTATCGTTGATGGTGATGTCACTTCCACGTCGCGTCCAGGTCCATGCGAAGTGTCCGTAGGTATATGTCCTCCACAATTCCAAAACATTACCTTCACGGCAGCATTGACTTTAGTGCACGCTCTCACTCTCTAGACAGTGTCATTTTGTCTCTATTCCAAATGGAAAAGCAACCGATCCTTTCGATAGTTTAGCAAAGTTTCGCAAAACTTGCAAGCAACTTTTCCATCTGGCCGTAGTGTGTACCAAGGTTCCCGTTGTGATCTTCTTCCACCCATTGCTCTTATCTGTCCTCCTCTACCTGCCTCTGCACCAAAAAAAAGATTAGTATTCTGTTTGAAATGTGATGTGAAAACAACACTTGTTGCTCTCACAACAAGTGCCACCACAACACACTCTTCTTGGACTTCGCTCTACCGCAATGGTTGTACTCCAACCAAGTCATGAAAGGCAAAATCAACAAGGGAAAGTAATCTTGAATAGGCGGAAGTCCTTAATATACACCTTGAAGCCCTCCTTAAAACCCTAAACCCTAAACCCAGTTAGACGGAGTGAGGGCTGATGGGGTGGATCCTAAACCCGCAACCCCGCCAACGAAACTGTCCAAGCGGCGACTGTCCCATCCAACGATATTCCGGTCCAGGGGACGGTTTCCCGTTCAGAGGACGGATTCGCGTCCAGGGGACGGATTATCATCTTGGAGACGAGAATTCTGTCCAGGAGACAACCTCTTCATCCAGAGACGGGCTCTCCATCCAGGGGACGGCCTCTTTGTCCACAGATGGGCTCTCCGTCCAAGAGACGGATGTCCATTCGGCGACGGAATGACCGTCTAGGAGACGGCCCGACGTCGTCGCAGACTGGACAAACTTCATCCGCACCGCGGACGGTCCCGTCAGTATTGGCGACGGGTTGTGATGCGTCAGGACGTGTCATGACGGACACGTTAGGACATCCGGACGTAAAAAGCCAACGTCACGTCCGGATAGACAACCCTGATTAGCACAGACCAGGAATCTCAACAGGCCATGAAGCTCACCACAAGAAACAAGGAAACCTAACTCACAGCAAAACACTTCAATTGGCGTTTCGGAGACGCCTAAACCTCTAGTTGAAACAAGGACACCTCACTCACAGCAAAACACTTCAATTGCGCCAAACAGATGACAAACCCTGACGAGCAAAACCTTGAATCGGTAGACTGTGACGAGCTGAACCCTTCGGCAATTTCGCCAAACAGATGAGAAACCTGCCAAAGCCTAACGCAAACCCTATACGCAATTGCCGATCCAATTACTGGGAAATGCGAGAACTGAATGGAATTGGAAGATCAACGCTGGATTGCAGAGGCAGTAACAAACCTGAAGGCAACAACAAAAGGAAGCGCTGGAATGATGTCCGAAGCTGAAACCGCACCCGGAAACTAGCGCGCCTTGACGCTCCAATGACGTCCGACGATGAAACCGCACCCTGAAAATAAAGAAACAAGGAATGCGCCTCGACGAGGTGGAAGCACACAGAAACGAAGAACGCGCCCCGACGAAGTGGAAGCACAAAATCACATACACAAACAGTCTCTACAAACGGAGATCAGACGCGCCCTGTACTACTCGGAAACTTGCAGGCGACACAGAAGCAACTGAAAATACACGGAAGAGAGACAAGTGCGCACCAAACCCTAGCTCCCCGTTTACTCCGTCGCCATAGCTAGAATCCTCATCCATGTACCGTGGTCTTCATCCAGAGACCCGGCCCCTCCCCTTATACCCGAAACTCCATCCGGATACCCACTATGTGTCCATGTACATGGTCTTCATCCAGATACCCGGCCCCTCCCCTTTACCCGAATCTTCATCCTAATACGAATAGCCTTTCATCTTATCGAAGATTCAAATTATCCTAATTTAACCCTTTAACGCCTCAATCCTTTTTCAAAATTTGGCACATTTTTGCTTATATTTTTGTACGGTAATACCATTTACCAAAATTTCATGAAATTGGGCATAAAATAAAGTTGTCTTTTCAAGATTCAAGTGGTACATTGGATGAATGACAAGGTTGTTGGATGAAACAGTGCTTGCAAGCCCTCTATTCATCGCCAGAATATGGACGTCGAAGTGTTTAAGGGTTAAAAACTTTGCTCATCATATACTCACCCATTATTGGTAACCTCTACTACTGTCATGTTTGTTTTTCAAGGAAGAAATACTAAAAAAGTTTGTTTAAACCATAAATACCATAAAACTTCCTTTCGTAAACTAATAGTTTCTGTTGATAACTGCGGTCAATTTTGTAGGTTGATATCACTTAATATCTAAAACCTTCTTCATGTGCAATTCCATGTTGAATGCATAGTTGCATTCCTTAATTTCTGAAGAGGGATTGAAAATGAGTCATTTACTCTTCATTCTTTTAAGTACACACTAGTGCCATAGAAATTATTCTTTTCTTTACCATATGAATCAGTGACTTCGGAAATACTGAAAACATTCATTTGTGTACTAACTTTGACCAACTAGAGAAGACCTCCCAATTTGACAAAAACAAATTACAATGATTAATCGCAATGCACTTTGGCTCCACTAGGTAGAGATATCTTCTAACAACCTTTGGATTGAGAACATCCTTGTCTTTTTCGCTAGTGATGATGGTAATTATTTCTTTCCTTCATTGTTTGACATAGTCAAGTTATTTCTAAAAAACTGAAAGTATACATTATAGATCAAACAGTTCTATACAATGGTTCCCCCAAGACTAGAATAAAAAAAAAGGACAAATGCACTTCCATGCTATGTAGTAAAAGAAATTGTCATAAATTGCCTATAAGAATGGGCACTTGTTACCTTATGATCTTGTACAGAATGAGGGGAACTACACTTCAATTAGTCTTTTGTGTATGAAAAAGTGTCCATGTTGATGGTTACCTTAATTTTTGTTTATTTTACACTTATTGAAAGCTTTTTATTTGTAGAAATCTAAATATTGCCACAAACTTTGCTAAATCATAAACATTGGTCACATTTCATTAGATTTGAGTTTCGTAAACATTTTTTTGGGCTACTATCCAAAGTTTACCTCTGAATAGATTCCTCAAGAAATCCCCTTTTCAAATATTATTTATTTATTAAAGTATAAGTATACAATATACCTAAAAACAACTTCCAAAAATAAATAATCTTAGAAAAATAAAAATCAAGAGCATTAAATTCATATATTTTGAAATCTACATATAAGCCAAAAGAATTTTTTGGGAAATACAAATATTGATGGAAAATGTAATGTAGAAGGAGCTTTTAATTTTTGCCTTCATATTTTTCATCTAAAAATGTTGGTAAAAGGAGTAAATACAAATATAATGATGCATATGAATATAAGTATGTGATTTAAAAGTTCTTGTTAGGAACTTTTTGTAGAAAGAAATAATAATTATTTTAAATTTTACTTTATTGTAGAACTTTAGATTTTCTTATGTTTAGAATATTAATCCATTTAGAAGTAAATGGATAAACTCTACATTTAAAAGATAAAGTATGAGGTTCATAAAGAAACAATGAAAGATTTGATTTGTAATTTTGAAGAGTTTTACTTCTTGAAATATTTTTCTATAAACTTTCATTGGATGAAATTAGAATTTGCAAAATGACTACATGTTTTCCATATGTTTTAGATGAAAGTTTCAAATGCCTTTCGATCGTACCCCCTACATATTCGAAGGTACCAAATTCTTGTATTGAATACACTTTGAGGTTAACCAAACCCTTTTTAAAACACAAACCATTTTTAGATTATTTTTGGATCAATAGCCTTTTAATACTATTTTATTCACTTAAAAATACATGATTTTGATGTACATATCTCTATGGGATGTGAACAGATGTATCAAAGGCAATATTAAGTCCAAAATATGTTTTAGTCATTCACTAAAATCAGTCTAGAATTGTTATGAGGAAATTTCACTATATGATGCTTTCTGTGATATTCTAATAAATATTATATATAGAGAGAGAGAGAAAGTTTTTTTTTAAAATAAGAAAATATTGGAACTAATTTTTCATTAGGGAGGAATTTTTTGTGTTCAAATAATGAACCAAAAATGTTTGATTATTTTAAACATGAAACGTTTACTCCCTTTCAATGATACATGTTGGTTTCTATCCACTAAGAGTTCCATTTCCAACATAATAGTGCATGTAAGGTGTCCTTCTATTACACAATGATTATGGCTTCATGCTAGAGTCTATCATTGATTTGTAATAATAGTGCATGTAAGGTGTCCCACTTTTATGCAATGATTATGGCTTTATGCTAAAGGCCATCATTGATTTGTAATGAAGCCAACTACAAACATAGAGAAATACACAAAGACCCTTATCATAATTAAGTTGGTTTTTGAAAGTTTGTATATTTCAAACTTAAGTCATAACTCATATGAGGTTCTACATTTATAAAATAGATGAGCTTTTGTCTTCATTACTTTTTGAACATTACAATTCTAAAATAAAGGTTTCATTCTAAGATTCATTTCTTGGTAATTATAGGTAATTCACTATGAATTTTTGGTGCTAACAAATGTGAAGTTTGGAAATTATTCCCAACTTACCTGATGTTACCTCCAAGAATGACTACCAAACCATTTTGCATTTCATGAGTTTGACAATGTGGATTTTTTGGATCTTTCACGAATCCAAGGTTCACTATTATTTTGGGTGGTTGTCTAGGAGAAAAAGAAATACCCTAAACTATATGTGCTATTACAACTCACATCTTTCAAACTTCTACATTTTTTCCCCATCAAAAAATGTTTTATATTTCCTCACTTCTAGAATAATAGTTGTATAAACTATAAACTACAACAAAGGGTTCTCACTAATTTTTGGGGGGTTTATTTTGTACAGGGGGTAAATGATCACGTCTTTTGTTATTTTTTATTTAATCTTTACATTATTTCTAAGTCCTTCATTTTATTCCCCACCCCATTTTTTTCCCATGACTTTAGGAATTATAGTTTTCTAAACTACATTGGAGCTTCCCTAGAAAAAAAATTTCGTTAACATTGTATGAAAAAAAATTAGCATGATTTATGTGTAGTTCTGTACTATTGTAACTTAGTCTTAACTTTATTTCCAACTTCATTTTTCTCACCCAAGAGTGTGTATTACTTAAAGAAGTTGGAGAAAGTTAGAAAAATAATAGATGAATCACTCAATCTTTCAAGTCATTTTAAGGATCTCATAATTTAGAATATTCCGCCACCACAAAAGAAATAATAATTTTTAATTAAAAAAATGCAATGAATGCATAAAATTGTAGTAAGAGCAATAACCTATTCATTTGTAAATGCATGAAATGAATCTCTACATTAAAGGCAAACAAGAATGAGTAGAATTTTTTTTTGGTTCTATCAATAAATTGCACAAAAAGAAAATAAGGATAATAGCATGTTTACAAACTCTAGTAGAAACTGCTTTGCAAGTGGAACATGTTCATTCATTTTTTCATGTATATCATTAGAATCACTAATTTTATGGCTACTAAAATCACATTTCCTTACAGCTAACAATTAGAGTAAAGATATAGAGTACATGAAAGTAATTTCTTCATTTCTGATTTCTGATTTTAAGTAAAATACACACAAAAGTAATTTCTAAATTCATCAGTAGATGAAATTTCTATTTCTATTTGTCGTACGCGCAGTCTAGGCGTAGGTATCTTTAACACCACAAAAGCATTAAGATGACACGAGTTATCATCCCAGGGAATTCCAGATGTTGTCGCAATAGATAAGTGTCCGGAACTACGGATCTACCCGGAAATGACAATCCGCAGTAGGATCTGGCACAACACAAACACCAAGTTCCGGAAATATTGTCTTCCGGAATCAAATCCGGATCCACCTTGATCCGGATTTCTACTCTCACTATCCATCACACCGGTTTTTGGTACCTATGTTTTACCCTCAGAGGGCCTCACTTGCTCTTTCCGAGGGGTGGGGAACATCACCACTCAAGTAACACACGTATCAACTCCTAAACAACAAACAACTATCCGTCCTCAAAGTTCTCAGTCCGGTACGGAGGAAAGATGGTCACCCTCACAACTTTCCGGGTGGCCACCCGGAAGGTAGGTCACGCAGAAATACACCCTCACCCGCCCTTACTACAACGACACTTAGCTATTTTCCGGATCAAGCATTCGCCTAGTCTTGAGGTTGGCAGACCTTCCAGTGGTTTGGGAATATTCCACTAGGCGGTTGCCGACTTCTGCACGGGACTACTCTCGAGTTCCCGGACTAGCTCCCTGACCACTACCGGATCCCACCGGATCACCGTTCCAGCGATTTAAAGGCACCACGCACAGCTCCTCACTTGTAAACTAGACTCAACCGCAAAACAACCGCGGATAGTTGGAATCCGGAACTAAAGGACTTACTTCCTAGCTGTTGACCATTCTTGAAGTTGGCAGACCTTCCGATGGTTTGGGAATGTTCCACTTGGCGGCTGCTGACTTCCGCACGAAACTACTCATGAGTTCCGGATTAGCTCCCTGACCACTACCGGATCCCACCGGATCACCGTTCCAGCGATTTAAAGGCACCACGCATAGCTCCTCAAGTTCAATCTAAACTATTCTGTAAAACACCTTCAGCCGGATCCGGATACCAACCAATCCGGATTCCTACCTTGCACACTCTCCCGGATACACCCACACACAAGTAATCAAGACGCGATACGCAAGATAATGATTCCCAAGGTGTTTATTCTTGGGTGCTCAGATTGAATGACACAAAATGGAATGACACAAAATGGAATGACACAAAATGGAATGACACAAAATGGAATGACAGGCCACAAGTCGGCCCGCCCTTAAAAACCAAAACAACACGACCAAAAACGGTCCAAAGAAAAAGCGGCCAACGGCCAACTGAAAATCCGGACAACGGCCAAGTGACCGTTCCGGGAAAAATGGAAAGCCGTTAAATTCCTAGAAATCCGGAACTACTTAGCATTCCGGATCAGCGGGTCCCACATCCGAAAAACCCGCGATGAAGACAAAACACTAAAACTATCAATCCAACTATGCAATCTAGTCATTTACCCTTCCGCGCCTTCTTCACTAACGTTCCGCCCTTCGAAATCCGGGTTGGCGCCTTCGGCCGGATCTGCTTCAGCGGGGTGGACTTCGTTGCGGATCGGGTCCTTGGCGGACCCGGATCCGTCTCCGCATACTCTGACTCGGAAGACGAGTTCGTCACCGCCTCCTCTTCATCCGACTCGAGAACCTCCTCCGGATCACTGTTGACCTTCCGCCTGGTGGCCTTTTTCTTCTCTAGGTCGATGATCTCAATGGGGGTCGTCGGTGGTGGCCGCGGAGGAGTCTGCTGCTGCATGTGTGTAAACTCCTCCGGATGGGTCCTGGCCGGATTCTGAATCCCAACCGGATCCTCCGTCATCGCCGTTACTTTTGTAGTGGGATCCAGAATGGGTGGGAAGAGGTTTACCGAAGTATTCCGGGGCGTCAGAACCGGATCCGGAATCCTCCTCCCATCTGTAATCTCCTTCTGCACCGAGGATCTTCCGGGTGCTTGCTGGGCCAACGATCGTGCTCCCAGGTTGAGCTATGTCGTCTCCTGGAACTCTCCTCCGGGTATTTCCGGAAATAACGAGGCGTCCAATCCGCTGAGTGGATCGAAGTGGCCGACCAACTGGCGCATTTCCTTCAATGCGACCTCGATCCGTGCCTCGAACTCTACCAATATCTTTACAACCTTGGTTCTGGAAATATGGCCTTCCCGAGTCATCTGGTTGTTCCAGAGCGCGGATCTGGTGATGATATCCGCTGGCGGGTCGATGAGGTCCCTAAGCTTCCGGACCAGCTCCGTCGCATCCGTCGCTCGTTTGTTGGCGGTGTTCATCTCCTTTTCCGCCCACGTTGCGTGGTTTTGAAGATGGTCGCGTTCCGCCTCCATTGCCCGGATCCGTCCCTCCAGCAAGCGAATCATCTCCGGATCCGGTTTGCTCTTGATCGCCTCCACGATCTCCGTCTCGTCCGCTACCTTCAATACCGTGCAGACTCTCCGGATCAAAGTGGCCATCCAGTCGTTTGATGCCTTCTGACTCCGCAGCCAGGAGATTGTTGACTCGAAGATATCCAGATCCGGATCAGTGTTCCGGGATGGAACAGGGTCCGGAAGCTGGCTCTTCCCTCTGGATTCCGGGTCCGTGCTCTTCCGGCAGGAGTCATGCCTGTCCGATGAGTCATGCTCTAGTTCCGGCTTCTCCTCTTCTTCCGGCTCCTCATCCGTCGGATCCGAATCCGAAGGAAGACCGTACCGGAGCAAGCTATCTCCCTACCGGTAGATGATGTTTTCCGGACTGCTGAGTACCTCCTGCTTGTGATACAAGTGGAGGAGGTACGGACTGATGGGACTTGATTTCTTTCCCACCAGGTTTCCGGAAAGTTTATCCACTATCGACTGGATAATGAGCCCCCAGCTAACTGGTCTAGGGGCCGGTTTCCCTCTTTTCCCTAAGGCTCCAAAGACTGTATTTGCCAGGGTTACTGTAATCCGGCTGGGCTTTTCCGGATACAGGATCGGGCTGAGAAACTCTAGAAGTCTAGGGTTCTGGATACAGGATCGGGCTGAGAAACTCTAGGAGTCTCTGATCCCTAGGGTTCCGGCAGTCAGACGCGGTGTAACCCTCCTTCGGATCCGTCGGGTTCCGCAACCTATCCGCGGCGAATTTCTCCGTCCGGCCGGCCCATCCGGATCCTCTAGTGGACGCGAAATAGACTGCGGCCCATATTTCTGCTGTCCAGGACTTTGGACGACCCCTAACAGTCAGGTGATACTGGTTCGGAGTGCCGTAGACTAGCTCGTCTATCATCTCCTCGCTCCGGATGTTCCAGGGTCTCTTCAGAAACCCTAGACACCCCATATCCGTCAAGTCGTCCTCCAGCTGATGGTGGCGTTCCGGATTCTCAGGGATTTCCGGACTGATCATCCGGGCCGTGATCCCTGACTTCCGTAGCACGTTGGGCCCTGCCATAACCACCGACATACTCTATCCTCACTTCCGACTCACTTCCGCTAATGTTTCCGCTAAGTTTCCGTCGCCTGATCCGCTAAGTTTCCGCTAATCTTCCGTCCTACTTTCCGGTGCGATCGGCACCGGCCTCCCCTTCTCTCCCTAACGCGTTCCTATCTCACCACACTTTCACTCACTAAGTGCCATCGCAATAATCACGCGGAGAAAGAAGAAGAATGAAGGAGACAGCGGGGGTTAAGTAGCTTTTCGGCCTGGCGTTCCTGCAAGTTCCCTAGCCGGACTAGGCTCTAGGGCCTACTCGGCCGGAACTTTCCGGTTTCCGGATTAGGGTTAGGGTTTCCGGATAGGGTTTCCGGATCCGACTGTAACCCTAATTACAGTTTAAGGTTTTCCGTAAAGGCTCTAATTCCTATTTCTGGTTTTAGGCTTCCTATTCCCTACCTATTATGGAAATTTTGAAAATTTCTACTCTATATATTTACTATTGTCTATTATTTATGTTTATCTAGATGTTGCGTACTTCCACACTATTGATTATTGAAGCATATCTAGAAGTATTTATATCATATTTGAAACTTTGGAGAAGCTAATTTCATCAACAAATTACTTTATCTAATGCTTGGAGCACTAATTTTAAAAACTTAACGAAAGTACGCATTTTTTTATTTTTCAAGGAAAATTTATTATTGCCCCTCAATTCTAGAAGTGTGCACATCATTTGTAAAACTCAATCATGAGAATTTACTTAAAGTAGCCATTGTATTCAATAGTTCTTTACAACCATTTTAAATAATACATTAGTTGTTAAAGTGTTTTGGTTAAGAATAAATTGACACAGAAGTTGTTAATTTCCTTAGAGGTTAAATTCATATTCATATTGAAGCATTGAAGCAATTAGATGATTTTCAGCATTCATAACAAGTTATTCAAATTAGCTATTGTATTTAGTACTTTGATCCAATTTAAATAGTACAATATATGCAGTGTTTTCTTCTTAGATAAAAAATTTACACACGACGTATACATTTTTCGGAGGGTGGCATTTTAGTTTTTTAGAAAGCTTGATAGTGCTTAGATCATAAAAGAAACAATTAGGGGACTCCTAATTTGCAAAAGTTTCATTTTATTTCCTTCAGATCCGGACATTTAAACCCTAAACCCTAAACCCTACAGAAAACAAGGAACTTACTAATATAAATACAAAGTGGAACTTCCTTTCATTATTATATGCGCATTATTTTTTTTCTCGAGTGTGGCGATGGATAAAACATTCCCGCTCCCTATAAATAAGATGGCGTAGACAATGAAAGTCCATCATTACTTGAAATAACCTACATTCCTTTTTTGGAGTTCAAACAGGAAAAACGCATGAAATAACAATGAGAGTGCAAATAGTCTTTGAACTTTGTGATTTAGGAATCTGGCATTATTGGTAGAAGGGCACAATACTTGAATTGGAAAGAGTAGGTGAACGTTAATATTGCGAATGCCCTGCAGCCACGATAGTCCTCAAAAGTCAACAAGTCATTATGAGAGGAATCCCTCAGTAATAGACGAGGCCACAATTTTTGTGGCTTTACTTTATGTATAGTCTCCACTACTATCATGATTCCTGGGTTTTTCAAAATTGAAAGGTATGTGGTTGAAAATGCGCGATGAATTGGCGCTCTTCTTTTCCCGCGCAAGGAGTTGTGTGCAAGTGACCATCCCATTTGCAAACACCTCTTCCAACCTTACTCCTCATTTCTATCGACGTTGGCGTTCATTCGTATCTTGCGCAGCTCCTTATTCAACTTGTGTCGTTATGCCGTGTGAAGTCTGTGAGGAGTTTGTTTATTGTTTTGCTGTATTCTCTTGTTCTCTTCGAGAAACCATTTGTTGCAAACAGTTTGTGGTTAGTCATTCAAACATGTGCGCTCACTTTAATGTTGTCCATTCAATATAATGTATTCGATGCGAGTCTTACACGTTACCAATCATTCTTTCATTGTCAATGACTTGTATAATGTGTTTTCTTAACTTCTGTGTATTAGACTATATCATCAGTTGTAAATGTACAACTTCCGTCAAGCTCCATTTCGATAGTTTATTGTACAAGAAATCTGTACTTGTGTTTGAGTGTCCCGTATTTGTCGCCGGAATTTACGAGTCATTGAATGTCAAATTATTTGGGAATCACTATGAAGATCTTGAACTCCGGAAATCATGGAATGTTTTAGCTTGAACTGTCTTTTTTGCATGACTTCATCGCAATTCAGCTCGACTCGAGCTAAATCAACACAAGAGATTATCTTTAAGACTAACGTCATTACAAATTAATTCAACTCCAATTGAATGACAATCAATCACTTCTAGGATTAATTTTTGAATGAGTAATTCAGAATGAATTGTATTGGATTTCATTTGGCATATACATTTGTGAATTGTAGAATAGAAAATTTCAGAGCTATCTATATTTGCAGTTTAGCTCAAATCGAGCTAAACTGATACATTAGATTCGTGACTTGCCTAAATAACAATATTAGAAAAGATGAATTTCATTGTACTTTGACGATGTCATACGTCATTCATATTATGAGATTTGGACATTGAAAAAGGTCCTATATTTAATATTGCAATTCAGCTCCATTCGAGCTAAACTGACATATGGCGCACAGCATCACATTCTGTTTCGACGTCTAAATCAGACTAGACTGATTATATGATATGTTAGAACTATTGCGAGCTCCAACTTCTGTTCCAAAATCTTTATGAAAAAAATATCAAGAATGTTTAACATATAAAAATTCAACAATGTAAAAGAGGATTGGTTCTGAGAATGGAAGTGACCAGACCAGTAGTTTAGCTCGATTCGAGCTGAATTGCTGGTTCGGGCGTTGGTATTTCTCAGAACCAAATCTTTATTCCAAGTTAAACACCCAATCGTTTTGAAATTCTTTCTTGTAACTTTTTCTTCTTGTTTACTATTTTCTACAATCCTACAGGTTATGTTGTTCCCTATTACATTGATATACCAGTAGTCATCACGATATGAAATCATGAGAGATATTAGTTCTACTTTGTATCGCAATATTCGTTCGGAGTTAAATTTAGCTCAAGTTGAGCTGATTTGTGACTATTTCAATTTCTGTCTATTATACTTATTATTTATGTCTACCTCGTAATAAATAGGTACCATGAGTTCCATAGAGGATCCAATCAACATGATCTTATCATCAGACGATGAAATCCTAGATTTGGAAGAGATGAATGTCGGCGTCCCAGCTTGTGAAGGTCTTCCGCGTCGACTGTGGATTACAAAGTGTGTGACTTTGTACAACAACCAGGGTGTACTCGTGGGTGAAGGTACTTGCCACAGTGTGAACTCTGACTTGGTTCTTGGCGCGAACGGTCCACTCGGAGACACGCACGTAGGGATCCACATTTCCAAGACACATTGTGAAGAGGACATCCCCCATGAGCAGGTGTACTCGCTAGTAGCATGGCCTATTAAACTAGTCCACTGCCGCGGGGCAAGTCTATACGATCATGATGCCCGAGACACGTTCAATCGTATTCAAGCTAGTCTGCAAAATCCACCCTCTACGTCCACGGCCCAACCATATACAAGTATCATATGGAATGCCCCTCGCGATACTGGCTTGAAGGCAAAAGAACTCCTCACTACAGACTCTATCAACACAGTGTCTAGCAATGTCTGCTGCAGCAAGAATTGTATACAGCCATTTCCAAGGGAAAAAATTTGTGCCTTCTGTGAACGCATGTACCAACGATCGAGCTTTAAGTTCATAGCCCACATGAAGACAGATGTTCATAGGTCGACTCATCATGACTCGAGTGGGAGGAAGATGGTTACGGTAGAAGGGATCAATGTTTGCATGCGAGCATGGATGCTTATTGCTGGGGTCCCTGAAGCGACGTTCCACCGTTACCAAGCATATGCGAAGAATCAACGAGAAGCCAGGGATCATGGTAATTCGGGATTGCTTAAGCTAAGGAAGCACACAGAACAAGCTGCTGCGACATTGAAATGCATTCTAGACAAGGAGGCTGATCACATGCCACATAAGACTAGGACTTTGAAGTCAAGAGACAAAGTTGTGTCTATGATTCTCCCAGCTACCTTTCAATGGAAGGATCAGATTCCGAAAATCAATGAGGCCAATGTTGCTTTTGGACTCAAAGAGGTCTCCGCTTCCAACTTAAGCAAGATTAGATCTACCAAGTTCCCAAAGTATAACATCAAGAGACCAGGTGATAATTTCGCTAGGTGTGGCACTTGTGACAAATTGCAAAAGCTTAGGAAGGGTGCATTGGCCGGCTCCCAAACCGCTTTGAAATGGTCAATCAAGTTGGACAAGCATCTTGCAATTGCTCGTGCTCATAGAAAGTTGTATTATGCCAACCGTTATATGTCGCATACTTATCTGCATAAGTGCCTTACAATTATGCACGACAAGATGGATCATGCCAAGACCGCTTCTCCAGTCTTTTCTCACAAGAGCAAAGAGACGTATGGTTTAGTGAAGTTGCCCGTTTCTGTCACTGGCATGATTGCGCATGGTCATGAAGATGTTCATTATGCACATTATGGCTTGGATATCTTCCCCCACGATTCGAATTATACTATAGGGTCAATGGCAAAGTTGTTGCGAGACTTAGAGGAACCACCAAAGTCTTCTTCTCGCCAATTGTTTGTGGGGTTTGGGTCGGCGCCTTTATTTCGCAATGTCCTCAAAGGTGTAGAGATGTGCGAAGCGTCGCTACCCCCCACCCCGGCAACATTAGTTCCGGCAACACAATTGCCGCCCATTCTTAATGTGCAAATGGATAATGCCACTGGGGACAACAAGAATAGATATGTTTTTTGTTTCTGGTCTCTACTTGTGGCAAACAAGATCTTTCGTGAAGTGTACGTGAACTTCATGATTGTGGGTCACACGCATGACGATATTGATGCATTGTTTGGAAGATGGAGTATGTTATTGAAGAAGGAGAACTTCCCAACAATCCCAACTCTCATGAAGTCCTTTATAGATGTAGAGTCCATTCCCACTATCCCTCACCTCATTGAGGAGGTGCCAGACTTCAAGGGATTCATTGCAGATGTATTTGAAGATGGTGATGATATCCTTGTCGGACATACAAAGTCACAACAAGTGAAGATCTACTTGGATTCAAATGGAACTCCAATCATGAAGTACAAATTGTTGTACACTGATGTGGAATAGTTGGGAGGAGATGGCAGAGGTATTAAGTTGTGGAAGGAGGATTTTGAGGGGCATAGTATGTGGCCTCGTGGAGTGCCATTGCCAATTCCTCCAAAGCCAATGAGAGGTGTCGAGGACATTATGAAGGGCATATCTAGATTTGTAAAGTATTGGGAGAACTTGTGCAATGCAGATGTCACAGGAGAGTGCCGAAGGCGTTACAAGCATTTGGTGTACTATTGGCGCGATGTGAGGGATGCTTTGCTGGAACTAATCACTGCCTCTCATATTCTGAAGAATGGGTTTTGTCCCGCTACCCGTATTCAAGAAAATGCGGTAGATCGATTAGGAGAAGATGGCGAGGATCGTGAAGAATTCAAGGAGGATGACGTGTATGTCGGGCCTTTGAGGGGTCGTCCCCAACCATCCTTCAGGGTCGGTCGTGATGTCTTTGAAGGATATTTTGTCATAGTTCGTCCTGCAGATGGTGACACACAACCGGTTTGGATTGCACGGGCTTTGTCCAATCCAGATTGTAACCCTGAGAAACCGAATTGTGTTCTCATTCAATACTTTCGCCCGACATCAAGGAGTCAAGATGTTCAAGACTACTACACTAGATGGGATAGTGAAAGAGGTTTACGTTGGAAGGTTGATATAGCTGATCCACCTATTTGGGAAGAAACCAATGCTCTCATGATAGCATGGAAATCTCAAATTTGAAAGGATACTCAACAATGTTTGCTCAAGATCCCAGCTCCACAAATTGAAATCATCAACCACAGCCTCGCTTCATATGTTTGATATTTTTGGATTAGATTCATTTAATTTGTTTTAGTTTTTGAATTTATAGTATTTTGTATTGAATATTTCATATATTCCTTTGATAGTAGTTTTGTTCTATGGAGATAGTGTGCCTCTATATATTTTTATTATATTCACTATTATATTTTTCCGTGTTGTTTTCTGTGGAATTCTTGATATTTTTTGTTTGTTTGTTTGTGAAAATTGTATTTAGAAATAAGTCAAATAACAAGTGATTACCAAAAAATGATTAGTAGATTTGAAAAAAATGATTAGTAGATACAACCACGTTTAATTTTGTTAATGTGTTGAGCACTTGTCACCTTTTTAGGAAAGGGGGTGGTTGGTTCTCGGGGGGATCACTCCTTGTAATTTAAGGTATACACCTGAGTTAAGAGGGTATTTTATGTGGGGCTATTTACCTTAATTATTGCATTTAAGATGACCGTATTTTTACATAAAAAGCTAAAAAGGGCATATTTCCAATACCCTATAGTTTTTATAAATTCATTCATACAAGTTTTTAAATGGATCTATTTTACATATAAAATTTAAATGTCCAATTTTCTCCCACCCCCACCCTTCTTCACAAATTTTCTCTTCCATCTACTGCAACTATGTATGGGGTAGACATTGTGAAATTAACAATAATCAATTGAATTCAAGTGGCAATTGTCATTTAACCCATAAAGGCCAATTGTCCATTGAATGAACAATTGAAACTTTGGGTAGGTCCCTATGAAGTCAATTTTGGTCAAATGTTCATAAAATTTTGATACAAGATGTGAACATGTATCTTCTTAGTGGAAATTTAATTTCTATCTGCTCTAAATTTTTTTGGTAGCCCTTGCAATTTGAGCATCTTTGGGGCGTCTTTTGCAAAAAATCTCATCAACTATTGAAATTTGGCATTTATGTTACTAATAAAATATGGCATACAATTATCAAAAGTAATTTAGTTCTCAAATCACATTCTCAAAGGAGTCAAACTTTATTAGCTATATTAGGGTGGTTTCAAGAAAAATAACCTTTTCTTTAACCTCAAGCCCTATTATCTTGCAATATGTGAAGTCAAAGTTTTTGAAAATTTTCCCAAATATTCTAAATATTTGTCTCTAATTTTTAACCATTTGGATTCCAAATTAAAAAATATCTCATTGCACAAGAAATCATCAAAAAAAGACTAGTGTATTGCCAATGCATTTAACCTCTTTGCATTGCAAGTTGATTCAGATTTTTTATAAGTGAATCCAACATCATATATTTATGAATAGTCAAAATCCTCATTTTTGTGTAGACCAAATATTTTACTCTAAGAGGGCTTGAAGTTTGTTGATCCTAGTTTGCAAGAATGAAAATAAAGATTTTTTTTCTCACTTCAAACATTATAATCTTTCAATCCACATGGTCAAATGGGCTGAAATTGTTTCTACATGTTGTTATAACTACATAATACACTTTTATACAATTGGATTTTTTTCAAATAATTTTTTATTTTAGACAATGCATCAAAATTAGCAATTTTGGATTCTTCCTCTTCCAAAACACCCTCTAGTCTTTAGGGGTTAATAACATTGAACACTTTAGAATTCCTAATGAAACTATTCCATGAAAATCTCATTCAATATGAGTGTGATTAACACATAAGGTAGCAACACCCATAACCGTCAAATTAAGCAATTCAACATAGTTGGAGGCTTTTTTTCTAGAAAAAATATTTTTATAGTATTAGCAACTGAAAATCATGAATTTTTTAAAAAAGAATTAGAATTTTTGGATAAGGCATCTAATTTATGTGAATTTTCAAAGTAGAATTCACTAAGGCACCCTAAACCACTCTCTACTAAAGTTGCCTTGATTGTAGTTCCAAAATCTAAAAAAATTAGAGCCTACCAACCACAATTAAGAATTGGCACGGTTTCAAAGTACATTTGGAGACACTTTAAGGGAACTCTACTATCGAAGTATGGGTACACTAATGGTTATGGGCGTTGCTACCTTATGGCTTCAAAGCTTAGAGTTAAAATGAACTATTAATTCTATCTTCATATTGTACAATTTTCAGTTTGTTGAACCCACTAAGGTAAATCTTCCTATTCATACAATGTGACAATTTTTCCACTTTTAGTTGATGTCTTACATTTACATTTAGTTTGTTTTTATATATACACTACAAGTACCATGGCACAATTTTAGTGGACCGCCTTTCATCATAGATTTTCTTGAATATGTCCATTTTATCACCCATATGAAATTATTTGTCTACATCTATACTCATCATATTATGAAAAATTTGCATGACTTCTATTTGTCAAGGCTAACTTATTAATAAAAATTCCTATTATATGATGTTTTTACATACCCTAATTTATATATATTAGAGTGTGTAGCATTTCATGAACCTTATAGTAGCTCTACAAATTATATAAAATTTGCCCCCTTTGAATTAAATGAACCCTATCTTTTAACTCACGTAGTTTTCTAAAAACCGTAAGTGTTCTCCCCGGGGGTTGGTTGGTGCAATTTTCCTACCTATAAAGCTCACTTAGCTACTTCGAGTCATGTATTTTTTGAGCTGCTCATACGAATTCAATGTGAATGGAACTCTAATTGCCTGAAGAAGATAAATTGCCTCATTCAACCAACCATTCAGCTCATGGCTTGGTGTTCATTAAACGGTACAATATTTACTTGTATGAATCAGACCACTACTTCTACAATAAATTGAAACTACAAAAAGACTCTCAAATTTTGCAAAACTATCATTTTAATGGAAATTGTTGTTATCTTAATAAGAGAATTTGGTGTTCATTAGATAATTTGGTTTGCAATTGCGCTAAATCTAATGGTACTAGAATGCAAGTTTTGGAAGTCCCATAGGTAATGTTATTTTGAGAGGGTCCCTAGGTCTCAAAATATTGAATATGATGTTAACTGGTCCATGGCAGAATTGACGAGCATTTGTCTGGGAATCTCCGAATGCGCTGTAAGACCTTACAAAGACATGATTGGCAAATAGGCGCTTGCTTTTGTTCATGAAGCTCAAGACCCTTCACTCGAAGTTGGCTGGATGCAGTTTTGGAGGCGCAATTTGAGAATGTGGAGTGAAGATCCAACCCTATGCGGTGGCAAATGAAAAACCAGTAGTGTGTCCCGGCGTGAACTTAGAATGAACTTAGTTAAGATTGTACCTTCCCCCATTTTATAGTTTGTCCCGGCGTGAACTTAGTTAAGATTGTACCTTCCTCCATTCTATAGTTTGTCCCGGCGTGAACTTAATTAAGATTGTACCTTCCCCATTCTATAGTTTGTCCCGGCGTGAACTTAGTTAAGATTGTACCTTCCCCCATTCTATAGTTTGTCCTGCAGTACATGGTCCCCAAAATTTTGGCATAAATAGTTTCTTCCCGGACTGCACCTTTTCTTCTACGTCTCTCCCTTTACTATACACAACAACCCGTAGAAGAGAGAGCTAGAAATGTTGTAAACGCGGTTGGATCCCTATGCAAAATCCACTATGACCCTATTCAATAAAGTATGTCTTCTTTAAACAAAGGCCGCAACTTCATTTGTGCCCCTCTTATCTCCGTGCATGCAAACGCATCCAAATTAGTGAATTGGTTTCCTCTTCGCCACTTTGCCAATAACCCAAGTGGTGATGTTATGTGTCTTTGTGATCCACCACAAATCCTAATAGCCATCCACGCCTCGCACAAATTATGTCGCTTAGAGACAATGCACCACTTTCATTGAGGTAGAACGCTCTAAAAGTGCCCGTCCTCTTGAAAGGGCTCCTACAAAAGGTACTAAATGGATATAATTTCGTCCTTAAATGGACCTTTTCGACTTTCGGTTGAATTGAGGAAAAGGTGTTCTCTATTGCAGGAGTCCATCAGCGGCCTGGGTATCCGCAGTTTCCTTTCAAAGTTGCAAGTGGACGCATTTGGAAAAAATTAATATCACAAATTGGTGAATACAACAGACTTCTTTGGAAATCCGTAACTAATTCAGAAATGCATCTCTTCACACCAATCCACTTGTGTTAGGTTCGGCTACTATTTTACTATCTCTGAGCGATTTTTGATCGTGTAAATCTATGAAAAAGGTGGAGCTACCTTTCAATGGTCGGTTTCAGAGCATATTACATGACCGTCTTGTTCTGAGGACGACGTGTTGGTCCTTAGAACACGATGCCGGACATGCCCCATGATGGACATATACATCACATGGCGCCCATACGTATGGGCTTGATTCTAACCCACATGCGGAGAAATCAACAGAAATACACGTATTTTTCCACCCCCACTCCCATCTCTAAACGGAATTTCGGCCCCCTGCCATCCCAAAAACCGCCATTATAATGGAATACCTCCATTTTAACGAAATTGCCCATAAGGCCGTTCTTGCAGAGTGGACGGAGGAAATGGTCACGCAAGGTACACAGGTCGTGGTACTAGACGATGATGATGTGAAATCGAAGGAATTGATTTTGAACGTGTCAATTGTTGACATCATGGACAATTTGGGGAGTTCAGCACCGAATTGTTGTACTAAAGTCATGGACTTCATTCAAAAGGTATGCCTAATCTTCAAGTTCAATTTATAACTTCAATTCTTATTTGGAAGCAAGTTGTTACAATTTGAATTTTCTAATAACATGAACAATCACTTGATTGTAGATGAATGCAGGAAAAGCTCGCTCGTTTGACGGTAGGGTCAGCCGGGAGCCTTTGGTGGATCTAATTATTTTTTACTGCTAGGAGAACCTCCCTGTGCCACTCATCTCTGAAAAGCGCGTTCCGTCATGGAACTCGGACCCAACCTGTGCGGAAATGCAAAATGCATTTCACTTTGCCGAGAAAAACTTACAAGACAATGGTTGTATTCTTGTATTTCACTCGTACAGCCTTCAGTCGCGCCATATGTTTGCAGGATTAAGGAATGTTTTCAAGAAATTGGTGATGAAAAAGGAGTGGTTGGCATTCAACTAGTTGAATCTAGCATCGGGTATTAACCCTGGACAAATGGTAAGTTTGTTTAAATTTGCAATGTGAATGTCAATTGTTTTAGAAACATTCATTTTTGTACTTAACATTTTGTTTTCATTTTGGCATACTGTGAAGTTCGGAGTTACCCTTCTCGTGAAGGACCTAGGTGAGAAAGGGCCAACAGATTTCAAGTTTAGGCAGACGAGGGCCATGACAAAAGCAAAGTGGAATCTTCAAAAGAAAGACATGGTCATCAATTATATCACGGAGGAGACAATGTTGGTCGAGAAGGAATCCAAAATGCCTTGGTGCCGACCGCGATAGAAAGATGCAAGGTTTCTACAATTCTTCATCGAAGGGTGCACCGACGAAGAGGATGTAGTTCTCGATTGCACCGCAACTACATGTTAGTTCATGCTTTCAAATGATAATTTTGATGTGAAATGTTTATTCATGAACAACCTTACCATGTACCTTGCATGTTGCCTTCACATATTGAAGTTATAATCTTCACATATTCTATTGCAGGAGCATCGATTACTGCATGTTGTGGCACAGGGCGGCATATTGTGGCTTTGGAGAAGGATGAGAATATCTTCAATGGGGTTCTCCTGCCGATGAAGAAAGCTACTCAAATGGAAGGGGTGACACGAGCTCCAGAAGAAGTTTTTGTCGCTCTTGATTTAGATTCTGTGCATGTGGAGCCAATGGTGTTTACGCGCAACATTAGACCCAGTAAGTAAGTTTTGTATTCAAAACTGACTTGTGTGTTTTTGTATTCAATATGTCTTGCATTTCATGAATTCCAAGGATTTAACATTGAGATCTTTGTATTTGAACTCAAGGAACGAACGAGTGACAGACGGACATCGTATGAAGAAGATATGAAGACTTATTTTGAGTCCGGAAAAGTCTTACGATCTTCCAGTGTATGCCGAGAAGATGGCATCACAGTATGAATGAAATGGTTGTAGAGAGCCAAAACCTCGCTTACCCAAATATGCTGCAAATGTAGTTCATTTTTTAGATGTTTCAGCTTCTGAGGGAGAAGAGACTCCGGAGTCATCTTCAGGTGAGGTTTCTGTGATAGAGTCCATAGCGATGTAGACTCATGAGACTAATAGCACTTATGAGTTGAACTATGTGTATTCATTTTTATGTTGATTTGATTTGTGTGTTTTATGGCTACAAGTTTGGTGCAATGTGTTTGATGTTTGATATTTCTCTTACATTAAAAAAATGTAATGAAAAAAAATCTCCAAAGATACAAACTGATTAGTGGACAAATGTGGAGAATGAACCCGTACACCCTAAACCCTAAACTTCATAGATAAGTAGTTAGTATTAGAAAAAAATTGGAGAAAATGAGGTACAATTAATTCTCCATTGCAAAGTACTAAGTAGTGGACTGATAAAAATAAAAATAAAAAAGAATGAAAAAAGAACTCCAATGGTAAATTATCAATAGTAGAATGAAAGGAGTGCGTACATCTTGGGGTCATTTCTTTCCCTTCCTATTCCTACAACACTAGCTAAATTCCTGAACACGCTAATAGCCAGTTTATATTAGACATGTTCTCCAACAAAAATGGAAGTGCCTCTAAATGTGCACAAATGATCCTAAACTTGCCAGACCTCAAATGTTTTCTAAATCCACAATCATAGAACTTCAGTTGTCTCAACTTCCACAGTCATGGGTTCATCACAGATTTTTTGATCAAATACAAATTCCGGCACATGTTTTTCCATCAAAAAATATTCCCGCTCGCGGGCTCACAAGCTCACAGGCTCCCGCTCCTAGGCTCGTACAATAGCCAACCCTGATCTGTCAGTCACCGTAAACTCCACCAAAATCTTCAATAATCCATTTTGTAACTCAAAAGTGACTATGGGATGACTGCATACAATTCCAAAAATTGACTACAGTATGACTAAGGCATCCATAAACCCAGTCCCAATTTCCATTCGGCAATGCTCCTAGATGACTAAAACACGACTGTACCATGACCTCAAAGCTTGATGACGTCACTGACACATCAACCGAATCATTAATTACTTATTATTGGATACTATTGCAAAAATGAGCCCATACATATACTCCAAAGTCACTGCATCGTGACTGAAGCATTACTTCGGAATAGGCCTGTAAGGATGCACCATATCACCAAAATTCACCATCGGCTCAACTGCCCGATGCCCAAGTAAATTTTTTAGTCCTCCTTCTTCTTTTACTCAAACTATGTCACCCATTTCTCATCCAAAGACTTCAATGGATGGTGATAATACCCTTGCAGTCATAGCGCAGTTGACTGTGTCACTATGATTGTAGGACTCTACAGTCATAGTGAAGTCATAGTTGTCCCGTATGACTCATTTTGAGTCATAGTGGACCCCTTTTTTTTGTAGTGTTTTAAACTTCTTGGAATTTGTTCTAAATTGAACAAAATGCCAACATTTTGATAAGTTATATCAATTTATTTTGAATTGTAACCGTACAAATTCAAACTAGACATGTTAGAGATATCATATGAAAAAAAATCACAATAATATCACTTATAGAATAAAAGATTATAATGTTTGACCATGAGGGTGTTAAAACTGCAAAAGTGATGTGAAGTCTTTCAATCCTCTTTTCACAAGTCAAATCTAAAAACTTGGTGACCAAAATAATATGAGGTTAAAGGGCCTAACATGTATAGCCCAACCAATTTATGGCTTCTCAAAATCTACTCTATAATTTTTTTAAATGAATTTTGAATGTGGTTTTTTCTCCGAGATCTAGTATATTTGAGGCTCATTTCCAAGAGCTCTCAACACTACTAGAAGTCAAGATTGCAATGGGTACCCTTGCACAAAATCTTGAATAGAAAAATCACTATCATGTACTTTTAAGATCGGATTTTTTATGTTAAAACTAGACTTCAAAAAGAATTCTTCAAAAATATAAACTACTAAAAATAGCAACTTGGTTAGGTTTTGCTTAACTTCAAAGTTTTGCAAACACCAAATTTGGGTGCCTCGTGCATTTAGGGTTAACCTCAAAGAGACAGACCCCAGCAAACTCAACCTTCTCCGAAATCAAAACCTCCACGTCCACGTGTCACCCCCCAAAGGGTCTCGGACCCTCATAAATCCCCCGTGGCAACTCTTCACCGCGGCACTTCCGTGCGACAAACCCGAGCCGCAGTGTACACCAAGCCCGGTCGACAGAACGAGTTCAGCTGCGGCGCACAGTGCTCATCCGTCTCGCACCGACACAGTCCGTCAAAGGAGCAGTGCGGGCCGTACTCGGAAGCAATCTTGTTGTGAAGGCCGAGCAAAGCGTCCGACCAGTCGCTGGAGAAGAATCCTCTCGGGTCGAAGTTGGCTTTTGTTTTCAGGAAATTCCCGAGGTTGGAGTACCGAGAGCGGACGCCCTCGAACACGTAGTTCCGGTTCTTGCCCCAGTGAGGGCGAGCGCCGTACTTGAACACGGCGATCTGCTCGAGCTCCTGGAAGATGTCGACGTCGAGGCGAGGGAGGGAAGAGTTGTCGCCGCGGGACCAGGTGAGGTCCATCATCGCCACGTCTTCCTTCTGGGCCACGCCTGCGCACTTGGGAGTCATAATGGGCTTAGCTTCGGTTAGAGTTACATCTTTTGGTCGCAGACTTTAGGGATTACTTTATTTTACTGAATTTCGAGTTTTTAGTAGTAGTGTGGTACCAGCCTTGGGTTCCAAATCTAGACTTGCTGAAATTTCCAATCTAATCGTCAGTTTCACGACAGTAAATAAGCGTGGTTCTGGGCACCAAAAATGTTATAACATTCGTTCATCTAGACGAAGCTCTGAATACTAGGACAGGTGGGACAGGTGTTGATTCACGATTCAGGCTACTCACGCCGAAAAGTGCCCAAGTAGGCAAGTACGAACGTCTTTGAAACATCTACGATTTAGCGAAATCGTTGAATCTATACATGAAGAGCATTTCAACTCAACCTTTTCCACCCACAAACACCAAATTTGTATGCACGCGAATTAGCTAATGAACCAATCCCAAAGACAATGTATGATTATTATAGTACATTAATTTCCTCAGTCTCTGTTACATTGAAATTTAGCTACACTTCGATGTGGAGAATCCTTGCTAGGCGCGGTAAGATTTAGATCTCGAAGACTGTCAAGATTACGCACATAGCTGGACGACTGCATATAGGAGGAATTGGAATTCAAATGGGTAACTTACATGAAAAAAATAAAAATCGAAAGCATGCTTCATGGTCAGAACTTCCTGGAAGGGTGTCATGATTCGATTACGTACATGGACGACTGAGCGAGGACGTACTGTATTGAAATTTAAATGGGTAGTTACCTTATATGAAAAAACAGTATTCGAAAGCATTGTATATGGTGATAGGTAATGGTCAACACCGTACCTAGATAGGCGCTCGTCTTCTTAGCAAATCGAAAATAGATCCCAGTGTAGAAATCCAATTCACAAAGAGCTCCTCCTGGTGCCGCGGCACGGAGTAGCTTCACATCGGCGATGAAGGCTTTCAAGTGCCTAAGTGGAAGCCCCAGGCCTGTGTCAAAGTACACGAGGCCTTTGATCCTGGTGTCCCAATTGCAGTAATGTTGGGGGAGGTCAATTCGCTGGCAGCCCCCAGCCGTCATGATCAGGTTCTGGGGACCCACGACGGGGAAGCCCGTGAAGTTCACGCCGTCGTTCTCGTAGCCACTGCCGATGGCTTGCTGTTGGGTCCGTGATGTCGCCGCCGCCGTGCATTTCAGCTGTCGGTCACCTGTTGCTTCCACGGTGTCCACTGCAGCAACACGAACCAAATTGTTAATATGTTGATGTTCTAATACACTCTTTCATTTATTCGCACTTTCACAGTAACGTCAATTTCGTGAAATTGGCGAAATTCCATGAAAATGGCGTGGTGCGCCATGAAGTAGGGAGAGGAGAGGGGATGCGGGTGTAAAAATCTATCCTGGCTTTAAGTAGCAGTTTACAATGTTGTTGCAGATGAAATTCAAAAGTGCATGTTTGATTTGCATGTCTGACTATCGACACAGCTAATGTAAACATCAAAATCATGCATGGAATACCGCCAGTTATGGTGTATCTGTCAACGTTATTATCTGTTGACGTTCAACTGTATATCAATGATCAACATGCTGTATCTGTCAATGCACGGTGTATATGTCAACATTACTCTTATCGTCAATATTTGTAGAATTGGCACGATTCTGCAAAAGAAAATTGTGAAATTCATCTGCACAAAGCTCTAATAAGAACCAGGAATTGCTGCGTAACTGGAAGAATCTCTAGTTTAGCTAGTACGTCCATGATGAAAGGGATGCGAGGGGTACGTACCAAGAGATCTGGCTTGCTCCAGAGTCGCCAGCGGTGTGGGCTGAAACGCGAAGTACCGATTCACACCATTACCAACGGCGTTCTCCGATACGCGGTGATCGTAGCGGTACACCACTTGTCCCAAGCCTGGGTACCAGGTGGCTTCCCCGAACTCCTCCTTCCTGGCCACCCGAAGGATCTCGTCTGCCATCCCCGGGTCTTCCGCGGTCAGGTTCAGCGTCACGCTGCGCTTGAAAGCAGGTTGCAACTGCAACGTTACAGTAGAAATCACGCCCAGAACTCCCAGGGAGACTTTGGCGGCTTCCAGGTCTTCGTCCTTGCTCCCCAGAACCCGCACCTACGACAAGTCCCATTCAATTCGTGTAATTTTCAGTTAAAATTGCGAAGTACAACAGGAAGTAGCGGTTGTAACTCATCTGCTAGTATCGGAAACGTACGTCTTCCAAAACCCAAGATTTGAAAATTCTATTTCCAAAACCATTGCAAAGGTCCTGCCAACTTATTGCAAATTAAAGTCTTCATCGTGTGCATGTAACGAATGCACATGCATTCCTAATTATACTGTTACTAAATTGTTAAGAGTTGCAAATACGTTGCGCAGTGGTGTACTAAATCATTATGTAATTAATTGGTAATAGAAATTTGGCGGTCATTGCAAAACCGTTGCGAAAACTATTGCAGTCGCAGCCTTCAATATAGTTTTGCATTTTGCACGACTGTACTGAACTATATCTATACATGTCCATCTTGTGCATCTCGTAACCTCACGGGGGGCAATTTCTGTAGGGAGGGTGTATAGTATTTACAGTTTTCTCTTTGCAATCATTGAATGTCAATTTTGTTAAATTGGAGATATTCCACAAGCCAAAAATTGTTGACATCGAGTTTATATTCACAAAGGTTCAGGCCACACACGAGGACAGGTATTGGTTGGCGTACCTTGGCATACCCTTCATACGCAGGCGCAGGCGTGACGATGCGCATCCCAATGACATACTCATGCACAGCACCCCCCTTGCCAGACAGGGAGCTGCCGTGAGCGCTAGTGCTGATAATTCCACCCAATGTTAGCCCGTCCCACAGGGGCGACACCGGAAGCGCCAGGCCAGCAGCGGCGACAGCATCAACCAAATTCCGGAGCAAAATCCCGCCCTGCACAGTCGCGGTGCGCTTCTTCGTGTCGATCTCCACGATGGCGGTGTACTTCTTGACGCTGATGATCAAGCCAGTCGTGGAGCCTGGGCAAGGGATCTTGGGAACGGCGTGCCCGTACGTCGTCGACACTTTGATCTTCTGGTTCTTCTTCACGGCACTCGCCACGGCTTGCAGGATCTCTTCCTCCGTTGTGGGGTAGACCACGGAAGCGGCCTGGTTGACAGGAGATTCATCGGCGATGAAAACGTCAGAAAGGTCATCATGGTTGGGAGTAAATTTATATACTTAGACGGTTTTTAGTATTCCTGACAACTCTAGTGAGAAGAGATCAAGGGCGTGGTTGGAATGAGATGCGTTGCCTAAAATTTCCGAGTTCTTTTCCAATGGGATCTGCAATTCGACTCACATATCATTGTGCATCGATCCAGCTTGTGAGATTCAAGCTGTGCACTCACTTCACCGAATCATTCTCTCCTCCTTAGCAAATTTGAAAAGGCCGGGCCACTGAAACTCCAGCAAACGGATCTCCTTGCAACGTGCTACATACGTTCACGACAGCTGGAAACTTCTGTATAAAGAACCCAAGAAGAAGTGTAACGTTTGGCATTTGGAGCGCGTGGTAAAGCACCCAGTGCAGCCTGCGGCACCAGTATAGCATTTCCTATAAATTTATTGTACAGGAAGTCATATCAAAGAGGCCATAGCGCAGTTGCGCATGACAGAACCCAACGTCACTGAACTCGTCTAGTCACAACTTACGTACCTTGCAAATAGATAGATCGGACCAGGCATTGTAGGCGTTTGAAAGAAGGCAAGTGCCGCCACCAGGACATCGCTCCACCGGAGCTGGAAGCTCTGCAGAAGAACCGTTCCACGACACAACCATGAGCATTATCCAGAAAGCTCCACAAATCGACAGGCCATGGCTGACCTTCGGCTGGCGCACCATTGGAATTAAGCTGCTGGGATTCATCGATCGATCTCCAAGTCTGCAAAACCTGAATCTCACTGCGCAAATGCAGCCACTTGAAAGATGGAGTTGGACATGAATCCCTCGGCAATATTTATAAACTGATCGATCACTAATATGGTCCCTCCTAGCCTTGTTTCAGATCATCCAAGTGTGTCTTGCTGCGATTTTAGCTTTCTTCAACTCAATCCTCGTCAGGGGATGCAAGTATTCAGCAACTTCAAGGCTGCTTTCTGACTGTTGAACCTGCCGTTTTATTCATCACTTGTGACATGGCTCATTATCCGTGTCCAATCTGCCTGGTGCGGATTGAGGTGGCAATATAGCTATTCCGAGCATTCCGGCGGTTAGTGTATTGTTAGCCGGTGGAATTGGGAAAAAATCCGGTTACAATTTTTCTTGTAAGAGCATGACGCAATTCAGTTCACCAATGGAACGGCCGTACTAGGAAAAAACTCGATTATTCTGTCTAAACTCGTGGAAGACTGTTTTTGCTGGAATGGATGTGAGCATGATCAGTGGCACTGTATGCGGAAAGTACTCAATTCTGTCAAAACTCGTGGGAGATTGTTTTGCTGGAATGGATTATAAGTAGATCGAGGATGACCCGGGAGCATGGCCAGGAGTCTCAACGAGATTACATCTGGGCATTTGGGCAAATCCTCGGGGAGCTTTTCAGTCCACGTTTTAATCATTCTGTTGTTTGTCGGTCCCACTCACCCATGCCATGCGTTGTCAACGATATTTACAACTTGGCAAATCCCAGTGAAGCTTCTCCAAGTTTTGAATTCCTTGTTGAGCCCACCCTTGCATGGCCAGGAGCCTCAACGAATTTACAGCTGGGCAAATCCGCCTTTAAGAGAAGCTTTTTCATAACATTTGAATCCTTTCTTCTTCTTTTTAAGTCTTGAAACACATGGACAATTTCCATTGAAGAGGGGAAAGAGTACATGCACAGAACCAGAGGAATGAGTCCTCGGCGGAGATTTTTTCATTTTCTAAGTTTTTAAAGTTTTTGGAGTTTTTCAGAAACAAACAGCAATAAGGGGCCACTCACATGCTAACCCGGTGGGCAAACTTTCCTCTAATTCAAGCAAGAAGACAAAAGTGGCTCCACCGATGGTCTTGCCGGGGTAGGCAAGCGGGAAAGGAGGAGGTGAAGTTTCACCAATACCGGTGGACAACCTCATTGGTGGAGACTTGGTGGAGACGAGGGAATCTAATATGTGGAAACTTTTTATTGTCTCCATCCCCACCCACCGGGTCCACATGAAAGTGCAATGTCTATTTTTCACTGTAGCACCCGTTGTGAAAGTTCCCCGATGACCGATACATGTGAGGAGGCCCTAAGCACCGAAGCAGTCAGCGAAAAGACGCTAGCCTATACGACCGACCGTGTTTGAATCCTTGTCAATGTTTCTTCCATGCATCCATATCTGGGTATTTTTCTTTTCAACCAATTGTAAGCATCCGAGTTTCCAAAAGATTGTACTCCCTCCGTCCCACTAAAAAACTTCAAATGGGTTTAGGGTTTGTAGAAGAAAAATAGTAACTCTGGTCATATGACCAACATGAATGAAGAGTTTGTTGGGAATAGTTCTACTAGTATCTAAGCCATATAGGTTTAGGTAGCTGGTGCTATCCTTGGTGCCTCCTTTCGAAGGTAAACTCTATGATATGGATTTAGGGTTTGTACCACTAAACCGCTTCATGTATTGATTTTGATCATTGAGCAAGTGATGTAGAATTCAAATCATGTGTGTATGCACTCCACCCTCTATTTCACATTGCTTGTTCAACGATCAACAATCAAAATCAATAAATGAAACTTTTTTAGTGGTACAAACCCTAAATTGATTTGGAGGTCTTTAGTGGGATTGAGGGAGTATTAATTTGGGCATGAACAATGAAAGGGAACTATGGGATAAGATCAACAAGTCTAATTGTCCAAACTTTAAGCATTCCTTATAAATCTAATGTAGCATAATCAATAGTCTCTTCAATTGGAGTCCATTGTATTCTTATTAGCAAAAGCAAAAATCTTATAGAAGAGAAAATTAGTCAATCCTTAGTCCTAGGAGGACATTGTGGACACTAAGTGTCTAGAGATGACAAAGAATCATTCTATCATGTAGGACAAAAAAAAAAGATGTTTATCCTTGGAAATTTGTATAAAAACAAGAGGTCTTGTAGAGTAGTTTGACCTCCAATGAGTGCTCTTGGTTTTTTTTTAAGGCAAATGATTAACACAATACTCAAAAGGATGAATGATTTCTATAGTTGCTAGCCCATCTTTGAGGGGGTAGCCCCTAAAGGCTTTGATGTCTAGAATGTAGAAGATGTAAGGTAGAATAAACCATTATGGTCTAAAGACCCATCACAAATACCTAAGGAATGACTCGATTTCAAGGAAGGTTCAATAAATGAGACTTGGGCCACAATCAATGTCTTAGGTGATGGTAGTGGAATGATTAGTGACAACAATAGGAACTTTTAGCTTCTGAGTGAAAATTCATAGCAAGAAGTGGGTTTATTATTAGGCCTTCAAGTTGTGACCATGTTAGAAAATATTATAATTGCTTTAGGTGAATAAGATGAGCATCATGGATACGGTTTTTTGTTGGTTTGGGGGTATTCTAAAAACTCTTTTGGGCAGCACACTTTGAAATTCATAACAAATTTATACTTTGTCAAAACAATATATAATTTCAATTGTTGTTGCCTTTGTTTTGCACACTTGTCTTTATGTGGATTTTTTTTTAAATTTCAGCAATGGCATGAGAGGGCAAACTCCTAATTTTGACCACTGAATGGACTGTTCTACCTTACGTAAACAACTTGTAGACAGATTCCATGTTTCATCCATCCTTAATTTTTTGTGGGAACTGCTGGAGAAGTTCTCACCCTATAATAGTGCACATTAGATAGCCTTCCGTGAGGTGGTCTTATTTATAAATAATTCAAATGTGTGAACACGTCAAGAATTCAATCACAAGAATTTGCATTGCCCAACATTGTCTAATATTGTTTAAATTATGGCATATTCCATAGTGACATGGCAATAGAAGGCTAAGCTTAGTACTTTGAATTCACAAATGACGTGAAATTGAAACATCTGTCTTTCTTCTTATTGGCTTGTCCTTTGGACAAACACTATGACATTGACAACCACATCAGCTACACTAAATATAGTGAAGGCACCCATTACAAATTGGCACTCCATCAACAATGAATAGAGTGCCATATTTCCAACGAAGGTTGGAGAGATTTCCATTTTCTCCTAGGGATGTGTGTTTTTCTCCTTTTTCAAGGTTTGGACCAATAAGTTCATGACATGTAATTGAGCAAGAAAGTAGGAAGCAATGAACGGGAAAGTAGTTCTTGAATGATTGGAATTAGAAGAGTCTAGATATTGGCTATGGGTTTGGTGCATTTTTTGCCTCCCAAAATTCATAGTAATTTTAGCTCAAGCAATAAAAAAATATGTGATGTTTGACCATATAGATTGAAAGATATTAGCATTCAACGTGCATGGTTTCTAGCGTTGTCGGGTAGAGAGGCCTTACCTTGGGAAAACGTGGGATTCTTGGCTGCAACTAGAATTGGCTCAAGATACAAAGGATCTCAAAATAAAAAATACCCATAAAAATGCTCAGATAAACCCCATAATTTGCCTCATAATCATGCTCATATACCCCCCATTATGAACCATAAAGATCAAATAAAGTATCACATGTTTATACAAAAGTGATGTGAATTGTGCATAAACCGAAGAAAGTCCTCCAAAAGTGTACCCGACACTAATATGAGTGCCAAATCCTCTTCAAAAGTTCAAATTGAGAGTATGATATCTCTCTAGAAAGCTAACACAAAAAACTACAACAACTCTAAATTTCATTTCAAAAGCTCATACTGTTCAACTTTTATAGCCAGTCAAAGTTTACTCTCTTCAACTCAAAAGCAGCTCGTTACTACTTCACTTCCAAGGCTATAACTCTCACATACTAACTCCAAACTGATTATATAATATCTCATTGAAAAGATAACACAAATATGTACAACTCCTCAAAGTTTCACTCAAAACTAAGATACTTTCCAACTTTTATAGCCGGTCCAAGTTCACTTTCTCTAATTCAAAAGGCAGCTCATTACTACTTCACCTTCAAGACCATAACCTTTGCATCCTAATTCCAAACCAAGAGAATGATAACTTTTTGGAAAGATAACAACTCAATAAACAATCATGCCAAATCTAAAAATCAACAATCTCCTAATCAAATAGATATGAGCTCTCAAAAATTCTGCCCTCAAACTTCATGACAAATTTCCCTCTCTCACTCCATCAAGCATAACTTTCACACAAAAACTCCAATTTGAGAGAGTGACAGGTTTTCGGAATCACCAAAACAAGATGAACATCCTCCCAAATTTTCATAGCCAAACTCCCCATGTACAAAGTGTTATCCTCCTCTGAACACACGGCTCTCCTAAACTAACTTGGAAGTGGAAGAAGAAGAGCCTCCACCTCATCTGCCACCTCAACCTCCATGCCATCCACCTGAGCAAATGGATTTTGGCCTCTAAAATGCCACATGGACTATCTTTCATCCATTGGCCATCCCTTTATCTCCATAACTCTATCATTATCTCCTATGTGAACTTCTAATCCATTTAAAATCAAATAAAAGGTAAAACAAGCTTCACCTTTCGTTTTTAATAATTCTAACCAAACAAAATAAAGCTTCAAAACATCTCTAAGTAAAAGAATATAAGATCTAGGATTAAGTTGTTGTTTATTAGAGGTAAAAAGAATTAGAATTCAAGAGGATCATCACTCCAAATGTCTCTTAAAACTCCAATGAAAAAAAATCCTCCGCTTTGACATACAATTATAGATTTCATATAGTGTACACATATATGATGCGACAATGTGCAAGCATGTGAGCCTGTGAGCGAAATTTTTTTTTTGTAAAAAATGGATTATGAACCTATGACCATGGGAGATTTTACTTATGACTACGGGTGATGGTAAATTTGATTTTATAGGAATGTAAAGAATTTTTTCCAAAATTTAAGTCATTTACATCCATTTTTTAGAAATCTTCATTGCAACAACTTTTTGTATTCAAATTCCATAGAAGTAATACAATGCATAAGTGTAAAGAAAAAATATGGACGCCCAAAAATAGCCATAAAAACACAAATCCAATTATAATGAAAATCAACTCAAAATAGTTTTGACTTAAGAGATATGTCAATCTCATGAGTCTAAGTTGCGGTAGACTCGGTCAAAGAGCCCTCACTAGTAGAAAAATTTGAAGTCTCTCTATCCTTGAATGCACTAACATCTAGAAACTCTAACACATTCAAAGCATATGTTTATTTACGGGGTTTTTGTATAGAACTACCAAGCTCCACAAATACTGATGCCATGTGCTTAGCATACACGGGAAGATTGAAAGACTTCTTTAGACTCAAGAGAGGAGTTTGATTCTTCTTCAATGTGTGTGCATGCATCAATCCTTGACGGCTACAAACACAAATGAAATAATGTTAGACTCATAGGACATAAAATGAAGTATGCACAAAAACTATTCAAATTATTGAAACTTACTAGGTTCATCTTTCCGAACAAACTTCTGAGGCACTACGATCATGGTGTCCGGATTTTGAGAGGCCACCAATGGCTTTGGTGGTTGCATGACTTCTGCTGTCACCACAGCCGGAATAGTCCTCATCATGGGCAGTAAAACAACATCAAAAATGTTCTCCTACTTCTCCAAAGCTACAATGTGGCGTCTAGTGCCGCGGCAAGCTATAATAGATGCACCTCCTTTACTAGCCTTAAAATTGACCTCCTTTACTAGCTTTAAAATTCCATTGTGGCACAGATTCTTATTGCTTTACTGGATTCTACTCTAAGCGATTTGAAAATTTTATCTATAATACTCTTCTATGGAGCGACAGTTGTAATTAATACTCTCCTATGAAACGAATTTTGTCCTTAGATATCTTTTAGTAGGAATATCAGAATTCAGCTTGCTTTACCATTTTCGAAAGGACAAAGTGCATTCTACAAATTAGTTTAGATAGATTTTTAGTTTAGATTAAGTTTACTGGCTTTTATTGACCCATCAAAGGTCTCAAAACTTTAACGTTTAGTGTGTTTTGACGTATTTAACTAAATTACAATCATCATAAACAAAGTGTCCATTGCTTGGAAGGCAAATACTTAATTAGTAATCACCCAACTAGGAATAAATCTCCAACAAAACAGTTGCTAGAGCCCGTGTGTAACTTTTTGACTCAAGGGTGGAGTTAGAAATACTAACAACAACCTGATTTATACACCCAGAATTTTGTTGTCTCTCAAATGGTTTCTCTAGTCCTCTTTGCGATTTGGACAGTCCCCATAGCAACTACCTCCTTTGGGTTCTTTGGACTTCTCATTGTCATCCACACCATCCGGGCTCCGAGAATGTTTGTTGCCCAAAATGGTTGGATTGCTTAGAAGTGGTTAGTGTAGTTATAGTAAGCGGATATTGACCTTAACTGCTCAGCATCGTCAAACTAAACTATGAAGCAATCTCATTTCTCAAAATGTGCGCTAGTATCTCTATCGACATTGTCGTGTTGAAAGCGTTTGCCTCGGAGAATCACGAGGATTCTGGCTGCGACCAGAAATGGCTCGGGAGTGAAAGAAGTCGTAAAATGATATAAACAAATGAATTTGTTACTTGTAGAATCTTCAAATCTTCAAACTGCTACTCGTTGTCCTATCTTGTAGTGTTTCTAAATAGGCCAAGAGTTAAGGTAGGGTGATAAGAAACCACGGTCTTCGAACGTGTAAAACGGGACGGCCAGACCACAAGTTGAACCATCCGAGGGATTGGATCCTAAATTTTAAACCCATGGTGACCAACAAACTTGCCCGCAACAATAAAATTTGCAAAGTCACAAGCCACACACACACGTCTTTGATACTTCCTCCAATTTCCAACTTCAACCTCCAATTCTCAAGCTAAACTTTGGGTTAGTATCACCATTGCTATACAGCTTCAAATGAATGTTAGCTTTTTGGAAAGCTAACACAAAATTCTACTTTTCTTCCAAATTTCAAGCAATTCTAAAACTCTATCCAACTTCTATGGTCGTCTAAAGTTTCGGCCTTGAAAAAAAAAGGGCAGCAGATCATCCTTCATTTCCACACTCACAACTCACTCATACAAACTCCAAATAGAATGAATGATATCTTTATGAAAATCTAACACAATTTTCTACACTCCCTCCAAATTTCATTGCAAATCAAGAACCTATCCGTCTTTCATGGCCGGTCAAAGTCTCTGCCTTCTAATTTCAAAGGCAACAAACCTCCTTCCACTCAAACTAGTACAATTTTTGATTCACAACTCCAAATCAAGCAAGTGAGATCAATTTAGAACCTACACACCATAGTAAACAACTCCTCTTTCAAATTTCATTTCAAATTTCTTCAAACTCACAACACAATGCCTCCAAACATTCGAGTTTTCCCTAAACTTTCAACAATCCAATGGAAGAGAAGATGAATAGTATTCACCTTTTTTCCACCTTATCTCCACTCTAACCACACAAACAAGTGGGGTCAACCCCTAACTCACTCCCAAAGCTACAACATGAATAATTGAGCATTTATTTGGCCCCACAACTATTTCTTTATCTTTAATTTTGAAAGAAATTCACTTCAAGTTCACCTACAAGGTAAACTATTTGAATATTTTCCTCATACTACTTTACAAACACAAATTTATTGTAAGAAATCACTCCAATTATGAAATGAAGAATTAAAACCCAACATATATCTAATGGAGGTAAAAAACTAGAGCTCCAATCGATATGTCACTCCATCTGCAAAAATTTGAGGATGCGTTTGACGGTAGTAACAACATAATCGGCACGATCTGCTTTGGTTAAAGGATTAACTGGCCCTTCCAACCATCGTTGATGACCATGACTTTCTTCGATAGGCCTCACGATACAATAGTACTGCTCGTCGTTTAAGCCTTCAAAACATCCTTCAAATGTTACTTCACAGAATCACAGATGTCGGGTTCAACACATTCAACCTGCAATAAAATCACCAATGCATGAGCGTCATGTTGAAGGTTACCGTGCCATCGTTTCTCCACACGAGGTTGTTTTAATGGTCGAGATCACCTAGCTTCATCTTCTGGTCGCCCATGTAGCAATGAAAAACCCAGTGGCAGTTGTGACTGATCTAGCAGTTGCGATAAAGAAAATTCAAACTTACGCTCCAGTTGAGATTCTTCATCTTGAGACTCAGAAAAAATCCTCCAGTTCGACATAGTATAATCTAAATAAAACACAAAAAAGAAGAATATCAAATGAGATGGAGTTTTCAAGTGAATCCTTCTCTATATAGTCGGAGAAAAAGGTGTCACCTTGAAGCCACCTCAAATGACGTCATCTTACTTATAACACTACAAATATTTAAATCTATCTAAATCATGTATATATATATATATATATTCTACATAATGTCTGCATTTGCAGCACGACACCGTGCACCCCTCCTCACGGAGAGCTTTCCATCAGCAGGCACAACATATGTGCTTGAGCATGTCTCCCCATATCTTCTGTATACTATACTGACGACCTTGTAATCAAGTTTGCGCTCGGTATTCAATGCTTGGGGTACAATAAACATCATATCTACATAACTCAATTTGCCCTGGCCGGACTGCTGGGATGACCTATCTATAGGTATTTTGGCAAACGTTGATGCTAGCAGACTCCCTCGTGCTCCATGCGATGGCGTTAGTAGAGGTTTTTTGTTTCTTATACCGCGAATCTACAATTCTGGACCTTGGTTCCCCATGGACAGCTGACTTTCTTCTTGGCTTCCAATATCCACTTAAATAGTGCAAGAAGCCATAAACAACTTTTGCATGGCGAGCTTTTCCTTGAGGACCTCGAAAGAGTTGAACAATGATTGCAATTTCTCACACAGCCTCTTTCCATTCAACGGTGAACCATCTGTGGGCGCTTAATTACCCACCCTTGGTAATTAATCGGACACAACCAGGTTCTAGGGGTTAACTAAATTCTAACCTAACGGGTGACTAAGCGTAGGTCCATTGTGCCTTCCAAGCAATGGATCTTCTTTACTAAGTTCCTAGTTTCCGCAGGTGACAATGGAGTTGCCCCCAATTGGCGAGGGAATAGTTCGGGCTAACCGTCCCCTAACGGCAATCTGTGCGAACTACCACCGAATCTATCCTAATCTATGGGAATCTGAGGCTAAATGACCTTTCTTAAGACTGAGGAAGGATTACCTAAGTCCCTTCCATGGTTTCCTAAGTTGATTGGGTTTTTTCCTAATCTAAGTTATCTTCCTTCTAATCTAATTTATCTTTTACTAATTTATCTCCTAATTTAATTTATCTTTTCTCTAATTTATCTCCTAATTTAATTTATCTTTTTTCCTAAATAATCTTCTAATCTAATTTAATTTATCTTCTTCCCTAATTTAATTTACCTTCTAATATAATTTCTCTTCTAATCTAATTGATCTTTTACTTCCTACCCTAAGTCTTTATCACCTAAGGCAATTTTTGATTTGCTAAATTAACTCCTAATTGGATTATTTTGTCCTAATCTAATGTTTACTTCTTGGTTGAGTTCTGACCTTAACAGTTACTAATTCCTAGTCCTATCCTATCTTAGTCTAATTTGGTTGCTTTTATGGTCAACTTCTATGTATGAGATGGGTTTGGATACTCCTAGTCCTATCGATAAACTTCTATGTCTAAACTTAAGGTCCCCCTAATTCCTATTTGCTAATCGAAATTAATCACTACTTAACAGAATTTAGCGCAAATTAAAAGAAAAAGCACCGGGGATTAGTTTACTGATTCACCTGATCGTTGTTGGCATGCACGGCATTTTCCTCCATACCTCCAGCCGCGTGCTCGTATTCCATAGTGGACACGTATTTTGAAGTGGTCAAATGCCTACGGCTTAGTTGTGGAAAATATTACATTCTAGTACCCTACGGCATTCTCTCCTCTCCTTATATCCCCCTTTTCTTTTGCCTTGGTACTATTCCCACCAACCCCTTAATGGGGGTCTTACGCTATGACGCTAACTCCTTGCAAATTCAACCCCCCCTCTTACGTTGTCATCTTTGCGTCATTCTAATCCCCCTTCTAATGGCGTGGGAAGCTTTGGAGATTTCCGTGCACTCTAATCGAAGCGACTATGGATCGTCTCTCTCCTTCTCACACCTATTTCAACCTCTTCTTCCTAATCTCCTACCATTCTTGTTTTTGTCGTTTTGGTGGTGGTGAGAGAGTGAGAGGTGCGTGTTTTGCAAGTATGGCCATGGAGATGACGCCTCTATTCCTTCCTTCTTTCTTTCCCCGTTGACCTTAAGGGCCTTAGCTTCCTCCTAAGTCTCTCCTAATCCCAACTTTTAGTCCTTTCCTTCCCCCCTAATTACGGTTATGGGCTGGTTTTGTGTTGGTCTTTCCCTTTCCCTCTTTCTAATTTTTTCCCACTTCTCCCACAAGCCCTGGACTCCCTGGACTTGCCCGCAGCGACCTTCCCCCTTGCCCCAGCGACCTTCCCCCTTGCCCCAACGACCTTCCCCTTTGCCTGCAGCAAACCCCCCCCTTGCCCGCAGCGACCTTCCCCCTTGTCCCAACGACCCCCCCAGCTATCCGGACGACCCTCCGTTACCCGAACGACCCCCCAGTACCCAAACGACCCCCAGTACCGACGACCCCAGTACCGACGACCCCAGTACCGAACGACCCCCCAGTACCGAACTCCCCCAGTACCGACCCTAGGCTGGTTGGTGTTAAGGGGGCTGGCTGGTGTTAAGGCTGGGCTGACTGGTGTTTAAAGATAGGCTGGCTGGTGTTTAAGGGCTGACTGGTTTTGTTTCTTGGGGGTGGTCTCCCCTAGGACTAGATTTTTTTCCTAAAAAGGAACGGGTTTTTTGTTGTCAAAACAAAAGGAAAAGACCTCTCTACCTCTAACTCGGACCGGGGACCTGTCAACCACTAAAAAAAAAGGAAAATAAGCACACGTGTCTTGGGGGCTAAACTTTGGGCTTTCCCAAGAAGGTCTTGGGAACTAAACTTTGGAACTAAAATACGTAGGGGTTCAAAGCTTCGCCGTAAGGTTGGTTTTGACACCAACTCTAAGACTTGCAATGTTCCTAGGTTCAAAGCTCCGCCGTCTGGGACCTATTTTGACACACACTCTAAGACTGGGGTAAGTTGCAAGTTCAAAGCTTCGCCGCCTCACGGGCGGTGGGGTCCACACACAAACAACACGGGAAGGGTGACTATGGTCAGGATGTACACACGAGGCAACCGTACCCACAAAGTAAGCATAAACAAGGCAATACTTACATACTAAAGGCCCCCCAAAGCGGCATCGCCAAGGTACGGTGGGGGGTAACTTTAGGATTAGTACAAGACGCACAAAAGCAAATGAAACCCGCTTGACTCGCAACAAGTACAAGGTAAGATGGAAAGACCTCAAAGGACCTTCAAAGAGCTTGAAATAGAACAACAAGGGGAGCCAAAAGTGCTCCGAAAACACCGTAGAGGTTTCTTGGCTTTAAACGCCAAAAATTCCAAGATCACTTGGACCCATGGACCCAAAACAAGTATTGGGGGTGTTTTGGGAGAGAGAAGGGCCCCCTTTTATAGGTTTCCAAGGGCCCACTCCCCCCCTCGACGAGTAACCTCATCCATCCGGATTTTCATCCAAATTTGAGATTTTCACCTAATTTTGGGTTTTACGCTGGCCCTAACTTCTAACTTTTGGAGTTTAGCTCGGAATTGCAAATGGATTGCGCCAATGGCTTCAGAATGCCATTTTTAGCCTAAAGAATCCTCTACCCCCTATTTCTATCACAAAAAAACCATCGGAAACTAGTGCCAACTGGAGCCAATTAAAAGGGTAAAAACCTAACTTTTGGGGTTTACCTCTTTTGGCTTGGGTAACTAGCTAGGGTTGTTGGGGAGGCTCTAGGGAGTAAGAAAAGGCTCCTTGATGTCTTCGTTCCGACTTCGTACGCTCCCGGGACACCGGTCAACCCCGCAAAGATCTTGCCGTAATTATTAATTGGGGGGATGTTGTCAGTTTCGGCTGCTTCCCGCTATTGGAACACCATGAAATTTGTCGGGGCGCGTTATTAACGTAAAAGATGCTAGTCTAATTTTTAGTGAGATTTTACCGCGGCCTGGGTATTTTCCATGAATTTCCCAACGTGGCCTTTGGCGGTTGACTGCTCGGAAAAAGATCCTTTGGAGATCAGAAAAAACCGAGACTTTTGGGGGAACCTCTCATGGAGTCCCCCAAGCCACGTGCCAAGTCGTGGGCTATTCTGGCACACAGTTGGTGGCGAGGTGAAAACTGACTTCGGTTGAATCACCGGCAGTCAAGGAATCTTTCACATGTGAGGGAATCTTGGCAAATGGGTTTTGCCGTGGACACCCCGACATGTTCCAGATCCAAGAACACTATCCGGCGGCTGTGGATTCCTCCATGCGGCCTGTCTGGGACAAGTAACACCTGCAAGCTAACAATTTGGATTCCTAATGTTTCGTCGGTGGAATGGGGAAACTAGAACCTATCTTTGGAGATTTATGTGGGGACCCCCCTAACTCTCCTAAGACTAATTTAGCCTATCATAGTCACATGCACTAGGTTTGGGCTATTTTGGGTAAGTTCCCAGTAGCCCTATTGTTTTCCACTAATTACGGGTTTTAACCTATATACAAGTGGGTTTTATGGGTAATCTATGGATAAAAGGCTATTTATGACCAAATGCTATACTAGTACGTGACATACCTATTTTGGTTCTACACTCTTTTTTGGGCTTTTTGTAGTACTTTATGCCTTAATTTGTAATAAACTAAAAAAAAAAAAAAAAATGAGTCCCAAGTGACGAATTTGGAGCTCACACCATCCTGATTACAATAAGCCCCATTGAGCAACAAATTTGTGCTTACTTTCATTGTCCTCATCGACTTCTATTATAATTGGCTACAGTATAGCTTGTGTAGTTCAGATCGAGCCGACCTGAACTGCACAAGACAGTTAGATAATGGATTTGTGCTCTCTTTTACGCTTATCCATGGACTACTCACACCTACAAATTTCCATGTTGCTACAGTAGTGATACGGTACTGTTACTACTATTATACTATGTTGTTACTATTGTGATACTCTGTTGTTATTAGTAGGATTCCTTGTCAATAGTAATTTGTGGAACAATATTTGGAAGGGAGAAGTTGTATGCAGACCTTAAAGGTAAATTCAACAGTTCTGCTTCACTTTCGTCTTCCAAAAATCTATCGGCAAAACAACAATCTACAAAATGTCAAAAAAGAAAAATTCAAAACGACATGAATCAAGATATAAGCAATCGCAAAGCTTGCCAATTTTTAAATGGAGGAACTGCACAATGGAACCCTTACACGCTGAATCATATTACTAGATCCCAATTGCCAAAAAGAACACAATTAAAGAAAGCAAAGATTGCATTCAATGTGCAAGGAGTGAAATTCAGAAGATAAACTAAACAAAATCTACACTTCAAAAAATATATTACCGAATATTTCATCCCTACTAGAATCCCAATGACTTTGAAGCACAAAAACAGAAAGTATAGAAGCAACAAATTCGAAGGTTCAATTCTAGCAACTCTAAACCAGCACTCAATAATCGAGGAAAATAAAAGCACAAAACATTCCATTCCATACAAAATCCCAGCAATTGTGAACCACCAAACCCTAAATTCTAACATCAATCCTTTACAAGCTGAAGAAAAAACAAAATAATACGAATAAAAAATCAATAATACAACACCACAACACAACCACCACAACACCACACAAAAATAACGCAACATTACAAAACAACACCATGTCCAAATTCTGAAGAACTTCAACCATTCTCCTACATTACTGAATTCAATGATCAACTAACGTTGAATGCCCGATTCCAGGAACACAACCTCTAATCCCTGAGTACATAATCTCTCCATGATTCTTGCAGAATACAAGCACCAATAGTCACTCAAAAAGAATATGCCCAAACTGGATTTGGAAACAATACACAAGCTGCCAATTAATTGCTTGTTGCCAAAGTTTGCCTCGCTTACATGAATTGTCATTGTCAGGCAACCACGTATGGTGGAGACTTACCTCAAACAGTTAAAAAAAGACAACACTAAAGAATGAGCTCGCGAACAATAGAGAGGCATTACACGAAGCTAAACAAAGACTTGGCACACTTACACTGAAATCCCAAGCGACAAAATCTTCAAGAAAACAATCCATGTTGAGAGATTTATAGAACAAGCAAGAACAAGAGCCTAGATGGTCAATTTCGTTAAAATGGCGGTATTCCGCATACCATTTTAATGGAATATCTTCTACAAATGGAAAATAAGTGTGCCACAATAGGGTCATACATGTGCCAATTTTATGCCTAGCACATTCAAATCACTCCTAGTTCACGCATTTCCACTTTCCTCGGACAATCTTTCCGTTGTTTTCATTCTTTCAATGGTTTCATTTTGTGCCATTTTAATTGAATACCGCCATTTTAACAAAATTGACCATCTAGAAAAGAAACAAGAATGTAGGCTACTCTTCGGCAGAAACGGAGAGAAATCCTAAACCAGCAAGACCTAAAACCTGGCAGATGACGTGAACTAGCAAACCACAAACACAAAACTCATACTCACAAATCTACAAAAATAAAACACATGAAACTGATGCATTCTCCGTTCATTACAGTTTCACATATTCCAATGCCGTTGTTCATCATTTCTACAGTAGGATATGGACACAATTCTCCTTGAATGCTCGAAAATCAATAACTTACATAGAACTTGAAAGCCAATACCTTGTAACTTCTACACTTCTAACACTAAATTCAATATTTTGAGAGGTTGAGGGCCTATCAAAATAATATTGAAAGCTTAGGTGCTAAAAAATGAATGTAGTTTTAGCCAATTCAAGCTGGCAAACACTAAATATATTAGTTGTACTAGTGCAATTTCCATTAAAATGAGAGTCTTTTCAAGTGTTTGAATAAAACTATTATACTAATTATAGTGTAAAATAAATATTTGATTCAAATAAATGAAAATTATGCCATCTACTGAACACCAAATCATGAACTCCAAGGTTGGTTGTAAGGGGTTGTTTATCTCATTCAAGTGGTCCGGATTCGATCCTTGTTGAATTTGTATGAGCACATGGGAGATAAATATGATTTGGTGCTGCTAAGTAAGCTTTACAGGTAGGAAAATTATAAACCAACGCCTACCCAAATTGTGACAAGTACTTTACACATTATCGAAATAAATAGTGGATATATCCATTCCACTTTTTTCCCAAATAATTACTAATATAATTTCAAATGAAATATACTCAATGATAAAGAAACAAAAAAACAAATTGGAAAATTATGATAAATAAAACATGAAAATATAATAGGAAGTATATAAATATGGTATGTACATTTCATTGTCATCTAAAAACAAAACATACACTTCAAAACATCTTAGTAGCAAAGAATAAATTTATAAAAAATCAAATGAAAACTATACCACATAATTTAATATATAAATTCCATCTATTATATGAATGAAGAAAATGGTAAAAACATAATTAAACCAACTTCACACCATAAATTTATATAAAACTTCACATATCAAGTGTATGATGCAAGACTTTGGTTGATGACTTCAATTTGAGCCATCGAAATCTTAATCATGCATTCCATAGTATATCTTCTAATCTGAGACTTCCATACTATCATCAAGGTATTTGTTTCCTTCCAAACTAGTGGTTTAGCTTCATTGACCTTCCAACGTAAACCTCTTTCACTATCCCACCCTTTGAAGTTGTTTTGAACATTCTCATTCCGGGATGTTGGATAACAACAATGGTGTCAACATTGAGGTCAGTAACTAAAGATTTAACCCAAAATTCTTGCATTTTTACTATAGCTATTAGTTAGGAATTAACATTTGAATTCAAAAATAGTAATAGAATTACTTATAGGAAATTAGAAGGCAAGTAGGAGATTTAGATTATTATAGAATTAATTTGGTAGTTGGTTAGGTTTTTATCACCCCAATTTAAGGGACTTACTAAAATTTACTCTTAGGTTAAAAATACTCATAAAAGTGAATTGAAAAAAAGTAGAAAGTCAGTAAAAAAAATCTTTTTAGGAATCTTTTAAAAATATTAGAACCCAAGGTAAAAATAGAAGTAATTTTGAGAATCAAGGTAAAAAAAATTACAAAGAATTTTTACAAACTAATTTGTAGTCAAAAATTCACCACAAATAACATTTACTAAAGAGGACAGAAGTAAAAAGATTTTACTTTTGAAAAAAAAGTTTAAAAGAACGTCAAAAGATTAAACCAATTAACCCTCTTAGAGTAGAAGTAAAATCTTAATTTACTTAATTAGTAAAAAAATGTTAGAAATTTATCAAACAAGTTAAAGAAATTAACAAGGGATATATTAAAGGAAAAATCTTGAAAAGAATATTCTCAAAACTTTAAAACTCATTTATCTTTCAAAATTGACTAAAAATTGAAAGACTTAAAGAAAATTAAAGTTTTCAACAAAAGTAGAATAGGTTTGGATGAAAGTCAACCAAATTTGATTAAATCAACTCAAAATCAAAACTTAGATAGATGATCAAAAATAAAAAATAACCCAAAATTCAAAAGTGAGTTTCGATAGTTAGCACTCTAGAAATCAACGGATGAAATTTTAGAAGGTAGTTTAGTGTCAAACTTCATCTGCAATCATCTTTTAGATGCTTAGGTCAAATTTCAACTTCTTTATCGTTTTGAAAAGGGTAAAATCAACCCTACAATTTAGGATGTTTAACTTTTTTGTTTGGCCAACCTCATTGATCTCGAGTAATTGTTTGGTTGACATAGCCAAAATTGGGTCTTAGGAATTAATTTGGCTTGATTTGACAAGTCATTGCCATTAGAAAAATTAGGTAGAAACGATTAACAAAAAGGTCTTTTGCTTGGAAGGCAGCTCGTTGTTATAGACCAATTCTCCAATAGAAATTAATTCGATAGAACTTGGTTGTGCTTGTTGGTCTCAAGGATGGAGATCAAAACACTCGCACGCTACTTGTAACAAATTACAAGAACCTATGAAAGGTGCTCTTGTTGGATCTCAAACTGCTATGAAGTGATTCATTAGGTTGGACAAGCATCTTGTCATTGCTTGTGCTCATAGGTAGTTGTACTACGCAAATAGCTATTAGTCGAATAATTTTCCGCATGAATGCCTTACAATCATGCGCGACAAGATGGATTATGCCAAAACCGCTTCTCCGGTCTTTTCCCACAAAAGTAAAGATCTTGATGGCCTCATAAAGTTGTTTGTGTCTGACACTAGCATGATTGCACATGGTGATGCTGATGTCCATTATACTCATTACAGATTAGACCTCTTTCCACACGATTCAAACTATATCATAGGCTCTTTGCCAAAGTTGTTGTAAGATTTTGAATTGCCACCAAAGTCGTCTTCTCAATAGTTGTTTGTGGGGTCAAGGTTGAAAATTTTATTTGCAGCGGTGCTCAAGGGTGTAGAAATGTGCAACTCATCCCTACCCCCACCACCTGAGAGCTTGGTTTCTGCAACACTTTTGCCACCTATTCTCAATGTTCAGATGGAAAATGCTATTGGAGACAATAAGAACAAATATGTTTTTTGTTTTTGGTCTCTGTGAAGTGTATGTGAACTTCATAATTGTGGGTCATACACATGACGATATTGATGTGTTGTTTGGAAAATGGAACATGCTATTGAAAAAGGAGAACTTTTCAACAATCCTAATGTTGATGAAGTCATTCATAGATATGAAGTCCATTCTTATTATCCCTCACCTCATAGAAGAGGTGCCCAATTTCAAGAGGTTCATTGCAAGTGCATTTGTAAACGGTGATGGAACTCTTGTTGAACACACAAACCACAATAAGTGAAGTTCTACCTAGATTCAACAGGATGTCCGGTTATGAAGTACAAGTTGTTGTGCACTAACGTGGATTGGTTAGGGAAGGATGGTATAGGTATTAAGTTGTGGAAAGAAAATTCCGAGGGGCTTTGTTTGTAGCCCCATGGAGAGCCATCATCAATTTTGTTGAAGGCAATGAAAAGCGTGGATGACATTTTGAAAGGTATATTTGACTTTTTGAAGTATTGGGAGAAATTGTGCAATGCAGAAGTTACTGGAGAATATCGAAGATGCTATGAGCATTTGGTACACTATAAGCGTGATGTGAAGGTGGCGTTCGAAGAACTATTGTCTGCCTCTACTAATTTAAAAGATGATTTTTGGCCAACTACTCAAATTCAAGCAATTCTAGAGGATCAATTACGAGATGATGGTGAAGATCGTGAAGAGTTTGGAGAAGGTGAGACCTATATTGGGCCTTTGCGTGATCACCCACAACCATCATTTAGGATGGATCGGGATCTCTTTGAAGGCTATTTTGTTGTAATCCGACCCGCAGATGGTGACAATCGACTGGCTTGGATTGCAAGGACGTTGTCTGATCCGAACTATAACCCTAAGAAATCAAATTGTGTCCTCATTTAATATTTCCGTCCAACATCAAAAAATCAAGATGTTCAAGACTATTACATTGAATGGGACAACGAAAGAGGTTTACATTGGAAAGTTGATGACAGCGAACCACCCCTTTGAAAGAAAAATAATGCTTTGATGATAGTATGTAAGTCTCGTAATAAAAAAAGATCCTTGTCAGTGTATAATCAAGATCCCCATTGCTCAAATAGAGGTCATCAATCAAAATCTCTTCATATACTTAACAAACTCTAATTATATAAATATATTAGTTATATTATTTTAACTTCATGTACTGCATATTTATTGTTTTTATATTTTCTATGGTAATGTTCTAAATAACCAATGTTTTTTTTATATTACAATAGATGATATTGGTTTATTTTTTTTGATTTGATTATATAGATTGCTATTGGAGAAATATTTTTGGAAGTATATACTTTTTTTTCCACAAAAAAAGTGAATTTATATATATATTTTTTTGTATTTACTAAAATATTTTTGTGTTCTGTTTTCAGAATATTTCATGTTCTTTTACTTCTTCATTAGCTTTGTAATGTGTGTTCAAAAATGTACTACAATTCGAAAAAAGGTGTAGTGGTTGTAACCACTTTTTTTTGTTAACGTATTAAGCATTTGTCACATTTTTGGGTAGGGGCCGGTTGGCTATTACAACTTTCCTGCCTGCAAAGTTCACTAAGTAGCACCAAGTCATGTATTTTTTTTAATTGCTCATACGAATTCAACAAGGTTCAAACTCGGACCGCCTGAAGGAGATGAATAGTTTCTTACAACCAACTATTTAGCTCATGACTTGGTGTTCAATAAGAGACCCGGGGAGGACACTCCCTATGTTTTAGCAACCTACGTGCGGCGGAAAAAGTAAAACAAGTAATACACCTTAAAATTTAATTTCTTTTTCAAAAAAAAAATTATGGATAGATTTTACTACTTTAGAAGTTTATGTTTTGAATTATTGGTATTTTTTTGTGCTAATAGTAATTAGTTATAAATTTTTGAAGAAAAAAGATACACTGTAAAGCTGAAAATAACTTTCACACCTCTATATTATATAAGAAAAAAATTTTGAAAAATGAAAAAAAAATTATATAGAATAGCTTTCTATTGAAAGTTTATTTTGGTTGAATATTGATGCAATAGTCATCTTCATGTGAGCTCTATAAATATTTTAGTTGGAGAACATGCCATTTTAGTTCATTTTTCAACCCTTTCTAGACAATATATCTTATGTTATTTGGAATTGAATTTTTTGTCAATAGAAACCTTTAGTCATTGTTAAATAAAGCTCAAAATTTTAGAATGAAATTATAGTTTATTCAAGGTGAATTACATGTATTACTTTTTCCACCGCCGCACGTAGGTACCCCAAATGTAGTGAGAGTGTCCTCCCCTAGATAAGAGATTCAAAATTCATTTGTATGACCTTGAATACTAGTAGAAGCCCAAACAAACTGTATTTTATACCAAAACTCTCATATCAATGAAAATTACAATTCACAACTAATAAATGTAGCGATTCTCAACCTAAATTGGCTAAATTCAAAATTTTATTACTTCGCATTTGAATGGATAATATTATTTTGAGAGGTTCCCACCTTCTCAAAATAATGAATATAACGTTTCATCCGTCTTTAACTTTGGCTAAAAAGTTTGGATAAGAATGAATTTTACCTTTTTGGAAATGGCATAAGCTAATCTTTCACTCATATTAGCTAAATTTAGATTGTCTCTTGTAAGAGCTTATTTATCCACCCATAGTAAACAAACTAGTACAACCAGATTCTTTAGTATTTGAAATCAATTTTATTCTAAGAGGTGGCTAACATTGGTCCATTTTGCCTTCCAAGCAATGGATCTTTTTTTAATTCTTGAATAGACTTCGAGTTTGTGAAAACCTAATCAAAATACAACCTAAACTGTTGTTTGTCAAGTGATTGCAAAGTCTAAAAAGCCGTTGTGGTTGTTTCGTGAAAGTTGGTTCATACAACAACTAAGCATGCCATCTTGTAGGTGATTAATTCCCCTTTCCAAAACTATAAAAATTACCCTAATCGAACACTTCTAGCAAAAGTTGTCGACGGATGAAGTTTAACTGCTAACAGGTGCATCAAAACTTTATCCACAGTTTTGGGCTAGTTTCTTTGTTCAAAAGACTTTGAATTCTGAAGGATATCCTAAATATTTTCACTCCTACCTAATTGTGAAGTTTGATCCTAAATTAATACTTCTACTAAGGTTTCATCCAATCTTAACCTAGAACTTCATCCTTTAATATCTTGTTGATTTTTGAGTCTTTTCTCGAGTTTGAGGTATCTATGAGTTCTAATTATCTTTCTCTATAAACTTGGTGGTTCTAAGTTATCATTCTAATCTAACTTCTAAACTTTGGATTAAACTTCCTTCTTCTTTGAGTCTCGGTCTAACTTCTATCAATTTACTATTTTTAGAAAGTTTATGTTCCCTTTTTATAGGTTCTAATTCTAGCTTTCTAGATTGATTTCATACTTGATGATTGGACTTTCCTACTATAAGTTATTGATGGATGAAATTTGGCCGCTATTCGATTCTTCAAACTTCATTTATTAATTTTTCCTAATCTACAATTTGAAATTAAGTTTTTCTTTTGTTTATGATTTTCAATTAATAACCTTCTTCTAACTCTCTCAACTTGTTCCAAAGTTTTCATTTTTATCTAACTTTCATCCATTTTTAACTCTAAACTTCATCCACTCCTATCTTCCTTGTTTTAACTCGGATTCTTAAGTGTGATAGGTTTTTGGAAACCTCTAAACTATCTCTACAAGGTTTTGAATTTATAATTTTCAATTGAAATTTTTCTTAATACTCTAAATTTGACTTTTAATGTAGCCACTATGCTTTTAGAGTCTAACCTTAGAAATCAATAAAAATTGGGGTTTTCAGTGTCTTCCCTCATGGTTGGGTGTGAGTGCTATTTTATTCACCCTTGATAAATCAACGTACACAATCAGGTTCTAGTAAATTACGATAAATTAACGTCGGTCCATTTTGCCTTCCAAGCAATGGATCTTTGTGTAAGTTCCTAATCTTAGAATAATTGACAAAATACTAATCTATTTTGTAACTACCAACTCTAGTAAACAAGTAAACAACTCTAAGCTAAAGAGTCGTTGTGGAAAAGAACTTAAAGCCTAAAACTAACCTATCCAACTTGTAGTTCAGATCACACCATTTTCAAAACCTTAAGTCTTGAAAAATTCAAAGATTCCTACAAGAAGTTATGACTAGATGAAGTTGGTGCCTTTACGAGGCTAACTAACTTCATCCACCTTTTTCTATGCTTAGACTATTCCAATTGAATTTGAAAATTCACTCGTAGATCTAAAAGATTATCTTCTATTCATGTCCTAAATTTGAATCCTAATAGATGATTTTTGGGTGTTTTCATCCAGTCCTTGACCAAAACTTCATTCTTCCCTAACTATTGATGGTCGAAATATGTTGGAAAGTTTGGATTGGTTTTGGGTCTTCACATGCCTCCCTTCTAATCTTTATATTGGTTAACTTTAAAAGATTATAAACTACTACTTATTTAGGGTTCAAGTCTCGTTCCTTCACTATAAAATTGCTATTTTTAGATTTTGAAATTTGAATTCTTGTATTTTCTAAAATTACCTTTACAAATTGTTAAATATCTTTACATTTGGACATTTTTAGAGAAAGTTACAAGTATATGAAATTGACCTCCAATTTACCCTTCTGAACTTCATCCATAGTTTTCTATCAATTCACAATACAAAATTTACTTTTGATTTTTGATTTGACTTTTAAACTTTAGCTTCTAGTTAAATTTTCATTCTTGAACTTTTTGGATGAAAGGTACTCACTTTCATCCAAATTTACTACCAAACTTCATCCGACCCTATCTTGCTCCAATTAACTCCGATTTTAAAATGTGATATGGTTTCGGAAACCCCTAACTAAGATCTATGACTTTACTTACCCAATTCTTATAACAGACCTACGGTAGGCACTCTGACTTAGCCTTGCTATTCGGACCTACTTGGAAATGTTTATTTTTGATAATTAAAAAGTATAAGTAAAAGCTAGTAACTCACTTCGGAATTGGCGTCATCAAGTAGGTAGTTGTATACCCCTTCAAACTCCCCATCATTTGCCATGTCTTGGATTCGTTTGGTAATTTTGCCCACGGCTTAAAGTAGGTCCGAAAATTACAAGTAAATCCCTTGCTAACTACTCCTTTCTCTTCCAACTCTCTTTTCCTATGGTTGAAAGTGTTTTTTATTTATTTTTCTCACCGATTGAAGTTGGTACTTCAATACAAGTTTGCTTGTTCCAATTCTATCTTTTACTTAATTCTATTTCTTTTCCTTCTAAACTATTGAAACTACATTATTGATTTTCAAGTCAACTCTTGGAATTTGATACAATAATGTTTTAAATTATTGACTTTCCTATCCTATCCAAGTCAATTATTATTCTGTTTACAACTAATGGTTTGAAATAAACTTCTAAGATTTTTGCCCTAATTCCTATCTTCTTCAATCCTCCTTCCAACTTGATATAACTATCATCCAACTTCACTCATTCTTCACAATTTCATTACGATTGAGTTTGGAAACTCATTATATAGACTAGAAAAGAGAAAAAGTTTGTGAGATGATTGCTAAACCCTTCTTCCTAATTGAGAATTACCATCTCCTAATCTCCTTCTAATTTCTCTAATTTCTACTTTAACTCCTTCCCTAATTTCAACTTATCCCTCCTAATTTCTTCTATTTTTTCTTCCTACTCTCCTTCTCCTCTCTCCTCTTCTTCTTCTCCTAACTAAATAAAAGAAAGAAAGCAATAAAAAACAAATTTTAAATTTATTTGGTTTAGGAGGGCGGTCAATTCCCCCTCCCTATACCTTTTAGCCTCATCTAGGAGCTCTTGGCTAAAATGGCAGGGGTTTGACTGCCCCAGCTGGGTAGAGGAGTTTTGGCCTTGCTTGGTGTAGATAGAATTACTTTTTGTTTTGAAGCTTTTTAAAGAAAAGACAATTAGACAAGTTAAAGTTAACTAGGAGACAGAAAGAAGTGTGAATAGAGACAAATAGACGAGTAGTTATTTAAATGACTAATAGACAACCAGTTAAGGTCAGGTACAGTTGGCTATAACAAATAGACAGAGCAGTTAAGCTCTCGGTTAGTTACGACCAAGAAGAGTACAAAGACTAATCGACCTTCGTTTTTCCTCTCTCTTCCAAGCTTGCAATGATTGCATTGCTAATTTTGTACTTGTGCATTCTTTCAAATACAAATTTGTCTATTCGTCTTATTCTTTGTGTGTATTCAATTCTTGTAACTAGTGATTGGTTTATGTTTGTTCTTTTGAAATTGGAGTAGTTGCCAGGGATTGGCTTTGTCTCCTTATTTTTCTTTCTTTTGTTTATGTCTAATTGCCTTAGTCAAATCTTGAGCAAATGGACGTTTGCATAAGTTGTCAAATTGTCGTTTATACCAGTGAGTGGTATTTTATTTAAGAGTGTGTCAATTAGCTAGTGAGTGGCGATGTTAGAACCTAGGGTTGGAATTGAATTCGGGAAGAACTGTGTGACAAATGGTCTGTGACGGTGATGGCAAAGATGGATCAAGGTCAAGTTGTCTGCGAAAGGAGCAGAAAGACTAATCGACAGAAGTTGTGCCTGTGTGAAGAGCAAGACTAATTGACGGTAAGTTCACTTGACTGGATAAAACTTAATGTAATAAGTTTTTGTATTCCAGCTTGTTGTCAAATTGTCAAAGTATATTTTTATGATTATGAAATTTGTTTTGTGAATCAAGTTTACAAGCTGAGTTTATTAACCAGTGATTGGTTTATGTTAAGTTTGAGTCAATAAGACAATAAGTGATATATTCACGCTATGTGATCTTATTATGGTTAAATCAATAATAAATTAATATTTATAGCAACCAAGGATTGGTGCTAAGTTGTCCAATAGACTGTAGCCAGTGATTGGCAGTGTTATGTTGGAATTAATGGACAATTAGTCAAGTCATGATCTGTTTAATACTATCTGTGACAAATAGACGATGTTGATATTATTTGGAATATTTTCTTGATATATGTTTAGCGGAGTTAACGGGTCAATTAGACTGAAAGAGTCTAAAAAGATGAGGGGTAAGTAATTGTTGATGTTTGATGTTAATGACAATTAGCCAATGATTGGTAATTTTCATTCATATGTGGTTCAAGTCTAATTGTCAAAACAATGTTGTTTAAAATTATAATTAAGCCTTGAGGGCTATCCGTGGTTTCTTTGGTTGTAAGGATTAAGTAGCAAATATGACTAATTGACTAATTCTAAATTGAGTAAGGATTGTTGTTGTAGTCAAATTGTTTGTGGAAGTTTATATTGAATTAACTTACAGTTATAACCAAAATTAAATAAAGACAAATAGTTGATTGATTATATTTAAATTGATATGACTAATAGACAAGTTGTATGAAATCAATAAGAGCAAGTACAAGGAGTGCAACCTTGTGGTACAGCATAAAATTTGTGCATTTTGTATAAACCTTGTGTGGGAACTTGGCCAAATTGATAACTTGTTACAAATTAGTATTGCCTTAGTGTAGGAAGATCAATGGATACATGACTATTTGACAAATTAGTATTAGAGCATTTGTTGTTTAAATTGCAATTGTATGTTGTGGAACTTGGTCCAATTGACACATTATAAGCTGTAGAGCTTAAAAGAAATATTGAAATGACTATTTGACTTGAATTAAAGGATTCATTTCTTACTCTTGCATGCTCTACATACTGAGACAAATTGACAATTACAAACGTTGATATTTGCATCCCTGCATTTAGTAATTAGGATTATAAAATAATTACTAGACCAATTGATATCCATTAAAGCAAAGAAATAATTAAGGAATTTATAAAGGTGTTTATAAACGCCTTATATCTATCTATATATGTACTGTTTATTTGATTAAGTCGATAGAACAGGAGCCATGACTAATTGACATACCCAGACTATTTGACATTAGAAATTCTAGTGTAAGACTGAGACTGTAAGTTTTATTTATAGATATTTCCATGGGTAATGGATTGTTATTCATATAAGTTAGGATAGTGAATACAATTATACCACATCCAAATACACTAATAAAAAAAAATTTATACATTTATTTACAAAGTTGAGTGATAATCCTACATAAAAGTGAACTTAGATACAAAACGATAGACTATTTGACCTTTCCCAAATTAAAGAACCACCACTAGGATATTCCTTGGGTTTTTGTTCCTAAATGAAATATATATTACACTTAGCTAGAGTGGTGAGGGGTTGATTGCCTCGCCTTGCCTAATTGGCCCCTAGTAGGGCTCTGCTACCCAACTGAGGGTCCAACGTTCCTAGCTGGGGATTTGATCACCCCGGCTGGGGCTTACTGGACGACTATTTCAAAAAAAATTGGGTAAATTTTAACACCAAAAATGACTTTTAGATTGAAAAATCTTTATCTTGGACAATACTAGATTTGTCTCTCAAATGCTTACTATACGACTTAACACATGGAATGAATGTCAAGAACTAACTTCTAGACTTTTGTCATAAAAATTTTTGGAAACTAAACTTGGTTCTTTCCAAGTAGTATTTTGGACACTAAACTTGGTGAATGGTAACAATCACTATTCTTGAGAGTTTTCTAAGACTTCCTACTTTGAGGCTTTACAGTGATATTGAAAATACTCAATGAATTCTATAAACTTAAAATAACCAAAGCCAAAGCTTTATCAATATTTTCGAAATTGACTAAATGCTATAAAACTTTAAAAAAACAATGAAGCCAAAGCTTCGCCGTGTTTTGTGATTTTCACTAAAGGTTGCTACAACAATACTAACTACTAAGGGCCAAAGCCAAAGTTTCACTGTATTTTCTCGAACGCTAAAAATTTCTACAAACAACTACAACACACGGGTTCAAAGCTTTGCCTTGAGTTTCACAAAATGAAAAAAATAGACTCTAAAATAATTCTCTCCGAAGCCCAAGCTTTGCCGTTCCAAATGGGATAAGAAAAATAATTAACACAAAAGAACAAAAGAACAACACTTGTTAATACAACTGTAAGTATTAGTACAAACACAAAATTCACTCAAACTAAGTTGGAAACACCAAAATACACAAGAGGTTAGTGACTAGAGGCTCCCCTAAGCGGCATCGCTAGACACAAGGGGAGGAATTTATGAGCTCCCAATTCGTCACTTGGGACTCATGATTTTTCTTTTTTCAATTTTTGCAAAATTAAGCTAGGTTTTAGGTACAAAAAGCCCAAAAAAGAGTGTAAAACCAAAATAGGTATGTGTCATGCCATTATAGTATTTGGTCATAATTACAGTATTTTCCTTTTAGTTCACCCAAAACCCACACATGAATAAAAAAAACCCAAATTTAATGTAAATAGTGGGATTTGAGTGAATATTATCAAAATAGCCTAAGACCTACTAAACCTGTGACTCATCAAGGCTAAATTGGTCCGAGGGAAGTCCAAAAAGGTTCTAAAGTTTATTCCCAGAGAAAGGTTTCAGTTTCCCCACTTCATCAACGAAATAGTAGAAACCCTAATAATTAGCCTACAGAAGTTACATTCTCAAGATGGGCCCACGGAGGAATCTGGGGCTGTTGGATTGTGTTCTTGGACTAGAAGCATGCCAGAAAATCAAAAGCAAAGTTGATTCGCCAAGATTCCCTTGTATGTGAAAGATTCCTTGACTGCCGATAATTCAAGACGAGTGGGGATTTAATTGTTGCTATCCCAAAGTGCAGAGTGAGAATATGTGCTTGTACTTGGGTCATGGAGTTCCATGAGAGACTCCATGAAAAGTCTTGGTTTTTTCTGATTATTGAAGAATCTTTTTCCGAGCGGTCAACCGCCTAAACCTACGATGGAAAATTCCTAGTAATTACCTAGGTGGCGGTAAAATCTCACTAAAAATTATTATAAGTTTTTTTGTAATAATAAGATGCTCTAACAAGTTTCAAGACATTTTGATAACCAGAAGACAGTAAACCAACAAGATTCCTTGAAATCGGTGAAATTTAAGTTAATTCGGGGAGTTGACTGGCATTCTGGCGGCATACGAATTCGGAATGAGGTCGAAGTGGGGTTTTTTCTTACTCCCTTGTACCTACTAAAAAGCCTAGGCTAGTTACTTTTCATAAAAAAGTGAACCTCCAAAAGTTGAATTTTTACCTTTTTGATCGTTAAGTTGGCGCTAGGATTCATTGAGTTTTTAGCGTAAGAAAAAGGGGTGGGGTTTTTCTTGGATTAGAAATGGCCTTCTAAAGCCAATGGTGCAATCCATTTCTGATTTGAAGTTAATCTCCAAAAGTTAGAATTTTGGACCAACGTAGAAGTCAAAATTTGGAAAATTAGGATGAAAATCCTAAGTGATAAGATTACCTTGTAAAATGAGAGGAGGTGAGTGACCTTGGAAGAGTATTTAAGGGCACCCTTTTTCCTCTCCAACCACCCCTTAGGTTCATTTTTGAACCGCCTTGTTATCATTTGGATCCATTTAGTTGGATTTGGGCCATTTAGGCCACGTTGCCAAATTCTCGTGTTTTTGGAGCATTTGAAGCTCCCTGGTTGTTGTTTTTGGAGCTCTCTTGAAGAACTTGGGGTCCCTTCAAGCTTTGCTATCTTTTTTTTGAGTTTTTTTGAAGTATTTAAAGCTTGGTTGTTGTTGTTCAAGGTTGTATTTTATTGAAGTTTCATTGTGTTTTGTACTAACTTTGTACTAATTCTAGAGAATTTTCCTCCCTTATGACTGGCGATGCTGCTTAGGGGAGACCTCTAGTGTCTATTTGAGTGATTTCTATGATTAACACACGTGTATTAACTTATAGTTTGGTGGTTGTACTAACACTTGTTGTATCGTGCAATTCGTATGTAGCTTCTTGATGTCCTTTTGATAGTACACTTGGTTTTATTTATGTCCCATTCGGGATGGCGGAGCTTTGAACTTGTGTATTAGAAATTGTCTTAAAAATTAGAGTGTTATCAAAAAACGGCGAAGCTTTGAACCGAGGTGTTAGAAATTGCCTTAGAATTTAAAGTATTTTCAAGAAGACGGTGGAGCTTTGAACTTGTGTATTAGAAATTGTCTTAGAAATTAAAATATCATTCAATAGACGGCAGAGTTTTGAATTCCCAAGTTAGCCTCCAAGTTTACTACCTAGAAGAAAATATTTGTTGTGAGAAAATCCACAAAAAATCCAAATTTGTGTTCGTTTTTGGGGCTAGCTTCTAGAGCCAGCCCCCAAAAGAAAACCTACCAGGGCGACTAAACTCCCAACAGGGTGGCTAAGCCCCCTAGGGAGGCCAAGGCCCGGGACTAGGTTGTCAGTCTCCGGCCCAAAGCCAGCCGCCGGCCAGAAGGTCGGAACCGGGTTGTCAACCCCCGGCCCAACTTGCCAGCAAGGCAATCCCGCCAAGCAGTGCCTCAGCCAGGACATCGCCTCCAACTAAAGGCCAAAGAGAGGAATTGACCTCCCTCCCTCACAAAAAACCAACAATTTGTTTTTTTGTTGTCTTTTCTAAGTTTTGCCATAGTGTATAGGAATAAGGAAAGGACAAAAAAATAGGAGGAAGGAAGAAAATAGAAATAGGAAAAGAGGGAAGAAAATAGAGGTGAAAAGAAGCAAGGGAGAAGAAAAATTGAAATACAAAAATAGGAAAGAAATCGTTCGCAACTATCTCACCATTCTTTCTTTCCTAACTTCTATCTAGTAGCATTTCCAAACTCAAGTTATCAAGTGTGAGGGATGTGAAGGGGTTTGGAGGTAGATATGCAAAAGATGGGAGAAGATTAGAAGGTGATAGGATTTAGAGAAAATCTCAAAAAACAATTTGAACCATTAGAAATCAAATAAGATAATAGTTGACCATTCAAAGGTCAACTTGATTCTTGTTTAGAAGTTGGTGCAATTATATAGTAGTTCAAAGGTCATCCTTAAGATATAATAATTGAAATAGAATAGTCTTAAAGTAGAAGAAAGAAGGAAAGAAAAAAAGGCCAAAAACAACTTGTAACTTGTATTAAAATCAACTTTTCAAGCTGTGAGCAAAAATCCAAGATAGTTTCAAGGATGGCCAACAATGGCCAACAATGAAGAATTTGAGGGAGTCTTCAACCATCTCTTGGAAGCAAACCATGAGGTAAGTTACTAATTAGTTTAATTTTCATTCCATTTATTTCCTTAGTCATTTTTACACTTAGCCGAATTGCAAGTACCATTTAGAGCCTCAAGATTAGATTTCTTTCAAGATACAGATTAAAAACCTTGTAGATCTTGCTTAGAGGTTTCCAAAAACATATTACAGTTAGAATTTGGAGCTAAATTAAGCAAGATAGAAGCGGATGAAGTTTAGAAGACAAGATGGATGAGAAATACTTAGAAAGTATAAATTTAAAATAACTTGAGAAAGGTAGGAAGAGATAAAAATCTAAAGTTTTTACATGAAAGAAAAGTTCAATTTCAACTTATAGATTAAAAGATAAAGGTGGATGAAGTTTGTAAGACCAATTAGTAGTCAAACTTCATCCATTGATAACTTTTAGTAGAAAATCCCGATTAGGAAGTGTTTTACCAATATAGGAATCTAGAATTAAGACCTACAAGAAGAAAATATAAACTTTTTAAAAATAGTAAACTGACAAGAGTTAGACCGAGACTTAAAGAACAAAGAAGGCTAATCCATAACTTGAACATTAGATTAGAATGATAACTTAAAACCATAATCTTGTAGAGTGAGACAATTAAAACCCATATGTGCCTCAAACTCCAAAAAGTACTCAAAACTCAAGGAGATATCAAAAGATGAAATTTTAGGCCAGAATTGGATGAAAGTTTAGGGAAAGCATCTATTTAGGACCAAACTTCACAATTATATAGGAGTAATTATCTTAAGTACACCCTCAAAATTTCAACCTCTTTTGAATTAGGGAACTACCCTAAAAACATGGATGAAGTTTGATTAACCAATTAGCGGTCAAACTTTACCGAGTTCAAAATTCATAGGAGGCAAAATTCACTTGTAGTATATTAGCACCAATAACCTTGAGGGTTGCTCACTCAAAAAATAGATTCTTTTTTGAAGTGGACACTAGCCAAGCTAATACACTTACAAAACCACTGGGAAAAATCAGGTTTCAACAACATAGGACTTCTCTAGGCCTACGTTGCCTAACAGACCTGCAGCCACACTACAAACAGCAAGAAACAAACACTTGTGTCCTCCATCCCTAGTACAATCTCTATAGGACATTAGCCTTGAAGAAAAAAGACTCGGCATCCTCCAGCGTTGTGAAGCTCTTATGCTCAGCACCTCGGTACCCCGTCACCTCCCGTGAGCAATCAACCCAAGAGAAATACAAACCCGAAGTCCGCTCGCGCCTCACAACATAGAATCTATTTGTCGATGCCTCGCCTCTACGCCTGCTGCCCGTCCAACACGGTTTGCCTCGACTCGTCACCGCACAACTCCGACACTCGCCTACACTCTGAGCGTCACCGTTGTCCTCCACACCACACCTACCTGGCGAGCACGTCGTTTAACACACCGCAGCACCACTCCATTGCCCATTTCAATACCACGCATCCCGACCACATCAAGACACCAAGCAGACCCACTAGAGACAAGCCACCCAGGAACTCTCGACATTGTCGCCAACTTCATGGCACCACTTGCGCCATGATTCTTTGGCCCCGCACCAAATCCTAATTCACGCTAATTATGGAACCCAATCTCTGATTGAGAGGGGGTGTTAGAGTTATAACTCTTTAGGACTGTTAGGTTTTCATTCCACCTTAATGACTCTCATCCTTTCACTAATTAGGTTCAATCTCTTTTGGTATAAATACATGGCTAATCCTTGTTTCCTTCATCTAAGCAAAGCTTTAGTCAAGTGCCTGCTATATTGCAGCACTAGTTGCTACAAGCTCACATCTTTAAATTGTGTGAGTTGGACTAATAATTTAGCATTCAAACTTTTTCCAACCTTAATAGTGGAACCTCAATCACAAATTGTATGAGAAAACTGACACCGACTTTTGGATTGAGCCATTCTCTCTTCTATTGAAATCACATTTAACCGGGCATTTAACTTGCAAGATAAACCAAAATTGCTTCACTTAAGTACATCAAGTATTGCTAGATGGTATTAGTTGTATTACTTATGCATTTTAATATAAATTTATGGGAGATATAGTTGTGTTAATCCCTAAAGGCATTTGACTATGTTTTCACCAAAAGCACTCCCAAATTATCATTTCTAGTACAAGTACTAAATTTTAGAAAAAATATCATTTTTGGATACATGTAACCGTAGAATCTTGTAGTATGCTAGTTTGAGAAGATGTGAAAAAAAATTCAAAAATTTCCATTGTGTAGATTGTAAGATATTAGTGTTTGCAGTGACAAAAATCCTTATGAAAAACTAGATAGTTGGACTTCACAAGGTCACATTTGTATGACAAATTGTCTATGTTGGTGGTGCTTCAGTTTGGACTGATTCTTCAAGGCAAGTTGGATACATACTTGAAAAATTTTAGATCATTTGGAATTGTACAACATGTAGAAAAAAAATAGTAAATAGAAAGAAGTAGAAAAAGATTCAAAATACTAAATTGCTAGAAATTTTGTTATGGACTTAAAATCCCAATCCCAATGGTTGTAATATGGGCAATTTCGTTAAAATGGTGAAATTTTGTAACTTTGACAGTTCTAAAGTTTAGACGGGGTGGTCTGAAATGTACAACTGTTTCTAGATTTCTTAAATCCATATCCTTCCTAGATGTTTGAAATCTACATGTGTCATAGACAGAACTTTCACAATTTAGACTATACAGTCTGAAATCTACATTTGCCCTAGATTTTTTAAATCTATATTTGTCCTATATGTCACTTTTATGATTTAGACCAGGCAATTTGAAATGGTACACGGAATACTTCCATTTTAACGAAATACCCTATTAATGTTGTTAGTAATAAACAATCTACATCCTATGATTTTATTTTATTTTAAAAATATTGAAAATTGAGTTAAATAAAGGATTTCAAAGTTTATTTTAGAGTAAAAATTTTATAACTACTCACAAACTAAAAGTCCTCATAACTTTCATCTCATTAATCAAAATGGAATGATCCAAAGCTTTCCACATATATATAAATTTAAAAAACTAACTTTAACTTTTTATTTTTGAAGGAATCACTTTTTTATGAAAATTTTTGAGTTGCCCATGTTGCCCATAGTTTAAAGAAAACTACATATCATACAATAACTTTTAAACCATGTAGTCCAAAGTTATGAAAATTGTTGAACCTTAAAGCTACTCCTCTGGCACATGTTGTGTGAAAATTTAAAATAAAAAAAATAAAAATTTCATTTGTAGTGAGTTGCTCAATATTGCTATGTTGCCAAAAAAGCGCAGTTTCATCCTTTAGAGGTTAATTATTGATTGGTTGTTTTCAAAGTGCCAAAATTGTAACATTCAAAACTAGCCTTTGGGGAGTAGAGCAACAATAGCAAATGTGCTTGAGTAAAGGTTTGAGCTTGGTTCCTATTATTGAACAACGGAAGGGTTTTTTTTTTTATCTTAATAGTAGTTGGAAAGGGGTTCTATAATAGGTTTCAGTCTTGTAATGTATTTTTTGGACTTTGTACAAAACAATTATGAATTTTTCAAGAATTCAAAATACTAGGTGTATTTAAAATTGATCAAACCTATAGAGGCTCTCCATTTCAGGTAAGAATCTAGATGATTGGGTGCAATTACCTTAGTGTAAATTTGTGGCTCCAAATTGGTAGCAGTCAATGTCTCAAAAAGTATCAAATTCTTGAAATATTGTCATGGTAAGTTTGTAACTAATATGGCAATGGATGCATACATCTAATTGTTGAAAAATCTCTTTGGATTCAAAAGTGGTCAAAAAATTCTGAAAATTGTTTTAAAGAGTTTAGCTTCCCCCCAAAGGCAATCAACTATCATTAGGAAAAAAATGGACCCCAAAAGAGGCCTCTTCCCAATGCAAAAATTTGGGTAGCAATGTCCTTCTCAACTCACTAATTGAGCCAAGATTTGCATAATGGGCTCAAGTATTTGTCATGATGACTCAAGATCACGCAATCCATCTCCACGATCTCAAAAATCAACGGTCCACAATCTATGGGCAAAAATGTTTCATCTTGGCTGGACATCGACGTGAATTCTTGTTGGAGGTCAAGTTGGAAAAGCGGAATTCAATTTTGGCGCGAAGCTCCAGCCGGTTCTTGCCACTCCTGCCACAGTGAAGCTTGGCCTTTTGTTGAGCACCTTCCACGCAGAAACGTTGCGTAGTGCACTGTTTGCAATGAAGTTTTCAAAAGTTGTAGGTTTCGGGCTTCTCCTCTACTTTGTCTGGACTTCATTACCATAGGTTTCAAAAACCATGATCTCCGAGATTGACTTTAATGATTTCTAGGTCTTGCATTGATCTTTAAAGTAGAGGAACATGCGACTGTTGTTGCGACCTAATTTTTTGGATTCGTGATTTTATGTGAAATGCGTTGATTGTGAATTACTTAGTTGTCATTCTTACTGATTTCCATGAAAGAGATGAGACGAGAGAATTTCCAATGAGGATTAATTTGTTTTGAGGTGGCCTTGAGTTGATTGGACTTAGGGTTTCTTCAATTTTGCCTATAGCGGATTTTGTTTATTCGTGATTAAAAACCTAGAGAATCATCTTCTGACAAGAAAGAGGGAAGCGGCATGGTATCTCCCGGAGTTCAGGTGAGCTTTAGGCACTGTTCTTAGTGATGGATCTGTATTTCGATCTAGTACCCCTGAGTCCGGGATTTGGATCTCGTCTCTTCTGGATTTCCTTGAGTCCCCTGTCGTCGCCATGGCCAGGTCTTGCTTCCATTGTGTTTGGTAGGATAGCTCAATGTCAGTATGAATCCGATGCATAGATTTGTGGACTTGCTTTTTGCATTTTCAAATTTTAATCAAGCTCCGTGACATGTCTTGTCTGACAGAATTTCGGGTTTTTGTGTCTAATAGACGTCGCATATCACATGTCGAATTGTCAAGTTGTCAAGTATGGGCGGTTTTTGTTGTCGTATACGGATTTTGGATTTCAAATTTTTTTACCCCTAGGTAAAACGGACTGTCCTACGTGGTTGTGACGTGACATGCTTCATGAGAGGCGACCACGGGTAGGGGGCGATTGCGGGTCCAAAATCTAGGGCGACCTCTGGTCCCTAGGGGCAACCTCTAGTCCTTAGGGGCGACCTCTAGTCCCTAGGGGCGACCTCTTTGTTGCAGTTGTCCAAAAAAACTCTCAAAACTATTATTTCTAGTATAAAGAGAAAAAAAAAATTAATGGTATTTTTGAATATGTAATTGTAGGATCTTAAAGTAGAATAGTATGACAATGTGTGGAAAAAATTTCAAACACTTTCACCACATAGATTGCAAGGTAAATGCGTTCAAAGTGAAGAAATCACATTTGTGACATATTGGCAAACTACTTTGAATCTTCTTAACTTAAAAAAGTTTACATTATAGTCTTGAATTAAAAAAATTTCATCATTCAAAATTGATTTGAAAATATTAAAAATTAAAAATTAAAAAATAATGTGGTTTCATTCTTTAAAAAATTATTAAGTAGAAGAAAGTACATTATAGAGAGAAACAACTTTATCATTAATAGCTTTAAAATGGAATTAAAACACACTAATCCCAATGGTGAGATTGTTCTATGAATCAAAGTTAATTTTTTGAACTTATTTGTTTAATTGTTTTGAAAATTTTTGAAACATGAGTGGCCCAAAAGAATCCTATGCCTAATATGATACTATGATTGCTCACAAAAGAATATGCTCTATAACTTTCATACCATCGATCCCCCAAAAATGAATCAAAGCTTTTGAAGTACAAAAAAATTCCAATCTATGAGAACAAAAAAACTTTAATTTTTAATTCAAATTTTTGTGAATTTTTTTTGTTCACCTAATTTATATTTAGGCTTATTGTGGTATAACTTTTGCTCTTTGGCACCAATTAAAATACAAATTACAATTCCATAAAACTAGTAAGTTTATCTATATCATGAAAAAGTATCAAAAGCTTCATAAAAAATTGACCTTATATGAAGTTGCCCAAAATCCATTTTCCAAGCTACAAAGACAATTGAGACTTTAGAGCTTAACATCCTAACAATGTATTCTCTACAAGAGAAAAGGTTGTTTTAAGTACAACCTAGTAGTATAGTCCTACAATCTCATGATCTTTAGGGAGATTTTTAGTAAATTTTTATTGAAAACAAATGTATTTCTAATAAATATTTACTATAATTTGCTAAAAGGTCATAAATTATAGAACTATATTGCTAAGACCATACCTAAAACATTCCTTTCTCTTCTAGTGATTATTCATGAGGTGGATTTTAAAATACAAAATAATGCACGAAGATTTGTATAAAAAACTTCCCCATTTGAATTCTTCTTTTTTCCAAGTATTCTTGTACTCATGAATTATTTACCACCATCATCTCTAACTTAAAAATTAGATGGAAGGGATTTAAAGAAAAATTTCCCTTTTTGATTTAATTTATGCATATTTTGACAAATTATCCTACTAAAGGACCTATAATTTATTAAGCGTATTTCAAAATACAAAATAATGCATGAAGATATTTACAATACCTTCCCCATTTAATTTTCTTGATTCTCCAGGCATCTTTGTACTCATGAATTATTACCACCTTCATCTCTAACTTAAAAAAATTAGTAGGGAAGGGATTTAAATAAAAACTTCTCCTTTTGATTTAATTTATGCAAATCTCAAAGATTTACCCTATGGGTCTATAATTTATCAAGTGTATTTCAAAATACAAAATAATGCATAAAGATATTTGCAATACCTTCCCCATTTAATTTTCTTGATTCATCAAGCATCTTTGTACTTATGAATTACTTATTATCTTCATCTCTAACTTAAAACTAGACAAAAGAGATTTAAATAAAAACTTTCCCTATGGATTTAAGCAAATCTCAAATAGTCATTCTACAAGTGTATAATTTATCAAATTAATTTCAAAATACAAAAAAAAAATGGATAGATATGTATGATCTTTCTTATTTTATTTTATTTCATATCATGTAATCACAATCGAATAAATGATAATGAACCATTGATATATATTTAAAAAAATTGCATGTTTGCAAAACTTGAGTGTTCAATGGAAGATGACATCTTGTCATAAAATTTATATACTAGAGCAAATTACTAGATCAAACAAAATATTGTCAAATTCAAGTTGTACCATAGAGAATCCAAAGCAACTAGATTTTTAGAGGAGCTTTCATTTCTAATAAAGGAGATTAGGTGTCTAAGCTACAAAATCTGATCTCATCAAGGTCCATTTACTTAGCTCACCTAACAAAGAAGGTCCACTAATACACCTAGCAAACTAAAACAAAAGTAATTGATTCTAATGAAGCTCTCAATTTCTACCTTCAACACCCACAAAATGCAATCCAATGCGTTCTTCAAGTGACTTTGGGTCTTGGGCGACCTCTCTTGGAGGAGAACGGGGGTGAAGGCGACCTCGGGTAGGGGGCGACCGCGGGTGGAGGTGGGAAGAATTGGCCTTCTTTTGCCCCCAAATTGGCAAATTTGGGCCTTTGGGAGGCTCCTAGGGGCGACTTCAAGTCTTGGGCGACCTCTTTGGGAGGAGAACGCGGGTGAGGGCAACCTCGGGTAGGGGGCGACCGCGGGTGGAGGTGGGAAGAATTGGCCTCCCTTTGCCCCATAATTGGCAAATTTGGGCCTTTGGGAGGCTTCTAGGGGCGACTTCGGGTCTTGGGCAACTTCTTAATTAGAAAAGAACGTGGGTGAAAGGGACCTCTTGTATTGTGCAACTGTAGATGGAGGTGGGAGCCATTGCTTTGAGGATGTCCTTTTTTTACAATTTTCTATATAAATAAGAGATTCTAAACATCTTTCTTCTTCTTCTTTTTGATTTTGAAAGTTTCTTAATAATATTTTTTTCTTAGAGTCTTGATATTTCATATCAATCTCAAAATATATATTTTTTAAATTAGTAAAAATCATTTACTATTTATTTCCCCTCGATTTCTTTCATTACATTGGAGTTGTTAATACATATATGACCAATTTTTAGGAACTCCATTGAGAATGTTTATAGAATTTCTTCTTGATTCCTAGGGTCTTTATAAGGTGGGGTCTTTTTAAATCTCCCTTGTTTTTTGAATTTTTCTTTAATTTTAATGCAAAAATTGTTATTATGATTTGCAAGTTCTTTCTTGTAATTGTGCATTGCAAATAATCAATTTGGTTGTTCAATTGAAACGTTTGATGTCATCAAGAATGAGTGATTATCACTAAAATGACATATTGGCTAATTATATGGATTACTGTTAAGTGCCTTGCTATCATTTTTTAGGCTCCTAAGATTCATTACAGATAACCTATTAAGGAAAAGAAGTTGGAGAACATGAAGAATTGTTGGCGGGTGGCTCTAATGTATGTATATGGGCTGCAACATTCAAAGAGGACCATAGAGATCATGCAAGAAAATCATAAATATACGATGAAATCCATCTTGTATTCTATTAGAAAAATTGTCCACTTAATGAATATGAATGATATGGAAAAATACGACAATGAATTATTTGAAAATACATTGATAGTGAGATACTTTGTAAGGAAGTTAGGTGACCTTATTGAGCCTAATCTAAAGAAGCAATTAATATGTGGATAGGTGGCAAACTTGCTCATTGATAAACCATGGTTGATGATGCCCCTTAAAGTTTTTTTTCCACACTAATATTTTTGTAATAGGACATGATATTACCAAATTAGTATAAATAGAAACATAGGTCACATTGCATGCATTTAAATTTTGAAGAGCAATGTAAATATGTTAATGACTTTTTATACAATGTGACATTGAATATTCTAAATGCAAAGTGCAAAAGTTATTGTATAGAATTTCAAATTTCAATTCTCTTGTGCAAATATTTTGTAATTTTTGTCAAACAATTAATTATAGTTTATTTGCTTCTAAACTATTGTGTGAGAAATTTTACAAAAATGAAGTTGAATTTTAACCCATAGAAGACCAAGAGTTCTTAAGGAATTCTCATCTTGGTTCACATAATGCCTAGAGTCTCAATTCTCATCGTGATTTTTTGAAACTTTTTTTGAAGATAGAAGAATATATCATCTTTGTAGGAATATATCATTTTTTCAATTAGTGTTTGAAAGAAAAAGTTATGCCACCCTAAAGCCAAAAATGGAGGTCAGTGGACACCTCAAATATTATATTTTTGTCTACATGTGAAGCTTTGATTCATTGTAATTGGACTAGTAATGCAAAAGTTATGGACAATCTTGTTTTTTGGACAAACTTAGCATTTTCTTGAAAACAAAACTTAGAGGGTTCATTTTTTAATGCAATTTTCACAATTTTTCTAAAAATTTATTTGACAAGGTTAAATTTGCTCACTAGAACAATCTCATCATTGGAATTATTGCATTTCAATTCCATCTTAGAGCTCTTAACAATTTAATTTTTTTGTTCAATCTTGGACCTACTTCTACTTAAAAATTTCTTAACCCCTAAAGGACCAAGGCCTTTTTCTTGCCAAAAAACATTCAAAATTGCCATTTCTATTGCAAAGAGTAAAAAATTTGGAAATTGTTTCTTTTGCACATCTAATCGTCTAACTATAGGATCTTATACATAATTAGTATAAAAATGTGTGGAATAAATTTCAGAAATGAATCTTGCAAGTTATTTTTTGAAGAAGATTCTTAGATTGCTAGAAAAACAAGATTGTCTATAACTTTCACACCACTTATCCAAATGAAATGAATCAAAGCTTTCCGTTGAGAAAAAAAATATAATATATGAGGAAAAAAAATTAAAATTTTTGAATTTTTTTGTTGCCTTTGTTTTGAACTTATTTGGGCACAACTTTTGTTCCTAGGCACCACTTGAGAAAACATTATATTTCCACAAAGATAATTAGTTTTTCTATCTTTAAAAAAAGTTTCAAAAAATTATGACAAAAAATGAGACTGTAGATACATGCCCAAAATCCAATTTGTCAACCAAAGGGACAATGGTCCTTTAGGGGTTAAAGAATGCAAATCAAGTGCTTTTATTAGTGAATATTTTCCCCTAGACTTTCAACTTATTTATTCAACATATGTGTCTTTTAATTCAAAGTATGTAGTGCAAAAAATTTCCACAAATGAAAGTCAAAGTCAACTGAAATTGCAGGTCACAGTGCAGAATTTTTTCTTTCCAACTTTGATTGTTAATATCTTCCAATCTATACGGTCAAACTTCATGAAATTTTTACCACGTGATCTTAGACAAATGAAGTACAAGATCTTACGGTTAGATTCTAAAAAAATCTATATTTTTGGATGAATGCAGCAAAAGTGGCAGTTTTGAATTGTAGTACAGAATTTGCCCCTACCCGCGGTCTCCCCTACCCGCGGTCGCCCTCTACCCGTAGTCGCCCTCTACCCGTAGTCGCCCCCACCCGAAGTCGCCCTAAATTTGTGACGTGGCTGCCACATGGCAGCCAAGTAAGCCTAAGTAAATGGGGGGTAAATTCTGAAAAAGTCAAAGGGTAAAGTTGACTCTATTAGACGGACGGGACCCTCTACTAGACATCTTCGACGTCGAGTTTGTCGAGTTGTCCGAGTAAACAACCCTGGTGACCTAGAGTTGATGACATTTCTTGTCGTTGATTTTTTTTGTAGACGTGGTCAACTTGCACAGCAAGGCGTGTACAACCCTTACATGCAAGCTCATGTTTGCACCATCATTTAATTCCTGTGTTTTCATAAATTTGTGACTTGCCTTTAACCATTCGGTTTTTTCAATGGTTTGAGGACTGTTCTTTAATGTCTTGCTATAGGCTAGAATAGAAGTATCGTGCATCCTGTGGTTGGCTATCTTTGAAGTGATTCCAAGTATGGCATGTATGGTGCTCATGTGAGACATTGTTTGCTTTCTCATGTCTTTCGTTGGAGTTGAAGTGTAGAGTACGGATAGTGATGTTGACAGCAACGAAGGCTTTTTAGTCATTGTTGAGTTTGGTTGGTCGTGCATTTTGTGTGAAGAATCGTTGGTTTTACAATAGCCTTACCCTTGTGTTGTTGTTGGCTGTAGATGATGAATCATAGCAACTATCAAGTACAACATTATTAGTATTGCAAAGTTCTGTTTTTGTGCCTGCAAAAGACAAAGGTCCGTTTTTGCAACTATATTGTGTGCATTCGTTTTGGGATCATGAACGCGTGGATTTCTGCCAATTAGGCTAGAGGTGGATAGTGAATCATGTGGTACATCCTCTTCAACCGGTGGTTTCCTTTATCGGTGTTGATCCTGTTTGAAGTGAAACATTGACATTGGTTATGTGACTGGTTGCTTTTCCAGATGCAGCAGCAGATGGGAGCTGAGGGGCAAAAATTGTAAATCTGTGTAAAAGCATTGAGGCAGAGGTTGAGGCAGGTGATGAATAGTTTGTGATGATGTGCTTGCCCACATAATCGTGTTGTGTCCAAGGGTGCTTGTGAAGATAGTCTGGAGTGAGGATTTTGAGCTGCAGTTATCGGCAGCACCAGTTAAACAATTAGCAACTTCCGGTTGGCAACTTCGTCACCATTCTTATTGCTTTCCATGAAAGAGATGAGATGAGAGAATTTCCAATGAGGATTAATTCTTTTTGAGGTGGCATTGAGTTGATTCTTGCAGCTTTATTCCAAACAGAGACCACTCTGATATCCTGTGCAGGAGGCACATGTCAAGCGTGGTTACTGATCTTTTTGAGGGTTGTAGCAGATGGATGGGTGACTCGTTTGATGATGTTGTTGACAAAAATAGCAACTCCCCTTGCAAAAACCCGAAGCATGGGCTTTAGGTTTGTTTTCCCATCAATAGGAGAAAATCGTATTTTGCAGCAACTTTATCGAATGTCCCTAAATCTTGTCTGGATTTCTTCTTCAGGTTTTCTTCCAAGGGTTCAAATCCGAAGAAAGAGAGAACATAAATTATATTCATTACATTGTTGTCATATTCATTAATCATGCTCTTGTTGAAGCTGCATAAATTGATAGTAGTTAAGGTACATTTAATTAATATTGAGTACAAATGCATCAAAAAGTGATGCACAATCAATGCTTGTTGTGTTAGATTTTCATTTAGTTCCAGTCTCCTTGTATTTGGAGTAATGCATATTCATGTTCTTCCAAAGTTGTTTACATGTTCTTGAAATTTTAGCATTCTGCTCTAATCGTAGTTATATGGTGAGACAGCCAAGAGGACTCCAAAAGGAGTTGATCTGGTAGCGTCCCTGTGCGCCATCTATTATGCATCGGATGAAGATGTGCTCCATCTTCTGGAGAAGGCCAATATTACGGTCAGCAATTTATTAGGAAAAACTTTGATGGATTCACAGAAGCATCAATCTGATGAGAATTTCTTGGGAATCAAACCAGGTACGTATTCAACTTTACTTTCAGTACTTTTGTTATTTTACAGTCATCTAAATTCGGTCTGATATTGATGTAAGGAATTCTTTAATTTGTTTTATAGCATCCATCTATGACATCCATTGATCAGAAGTTTCACAGACAACTTCTGGATAAGGTAGGAGGCTCTGAAATGGCTCATCTAAGGGCTGATCCGCCTTTTTCATATATTTTCTTAAATGGAAATATTTTTAGCTCATTTTTCAGACCAAAAAAAATAGTAGAGGAATCTAACATTAAGAGGAATATATTATGTCCCTAGGTCTTCTATAAATTGTTCACTTGCAACTTCTAAAGAAAAATGGGAAAGCAAAGAAAACAATTGGCTCTTGCTTAGGACAATCAACACTTGTTGTCTATATTGCAGAATCCTCCCCTTCCTAATGATCTGAAGGGGCAAAATTTTGTGAAGGTCCTTGGGACACACAAAAGATATCAACAGAACCAGGCTCATGCTTCTGTCTCGTAATTGGTAATAAATTCGGACCTACAAATTAAGATTCTCTTTTGATGATTCCATAAAATATTAGGACTATGACTCCTGCAAGTAAGATTCTCTTTTGGCTCAAGAATGGTATACAGTTTGCTAAGAAGTTTCCTTTTTTATATTTGATTGTCTAGTTCTTGACTTTATTGTGATAAATTTCCACTCTACTTATTTTGAGTGATTTGGGCTATAGGTTGAATCCAAAATGGCACATGGAGGGAACACCAATCTATATAGGGCACAAGCCTCTTTAGATCTAAAGTATGCTCCTGCAACACAAAGGGGCAAATTTTTGCATGAGCAAGTGCCAAAGTCTTCTTTCCCTGAGAAGAGAAAAGCGGGTGACACCAATTTGGATCTATGGCAAGACGGCAGTTTGTACCGTAGAGATGGTCGAATAAAAAACGGCCAAAATTCACAAGCTTGAAAAAATTGTTGGAGTTTGTTGGCGAAGGAGAGAATGGGCTCTTAAGATATGTTAAATCTTTGGAGCTACATAATTCAAGGTCTATACGATCAGAGTATGTAGAGTAGATTTTGGCCTTGAAAGTTCAAGTAATACACTTGCAAGGTGAGATTGATGTACAACGAGGTAGACTACAAGATGTACCATGATTCATCAATGAAATCAAAACATTACAAGCTGAGAAGATATTGTTTGAAGAGCGCTTACAATCTCTCCAGATGAAAGTTAACATTGGATATGCTGAACAACTTGGTTTAGAGTTACAATGTCGTTTGAGTACATCAGAGAAAGAGAGCCTTGTGCTTAGCTATAATGAGCAACTTCAATAAATTTGATCAGAGCTATCAAAATCTAAGTTACAGTTGAAGTGAATGGTGATTAGGGCTAATCAATTAAAAAAGACTCCACTAGGTTGTCGAAGTCAAGTGAAGAGGAGGCGTGATCTAAGCTCTTTGTCACAATCTGGAGGACATGCCAAAAGTCAATTAAGATTGGCACGCTCTTTGATCGGACCTAATACAACCATGAGAGTTCAGGTAACCATTCCAAATAATGACCATGCATTCCAAATAATGACCTAATTTTTGCCTAACCACCATTGAGTCCTTCTCTATGTGCAAATTATTCAATTTTGAAGTTGGATGCAATTGGTGAATTGAAAAAAATTCTTAGGGATTTGAGCTAAATCAATGTTAGCACAAATGAATTTTTTTGTGGAAATTAATAAAATTGTTGGATTGGACCTAACACTACTATGAAATTTCAGAAACAAAATGTTGAGGAGGGGCAAAAAGGACGCTTGTATGGCAATACAAATTCCCAAGTAGGAAATGGACAAGTACTTGCAAGTTTATTATCGAGGAAAGAAAAGGAAGCTATATTCAAGACTCCAAAGATGACCGTTGTTGGAAAGAGGATGGTGAATTTTTACCTAGATAAAATTGGCAAATTTGTAGGTCCCGCCCAAATTTTAGACATATGACAAGAATGCTATTACAACCAAGGGTTATCATGCTATGTACAAAACTTTTAAAGGTGCAGTGAAATTTGTTGGCAATGGTGGGTTGAGGGTTACTTGTTTACCCAATCCGCACCAAGTCAATCTTCTACGAAGACACATGAACACAAAGTTAGAAGATTTGATTGGGAGCTTCTATAGCATTAATGATGCCTTGGTTCTTTTGGCCATCATTCGATTAAAGAACAAAGATCTAGTTAAAGTAACGTTAAATCATATGAATTCGTTTTTTGTTGATGTTGAAATGGTGCAACAAACCATGGTCCAACTTTATGGAATTACTTTAGAAGGTATGTATCTTCTCTTATTCTTGAATTTATTGTACTTATTCATCTATACTTGTTCCTATCTATTATGACATGTTAAGAAAACCCTAATTTCAAGGTGGCAAACATGGATTAGTCCCAAAAATGAGTTGTCACATTTGCATTGTTTAAAATAATAATATCTTTGTATTATAAAGTGTCATATTATGGAAGGTAGATTGTATGTGTGTAAAAATTCATTCTAAATGAGGTTTATATTTCTCATTGAATGTATGTAAACTTTGATAAATGTCTATGACAGAAGTACAAGGTGACCTATTGATTTTTGTCATCAAGCTTGACGAGGCAGAGATTATTTATGGACAGAAAATGGAGAGAATGTCCATTACTCTTATGAACCGTGCCTTAGATCCAACATTCAAGGGGATGAGTAAAAAAGAATTGAAGAAGGACACACATTACTTTTCAGTTCAAAGTGAGCGGGAAGTATGGCCAATTGCCAGTTTTCAAGTACTCAAAGAGTCGCATGCAGTTCTTAATTGGGTTTTAAAAAAAAAAAAATACCTGCCTTAATTGCAGCTCAGAATGCTGGTCAGCTACTACATGTCTCTACTAGTCTTATTTTTATTTATAATTATTTTTATATTTTTTATATTTAATTAATTAAAATATACATATAGCATAAATAAAAAAACAAATATTTTTTTTTATTAATAGAATAAAAATTAAAAATTAAAAATATATATAAGACTATTTAAAATCACATTAGGTTGGAGTAGATTAATAATGGGATTTATAAATATTCCTAAATTAGTTAGCTATTGCAGGTCCCCAAGGTTGGTGACTTTAAAGTACAATGGCACCTCATCGCAGACATGAAGTCAATTAAAGTGATGTATGGGCTAAAGCATGGTGCTAATTGCCTTCAAACATGCATCTACTGCAATCAAGAACGTTCAAAGTCAGTTGTTACAACTACAGCACAAGCAGTTATGACTTTGAGCAAAAAAACTCAATCATGGTCTGGTGGCTTGTTTTCTACCACCGTGCATGCCAAACCACTTATAGGGGCTCGTACTTTAAGCCGCTGGAAGCCAATTTTACCAATACCATTGGACAAGGTACATATTTGTACCTTACATGCGTTGAATCGCATTGTTGAAAAAATATTGCATTTGCATTTTATTTTTGTGTGGACAATGAGGGATAAGGAGCAACATAGATTGGTTGTTGATGATTTACAAAAAATTCTATCAGCAAGTGGTGCCCATGGTGGTAATGTGCTAATATTCAAAGACCAAGATCTTTCTGGAAAATCTAACTCTGTTCCAAACAAGCCTTCATTAAGTGGGGCAAATTGTGCAAAAATATTCAATCCAAGTACTCTACTTGGAGGATCAAACAAAGTATGGAAAGACATTGTAAACTCATCGAGAAACTTTACAGACAATGGTGCAGCAAAGAGGAATCAATTGGAGATGTGGGCAACACTCGATGACCTTCATCAATACTTTATTCACTTGACTTTAACAGATGACCAAATTTTACAATTCAAAGAGAAGTTTGAGCGATGGGGTCATTTAATTGTTAAGTGCTTTGGTGAGAATCATGTGACACAATATATGGTAAGTGCTTAAAAAAAACATCAATCTCATGTAGATAAAAACTCATTTGCATTGATTCTATTTGAACAAGCTATTTTAAAATATACTAATATATTTGTGCATTACATACATTTGTATTGATCCTATTTGAACAAGATGTTTTAAAAAATATTGCATTTGCATTTTATTTGCATTGATTCTATTTGAACAGGCTATTTAAAAATATACTAACAAATTAAATTTTGCATGTAGCATGTTGCGGTTAGGCATGCCGTATGGGTTTGTACAAGAATATGGTTCATTATCAGTATGGAGTTGCCAAGGTATGGAGGCTTCACATCATGCTGCGAAAGCCGCCTACCACCGCCATACTCAACACTCTGGTGGAAAGTATAAAAAAAGCCCATTATTATAAACATTTGAGCATTGGTATAGAATAATACAACATCGCTTCAGAAACAAAGAAGAGCTTGAGAAGAGTAATGAGTCTTCTCACTTGGCAAATGATGATGCACTTCAACTAAGGCGTGAAAGATCTATAAATTCAAGTGTTGCAACTCATTGGGAAGAGTGGCGTGCAAGTTGTACAAGGCTCGGCTCTCGTTGGGTGCCAAATGTCCAGACTCAAGAGGAACAAGTGTTAGAAAATGATCAAGATGAGGTTGATGAGCATGTGATGGTAACTTGCCCTAGCAACTTTGCTCTTTAATTTGCTCTTTGTCAACTTTGCTCTTTAATTTACTCTTTGTCAAACATTGAGAAATTAATGGGGGGCAACCTAATTTCACTATATAGTGTAGTGGTGATGAGTGGTTGTTGACTTTGCCTTTGATTGCAGGAAGAAGGTGGTTGAAGATGGTAGAGTGGTAGTACAATTAGTGACAGGATATTGGACATTGAATGCAAATGTATTCAACTGGACTGTTGAATCTTAAATGAAGTTAAATTCTTATTTCTTAGATGTAGTTCTTAGGAAGACCTATGGACATAAATAGGGACCTGTGGCACAACTCCTTTGGAAATCCATAAGTAATTCAAAAATGCTTCAAAAAATATGAAACCATTTGTGTTAGATTCCTCTTCTATTTTTCTTTGTCTGAAAAATGAGCTAAAAATATTTCCATGTAAGAAAATACATGAAAAAGGCAGATCAGCCCTTAGAGGATCCATTTCAGAGCCTCCCACCTTAGTTGGTTTTGTGCATTTCATTCACACTTAAAAGACAAGCTCTATCTGACTCCTATCATTGCATCTCGATTGTTGTGCAAGCTGATACGTAGACACTCACATACTTCATAAATTTTCAAAGCTGGAATATGAATGTATTCAATATGGGGTCAAGTACACTGCGGATAATTGCATTAATTAATCTGAATTTGGACTCACTGCAATTGTGTGGTTAACCCTTAAGTGCTCCGACGTCCATATTTTGGACGATGAATAGAGGGCTTGCAGGCGCTGTTTCATCCACCTACCTTCTCATTCATCCAATGTAACACTTAAATCTTGAAAAGACAACCTTCCTCTATGCCCAATTTCATGAAATTTTGGTAAATGGTATTACTGTATAAAGATATAAGCAAAAATGTGCCAAATTTTGAAAAATGATTGAGGCGTTAAGGGGTTAAAGAGCCCATGTAATTGTAGCCTTGAATAAAGGAATTAACTTCTCAAGGGACTTCTGATGCCACGCCACCACAACCCAATCATGTCAAAAGTTTATTTTTTATACTAGTGTTAATCACCTTAATCAGTAAGTATCCATCGTCGTCTCCTTCAAGGTTTCCATGTGTACAGTGAAAAATCGACCAAATAGAATATGAATTAGCCAGAAAAGATGTGATTCAAAAGAGACAAGGGACAAGTGCACATAATCATGAAATAATGACACATATTGAAAGAAATATATGCAATACAGAGTTGAAGTCTTTGAGCACACTTCTTGAACTACACATATAAACAACTCTCTCAAAATCTACAAATATGTCTCCTATTCCAAACTATCCCATCAACAATGAGCAAACACAAAATTGAAGTGGCCTTCAATTCATGCAATCTGATAGGATTCTACTTGGAGATAATCTTAAGCCTTTGGGGCGGCAACACATCTGTTGTTGTGTATTTGGACTCATTCCTCCTATTGATCTGTAGAAATAAACCATAGAATGATGTTAATTTTCCATTATGCAGATTTATGAAATCTTAGGATGTGACTTTTTTTGAATACTTTAATAGGATTAATTGACTCACAATAAAGATATAAGATTGAAAGAGTGAGTTGCATACCTTTTGTGGTGCATGTGCACCATCTTGAATGCATAAGTTGAATTCTACCGGACAATTTGCACCCAATGCAAGCTCACTCTCTTGTCACAAATTAGTAAATTGCCAATCCCTCCCAACTTCAATAGTTGATTGCTAATCTCCATACTCACAAGTAATGTTTACAACATCAACTTGGCCCACTTGATCAATTGCTTGCCATCCACATTGAATCAAATAGCGTTCACGGTTATATTGAAAATTCGTGTATAATGTTGATCGGCCAATGTGGAATCTAAAGGTGATGGATCGAGGATCTACTGTACATTTGATTACATCACCTCCATTTGTAACTTTGGAGTCCCAACCTTGGTCCATGAGTGATAACATCAATTGGTCATCCACATTTTTGAAAACAAACAATGTTTTAGTTTTGCGAATGTTAGGTGCACAAGTAAAGAGATCAATCATTACAATTATCGGCATAAACCATTGCGGATGGATCTGTCTATTGCCAGTACTAGGCTTCATTGTGGTGATAAAATCAGAGCGCATTTTTGCCCTAAAGATTTCAGTTGTCAACATGTCTGGAAGCGGCCAAGCAGGATCATCAAAACTTGGTAGGGGAATTTCTTCAACACGTCCATACCTTTGACTTGTGCCCGGGTAATATTGTGCATTATAGAAAAACAAACTCGCCTTAAGAAGGTCCTTGTGAGAGCGTCCTCCTCGATACATCTCTCCAACATTTGCATGAAGTACTGTGATAATTCCCATCACACTCTTTGCATCAACCCAGTCTTCATATTCGGACAAGTATAGATTTGCACAAAAGATTCAATTGCTATTAAAATTGTAGTCAATGTTGAAAAGAATAACAAATTGATAAGACTCACAATTTCAAATTGAAAAAAAATAACAATAATGAAAAAACTCACAATTTGCTCCACCAGGTATAACTTGAGCTTTTGGGTTCAAATCAAGCAATTGCCGATGCATATAGGCATGTTGCACTCTAATCTCGGACACACACTAGAAGAAACCCATGTTTTTTGTGACAAGCCCTAATTTTTTTTGACGCATTTTTTTTGATGTCTAAATTGAAATTTAGTTGTTTTTATGTTTTTAATGATATTCACTAGATCATTTGGATGTCATGAAAAACATGAAAACAGCTAAATGTCAACTTAGACATAAAAAAAAATGCGTAAAAAAAAATCAGGGCTCGTCACAAAAAACATGGGTTTCTTCTAGTGACAATTGTAGAACTTGCATTCAACCGAAATTATAAAACTTGTGCCTTATATGAACCCTCAACACTACTACCTCCATGCCTCTTTGCATCTCTAGCATGTCCCCCCTTCTTGCTAGGCATTAGAGATACCCACGAGTTCACCTCAATCCTTGTTGGAGTGCAATCTCCTTCATTATCACCCATTAGGTCAAGCATAACAACTTGAACACGAGACCTAGAACGCATTTTCAGGGCAACAATGGATAAACTGGTTTCAAGTTGTCTTTGCCCTAACAACCACAATAACAAATATTACAATCACTAAGGTGACTCATAATCATTCTTAACATGCCTTAAAGACTAAACCATTAGTTAAATTGTTGTTTGCTCAATATAGTTGAGGGTTCATGTGCACAATATAGTAATGGTAGGAGTCACTCCAGATCATCACCAAAATTAAAATTACTATTACATTCTCTCATGTGCCACTATTATTCTATTGTCCTACTGCAATCATAAACTAAGGGAAGGTACCAAATGCAAGAAACTACAGTACAATGCTTTTTAAGTCACGTCGTGAGTTTAAAAACAATAGCACTTAACAAAATTATCAAGCATGAAAAGGCTAATATATTTGCCAACATACCAATGCCCTAGAATCATTAATCACAGGCATGCTAGCAACTTGAGAACGACCCCTAAACTAATTAAGTATTCAATATAGTTGACACATAAAAGCAGAGATCTATTGTTCACCTTAAACACTTGTGCTCGCACAAATTGTCCAATCTTGAATTGCTTTTCTCTTTGAGATCATTTATAAACTCATCAGCCAACTGCATAGGCACAGGGTGGTACAGACACATGAGGTTAATTTCGTCCAATGCTATGAAAATCTAACAATGCTGGTGAAAATGGAATCAACAATCAACAAATTGAAGGCCTGGACAACATACACCAGGTCATCAAGCTGTTCCTGCAAGTTCCGATCAAAGGAATTTCGACAATCGAACAATCCAAAAAAAAAGCACAGGAAAAGCAAATGCACTCGTAGCCCCTGCTGCCTCGTAAAACCCTAATGTAGTCCCCCTGCTGCCTCGCCTAAACCCTGCCCCTGCTACCTCGACAAAAACATATGTAGTAGAATACACTTTTATTGACAAATGTAACATTAACAAGCATTTTATAATAGTCCAAAAATAGAATTCAACAAATTTATTATTTTATTTCGAATTTACTTGTTGGAAGAGAAATAGAATTCAACAAATTTATTATTTTATTTCAAATTCATTTGTTGGAAGAGAAATGCAATATATAGATATGGGGTGGTAGGAAGTAGAACAATCCATGTGGGATATGTTAATTGGAATTTGTAGAAGCTTGAGAACTCATAGTGAGGTCAAATTAACATATCCCACATGGTTTGTTCTACATCCTACCACTCCCTAGGTACATAAAGAGCTTCACTTCTTCATTGAAAACTCAAAAAACAAGTAGGAAATGCATTTGAAGCTATGAGAGGTAGATTTTAAAAGATTCAAATGTGATTTTTTTATATCTCAATTTTTGAAGGTAGAAATTGCTGTAGACTACATACTTGATTGAATTCATGTGCGTTCTTTGTGCGTCAGCTGTGTAGAAATGGCCCGGCCCGGTCTCCAAATTTGCATTGCAAAGCCACACTCGCCGCACATTGAAGCGCCTCGAAACCATCACCGCTCATTGAAGTGCTTCAAAACTTTGGTGGATGGAGAGTCTCATGCAAGCCAAGAAAAAGAAGGCACAAGAATTGGGGGGATGAAGAGTCTTATGCAAGCCAAGAAAAAGAAGGTACAAAAATTTGAAATGGAAATACTCAATCTTTCAAGGAAATCACGATTCATGATGGCTCCATCGTGAGGGATGGAGCACATGCCTCTCACAAATTTTAAGATGACAAGTGGCCACAAGCAATCCTACGTGATCATTCTAATGAGGAGGTGGCCATTTTCATATTCATGCAATTAGTATAAAAAATAGTAAGAAAACTCGCGGCCTCTTTTGGGGTTCATTTTTTTCCTAATGCAAATGAAATGATTACTTTAAAAGCATACATGGGCAATTTTATTAAAATGGCGGTATTCCATGTGCCATTTTCAAACGGCCTGGTTTGAACTCTAAAGGTTACATCTAGGATCACTGTGCATTTCAGACCACCTAATCTGAAATGTAAAAACTGCCAAAGTTGAAGAATTTTGCCATTTTAATGAAATTGCCCATGTACTACCTTATATGAATTTGAAAGGAATAAGTTAAGCACCTACCTATTTTTTGTATTGTGTGGTTTCCAGCTAATCAATTCATAGGGTCCAAAGAGCTCATTATGTGGAACGAGCCACTTCAAGAATGAATTATACAATCTGTCAAACTATGTGTCAACAATGAGAGTTGGTGTAATTCTTGTCCGGGAAAAGTAGGATGCTCAAGGCTAACTGACGTTCCTATTGATTGCCATGTATGGTCCCAGAGAAATACTTGGCACTGAGTCAAATTAAGCCTAGCTGAAATCCAGTTTACTAATGCTAGATACAAAGGGTAGTAACACCTTCTTCACTTGGCACTTGGAGAATGGAGAATGAGAAGTTGGTGAGGCTTTGGAAGAGCCAATGGAAAGCCATGGTGGGTGAAGAAGGTGTGACACCTCTAAAACATGTGTTGAGAGTGGAGAATGGAAAAAATGGAGAATCCATTTACCTAAACATAAGATTAAACATAAGGTTGGAGGAAAATCCGCAACAACAAAGGTAAAAGTGGCATTGGAAAGGTAAAAGTGTAGAGCACAAAGGAATATTCTTAGTTGGATATATCTTCCGCACTCCCAATCTTCACCTCTGGAGGTGAAGACTAGGAGTGTCGAAGATATATCCAACTAAAAATATTCTACCAATGTTTCCATTCTCCATTCTCCAAATGTCAAGTGAAGAAGGTGTGACTACCCCTATAGAATGCAAGTAGTTACTAGAATGAATCTGTCTAATTAGCACATATTTGAGTTGATGGGCAATTATTTTCATTAAAATGGCAGTATTCTATGTGCCATTTTCAAACCACCCAATCTGAATTGTAAAAGTGACATTTAGAATTGGTATATATTATTTTTAGAAATCATCGATTTGTATAGATTTCAAAAATCTAGGATTGTTGTAGATTTTAGAATGTAAGATTTCAATTATAAAAGTGACATCTAGAATAGTTTTAGATCTTATTCATCTAAGAAAGATATAGATTTCAAACATCTAAGAAGGTTGTACACTTTAAACCGCCCGGTGTCATCCGTAAAAATAGCTAAAGTAGCAGAATGGCGCCATTTTAACAAAATTGCCCATCTTGACATATTTATTTGTTTGTTCAATTCATCCATGTCAGAGATGTCATTATTCAGACCTTAGTGAGAGAATTGACTACCAATCAATTGTACTATATGTGTTGGAAGTTCAAGGGTAGCATGTAAATTCTAGGAACATTCAATACACCCAAAAATACAAAAGCATGTCAAAAAAGGGGAAGGAGGAGTTGTTCCTCATTGGGAACGTTGTGGAGCAATGCTCCATGAGCAAACATTGCTCAATCACTCTCTCTCCTCCTTGCCACCCTAACGTTCTTTAGACGTTGCTCAAAAACTTTGAACCCACAAAAACGTTGTTTACAAACGTTGCAAAGCCCCCTTGTTTCTAGTAGTGAATCTTATCGATCGTGTAAAAACTTTTAAGGCAATTTCAATGTGAGAAGTTGTAGAAAAATCTTTCAAAAAAACAAGTAGACAACCCCATTTTCATTCAAAGATTTGTGATAATAGAAAAATAGGCAAGTCATGCTTACAACACTTGCCAACAAGTCCAACCAAGTGAATAGACATTGGGAACTTTGGAGCATTTAGCCCTTGCTAAACTAGGGTGCTCTAGCCCCAGTTTTAGCCCCCTCTAGCACTACTCAAGAAAGGGTGGGGGGCTAAAAATTATAGCCCCCTTTTTGTACCAACAACTGGGGCTACATTTGTAGATTATCCCCAGCTATAGTAATAGTAGCCAAGTGTAAATCTGATTTTGCTAAAAGAAATGTGGATGTTTTTTTTTAACTTTTTGGATGAATTTTAGATGAATTTCATTGAACAATTGGATGAAATACATTATATAATTAAATTAAATCTTTTTTAAATTTGGAAAAAATCCCACACCAAATTAATGAACTTTTGAAGAACAATCTATTGGATGAGAAACACTAAAACTATTGTCAATGATGAACTGCATACTAGATGCAGAGAGTAGCTTAATATTATAAAAGGTATTACATTTATAGTACCATATACACTTGAAGGCTACCTTTTTAACCACTATATACCTAGTGTGATGAAGGACACATTCAATACACCACCACGTAGGTCCCTCTCATCCTCGCTTCCATCTAGGTTGGATTTTTTGTCTCCAAGGCCTACCCTGCAAGACTGAACACACAAACCATAAGTTGCTAACAATACTGTAGTCACTTGAAATTTTCTTTTTCTTAACAATTCGTCTTTGGTAGTGTAAATAGGACAAATTGTCAATTTAAACTCCTACTGTTGGTACAATATAAACGATTTGTTTTTACAAAGCAGGTTTGGAACGATGTGATGAATTTTACCTGTAGTGTTACAGTTATGAATAGTTGTCTTCTACAGTGTATATAGAAAAGACAATTCGTCATTTTTTGGGCCCAGTTTTTATCTTTCTAAGTCTTGAACAAATTGTCGTGTACTTATAATCTTTGCAATCGAATTGTAATTTCTGACTATTTGCCGATAATTGTCTGTTGTGCGTTATTTTGTTTATATCCAGTGATTGGATATTTTTGTTCAGCTTGGGAGTTTGCCAAGCTGCGGGCTGTGACACCAGTGATTGGGTCACATTATTTGACAATTTGTCAAGCTGTTATTGTGATCCAGTGATTGGACGCAATTGTGTTTAGAGTAATTGTGCGTGTGTATAGTTGTTTGGGAATATTCAAGAATAAATTATATTTGTTGCTCTGTGTGTGTGTGCGTAATTAAAATACTTCAGGAGACAAATTGACTTGGTATTGTTAAGTTGTCTAACGTGTGTTGTAATTGTTTGTACAACCAACTCGCTGTGACTGTGAGTGTATGCAATTACCGAGACAAATTGTCAGCGTTATAGTTTCGGCAGTTTGTTGTAGTTACGATAACAGTTGGAGACAATTTGTCTGAGTATGCTGTGAGTGCGTAAAGACAATTTGTCAAGTTAACTGGGTATCATTGTAAAGGCAAATTGACTGTGTTGTTAGTAGTAGTGGTTGAGACAAATTGTTATTTCAATTACGGGCGATGGGAAGCATACGGATTGATGGAAAGAGAAAGACAAATTGTCATCGGTGAACACGGTTGCTGCCAAGAAACGGGAGTAAAAATCAAGAAAGTCCAGTTGCCGCGGAGTTCAGATCGATCGACAGACAATTTGACCATTCTCCAGCGATACAGATAAGTACAGACGTTCTTCAAGTTGTAATTGTAATAATGTGTTGAAGATTTTTGCTGTTTACGATAGAGTTGTTCATGGGATAAGTTTTGAATGTTGAATATGAAAATTAATGCTGTCAAGTCGTTTTATTGAACAATGAAAGAGTTGATATGGAAGTATGAATAGAAATTGCCAAAGTGTGAGATAGTGTAAAGACAAATTGTCTAAGAACTATACAGTCACATTATCATCAATTGAAATGCATTGAATAATCAAGTTGTTATTCGGATAGGTTATGTCGGAAAGGAAAACTGGACTTTGAATCCAGGTAAGACAAATTGTTGTGAATTTCTATTTATTGATTTCATATTGTTTTGAAATTATTTGTATACTTTTAAGTATAAATGATTGATATGGAAACGACAATTTGTCATGGCGTATGAACTGTTTTGAATAAATTCAATTTCTGAAAGGGAAATTATTAATTTAGAGATTACTGAAAAGACAAATTGTTCCAACTCTTGGTATTCAAACTACACCTGGTTGACCTTTAAATTGACAAATTGTCTTTGATTACAAAAGGATACTAGACAGTGAGACAATTTGCCTTTGTAGTTTTCTCTCTATTATTGACAAATGGACTGATTAAACCGGTTACTGTAAGACAATTTGTCATGATCCGGGACTGAACTGAGTGAACAGTGAAGGCCAATTTGTCAAAGTATTCAATGTGGTTAACGATATTTTGTCCTGTTTGTTTGTTGTATGTGAAATTGAAATGTGTATTGCATATAATAGATGAATGGATAGTTTTGAAATTCAAATAAGCTTATGTTATTAATAGTAGAAATTGGAATAGACATTGAAATATATTGTGATGATGCGTTAGATAGTATTGCTTTGTGTTGTTGTTATGATTGTAAATGTAATGCATCACACACTCATGCCCTTGCATTTAGTTAGAGACAATTTGTCGTAGGACTGAGACGGATCTCCTACTTATGATAATTTAGTAATTAGGCTAAATAAGTAGTGATTGCCCGACAATTTGTCTCTCACGATAAAAGATCACTTTAATTAACGAACATATATCTCTATATGTATCTATATGTTATTTACACTTAAAGGTCTAGATCATGCATGACAATTTGCGGTCTATCTTGACAATTTGTCAGAAATACCCCTAGAACACTAGTCGAGGACTGGACTGCATTCATGCGTCCAATAGCATTATTAACGGACTGCTAATAAAATTAATTCTTGGGAATAAGAGTGAAATCTATACATTTTCCCTTCGTTTGTGTATTTTTATAGTATTTACCCCTAAAACCCACCTCATTCTAGAAAACAAGTGACCTCAGCCACAATACATTAGACTATTTGATCATTCCCTAAGAATTAGAACCCCTATACTGTATTCCTGGGTTTTGGGTTGAAGCAAAAACCTAGTTTACAAGTACCAATTGTCAACAAAATGGCACATGGAATACTACTGTTTTCACAAAATTCCCCATCTATTCTTATTGCTAACATCGTTTGATTAATTGAATAGGTCTTCACCATGTTTACAACTTGTCAAAGAACTCACCTTGATTCACAGCTATAACTTTCCCATTTGAAAGGATCTCAAATATATCTGCTGAGATGTGGCGGACATCACATCCAATAAAAAGTGGTGCCTGAAGGAATATAGTATCTCACAAGTTACAATGTCTCCAATACATCACCAAAATTCTTGAGCATATTGGCCTCACAGAAGAAAACATGAGGTGTTTTCAAATAGAAATTGCAGAACAAAGAAATAACATTTACTAGCAATAGATCGAAATGCAATTAAAAAGTGTCAATATCACAACCTTTCAGAGACTTCGAGCTCCACTTGATGTATCCCAATGAAGTCCTTGACGGCGAATAAAAGTAGCCACCAATTCCAATCTCTTTTCAAAATTCAAATTCTTCAAAGTTCTATATGTGGGAAAAGGCTTAGGATTTTAGGTCACATTTTTTTCAACCATAAACGCATCTAATTGTGAATACATTTCATCAATATCATTTAACCCCATACTCTTCAAAACTAATGTCTTGTCATCCGATCCTTCATCAATGTCATTCTCTTCCCTTTGACCTTGAACTCTATCCTCCCTTTGTGACACAGGATCAACATCCTCACATTGGGAACCTTGAATGGCACCCTCACCTAGTGGCCCTTTTAGAAACAACATTGGATCTTCTCAGGATCGCGGTATTTCAACATCTTGTGATTTAGTATCATGGGATGACTCCGGTGCCTCAACGAAGCTAGTATACGAGCGTCGAGCATGAGCATGGAGCGTAGAGCGTAGAATTCAGAGCGTAGAGCTGCTATATTAAACAAAAAGGAAGAAAAAAATTGATGAAATGGGTTGTAGGATTGAAAAAATTATTGTATAAATTAGATGAATGAGGATGATAAAATTTGATTCAATATATTATAGGAAAAAAATGAAAAAAATAATTCAAGAAATGGATGGAGGTGGACGAAAACATTTGATGATAGTTTTTTAGCTAAAGAGAGGAGAATTCTTGGCAAAATTGCAAATGGTCTGGGTGAAGGAAACTTTAGAAAGTAGATGAAGGTTGATGCAAGTGTTGTGAAGAGTAGATTTTAGGAAAATGATGGAAGTATATAAATTTTGTGGCATTCAATTCGATCTCGCGAAGTGGATGAAATTGTATGTTAAAATCAATGAATGTCATTGGAAAAAGGAATGAAAGTAGATGGAAAAGGTAGATGAAAGTAGATGAAAGTAGTAGATGAAAATAGATGAAAAAGGTAGATGGAAGTAGATGAAATTCATGAAAAAAGTGGATGAAAGTATATCCCAGAAATGGATGAAAGTAGATGAGAACAATGGATGAAAGTATATGACAGAAATAAATGGAAGTAGATGTGAGGATGGATGAAAGAAGGTTACAAAATGGATGATGATGGATGGAAAATGGGGATGCACGTGAATTAAAGAAGTAGATGAAACTAGTTGGAAATGTGAATGAAAGTGATTCAGACATTTTTTTGGGTGGGTTTATATCAAGTGCTAGTGACTTAAGAAATAGGGTAGGAGGGGGTTACTAGGCAAGGGAGGTAAATAAAAGTAGCGATTTAGGGAGACATTGCAATTTCCCATCTAATACTTTCATTCGTTTAGGACTCACATTTAAAGATTGCTAAGTAAATGACGGATTTATAATATTGCCCTTGGATTACGAAATCAACGTACAATAAAGAAACTAACTTTGCAATTACATGAAGATATAAACCATGCATGTTATTCAGCAAATTAGAAATGAGGTAGTGTCCCTCGTTGTCTCACTACAATATATAATAACATCTACATATATGAATGTTATGGCTGACACGGTGGAAAGTACTGGAAACCCCTGTGTCACGATTGTCCCATTTACTACATAGTTGTACTGGAATCCAAGATTCCGCAATCGAGCAATCTACGGACTTCATTGAAGCTGAAGCTTGGAGCATGAATAAAGACATCTGCAATTGAGTCTAAGTGGCAAATGACTACAAATAAATAATATAGATGCTTGCAGTTTGCCCACTGCCCCCTTTTCCTAAAGCCTTGGCTGCCATTTCTTTGAAATAAGGGCACGAGCATTTGGGAAATGAACCTACAGTCAAGATGTATTGACATGAATGTGGCTCCCCACCAGAGTTTAACTTCACAATGCAGCCAAAGCCTGGATGTGGAATCACTGTCAGCTGACAGATAGAGGCCTTCAAAGTGAGCGCCGAAGCACAGTTGTTTGATTGTTTTACTGTAGGTGCACTAGGGTTTCTTCGAATTTTTTTTCCTGACCTTGTGTGAGGGTGCTCTGCGGGAAATGGTGGAAGTTGGCAATTCGATACATATGATTGTCCATCATTGACTCCAAAAAGTCGGCGGGGTGAGATTTCAGGACGTTGAGGGAGACGGAAGCCGGCATTCTGAAGTTGCAGTATCTCTGCAGGTGTTAAGTTAGTCCCAAATTTCACTGGCCAAATGGTAGGCACGTCAGGTCTTGAAAGAACCCACTTCCTCCTTGAACCCTTGACGCATCGCTCGATGTCATCGTTGCAGAAAAAGAACTGATGCCTCTCAATTTTATTTTTCTTGTAATTGTCCATGTTCCCGGTATAAGTGGGTGCCGCTGTCCCCTTATTGCATTGCACAATCTTTGCAACACATTTCTTTCTTGTGACGGCTTGCAATGCGAAGCACGCCTTTGCTGAATTCTTACACAAGCGAGCAATGTGCCACTCAACCTCATCACATACTGTTTCTTCAACATGAATCACTCGAAAGGCCTCCGAAGTACTAGGTGCACCTCTATGTCTTGTAGGGTAGTCCACCTCTACTTGTTCATTGCTTGAAAGTGGGACGGCCTCAGAGATTGAATCCAAGTGAATCACCGTTGCAGTAGCTCGAGTGCTCCTCACATTCATGCGTGGCCTCGAGAAGTTGACTTTGTCAGGACGATGTGAATCGTGTTGTGATCCTGGTGGTAAATTAGGCATGCGACCTTCAGATCCAAACACTTCTTCTCCTTCGAGATGAGGATCCCGCGTGCAATATACACCAACACCCGGTACCGTTGCCATGGCATCGTTTAATCCTTTTGAATTTCCAGTGCGTTCAGTATATTGTTGAGCAACACGGAGGAGGAGCTCTTCTTTTCCGGGACCGGTTCCTGGGTTCTCTCCTTTTAGAAATTGATAGTATCGAACCATCTGCATGAACGCACGCACATAGTCATCCACAGTCGCTACATACAGGTCATTCCCGCGATTCCCGGACTGCTGTAGCCATTTGTTGTGAACTGTCTCGGCTAGATTGCAAGATGGCATCTCCGCCAATTCTGTAGGGGAGAGATCCTGTAGCGTATCACATTTAGAAAGGTAATTGTTAAATAACAATCTTCTAGAGCATGATGCGTATATTAATATAGGAAATGAGCACAACAATTGGAAGACCAACAATACAACAACAAAAGAAGACCACAAGGAATGAACATTATGTTGCTGATGGCCAAAGTAGAATTAAAAGCAGTCGAGCTAATCATATGCAGAGTCTTGGTTTCCCTTTAAAATGACAGAAGATCCTAAAGATCCACTTATAACAGTATCCTATTATAGGGGTGGTGCACTATTGAAGTTGTCTCGGCTCCAAAAGGAGTGTACGATCCAACAACATTGTGCACATCAATTACTAGAAGACATCATAAATTTCCACTGTTGAAAAGCCGCTGGCACAGGGATGGTGCTCTTTCGAGGATCATCTCGAGACCGAGAGGAACTTTGGATACAAGAACATCATGCACATGAACATGTAGAGTATGCAAATAACAGCCTACCATATATTTGAAAAGAATATCGACACAAATTAATTCACGTACTTGTAACGAGGAATGTAGTTCAAAAAGTAAGCGGAACTTACTAGGTGCATAAAACCTCCCCATTGTCTGTAACGGAAGTGTCAGAATGATAACCACAAATCGAGTCGTTGAACCCCTTCAGACGTTGTTGCACCCGAAGAGTGCCACCAAGCACGAATTGCATGGTAGCGAATCTCTAAATCGCTAGAGGAAGCGGCGTCTTTATATTGCTTGCACAGCCTGCGGTGCTGGTCCTGCATGTCAGCTCGAATATCAGCTTTTGTGTGTTTCTCTAAGGACTGTGTCCAGTGAAATAGGCATGTGCGTTCTCTATTGAGCATGGGTTGTGACGGATCGCCACTTCCATATATTTTCCTGACTGCATTCCAGTTGGCCTGTGCACTGTCTGCCATGAACCCCTTGAAATACAGTAAAGCAATACCGTGCTTAGACATCACCGCATTCAAATTTGTCCAGAAATGGCATTGAGCAACTGTATCCTCAGATTGCATGTCGCACACTGCAATGGTCATCACACGGCAGTAGATTGGATCGTAAACGTGGCATGCTAATGTCGTCCACTGCTTAACACGCTTGACATGATCAAACATCATCCAAGAATCTTGCAAGTCACCACTTGGCTGCATTCTTGTTACCAAGTCAACGCCACTACCTGGTCCAACTTCAGACATTTTGAATACGTAAACCTTGTCTGTATCAGCGCCTTGTCCCGGGAATTTGTTCTCTTGTATGTAAGCCCAATTGCTGCATCCTCTGAGCTTCGTGATGCTGTCCATACATCCAAAGCGTCGAAAATGCTTGAAGTTCGTCACCTCGTTTCTAATGCTCGGTGAACTCATAAACTTGCATTTCTCCAAGATAGGCATGAGCTCATCTAAACCAAACTGTGTAGGTGGCGCTCCTTCAGGTCTAAGGAGCATCTCTCCTACTAATTCCTTGCTGGCCTCTAGGACAATGGCGGAATTTGTTGCTGTTGGATTCCTTTCGACCTGGTCGGAAATCAATGATTGAGTCTTCTCTTTGAAATCACGGTAGTCACCATCTTTCACAGGATGCGAGTGAAATCCAAAGTGAGCACAAGCACGACGGACGTCTCTTTTCCCGACGACATAATATATTCTTGCTAGGCAACTTGCAACACATGTAGGAATGGATGAACAACTCTTGCAAGTGATAGACGACTAAGGAGGAGGACTACATGAGGCCTGGAAGGGAGTAGGTGAAGACCCATCCCATTCAGTCACATTAACGATTGCTACACGGTGCTTCCGATGCAGGTACTCGCAAGAAGAGTTGTCGCAACGAAGGTGGCCCACACATGAAGCTAATCGGAAAGTAAGTCCATCTTCATTTTTTATATTTGTTGTGTGAGTATTGGCCCAGACATGACCGTCATGGCGTCTTTCCATTCCGCCTAAGCAGGGTTGTCTTGTCTGACATATTTTTGGGTTTAGGCGTCGTGTATGACGTCTGACGTCGCGTGTCGTGTGTCACGAAGTGTCGAGTTTACTTGACATCGCGTCGCGGAGGGGTAAAAAATTTTACCCCATGGTAAATAGATTTTGCCTACGTGGCAGGGCTTCGGAACTAACGTGGACAGCCAGCGTGGGCGACTGCGGGTGTGGGCGCGTGCAGGTCTGCCTTGGGCGACCTCGGGTGGAAAAATTGAGGCGACTACGGGTGAAGGGGCGACTGCAGGTCTGCGGCGCTAGGGCGACTTCGGGTGAAGGGGCGAACGCGGGTGGAAAAAATAGAGGCGACTGCGGGTTTAGGCTTGAAGGCGACTGCGGGTTTAGGCTTGAAGGCGACTGCGGGTGAGTGGGCGACTGCGGGTCAGGGGCTTTAGGGCGACTTCGGGTGAAGGGGCGTGTAAGCCCTCAAGTTGGCACTTGGAACTCTGAACTTATTTTTCGCGATTTTTAGTTAATTTTTAAGTGAAAAATAGGAAAAAACATATAAAAATACAATTATTGTGGGTTTTGGTAGAAGTCCCTACCAAAGAGGTGTGTCATGGCCTTAAATGCGTGAAACACGTAAGACGTTACATTTTCACTAATTTTAGGTCTTATTAGTAGAAATAAGTAGTTAAGTTAGTAATTCCGAGCGATGTGAGAATTTGAGAGTTAACCAGTCCTAGTGTCTTGTTCATGTAATACAACAGCTATAAGTATACATGTAACAAACTGGTTAAAAGTTCGAGTCTAGTTCGAGTCAGTCCGAGTCAGTCCAAATCCAACTCGAAAGAGTTAGATTTGTTGTTTGCAGGTAATTTTGAGAAATACAGTCATTCACAGACCAAGATGGAGGAAATGATGATTGGAACATACAGAGAGGTGCTTTTCTAGGTCAAAGCATGCCAGGAGGTCAAATAGAAGCCCAATCATCCAAGATTCCCCCGGTATCAAGAATAATTTCCCCCCCGGGTGGAAATTATTAAAGAATTGCTAAAAATAGCATTCTTATTGGAGATTTGGTTTTGCCCTTAGTTGATGGACATCTTGTATAAGATTGCCCAAAAGTTTCGGGATTTTACAAAACTCCACGATGACTCCATGGGAAGTCAACCGCTTAAAACTACATTCGTAAATTCCTAGAAATTACCAATGTTGCGGTAAAATCTCACTAAAAATTAGGATAGAGTTTTGTGTGCCAATAAAGAGCCCTGTCAAGTTTGAAGACATTCCGACATTCCCAACTACCAGAATTAGAACCGACAGCGAATTTTACAAGAATTTACAACTTGGCGGCGGGTTGACCAGTGAACCAGGAGCTAGCGGTGTCCGAACGGAGCGTTTCAAGGGTCAATTCTTACTCCCACGAATATTCTAAACCACCCAAGACCGACAGTTTCATCAAAGGACGCAAACTCCAAAAGTTAGCTTTTTAACTATTGTTCTGAGTTACCATGACTCAAATTTGCGCTCTAAAACGGCTGGAGAGGTAGGGGTAAGGGGTCCCTTAGGCTAATTGGGGTCTTCTGAACACGATGGCGCAGTTTGTTTTTAGTTTCGAGTTGTCCCTCAAAAGATAGAGAGGGTCAGCCCTTAGTTTGACTTTTAAAAGGTAATTTTTGATTAATCTGGGTTGATTTTGCAAATATCTCTTGTAAAATCGAAGATTGGATTTGCCCAAGATACTTGTCTTGCGTAAGAAGCCATCTTTTGGACTAAAGAAAGCCAATTTAGAACTAACCCTAGATTAAAACACAAAATATCTCGGTTAATTAGGTAGGTTTTCAAAATATCTTTGGGAAAATCAAATATTTGATTTGGGAAAAGATTCTAAGGCCATTTAGGGCCTAAAAGGAACTCGCTTGAGAACCTTCCTTCCCATTAAACAAAGATTATTTTGAAAATACGTTTAGGTAGTTTAGCAAAATATCTAGATTGAAAGTAAAAGATAATTTACGAACAACTTACCGGGGAGGGGCCGGGAGTGAGTATATAAGGCCCTTCCTCAAGGTTGTTCGTGGCCCTCATTCTTTGTTTCATTCTTGTTGTTGCTCTTGTCGTGCTACCGACACTTGTCGGAGCACTTTTAAGCCAAATTTTGGCTCTTTTCTTCTATTTTCTTCTATTCTCTTGTACTTTGAAGGTCCGGAGGGCCCCTTCAAAGCTTTGTTTTCTTTTCTTGTTTGAATTTGGAGGCTTCAAGCCCCAAAACTTTATTTTTCAAGAGTTTAGGTGGAGGAATTCCCCTAACTCTAGTATTGTTTGTGTTAACCAACTTTTTTCTTGAATTTGGAGGCTTCAAGCCCCAAAACTCTGACATTTTGGGAGTTGTGGGAGTAGTTCCCAAACTCTACTTTGATTTTATTGTTCTTTTGGATACTAACCAACCATTTGTGCGAATTGATACTAGTTTGTAAACTTTAAACTTTAAAGCGGCAAGGCTGGACTTTGCCAAAAGGTTTTGAGCATCACCACGTGCCAAAACTCGTTGTATAACGGGTGTTTGGTTTGAATAGTTGCTAATGTTCGGTTAAACACTGTCATGTGTACCTCCTTTAGTGATTAAACTTAAAACTTTGCTTTGAATTTTGAAAATTAGTTTTTAATGTTCGGTTAAACACTGTCATGTGTACCTCCTTTAAGAATTAAGTTTCAAAATACTAGTTTGGATCCTTGGATACTGTTAATTCCTGGGATTGCTCCCGCACGGCGGAGCTTTGACTTTGAAACCTGGAAACGGGTACTTGAAACTTTGATTTGACCGTTAATTCCTGGGGTTGCTCCCGCATGGCGGAGCTTTGACTTTGAAACCTGGAAACGGGTACTTGAAACTTTGATTTGACCATTAATTCCTGGGGTTGCTCCCGCACGGCGGAGCTTTGACTTTGAAACCTGGAAACAGGTACTTGAAACTTTGATTTAACCGTTAATTCTTGGGGTTGCTCCCACACGGCGGAGCTTTGACCTTTAGAATTAAAATTTATCTTTGTGAAAAATACTAATTACTGTTTGACCCTATATGGCAAAGCTTTAATTTACTAACAAATAAAATTCCTGGGAAGCTTATTTAAGTACCAAGCTTTGTTGGTTGTTTCTCCTTTTCGTGTTGAACACGTGGTAGAGGTATTTGATTGCCAACTTTGCCATTGGTTTTCTTTTTGTTTATTTAAAGTGGTTTATTTTGGTTCTTGATTTCGTTAGAAAGGGTTGTTTAATTGTTATTGTTAGTTTCTCATGATTACTATTAAGTATGGTTGATTTCCGGTAGAATTCAAGGATTATAACCATTGTTTAGTATTTCAAAGTTAGGATTTACGAAGGTAAGGGCAGCTGAAGGCAAGGACGGGAAGCAAGGAAATGAGCTGTCCGCCCGAAGGCAAGGGCAGCTGAGAGCAAAGGCAGCTGAAGGCAAGGACGAAGCGCCGACCAACTGCGCCCCGCCACGTGGCTGCGACAACCCAGACCGGAGCGAGCCGCGAGCCCGAAGGCAAGAACACGAACTGTGAGGACGGAGCGCCGACCAACTGCGCCCCGCCACGTGGCTACGACAACCCAGACTGGCTGGGGTTACGAACAGCAGAAGGACGGCGTGATAACCGGGTGGGAACTAAACGGAAAGCAAGGCTGAACTAGAGTCGGGACAACACAAGGGTTCCTTACAGAACTTTGAACTTTGAAAAGGAAAACAACAACATATCACAAGCATAATCAAGCCAGGCGGTTGTTGCCACGCTCCAACTATTTTACAAATTTCGGGGAAAATTTGAACACCAAGGACTTCAAACCAACATTCCCTCTTGGTTATGCAAATCCTCTCTCACCATAGCCAACTTCAATTTGCGAAACATCAAATGAAAGATTGAAGAACAAGAAGAATAAGAAGGAAAGAAATTCAACACGTGAAGGAATTAGAAGATTAAACAACTATTAAGGTAAGAATCTAACTATTCATCAATTAATTGTTTTGGTATTGTTTATTCGGTTTATTCTTTTCACTATTCATGGTTAGATTTGTTTTAGATTATTTAAGATTATTTTATTAGATTACTATTCATTCATTTGGTTTTAGTTATTAATTAGGATTCCAAAGCCAAATTAGTTGTTTGTTTGTAGTTTGGGGAATTTGTTTTATTAGGCCTAATAAGCCAAAACAATAAAAACAAACAACAACTAATATCTTGGAATATTTAATAAAATAACTATTAAAAAATTGGCAATCGAATAAAACTACTATTCATTGAAAACTTAGGAAATATGAATTAAATTTATCATTTAATTTAAATTCCTAAAATCAAAGGATTAGTTTTAAATTGCCAAAACTAACAAATTTGGACTTTTTAGATAGGTTTTAAAAACAAGAATACTAAGATTTCTTCAAAATTCATGAAAGACAATGGAGAACTTCGAGGAGACGATTATGATGGTGTTTTGCGATGATGGGACGATCGACATTTTCGACACCAAGGTATGATTTCAATTTTTATCTTTTGTCTTTTCTTTTGCTTTCATTCTTTAAAAATTTAGATTAGAAAATTAAAACTAACAAAATTAATCATTGAGAATCCAATAGCTAGTAGAATTTAAATTGTTAGAAAACCTTTGAAAATTTATCTAAATCGTAACAAGTAATAATTAGATTAACTTTGAATTAATTTGGAAAACGAAATAGTAATCTCATCCAAAAGAATCTCAAAAGGAATCTAATTTAATTTAGGAACTTAGGGAATATTAGAATAATTAGGGAAAGTCAAAACCTAATTTATCTACTTATTCTCTTGAAAATTATTAAAGGAAGGAATTCCATCCAACCAAGGGGAATTTTCATCCATTTAAAAGTTTTCACCTAAAAGTTCTAAATTTTTACTTTTTATCTTAACAAGAAGTTAATTAATCACTTTACTCATAAAAACCATAAAACCCTAAAAATTCACTAAAATTAGAATAATAACTTAGAATTAGGATTAATTAAAGAACAATTAGGAATATTCTCAAGGCACGACTAGGGAATCTTTTGAAACCATAACCTTTTAGAGAATCTTTTGAAGATTCTAAATACACCTTTTACTTTTTAAATTACTTAATTTGGAAGGATAAAAGGATAGAGGAAGATTTGACCTAATTTTGGATGAAAAGTCCTAAAATAGGTCAAAATTAGGTTTTATCTTAAAATTCCATTAGCTAATTTAATTAACCTTTCAACCCTGAAATTTAGATTTATTTTACATTATTTTGCTATTTTTAGTTGACGGATGAAGTTTTTAGAATAGAATTAGGTACAAATTTCATCCACACATAACTTTCATTAGGAATATCAGAATCCAACTTGCTTTACCATTTTGGAAAGGGCAAATTGTATTCTTTGATTTAGTTTAGGTAAAAGTTTAGTTTAGCTAGAAGTTTAAATCACAATTAACTACCCTCAACAATCTTTATTTCTTAACTATTAGAGTGTTTTGAAGTACTTAAATTAGGTAAAAATCAACATAACAAAGTGTCCATTGCTTGGAAGGCCAAAGAACACTGAGTTTACCATTCACCCTTATAATTTGCTAACTTATGCCGCTAGAACTTGTGTGCAACTTTCTGACTTAAGGGTGGAGTTAGAAACACTCACAAGGCGACCGCGGCTTCGGGTACTGAGGGCGACCGCGGGTCCGACAGGTAGGGGCGACTGTGGGTTACAGGGCGACTTCGGGTCGGAGCAACAGACAGCGACCGCGTGTTCCAAGGCGACCGCAGGTTCAGTTTAGGATTTCAGTTTGGCATATTCAGTCTTTGAAGTAACACGTCACATAGGTGTTTTATAAGCGCAGAATTAGGTGCTACGTTATATTGGGGTTTACAATTTACAAGTGCAAATAATAGAGCCCATGAAATGTAAATTGGACAAACTTCTCTAATCCCAAAAATTCACCCAGTATAAGGCCACAATAATAATGTCAACAACGATTATATTAATTAGTCATCGATATTGCTTTGAGGCGGACTTCAAATGTAGCCATACTTGCATTGCACTTTTATAACCTCGTTGCAGTCATCAGCTAACTGCCTACCAATTAGAACTCAACATATATTTTAAAACCGGTAATCTGTCCCTCACTCTAATATGCTCATATGCTTGATGAAGCATTACAAAATCCTTACACATCAGGATGAAGGCTCAAAGCTTGAACTACAAAGATTTGCTACCTAACATATAAGCTAAAACCTTATAACTATAATTATAACTATAACTATAACTATAATTATTGTCTACTTCTCTAGTACTCTAGTCACCAGGCGTGAATGTGGAATCGCTCGGCACCTCATCAGCATTAGGGTCTGTATCTTCGTAAAACTCTCCGTTGCTCGAGCTTTCGATTTCATCATCTTCCCTTGTTACTACTTCGATTTGTACCTCACGCTCTACCTCTGAGTTCAGATTTCGAACTTCTGTATCTACACCACTGAACCCTTCAGTTTGCACAAGTCGTTTCGTGAGCCTCAATGCATCCGTAGTTCCATCCATGTTGGATGCAGGGTGTCGCCCTCCTCTACTTGATTGTCCAACATTCTGGGTGGAACATCCCGCTCCAATGGTACACCGTTGGACAATTTGAGTGGGTCGTTTAGGATTTCGAGGTCCCCTCTCGTCAACCCTCCTAATACGCCTTTTCTGGCCTCTATTGTTGCGCCCCTGGATTCCTAATGATGATTCGCCAGGGCCAGACATGGATGAAGGTTGAGTGGGTTGTGGAGCTGAGCCGTGAACCTCTTCATCAATCGTCCGTAGAGCACCTCCACGCACCGGTGGCCTTGTTGGAAGGGTTGGGATAGACCTCCTCACTGTTGCCACATTTGTAGTCGTCTCTGGATTCAACGGCATATTCCGACTTCGATTCATAACATATGCCAATGGCACATCATCATCATCATCATCTGTAGTAACAGTTGTTCCGAGGGTAGATGTGTTCAATACAACGAGATTTGGTATTCCCTCGTGTACAATTTCATTGACTTCGATGGCCTCTTCTTCATATTCGCTTCTCATTGGAACTTGTGCACTGCTTCTTAAATTGCGGGCCATATTTGGAGGCGAACTAGTTGATATTGGAGATCTAGCTTCTTCCTCTACGGGTGCCATGGGAATAGGTACGCCTTCGTCGTTGTTGTCGGGGGTGCTTTCCCTCCTCAGTGATGCATGTGCCGGCGAAATTGCATCCATATTGTACATGACGTTCTGCGGTGGACTGCGTACAGGTGAATTTCCCGGAGAAACATACCCATCGTCACTAAAATCAAATGTATTCCTGTATATTGGTCGTGGAGGACTATGTGGCGGCCTAACCATTGCATTCCAAGGATTGTTGCGCAACCGATCCTCTTCATCCCTGCGGTTTTCGCGTTCTCTCATAAAATCTGGAACAACGTCGTCTTCTTCCCCTGAAGACAAAGGCCCATCACGCTCGTCCTCATCGTCTCCATCTGCAAGCATCTGGTCGTAAAAAATGGCTGGGTTGTGTCCACGTTTTTGACGTTCAAGTTTGATGTTCGCGTAGATATACACCAATGTCTCTGCCTTTGTCGTGGCCAAGCGGTTTCGCACTTTATTGTGCACAAAGGAATACATGCTCCAATTCCTTTCACACGAAGATGCAGAGCACGTCAAACCGAGAATTTGCTTTGCAATTTTTGGAAGAGCATTGCCCCCCACACGATTCCACCATTGATGAGGCAATAATTGACATTCAATGATATCGGGAGCTTCATGTAAAGGATCGAATGCACCTGTCTTCTCTTCAAATTGAGTTAGCTCCTGCATTGCTTCCACCACTGACACGTTCAATGGTACGCTCAGTTTTCGTATGACTCGATTCAAAGCTCCCTTCGCGTAGCCATTGTTATGAATAGCCTCCACATCACTCAAGTATGGATTTAGTAGTGCCCCCGCATAGTGTAGGTCAGTAATCATCAACTTCCAGCGAGCATCAAATTGTTTCTCATATCGTGTTGCCACCACTGGATCAAGGAAAAATGGAGCATTCTTGAGAGAATAAATGTGCTCCTTCAAGGCTGTCATCATTACTAAAGCTTTCGGCATTGTCGAGACTTTTCCATGAAAATGACGAAGACAAAGCAGCATGGGCTCTACCATATGGAGGAAATTGTCGCACTGAACCCAGAACTCTTCTGAACGGATATCTTGCCTTGCAAGTTTGGCCTTGCCCATAATGAAATGTCCATTTCTGCGGTTTTGCAAACTCAACTTGAACATCATGTATGTCTCATCCAGTGTCACGTTGTGCACTACTTGCTTGCAGTCTACCAAACGATCAATCATCAAGAAATTTGTGGCAAAACGTGTTTTGCTTGGAAGTCTCAACACTTTGTTTGGTGAAAATCTCCAAAACAACACCAAAGTATGTTGGTATTTCTTGATGAACTTCACAATTGATGAAGCCTTTTTTACCAACTCCTTTACTCTCTGATCCTTTCCCCAGTCTTCTAAGAGTAAGTCCAAAATGTGTGCCGCACAACCCTGCCTATAAATGTGAGAGTACCTTTCTTCCAACTTTGCCATCGCCCCCGTCATGACTGCAGCATTGTCCATACACAATTGCACAACGTTGGTAGGCCCAACTTCCTCAATGTATCGTGCCATCGTCTCAGTCGTGTAAGATATATCCTTCTTCTCCCCAGTACTATCCACTGATCCCAAAAAGACATCCCCGGCGGGACACACCAACATCATATTTAATAATGGCCGCGAATTAGTATCGGACCAACCATCTGAACAAATTGTTGCTCCATACTGACTTATTGAAACCTTCGTCCGCTCCGAGACCATGGCTTCAACCGATGCCTTCTTAACATCTATCATTTTCATGCGAATCGCATTATACAGTGGCGGTTGGTACACGAATCCAACTGCTGCAGTTTGTTTAACAGCATTCACGAAGGTCGGGTGGCGCACAACATTAAATGAAATGTTTGCCTCGTAAAAGAAAGAAGCCCACAACCTATCCAACTCTTGTCTGCGGCCCGTTTGTAATGATTCATCCATGCTTCTTGTGGGCGCTTAATTATCCACCCTTGGTAATTAATCGGACACAACCAGGTTCTAGGGGTTAACTAAATTCTAACCTAACGGGTGACTAAGCGTCGGTCCATTGTGCCTTCCAAGCAATGGATCTTCTTTACTAAGTTCCTAGTTTCCGCAGGTGACAATGGGGTTGCCCCACTTGGCGAGGGAATAGTTCGGGCTAACCGTCCCCTAACGACAGCCTATACGAACCACTACCGAATCTATTCTAATCTATGGGAATCTGAGGCTAATTGACCCTTCCTAAGACTGAGGAGGGATTACCTAAGTCCCCTCCATGGTTTCCTAAGTTGATTGGGTTTTTTTCCTAATCTAAGTTATCTTTTTCCCTAATTTAATTTATCTAATTTATCTCTTAATTTAATCCTCTAAATTGATTTATCTTTTTTCCTAATTTAATCTATCTAATTTATCTCCTAATTTAATCTTCTAAATTAATTTATCTTTTTTCCTAATTTAATCTATCTAATTTATCTCCTAATTTAATCTATCTAATTTACTTTATCTTTCTAATTTAATCCTCTAATCTAAATTAGTTTTTCCTAATTAGACTATCTTTTTACATTCTACCCTTGACCCTATGTCGTTATTACTTAAGGTAATTTTGATTGGCTATTTTAACCTTAACTCCTAACTGGATTATTTTGTCCTCATCTAATTTTTAACTTCTTGGTTGAATTTTGACCCTAACGGTTTACTAATCCCTAGTCCTATCCTATCCTGTTCTACCTTGTTTTGTAGTCTAATTCCTAATTGCTAATCGACATTGACCACCTCTTAACAGAATTTAGCACAAATCAAAAGAAAAAGCACTGGGGGCTAATTTACTGACTCACCTGATCGAAGTTGGCATGCGCGACTTCTTCCTCCATACCTCCGGCCGCGTGCTTGTATTCCATAGTCGACACGTAGGTTGAAGTAGTAAACTGCCTACGGCTTAGTCTTTGGCGAAGGAGTACACTCTAAGACCTGTAATGGGCCCTTCCTTTCTCCTTATCTCTTTTTCTTTTCCTTCAACACTATTCCTACCAACCCCTTAAATGAGGCCTTACACCATATGACGCTAATTTAATGGAAGAGTCACCTATTCTCTTACGTCGTCATTTTGGTGTCATCCTAATCTCTTTCCTAATGGTTGCAAGAAGCTTTGGAGATTTCCTACCTAATCCTATGACGCAACACTATTTATCGTCTCTCCCTTCTTCCTCTCCTATAACTACCCCCTTCCTAATTTTGTCATCATTGTGTGAGGTTTGGTTTGAGAGGTGGAGGATGTGGTTTGCAGGGCGCCGCTTGGAGTTTGTCTTTTTTCTTTTTCCCCCCTCCCCTCCTTTTGTATGTTTTGTTTTGATTCCTCCCCCCCCTTATGATTTCTCTTTCCCTTCCCCCCCCCGAAACCCTTGGACCCCCCCCCCTCTTTTCCCAAAGCCCTGGCCCAATCTCCCCAAAGCCCTGGCCCAATCTCCCCGAAGCCCTGGCCCCCCTCCCCCGAAGCCCACTGTCTGGGTGCCGCTGTCTGGATCCCCGCTGCTGGGTCGCCCGCTGTCTGGGTTGCCCGCTGTTGGTCGCCCGGCTGGTTGGGTTGCCCGCTGGCTTGGGTTGCCCGCTGCTGGGGTCCTGGCTGGCCCTGGTTGGCTGGCCCTGGCCTTTACACTCCTTTCCTAACCTCGGGTTCCCGTATGGGAACCCACTTAACTAAAAACTAAACCGGACGTTTACGGATTATGGTCGAGGTAAAATAAGAGGCTAGACTAATTTTGATGTGTTGAAGTCAAAGCTTCGCCGTGGGGGAAAGAACTTGGATGTTGACCAATCTATCTCATGGCGGGGGGTTTCTTCCGCATTTCTACTACCTAGGGGTATCTTGGGAACTAAACTTTAACTCTTCCCAAGAAGATCTTGGGAACTAAACTTTGGAATTTAGACCTACCGGGGTCCAAAGCTTCGCCGTAGAATCGGTTTTAACACCGACTTTAGGACTTGCAATGGATTGGGGTTCAAAGCTCCGCTGTCTAGGACTCGTTTTAACACACTCTTTAGGACTAAGGGGTCACAGGGTCAAAGCTTCGCCGTCCCCCGAAGGGTGGGTCCACTTGTCAACAACAAAGAAGGGGTTTACTATGGTTAGCACTTACTTCCAAGGCACACGTACACGCAAGATGATAATGTTAAAGGACTTACGCACCAAAGGCCCCCCAAAGCGGCATCGCCAAGGTACGGTGGGGGGTTACTCTGGGGTTAGTGCACGACACAAGATAAACTTCACCAAAGACTCTTCAAATGGGACCAAAAGAAAGCCAAAGAAAACTCACAAAGTACATACGTACGAGAAGAAGGACTCCAAGGACCTTTAAAAGCTGCAAATAGAACAACGAGAGCCAAAAGTGCTCCAAAAACACCGTAGAGGTTTTTTGGCCTAAACGCCAAAAATTCCAAGAAAACTTGGACCCACGGACCCAAAACAAGTATTGGGGGTGTTTTGGGAGAGAGAAGGGCCCCCTTTTATAGGTTTCCAAGGGCCCACTCCCCCCCTCGACGAGTAACCTCATCCATCCGGATTTCCATCCAACTTTGAGATTTTCACCTAATCTTGGGTTTTATGCTGGTCCTAGTTTCTAACTTTTGGAGTTTAGCTCGGAATTGAAAATGGATTGCGCCAATGGCTTCAGAATGCCATTTTTAGCTTAGAGGACCCCCTACCCCCTATTTCTATCACAAAACCCCCCTCGGAAACTAGTGCCAACTGGAGCCAATTAAAAGGGTAAAAACCTAACTTTTGGGGTTTACCTCTTTTGGCTTGGATAACTAGCTAGGGTTGTTGGGGAAGCTCTAGGGAGTAAGAAAAGGCTCCTTGATGTCCTCGTTCCGACTTCGTACGCTCCCGGGACGCCGGTCAACCCCGCAAAGATCTTGCCGTAAATATTAATTGGGGGGATGTTGTCAGTTTCGGCTGCTTCCCGCTATTGGAACGCCATGAAATTTGTCGGGGCGCGTTATTAACATAAAAGACGCTAGTCTAATTTTTAGTGAGATTTTACCGCGGCCTGGGTATTTTCTATGAATTCCCCAACGTGGCCTTTGGTGGTTGACCACTCGGAAAAAGATCCTTTGGAGATCAGAAAAAACCGAGACTTTTTGGGGAACCTCTCATGGAGTCCCCCAAGCCACGTGCCAAATCTTAGGCTATTCTGGCACACAGTTGGTGTCGAGGTGAAAACTGACTTCGGTTGAATCACCGGCAGTCAGGGAATCTTTCACATGTGAGGGAATCTTGGCGAATGGGCTTTGCCGTGGATGTCCCGACATGTTCCAGATCCGAGAACACTATCCGGCGGCTGCGGATTCCTCCATGCGGCCTGTCTTGGGACAAGTAACACCTGCAAGCTAACAATGTGGATTTCTAATGTTTCGTCGGTGGAATGGGGAAACTAGAACCTATCTTTGGAGATTTACGTGGGGACCTCCCTTATTCTCCTAAGACTTAATTTAGCCTATCATGGTCACATGCACTAGGTTTTGGGCTATTTTAGGTAAGTTCCCAATAGCCCTATTGTTTCCCACTAATTACGGGTTCTAACCTATATACAAGTGGGTTTTATGGGTAATCTATGGATAAAAGGCTATTTATGACCAAATGCTATACTGGTACGTGACATATCTATTTTGGTTCTACACTCTTTTTGGGGCTTTTTGTACTACTTTATGCCTTAATTTGTAATAAACTATAAAAAAGAAAACAATGAGTCCCAAGTGACGAATTTGGGGCTCACACTTCTTTGCCGAGAAACAGATGGCATGTTCCTCCTTCTCTCAAGCGTTGTTCCAGTAGAATCTACTGAATCAGGCGTAGGATTTGGTCTTGCATTTGATTCAAAGGGATTGAGAGACCCTTCTTCTTCGACATTCAACGCATGTGCGACAATAGACTCTGCAACATTAACTGGTGCATCATGTCTAGCCGGTGCATCATACATCTCTTCGTAACTCATGGACCTTGGAACTTGCCCCTCGCCAGTCCGAAACTTTTCTCGTACAATTCTAGGGATCTCCTTACAACGCTCCGATGTAGTCGAGCCGCCATAGCCAAAGTGAATCAATGCTCTCTTTCGTACAAATGCTTTGCTCCACCCACAAAACACGCATTTTCGAGCATAGGGGGAATTATCAATTGGGGTACACGGTACTAGCCAAGGGTCCCAATCCTTTGTGGACCTCCGCGTATCATTCATGGTCCCCCCCCTCCCAACACCTTGTCCAGCCATGTAGTAGATCAACACTGGGTATTCAAAGAAAATGACTACAATAATCACACTAATACTATGGAAGATGTAATGACAAAGCAACCCGCTTAGAGTGGTCTTGTAAACCCTTCTAAACACGGTTGTTGCCCTCCGAAGAAGTTAAACGTCCGCATGAAGCCTCTTTCGAAGGTCCAAGACAAGAGTTTTATCAACGGAGCCAAGGTGATAAAACAAGGGGTATCCCTAGAACTTTATACAAGAAAACTCTTTGGACTCGCGGTCGCCCCATGAGAGAATGCGGGTCCAAAAACCTGAAATCAGTCAGGTGATGGGCGACTGCGGATCCAAGATTGGGCGACAGCGGGTCCAGAAGTGGGCGACAGTGGGTCCAGGAGTGGGCGACTGCGGGTCCAGAAGTGGGCGCCATGGGTCCAGTAATGGGCGACTGCGGGTCCAGAAACAGGCGACTGCGGGTCCAGGAACGGGCGACTGCCATTTGTTTGGATAATTCTTGCATCCCCTAGGGTAATTTGGGGCCTATAATTGAAACTATGAATTCAGAATTTCCACAAAAAAAATAAGCCTTGAAAATAAAAATTTCTAGTGTTTGCCCTGGAGTGGCAATGAGTAGGTCAATTCACCCTAGCCGTGACAATTGCTCTGAACTTCAATAACAAGTTCTTTTCCAATCCGGCAAGTTTTGAATTTTCCTTTTTTTTTTAATTCTCTTTTAATTCCGAAAGTCCGAACTCCCAAGGTCATTTTCTTGCCAAAATTCCTAGAATATTCAAGTATTCACAACATTGCAAACATAAATAACCAAAAATTCATATCTATATTTATGTACTCTTGTCAAGGAACTACATAGAATTCAATGTGCTTGCATTGGAATGTTCAAAATGGATAATATCCTTTTATATATACATAAGATGGAATATACATAGTCCTCAAAAATGTGCTAAAAATGAAAATCATTCAACATCGATTTTGGCCTTTTCTTTGCGATCATGAGCCTCACGTTCCATCTCATACAAGACTTTCCTACCTTCCAACTGCAAATTCCTAAGGTATTTATCATCCTTCCCCAACTTCTTTTCCAACCAAAATTGCTTGTATGATTTTTTGAACTTCAAAAGCGCCTTCAGTGCATCCCGATGTTCTTCCAATTTTGAATCCAATGACAAAGAAACCCCAAGCTTCTTTTTCAAGTCAACTACTTCCGTAAGAGACAATGCTTGTTTAGTAGCCACGTCTTTCCAACCACACATTTCTGCAACACGGTCAAGGGGGGCTTTGTCCTTTAATGCTTTCAAGGAATTTAATCTTGATCGTGCTTCTTCCACCCCTCACTTCTCCAAGTCTATCTGATCTTCCTCCAGCTTGCATGCTTCCATAATTTTGGCAAGCCGTGATTTCGCAAACTCATTGCTAGAAGAACTAGATCCTCCAGCATGCCGAGAAGAGAATCTAAGGTAAAATGCTTCCAAGTCTAAAATCTTTGTTATTTGCGTTGACAAAAGAACTTGCCGACTTTCAAGTTCAGCACGTAAGCTATTCACAATATCTCCACTCAAAGTTTGCGTTTCTTGATTGCGAAGCTTCTCACATTCTAGATGCTTTTCATCCAACTCATTTAGAAGCTTCTTGAGTTGAGCTTTGTAAACAACTTTGGTGTCCAACATTACTGTGTCAGGGACAGTTCCATCTTCAACAAATTCCTCACTTCGGTACATGTCATCAACACAATCCAATTGGAACAAAGAAGGCTTCACATCTTCTTCTGTTTCCATCTCTGTCCAAAAAACATCATCTTCTGCTTCTTGCATGCATGCAAGCACATACTGCAAAACTTCGTCTTCTTCAATGCGAGGGACTGTAATCAGATTCACCATAGCAAGAGGCAAAATATCAAGATTTTGTGGTTGCCTAGCTGGTTCACCCTCTTCTTCCATTCTCGGGGGAGGTAAATTTTGTGAAGTAGAAGCCACCATCGCCATGTTTTGGGGTTGCATTGGAGGGTCTTCACCAAGGTTGTCTTCCTCTCCCGAAGATGAATCAGATGACGTCCAATGAAACTGCTCATCGGGCACTCCCTCCTTCAAGTTTTTCTTCTGGCCTAGCCCTTCACGTGGATTGGCAGATAGAGCCGCCCTTGGGATGTCTTTTGTCGGTGGAAGGCGAGCATGCTTCACTCCCTTGATTGAACTCCAATCCACGCTTCGAAACAAAATGAGTTCCGCATACACCATTGCACATATGAAATACGGGACTTCGCTCCTGGGCACTGAATATGTGCCATACAAGTATCGATAAATTTCGATACAACGTTGCACAAATGCATCATTACGGCATGGATGCAAATTGGCCGTATTGTTGCGCCGATTCGTGTAGTGCCGATGATAGGGGAATAACTTGTCGATGTGGCACCACCCCACGAAGGACTTACAAGTCTTGGCGGTCCAGTGGCCCGTAATTCGATCCCAACCTCGGTAGGCCACACACGCTGGGTCCAAAAGGATGCGTCGTTGCCTAGGGTGCATGGCTCCTTTTGCCTTGGTCTTCTTCTTGTGGTCTGCCATTGGAGATGCTCTTGAGATTTGGGGCAAGGAATCTAAACTTATTAACCCTAAACCTCAAAGTATTATCTAGCTAAAGTTAACCCTAAACCGCAAAGTATTATCTAGCGATTAGTGAGTGATGGAGTAAAATCAAGAACATGAGCCACATGTAAGTGAAACTCAAAACCCAAGCTCCCGGGCACGCAATCAACCACTGTAATGTAGGTGAAAGGCAGTACGCAGCAAGAAGGGAAAGTAGCGAAGTCGGGTGGGGAGATAGCTAATTAACCCGCAATCGCCCTAGGGCGAGTGCGGGAAGGGGCGCGTGCAGGTCTGAGAGTGACCGCGGGTAGGGCGACTGCAGGTCTAAAGGGCCGACTGCGAAGGCGACTGCGGGTCTGGGGCTACTGGGGATGGGCGACCGCGGGTCGATGGCTATAGAAGTACTAGGGTCCTGCGCGACTGCGGGTAGGGCGACTGCGGGTAGGGCGACTGCGGGTAGGGCGACTGCGGGTCTAGGGCTACTGGGGATGGGCGATCGCGTGTGGGGCACCACAGAGTAATTTCTGGACCCCTACAGTGGGGCGACCGCGGGTGGGCAACTGCGGGTACAGGGCGGGATTTTGAATTTCTGAACCTCTAAGACTTTCACTTTGAAGTTCTCTTACACAAAATTGTGGACATAAATTTTAGTTACCAATGCACTTCATAAAAATGTATTGCACCTTTTCATCTTTTATTTAAAAATTTGGGTTATGCATCTTTAGCCATTTTATTAATTATTGTTGCAACTTATTAGATTTGACATGCAAAAAGAGGATTCCCACCCTAACATCACTTCTGCAATTTCAATAAGAAAATAATCAAACATAAGAAATTTACCATCCATGATTCACATGGTTGCGTTTTATTTTCCAATGCAATCTCTATTATGTTTAGTTTGAATTTGTATGGTGAATCCATTGTAAAACAAGATCCAACTATGAAGAATGTGGGATCCTTGATCAATGTAGACCACTTTCGGAGAGCTCCAAAAGAAGGGGTTTGGGAATTGAGGGATAAATACCTTTTATTCATTTATGGTCAAGTGTGATTGACACATTATAAATTGCGTGAGAGAACAAAACTCAATATAATCAATTATACAATGCATAGGATAGGTGTAGTAAGATGGTTGTTCAAATATCTCATAAGGATTGGGTGTGACAGCATGAGCTCCCATATAACTTTCATCATGTGCTTCATCAAGCACCGTGAAGGTGTAGTTGGGAACTAATTGTCACAATTCCTTGTCATAGCTATTTCCCAGCTGATTTCATGGTTTTGTTCAAATTTTATTTATTTGTACATTCATAGGTATCAAAACAATAAAACTTGTTTCATATTAATTAAAAGTGTAGCCATCATATTTACAAACAAAGGGATTAAATCAAGGGCATACATTTGTACATTTTCAATATTTGGGGATTTCAAACTTGTGAACCAAGAATAACAAGCCACAACATTTATGGGTATATATTTTATTGGGGGGGTCACATTTATGGGTATATATTTTTTGGGAGGGGTCACATATGTAAACCATTAAAGTATTGGGCACTAATCAATTAAACATTCATATACCATGGACTGTTTAGCAAAATATGATCATCCATCTGAGATAAACAATCCATGCATTGTTTAGCAAAATCATAGTATAGAAATGTAAAATGAAGTTCTTTGTCAAGCACATTGCTATTTCACATGTCTAGCATGACTTTAGTACTATTATCTTCATAAATAACTTATTTCTTTTTATGATCCCAACTCAAAAATCAAAATAGGGTCTTATGCCATGGTACAAGGCTGCCGTTTGATGCACCACAACAATGTCTCTAGTCACGAACGATTTGCCCGTGGCACAAGGTTGTCCAAGTTTGCGCGAGCTTGGTTTAACCTATTATTGGTCCGCTCAAAGATATCCGTGGTGTTGATTTGAACGCTCAGAGATTGTGTAAATGCACGTTCCGTCCCGTGCTCATCATCCTAAGGTGGAATTGTCATTAGTACATATGATATTCACAGAATGGGGTACAAACAATACTAACCTAGCAAGTATATTAACTCGTGTTGTGGTATTGCACTAACCTTAATGAGTTGTAACAACAAGCATCCATTCTTAGACTCGGAAAGTTTCTCGACATCCTCAAATTCTTCTAATAAAGCCCTGCATCTCCCGGCCCCCCATATCAATGAATATTAAAACATAACAACTACATATGGGTATTTTTAGCATATAATCTTATAATACAAGTTCCATACTAGAACAACCGAACCTGAGGTTTGTGCAATCTTTTCCTTGCCGAACCCACACATATTCTTCCATCATGGCCCACCCCTCCCTAATGGCCTCATCAAATTTGGCTCCCCAAACAATATCGCGTGTGTTTTGTATCAAACACATCACTCGTCCTGCAGCAAATAAGCACTAATAGTGAGATGAAAAGTCCACCACTAACTATCCAACTAGAAATGTTCATTAATACATGTTCATTTCATTATTCAAGGATTCAAATCACCTATACAAAATGAAGGGCAATATTTTACTCACCCATTTTGCTGGCTTGGAAATGGCCTTTGGACTCATTGCATTGGCCATAATGAGCAAAGCAATACAATTTGTAGCCTTTCCAAAAGTCCTTAATTCTATTTCAAAGATCACAAATCAATTCCAATAGAATAGTCATTGTCATGATGATTCTCCCACCTATTAAAAAGACATTGTCTACAATACAAGTGGATGACAATAAGGAAGTCAAAGGCAAACTAAACAAATTTTTACCGGAAATATTCATGGTCGAGAATAATTATGACTTCCTCTGAGCACTTGCTAAATTGAACACCTGCCATTAAGCCTGTAAGGAGCCAAATAACTAATCATTAGCAATGCAAGAAGATTAAATTTGAATAGGCTACATAACAATTGAGGCCCCCCTACGTTACTATAACACCCAAAAATGAAAGAGAATCAATGAAGAACCAAATGAATCATTTTCATTTGAATTGCTAATTGTTTTAAATGTGAATTTAGTGTACCCTTTTTCGGTGACTTCACACCCATTTGTGTGTGCATCCTTATTATTCAACAACTTTGCCACAATGAATGCAATTGCCGTTTCAAGGCCCTCTACATCAAATGGCTTTGATATTCTCACTATCCTAAACTAATCAAAAAGATTTTGGGTTCATTGAAGTATACAAGAAGTGTCTGCTGTATTGTTGGCTGTTTGTGGGAAACCAAAAAAACCACAAGACCTCCACAACATTGGGCCCACATTCAGCCACTACAAGGTAGGTGAACTACAAGGCGCAGTTATGAAAATTATGGACCACAGGCTGGAACAGCCCATGAAATACCTGCGGTCGCTAGGGGCGCATGTGCTAACCCTAACACGGATACTAGGGCGACAGCGCATGGGGCGACTGCGCGTGGGGCGACCGCGGGTCTGGTCCAAGGATCCCTCGCATCTTTCAAGGGCGACCTCGGGTCCTCGAGGGGGAAACACATTTCAAAATCCCCCCTCCATCAGGGCGACTGCGCATAGGGGGCGACTGCGGGTCAAGGAGAAAATGCAAACTCCTTGACCCGCAGTCACCCCCTACACGCAGTCGCCCATATGGAAGGGGAGGGAGACACCAAATACTTTTCCACCCTCTATCAGGGCGACTGCGCATAGGGGGCGATTGCGGGTCAAGGTGGGAGACACCAAAAATTTCAAAAATGCAATCTCCCCCCTTCCATCAGGGCGACTGCGCGTAGGGGGCGACTGCGGGTCAAGGTGGGAGCAACCTAACTATTTCAAAATGCAATCTCCCCCCTTCAATCAGGGCGACTGCGCATAGGGGGTGACTGCGGGTCAAGATGGGAGATACCAGAAATTTCGAAAATGCAATCTCCCCCCTTCCATCAGGGCGACTGCGCGTAGGGGGCGACTACGGGTCCCCAAATCACTTCCAAAATCAGACCTGGGGTTCTAGGGCGACTGCGGGTATGGGCATGTTTCACAAGATTAATTTTTTTTTTGGGACCCCTCTCCCTTATTGTTTCTAATTCCCTTTAATCATATGTTACTTCCTCCATTTTGTTTACAAATTCAACAAGACAAACAAATCCTAGGTTTTGCATTAGCTCTCCAACACTCCTTTGGCAAGAAGTTCCAAATGAAAGTTTTATGTACATTCTAATAGTGGGGAGGTGTAATTAGATTTATTTGGGCATGTTTCACGAGATGGTGTTTTTTTTTGGACCTCTCCCTTATTGTTTCTAATTCCCTTTAATCATATGTTACTTCCTCCATTTTGTTTACAAATTCAACAAGACAAAAAAGACATGATTCTGTTTTAGGTCTAAAACACTACATCTCGTGTAGGATGTGTAAGTATTTTATGTAGGTTTAAGGATTTGATTCTAGATAAAAGTTGTATTATTGTTTTCCAAGGTCTAGGGTCTAGGGTTTAGGGTTTGGGAAACCCTTCACATTGTGAGAATAATTCTTCCATTGCCTTGCTATGTCTTTGATATGAACTGACGCCTAACATTTATTACCAATTTTGGATGTGAGATAAGGAAAAATCAATTAGAATATGCTGCAGATGCTAATTAGTGTTGGGTTAGATTGGTTGTTGGTTTAGGGCGACCTCGAGTCAGGGGCGACCGCGGGTCATCGACGAAGCAAAAAACACATTTGAATCAGGGCGATTGCGGGTAGGGGGCGACTGCGGGTCAAGGAGGGAGACTAATTTTTTGGAAAATGCAAACTCAATCTCCAGTAGGACGACTGCGCGTAGGGGGCGACTGCGGGTCAAGGAGAGAGACTGATTTTCTGGAAAATGCAAACTCAATCTCCAGTGGGGCGACTGCGCGTAGGGGGCGACTGCGGGTCGAAGAGACTTCTTTGTGGGCGACCGCGTGTGCAAGTTTCGGGATGGTTTAGTTGGTACCTGCAATCGCCCTTGATGCGCAGTCGCCCATTTCAGCGCTCCAAAAACGCGCAGTTGCCCATTCCCGCTGTCTTCAGATCCGCAGTCGCCCCTCCTCAGACCCGCAGTCGTCCCACTTCAGACCCGCAGTCGCCCCCTCCCGACCCGCAGTCACCCAAACGCACGCGCCTTGAGGCGACTTCGGGTACTTAAGCATTAGCCCCACTTCTGATTCTCACCTTACTTTAGCCTTGCGCACTGTCTTTCACCTACCTTCAGGTGGCTGGATGCGTGCCCGTGGGTTGGGGTTTCAATTGGGGGGGGAATTTTTACCCTTTCAATCTACGAATTTTAAACTACGGTTTTGAATTGTTTTTAAGTACAACATGGCTTTTCCACATGAAGGCAACACTACAAGGAGAAAGTCTTTATGGGATCTGGACCTCGATGATCCAATTTTTTTCGAGGTTCCGATAGCTGTAAATGAAAACGAAGAAGGAGGGAGTCAAGAGCGACGGAAGGGCAAGAAGCAGAAGTCAACACATGACAAGGACTCCAACTATCCTCCCCCGAGTTATACCCGATATGCATACGAAGCGTGTCTCCAGTGGTACGCAGGGAAAAGTGTACAATTCTTAGGGGCAAGCTATTTGAGGTGTCCTACAACTGGTAGTGTGGCCTTGCCAAACGATTTACAAGCACGGATTTTAACCAAGCTAAAGGGATCCGATGATTTCGCAGACATTGACTTGACATATTCTTCGAGACTATTTGAATGGCTTGATAACACATTGAAAGTGGTGATGTTCAATACCAAGAAATTGATGGAGGAACATCGACCGTTTCTTCTGATAGTAGAGGAATCAGAAGACATCAAGGCATTCCGCCAAAAAATGGAGTGGTGGTCCAGCGCAGTGAAGAAATTGGCAAGAGGCTCGGCAAGGGGTTTTAAGTGGAAAAATGCAGCGGTGCAGGCAGCATTTGCACGAGATGGTGGATTGTGTATCACGTGGATCCCCGATACGGCGAAAGTGGTGCCCCTTAGTGCTTTTGAACGTGAAGGGGGGTATGCAAAAGTGCGTAAGGTACACATTGAAGGAATGGATACAATTCCAAGCTACATCGCTTTTGCTGGGAAAGTATCCAAGGCAATAAACCCGCGCGAGGGGAGAGCGCAATGATCCATGGAGGCCCTTGCATGCCCCTTGAACCACCCTGGCATCATTAAGTTTTTTGCCATTCATTCTCGCACGAATGAAGCGTACACTTTGTGGTGGAATGGGGGCCATTTGAATGAGTTGAGGCATTTAGATCGTTCTGTATCACCAACCATTGACTGGCATGAAATGCAAAAAGCCACAAGACTTCCTGAAGAGAAACAAAAAGAACTTGGTCTCTTCCGAAGGCACAAGGCAAAGTTGGCATGGGCTTTAGTATATGTGACAAATCTCATGCACAAGTACCGCGTGCTACACAATGACTTGTCTCCCATGAACATCATGTTGCATTTTCCGGATTATTCAAACGACATAATCAACATTGGAATTTGTGATTTTGGAATATCAAGTCGTTTTGACGAAAATGCGCCTTCACATTTTGGAAAGCCATCTGAGGCCGAGAGGGATCAATACCGAGAAGGTCGTTGGTGGGTTGCCCCGGAGTTGTTTTATGCATATGGACCTCCAAATTCCGATACAAGCATACCGATCATGCAACAACGGTATAAATATACGCAACAGTCAGACTCGTATTCTATTGGGAAGTTGACCGAATGGATGAGAATTGGTGATATGGACGATTGGGACAAGGATTTGTTCAAGAACCGCGAGGGATCAATGTACTTTGGAATGAAGTTGCGTGAACTCGTGAACACTGACCCAAAGAAGAGACCAACGTGTATAGAGATCACAAATTCCCTTATGTCTCCACCATGGTCCATGATGCCCCCCGAATTGGTGTTCCGAGACTCACCTTTGTAATAGGATAGTCTAGAGCAAGAGTTTAGTGGTGCAAGCAATGAGCTTGGTGGCCAATTATGTGTTGCTTACTTTGTAATATTTTCCTATAATATATGAAGGAATTTTATGCTACGCGCCTTGTCTTTAGAAAAACAATTACTCAATGGGCTATTTGTCAAATTGTATATATTGAATATGGCCTTTTACACATTGTTATGCAAAGTATAACAACTTTTGAATTCAAATGTTCTTGGTCCTTTTTGATTCCGTAGTATATAATGGACGCAAGGAAAATAAGAAAATGAAAATAAATTAGTTGGTAATTGATGTTGAAGACTTGTATTATTTCTTGAATAAAATGTGCTAGTATGCACTTGAAAGGAGTTTTACTTTCATGGTCATTGAATTCAAATAGTTGTTTTTTCAATCCCTAAAAAAATGTAAGTCATACATCATTTACATTCTCTTATTATTTTTTCTATTTCCAAAAATAAAAGCAAGTTGGTTTTTTTTTCCTATTTATTCTAATTCAAATATAGGAAACATACATTTTAGACTTTTTTAGACTTTTCCTTTTTATTCGTACTTTACCTATTTCAAAATAGATGAGAGATGTTTTTTTTAATTTATTTAACCTTTTTCGCTCTCTTCCTATTTATTTTATTTGGAAAAAGGAAGTTCATTGACTTCTTGCAACCCTTTTTTTTTCTGAGACAATGAAACAAGAGTGGATATTGCAAAAAAGATATGTAGCCATAATCTTTGTCATTTATTAAACACGCAATTCGAGAAAACTTGGATGAATTCAATAATAAATGTAAATCTGGTTTTACCATATGTATTATTCCTAGTAGCATAATGTTTTCCTACCATATTCTTTTTTTTGGTATATGTCATCCAAATTGATAAAAACACACATTCTTTCATAGATGGTTGGAGTATGATATAAGTCCAACAATGACTTTCATTTATAGATTTGTGTCCGTACAAGAAATTTAGTTATTAGGCATGTAATTTACCAAAATTAGTGTGTGTAACATAGTATGTAATTTGAGTCTACATCCAAAAATACATAATGAACATCTCATGTCAAAACAATTACAAAGACATTATTGTTACAATTGCAATGGTTAATACTTAATAATCATAACATTGGTTATTAACAATTGAATTAGTTATTAACAATAAAATTAGTCATTAACAATGAAATAAGTCATTTACAATAAAATTAAGAATTAACAATGAAATTAATTAATAAGAAAAAAATTAGTTAACAAGAACTTCTTCTAAAACAATTGCAAAGATTTAACTTTTGTTCAGATAATCAATAAGGAATCCATTTGTACCACAACCAACCTCAACCCTAATGGCTCCCCAAATATAGTATAAAGTATAAACTAGTATTCCATAAATTTTGCAACACAAATGGGATTGAGCTCACAATCCTTTTTGGTGCTCAAAAGCAACAAAAAATTTAGGCTAGCTATAAGCTATAGGAATTTTTTAGGAAAATTTTGGATGAAATTGCTAGAAAAACTTCAACTTCTAGAAAAGTCTTCGATGAAATCGCCACAATGTAAATGAAAATAGAATTTTAGATACTTAGTATCACATTTTCTATCCAGTACGTGGATGAATGTTGAAGCTTGGAGCCCCTCCGTAACATTTAGTATCGCCACTTTCCTAGCGCAAGGAAAAATATCACAATCTATAAACATGTACTAAGAAAGAAAAGAAAAGTCCATGCATTAATAGATGGACCCGCAGTCGCCTGGGACTCGAGGTCGCCCAAGACCCGCTGTTGCCCAGGACCCGCGGTCGCCTTCGCAAAGTGGACCCGTGGTCGTCCTGGACCCGCGGTCGCCTAGGACCTGCAGTCGCCCTGGACCCGAAGTCGCCCACTCGCCCGGGCTCCTTCGACCCGCGGTCGCGTTGGAGCACCTGTCCAGACCCGCAGTCGCCCCACTCTAGGACCCGCGGTCGCCCTCGAGCACTTGCGCTGACCCGCAGTCGCCCCACTTCTGGACCCGCGGTCGCCCTGGAGCACTGGGCTGACCCGCACTCGCCCCACTTCAGGACCCGCATGCGCCCCAGGGTGACCTCGGGTACATTAGCGTTCTCCTCCACCCGCAGTCGCCATTAAATTTTCCCTGGCATTCTGTGCACTGTCTTTCACCTGTTGACGTGGCTGAATGCGTGCACAGAAGCTAGGGGTTTGAGTTGTGGGGGGGGATTTTTGTCCCTTTGCACGGCTCATTTTATTCACGCTTGGATGACATAGGGTGTTTCACGAGAACATTGTATTTTTGTAAATATTAAATGTGATAGGATTATGTTTAGCATTTTTTACACCTACGGTTTAGGCTTGCAACCCTAAACCGCATAGTACTTAGTTGGCTACTTTTGAGACGAAGTGATCGTTATGGAGGGCGAGGACTCTCAACCGCCACACGGTATGTCAAGATACCGACTTCGGCTCAACAAAAAGGCGGTTCGTGACAAGGATCGTAAAAGGAGTGGCAAACCTCGCAAGAAGCATGTACCCATCTTGTTGCATCCAAAGATGAAGGCCTTTTTGGGATGGGAAGTAGAACCAGAGCCTTGGACATATGAAACTGTAAACAAATATGTGGATTGGTGCCACATCAACAAGTTGTTCCCGTTTTGGCGACACCCTTTGCACGTGAAGTCTAATAAGGCAAATTTGGCTTACTGCAAGAGTGTTGTCTTCCAGCGAAGGTGTTTGGAGGTATGGCAACAACTCTATTTGGAGTCCCAACCTTATCGAAATGACAACTTCTCTTTCTATCTTGTGCAAATGGTGTACGTTGAAGTTCAATTGAAGAAAAAGGTAGATTGGACAACCTTGAAGGAGCTTCCTATCGGTGACCGCCCGGACAGACCGATAGTGCTGGATGAAGAAGGACTTCTTCAAGCAAATCAGAAGCTTTTAGAGGCAAAGCTTGGCAAGTTGGCTGTTGGTGATGACCAAGTTCAATGGTCTTCAACTTCTAGCTCAGATGAGCACACTCACGAATACGATGGATATTCTTTTGAGAGTGACGACGAAGACATTGGCAAAGAAAAACAAGAGGCAGCTGAAGACGTTCAAGTTGACAAGAAGGGCAAGAGGAAGCTTGAGGAGCCGCAATCATTGTCCAAGATTCAAAAACAAAGCGAAGATGTTCATGTACCGATCAATGTGGACCGTTCTGGTGCAGACATTGGGTCTAGCGGAAGTAGTGACAATGATTCGGAAGACAATTTGGAGATGTTGGGCACTAAGATCGAAAGTGCACGAGCAGCTTTGACTTCAACAGTAGCGGATCTTATGAATTTGAAAGAAAAGGTACAACATCTTCCAGTGAATCCAACTGTTGTGGATGGGTTGAAGAAGGAGTTAGAGGCGACTGAAAACGCCATTGCTGAAAATGAGAAGATTTACTCTAAGTTAAACAAAAGTAGAGTAAATTATTTCAAGAAGATCAAAGACGGGCGAGCACACATTTCCGATGATTTAGCGGTGCTTCAAAATAAACTTGATCTTTTGCAACGTGATAAATGGTCCCATCAAAGCGAAAGGAGAAGCTTGAATCTTCAAATACGTGAGCTAGAGATGGAATATTATGATGATGCCTTAAAAGAAGCCAAAAAAGAGGGCATCTTGGCTTTAGCTCCGGATTATGGTAGCAATATAGAAGAAAGAGCAACGCTTTTTTATTTGGTGAAGCTACTGGAGAAAAAACAAGAGTTGTTGCACGAGGGCATATTGGACTTGGAGCGCCACATCCTTTTTTTTAAGGAATGGCACAAGTGGAATGTGAAAGCCATAGGTGCCACCCGTGCGGAACTTCAAAGAATGGGACCGGAGCCCAAAGAAAGTGACTTTGTGAATAGTGAAAAAAATGCTTAGTGGTTGGATCTAGTGTGGTAGAAAAAAACAATTTGGCCTTCCAATTTTTGATTTTCCAAAGGTTTTGTGGAATAAAGAAATTCACACCTTTGTTTTTGAAATGTACATATGTTTTTATTATATTTTGAATACGAGGGCTATGAATTTGGTGTCTTTGCAAGAATGGATGTCAGAGATGGTACCTACGGGCTGAAATTTGGGACTGAATTTTTGAAACTTTATTTGAAGATAGAAAAAACGATTACCTTTGTGGTAATATAACTTTTTTTCCAATCGGTGCCCGGGAACAAAAGTTATGCCCATATAGTCCAAACTCCAAAGCAGGGGAGAATGGGCAGCAAAAAAATGTGACAAGCATTTGAATTTATTTTTCTAAGTTTTTTTCCCTCATAGATTATAATTTTGTCTATCCGGAAAGCTTTTTTTCATTTCATTTGGATATTTTATGAGAAAGTTATGGACAATCTTGTTTATTGGGCAATTAGAGCTTCTGGTGGGAAAAATACCTTGTAAGATTAATTTAGGAACGCAATTTTGGCAATTGTTCAAGAAAAGAAGTTTGACATGGTTTAGTTTGCTTGCAACAACAATTTGACCGTGTGGATTAGTGCATTTTAATTCTATCTTAGAAAGAAAATAGATTTTCATTCAATCTCATATGTACTTCTATTCTACAAGTTTTTTAAGAATGAAAATTAAGTTTTTTTGAAAACCTTTTTTTTATTTAGACTCTCAACTCAATTCTCTACTATATTTGTTTAAAGCTCAAAACTCTGTAGTGCAAGAAATTAAAGTGAAAAATGTTAAAAGTCAAATAATGTAGTCCAGCAATGTGCTGAAAAAATTGTTTTTTTCACTCTAAATGCGGATATCTTGCAATCTGTAAGATGAAAAATTCTGAAATTTTTTCCACACATTCTCATACTAGTAAGGTGTAAGATCCTATGGTTATGTGTGGGAAAAAAACAATTTTCAAAAACAATTTTGGATACTTTAAGAAATTGTTGAGTAGAAGTAGGTAAGATGTAGTTGTAGAATTTAAATAATGAATATCTCTAAAATGAAATGAAAATGGTGAGAGTGTGCTATCAAGTGAAGTTAACTATGTGACCGGACCTAATTTTTTTTTAGATTGTAGAAATTGCCTGGAGAAACAAATCCTACAAGCAACTTTTAAAAGAAGAAGCTGTAGACTCAAGTTGCCCACCAAACAAAATGGTCCATAACTTTCTCATAAAAAATCTGAATGGAATGAATCAAATTTTTCCATGTAAACAAAAACATGTTGTATGAGAAAAAAATCCAAAAGGAAAAAATTCATTAAAAGATTTGAAGATAGCAATTTTGTGGGGACCGTGTATGGAATCATTGTGCGAGGCATTACAACAAATGTATTTGCATTTCACTAATTACATTTTAGGCTACAAATGTATAAGTATGCCCAAACCTTCAAAACCAAAGCAATAGAAGGTTGTTGTCCATAAGCATAGTAGTACAATACACAGCCAAGGCGGTATAGTTTTAGAAGCCAACATCTTAACCCTAACTTTTGCTAGAGTACTACATTGTGCGAGTATGGATATACTATGGCCCTTATACTATGGGCCTTACATCTTGTATACTACTACGATTAACTAGAACCACCGTTGAAGTAAGTATCTCATAGAAATATTTAGTTCAAGTCCATTGGATTGTTCTGAGAACCACTCGTTGCACCTTGTTCGTAATCATTGGACTCTCCAACAACGAGTTTCTTCTTAGCACGAGTCCTTGAAGCAGGTCCATCTGCTTCTAAAATAGATTCCAAGACATTAGAGTTCTTGAGAGCTTCAAGTGTCCTTTTAGTTTGCGGAGAGTGTAACTCCAATAGATAATCGAGTGCTTGGCTTTGATAATAAGGCCCGTATGTTGAGTCGAGGTAAGCCATACTATTCAAGTCTTCTGGAGTGGCATTTTCATCACGATTAGCCCCTTGTTCACCTTCAAAATTCCAACGGTGTCCTTCCGGATGAGCACCCCACTTGAAGGTTTGGGATGTCTTATCAAAATATCCACCAAGGCATTGAAAAAAAAACGCCCTCTTCCCTGCATTGTGAGCTCCTTTTCCCATAAGGTTGAATGCCACTTTTAGAATTTCACGCGGGTCCGTTTCCCAATTCAATTGTGAGGCAGCAGCTCTCATTTCTTGATCATGTAGGCCTTCTCGCCAACTCCAAAGCAAGTCTCGTCCCCAAAATCGTGTCTCTGCCGTCGTGTCTCTATTGTGTTCCCAAGAAGGTGGCATGTAAGTCATCAAGTTGAACATGGTATACAAGCGATCATGGAATAGTGCTGCACAAATCACACATCGTCGTCTAATCAGACATTGAGTGATGAGACACTGAGGATGGTACACATGTGTACATGATCCAAGTGCCCATCCTCCTTCTGGCCCAAATTGTTCTAGACATATGGGGCATTTGGTATGATCCAAGACGAAATGAGCTGGCTTTGGCCACAATAGACTTTGGTCTTTTTCGTTGAAGTGACTAGACATCTGATTTCCATGGTCCCAACCATTTTGTGCCCAGTCTATGACATTTTTTTCCGCCACGTCAAGCATGGACATGTTATCCGGAAACATGTCCTCCATCAATGCCCATGATGTCAATCCATTCTCTCGTTTAGGGGCATTTGCTACAAAGTTCTTTGAAACTTTGTCTAGCTCTTTCGCAACTTGTTGAGATCGATCCACAGAGAGAATGCACGCGACCTTCCAATGATAGTATGTCGCTGCCAACACTACCAACTTCTCTCGAAGCATTCTATTTTCCTCAGCCAAATCAAGTTCCTTTGATGATTGTAGATGTGGAATGGCAAGAAACGAAAGTGAATCATGAGTCCCTTGCAAACCATCAACGTGCGGATTGCTAGAATCTCTTGAGACGAACGGAAGTGGTGCCATTGGAAGAATTGAAGAACGCTTCGTACGCTTGGCAGGGGGAGAAAGGTGAATGACATCACTGGTGAGGTCCCCAACAAGCTTGTCCAAGTGATGTGGATCCTGCTCAACAAAGGTTTCGTCCATGTCCGACAATGTGAAAGTCTGACGCTCTTTTTCCTGAAGGCCTTGTAATTCTTTGGATTGTTGAGAAATGAGAGCATTTTTTTGTTCACATGTAGACAGCCATTTCTTCACATCACCTTCTAAGGTTGCAATTTGTGCATCCTTGGTCTTCAAGAGGTCGAGAGCCTTCGCCAACGTCATCGCATTGTAAACAACATTAGATTCAGACTGTGGAATGGGAATGTGACTTGTGGCACATACGGGCGAGTCGTCACTTAAAGCAAAGTCGAAGACGTTGCTGGCGTCTTGTGGTGGCAAGATTGGAGTCGCAATTGTGGTTGAGGCTGATGCCAATCTAATTTTCATGGTGGACCGTCACACCTTGGCAGGATGTTTCATCTTCTTTCCCCGCGATGATGAAGCGGCTTGAACATTTGGATCTGGAACTGGAACTGGAACTTGGACGGGGGTGATAATCTGCTCCTTCACTTGTACAAGCTTAGGAATCCGTGTGCCATCTGAATCATTATCCTCTTCTGATTCTTCCGTGTCCACCTCTTGAGTTTCTTTGTTTTGTGGATCACTTTGAAAAGGCCCAAGTCCACCCTCCGGAAATTTCAGAACCCCTCTTGGAATTATTCCAACTTCTGGACGCTCCACGTAGGTACTTTCTTTGATCGTGGTCCAGTCAACTTGTTTGTTCAAGGCGACCTCAGCATAGGCACCTCTAGCAATGAACAAAGGGGCCTCATTCCTATCTACAAAAGGGGTTTTGTAGAGGACCTGCCACAATTCTAAACACCTTCGTATGAAAGCTGGATTTTCACAATACTTCAAATTTGCCTTGTTATTGTGTCGGTTGTGATGATGGCACCATGCCGGAAAGAACTTCCCGATGTGACACCATTCAATGTAGTCTTCGCACACCTGCATACTCCAAGGCTCTGGCTCCTCGTTCCACTCTTTGAAAGCTAGGTGGTTATCATTGTTCAACACATGCCATTGCTTCTTGTGAATGTTACCCCTCCTTTTTCTAGTCTTGTCTTTGGCAGCCTTCCTAATTGCACCAGGAGTGCGTACAGTGGAAAAAACCGGAAGGGACCCATCACGGCTACCTCCAGTTGCCATGAGATTTGCGGACGTCGCAAAATTCTAAGAACCAAATGATAGCAAAAAATAGTATATATATTATCCAAAAGGGTCACGCATGCAGCCAACAAAGGTTGCAAGACAGAAAGCCTCAATGGAAAATGAAGGTGATAGCGTGATGATGGGCTACTGGCTATATAGGGCGAGTGACTTCGGTCTAGGGGGGCGAGTACGGATAGGGCAACTGCATATCCAGCGACTGCGGGTCTGATAAGGGCGACTGCGGGTCCGACGTGGGCGACAGCGGGTCTCGAGAGGGCGACAGCGGGTCCAAATTGGGCGACTTCGGGTCCACCACCGGGTCTAGGTACCTTTTGCGCACCCGCGGTCGCCCACCCAAGAACACTTCCTGAATCCGCGGTCTCCCTGCCAAACCCGCAGTCGCCCACCCGCGGTCTCCCTCAGAAATCCACAGTCGCCCACCCGCAGTCGCCCTCGCCCACCCGTAGTCGCCCACCCGCAGTCGCCCTCGTCCACCCGCAGTCGCCCACCCGCAGTCGCCCCTATCCGCAGTCTCCTACCCGTACGCGCCCTCCAGTTTGCCAAGTGGATGCCATGTGGCATCCACCTGGAGGGGGGTAATTTCCTGTAAAGTCAAAGGTAAATTTGACTTTTCGTGACGTCGCGCGGGCTCTACTAGACGTCGCGCAACGTCTGTCTGTCGCGGTGTCGCACTGTCGCAGCGAACAACCCTACGCCTAAGAGCTTTGCTTGAGAACTCGAATTAGAGGGTTCTAAAGGCGGTAATTCAAATATCACATCACCATTAAATACTGGTGGAACAAAGTGAACCTGGTGAATAGGAATAGACTCATAATCAACCTTCTTAAAAGGATTCCTAGATCCCTTACTATGACGGAGTTTGCGAAGGTAAGGAATAATTGATAACCCTACACAATTAGATTCCACAATAGTATCTAGAGAAGGCACTGAAGAGGTGCAAGTACCTCGAAGTAAAGGGGATGCAATATGTTTCAATAGCTTCCTAGGAGGTGAGGCGTCGTCGGAATCGTCACTTTCTAGTGCTTTGACATTTACACCAAGCTCAATCTTCACACGAGTAGGCAAGCGAGTGTGAAGAGTTCTAGTACTAGGAATAATCTCGCTACTCCCATCCACAAGTGGTAGTTCGGACAAACCGTACGCTATGTATTTCCTTGAACGCAAATGCCACTGGCGAATAGAACCTTCCGTAATATGGTCCTGGCCAATAGTATGAATTATGTCTCCAGTAGAAGAGTGAAAGACTTCCTCATCAATATGAATACTCTTCTCTGCTAATGAAAAACGAACGCTCAATCGAAATGCACTAACCACAGCAAATCCTCGGTCTCCTATAGGAAAAACTATAGGCACAGTCTCCCCATCTACTCTCACCAACGCAACTGAAGTGGACAACATGGTCGCTCGCTTCGAATGGATTGACAAGAGAGCCACTTCATAAAAGACTTTAATGTGAAAACGTTGAGAGGTTAACATATACAAGAAATCAATGGGAGAATTATGAATGGAAATAATATATATTCAGATGCGTGTCCCAGCCATATTAAATGGAAGAAAGATTGACGGCCATTTAAGGAGAAGGACGGGAAATATAACCACTGACGAAGCCACATGTATTATAATTTATGCAGGGGACGCATTAATGTATTCGACGGCAAAAATGTAAATGGCTGTAGAAGTAGGTGGTTGCCTAAAGGCGCTTCTTCATTATAATATTCAATATCAAGTAATGTAATGTACAATCCCAAGTGCTAAAATTTGTTGCAGGGTATGATAGAGATAATTAAGAATCATAAACCACTTTAGACATCACTAATTCATGGATATAGGATGGAGAGGATACTGCTCGAATCGAAGATTGCCCAATTTCCATATTTCAGAACGTCTGGGCAATATCAATATTGAGTTAGAAAAATATTAAACGGCTGGGAAATCTCAATCGAGACATAGAATGTCCACGTACTTTCCTGATGAAATTGAATCATTATAGCATGACTCTAAGATTTCCGAAATATGCGGAAGGCACGGTTGAACTGGAGAAAAATTAAACCAATAAAGTGGATCCGGAAGCACATTCCGGGACCGTGTTTGGGCTTCCACGTGTCCCAGTCCGCATCACCTCCCTCCCACACCGACATTCCCGCCATCCAGGCAAACCCTAGTAAAGTCCGACGACCTCGTTCCTCCACAGTCGCCGCCATCCCAAAGAATTTTTGAAGAAGCTCTCCGTCTCGCAATTCTGTGGATGCTGCACTGGTTGATTCTCGTGCTCTTGTCGACGATCAGTCTATCAGTAATGGCGGACCGCAACCTCAGATCACGGAAAGCGTCTGCAGTGGCTGCAAGCGGTGCAGGAGCAGAAATGGAAGCATCCCATCCGACAGAGGAGGTAATTTCGATTCATTAAACCATGATTCCTTAACTTCTGCGATGACGTGGGGATCAATATGCCTTCACGCCCCCAAGTTCATCTTCTTCATGTCTTGCTTGCGTTGGGGATCAGTATGCCTTCACGCCCCCGTTGTTGTAGACTGAGCTTTTAAGCCCCGGGCCTCCCGGTGCCGAGATGGCTTGTGGAGGAGGTCGGAGGCTGCCCTGTCAATGGGGTTTTGTGGGGATCAGTATGCCTTCACGCCCCCGCTGGTTTGTTATTTTGATGTTGAGCTTGCGTTTTTGGGTGGGGATCAGCATGCCTTCACGCCCCCGGGTTCAGATTTTGCATGTCTTGCTTGTGATTCGTCGGGGATCAGTATGCCTTCACGCCCCCGTTGTTGCAGACTGAGCTTTTAAGCCCCGGGCCTCCCGGTGCCGAGATGGCTTGTGGAGGAGGTCGGAGGCTGCCCCGTCAATGGGGTTTTGCGAGGATCAGTATGCCTTCACGCCCCCGCTGGTTTGTAATTCTGATGTTGAGCTTGCGTTTTTGGGTGGGGATCAACATGCCTTCACGCCCCCGTTGTTGCAGACTGAGCTTTCGGGGCCCTGGCCTCTCGGTGCCGAGATGGCTCGTGGAGGAGGTCGGAGGCTGCCCCGTCAATGGGGTTTTGTGGGGATCAGTATGCCTTCACGCCCCCGCTGGTTTGTAATTCTGATGTTGAGCTTGCGTTTTTATTTGGGGATCAGCATGCCTTACTCCCCCCATGTTCCGTTTTTGATTCATGTGTTTGGTTTTTTTGGGGGATCAGTATGCCTTCACGCCCCTGTTGTTGCAGACTGAGCTTTCGGGGCCCTGGCCTCTCGGTGCCGAGATGGCTCGTGGAGGAGGTCAGAGGCTGCCCCGTCAATGGGGTTTTGCGAGGATCAGTATGCCTTCACGCCCCCGCTGGTTTGTTATTTTGATGTTGAGCTTGCGTTTTTGGGTGGGGATCAGCATGCCTTCACGCCCCCGGGTTCAGATTTTGCATGTCTTGCTTGTGATTCGTCGGGGATCAGTATGCCTTCACGCCCCCGTTGTTGCAGACTGAGCTTTCGGGGCCCTGGCCTCTCGGTGCCGAGATGGCTCGTGGAGGAGGTCGGAGGCTGCCCCGTCAATGGGGTTTTGTGGGGATCAGTATGCCTTCACGCCCCCACTGGTTTGTTATTTTGATGTTGAGCTTGCGTTTTTGGGTGGGGATCAGCATGCCTTCACGCCCCCGGGTTCAAATTTTGATTCATGTGCTCGGGATTCGCGGGGATCAGTACGCCTTCACGCCCCCGGGTTCAGTTTTTGATTCATGTGCTGGGGTTATCGGGGATCAGTACGCCTCTCCCCCGTTGTTGCAGATTGAGGTTGTGGTCCCCCGGCCTCTCGGTGCCGAGAGGGCTTGTGGAGGAGGTCGGAGGCTGCCCGGGCAATGGGGGTCTAGGGGGATCAGTATGCCTTCACGCCCCCATGGTTCTTTATTCATACTAACATATCTCATGGTATTTGTCTCTTGTATTTAGGAGGGTACCCTACCTTTGGATGTTACGTTGGCGGTATTGGCATCTGGGAGTCAATCGGGAGGAGTAGTTGCGGGCATCGAGGAAATGAATCCCCCTCAGCCGCTGCCTATTCGACGCGTAGTAAGTTTAAGCAATTTGATTAGAGATCTAGATGAGGGCATGGACGAGATGTATAGGGAGGGGCTTCTGGCCCCTGATGTGTCGTCGTGCACCTCTGTGGGGTCGCGAGATGAGAGAATTCACTTCCCTGCAAGTAGGGATATGCACTCTGAACTTCCTTTTGATGTTGATGAGGTCACATCCGTTTCTGACGTGGATCAGGACATTCTTATATTATGTTGCGGTCAATATAGGTCATTGGAGCACATATGCTTTTCATGTGCATGACGGAGGCTATCTTCAAGCTGTATATTAATTAATACAGAACTAGCCCGCATATGCATTAGCATCAATATTCATCGTATCTCATTTGCTTGGCATTGATTTGTACTTCTCTAATTGGATGGTGTTCAATGTTTTGCCGTATTTCAGACGTCTCTACAGACAGAGACATTGGAAAATCTCCCTCGTGAATCTGCTTCACCTGGTGGCGAGATGAATGACGACCCCGAAATGATTTCTGAGTCTGAGTCTGAGGACAACGATACCTCTGGAGTGCTAAAGGATGCATTAGAAGACGATATCCAAAGGTCCCAGAAGATTGACACAGTGTCTATTCTCCATGGATTAAGACTTACCTCCACGGATGCTTCTCGTATGAAGATCCCTCTGTGCCGGATGATTCCGATGCCTATGGTGCGACCGACTCTATCGTGTGATTTAACTCTACTGGAGCATCAATTCAGTGGGGGATACAAGGAGGGGGCACGAGTCTTCTATGTGTCTGTCTCCAATGAGGATGGGCAGAGTGGGGTGTTCTCTAATGAAGAGAAAGTGGCTTGGGGACCGATTTGGAATGCAGTCAATGACAAATTCAATTCGATCTTGATGTCCCAACCTGTTCTAAAGCACCTTGTGGATTACAAATTCTATGTTTGTGATGGAAATCACAGGAGGATTGCATGGATGAACCACATCAACCGATTGCACTCCACGGAGAAGGAGTGGCATATCTCCGTAGACTCAATTGTATTGGATATGGCGAACCGGATTGGCTTGGCAATGCAAGCAATGCACAACATAAACAAGTAAGCATACAACTCTTGTCATACTTTGCGCACTGAATTGGTAATCTGATTCATTCTATACCTAACACATTTGTCAAATTCATGTTCCATGTAGGCAAACTGAGAGTTACCACGTCAAGACGAATCTCGTGCACACACTGTACCGTGTGCAGAAGTATGGAGTAATGGACCTTGACAAGTTCAAGGATCTATTATCGGCCGATGAAGTGAAGACATGCCTGAGTAACACTCGTGTGAAATGGTACAACATGGCCTTAGAGGTCTTCACGTCGTTCATATTTAAGGTACGTGGAGCGAGTCACAAGTCTTTGTATATTCATTATTTATTTTTCTAGTTCTGATATCATGAACTCAACATTTCAGCAAGAAATCTCAACTGCAGCTGAGGTTGCCATTCGGAAGTACAAGGAAGATACACTTGCTGAGGAGGTGACAGAGAAAGGGATTGCAAAGGCTATGAAGTCATCAATCAAGGACTCTACTGACAAGTACTACAAGAAGCTTTCAAAGATTGTTTCAGTGGCAAACCCTGCACTTGGACCAGAATGGCTTCACGAGGTTAGTTCGAAAACTTGAACTATAGTCATACTGTAATTCAGAAATATTGGTTCAATACTTACTCTGTTGATGCTTTTATTCACAGATCGAGCGCCATTGGAACCTTTTTGCCACACCGAAGCTGAGTCTTGAGAAGTTGCAAATGATCTCGACTTCAAATGCCTCTGCCGACTCGAAAGTAAAGTGGCTAAAGTGGATGAACTCCTCCGACCCAACTAGAGAAGCCCGTCGGTTTCCTCCTCGTCCGGTGAATGAGGAGAAGTTGGCACTCTTTTTGGCGAGGGCATGTTGGTACTCAGGGGTATGGATATCATTATTACAAACTCATATCATTCTAAGGTTACGAGGAAATTTTTCTACGTTTCACCCAAAACCGAATTTATATATTGTTTTCTTTATTTTCATACAATATGGCAAATCATTAAAGCAAAATTCAAAACTAAACATGTCTGTCCTTGCAGTTGGAGGACGCCGCATCAGAGTTATTTGATAGTGTTATCCGAGCTGATAACATTCCGATCAATATGGCAGCTCCCGCCGAGCCCAAATCCTTGAAGGATTACCTTGAGGGATGGAGAATGAAGCTGTGGGACATGGCATACACAGGCATGTTTAGAGGAGGGGACGCATTCAAGAAGTCGGACACCTTTAAGGATTACAAAGGGGCAATGCTTGCAGTTCACCGTCTCATTTTCAGGTAATACTGATTCCATTCTTAAATGGCATCCTTAGTTTCATGTCCGTTTTTTATTTGAGGAAGTCTGAGGTAATAATGTCACATGTTATTTTCTAGAGGTAATTAATTGGTTTGCAATGAACACAATATGTTCACCGTCGCAGTTTGAGACTTCCTGTGTTCATGTCGGTTTGGCTATTACGGTACATCATGGCACCGAGATATACTGTACATTGTCCTTCATTCTGCATCATTACTTTTGATTTCTAGAACTTTCTCTAATCAATCTCTTCCTACTTAATTGTTTAGACATTGATTCATCATGAGGCATTAGGTAAAATTCGTTTCAGTTTAGCAATGATCTTTATGATGGATAATGATTTTTAAAACATCTCTTGTGCTTTGTGTTTGGGAACTTTTACTAATTACTCAATCTATACTTTTCATAGGTATTTCATGTACGAGTTATATGCAAAGAAGGCCATCGCCAAACAAGATTTGCCACCCTTCATGACCACGTGGTTGGATAGATCAAAAGAGGATTGCATGTTCTCGCCTTGGCAACTCAGAAATTGGACAACTCCACATCTCCAAGCCTGCCCCTGGTACCTTGAATGCAATATTGGGTCCATTCCACTTGAGGAGACAGATCTCTTTAAGTCTCTAAAGGAGAACGCTATTGTAGAGACAGATTTCGATGAGTTCGCCGGACTTGATGCAGAGGCCCGTACTAAAGCAATCGCTAAACGGGATGCAGCTAACAAGAAGAAATTGGAAAGACTGGAGGAGGCCAAGAAGAAGACAGAGGACATGAAGACTAAGAGGATGGCCTCCAAGGCGGAAAAGGAAGAAGAGAAGGCAAACAAGAAAGGGAAGAAAAGGAAGGCGGAGACTCCATTGCCGGCTACAAGCGCCGTTGATTTGAAAGACACCTCCTCGAGTTTTTCCCTCACTCAAGACCACTTGGTGCATGGACTGACACCTATTGCACGAAATTTGGATCCAGTCGTTGACGTTGATGAGTGCATCATGAACATATCGTTGCAAGCTCTCACAACGGACGAGAAGGCCTTGGACAACATTGAAGCTTTCTTGACAGTGGTAAGTGCATGATGAATTGGCTTAGATTTCTTGTCTTCTATTAGTCAAATCCCCAATTCATACATATTTTATCTTATTTTTTTTTCTCTCTAACCTCGTGCCATTCTATTGTCTTGGAGCAGCATGCTACAGACAAACATTGCTATTTTGACGGGGTACTGAGTACGAAGCCTATGGTGGATTTGATTATTGTGGATGTTCCTGAAGGCCTTCATGTGCCTACCGTATCGTCTCCTCCTGGACCTATTCCTACTTGGAACCAATTTTCGGATGACTGGCTGGTCCCAGTTTTTGACTTTGCTCACGGCTTCTTGCACGATAACGGAGCTCTTCTTGTCATGTATCCTGCCCCCTCTAAACCACACAGAAGCCAACTTCTAGGGTGCTGCAAAGAGTATGGGTTCAAGATACTTCTTGATTGGTGGGGCATGAACCATCTTCACTTAACGTCGCCAGTTGATCCAAAGAAGACGGTAATTGCCTTCTCTCTACATTCATATTCAGTTCTCATAATTTACCATTTCCTACATTGTTCACTGACTTCATATTTCCTGCAGACTCAGCGGTTTGCCATATCCCTTGTCGTCAAAAGTAATGGCCCAAAGACTGAGGCTGACTATCCATTTCAATACGTTCCCTCGCATGCCAAGGTGGGTGTCACTGTAGGCAAAGACGATTGCCTACGGAACTTGTGCTTTGCAGAAGACGTTACCATGAATGGAGACAAACCATGGAGGGGGCCTCGGAAAAAGGCGTCAGGATTCATGGCCATGCTTGTCGAGGGATGCTGTGAGCCCGAATCCGTTGTTGTTGACTGCTCTGCCGCCACAGGTGTGTCCCCATTCTTTCCATAGATTCATTTGAGCAATTGAGCTTTGTTTCACCGATTAGTTATTCTAACGTCCACATAAGCCTTGGCCGTGTGTGTGGAATTAATGCAGGTACAAACATTCAGGCATGCCGAGCCACTCGGCGTCATATTCTAGCATTTGAGGAGGACAAGCTTATTTTTGACGCACTTATCAAACCTGTTATCCGCCAAACTGTTTTTCATCAAACACCAGTGGCACGCCCCGCGGATGTCTCTCACGATCTGGAGGATGACGATGTACCGGCCCAGCGTATAGTAAAAACATCATTCTTCAGTAAGTAAGTCATCTCTTTTTCTTCTTTAGTGAGGCTTGTTTTTAAATTTATACTTCTTCAATTTTAATTGACTACTGTATGTTTCACCTGATTGTGTAGGCAAGCGGCAAAAGTAGCATCTGCGTCACATGTCCCATTTTTTGGGAATCCGAAATTCTTTCCCAGCCCACCTAAGACATATCAGCTTCCCGAATACGTTCAGTCATTGTGTAGGGACTATGTTTCTGTTGACCCTAGGCCTAGTTCCAGGGCTCAATTGTTGGACCCGCGTATTCTTGAGTTCATTGATGATTGTGCTGTTGAATCTGATAGACAAACATCCGAGAGTGAGGATTTCTCCATGTCCACCGACTGACACTTCTCTGATGATCATTCATCAATGTACTCTTTCTGCATCTTGTAGATGCACATTTCCTGTATTATAGATTGCATTTCCTTGAGATCATCCGAAACGCCAATGGTACTTGTTTTTGTTTATGCTTGAACAATCATTGCTAATTTAAAGTCCTTGCACCACTATTACCGACATTGTTGATCAAGTACGCCAAACTTCATGAAGGCCTTCCTTGTGGATTTCTGGATTATATCCATGGATATGGAAATCCGTTGTCCAAATTTCAAATACTGATGACACATTCCAAAGCCTACAAGGACAATTGCCATGGGCGTGAAGGTGAACTGATCCCCCCCTAAACCCCATTGTGTGGGCAGCCTCTGAACTCCACCTGAGGCCCTTTCGGCACCGAGAGTCTGGGGGACCAAAACCTTAGTCTGCATCAACGGGGCCTGTAGGCATACTGATCCCTAACGAAACGCAAGCAAGACATGAAGAAAATGAACCCGGGGGCATGAAGGCATACTGATCCCCGCGAGTCCCAAACACATGAATCGAAAAGTGAACCTGGGGTCATGAAGGCATACTGATCCCCGCGAGTCCCAGCACATGAATCGATAACTGAACCCAGGGGCGTGAAGGCAGGCTGATCCCCGACAAAGCGCAACCAAGACATGAAAAGAATGGACCCGGGGGCTTGAAGGCATACTGATCCCCGCGAGTCCCAAGCACATGAATCGAAAACTGAACCCGGGGGCGTGAAGGCATACTGATCCCCAAAAACCAGCGCAAGCTCAACAACGGTAAAACAAACCAACGGGGGCGTGAAGGCAAGCTGATCCCCAAAAACTAGCACAAGCTCAACAGCGGTAAAACAATCCAGCGGGGGCGTGAAGGCATACTGATCCCCACAAAAACCCATTGACCGGGCAGCCTCCGACCTCCTCCACAGGCCATCTCGGCACCGAGAGTACGGGGGCCTAGAAGCTCAGTCTGCAACAACGAGGGCGTGAAGGCATATTGATCCCCGACGAAACACAAGCAAGACATGCAAAATCTGAACACGGGGGCGTGAAGGCATACTGATCCCCGCGAGTCCCAAACACATGAATCAAAAACTAAACACGGGGGCGTGAAGACATGTTGATCTCCGAAAAAAAACGCAAGCTTGACATCAAAAAAAAAACCTAGCAGGGGCGTGAAGGCATACTGATCCCCACAAAAACCCATTGACCGGGCAGCCTCCAACCTCCTCCACAGGCCATCTCGGCACCGAGAGTACGAGGGCCCAGAAGCTCAGTCTGCAACAACGGGGGCGTGAAGGCATACTGATCCCCGCGAGTCCCAAACACATGAATCAAAAACTGAACACGGGGGCGTGAAGGCATGCTGATCCCCGGAAAAAAACGCAAGCTTGACATAATAAAAAAAAAAAAGCGGGGGCGTGAAGGCATACTGATCCCCACAAAACCCAATTGACCGGACAGCCTCCGACCTCCTCCACAGGCCATCTCGGCACCGAGAGTACGGGGGCCCAAAAGCTCAGTCTGCAACAACGGGGGCGTGAAGGCATACTGATCCCCCAAATCCACCGCAAGCTCAACGTCAAAAAAAAAACCCAGTGGGGGCGTGAAGGCATGCTGATCCCCGACAAAGCGCAAGCAACACCTTAAAATACTGAACCCAGGGGCGTGAAGGCATACTGATCCCTGCGAGTCCCCAACACATGAATTGTAAACTGAACCCGAGGGCGTGAAGCCATATTGATCCCTGTTAGTCCCCAGAACACGATTCGTAAACTGAACCCAGGGGTGTGAAGGCAAGCTGATCCCCAAAAAACCCCGCAAGCTAAACAGCAAAAAAATGAACCGTCGGGGCGTGAAGGCATACTAATCCCTCTAATCCCCCCACCGCGTGGGCAGCCTCCGACCTCCTCCTCTCGCCCTCTCGGCACCGAGAGAAAATGCGCAGTCTACATCAACGGGGGCGTGATGGCCAACTGATCCCCGCGTGTCCACGAGCACATGAATCAAACTCTGGTCCTGTGGAGGCGTGAAGGGAAACTGATCCCCAAAAATAACCGCAAGCTTAACAGCCAAAAAATGAACCAGGGTGGCGTGAAGGCAAACTGATCCCCCTAAACCCCCAATCGCATGGGCAGCCTTTGAACTCCTCCACAAGCCCTCTCGGCTACGAGAGGCAACGAGAGAAAATGAACAGTCTACAACCCTGGAGGCATGAAGGCAAACTGATTCTTGCCATACCACAAGCAAGACATTGAAAATCTAATCTTGGGGGGGCGTGAAGGCCAACTGATCCCCGCCATACCGCTAATATAATAATTGTGAACTGAACCCGGGGGCGTAAAGGCCAATTTATCCCCGCCTATTCTACAAACATGACAATTACAAACTGAACTTCGTGGGCGTGATCTTCCCAAAAAAATCGAGGGGGGTGAAGGTGAGCTGATCTCCGCATGTCCCCAAGCATAGGAATAAAGAACAGACCAACGGGGCCATGAAGGTGAATTGATCCCTGAAAATCCCGAAGCGCAGCAATTGAAAACAATCAGCAGGGGCGTGATGGTCAATTGATCTACGGTCAGAGCTCACAATCACAAAATTAAAAAACAAACGGTAGGGGGCGTGAAGGTAACTGATCTCCGCTCATAATTCTCCCCATTCAATGCTTTGTTCAAACTCCACAAAGTAGTATGTCACTACTCTTTTGAATTTCTTTGCCTACACTACTTTATCATTTTGATCTTCAATTGGGGTTATGTAAGGTACTGTGAGGGTCTGTGTAGTAACTCGCACTATCTGTACAATATGGCTCCTGGTCAGGGTATTGTGAATCATGGGTCTCTTTAAGTCACCATACCGAGATTCTGCTACTCAAATACGCTGAAGAGGTTCACTTGTAAATTTTCCTACGGTGAGTTTTACACCCCATTTTTTGGATACTAGCGTACCTCTTGAATTTCTTGCTTTTATTCACACTGATTGTCAAGCGTGAGATTGTCAAGGTCGTTTTCTATGAACTCAGTGAAGCTTAATTACATGTTGCACATGCCATGATTAGAGATATGTTGTTTCTAATTTGCTTTCTTTCCAGATTGTTGGCTCACTTCAACTCTACAAAATGAATGTACCTGACACGTGTGGTGAAGGATAGGATAAATATTATACAAGAACACCATCTTTGTTACACTCGTCATGCATTTTCTTCAGCCAAATAACGTCATTGTCAATTGCAACTTTTGAATTCCTAAATTATAGATCGACATTAATCTCAGTTCGGACCAAGAATCACATCCACAGCCTATTTTTATAACTTTGTGTTTCTGGACTCTTATTGAGATCAATCTCTTCTGCAATTCATTACTTCAAGACTTATAATAGCCAATTGCGTTATATGGCGAAGAAGTGCATGATGAGTGTTATAAGCTGGTGAGCTTGAAGATCTCAAATCATATTGTACTCTCCAGTCTACTTAGACTATCAAGTATTCTACAATGTGGTAACCCAGAAGAGTTACTAGCCATGTACCTCAAGTTTACAAATATGCATTTCTTATAAATTCCATTATGCATATTGCATAAAATGCATTTTCAACTGCGCTTCGTTTGTCGTATAACACAAAAAGCATTTAACAATAATAGATACTGCGTGCCTAAACCAAAACAATTGTACACCAGTTGTTCGTTTCTGTTGATTATGAATTTCTGGGCACATATGAGCCCCGCTCTGCATTGACTCACTAAATATTCCTCTCCCGAAAGGAATGTACTTCCCCATAGCTGTTGGAGACCTCTATATTACTCCAAGTTAACATCTCTCAAAGGGGCAGCACAGCCCCTTAGCACCTTTGCGGACGTCTTTGCTGTTCGTAGTAGTTCCCCTAGGGGACAATGATGCCCCGCCACAGCCCCTGTCAGGACCGTGCTGCCCAAAAGCACTAATTCCTGGGGGGGTTCTGCTACCTAATGGCAGCAACTCTGAAGGGTGACGTGTTGCCTCGCGGCAGCATTACCTAGGGTGTCTGTGCTACCCCATAGCACTCCTTCTCTAGGGGTTGTGCATCCCCGCCTCAGCAACTCTCAAGGGGTGCTGCCCCGCGCTAGATGCTCCTAGGGGCTGTGTTGGCATACAACAGCAGTTTCCGAGGGGCTGTGTTGTAGAATTTTCCAAAGTTATCTAGCGCCACAGTAGTTTAGCCAACAAAGCTATGGTTCGCAGCTCCTACCACGCAATGACCATTCATCTTGGTTGATAGCTAAATTTGTAGTAAATCCTCTATACTTTTGATGTTGAAGCATGCAGGGTAGGCATTCCTAGACCAACGGCTGCTTTTCTAGAATTGGAGTCAATCATGGAGGTTTTGAATAAAATCCAAGTTCAGTTGTTCTGAGATGGTGGAACGTAATCGACATTTCGGCTTCTTCACTGACATCAAAGGCAAATTCCAAAAACGAATTTTTCTAGATGATATGCTTCAGATTAGACGATAGTTGTATGGGCGGATCCCATCTGCAGAATCTTCAATTAGCCTCATGACCTTCCCTAAATGGTAGAACCTGGCATAAGTAGCAGAAGTGCCATTTGTCCCAACGCAATGGCGCATTAATTTATGATTGTTGAGTTTGCTTCTTTGCACCGGTGCTCTTTTAAGATTGCTACCGATAGTGACATTGAAAACCCTAAACCTAGTAGGATGTCTTCAACCGACTCATCAACAATTAGAGAGAGATTTTTCTGCTGAACAAGGGGTTAGTACCGTTTGACCTTTGGCAGCGTGCTATTCATCACCATATTCTGTGCTTTTCTTCTTAGAAGTAGTTTTCTTAATTTCCTTTGTATTGTCCCTAGCATCAGTTATGCATTACCCTAAATCCATTGCAAGAATCTTTATTGATTTTTACTGGGTTTAGCGACTCTCGAAGAAGATGATTCTATTTCGTTGCAATTTTTCATTGATTATATTAAAGAGGATCATGCTGCACCATATAATGCAGCCCTAATGTATGTCAAAGTACAAGAAGCGTGTCTAACAAAGAATTCAAGAAATCATTGTTATCTATCATCATCCATTACATCCATCCATTTCAAGGAGTCACAATCATCCTTTTTTCCAATCCACTTTCATAAGTTTCATCCATGTATTACAATCGCCTTCATCCACTTTTTTCATCCACTCCAAAGTCATCCATTTTATTCGTCCACTTTTTTCATCCTCTTCCATCCATTAATTTGAACTTCCTTCATCCACTTTTATCATCCACTTTCATCCATTAATTTGAACTTCCTTCATCCATTTTCTTCATCACTTTCATCCATTTATCTTCAACCCATTTTCCAAACCTTTTCCTAACAAACATCCATTTTTCCGACCCTTTAATGTGGTTCTTCTTTATATTTCATCCATTTTTTAAGAATTTCTTATAAATATTTATCCATATTTTTAAACCTTTTTTTTTATTTTCATCCATTTTTTTAAATTAGCCCTTCCCCAAAATTCAAAAAATATCCCTTCCCGCTCACCAATCCCCGCTCCCTGCTCTCCGCTCCACGCTCCGCGCTCATGTACCAGCATTCCTCTCCGGTGCCTCATCCGCCATCCTTCCTTGTAGCCGTCTTTCTTTTTGCCTTTTATACTTCAAATGTTTTTTTATTTGCAAATAGATATTTTCTTTTGTCACTTTATAAACCTCACTTCTATCTTTGAATTTTAATTCTTGTAAACCATTGATGTTATCATCTATTATTTTATTCAAAGCTTCCTTCACTCCTATATCTTCTAAAGTAAAGGTGCCTTGAGGAAGAACCCCATTATCTTGTCCTTCCTTAATCCATTTTTTAATTTTTTAATTATTATCTTTAAGATTATTATGTTGGATAGCCCAATGCTTGCGTAGAGCTAATTTGCCATACACCTTGTCCTTCTTCCTATTTTTAATAGGAGGAGGGTTGAAAATTGTATTATAAGATGGTGACTTAAGGGTAGGGTTTTTAGGTAGAGATTCTATGTGAGGAGGACCTCTAAAATCTATCACATTGTTAATTGGTACATCTTCATTTTGTTGTGCCTCATCACCTCTCTCCAAACTCATTACACTCTCATCTCTAGACATTCCACATTGCTGACAGAAATTAGCTAATTCATTTGGAAATGGAAAACCACATCTTGAACAAAAACGTCCTCTTGCCATGATCAAAAAACCTCCTACAGAAATTGCCAAATCATTATTGGAAAAGAGCACAAAGGGTTTTAATTGTAAGACATGTCAATCATGTTGCGAAAAGTAAAAATTCAAAAGGGTTCAACCATGAATGCATACTAACAAATATAACAAATAAATAAGGCAAAGTGTTCGGTAAGAAAAATTGTTACCTTATTCAAGCAGCTTTCAGTTGAAGCAACTTTGGGTCGCGGGAGATTCTTAGCGCAAGAGATTTCCGTTGCAAGAGATTTCCGTAGCAGGAGCTTTGTATAAAACAGAAGCTTTCGGCTACACTAGGACCACGGGAGCTTCGGTCTACACTTGGGACCATAGGAGCTTCCGTCCACACTCGGGACCACGGGATCCTCCGTCTACACTCGGGACCACGGAAGCTTTGGGCTACACTCAGGGCCACAGAAATTTCAAGCTACAAAATTTTTGCACAATAAGAGCTTTGGGCTACAATCGGGGCCATAGAAATTTCAAGACAAACAAGTTTTCTGCAACAAGAGCTTTGGACTACACTCGGGGCCACGGAAATTTCAAGACAAAGAAGTTTTGTGCAACAAGAGATTCGGGCTACAATCGGGGCCACAGAAATTTCAAGACAAAGAAGTTTTACGGAACTAGAGATTTGGGCTACACTCGAGGCCACAAAAATTTCAAGACAAACAAGTTTTACGGAACTAGAGATTCGGGCTACACTCGAGGCCACAAAAATTTCAAGACAAACAAGTTTTCCACAACAAGAGCTTTGGACTACACTCGGGGACACAGAAATTTGAAGACAAAGAAGTTTTGTGCAACAAGAGATTCGGGCTACAGTTGAGGCCACAGAAATTTCAAGACAAAGAAGTTTTATGGAACTGGAGATTTGGGCTACACTCGGGGCCACAGAAGTTTTGAGACACGCAAGTTTTGTACAACAAGAGCTTTGGCTACACTTGGGGCCACAGAAATTTCAAGACACACAAGTTTTGCACACCAAAAGATTTGGACTACACTCGGGGCCACATAAGTTTTTGTCAACAGGAGCTTTGGGTTACATTGCTCCACATGCCGAAAAGGATTTGGATCACAGCTTTGTACGTGGCGGAAGTTGTAGATCACAGCTCGACGTGGCGCGGAAGCTTTGGAAGCCTTGCACTCTAGATAGTGATTCTTTGACGGAGTACAACCACTACTTTTTGTTTGAATAGCACCCCCCGGTAAGTGACCGGGCAACATCTTGGATTTTGGAGGGACATCATGGATTTTGGAGGGATTGTCATCCCACCCAAGTGTAGAAATATGGTTGGTCACTTGGTAGAGGTGTCACTAAGGTAGTGTGCTTTAAAAGCAATCATTTCAAGGTTGGTTCACCTTTTTTGTGTAAGTTTCAATAGATATAATTATTTTTATAACATTTTTCAGAGAAAGAAAAATAGATGTGAAACCTATCACAAGTGGTTTTGTACTTTTTCAAGCATTTTTGAATTACTTATAAATTTCTAAAGACTTGGAGCATAGGCACCTATTTGTGACCCTCGGTCTCCCAAAATTCCTACACTTGCAACTTATTAAGAGATGTGCGGAAATCAAAGATAATGATTGGCTCTTGCAATAGAAAAACAATTTTTCTTTGATGCATTCAATTAGTGAAGTGGTCCATTTAACCCTTAAAGTCCCAAGGCATTTTCTAGGATTTTCCACCTCAAAAATTGTATGTAAGACTATTATAGAAGTTATTTTTATTCATTTATACAATACACACACACACACACACACACACAAATATATATATATATATATATATATATATATATATATATATATATATATATATATATATATATATATATATATATATATATATATTCATAGATTATTTAACATATACCGTAGAAAAAAAATTGAATCAACTTTTTTAATTTCTTTAATTCCAAATGCTCTAGAAATTCATCATAAATATGTTTGTTTTCCTTCTCTTTTTTTCTTCTAATCTCATCCATTTCTTTTATAATTCTTTCAAAATAAACTAAAGTAAATTTTTTTGTTGAAAGAGCGACTTCTATTTGATAAAATCCACTATTTTCAAGCCTTAAATTTTTTGAGTCTAACAATAAAATTGATCCTACTTTAGGCTTGATGTAGTAGCCATAATCTTATAGGCTAAATTCTTCTCCTATTTTTGATATTTCATATGTATATTTAAAAAATAAATAAATTAAAAGTAAACATTTAGGATTTAAAGAAAAATTAAAGTATTACTGTGATAATAATCCAAATGTTAAAGTATATCTGCAAATGTTAAATTTTTATATTATTAAAAAAATAAAAATTAAACATATAAAATACTTGTATGACATTTTCTCTACCGTTAACATTTTATATGGGAATCATTTTGAATGAGCTTTTGATTCAAGGAAAAGTTGCTAGTGTAAGTATATTTTGCCAAACCTATGTCTACGATTATACAATTTTGGGAACATTTGCAATGAAAAAATAAAAACTTCTCACTTAAACCCTAAAACGTCACTTGTGAGATGGATGACTAATAGCCACATGTGAGAAATTTATAATGGCTATATATAATAATAATTTTTAAAATTTATTTTATAATTGCTATATTAAAAACCACATTATAGTTTAATTTTATAATTTATTTATTAAAAAAAAATCCTTACCCAAAAATTATAAAGTTTTAGGACATACTTTGTACAACCCTAATCAATTTATAGGTAAGGGAAAAAAATTCAATTTTTTCTCTTATAAATATTTAATATTAGTTGCTTTCCAAATTCATTTGTATTTAAGTCTGATTTTTGAAGATGTAAATGCTAAAAAAATCAAGATTTTTAAAAGACACTCTTCCACAAAATACTAAACTGAAAAATCATAATCCTTCATTTTCAAAATCCAATTTGCGTGCTAGAACTAGATTTCAGAAGTAATTTTTTTTAAGTTAAAAATGTTTTAAATTGGACATTCATTAGGTTTAATTTAACTTCAAAGTATTGTCCATATGATGATTAGGTGCCTTGGGCATTTAGGAGTTCAACATTGTAGAATTAGAAAATAAAATGGTTTACAATACCAAGTGCAATTGCAAACTTCTAAACAATATCAAAGCTATTTGGCTAAGACATTTGAAGGATATTACTGCTAAAGAATATAACAACTAAAAGTCTGTATGCAAACTATATATACTAAATATCACTACCAACTTTTGTAGATAAACATAATGATATTAATTTGTAAAAATTTGACATTCTTAAGAAGTTTACAAGTATAACCTTTTACAACATGTGCGTATAGATTAGAGTTTAGGCCATTGTTACAAAAAATCAAAGGCTCATATAAAGCCGTAAGACAATATATATAAGGTGCAATTATACTTTAAGAATTATCAAAAGTAATTTAAAAAGTAATTAAAAAAAAATTGAATTGATATGGAAGTAATAATGCCACATCACTTTGATGATTTCAAAAATTATTTTCCTTATCTTTGCACCAAAGACCAAAAGTTAAAGAATCTTGTTTCAGCTTTACATTTTTTGTAATGTAAGTAAAAGTGCTATCATTCTTTTCAACATTATAAAAATGGGAAACTTGAACTTCTTCTTCAAGTTTCTAAAAGGAAGTACTTGTTAATGGGTTGCACAATAAGTTCAGTTGTAGATATCCAACTGAAGTTACTAAAATTAAGTGCTAGTGATTCATGAGTGAGAGTGCTATTGCACTTTTCAATATGATAAACATAAGCCACTTGAAGTTTACTTGAAGTTCCTAAAAGGAAGCAGTAGTGAATAGGTTGAAAAATAAGTTCAATTGAAGTTACTAAAAATTTATGTGCATAAAAAATCCAAACAAGGTAGAAACAAAAATATAGCATATGAAGTGCAAGACCTTAGGAGACGAGACACATTAATAAACATGTAAGGACCTAGTACTAGTATGGCTTGAGAATTATGTATTTCTGAACCAATGTACTAAAGAGAACTTTTGTTTTCCACAAGTGTCGGTTGTGTAGTCTATAATTGTATAAGAAGTCCAGCATTACTTAAATGAGGATTCTAAGTTATACCATCCTAAGGACAATTTTGTGGTAACCTAAACTTTGAGTACTCCTTAAGCCAACATTTTCTAGGGTGTTAACCAATCATGTTTAATTTTTATAAATTGAAATGATATTTTTAACTTTTGTTTCCCAATCTTTTGAAGTCGAAATGATGCACGCAAATCAAAATGTGTTATAAAATGCTTGAAGAATAATAAAAATGGAATTCATACACATGGCAAGGTAGTAAACTTGAGATCACATAAAATTGGTAAGCTAGCTAGTCTTCATATATTTAAAAAAAGTATAAAGTATGATTCGAAGGATTTCTTTTGAAATTCATTTGAAATACAAAATCAATAAATAGTAGAAGCCCCAAAGCAAAAAAGATTGGAAATGAAGGAGTCACCTATTGGCTACTACTATAATTATTGGATCATGTAGTGTAATATATTTTTCGTAAATTTCATCTAAGTATGTGAAGTGTGAATGAATCTCCAATACATAAATGAAACAGTATGAGGGGGCATGTATGAAGTGAAGTGAATTTGCAATGGATGCTTTTCCAAAATTTGTTACAGAATTGGACACTTCTGTAGTTCATGGGTATTCCAAGAAGAATCAATCAAATGCTTGGTTCAAAGGTTATTTTGAATGATTGAACCTCGGATATTTCAACAATTTTGGCATCTTCGTTTTCTTTTGAATGATTCATTCGCATGAATATTAACATGATTTAGTATGTGATTTTATTGAAAAAATCTCCAATTTTGTATGAAAATATCATTATAGAAGTAGTCAAACTGTCTCAACTTTATTGAAAGAGGTTTTAAGAAAATATTTTCCTTACAAATGAACACCATTATCATAAAGTATGTGGCTTCAAAGTTCTCTAACCACAAACTGACATACTTCAAGTGTTTAATTTGTTCCAAAAGTTTTTATCTTTTAACTATTTTAATTTCAACTAATACATACACTCAATTCACAAGTAATGATTGAAAGCATTTAGAAACGGTTAGGTAGATTTCTTTGTGGTGACACATTTTTTGCTTGGATTTCAAAGTCATACACATTGTAGGTTAAGCTGAAATCCATATTTATAAAAAGAAAATTGCATGAGTATATTGATCTAGCAAAATTTATAATTCAAAGGTGAATGGATGGTAATTCATGAAGTGGAAAAAATTATTAAAATCAATTTTCATTATTTTATGTATTATTTAATTGTAAACTATTGCTGAGCTTTTAAAAATTAATTCCATAGATATGTAGGGAACATGAATGTCCATGTCTTTCATATGAACCACGGAATGCCCAAAGCACCAAATTCTGATTGATTCAATACTTTGAAGCAAGATAAAATCTAAGCAAGTTACTATTTGTAGTAGTTTCCAATTAAAAAAAATTATTTTTGATTACTAGACTTATGAAGAAAAATCTGATTTTGAAAATGAAAGATTCTAATTATTCTATTTAATATTTTGTGCAAGGATGTTCATTGCAAATCTTGATTTTATAGTATCGAGGGCTTCTGGAAAATGAGCCTCAAATACATCGGATGTTGAAGAGTTTTTTGCATTAGAAATTGATTTAAATTTTTTTATAGAGTTGTATATGGAAAGATAAAATCTTTTGACTCGAATTATGCATGTTAAGCCTTTAAACCGCAAAAGTTTTGGATGACCAATTTGGAAGGATTGACATGAGAAAAGAAGATTGGAAGACTTCAAATTGAACAATATTCCTTCAATATGATTTTAAGAATGCAACCTCCCACACTGCAACAAAGGCCTTGCATTCCTCCATGTATAAAAATATTGAATTTCAAAGATTTTACAAATTAAAAAATAATTCTTACATTTATTTTGGATGTGGCAACAGCACAAGGCATAGGAATAGAAGATTATTGTAATTTATGCCACCATAAGTTGCAAAAGGAACTAAAGGGGCTATCCAAAAAAATAAAAAAAACTTGAACTTTTATAATTTATACTATTTTTCAAGAAACAAGATTGTCCATAACTTTTTGAACACTAGTACAAATAAAAGGAGGACAAAAATATAATATCTGAATTAAAAAATTAAAAATTTTGTGGTTTTGTGGAATAGCTAAACAAGTTCAAGTGTAGGCTCTCTGTAGTATAATTTTTTTCAAAGTAGGCACCGATTGAAATAGAATTCTTGTGCAGCTAAATGTTTTTAATGAAATGTGGATTTAAAGTTATCCTTGTATGATGACACTTTTTAGGTAGCCTACACTTTTGGCACCTTCAAGCCAACATTTCCTAAAATGTTAATTTCCATGAATCAACTATAAAGTGAAATCTTTTTTGCTTTTGTGTTTTAACCTTTTGAAGTCCAAGTGATTTTTCACATATGAAAGATGTGTTACAAAATGTTTGATGAATTACAAAAATTGCATTTATATACATGGGAAGATTTTTAACCGAGTTTTTAACATGCATACATTACATTTAGTTGGTAGAATTCATATTTTTTTTGAATTTTTGAATTATAATTTGAAGTTTTATTTTTGCAATTCATTTGCAATTCAAAATCAAAAATATTGGAAGGCCCCAAGCAAAGCTAATTCAAACCTATTGTCCGACCTATTGGCTACTACTATAATTATTGGAATCATCTTATTTAATACCTTTTTTTTGTAGATTTCATCGTATTAAGTGAATTTTCAACACATAAATTGAAAATTATAGAAGGTTATGTATCAAGTGAATTTGTAGTGGATGCTTTAAGAAATTTGATACAAAATTGTACACATAGCCCAATAACGGTTTGCTTTGCGTACCCAAAAATGTTGTCTCAACTACAATGTCAGTCCATTGCATTGTGTCAAACGACTTCAACTTTTGAATATAATAAAGTATGATTTTATAAAATGTGGTTTTAGTTGCCTACACTTGTAATGTATCAAGAAAAAAAAGAAATCACAATCAAAGAATTTTAAGCATTTTTAATGAATTTTTTAGTTGAAAAAGTGAGTTTTGTCCCAAGCACCTAGAATCCTCAAAAACAAGCATTTGGAATATCAAATAATTTTATTTTAATATCATTTTTGGATGTGACTTACATTATGTGGCCCAATATATAAAATATTTAATTTTATTAATAAAAACTTAATAAACTGTGCACTATGATGTTTGCAAATCCCAAAATTCAGCGATTTTTCTCACCTCTAAGAAAAGATCCAAAAAATTTCAATATTATTAAAAAAATTCAATAGGAATATAGATCTTGATCCTGTTGAGGTGCATGAATTTTATATTTTAATTTTAGAGTATTTTTACTTCATCAAAATGAACAAAATAGACAAATTTTGGAGGTTTAAAACAAAAACAACGTAATTAGTGTGTCTAGAAAGTAATACCCAAAGCAAACTATTACCCAGCCAATTCATGGGTAACTGGGTATTCCAAAAAGAATGAATCTCATATTTGAATCAAAAGTTCTCTTGCTTGAATGATTCCAAGAAATTTCAACAATTCAATCATGTTCATGTTCTTTCGAATTCACCATTTGTATAAATATGAATTTGATTGAGTATGTGATTTTATTGAAGAAATCTACAATTTAGTACAACACTATTATCATAAAAAATGTGGCCTCAAAGGTATTTCAATGTTTCTAATATATTCCAAATTTTCATATTTTTCTGCAATTGCTTATCTTTTAAATTTTTTAATTTCATCTAAAAAATGTACTCATTTTATAGGAAATGGTAAAAAATTGTTGGAAACGGTTAGTCTCATTTCTTCAAACATCTAAGAAGGTTGTACATTTTAAACCGCACGGTCTCATCTGTAAAAACAGCTAAAGTAGCATAATGGCGCCATTTTAACGAAATTGCCCATCTTGACATATTTATTTGTTTGTTCAATTCAGAGATGTCAGAGATGTCATTATCCAGACCTCAGTGAAAGAATTGACTACCAATCAGTTGTACTACATGTGTTGGAAGTTCAAGGGTAGCATGTAAATTCTAGGAACATTCAATACATCCAAAAATACAAAAGCATGTCAAAAAAGGGGAAGGAGGAGTTGTTCCTCATTGGGAACGTTGTGGAGCAACGCTCCATGAGCAAACATTGCTCAATCACTCTCTCTCCTCCTTGCCACCCTAACGTTCTTCAGACGTTGCTCAAAAACTTTGAACCCACAAAAACGTTGTTTACAAACGTTGCAAAGCCCCCTTGTTTCTAGTAGTGAATCTTATCGATCGTGTAAAAACTTTTAAGGCAATTTCAATGTGAGAAGTTGTAGAAAAATCTTTCAAAAAAACAAGTAGACAACCCCATTTTCATTCAAAGATTTGTGATAATAGAAAAATAGGCAAGTCATGCTTACAACACTTGCCAACAAGTCCAACCAAGTGAATAGATGAGTTGATGTTGAGAAACCGGGGTTGCTGAAGGAAATGAATGCGATCAGATCCCTCATGGTTTCAATATTCTTTACCGTAAGTGGTGTGAAGGGAACCCATAATGCGGAATAGCAAATGTTACAAATAAACAAAGTGTGCATCTTTACTTCATCAGTACCAAAAACCACACATGCACAATTTGTACCAAACTAAATTATTTAACCCCTAAAGGACCATTGTCCCCTTGGGGGACAAAATGGATTTCGGGCAAGTTCCTATGATCTCAATTTTCAGTGATTTTTTTTGAAACTTTCCCATAAGATAGGAAAACTTATGAGCTTCGTGGGAATATAAATTTTATTTCAATTGGTGCCCGAGAGCAAAAGTTATGGCATCTTAAACATAATTTACACGTCACCGGGCAGAAAAATAAATCTACAAAAATTTGAAATTAATTATAAATTTTTTTTCTTCTTAAAGATCATATTTTTGTCTACATGTGAAGCTTTGATTCATTTCATTTGGATTAGTAATGTGAAAGTTATGAACAATCTTGTTTTTCGGGCAATTTGAGCATCTTCTTGAAAAAATAACTTATAGGATTCAATTCTGAATGCAATTTTCACAATTTTTCAAAAAAAATTGTTTAACGAGGTTAACTTTTCTATTTAGAACAATCTCACCATTGAGATTATTGTGTTTCAATCCCATTTTAGAGCTATTAAAGATTTAGTTTTTCTTTCAATCTTGGACCTCCTTGTACTGAACAATTTTTTAAAGAATGAAAATCAAACATGTTTTTTTTTAATTTTTTTTTCTAGACTTTCAACTCAATTCTTCAACACAAATTTTTTTTAATTCAAGGTCCATGGTGTAATTTTTTTCCCCAAATGGCATTCAAAGTCATCTGAAATTACAGGCTAGTGTTCAAAAAAACTTTCTTTTTTCAACTTTGAATGCTAATATCTTTCAATCTGTACGGTCAAACTCCATGAAATTTTTACCACATGATACTAGACTAGTAAAGTACAAGATCCTACGGTTAGATTCTAAAAAAAGTATTTTTTTGGTATTTTTGGATGAATGCAGCAAAAATGGCAGTTTTGAGTAGTTTTTGACAGAAGAACGGCCCTGGTCCTTTAGGGGTTAATTACAGGGTTGAGCTAGACTACTCTACAGTAGGCATTTTCGGACTTTGCAGAGGATTTTTGGGAGATTTGCATGGAAGATTACTGTCAGTGACAAATATGTTACATGAAAAAAATGATCCCCTACAGGCATGCATGATCTGGAATGGAAGAATGCTCTATTCTCCATGCCAATCCAATCGACTTCTGTTTTAGAATTTGAAGAGTCCTAACAAGAAATTACGGAGTACTTGTTACTCTGATATATTATACCCGATTGAAGTAGAAATACTTCTTTGAGTCATTGTCATCTGTAGCGAGAATGCCAGAATTCAGACTCTGGCTTGTCTAGGCGAGCACGATTCAGCACATACGAAGGGTTCACATTCCCAAACACCACCACTTTCTTCGTGGTTTGATCCATTGTTATGCTCTCCACACTTAAAGCAGTCAAACAAGCAAGACATTCTCTAAGAAAACATGCCAATTGGTACTCTGAAACATTTCATGTAACACATTTGTCACACTCTGAAACAAGTCAATTGGCACAGGGTGGTGGTGTCGGCCCTTGCGTGGACGACACCACCACCCCGACCGTGCACGTAATTGCCAAGCTATCGCTCTTGAGGAAATCTGAAGTCTCCAGCGCGGCCCTCCTGAAAAACCGCTTGTATCCCCACATACTCCCCCGGTACTTGAGCGTAAACGGTCCACTCTCCAGAGAGCGATCGAAATGGCTGTGCACCTTGTGCTTGGCCTTCCCACTCTGATCTAAGAGCGTCAACTCAAAAAGCGCCTGCACATCCGTCCCCTCACTCAGAAAGGCAATAAAGACGGAGACATAGAGCGAGCTGTCTTCCGCATTCTTGCCGTCGGGGTAAAAGTAGATGGCCCACTGATAACCTCCTACAGAAAAGCACTCGCTGGCGATGTACTTCCCCACACCCATCCCTTTCGCCAAAGAATATCCGTTAATTGTGAAATGATGGGAGCCATTCACGGTTTCCGTCACACAACGAGAGCGCGTGTTGGAATTTCCCGCACCCGTACACGCCATCGGAGTCTGCGCCATACTGTCTCTCCTCATTCATTCCCTTCCTGCCGCTAAAAAGCTAAAATCCTACACCTCCACACACGACGAAACTCCTCCCCTAAGAAGCGACGACCTCCTGATTATCCTGAGAAAACCGAAACTCTAACCTGCTGAGAGAGAGAGACCACATCACCACCCACAAATCAAACCCTTGCACACACACACACAGTCATCATCCAACACCAACACCAACGCGCCCGGACCAGGAAAAGAACGGCAAGTTAGAACAAACCAAAAAAACAGAAACGTACACACACACAGAAAGCTAACGGGGAAGAGGCAGAGAAAACGAACGCCGAAAATGAAACCCTAAAGACTCGAAATGAGACCAAGAAGAAAAGAGATGTGTGTCTCTGTGTGTGAAATTGGAAGAACAAGATTGTACAGTACCGGAGAAGAGAAGAACGCCTAATAAATAGGATGTGGTGTGGCAGAAGGAAGCAAGGCGGCGGCGGCCGTGGCTATGGCGATGGAAAGCATGGTGGACCGAGGCGACTGCTGCAACAAGTGGGTCTGCTTGGGGTCTGGGAAGGTCGGCTATGGCGAAAGTGGAGAAGAAAGAAAGGAAAGGAAAGGAAAGAAGAAGGAGAAAGGTGCGAGAGAGAGCATGGCCTCCTTGAAGAGGAAGCAGCTTAAGTTATTTACCGTATGGTATGGGCTGCGGTGTACTGGATGGGCAAGTTGACGACGAAAGACCGACCGACCGACCGACCAACTAGGGATTTGAAAAAATTTGGGTCCAATTCAATTCCAAACATTCATTCATAAGTTCATTCCAAACTTTCATTCCAAATTTGGGTCTCTTGTTGTGCGGTGGGGGTGGCTAAACAATAATGGGGGGTTGGTTGGTTGGGGGGGAGTCATGGGAGGGAGAAGCACTCATCCAAAGTATTTTTTTTTTTCAATTAGGGTCGAGTGCACTTTTGGTTGGTTGGAGAATTTGGTTGACTTCAACATACTCCTAGGATAACTTGAGAGGTAGATTTAAAAAGATTCAAATGTGATTTTTTTATGTCTCAATTTTTGAAGGTAGAAATTGCTATAGACTATATACTTGATTGAATTCATGTGCGTTCTTTGTGCATCAGCTATGTAGAAATGGCCCGGCCCAGTCTCCAAATTTGCATTGCAAAGCCACACTCGCCGCACATTGAAGCGCCTCGAAACCATCACCGCACATTGAAGTGCTTCAAAACTTTGGTGGATGGAGAGTCTCATGCAAGCCAAGAAAAAGAAGGCACAAGAATTGGGGGGATGAAGAGTCTTATGCAAGCCAAGAAAAAAAAGGCACAAAATTTTGAAATGGAAATACTCAATCTTTCAAGGAAATCATGATTCATGATGGCTCCATCGTGAGGGATGGAGCACACGCCTCTCACAAATTTTAAGATGACAAGTGGCCACAAGCAATCCTACGTGATCATTCTAATGAGGAGGTGGCCATTTTCATATTCATGCAATTAGTATAAAAAATAAGAAGAAAACTCGCGGCCTCTTTTGGGGTTCATGTTTTTTCCTAATGCAAATGAAATGATTACTTTAAAAACATACATGGGCAATTTTATTAAAATGGCGGTATTCCATGTGCCATTTTCAAACGGCCTGGTTTGAACCCTAAAGGTTACATCTAGGATCACTGTACATTTCAGACCACCTAATTTGAAATGTAAAAACTGCCAAAGTTGAAGAATTTTGCCATTTTAATGAAATTGCCCATGTACTACCTTATATGAATTTGAAAGGAATAAGTTGAGCACCTACCTATTTTTTGTGTTGTGTGGTTTCCAGCTGATATGAAGGGTAGTCACACCTTCTCTTGGCACTTGGAGAATGGAGAATGAGAAGTTGGTGAGGCTTTGGAAGAGCCAATGGGAAGCCATGGTGGGTGAAGAAGGTGTGACACCTCTAAAAGATGTGTTGAGAGTGGAGAATGGAAAAAATGGAGAATCCATTTACCTAAACATAAGATTAAACGTAAGGTTGGAGGAAAATCTGCAACAACAAAGGTAAAAGTGGCATTGGAAAGGTGAAAGTGTAGAGCACAAAGGAATATTCTTAGTTGGATATATCTTCCGCATTCCCAATCTTCACCTCTGGAGGTGAAGACTAGGAGTGTCGAAGATATATCCAACTAAAAATATTCTACCAATGTTTCCATTCTCCATTCTCCAAATGTCAAGTGAAGAAGGTGTGACTACCCCTATAGAATGCAACTAGTTACTAGAATGAATCTGTCTAATTAGCACATATTTGAGTTGATGGGCAATTATTTTCGTTAAAATGGCGGTATTCTATGTGCCATTTTCAAACCACCCAATTTGAATTGTAAAAGTGACATTTAGAATTGGTATAGATTATTTTTAGAAATCATTGATTTGTATAGATTTCAAAAATCTAGGATTGTTGTAGATTTTAGAATGTAAGATTTGAATTATAAAAGTGACATCTAGAATAGTTTTAGATTTTATTCATCTAAGAAAGATATAGATTTGAAACATCTAAGAAGGTTGTACATTTTAAACCGCCCGGTCTCATCCGTAAAAATAGCTAAAGTAGCATAATGGCGCCATTTTAACAAAATTGCCCATCTTGACATATTTATTTGTTTGTTCAATTCAGAGATGTTAGAGATGTCATTATCCAGACCTCAGTGAGAGAATTGACTACCAATCAGTTGTACTACATGTGTTGGAAGTTCAAGGGTAGCATGTAAATTCTAGGAACATTCAATACATCCAAAAATACAAAAGCACATCAAAAAAGGGGAAGGAGGAGTTGTTCCTCATTGGGAACGTTGTGGTCTTGTGGAGCAACGCTCCATGAGCAAACATTGCTTAGACATTGCTCAATCACTCTCTCTCCTCCTTGCCACCCTAACGTTCTTCAAACGTTGCTCAAAAACTTTGAACCCACAAAAACGTTGCTTACAAATGTTGCAAAGCCCCCTTGTTTCTAGTAGTGAATCTTATCAATCGTGTAAAAACTTTTAAGGCAATTTCAATGTGAGAAGTTGTAGAAAAATCTTTCAAAAAAACAAGTAGACAACCCCATTTTCATTCAAAGATTTGTGATAATAGAAAAATAGGCAAGTCATGCTTACAACACTTGCCAACAAGTCCAACCAAGTGAATAGATGAGTTGATGTTGAGAAACCGGGGTTGCTAAAGGAAATGAATGCGATCAGATCCCTCATGGTTTCAATATTCTTTACCGTAAGTGGTGTGAAGGGAACCCATAATGCGGAATAGCAAATGTTACAAATAAACAAAGTGTGCATCTTTACTTCATCAGTACCAGAAACCACACGTGCACAATTTGTACCAAACTGAATTATTTAATTACAGGGTTGAGCTAGACTACTCTACAGTAGGCATTTTCGGACTTTGCAGAGGATTTTTGGGAGATTTGCACGGAAGATTACTGTCAGTGACAAATATGTTACATGAAAAAAATGATCCCCTACAGGCATGCATGATCTGGAATGGAAGAATGCTCTATTCTCCATGCCAATCCAATCGACTTCTGCTTTAGAATTTGAAGAGTCCTAACAAGAAATTACGGAGTACTTGTTACTCTGATATATTATACCCGATTGAAGTAGAAATACTTCTTTGAGTCATTGTCATCTGTAGCGAGAATGCCAGAATTCAGACTCTGGCTTGTCTAGGCGAGCACGATTCAGCACATACGAAGGGTTCACATTCCCAAACACCACCACTTTCTTCGTGGTTTGATCCATTGTTATGCTCTCCACACCTAAAGCAGTCAAACAAGCAAGACATTCTCTAAGAAAACATGCCAATTGGTACTCTGAAACATTTCATGTAACACATTTGTCACACTCTGAAACAAGCCAATTGGCACTAAAAAGTGTACACAAAGGTCTACAATCTACAACTGGTACAGCTCTGGGGTCACCATTATAACGAATAACCGCATGATTGCACGTATATACCGATATGAATAAAAGTTTCTAGGCAGAGAGCAATCATACCTTGCAGATACTCCAAATGCTTTCTCAATTTTCGTTCGCATTTGTCACAGCAAAGTGGCACATACAACTCCACTTCCTGAAATCGATCGACCAAGAGCCCAAATCAGACATGTCAGGGTCGGATTTCAGGAGAATCAATGGGACCGAGCATAACTACATGACATTGTGAAGCTTTGGGGACTGATGAGAATAATTGTATTTTCAAATTTGCATGTTGAAAAATTTCTACGTACCTGTCGTCGTGAACCGTAATGGTCACCAAGGTCGTAGCCATCCTGGAGATGGAGAAAATTGCCATGCCCGTAATTCTGCCCGCCGTGATAATCGCGACGATCGATGCGGTAGCCGCCCTGGTGCCCTCCGTGACGGTAGCCGTCGTCCATCCACTGCGGGGGGTTGACTCTGCGAATCACCTGCAAAAATTACACCAGCAAGTGTTCTTCAGCAAAACGCAGTCGGTCGCGTAACGACGGTGTGTTTCAAAGGTCTAGAAACTACGACTGGTGTAGATCGAAGGTTTTGATCAGTCGGGAGACTGAAACTTCGCCAATTTCACTGAAATACACCCGTCACGGAGTACGTGGGGGAGACGTATGCATTTCCTAGACTTGATCAAAAGTATCATGAGTATCATAATTCCCTCTGAAGCTCAAATCGTGAGAATTCATTTCTTACACAACTCTCTGTGATGCTGAAACCATTTGCTTTAATTACTAAGGAGGTGAGGTACGTTCTCGTTAAGCAAGTGATTTTAGACAGATGTTCAATTTTGAAGCACAGAGGGAATGGTGAGACTCACAGAGAAATTACTCAGGAAACCCCATATGAGAACCCCGAAATTTCCACAAACTATGAGGTTTCAAACCCCGTACCTCACAATTACATCAGAATTAAAGAATTCCCTTCTTCTACATCCTTAACTTGAAACGGAAGCCATCATTTACTATTGACACCCAATTCACCAAGAAGTGCAAGCTTGAAACTAAGGTGCAGAATAGAAAGCGAATGAAGCGAAGTCACGTACTTCTTGCGGTGGCAGAACGCCGAAACGGCCATCAGTATACCCACCCCCCTGGCGGTAGTCTCGCCGATAATTCTCAAGGTAAGGCTCAGAATTATAACGTCGTCCCCCGCCATGTCGATACATCCCCGGTGCCGCATCGTAGTAAGGCTGCTGCCGATAATTCTCTCGCCCGTAATAATTCCGGTACCCCATATCAGTAGAATCGTAGCCTCCACCCTGATCATAGAAATCATAGAACGCCATTGCAACTACTGATCGATATACTGTACCCACTACCTTATCGAGACATGAGAACTTACAGAACTGAAATGTTCCACAACTGCAATATGTAAGATCGGTACCGGACTGATACAAGGGAATGCGATCAGTTCGACGCCTTTTAACGTGAGCTAGCACAGAACATTGCAATTGTATAATAAGGCTAGACAATGGTCCTCTGCATCCTAGAAAAGGTATTATGCGTTGCTGGATACCCGGGAGGAACTTACCAATTAATTCAAGGATTCGGGTTGCCTGAGAAGTCATATAAGACAACTTTCAAGGATTCAAAAGGGACCCATTGGTAAACAATGTTATGTCATCGTTCCGTTCTAGAGACTACTGTGCACTGCCTGTAGTAAGTTACTGACTGGCAGCCTGGCAGCTAGAGTGCTAGAGTAGCTGACTCTGCATGCGCCCTTGGAAGAGGACGTTCGAGAAATTAAATGGATAAAATAATCGGATGGATTGGCAATTTGCCACCATATTCAGAATGTACGTAGAGGGGGGCGAGAGCCAGGACGAACAACAGTTTGTCGGAGTGACGTGGAGGTGTGGGCTCCGAATTGTTACCGATTCTTTTCTGACTGATGAGCGTCGCGGCAGATTGCGGCTGGCCGGGGGCCCAGTTTTCTTTTATTACCGGCACCAACTGACTGACTGAAGGAAGTTGCGAGGAGAGTATGGAGCGTGCTGGGGTGAGGGAGGTGCATTTGGGAGGTGCCGTCTGCGGGATTGGGACGCGCTTTCCTGTGCACTCGGAGCATGTGTACAGACAGTCTTCAGTTGCGGTTCTACAGGACTTCTACGGAAAGAATACCAAAGAAGATTCGACTTTGATTCACAGAATATTCTGTTACATTTATGGCAGATCACGGCCATGCTTACAGAAAATGGAGTCTTGAAATTCTTTAAATAGTTTTGTAGAGCAGCTTCACTCATGAGTGCATAACTTAACCCATAAACGTCAAAGACTCTATGTTTTCACCAAAACTGCTCCAAAACTGCCCTTGCATTTACAAGCATCAAATTATAGATGAAAAACATTTCTAGAAAAATGTAACCGTAGGATCTTGTATTAAAATAGTTAGAGAAGATGCGAAAAAAAATTCAGAATTTTCCACCGTGTAGATTGCAAGATATTAACGTTTGAAATGACAAAAATCCCTTTTGTGGCCCTGTGAAAATACGGGCAGCTGCACTTCACAAGGTCACATTTGTATGAAAAAATGTCCAAAATGGTGGTTACTCTTTGGATTCATTCCTCAAGTCAAGCTCGTTACATTCTTGAAAAAATTTAGATCATTTGGAATTGTACAACATATAGGAAAAAAATAGTAAGTAGAAAGAAATAGATAATGACTAAAAATACTAAATTGTTAACGATTTATGTGTAGAATTGAAAAATGCCAATCCCAATGGTTGTAATGTTGTAGTAAACAATATACACCTTATGTTTTTAATTTTTTCCAAAAATATTTAAAATTGAGTTAAATAAAGGACTTCAAAGTTTATTTTAGAGTAGAGATTCCACAAACTAACCCAAACTAAAATTCCTCATAACTTTCATCTCATTAATCAAAATGGATTGATTCAAAGTTTACCACATATATATAAATCTAGAGAATCAATTTCAAATTTTCATTTTTTTTAAAAGTGATTTTCAAATAAGTTTTTTTTTCTGCCCGGGCTGCCCAGTGAACACCAAAAATTACATAACATGCAATAACTTTTGAACCATGTAGTCAAAAGCTATGAAAATTGTTGGGACTTAAGCTACTCCTCATTCCCATATTGTGTGAAATTTTCAAAGAAAAAAAGTAAAAATTTTGTTTGTAGTGAGCTGCCCAAATTTGCTATGTTGCCAAAAAACGTTGTTTGGACGTTTAGGGGTTAACCCATAAACAACGGTGACGGGACATTTTTCCATTTTTTTGGCTAATGAATGACAAAGAATATCTCCATGTAGGACAAAAGTACAACTATTCATCCTCCAAATTTTTTTTGAAAAAGAAATATCTTCTAGAGTAGTTTGGCTTCCAATGAGTGCTTTTGTATTTTTTTAAGCCAACAATTCACATGGTTCCAAAACAGTTGATTTCTACGGTGACCAACTTGTTGTTTAAGTATTAAAGGACGGACTAGACTAGTCACCGTGTGAATCATTCCCTTAAAAATTTGCAAAAGCACTCATTGAAAGTCAAACTACTATAGAAGACCTCCACTTTTCACAATAAAATTCCGAGGATAACAATTGCACTTCCGTCCTACTAGAATTAGAAGGATTCTCTATCATCCACCAAACCAAAAACGTCCTTGTCAATGCTTAAAGGTTAAAATTGTTTACTAATGCACCAGGTCTCCTCTTACATTTTTGAAAAGGGGCCCCCGCTCCAATGAACAAAATTATCTACTCACTTACAGTTACAAATAAGTGTAGAAGCTACATCACTACAACATATAAGGTAAACCAGCCTATGACAGGCAGAATGACTGATTTGGTATGTTGCCATTAGCAAAATAAAATCAGATTTTTTTCTAGCAGAGACAACTTTGAGAAATGAAAGAAGCAGTTAAAATTTTAGTTTTTGGACAAAGTAGGAATTTGTTATGAATTTTTTAAGTATTTTTCCAAAACAGTCTGTAGACTATCTGAAATCAATAAAATATGTCTTCATGATGGTCATCTTACCACCTAATGCAGTCTTCAGATTTCCTAACACAACCATAAGAATTTTTAATGTGGCCATCACACAAAGGAATAAAAAAAAACTCTTTATGATGAGTTTACACTCACAATGTGTAAGTGTCCTATGACAGTCATTACTAATTCTATCACAATCACCTAATGCACTAATGTGGGCCACTAACCAACCTAATTAAATTGTAGAAGCAAAAATCTGAAATGGACTGTAATGGGGGGGTTATGTAGATGTTTGCATTAGACAGTTGGCCTGTCATAGGCTGGTTTACCTTATACCTCAATGAAGAAGACTCTGTATTAGGATTTTTTGACAATGCATGGTTGAGTCATGTAAATTGTAAGGTTTCAGTAGTTTGTAATTAAGGAGTGTGCAATGAAAATGTAATGTAAGTAATTGTGATTGTGGAATAAGAGTGTGTTTTATAAAAATATATTGAAGAAATTTTAAACAAAATATTTTGCATTTAAAGTGAAGAAGTGAAGAAAATAGTTTTTGTACCTTGCTTGACTAGAATTTTTGGCTTTGAATCTTCTTAACTTTAAAATTTTGTACTATTAACTTTGATTTTCTAAATTTATTTCTTAAAAAATTGAGTTGAAAGTCAAGGAAAAATCTTGAAAACAAACAAACTTGATTTTTGTTCTTAAAAAATTGTTAAGTAGAAGTAAATATGAAATTGAACAAAAATTAAGTCATTAACCCCTAAAGTCCCCATTGTCCCTAAAAGGGACAAAATGGATTTTGGGTAGGTTCCTATGATCTCAAATTTTACTGAATTTTCTTAAAACTTTCTCATAAGTTAGATAAACTTAATAAGAGCTTTCCGGGAATATGATTTTTACTCCAATCGGTGCCTCGTAGCAAAAGTTATGCCATAATAACCTCAAAATGGGGGAGACCAAGTAGCAAAAAAAATCCACAAAAAATTGAAATAAAATTTTTGATATTATTTTTGTGTAGATTATATTTTCTTCTAAATGATAAGCTTTGATTCATTCCATTTGGATTAGTGATGTGAAAGTTACGGAGATTCTTATTTGGTGGGCAATCATAGCAACTTCTTGAAATAAATTTTTTTTCTTCCACTTTGAATGCTAATATCTTTCAATCTATACGGTCAAACATCACAAAAAATTTATCATGAGATCTAAGACAAGTTTAGAATAATATCCTACGGTTAGATTCTAAGAAGTATTTAAAAAATTTATTTCATAGGTGAACATAACAAAAGTGGTAGTTTTGAGTGATTTTGGCAGAAAAATGACCTTAGAACTTTAGGGGTTAATAGCTCTAAGGTGGAATTCAATCACAATGATTCCAACAGTGAGATTGTTCTAGCAATAAAATTTAATCCAATCTAACAATTTTTCGTGAAAAATTGTGAAAATTGCATTAAAAAATAAATTCTATAAATTAATTTTTCAAAAAGATACTTAGATTGCCCCCAAACAAGATTGTCCATAACTTTCTCATCACTTGTTCAAATAGAATGAATCAAAGTTTCACATGTAGACAAAAATATAGTCCCTCAAAAAAAATTAAAAATTAAAAAAATTCTATTTTTTGTGATTTTTTGTGTCGCCCCTTCAATTGTTTTTTGGACTTAGAATGGCACAAATTTTGCTCCTAGATGCCAATTTAAATAAAAATTATATTCTCGAAAAACTAATGTGATTTCCTATGTTCAAAAAATGTTTAATCCCTAAAGGACGTGCCTTCAATTTTTGGGAACATTGAGATTTTGGACAAGTACATGTGATTGGAGACTTGCATATTTTAGGCTGAAATCTTAAAAGAAGGTTGGATGAAGAATACCTTTCATATGCACTAAATTTTATGACATTTGAAAATATGAGTAAAAAGTTATGGCCTATTATGTTACTTTTTCCTTGGCTAAACAGTCCGGTAGATCAAGAAAAATCTTTTTTTTAAGAAACAAAAATTTAAAATCATTCCATTTTTTTTAATGAGTCAAAAGTAACAAGGAGTTTTAGTTTGCGGGCAGTTATGGAATCTCTACTCTAAAATAAACCTTTGAAGTCCTTTACCTTACTCAATTTTCAATTTTTTTTGAAAAAAATAAAATCATAGGATGTAGATTGTTTATTGCAACATTGTAACCTCTGGGATTGGCATTTTTCAATTCCATAACTAAATTCTTAACAATTTTGTATTTTTAATCATTGTCTACTTCTTTCTACTTACTATTTTTTTCCTATATGTTGTACAATTCCAAATGATGTGAAATTCTTTTAAGCAAAAAAGAATACAAAGAAGCACCACCATTTTGAACATTTTTTCATAGAAAAGTGAGCCTGTGAAGCGCAGCTACCCTGTTTTTCGTAGGGCCAAAAAAAAAATTTCACTAAATTTGAATGTTTATATCTTGCAATCCATGTGGTGAAAGTTTTTGAAATTTTTTCCACATCTTTTCTAAACAATGTACAATAAGATCCCATAGTTACTTGTGTCCAAAAATATTTTTTTTCTAAAAGTTGATACTTGTACTAGAAATGGCAGTTTTGGAGCATTTTGGGTGAAAACATAGTCAAAGAACTTAAGGGGTTAGGAAAATCATGTCACATAAGCCTATCCAAAATCCAAATTAAAGTTCCCTATAGGGACTTTGGGACTTTAGGAATTAATATCTAGGTTTTGGTATTACTTTTTGGTTCAAATGTTGGTGTCGTATTTTAGGCAACAATGACTATAGGCGCACATACCTTATAGTTTTGGAATTGCAATGTCAACACTTCCATTTCCAATGAGAGCCTAGTAGGAATGAGGATCTTTTTAGTCAAAATAAATTTTGGTTGTCTAGAATTTACATAGAAAATTTTCACTTCATAGAGTAAATTTTTATATACAAATTTTCAATTCTTATTTCAAACAATGACACTAACATGTGAGCATAGAGACATGAGCCTACAAGCCTTGAACCTAGTTGTAGGTATGTATATACAACCATTTGTCGGTATTTACAACACATGAATCTATAAAACAAGTACTTTTTAACATAGAAGGTGTCTACAATATAGACCTCTAGGCTTATGGATTCATAGATTCTATGCTCACATGTTAGCACTCCCCTTATTTCAAATTCCATTGCTTGTATATTAGTTCCCACCAAGCACCCAAGCAAGGTCGAGCAACCCAAAAAATTTGGATTGGCAATTCATGTAGCGAATTGGAGCAACTCAAATTCTTTTCAAATAGAATTTGTTTTGTTTTTCAACCACATTTTTCGACAATCTTTCTAATACTTTTTCCAACACTATTTTTGACACTTTTTTTCTTACTACCTTTCCAATATATTAGGTCCAAATTTTTCTTAACACTAAAGTATTGAAAATTGAAATTTTTTTAACCAATTTTTTAATACTTTAGTACCCCAAAAACATTAAAAACAACACACTTTGTTAGTATTATAGTATAAATGTTAGAATGTATGCTAACATTGTTGAAGGATTTTAGATAGAAATCACATCTTAAACATACTTGGATGTACTTCATATATATATAATTATATTTTTATAGTTCTTATAATAATCCCTTGAAATGTTATGAATGATGGTTTTCTTAGGGGTTAAGCATTTCAGCACAATTATTTAGATTAGAATAATGTGAGGGATTATATTTTTTGAATAGTACAATAGAAAATTGTAATTCTTTGAATTTTTTTATTATTATGTTCTGGGATTTCAAGTTAGAATGAATGATGTAGACACCTATTTGCATTCACAAGGCAGGGAGTTATTTTCATAATCATGAAATTGAACCCAAATTTGTAACTATTTAATGTGGACATTTAAATCATAAAGAGTATAGTTACCCTCATGGAAACTTTCATGCATCTACCAAATTCATTAGAAGACAACACATTTGCTAATGTTGAAAAAACATCATTCATTCTTATATTCCCAAGGTCATTTTTTTTTGTCAAAAATCACTCAAAATTGCCATTTCTAATGCATTCATCCAAGAAACAAGAAAAAAATTAGAATCTAATCATAGGATCTTGTACGTCATTTGTTTTAGATCATCTATTAAAAATTTCATGAAGTTTGATCATATAAAATTGGAAAAAAGTTTTTTGAACGTTGGCATGTAATTTTAAATGACTTTGATTGCTATTTGTGGAAAAGAAATTGCGCTACAAACTTTAAATTAAAAAAATAATTATATTCAAAAATTGAGTTGAAAGTCTAAATTTTTTTTTAAACATACACTTGATATCTATTCTTTAAAAAAAATTTAAGGTGGAAGCAAGCCTAAGATTGAATGAAAAACTAAATTGTTAATAGCTCTAAGATGGAATTGAAACACAATAATCCCAATGGCTAGATTGTTCTAGCAAGAAAATTTTACCCTATCAAACAATTGTTTCTTTTAAATTGTAAGAATTACATTCAAATATGAATCCTATAAGTTATTTTTATTTACATGTGAAGCTTTGCCGATTCATTCTATTTGAACTAGTGATGAGAAAATTATAGACAATCTTAATACAATATTTTAGGAATAATTAATTATTTTGAATTTTAGTGTTCTTTTTGTGTTGCTTATTGACCCTGAGGTAAAGACCGTTATGCAAGGAAGATCTCAAGGCGTTTGTGCTTAACCCCTAATTGTTTGATTGACCATGTATAGTTGATCTAAAATTCTAGTTGATCTAAAATTTTAGTTCATCAATGTGTGGGTAATTAAATTTCTTTGACCATTTAAAAAGTTTTACAAGTAGCATTGAAGGTTAACTATTATAAATTTTTATTTTTTAACCAAAAAAGATAAATATTTGATTTTTGAGAGATCCTCAAAGGCATATATGTACCATTATTGTATGATACCTTGTGCTTTTGTAGGGTCACTCCCATTATTTAGACAAGCTTGCTAATTTACTTGATTTTGAGATATAAAATTGTACTTGTGCATTTGCTTTGAAAATGGCCCCAATGGAAAGAGTAAAGTGTCTTCATGATTTTCACCTTTGAAAATTTAAACATGCAAGTGTTGATTTGGAGTTATTTGCGATATTTAATTATTAAAATAATTGCATTTCAACAATTGCAAGGTAGATTGTGTAATGAGTTTGATAGCTCTTCATGTGAACATAAGGTTTTGAAAGTTCATTTTAGTGTATTAACACAATTTTTAGTTGTTCATGTCACCTCCTTTCCCAAAAGAATTCTTATGTGCAAATTTCTCAAACATTGTGGAGTGGGGCAATATACTAAAAATATATATAGTACATACTTTTTTCTTTTTATAATCTCACAACTCCTATGCAATTCCAAATTCCAAATTGGGATGTACACTAATAAGCAAGTTCTTTAAACATCTATATAGTAAGATTTTGAAAAAAAAAAATTGCTTCATTGGGGATAACTTTAAGCCATGCTCTCTTTTTCATATTAAAAACAAAGTTGGAAAGGCTTTGGCACTCAAGGATTAAGGCCAACCAACCCAACCTTGCTCAACTTATACCATCTACAAACGCCAAGGCCCTTGTTCCAAAAAACTTATGAAGTCATATCTTTGTCATATCTGGAGAGTAAGGTATGCACACCTAATCATTGTCACTAAATGCAACTAAAGGTTGTTACTATTGAATGATAAAATACATTTTTACTAATCTTTTGGAAATTGAAAGGGATTCCAATTCCATTTGCATGCATTATTTAGGACATTGTATGCATAAGTTAAAAGAAATTTAAGTATTGAACATAGGTGCATAATAAATCAGTAATACACTTCAGTATCCATATAATGTATATTCTCAAATGAAATTAATATCTTCGTTCTAGGCAAGAATCTAGACAATTTATCTTGATCAACAAGTGAATTTTTCTTTCATTCATTATGTGCTCGTGAGTTTTGTTTGTGTGCAAACTCAAATTTCAAAAGTTGCACTATTTCTGATTGTATGATTCCAATTTGGGACTCATTCCCAAATGGGAGAATGTTTTTGCAATTTGCACTTCTACCGTACTGACTTTGAGTCAAACTGTCTGTGCTCAAAGTTGGTATGCTTCAGAGTGACCCCAGACTTTCATGCTATAATTGTGTACGAGGATGATTCGTTTGTGCTTCAACCTCTGGAAAGATTGACCAAGGTAGTATGCTCTAAAAAGCAACCATTTAAGGGCGGTCCACTTTTTTCATAGGCTTCCATGTAAAAAATATTCCTCAATCATTTTTCAGAGAAAGAAAATGTGGAACCTAACACAAGTGGCATTACATGTTTTTTGGCTTGCCAGGAGGGCCATTTCATGCTGGTTCCCATTTTTTTCTCAATTCATTCAATTGCTAAAGCGGTCCATTTAAGAATCACCCCATCTCCATTCTTGAGCTAATAATAGGGTCCATTTGAAGATGATGGACGCATTTAGAATATACTACCTTATAATTTATCACCCTTAAATGATGTAGCCCTTCATGATCAAGGTAGTCACCAAAATGCTTGGATTATTGGAGGTGCATTCTTTGTTTATATAGTAAACAATCAAGTCATCCATTAGCCACTTTTTAGCCTCAACATCCTTTAACCCCTAAACATCCAAACAACGTTTGTTGACAACATAGCGATTTTGGGCAACTCACTACAAACAATTTTTTTTTTCTTTGAAGATTTCACACAATGTGTGCCCAAGGAGTAGCTTTAAGGCACAACAATTTTCATAACTTTTGACTACATGGTTCAAAAGTTATTGTATGATATGTAATCTTCAGTGTTTGGCAGGCAGCCTGGGCAGAAAAAGAACTCTTTGAAAATCACTTTTTAAAAAAATAAAAATTTGAAACCGATTCTCTAGATTTATATATATTTGGTAAACTTTGAATCATTCCATTTTGATTAATGAGATGAAAGTTATGAGGAATTTTAGTTTGGGTTAGTTTGTAGGTAGTTATCGAATCACTACTCTAAATAATCTTTGAAGTCATTTATTTAACTTAATTTTAAATATTTTTGGGAAAAAATATAAACATTAGGTGTACATTGTTTATTACAACATTACAACCATTGGGATTGGCATTTTTCAATTCCATAAATAAATTGTTAACAATTTAGTATTTTGAATCATTCTCTACTTCTTTCTACTTACTATTTTTTTCTTATATGTTGTACAATTCCAAATGATCTAAAATTCTTCAAGCATGTAGCCAACTTGACTTGAGGAATTAATCCAAAGAGTAACCATCATTTTGGATATTTTTCATACAAATGTGAACTTGTGAAGTGCAGCTGCCCATATTTTCACAGGGCCAACAAAAAGATTTTTGTCACTTCAAACATTAATATCTTACAATATACATGGTGGAAAATTCTGAAATTTTTTCCACATCTTTTCAAACTATTTTACTACAAGATCCTATGATTTCATGAGTCCATAAATGTTTTTCATCTAAAATTTGGTGCTTGTAAATGCAAGGGCAGTTTTGGAGCAATTTGGGTGAAAACATTGTCTCTAATGTTTAAAGGTTAAGGGTTAAAATTGAATTTGTGTGCTATCAAACATTCTATTATTGCACATTCATAGTATAACCTAAAAACCTCACATGTAGTGCACGAATGTTATTTTGGACAATTATTGTCAATTTTGTTAGATTGGAGCAAATGTGGGCTCCAAAAATGGGACATTCATCTACACAAAGATCTAAATACTAGGAATAGGAATAGATTTACATTTAAGAATGTAGACCTTGAAAGGTGCTAGAGTTGTGGAAGTCCACTAATTTATGAAATTGACATAAACTTTTGCATGTCTCATACTTTTGTTGTGAGTGCATGTGACAAACAAAACTACATTTGTCTTGCAGTGCAATGCAATCAAAGAGGATTGAGTGTACCCTACACTAGGGTTAGATTCGTTAAAAAATCATTCAAAATATAATGAAATATGGCATCTAATGAAATTTTCAGAAATTATAAGGTGGCATAATTGAATAGTGTAGAAATAATCTTAATTCTCAAAAAAACTGCAATGAAAAATGAAAAACAATATTCTTATCAAAGCGATTGGTTTCCAAATGTAAAAAAATTCATGGAGTACATAAGGTCAAAACACCCATTACCGTTCTGCAGTCCAATTCCATCAAGTAGACCAGCCCAATTCCGTCACCAACTTTGGCCCCAATTCCGCCTAAAATCCCCTCCAATTCCCTTCCTTTTATGACAAAATCAGAGAATTCTATGACAGAATCAGGGATTTTTATGACAACAAGGGTTACGTGTCACTCCATTAATAGAGAATATCTAGTACTTGATTAGGCGGTAATGGGTTGTTTATGGGACAATGTTGACCCCACTCTATAAATGGTTTTGTAATTTCAGGACTGACCACTTCAAAAATTCACAGAAATTACAATTTTAATGGAAAAATTATAATTCCACTTGGGTTTGATCCGTGAAACAAAAACACACCTCTGAAAAATATGTGCCCTTCTTGAAATTAACCCCAAAATAGTCAGATTGCAAATCAGGGTGGTGATAGGTAGTTCTACCTTAGTGGATTAATTGTTTCAGGTGAACTAGGATCCCCAAGTATTTAACCAAACCCTAAGTTAGTAATGCATTTGGCAGTTGAGACTTGATTGTTGAGGTAAGCAATTTGCAAAGTCAGGACACTGAAGCTTATCAATCATGTCACCAACACCAGACAGAGTCTCACAGTAACTTAATCATCTACGTCACACGGGGACAATGGCAGGTGCATCATAGAGTAACCTTGCCAATCACCCCACAGATGGAATTCAAATCCTTCTCCACAATGTAATACGAGCTTGGAATTTATGAAATTTGGAGTGATTGCTCAATGCTATGTTAAGATTCTCTTCCCAAAAAAATACGTGAAAAGCTTCCTTTTTGCAAATTTTGTTGAAAATAAATGACAACATGCTCCAAATTTTGTAAAAAAAACACTGCAAACCTTCACTGCACATTGTACGGTGAGTGTGCGGAGTGGACTGCGGAGGGCCAAATCTGTGTTCGGAGTGTTCTGTGTGATTGTGCAGTTCCTATCCGGCGATTACCGATTTCACTGTGCAGTGATTGGATTTGTACGGTTAATGGCAGGTTTACTCTATATACAGAAGCAAGAGATGGAATTTCTGAAACTTTGATATCCCTATCGTGACAAGAGGCTGTACTTGTCATGGGTTGTGCATATGAGTATTGCTAAAGTTCATAAAATATATTCTTGAACCCCCCCAACGAGGAGCTTTTTTGGAATCCCTTGCCAATATTGTAGTGTGAAGATCTCCTCCAAAGAAACATACAAGTGTAAGCACCTATCATCACTTCATAAAATATTTTGAAACCCCCAACGAGGAACTTTTTTTTGGAATCCCCTACCAGTATTGTAAGGTAGTATGTTGTTAAATGGCACCTGACCTTAAAGCGCCATCTAGAAGGTTTGTACATTTCGAATTTCAACTATGTACCTATTTGGATGGAGCGCTTTTAGAAACGAACTTTGACCCTTAATAACTTTTGAAAAACAATATCCAAATGTGGTGTTCTTTGGTGCATTGGAACCTCCTTTCACTTGCCAACATGCATTAGATGAGATTTCAGGCTGCGGGAGGGTTGCGAGTTCCCAGCTTGTTCCCAACGCGGGAACTGCGCTACAGTAGCACTCCCGCAGCGCTCCCGTAGCGCAGTGATGTGGCATGGAGACTGCCACGTCACTTTTCAAAAAAGAAAATTAAAATTAATTTTTTTTTTCAATTTTTTTTTGCATTTTGAGAATATATATATTTTATTTTATTTTTATTTTATTTTTATTTTTATTTTCGAAAAAGTGACGTGGCGGCGCTCGCGTTCGCAGGGATGGGAGGGAATTGCTGGGAACTAGGCGCCAGGAGGTGCTTGAAACGGCTCTCCAGGACCCCAGAATCCCTTCTAATGAATATGTGAAAATTTGACCAGTTCATAATAACAACTAGGCTCAATAGTAAAAAGTGACGGTTTTGGATGTACCCACCTTAGTATGAAGATCTCCTCTAAAGAAACCATGCAAGTGTAAGCACATGTCATCAGTTGCCCACATGAGTACTACTAAAGTTCATAAAATATTTTGAACCCCCTCCAAATGAGGAACTTTTTTTGAATCCCTTACAAATATTGTAGTGAAGATCCCTTCCAAAGAAACATACAAGTGTAAGCACCTATCATTTGTTGCCCACATGAATATTGCTAAAGTTCATGAAATATTATGAATCTCACAAAGAACTTTTTTTGAATTCCTTGTTGGTATTGTAGTGTGAAGATCCCCTCCAAAGAAACATACAAGTGTAACAAATTGATGTTCACAAAGAATGTGGCCATCATAGAGAAATGCAAGTTAAGAAATTTTAATATGAGGAAAATTTGTGCATTTTTCAATGTTATTCAAAGATGATCCTAGTACCTCCAAATCGACTTAATTTATGAAATTCAATATGCTTGAATGTAGATTTATGCCTCTAAAATTTAACTTTAATGTAGACTATAGTGCTCATAATCAATACAATTTGTGGATTTTGGAAGCTCAAATCTTATTTATATGTAGATTTTGAATTTCAATCTCACTTATTTGTACATTTTAGAATTTTTGATCTAGACCCTTTTTTAGATTTGGGGAATTCAAAGTATTACGGTAGTAATATGTAGATTTCATTTGTTTAAACATCTTGCAATTTCATATATTATAAAATTTTATAGGTTTCTAAAATATACAAATTCTATAAATGTTAGATTTTTGTGAGTAAAATTCTAAATATGTTAGATTTTTGTAAATAAAATTCATTATTACGGAGATTGACAACTTAGAAGTCTCATGTGTACACTCATAGTATCCTTGTTAATCAATATGGGACAATTGCATCTTCTAAAATATACCAAATATTTGGTGGAAACAACTTTGAAATGTGAGATGTATCAATGTGTTGCAAAGTCTACGCATTTGGATTGCACGCGGGGGAATTTGGAGAGAATTTATGAAAATCCCTGCAAAGAAAAATCATGATTTCTTTACCTATAGGAATTCTTTGGAGATCCCCTCCACATGATATTCGAACAGTGGGAAACATAGAAACTAGTAAGGAAAAACTACAAAATTTTCAAAACAACAACAACAACAACAACAACAACAATTTGTTATCAATTTGGAAGGGTTTTTTCAATTGAGTCATTTCCACTAAAATCAACTAGTCTAGGGTTTAATCCTTGAGTGCCCCATAGGCCAAAATAAGGCCTCTCAAAATTGAAAGATTTCTTTGCTTCACTATTATAATCTTTTCAACAGTGCAGGCAAAGGACGTGTCCCTTTCTTTGTAGCTCCGGGCTTGTCTCCACTACTAATCAGTACAATCACTTTATGTGGATCTCTTTTTAGGTGATAGTTTGATTGGAATGGGTTCAAAAGGGTCTGGATTTTAGTAAACACGCATTAGGTTAAGCACATTTGGCAATGCACAAAAATTTGAGGAATCCAGACCTTGATATCATTTCAAATGCCATTATTGGAGTTGTAGAACCAGTGGATTTTTTCGGGGGCTCCATCAATCTTATTGAAACTAATTGAACATTTCGACAGACATAACCCAATGCAAATTTTGCAGTCAGTCAGTATCAAGTGAAGTTATTAATCCTACGCTATTGCATGGAAATCAAAAGTTCTCTTCATTCGCATCTCTCTAGTCAGAGTCTTTGGGCAGTTCGAGCAGCTGAAGCACTGCCAAGCTAACATGAGAATTCCGAATCTTCAGTTGCTTTTTCCTTGATGCAGGATTGAGATTTCTTCAGTGTGAAGCACCACAATTCGACATTACCACTCTATCCGTTCAATAGAAATCACAAAGACAAGACACACTCACTCCAAGAAGTAGCCTCGTGAGATTAAGAATCAAACACGTACCATCTCTATACTTCTTTCAAACTCAGCCAAGGCCTTAGGAACATTCAAGCTCATATCCTCACACAATCCAAAATCCAATTAATTTTCAGCTTGGTGAAGACTTAAACTGCCTTGTGAGTCTCATTGGAAATGGCAGACATGAGATGAGCTTATTGCATAATGCATTCAGATCTGTGTGATAATTGAATGTGAAGTGCCTTGCACAATCGCCGGCACTAGTTTGAAACTAATGCCGGAGCCAACTATTCAAGCCTCGACACAACTGAGTTGCATAAAAGGAAAGCAGGTGTAAGTGTGTAACTCAGTTGGGTTGACATAATCGGCAATTCTGCCAACTGAAGGTCTGGAGTGGATAGGACGCACAGAACAAGTAACTTCAAATGCCTGCCATACTTTTGCCTAGAAAGGGCTTGCATCTCTGTTTTCCAGATGCATCTCATAATAACTTCGATTCTGACAGCAATTGTTGTTCAGATGAGCCAAAGAAACAGTGAGAGGCCACATGTATTGTCTAGTCACCTGCGCCCTTTTGCAGCTTCCCTAAGTTCCTTCTTTCAGTTATTCAGTTGTATGATTGTGGAAGTAGCCTAGACATCCCATTCACGGAACAGAGACGCTTCACCGGAAACTCGCCAGAATATGTTGGCTTACTCATTATTTACCTAGCTTGTGCCAGCACAAAATTTAAAATGGGATTTGGGTCTCAGAACTGTGATGTCCTTCATGGCAGGAGATGATTACAGGCATTCCTCATTGCAATCAAACAAATCACGGTCTTCCTGAGAGCAGTTTGTGGCAGATGTAACGTAGTGTGCTTGTAAATTGTACTCAGCTTATTTCTGAAGATGAGAAGATGGATGCGATTCGAATCAGTATCTTGGGTCACTTGAAAGGACATGATATTTGCTTGAACGGCAAAGCACTGGAAGTATATCGTCACTTAAGCTTATAATTATGCTAAGTGTGGTGGTGAGCGTCGAGAGAGTACTGTATTGGCAATTTGCCATGAAGTTCACCTCCGATAATGTAAAATGACTGACTTCAGTTTTCTGCCAGTGGTTTTAATGCTTCCACTTGCAAAATACTCCCATCTCTCTGATGATCTCATGAAGTTTCCAACAGAGGAGGCTGATTGCATTTTCGGGGAAGCTAAACTCTTTGAACCAATTTTCAGTAAATTTTGGTAGGTTAAAAAATGGAGTTGGCATCTAATCCAAGTCGTTTCATATTTTTTGGACCTTCATGGAATTAGTTACAAAATTTTGAAGTTGAAACACAGTTATTTCTAAACATTAGGGGAGATTTCAGCTAGTTTCCCTTTGTCGCTAGCTTCCTGAAGAAGAATGACAACGTATTCGTCGTGATGAATATCAACGAGGGCTACTTTCTCGTTGATATTCCAATGTAGGAACATTGGTGTGCCTTGCATTTGCCAACGTAGGAAGACGTAGTTTTTTGTCTGGTTTACTCCGTAGTACCAATATTTGACTGCATCTCTGAATTGCCATAGCTCCCCGTAGTCTGCCACAAGATCAGGGTCGATGAACAGCTTGTCGCTGAATGGGTTCTTGAACGGCTCCAGAAATGGTGTTGTCACGGAGTAGTCGTAGGGCACTGGATTAGAGGTGGTCATTGAATTTTATCTGTATAAGGCAAGGTCACTGTGGGTTAGTTTGTGATTGTGAATGATAGGGCATTTGTATTCTTGACTATTGTATAGCTCTTTATTAGTGCTTTTAGTAGTCAATCGCATTTGTTATATTTTTATTGTTAGAAGTTGTTCTACATATTTAACATGTCATCAGTGAACACAACCCGAAGATAACTTGCATTGCTCTTGTGATAGGTTGAAGATGTTGTAGTTATCCTCGACTTGAGAATAACAGTTTTGGACGTTTGGATTTTTTGTAGGTGTTATTATCCTCAACTAGTTATAGTGTATTCTCTTACTGTATATTTTTTGATGGATGTTTCTTTTTTTATTGTATTTTTCTAGCATAATTTTTGTTGTTCTGTGTGGGTGTTAGTGAACACCTATGAGTATTTATGATGTCATGTAATTATTCATACTTATCATTGAGTTGAGGATAGGATTCTTTTGTTCTTAAATATTAGCTATGTATTTTGTTCTTAGTATTTTTTTTATTTCTGTTTTTTTATAGTGAGATTGTGATGGATCTCACTTAGATTCAGTGTTACGTATCTGCAATTTATAATCTTGAGTCTAGAATCAATATCCACGACTCGAGGATAGATATGGTGTGGTTGGAGTTCATATATCCTCGACTCGAGGATAGATTAGGTGAGGGTGGAGTTCATATATCCTCAACTCGAGGTTAGATGAAGTGAGGGATATGTATCCTTGACTCGAGGATAGAAGCAAACATCTGGAAACCCTAATTTCCCACCTCTTCATAGAGTCTGGTTGTGGTTGTTCATATGCAACAGGATTAACTAATTGAACAATGAGAGCTACTGGAACTAAACCCTAAGCATATTTGACACCTACTGTAACTTATGTATTCACAACATCAATTAAAACCTAAATGCAGGGAAATTGTATATCTGAGTTCTATGCCCTACTTTGATAGAACTAAACTTCAAATTTCTAAGTTCGATGTGCACACCTTTCACCTTCACTGGTGCAGTCGTCTTTTTATAGCAACAGTTCCAAACCCATGAATCGCAACTCAAGAATTGCTCACCAACCTCGTGAATTGCAACTGCAGAATTGCTCACCAACCCCGTGAATCGCAATTGAAGAATTGCTCACCAACCCAGTGAATTGCAATTCTAGAATTGCTCACCAACCGCGTGAATCGCCCTTGAAGAATTGCTTACCACCCCCGTGAATCGCAACTAAACCTCTTGTACTTGCAGAAGTTGTCGACCTGAAAAACAAATTGCAAGCACACAAACTCAAAACCCGCAAGTCAAATACAATTGAAAGAAAACTTCTAAACCACGCACCCCAAAACACAGTGAAGAACACAGAAGCAACCCGCACCCCAGAACAATCGTTGAAGAATACACAAGCAACCCACAACTCAATTACAATGCCAGAATAAAATGTCAAACCCGCACCCGGAAACCAGTCAATTAATTTTCCATAAATAAAGCCGTAAGAAACTTCATCACAAGCCGCAACCCAATTACAATTCAAGAAAGAAAATTTGAAACTTACACCGTGAAGCCAGTCAGTGGAACTCCGAGAAGCGCGCCGCAAGAAACCTCATGAAAACCCATAATTCAGAAACAAATGAAGAAGAAATTGGGAACCCCGCACCCTGATAACGAAACCCACCAGAAATTGTTGAAGCGTGCCACACACAGGAATTTTCTAAAGCGCTAGCTCACACACACCGGAAGACACAAGCGCGGAAGCAGCACAACAGAATGAGCGTGGAGGTTGGGGAAGTGTGGCCACTCCAAAACTCTATAGAGAGGATTGGAGCCTGCGCTGATTTCCTCGTGGGTTTAGAAGAGGTTCACGCTACTCCGCGCTCATCCCAAAAGGAAAACCCTTACATTTTTTATTTCCCATGCATAATATAATTTCCAAGTTTTGAATTCATATTTGGAATCAGAAGCCCCAAATTGGCTACGAGAGGTATGTTGAGGGTATGTTTGCACCTAGCCTTTGAAAACACCATGTACTTATAGATAAAACTTTGGCATTAAAAGAAAATAATTTCTTTTTACGGTAGTTCAGGTTCTGAACTGTACAGAGTGTTTGTTAACTCCAAAACGTCAGGGACTATTTTTTCACCAAAAGTGCTTCGAAACTACCCTTGTTCTTACAAACACCAAATTTTAGATGAAAAATACTTCTAGACACATATAATTGTAAAATCTTGTAGTAAAATAGTTTGAAAAGATGTGGAAAAAATCTCAAAATTTTCCACCATGTAGATTGCAAGATATTATCGTTTAAAGTGACAAAAATCTTTTTTTTGGCATTGTGAAAATACGAGCAAGTGCTCTTCAGAAGCTCACAATTGTATGAATTTTTTTTAGAAATAGTGGTTACTAATTAGATTCATTGGTCAAGTCAAGTGGGCTACTTGCTTGAAAAATCTTAGATCATTTGAAATTGTACGAAATATAGGAAAAAAATTACATATAGGAAAATAATAATAATAATAATAATAATAATAATAATAATAATAATAATAATAATAATAATAATAATAAGTAGAAAGAAGTTTGTAGAAAATGATTAAAAATACTAAAAGTCAAAACAATTGTCACTAATGTTGTAATAAACAATGTACACCTAATGTTTTCATGTATTTCAAAAAATATTTGAAATGGACTTAAATAAAGGACTTCATTATGCAAGATTCATTGTGTTAAATTTTCAAAGAAAATAAATAAATTGTCTGTAGTGAGTTGCCAAAAATTGCTATGTTGCCAAAAAACATTGTTTAGACGTTTAGGGGTTAATGTGATGCATTTCCCACATGGTTGTTGCTTTATTAAGGAGTGAAGAATCTCGCGTAACCCGCACATTCAATAAAAAGATTTTGATCCCCTAACTATTGGAGAAGACTCCAATTAGAAGTTTGGGACAAAATTCAAAGAGGGGTTGGGAGAAACCCCTAAATTTTCATTGCATATAAACCCCTGCATGGCCAAGGCCTTCTAAGCTTCTTGAAACTTAGTCTAATAGAACGAAAAGTCAAAATTTTGATATGTTTTATGAACTTCTTTTGAATTTAAACCATACAAATGCAAACCAAACTTTTTAATTGTCAAATGGAAAAAGGAAAATGTAGAATATTACTTATGAATTGGAAAATGCAATGTTTGATCCTATTGGTGTTAAAACTATGAAACCAATTTGAAGTCTAACTTGTAATCCTTTTTCACATGTCCAATCTAAAAAATGGGTCATGAAAAAAAATATGAGGGTTAAAGGATAGAACATGCATAAGCCTAATCAATATATGACTTCTATAAATTTAATATTCTCATGCATTTGAAGTCTTTAGATTATTTCCAACTTCTACAACTTATATTTTTCCATGTTGCAAGTATGGATTTCATTGGATTTAGAATGGAGACCTTTAAAATATAGGGCATGGTTTGATAAAGTATTTTAGGCAATGGCCATATATAGACTTCCTATTTTTTTTCATACTCTTAATATTCTCTTGCATTCGAATTCTTTAGATTATTTCCAACTTCTACAACTTATTTTTTTCCATGTTGCATGTATGAATTCTATTGAATTTGGAATGGAGACCTTTAAAATACATGGCACGGTTTGATAAAGTATTTTAGGCAATGTCCATGTACAGACTTCCTATTTTTTTTCATACTCTTAATATTTTCATGCACTCGAGGTCTTTCTAAAATTAAAAATTAAAAAATTAAAAAATATTTAAGCAAATCAAAATTTCTATTGACCTTGAAATGGTAGACAATCCAAAAGTGAGGAATGGATGACTTTCTACATCACCATTGAAACAAAGAATGTACCTAATATTCATTCATAAGTAACTTGGTGATAAGTCATCTCTTACTAGAATTAAAGATTTCAAACAAGTGCATGCATATTTTTTTCATTTTTATTCTAAGAGAGGCATACTCTTTTTAAAATTGAATAGTATTTTTTTCTAGAACATAAAGCCCCCCTGCAGTCATGACCTCTCCTACAATGATGACCCCTCTTGTTAATTTCTTAATATGACTTTTAGAAAGTTAAGTACAAAGGTATGGCTCATAATTATGGTTTTATTTATGGTAGAAAATGTATAAATCATTTATTTAGTGTATAAGTGTCTTTTGGTTAGAATCATGATGACTATACATTTAGGAATTAATTAGGGTTTTGAGTATTTCATCCTAATCTTTGGCGGTGCCCTCCATGCAATTGCGTGCATTGATCTTCTAATAAATCCATAGATAATAATTAATATTTTGTATATGAAACTATTTAAGTGAACCTTTGCATGTACTAGGAGTGGTCAGGACTGCTATGAAATTCCTTCTAGTTCTTTATTCATTCCAATATTGTTATGCAATTTTTTTAGGGTACATAGGAGGTCAAATAATAAAGTGTAGTAATTCTTTTGTACACTTTAAATTGTAATGAAATAGTTTAGTGAAATTGTTGTTTTATATTTATAAATGCACATTATTTTTTTAAGGTGTATTACTAGAAGAAGTTTCATTAAAATTGTTGGCTTTTCAAATGTAATATCACATATTCATTATAAGTATACGAACATTTCATTCTAATACAAATACAATTCAAGTTTTATTCCGATACATATGACAATTTATTATAAGTACAAACCATATTCACTTTATTCATTTTTTGGAAGAAATAATTTTATGCAATAAATAATTTTACATGAGAAAAAAGATATCCTTGAACCAAAGTTAAAGTAAATTGTGTCTAAACTCGACCTTTGAATAAAGCAAACGCTAATCAACATGCTTTTGTTAAAAATAATCATTCATGACTTTTGCAAACAATCCATTGTCATGGCTTATTATGAGCATCATAAATGACAGCATCTTGTCTTTTGTGATAAGAAAAGGAACAAATGATGCATAATGATTTGATAGTCAATATCATGGCTATTCGGCATGAATCATGCTTGTGAGGCAAATTTAGGGTTTTAAACTGAATACAATGTTATGAATTTTGTTTCATATTAACAACATGGTTTGGGATGAATGGGTTCCATGACTACCAAATAGTTAATACATTTAGGTACATTCAGCTACTAGACTTCAAACCCTAATATCAATTATCTACCAATACTTAATTGTAAGTTAAGTTCCTATAGACAGTTTTAAAAATGAACAAGATGTTTTAGAAATACGTACAAGTTGTAAATAATTGTACTTTAACATTTTACTTACAATTCAATCATAAGAAAAGGAAATTCATTTTTCTTCATTTTTCTTTGGACTACCTCACTTCACAAAAATTCACCATTGTGATTTTTCCTCTAAGATGTATTGTTCTTGATGCTAATTTTGAAGAGCCCTCAACAATAGAAAATGAAGATTTGCAGTGGACACCCTTGCACAAAATGTTGAATTGGAAAATCATAATCATTCATTATAAAAATCAAATGTTTGATGCTAAAACTAAACTCCAAGAAGACATCATTCTTAAGAAAAAAAACTAATAAGAATAATGAGTAGTTTTAATAAGGATTTCATTCACTTCAAAGTTCTATCAACACCAAAATGTAGTGCCTTTTGCGTTTCTGGTTTAAATGTTGTAAATGTAATAGTAGAAGGTTAATACCTACTTTTACAATACTATTATTTTACTACACCATCAAGATAAATTTTGATTAATGAAATAATGAAATGGAACAAAATCTCAATTTATAAAAGAATTTTATGTTGCCTCATAAAATTCCAAATTGATAGCAATATTGTTTTTGAACATGTAAACAAGAATTTCCGCTGGGAGTATTGAACATGAGTAATGAACATATGAAGATTGCAATGTCTTCTAATATATTCGCAATCCAGTTATTTTGAAGCCCTTAATGGAGAATGGAGAAAGTGCAGCACATAATGGAAGTGAGTGCAAAATCATTGTTTTGTTTCCAATATTCTTTGTTGTTTGTGAGAAGATATGAATAATAACTTTAGTGAAAAAATAATTTAATTTGTAATGCAGTCGAAAAATGAATCTTCAAAAATTGACAACAAAATATGTTTTATTATGAAGTATTTGGGAGCATAGAGACAAATATTTACATATAGTATATATACTATAACGCATTAAACTAATTTTTTAGGACTTATTAATACAATTTGTGCTATATTGGAAGTACAACAGAAAATGAAGTCATTCCACAACTTTCCCATCCATGTATGCAAGGTTTTTGAGAAAAGATGCCAAAGAGCTGCCCCTTCTTTGTATTTTTCACATGTGGTCAACGTTTTACCTCAACCCATAGTAAGTTTGAGTAACTTACCTATAGTGAAACCGAAATCCTTTGCCAACGTGGCAGTTACTTGTTTCCCAAGACGTTAGGAGAAATATGACTATGTTTTTTTGTGATGTTCTCTGAAACATGGACATCAGAATAGAGATAAGCTTGTTATGACCCTAACGTTGACGTGTTTCTTGCAACATCCAACTAAATTAAGCCTCCCATGGCCAAAATCCCATTTCTTTGCTCATGTTTTAAAAAACATTCTTTTTTCATGCTAACATCTGAAAAAACAAGGGCTCCTACTAGTTTGCTTTTGCCATGTAAAGTTTGGTTTTGGGTTCTTGATTTTTGTTCTTGCTAATATTTGTTTAGGCTTTCAATTTGGTTGGAATTAAAAATACTCTAAGTATCAAACTCTAGGATTTATAGGTTCATAGTAATTGTTTTTTCAAATCAAAGGGGTTTTGCTTTGTTTTCTATTTTTGAGTTTAGAATTGCGGTATAATGTTGAAAGAGAAGTTGTACTCGCTTGAAGATCAAGGTTGCCAACTTCAATATGTTAATGGCCTTTGTCAATAAAGAAAAACGACATATACACAACATTAGGGGGGGAGGGGCGAAAATGGAGACCTCACCAATTTTCCATTTGATTTTTGGAATGCAGATGATAAACAATGCATAATGTCTAGATTTCAAAAGTTCAACATTGTTGGTGTGGAAGTCAATTCTAGGGGATTCACTACTAGAAAATTTCATCACTGAAATAGTAGAAATCTTGATAAAATATATTGTTCAATTTTGATTGATTTGGACAATAAAAATGCAAAATGTAAAAATGTAAAATAAATAAAATTTTATTTATTTTAAAATTTCCTTGTCTAATAAGAGAATGCCACTTGGTAAGGGCTGCCACATGGGTAGCTACCACATGGACAATCCCACTATGGAGACAATTGCCACATGGGCAGGTTTGTCCTAGCAAGGTTTGAACCTTCGACGTCAAGGGTACGGCTCAATGTAAACTATGTAAATTTGGATTTTATTTATTCTTACAAGCAAGCCGCTTTGGTGTCTTTTTACTTAAGTAGACTTTAAAGGCCATTTTCTCCTTCATATTTTTCTATTTTTTATAAAAAAATATCAGTTGGATTTTTTTTGCATTGAAGTCTAGATTTTGTAGTAAAATTTTCAAGTTTTTCTAAGATGTTTAGTTTTATTGGCAAGCATTCTATTTGAAGGTACTTTGGCCAAAAATCACATTTAATTCTTTTAATTTGTAGTTCAAAAACTCAAAATTTGAATAGTCTAATTTTAAATTAAATTTAAATTTGAATAGTTAAAAAGTTAGAATTCAAATTTTAAGTAGTTCAAATTCAATAGTTCAATTTGCATTTGGAACTATACATATTTATATTTGAATTATACAAAATTTAGAACGTGAATAGTTTAAAACTTTGAAGTCAAATGTTCAAAAAATCAAATCAAAATGTATAGTTTGGAACTCTAAATCAAATATTCTATAGTTCAAAAAATTTACTATTATGAATTTTGAATAATTTTGAATCAAATTCTAAATTAAAATGAGAATATTTTGAAAGTGCTCTTAGAAAAGTTATATTATAAAATAAAGCAACCAAAAAAATTCTAAAACTTACTAGACTTGTTGTATTACATTTCACAACATACATATGAATTTACTTTAATCAAAATATAAGTTTGCATCCTAATTAGATTATATTCCATAGAAAATTCAATTGAAAATGAATTAGAATTAGAGTTCTAATCAAATTTGAATTCGATCAAAATAGTTTGATTACAATTCAACATCTATTTTCAAACTTTGAGGAATATTCTAAAATAATTCTTTAAGATTCCAAATTTTTTTTTAAAAAGAATCACAGTGCATAGTACCCATATTAACAAACTAGAAATGACATTTGTTGAACTTGTTGAAATTTGCAATTCATATCCAATGCTACCCAAAACAACACACAGTTGTTGATTTTCTATTAGATTGGCCGTTACTACTTCCTAGTAGTGATTCAACTTTCAACATTTTTGAAGATGTTACCTAGTTTACCAACTACAACAACCATGATAAATAACCTCTACAATTGACTTGTTCTTCCTAACTTAACCCTGGAGCACTCTGACGTCCATTTTTTGGACGATGTACAAACTGAAATTTAGTTTTCTTTCTCATTACAGTTTGGATGAAAGTCATCTAATTTGTGGTGATACTTCATCAAGTTTTTGTTCTATCTAATGGTTGGATTTGGTGTTACTAGAGTTCATATTTTTCTAAAATTATAAATGTGAAAGTTTATCAAGCCAAAAATTGCATTGATTTTAGTTCAAAACTGGGTTTGCAAAACTAAGGTCATAGATTTAAGAATACAAAAATTTCAAAAAATCATCATATGAAGAGAACCTCATTTGGAATCCATTCCAACAAGTTTTTTACTCAAAAAATGATAATAGTTTGCTTGTAATTGAATTTAGAAGATATTCGTAATTTTTCTTTTCAAAATTTATAAAAAAATATTGATGGTAGCATAGGTAAATCTAACCACGTAGATGGAATCTAAAATTCATAATCTACAACTTTTATTTGTATATCAAGTCCAAAATATTCTTCCAAATAGTACTTTTTTCATCACCATTAACCCTAGAACGTTTGGATCCATCTCTAGAATTGGCTACTTGGGAAAATTCATTATAAAGATCCCATGTGTAGAACCTCCTATCATTGTTAGTACCTGAAGAGGTCATCCAAAGATATCACCAAATTGAAGATAATATGAAGAGGGATTTGGCTTTAGTTTCACTTGACAAGAATCTCAAGTCTTGGGTCCATACGAATGGAGTATGTATTTTAATAATTCACCATAAAGAATGTATCAAGGATTTTAGGGAAATGTACACAACAAATTGTAACCACAACCAATAATTGCAATTATAAGTCATACTAGCAATGGCAACTAATGTCAATGATACCTCATGCTCTTAAACTTCCTACAAATTGTCTCAACAAAGTATTAGGTTTAATTCTCTGGGATGTTTTTTTTTTGTTTGCAGGGGGTGGGCAATGACAAAAAAAGAGTCCTCGATTTTGCATGACCAAGACTTTATTAGTAATGGTAAGAAACTCATTACTTGTAGGATAATCATGTTCTAATACTACAGTTGGGGGTAGATATGTGTTCTTTGGAGCACATTGGTCTTGTTTATAATAAGTTTAGTTTTGACGAGCTTGGGGTGAAGCTCAAAGGCATTAAAAGTCAAGACAAACAAAATTAGTCTGCAGACTTGACAAATTTGCCAAAAAAAACTAGAAAATGCTTATGAAATTTGTAGATACTCCTTGAAGCTACCAAGAATAAATGCTTGGAATGGTGATGTACTCATGTATTTGGAGATCTCTACCAATTACTTTGAAATAGTCCTCTTGAATAGGCTAAATCTACGAGATAGAGTGATCTTAGCATCTAAAATCTCATTCTTTAAATTGTTAAAGTTGTAGATTAAACATAGAGACCATGATGAACTTGGCAATAGTAAGTTTGTTAGCGCCCAAGATTCATCTATTAGCCAACTATATTTTGTCAATATAAAAGTGTTTTGTCATTTTGTATTTTCTTGTTTATGAATAAATACTTCAACATGCCAATCCCCTACACTTCACTATTATTGACCTGAATTGAATATTCTAATATGGATTGAACTAGTTTTTAATTACATATACCCTTCCAAATAATGAGTAACATATGAGAATTTTATAGTTATAGGGTGCCAAAGATCACCTCCACAAAAAAAATTCCCCTCCATAATATACCCTTTGCTTGCATTTGGATTGTTGAATTTCCACTGAGAACCTCTCTAAAGCAATCTATTAGGTCAAATGGGTTAAAATTCTTTCAACATTTTGATATAATAGTCTAATATTCTTTTAAATGGTTGAAGTTTTAAAAAAATTATAATTTATTTTCAATTGTGGTCAATGAACCAAAAAAAGGCAATTTTTGACAATTTCTCTTGAAGAATAACCTTAAAGTTTGTCCTTTAGAGTTTACCTCCCTCTATGTTGTGGTAGTGAAAGTTTTTGAATTTTTTCCCACACATTCTCATACAAATTTAAACTATTCAAATTCCTAAGGTTGGATATAAAAAAAATTCTAACTTTAACACTTTGCAATGGGAATTCAATTTTGGAGTACTTGTTTACTAATATATAATCTTGAAGCTTGAAGAATTAACTTATCAAGTGTATTTGGAAACCGATTGACCATTTCTTTGGATAACCTCTCCTTTGGTGGGAAGCTGGAATAATATCCATTCTCTCTAGCACATATAAATATATTTTAGATCATTCCAAACAAAGAACAGTTGGTTCTGTTGTAAATATTATGCATAAAAATTCTTGAGGGGAGAATTAGGAGACTTTTTATAGATGACAATCATTAGAAAAACATCAAAACATTACATGAAATAGATACAAGATCCAACTTTGGACATTGAATGACCAAAATATGAAAATACACATTCCTAACAAATAACTCCTTTTAGCATTTTAGTGACAACTAAAAACCTAGTAAGTAGTTTGTTGTTGATTCCATAAATTATATATATGGAATACCCAATACATTCCAAACTAATAACAATAATTATTTAGATTTGCTCAAGGATTGCTATTTTGTGAGCCTGTGAGCATGAGCTTGTAAGCATGTAAGCATATAATTTCTTAGAGATTCCATTCAAAAAATTTGGTCAAAATTTATTACTTTTGGTAAATTTTAGTGACTATTACCATGAACTTGTTATTGTAGTCCCTTGAACAACCTTGATGTGCTACTTATTAGACTTTGCTATATTTAAAAAAAAAAAAAAAAATCTCACTACTAGGGGACTACCCTTGGCACCGAGGGGATCCAAGCAACAAGAGGGGAGTGATTAACCAAACCACCATTTGATCAATAAATAGAAGAGTTGGACCTTTGGAGGTCCTATAAGAGGACAATGATCAACTAATCAACAATTTGGTGTAACTGAGCTCATTCCTTACAAAAATAATCCTTGTCAACCAAATATTTTCTTCCAAAATCTTAACAAGTCCGATTACCAACACATCAAGGTAGAAGTGTAGGTATCTCCCATCAGCCTTAAGAGGACCCATGCTACTACAAGATAGTAGTTCTTATCAACGATTTTTTTTCTAAAACCTAAACAAGTCCAATAACAATGTATAAAAAAAAATTATTGGTATTTTCCTAAATTAGCCCCAAGAGGATCTACATTGTTATAGGACAGTGATCAGCCAATATTCTATACAAACTTATTTCCATCTCCATTCATCTTTCACATCAATTAAGTTCATCATTTTCAAAATGTATTCTTCTAATATTTTAGACAACACTAAAAATTATAATTTTCATGTGAATTCTACATAAACATGATAAAAGATTTGCAGTAATACGTTTGTAGTAATAGGTACTAAAATTTACCAAAAATAATAATTTTTGGCTAAAATTCTTAGATGAAAGTCTATTAATAGAGATATTATTAAGTTTTTTCTTGTGCTTCTTCAAATTTCTAAGCTCAACACTCACGTAATCCTTGCTCAACGCTTGTAGACTCATGCTCAAATGCTCACAAAATAGCACCGCTAGATTTGCTCGTATGATTCCCATTTTTTGTAGGCTCTTATAATTTCAATTTTTATTGTAATTTTGAATTTCTTTAAGAAAAAAAAATATTATTTAGCTTTCAAGAATATAATTTATATTTCAACAAATATCTAGAAACATAAATTATGCCATCCTAAACATAAAATGAAACTTGTCAAGTAGCAAAAAAAATACAAAAAAACTTAAAATACAAATTTTGTTTCTTGTAGGATTGTATTTTTGTCTACAATACATAGAAAGATTTGATTCATTCTATTTAGATGAGTGATATAAAAATTATGGAGCTTCTTGTTTTGTTAACAATCATATAACTTATTCAGAACATATTGTATTGAAATTTTTTTGGAACTCAATTTTCAAAATTTTCAAAAAAAAGAAGTTCCACAAGGTTAAATATACTTGATGGAATAGTCTCTCTATTGAGATTAGTGTGTTTCAATTCCATCTTAGAGATATTAACAATTTATTTTTTCTTTCAACCTTGTACCTATTTCTACTAAACAATTTTTTAGGGAATGAAAATTATCATTAATTATTTAAATATTTTTTTCCAAGACTTTCAACTCAATTCTTCAATATAATTATTTTAATTCAATACTCATTTGGTAGTGCAAAGGGTTGAGCTAAGAAGATTCAAAGTCTTATAATCGAGTTCCTTACACAAGAATGATGCAAAAAATCCCATTTTCTTTACTTTGGAAGTAAATATTTTGTAATCTATGGAGTCTATAGAATTTCTTCCACACATTATTATACCAGTCTAGTGCAAGATCCCATGGTTAAATATGCAAAAAATATAATTTTAAAGTTAATTACATCCTGCAATAAAAATGACAATTTGGATCGTTTCTTGATGAAAAAAGGTCGTTGAGACTTTAGGAATTAAAATATAGAATACATTTTGGACTCCGTATGAATAAAATCAATAACCTATGAATTTTCAAACTACTAAAAATAGATGTATCCAAATTCAAACCAAGGCTCCTCCACATGGAGGTTGTTCATTCAAAATAATCTTACACTGAATGAGGTCACAAACTCACAATTAGGTGCATTAAGGTAGAACAACACATTGTGGACAAAAGACCTATTACAAGTTTTTTTTCAATAAATGAGATTTGGTCCACAATCAATGCCTTGGGTGACACTAATGGAGTGATTAGTGACTACAAAAGGAACTTCCACCTTTCGAGTGTAAGTTCATTGAACATAGGAAGTGACTTTTTAGGCCTCCATATTTTGGCCATATTAGAATATATTGTGATTGCTTTAGATGAGTAAGATGACCATTATGGATACACTTTTTGTTGGTTTTCGGGTAGTCTAGAGATTCTTTGGGGCCATTATGGGCAACACACTTCAAAACTTCACAAGAAATTCATACTTTGTCAAAAAATTATAATTTCAATTACTCTTGTTGTTTCTCACACTTATCTTTTTGAGGGAATTTTGAATTAAAAAAATAGCAGTGGTAAGAGGGCAAACTTCTCATTCTGCCCATGCTTAACCGTAGAAGATCACAACCTTATCACCAAGATAGTCAACAAAAAATCATCAAATTCCAGGATGAATAAGTGCGTTCTTCCTTCCGTCTGTGACAGTTTCATTCGTTCATCATCCATCAGTCCTCCGCGTCCTTTCTGCCAACTGAAACTCTAGAAACTCCCTCCAGGCTGCAGTCAGTCATCACAAGTCAAGCAAGCACGGAACCATGACCACCTCTTGAATTCCCGTGAGCCACCCCTGCGCAAATTAAAACTGGCACCAGCGGCCATTAACGCTAATATCCACCCCCTTCAATGCCACTCCCACACACCCTGATCAGTGACCAGCTGAGACCGCACCGCAAGCCACCGCATCGCACACCAGCTAGCCAGCTACCAGCAAACTTCCTACACCGCCCATAGAACTCACTCACCCCCCACACTCACCAAGTACTCACCAAGTTCATTCATTCATTCGTTCATATTTTCTTCACCCCCGCCTCACACAACCTCGTCCAGACTCCTCAACAGTCCCATTTTCTAGGTACAGTAACCAACCTCCCATCTCCAACAACTCTATATAATTTCTAGTCTAAGCCGTCACCAAAATGACGCCCCATTTTGCAAGCTAGCTTCTCGTGGAGAACCAGCGAGGTCTGTCACTTCAACAATATATGCGAAGTTTGTAGATAGTGTCGATACATACATCAGACCGAGAGAATTGCATGCAATATTGTTGTGTTCTGGATATATGATTGTATGGAAGCTTGGAGAATTGATCCTAGTTACCATGTTGAAGAGCTAGCGAGCTGATGCGTGTATAGAAATATATAGCTAGCTAGCTGGGTGGGCGGGTGGTTCGGTGGATATCGATACATTGGGGCGGGGGCGTTCCGTTTATCAAGCTGGAGGACTTCTCCGCAGTTCGTTTTGTGGTGACGGGTTTCCAAACCTGGGCATCGTGTTTCTGGAACCCCAAGAACGCCATGGAGAAGGCGCTGGAGCCGGGTGCAGTCGACAGCGCTTCCTTCTTCTGCAGCGAGAGCTTCCCTGAAGTCGAGACATGTCGTGTCGAAGGCCGGAAAACCTCCAGCATTGTTTCTGACTTGGACGGGACGCTCATCCGGTCACGCAGCTCCTTTCCTTACTTCATGCTCGTGGCTTTCGAAGCCGGCAGTCCTTTGCGGTCTATCATTCTCTTACTCGTCTCCCCCCTCATATGGCTGGTTTACAACTTCGTCTCGGAAGCAGCGGGCATCAAGATGCTCATCTTCGTCTCGCTCGCGGGGTTGAAAGCTTCAGTGATCGAATCCGTCGCCCGTGGCGTCTTACCCAAGTTCTACCTCGAGGATATGCACAGCGTGAGCTACCGCGTGTTCATCTCCTGTGGGAAGCGTTACGTGGTGACTGCGAATCCTAGGATCATGGTGGAGCCTTTTCTCAAGGAGTATTTGGATGTGGAAGCGGTGATGGGGACAGAGCTTCAAGTCACAGCAGGCGGGTACGCAACCGGGTTCGTGACTGGGCCGGGGGTGTTAGTTGGGTCTAACAAAGAGCGCGCGGTGAAAAAGTATTTCGGACCTGATCAACCCGACGTGGGACTGGGGGACCGCCAGAGTGACTTCCCGTTTATGGATCTTTGCAAAGAAGCCTACATTGTGGCGAGCTACAAGGAAGTCGAAGCCGTCCCCAAGCACGAGTATTTGAAGCCGCTCATCTTCCACGATGGCCGCCTGGTGTGTCGCCCGACGCCGCTCATGTCGCTGATTGTCATGCTCTGGTGTCCCATCGGGTTCATTCTTGCTGTGTTTCGCATGTCCATTGGGATTATGCTCCCTATGTGGTGGGCGTTACCGTTGGAAGCTATGTTAGGAGTGACGGTTCGTGTCCGCGGCATCCCTCCAACATGCCCTGTGCGCAACAAGAAGCGCGGCGTTCTCTTTGTCTGCTCTCACCGTACGTTACTCGACCCTATTTTCCTTTGCATCGCAGTGCGTCGCAAGGTCACCGCTGTGACGTACAGCATCAGTCGGTTGTCCGAGGTTCTGGCTCCCATTCGCACAGTGCGTCTCACTCGCTGTAGAGACAGAGACGCCAACACCATGGCTGGGTTACTTGAGGAAGGCGACCTCGTAGTGTGCCCCGAAGGCACCACTTGCAGGGAGCCTTTCTTGCTTCGTTTCAGCTCCTTGTTTGCTGAGCTGACGGATCAGATAGTGCCCGTGACGATGAACATCAAGATCACCATGTTCCATGGGACCAGTGCAAGGGGGTGGAAAAGCATGGACCCCTTCTTCTTCTTCATGAACCCGTGTCCGAAATACGAGGTGACGTTTCTCGACCAGCTTCCGCCGCAGCTGACTTGTAATGGTGGGAAGACGAGTCACGAAGTGGCTAACTATATTCAACGCGTGCTGGCGAATTCCTTGGGGTTCAAGTGCACGAATTTGACGCGGAAGGATAAGTATAATGTGCTGGCAGGGAACGACGGAATCGTGCCGGATCAGCAGGACCTGCGGCAGAAAGCCGGACGGATTTTGTTCGGGTTGCAGTGATGAGTCCAGGACTCAGTTTAGTTACTGGTTTTTTGCAGGGAGAGTGGCGGAGGACCGAAGCTTTTCCTCATGTTAAGATGAGTCAGGGAAAAGCTCCGGTCCTTCGTTACGGATTTGGGAACTTATGAATGGTTTAGTGCTGCATTGGAGATGTGGGAAGATAGCTATTAGAATGATCATTTTTACGTGTATTGGTATGGTGGGGCTGCAAAAGGTCGAAGTTCACTCTGGTGGTGAAGGGGAGGGAGCTAGAGTTCGAATGTGCATTTCAATTATGAAGTGGAGTTTGATCGTCATTCTGCAGCAGAGGTGGACTTCAGATCGTTACTTCAGATATTTTCGATACATCGGATCTCTAGTATTTTTAGGGTGGATTTAATTACATTAGAACTTGGAAGTTGCTCTACTGCGGCGGTATAAGGACACTGACTGCTTTTAGGTCGACCAGGAATTGTGACTGAGTTGTTACGACGACGGTGGATCGATCATTCACATCAATCACCAGCTTAGTAACGTCATGCTTATCCACTTCGAAGATCCGAGACTGAGTTTTATATGAACTATGTAGCGGTAGCACACTCATCCACTGCCTACAACATCAGAACAGGACTTGTGGTTTGTATTATTTACTATTTTTTATGATTCATCGAAGGATATGTGATCAATATCCAAATTCAACCTAATTCGCAATTCTCTGACTGACATTCTGATTCATACTTCCTTACTCCATTGTATGAACGCTTTTCAATGATGCATACCAGTAGCATATTCCAGCTAGGTAGCTTCAGTGGAACTCCTCATCAGCTAGTGACCAATTTCAGCTAGCCATGTTGGGTACATGGTACTGCATCGATTTCTGGTAGCATTAGCTAACGTTATTGCTAGTACCTGCAAGGGAATTAGACATCGCTACTTTCTTAGCTCTGCAATTTGTATGCAGTCAATACAGTAATCAGCTGGTAGTATGGATTTGCGGTGATCGTAAGCTGAACGTGACACTCCGGAGTCTCTTCAGCACATGCAGTCATCGTCCTGCTCTGAGCTGGAGCTAGAAACTGCCACGAAGTGCATTGATTATTTAGCGTGAGTTACGCTGACGTTCAATTCAGAAACTCAATTAGCCTGCACGTATTGATCCAAGACTGACGTTTGAATGTGTACCGGTATACAGTCCGATTAATGAATTCATTTGGTGTGATTAATTAGATAATTGATGCAGCCGGTCTCCCATTTAATCATGTCACCGGAGAAGTGTCCACCGGCTACGTGCATCATCACTGCGGTGCCTTAATTGCAGGGCATGTGGCTCTGCAGTACAACGACGAAGCGCCAGTGCAGGCCCTCCTCCTACTTCCCACTCAAGTATCGCGTTCGAATGAGTGGTACGCCATTGAAGGCATGGTTGGGAACCTCCAGGCCAGCAGGGATACAGGTGGAGCAGGCGAACTAGCTGCACAAAGCCATCAATGCTCGCCACTTAATACTCGAGGTGCCCGGACTCGATCAGCTAGCTAGCTCCCTGCCACACTTGGGATCACCTGAATTGGGCACAACAACGTGGTGCAAGTGTACTCGTTCTCTTCAGTTGAATGGGTTGAAGAACATGAGGTCGATCTTCACACTGACTGAGCAAGCAGGCGACGACTGTGTTTGGGTAGCTAGAAAAAAAATGAGAAATTAAGAGGAAAATGTATATTTATAAATGCACATTAATGGCTAATTAATTAAGGGCATGAGGTGGTCGGCCATCAATGGCGTAGAAATTATTCACCGTTTGTTAGGTTGTCTACAAAAAATGCCTCAGAAGTTTTTGAAATTCCTCCATCATCACAAGTTTCAACGCAGCAGCTTGAGGAGGACACCGGGGACGCTTCAGTTTGCACCCTCGGTCCCTACAAAGTTCCATCGAGATCAGATAGTGCATTTTGAAGATTATAACAATCAGCAAAAATTGACCAAAATTGTCAAAACAAACTACACACCAGGGGAGCGGTGGTCTCTGAATCCGTAATCAGCCCCTGCTCGGTATTATGAGCTTTTGGGGTGTCTTTTTACAACCCAAAACTTATCCTCCCAATGTGCACAACGGTCTTGAGAATTACAAACCCTAAGGCGGTCGGTGACCGATGGTTGGAAAATACCTCGCAAGGGCTGATTACGCAATGGAATGAGTATTGTGGAGTGTAATTTGCCATTCCCCACTCGTGGCTCCCGCCGCTTGCTAGGGAACAGCAGATTACACAGACTCCACAATGCTCCTCCCAATGGCCATTCCATATTACAAAGTTCTTTGTCATAGAGAGTCCAAATACACGATCTGATCATTTTTGGATGCGAGTTTAATCCTAGATCTCTTTGACTATTTTTCACCAAAAGTGTTCAAAATCATTAGATGGTTTCCCAGGCCTCTGAGAGACTGTAGGTTCTACTACTATGAAAACGCAGGGGACGCGACTACTGGCCTGACACCTCAGTAGTCCTATGTGGCCGAGAGGTTGCCAGCACATTTCCGGAAATTTTTTTCAACTTCTTTTTACATTTGAAGAATTGATTTGTTTTTGAATTTTTGAATTTTTTGAATTTTTTTGGGGGACAGCTAACCGTCCTTCACTGCGGGGGGAACAGTGAAGGGGAACGACCCTCAAATGGTCTCTCGGAGGCCTAAAATAACATGTAATGTGTCACTTTCTAGTGCATTCAGAATAATTGAAATATAAAAGTATTTTTCAAACTTCCAACCGTACAAGTTTGTACTAGATTGCTATAGGAATGTCCTAGGAAAAAAAATTAGACTATTTGATTGCATAGATTGCAAGATTATAATGTTTGAAGTTGGAAGAAAAAAAATGGGGGGTCCTTGCCAACAATGTCAACATAATTTGACTCAACTTTGTGGAAAAGGAGGCACTATCCAACTTTGGAAACTTAGACCATTGGGTAGGTAGTATTGTTAGTTACTTACTTGCCAATTTTCAAAGATAGTAGAGGTGTGTAACATATCCCAAAACATCTTGCTCTAAGAGGATGTCCCCCCCAAGTACCTGCATGGGCAAGATTTCAATTTTTCTAAAGAATTCAATTTTTGAAAGAATCAAAATTCCAATGATCAACACAAAGCTTTCTTCCTCTTAATAAATTAATAATTAAATAAATAAATCTCATGAATTTACACTATAATTTATGTTAGTGGTTCTAAAATTGCTCTAAACTATCATTTTAGAGCATTGCGTGATAATTGAAAAAAAATACTTTTTTTTCAATTTCAATCAAACATTATTTTTCTATATTACTATACTACCATGGGATTGTGAAGAAAAAATTTCAGATCATTTAGCTTGATAGATTGCAAAATATAAGCGTTAGTTTATGAAAAAAATTCACAACTTGCTTGCTAATGATTGCTTGCCCTTTCTATTAGCATGCTGCCCAAGCTATCCCTAAACTTTAAAGCCTAATTACTTTGACTTGGTCACCTAATTTTAAAAACAAATCATATTTTTGGAAAGTCTTATAAAAATGTGTATCTTCGGTACAAATTTCATTTTCATCTACTCAAAATTGACTTCATAGTAACCTACACGAGTTTCCAATTGTCTACTTAATAGACATTTTATTGTCTTTTAGGGGTTAAAGTGCACAAATAAAAAATCAACTAATTTGGGGTCATCACATATTATAAATTATTGTCTCCAAAGAGAGCATGAGAAGGTTTTAGGCAAAAAGTTGTTGTGAACAAAGGAATTGGAGCTTAGTATGTGTTTTTATATATGATTGAGTTTATTTATACTTTATGCACTATACATTCAATTATAGATTGCCCATACCATGTGATAATCTTTTGATTGAGTTTATGATGGACTCAAGGATAAAATAAATTATCCAATTAAATTAAGCATTCACCCCCGGTTGGCAATGCAAGAATTTGAAGGACATTCAACCTTTCATATGAAAGTTTATAAAAAAAAAATTCCCTTTGTACTGAAGTGTTGTCAAATTGATAGCCCTTCACCTTTTTTACATACAAGCATTGAATACAAGTTGATTGTTAAAAATCAAGGAATAAAATACACAAATTCATTGAAATAAAGACATATAATAAAACTTCATCAAATTCAATAAAACAACAAAGTATACTTTTACTTCTAAGTCCACTTCAAATTTAAATATTCTTTAGCAAGTATTTTCTTTTGAGAAAGTGTTGAGATGGCACTCACTTCAAATTTGGTGAAGCATTGCATTTCTACATTTATTCATCTTTTGGACCTAAAATCACTTTTCAATTTATTTGTACACCTCTCTATCCAAAATAGGCAACTTCATCCGTATTTTAAATAGAAAATGAAAAATCAATGCCAAAAAAGACTACCTTTATGTGGCAAAGAAAAAGATTTACTTTTAAATGTTGCAATTTGGCCATATGGTGCTCTTCCAAAGAGAGTTGTTTTGTGGTGTTTCATGCCTCCTCAAATATGAAAGATTCTTAACCAATCCATGTATCCATTACAATAGTTATTCTAAAGTTCTAAACTTCATGGTATGTTGTTTACATTACACCAAATTTTGTTTTGAGAATCCACATGTATTCATGAGGTGTGTTAGTGGATTGGGGTAGCCAACCGGACCTTAAAAACTCCCGGGGAGATCACTTAGTGCATCTACAAGTAACCATGTGTGTTCAAGTGATTTTTTTGCCCCCCTAGTTACTTTTTAATAAACTATAATTTCAACCTAAAATTTTGAGCTTTGTTTAATAATGATATGTAGTTTTTTGTTGCCAAAAATTCCCAATTCAAATAATATGTGACATGACTTGTAGAATAGGTTGAAAAATGAACTAAAATAGCATGTTTTTCAACTCAAATATTTATAGAGAATACATTTTTATTTTTATTTTTATTTTTTATTATTTTTTTTTTTATTTTTATTTTTATTTTTTATTTTATTTTTTTATTTTTTTTTTTTTTTATTTTTTTTATTTTTTATTTTTTTATTTATTTATTTATTTATTTATTTATTTTTTTATTTTTTTATTTTTTTATTTTTTTATTTTTTTATTTTTTTATTTTTTTATTTTTTTATTTTTTTATTTTTTTATTTATTTTTTTATTTTTTTATTTTTTTATTTTTTTATTTTTTTATTTATTTTTTTATTTATTTTTTTATTTATTTTTTTATTTTATTTTATTTTTTATTTTTTATTTTATTTTTTATTTTTTTAACTTAAATTTTAGGATATAAGATAGGGGGTCTAAAATCTTAATGCACGTAGGTTCTAAATGGACACTCTAAGTGATCTCCTTGGGAAAAAACTATCTTTAAGTCCATCCTAAGCCTTGCCATTAATCCCTACCCCTAATATTGGTTGTTGACATAACCTGATAGTCCATTCTCAATAACCACTCTATACACCCTTCCCTTGCTGAGAGCTTTTGGATAGTACTTAGGACGCAATTTAGGGATGGACGGTCTTGGAGATCTCAACCTAATAAAGAAAATAAACAATCTCACTTAACCCCTAAAGTCCCAAGGCCATTTTTCTGTCAAAAAACACTCAAAACTGCCATTTCTACTGCGTTGGTCAAAAAAAGAAAAAAAAAAAAAAAATTTTGAACTGAACCGTATGATCTTAAACTTTACTTGTTTTAGATCATGTTGTAAAAATTTCATGAAGTTTGACCGTACAGATTAAGAGAAATGAGCATTCAAAGTTGAAAAAACAAGCTTTTTTGAACACTGGACTGCAATTTTAGATGACTTCGATCTCTATTTGTGGAAAAAAATTACATTGTGGAGTTTGAATTTAAAATTTATTGTGTTGAGGAATTGAGTTGGGAGTCTAGGAAAAAAAATTCAAAAAATAACAACTTGATTTTCATACTTCAAAAAATTGTCAAGTAGAAGTAGGTCCAAGATTGAAAGAAAAACTAAATTGATAATAGCTCTTAGATGGAATTGAAATACAATAATCCCAACGGTGAGATTGTTCTTACAAGCAAATTTAACCTTTTCAAAAAAAAAAATTTGAAAAAATTTGAAAATTGCATTCTGAGATGCATCCTACAAGTGTTTTTTTCCAAAAAGATGCTTAGATTGCCCGAAAATAAGATTGTTCATAACTTTCACATCACTAATCAAAGTGGAGTGAATCAAAGCTTTAGATGTAGACAAAAACATTATCTTTGAGAAAAAAAATTAGAAAATTTTTATTTTGAATTTTTGCAATATTTTTTGTGCTGCCCGCCGAGTTCAGTTTCAGGCTTTTTGTGGTATAACTTTTGTTTTCGGGCACCGATTGAAATAAAAATTATATTCCCACAAAGCTTATCAGATTTTCTATCTTCAAAAAAAGTTTCAAAAAATTAGGGTAAAATTTCAGCCCATAGGAACCTGCCCGAATTCCAAATTGTCCCCTGAGGGGACAATGGGACTTTAGGGGTTAAAGTAAAGACTAGTATGCCATGTGCCAGTGCCACAACCAAAATAAAAGTAAATTTTTTTTTTAATTCATTAAAACTTTGAAATTCAATGATTTTCACACCATAGTGTGAAAATTTGCGTTCTTGGTACAAATAGAAAGTTTTATGCACAAAAGAGTGCATGGACTTTGTTTTGTGGTGTTTGGACATGCCTTGTGAAAATTATGGTTTTCTCAAAATAAAAGATAATTTAATTTAATTTTTTAATTTACAAATATTATAACATTCACACCATTGGTCCAAATTCCACAAAATTAGCATGAATAGAAAGCTCTATATACAAAGAAGTGCAAGGGCTTTGTTTTGTGGCATTTGGACATGCGATGTGAAAGTTACATTTTTTTTCCAAAATAAAAGATAATTTAATTCAATTTTTGAATTCATAAAAACATTGAAATTCAATAACTTCACATTGTAGGTCCAAATGCCACAAAACAAAGTCTGTGCACCCTTCCTTGCAAAGAGCTTTCTAATGGTACTAAGAACTCCACTAGACTCCTCACTTTTTCTTAGATCTCAATGTATTAAAAAAAAAAAAAAAAAAAACTAATTGAACTCAAGGTATAGATACCTATCCTAGTACTTGTCAACAAATCTACCCTTCATTTTCAACCCTCACCCACCCTTCATTTAGAAGTTCTAATTTTTGCAAGCCCTTCTTGATGAAAGGCTAGAATTTCTTTTTGTCTTTTCTTTTGGAGGACTTCAATTTTTTCTCCCTTTCTCCCTTCATATTAAGATAACGCACCCTATGACCGGCCAAGTTTGGAGCAACCTAATGGAGGCTCATCATTTCTTCAAATGTAAATGTGTCTTGTGAAATGTACTTCACAAGAACTTTTTGGCCTGCATTGGGTTGTTTCAAACTTGGCCTGCCAAAGGGTGAGTTACCTTAGCTCCTTTTTCACAAGCCTTCAAAATTTGGCACTGCCATCTGGCGCTCTCTCTTGAAGAAGAGTGATTTTTTTTCTTTTCAATATTATAATTGTGGAAGAGGATAAATATATATATTTATTCACTCACATTTATTTGGTACAAATGAACTGAAAGTAAGTTACTTCTCTCACTGCAAGAGAAAAGTACATACTTGTCTGATTGCGAGGTTTCAAGTGATTCCGATGGGAAACAAGTTCGACTCCATCACATTCAAGATGACCTCGAGGTGGATTTTATGAGCAAATTGACTGGCAAACAAAAACACACACACACACACACACACAACTGCATTTGCCGTGTGGTGTTGTGTGTCATACCACATATTCAATAATAAATGATCCGATTATATATTTTGGCAGAGTGGCAGGTGGTACCTTACCGTAATTTGATCCTGAGAACAGATTATAAGGGATACTGTATGACTGTTTGTTATTATTGTTACCGATGACCTGTCACGAGGGGACGGGGTGAATTGACGTACATGATTTAGTAGGTGCAACTTAGATACACGTGGAGTCGTGGAGTATATATAAAAGTTGTGTAGTTGGACCTGCAATCAGGACGCTCGCTCAGGAGACGTGTACCTGCAGGCAACTTGGTGGAAGGGAAGGGGAAGGGGAAGGGAAGGGGAAGGGGAAGGGAAGGTGGAACTTCATACCAGATTTGCACTTCACCTGCAGTACATACGTACATTAATAAGTTGCAGCAGCAGCAGCAGCGGAGACAACAAGGAGACTCCTTGGTTCACTCCATGGCCATAAGGTAGGATGCTCTAAAAGCGACCCTTTAAGAGCTGATTGCATTTTGGAGGAAGCTAACATTCATGAAACAAATTTCAGTAAATTTTCATAAGAAGAAAAATGGAATTGGCATCCAACCCAAGTCGTTTCATATTTTTTGGATCTCTGTGGAATTAGTTATGAATTTTTGAAGTTTGAAATGCAGTGGTTCTAAAAGCGACCCCCTCGTGAAATGTACGTCTTTGGTACATCGAAGAAAGCAGAATGTACCTCTGCAGCCAGATCGCTTTTAGAGACGGGTCTGTTTTAGAGCCACCTGCCTTACACCTAAAATGGCACCTGACCTAAAATTGACATCTAGAACAAGTATACATTTTCAAAATGAGTCATCTTCACAAGCTGTAGATGGCGCTTTCAGAAACTGACTTTGACTGCTAATAACTTTCGCATACAGTATTCAAATCTTATGTTTTTTGGTGCGTTGGAATGTGCTTGTTCTTGCCCACACAACTAAATCAAAATCTAATCCACCTAACAACAGTAACTATACACAGTGCCAATAAGTGGCGCTTTTTAGGTGTACCCACCTTAATATCAAGTTCAGTTATAGGCAGTCTGGATCAGATTCAAGCTTAATATTAGTTTTCATCACCTTCTGAGTGAGGTCAAACCTCAATTATAAGGTAGGAGGCTCTTGAAGAGCTAGTTCCATTTTTGTGAGAAGCTAAATTCCTTGAAACAATTTTTCAAGTAATTTTGGTAGGAAAATGAAATGAAATGAAATTGGAACTGCTATCGAATCCAAGTCGTTTTGTATGTTTTGGAATTTTGTGGAATTAGTTACAAATTTTTGAAGTTAAAACACACTCGATGACTTCTAAAAGCGACCCCCTCCTGAAATGTACATTGTTGGTTCACTAAAGAAAGTAAGTAAAATGTGTACCTTTGTGTTAGAAGTCACTTTTAGAACTAGGTCGCTTTTAGAGACACCTAGTACCTTATATGCTACAAGTATGGAGTAGAAGATTTCTAAGAGCATCTCCATTGGGGTATGCCATATTGCCTTGGCAAATGGTTTGGAGCACTCGAAAAGCTTGGAGTTGTCCAACTAGTTGCAACCTTTACTACTTTTTCAATGCAAGCCTCTTGAAAAATCAATTGGGACTACTTCAACTTGTAGTGTCTTACAAGATTGAGTCGTTGTCGTGGAACTCCAAGCTTTTGGGTGTTTTGTGTCTCTTTTGGTGATGGGTCATCGATTAATTTGGCACCTCATACAAGCTTGTCAAATATAGATTCAGCCCTTTTGGGAGGGGAAAATGGAAAAACAATAGCCCTTCTTCTCATCTAACACATGCCATTCACCATGTAGCACATCCCTTTTCACGTAGACTGGTGGAGATGGTCTAAAGGAGAGGTGTTGTACAATAGTTTGACTTCTAGTGAGTGTTTTTGGATTTTCTTAAACCAATGATTCACATGGTACCAAAGGAATGGTTCCTATGGTCACCAATCTGTCCTTTAAGGATTATATATATAACTTTTGGTCTATCAACAAATAATACATATTTAGCTTATCAACATTTTTGGCAATCTATTCTAATGCATATTTAGCAAGGTATATTTTCAAAGGATGTCGGTTACAAAGAATTAGTAATGTTGAACATGTAACATTTCTTTTGAGTGAGGATTAAAGGGGGTGAAATTCTGTACAAAACAATTGCTAGTAAGTTACATTAATTATTTAGTTGAAATTTATCTAAATAATTGTATTTTCTTCCTTAACCCTTTAAAGATATCCAGGACTCAAAAGTGTCAGATGGTCGTGACTTCATTGTTCAGTGTAGAAACAAAGAATGTACCTATATATTGGTTCAATAATTGAAGCATTTCGGTGACTACTTTGGTCATAGTTGATGTGTTTTTCAAGGTTAATCCCTTAAGTTCAGTTTGACTATGTTTTCCCCCAAAACACTCAAAAACTGTCATTTTGAGCACATTCAAGTACCAAATTTTGGAAAAAAAAACATTTTTGGACACATATAACCGTAGGATCTTGTAGTGCGCTAGTTTGGAAAGATGTGGAAAAAATTTCAGAATTTTCCACCTTGTGGATTGGATGATAAAAGCGTTTGAAATGGCAAAAATTCTTTTTTTGGCCCTACAAAAAATAGGGCAGCTGCAATCCACAAGGTCACATTTGTATGAAAAGAAGTAAAAAATGGTGGTGCTTTTTTGGATTCATTCTTCAAGGCACGTTAGCTACATGCTTGGAAAAATTCAGATCATTTGGAATTGTACAACATATAGGAAAAAGATTGCAAGTAGAAAGAAGTAAAGAATGATTTAAAATACTAATTTGTTAAGAATATATTTATGGAATTAAAAAATACGGATTCCAATGGTTGTAATGTTGTAATAAACAATCTACATCCTATGATTTTATTTTTTTTCAAAAAATACTAAAAATTGAGTAAAATAAAGAATTTCAATATTTATTTTAGAGTAAAGAATCCAGAACTGCCTGCAAACTAAAACTCATGATAACATTCATCTCATTGATCAAAATGGAATGATTCAAAACTTTCCATGTACATATGTGATTTTATTTTTTCCTGAATTGCCCATTTACGAAAAAAGTAACATATTAGGCCATAACTTTTGACTCATATTTTCAAATGTCATTAAATTTTGTTCACATGAAAGATATTCCTCATCCACAACTTCTACTGAAGTTTGGGCCTAAAACATGCAAATCTCTAGTCATATGTGCCCGCTCAAAATTGCTATGTTGCCAAAATTAGCAACTTGGTCCTTTTGGAGTTAAAGTTTGTTTCAACTTAAGAATAAGGTACCTACTCCTAATTTTAACCCCTTTCTAAAATTGATCACTCTAGATTCTTGCCTAAAATACACTTCCACTATTCATGATAGTCTATGGTTATTTTTAGAAACACCTATTTTCAATACTTTGAAAATTTGTAGTTTATTCATGTAGTGTCCAAAAAATGCATTCTAAGACAATCTAAAATCCCCTCTTGACTACCAACAAAACAAGACCCTACAAAACATTTTTAGAATAATACTAGGAACCATGCTGATTTGTGTGATTCTAGGTGTAGTTACCTTGGCACGGTACCTAAGATTTGTCAAAATCTGGAAATGCTTTGCTTTGCATCAAAAGAATGCCACTGCTCCAAAGTTGGGCCAGGGTGAATTGACCCCCTCATTGCCCCTCCAGGGCAAACCCTGGAATTTTTTATTTGGAAGGCTTAATTTAAAAAAAAAATTCTGAATTCATATTTGCAATCAGAGGCCCTAAATTACTCTACAGACAAGCAAAAATTACCAAAAAATTGGCACAATATAGGGGGCTTTTTTTTCAAACCAAAGTTGATTGGGGCAATGAGGGGGTATTTTCCTATGTTGCGTTGGATCTTTATTGCGTTGAGATTGGCAGCCTGGTTCGACCCTTTGGGTCTGGGCTCAGTTGTCCACTTCTTGTGTGCTGATTGTTAGTTCTTCTTCTCTTGCCTTGATTTCTTTTTTAAATTGAGAAATTTAGTTCTGAGATTTGATTGTTGAAAATGTAAAAAATACCACCAGGATTAAGGTAGGAGGCTCTGAAATGGCTCATCTAAGGGCTGATCTGCCTTTTTCATGTATTTTTTTAGATGGAAACATTTTTAGCTCATTTTTCAGACAAAGAAAAACAGAAGAGGAATCTAACACAAGTGGTTTCATATTTTTTTGAAGCATTTTTGAATTACTTATGGATTTTCAAAGGAGTTGTGTCATAGGTCCCTATTTATGTCCCTAGGTCTTCCACAAACCGTTCACTTGTAACTTCTAAAGAAAAATGGGAAAACAAAGAGAATGATTGGCTCTTGCAATTAATAATGCTTTTTTTTCCTTGATTCATTCAATGACTATGAAAGTCAATTTATAAACTACCATTTGTCCATTTCACAACCATTTATAGGGTCCATTCCTTAACCCCTATATGCCCGAAGCACCAAGATCTCGTGTTTGCAAAACTTAGAAGTTAAATAAAACCTAACCAAGTTGCTATTTTCAATAGTTTATATTTTTGGAAAGTTCTTTGTGAAGTCTAGTTTTAGCATCAAAAATCTGATCTTGAAAATAAATGATAGTGATTTTTCTATTCAAGATTTTGTGCAAGGGCACCCATTGCAATCTTGACTTTTTGGTAGTGTTGAGAACTCTTGGAAATGAGTCTCAAAAGTGAAATTGAGGACAAAAAGTGTCCTCAAAGTTTTTCAACCCCAATTTGGCGTCATTTACTAAACTTAGATGGAAAAATGCAATAAAGAGCATTTGTAGGATTCTAGAAAACCTACCCAATGACACCAAATACAAGGAATTCAAGAAAAGATTGTGATTTCTAATCCACTCCAAAGTTTCAAATTAGCCAAAAGTCTTTGAATATTGCAGAGAAACAACGGGTGAGGCTAAAGATCTTTGTTTTTGCCTTGCTAAAGATTTGGCTATTGAAATCGCCTCCCAAAATTTGTACAACTTCCATTCAATGTATGGATGCTTTTGCCCGCTCGGATTTGTCTAGTTCTCATTTTACTAATTTTGCTAATTTTTTGAAAGAAATGGTCTTCTATTTGAAGTGCCAGACCTACTTGTATAAAAGACATCAAGTACATTAGTTTTTTGAGCTTTTTTGATTTTATAAAGTGGAGGTAGTAGTTTGTTTGATGAGCTAAAATTTTGTAGTAGAAGTTTGTCGCTAACTTGGAAGTTTGCTAGTAGTACTGGGTAGCCAAAGCAAGAAGAACACCATTTGAACCTACTACTTTTGGTCTACTGATAGCATTTTCCCATGCAAAAAGATACACTAAATGAGATAATCATAGGTTCACAAATTTCGAGCTCATTTGTAGAGCACTATAGTTTCCCTTTCTACGCTTGGATTTACTTGAAAAGCAACTGATTTTCTCAAAGGAAAATTCAAAAATGAACACCTGTACAAGCAATTCTAAAAGGAAAAAAAAATCCCATGTCACTTTGGGATTAACCTCATATTTTTTTGGCCACCAACTTTTTAGATTTGACTTGTGAAAAGCGGATTGAAAAACTTCACATCACTTTTGTAGTTTTAACACCCTCATGGTCATACATTATAATCTTTCACTCCATAAGTGAGATTGTTATGTTTTCTTTTCCTATGAGACCTCTAACATGTCTAGTTTGAATTTGTATGGTTACAACTCAAAAAAAATCGATACAACTTATCAAAATGTTAGCATTTTGTTCAATTTAAAGCAAATTCCAAGAAGCTCAAAACAGGCCTTGGACATTTAGGGGTTAATGCCCGCTCCATTTCAGAGCCTCCTACCTTATGTCCTTTGGTTCTGTGTTTTGTTTCCTTTCCTTTTATCAATGAAAATTGTCCATGTGTTTCAAGAGAAAAAAAATAAGAAATTAAAAAATGCCACTGCTTCAGTTTTCTGCTTGACGGCCACTGCCATGTGTCCTCCGTCAATCATGTGCATTGTCTCCCGTGTTGTACTGTACAGCAGGCATGCAATGGTTATGGGACATTTGTTTCCGAATGTGGCCGCAACAGCAATATTCCACCCAGAGTTTATTGTGAACAACGAATAATTCCAGATGTGCAATATTGCAAGACAAAACAAAGGGACAAATTTGCCCCCTTGAAAAAAGAAGAAGAAGAAATGAATTGAAATGAAACGAAACTCACCTCCTGCAGGAGTTGGGATTGAGTTGTGACAGCACACCGGCCATTCATTTCGTACATTCCAAAACACTCAACCAATTCCGTTGAATTTGGACAAGCTGGATCACGCCTGGAGTGCTTCCTTACCTTTTCACATTGGAAAGTGTTCGCAATATCAATGGCTTTCTTTTTGGTTGAAAAGATTTATTTTTTCATTTTTTCATTTTTTCATTTTTTTTCATTTTTCATTTTTTTTCATTTTTTACAAAGTGACAAAGTGGCAATATAAAATGTTATAGTGGTGCTTCAAATTTCAACATTTGTTCACATGTTGGATAGAAAATATCACATTCGTACTATATATTACATGTGCATAATTATGTTTTCATTTGCAATTTGGCAATTTCTTCCAAGATTTTTTAAAATTTGAAGTTTTCTGGCGAATAAGTGCATGATTTGTTGCCTATTTTTAGCCAAATTGTTTTTTCCTGGTGCAATTTAGCACTATTATGCAAAAGAAATTGCTCTAGTTGGGAAAAATGATGATTTTTGAATAAGAAGGTAATTTAATTTTTTATTTAGATCTTAAATGACTAAGACCTTTTTTTTCCAGCTTTTTGGAATTTGTTCAAAACAAAATAAAAAGCTTGTCCAAGTTTTGAAAAGTATTGTCAATTTAAAAAAAGAATTGTAACCGTACAAATTCAAAGTAGTCTTGTTATGGATCACAGAAGAAAAGACACATTAGAAGAGATTTGAGGGCATTGGGAGACTGCAAGTTCCCAATGCCCTCTAACATTGCTGGAATTGCAGGAATGTGCAAGGAACTCTCTGCTGATGTGGTGGCAATTGTGCCACCTCGAAAAAAAGAAAATTTCAAAGAAAATAAAAAATAGTTCAAAACATGTTTTTGACCAATTTTTCTTTTTTTTGAAATGTTGGGTCATTATTGCCTTGACAATAGTGATTGGTACCCCACAGTTGTAGGGAATGGCCAAGGGAACAAACCTGAAACGGCCTCAAATATCTTCTAATGACACAAGAATATCACTTATGGATTGAAAGATTATAATGTTTGATCAAGAGGGTGTTAAAATTGCAAGAGTAATTTGAAGTCTTTCAATCCACTTAAGTTGAGATTACAAAAAAAAATGAAGCTAAAGGCTTAAGATGCATAACCATAATCAAAATATAGCTTCTCAAGATCTACCTCTACAATTTTTTTAAATGGATTTTTAACCTCTATGTTCAATAGACACTTGAAAACTCAAAGAGGTCCTTGTGAAGTCAATTTTGGTCAGATGTACATGAAATTTTCACACAAGGTGTTAACATGTACTCCCTCAATGGGAATATAATTTTTTTCTGATTGGGTGCATGAATCAAAAGTTATATTGCCTGAAAGAATTTGGGTAGCTTCTTCAATTTGAGCATCTTTGGAACATCTTTTGCTAATTAAAATACTCATCAACTTTTGAAATTTAGCATGCATGTAGTAACTAAAAAAATATGGCATACAATTGTCTCTCTAAAATAAAAATTTAGTTCTCAAATCACATTCTAAGAGGAATCAAATTTTGTTAGCTATGTTGAGGTAGTTTCAAGTTCAAATATTTCCTTCTAACTTCAAGCCCTATTATTTTGGAATCTGTGAAGTCAAAGTTCTTGAAATTTTTCTTACATATTCCAAATGTTTGTCTCTAACTTTTTAGTATCTCTATTTCAAATTTAAAAAATTCTCATTGCACAAGAAATCATTAGGGGAGAAATGAGGCTTGTGAGAGACCTTCCGGCCATGGTTCCCCATGCTGCAAACCATGGCCGGACAGTCTGATTAATTAATTATTAAAAAAATAAAAATAAAAATATTTAATAAATATTATTTTCTTTTATTAAAATATTTATAAATTAATTCATTAATGCAGTCCGACTTGGCAGTCTCTATGCCAGGTCGGATTGTTGGTTCTGCGACGTTCCCACAGTCCGGGAACGTCGGAGAACTCGAGGTCTCCCAATGGCCTGAATATTCTTTGATGGCATCAAAGAATGACTAGTGTATTACCAATTCACTTAACCTTCATGCATTGCAAGGTGATTTAGTATAAGCTAGACTCCATATTTGCTTCTAAAATTTTTCACAAGTGAACCTAATGTCATATACTTATGAATGGTCGAAATCCTCATTTCTGTATGGTTGAAGTTTGAAAAAAAAAATTGTATTCAATTTTAGACAATGCACTAAAAAATGGTAGTTTTTGACAATTTTTTTTTTAGGGGTTAATGTGATTTGCCCCCAAGATTTAATTTATTTGAGGCTCATCTCGAAGAGCCTCTAACGCTAAACAATGAAGATTTGCAATGGACACTCTTGCACAAAATCTTCAATAGAAAAATCATAAACAATTTCTTCAAAATTAAATTTTTGATGCTTAAATGAACTTTAAAGGGTATTCAATTTTTAAAAATATCCAAAATAGAATTTTGATAAGATTTTATTTAACTTCAAAGTTTAGTCAGCACCAACTAAAATATAGTGCTTTGGGCATTTAGGGGGTAAAACAATATTTTACCACAAAATTTTGACTGAAATTGCAAGAATAAAGGATTTGTGGTTAATTTTCAAACTTTACAAAAAAATTGAGCCCTACAAAAGGCTACAAATGTTTGATTTTTGACAGCCTTCCAATGCAAGCATAGAAAAAATAAAAATGACTTAATTTTTAATTTTAATTTTTTAATATTAAAATAATAATAAAAATATTCAAAAAGTTGCCAGTCTGACGTGGCGCTAACATAACACTAGTAGTACCACATTGGATTTGGAAAAAGAAATCCCTAATTGCACCAAAATTATAGAAGGGGGTTGCAAAACTAGCAACCTTTTGCAAGGTTCAAATTTTTTGTAATAATGGAGGAATTGTAGTTCATTTTTGGAATAGAAGAATTGCAATTGACAATGGCATTTTCTCAAAAATTGTGTGATTTCATCAAATTTTTTTCCACCTAAAAGCTACAAAAGTCTTCTTTCATTTCAACAATGGAATTCATTAAAAATTATCCCACACTAATGAGGAATTATGCTTGCTACAAGAGCCAATCAAGAAAACAAGAGCTATACTCAAACATCCCTAGTACTTTAGAATTCATGAATGGAGGACTTGTATTGAAACTTTGAGAGTTGTTCTTTGAATCTTCTTTACCTCGTCAACACCAAACATTACATTTAGTTAGTAGATAAGGCACTTCTTAGTAAGAAATTAATAAGATGATGGACAATTGATTATGGACAATTGAGTGATGCTACATGATTGACGTTTTCGGTCATAGAGAAAATTATTTTGTACTAATGTACTACTCATTTACTTAAATTACTGAAAGGCAAACTAATTGTTTTCTACTGCATTTTCTTATTATAAATTATTTTAATTATATTTATTGATTTGTTGATTACTAAGAAAAGGAGGTATCTTCTTTGTCACCAATCATTAACTTCTAAATTTTCATGGGTTTTTTCCTCAAAATCCACTCAAAACTACCTTTTCTACTACATTAAGTAAAAAATACAATAAAATTATTATTTTAGGAATTTAGATGTAGAATCAATGCTCTTCACCCTAAACTTGCCTTTATTGAGTGGAATGATCACAATAATAACTTTTCAAACTATGCAATGTAGAAGGAAGGAAAATCTTTAGAAACATACACATTCCTCTTCAACTTGTTACAAAATGGATATTACGAGAGAAAGGAGTGTTTTGAGTATAGTCCTAGGAGTATAGTCCTAACAGTAATGATCTTTATAGGAGATTTTTAATAAATTTTTATTGAAAACATATGTATTTCTAGTAAAATTTTACTAAAAATCTCCTAAAAAGATAATTACTATTAGGATTGTATTCCTAGGACTATACTTAAAACATCCCTTTGTCTTGTAGTGGAAATACTCTCCTATTTTCTTATTTACAATTCAACTAGGATGAATTTGGCTTACAAAGTCATCTTATAAACAAGTAGGGTTCTTATAGAGGCTCAATCACAAAGCCCTAGTGATCAACTTGTGGAGGTTGGTAGGTGATTGCAAGAATTGGTGGTCAATTTTGTAGCATTTTGCCAAAATCTAGAGTTTCAACATTCAATACTATGAGGAGTAATATGAGTACTAGAAGAAAAACCTCGATGATTGATTTTGGTTCATTGATTATAATTACAATAGATATGTTGTACTATCAACAAGTGTCAAATTTGAGTACTACATAGTCTTAATTGTACCCACCAGTCCTATGTCATGGTTTTTTACAAAAAGGGTATGTCCACTTATTTAATTTATTATACATCGACCATATTATACCCCCCCCTAAGAATTGGCCATTTGTGAGGACTTTATGTTCATGAAATTCACCAAAAGAGTGGTCTTGAAACCATCTTCAATATTTAAAAGTGCACGCACAAGGGAACTTTGCTTATGAAAATATTGATGATATAGAACAATGTATTTTAAGATGCCCCTTGGTAGGAACATGCTTGCCTATTGTAGAAATAAACCATAGATCATTAATTCTAGGTATTCACCCAATACTAAAAAAACCTAAACTTCAAAATGTGACAAATTAGCAAAATTGGCTTTTAAATATAAAATTATTATTTTTAATTTCTAAAAGATTAGGTATATAATTATAATTAAGACCACCATCTTCAATAAAAATTTCAAGTTCATTATTTTTATGCTTCAAAAGTTATAGCAGAAAATAGCTTTGTCATTCTTTTGTGTGATGCTAAAATCAACCACCAATTTTTGCAATGTTGATAGATAAATTTTGCCCTATTTGTGTGAAACAGTAGGAAACAATTATATATTGAAGTTGTCCCAAGTCTCAACAAATTCGGTTCTAAGCATTAGATGAGTTTCAGTTGGTGTACAAGGTTGTGAGTTCCACTGCGTCCCCTCAAGTTTCTAAAATTTAGGATCTTCACCACAATAGCTTGCTGATGTGGCATGGCGATTTCTACATCAGATAATAATAAATAAATAAAAATTTAATAATTATTTAATAATTTAAATCTTAGTTTTTAAATATTAGATATATTTATTTTTAAATATTTATTAATATCACATAGCAATGGCTAGTTCCCAACAACAAGAATTAGCGTGAAACGACCCTCCAGGCAAGCCAAAACACATCTAATGGTAAAACAACCGATTGTGACCAGAATCAAGAGCTTGCCCTCATGCCATTGTTGAATTTTTCCCAAAAAAGAAAGACATGTGTGAGAAATAGTGAGAGCAATTGAAATTACATTTTTTTAGCAAAGTATGAATTTGCTAGAAAATTTTGAAGTATTCATCTCACCATGGTCCCAAAGAGTCCCTAAACTACCTTAGAACCAACAAAATTTGTATCTAAAATGCTCATCTTACACATCCTAAAGTAGTCACAATAATTTCTAACATGGAAGGCCTAAAACGTTGCTTCCTACGATGAAATTACACTAGCTAAAAATTTAAAAGTTCCTAATGAGGTCACTAATCATTCCATTACTATTAGGTAAGACATTGATTGCAGCTCAAATCTCATTTATTGAACCCCCCCATAATGGGGTCATTTTCTAGATGTCCACTACGGGATCTTTGACTCCAATGGGATGTTCTACCTTATTTGTTTTTCATCCTCAATATCCTAGCCATGAAGATAGACAATTGACTTGTTCGTGATTGGCTTCAAACAGTTTGTGGTGATACCATGTGTTTTGACCCTTCTATGGTTTAGAAACTCTAATCCTTGCTATTTTAGAACATGGAGATGATTGGGAACAAATTAATTTTTCAATAAGAAGCTTAGAGCCACGAGAAAAATTCTCATTTGATTTGGCAAGTCTTAATAGACTACATTTGCTTAGTTTGAATGCAAAAGTATTGTTAACAAGAACCTAGGCTTTTAGATAAGCAATTCAAGCAATTTGACAATAGATGGGATATTTTTCAATACATTTGTAAGAGAAAGCGTTAAAGTCTGATCATCCAAGCATGACACCCTCACTAAGGTTGGATAGGACTTCTTTTCTTGATCTTTAGGGTCAAGTCTTCTAGAGCCTTCACACTTATATACTATATTTTTATCCATTTACTTTTAATGCAATAGGCTTGTTCATTTGTGCCAATAAAAAAGAATAAGATATGGCTATTTTAGTGGAAGGTGGTATGAAAAAGACTAAAACTTTAATTACATATTAATTAATGAATTTTTTTAAAAATGACAATATGTTTTTCACTAGGGTGTGTCAAATACATATTTCTATTATTGAATATTAAAAAAAAAAATCTAAATTTGAACTTACATTGTTGTGTTAAAGTTGAAAAAAAAGTAAAACTTAGTTCAATAGGTAGTTTTTGACAGCCTACGAAGCATGAGTATTTGTCACATTGTCACTATACTATCCTCTCAAAAATACCAACCACTAGCTACTTAGCAAAATAGGAGGTGGAGGTGGTGGTGTCCAAATTCTGCAATGTTGAAATGATTAGAGATCCTACATAAATTAATTTGGAGGTTGCCTTCCAAAAGTTTCGTGCTGAAGTAGTTTGTATGCCTTTCAAGGTTAAGTTTGAAGACAATAATGTCATTGGTGTTTTTAAAGTCTTTAACTTGATTCTCATGCCTTGTAGGACTATGTATTGTTGTAGAACTTGATCTTCTTTTGCATTAGTATGGGAAGGAGAAAAGTCAAAGATAGAAGACATTGTCTTTTAGTAGATGCAACAATTGTAAGCAATTTTTCTTCTTTTAAGCTACAAGTACAAAAAGGATAGACAAATATTTTGGAGACTCATGGGCTTCAATTAGTTGGTGTCCATCTTTGAAATTGAAATACTTTAACTTTCTAACCCTTGCTGAAATTGTGAAGTGTCAATGTGCATATAAGCATTGTGACGTGTAGGAAGGCTTCTCTATGCAAAATCGTATGACAATAGGTGATTGGCTTTGGAGGGACTAGAAAAAGACTTTGACAATATATTTAAGGATATAGAAGAATTGTCTTACAAAAGAATTCCACTGAGTTTCAATATTACTTACAATATTACTTTCAACTTAAAATTGTTTTTTTTTCACATTACAAGAACCTAGCAATTTGGTCGGTGCCAATTTCAGTTTGGAGGAAATTGGTGAGTGAGAAATTGAATTTGTATGAAATAAACCGGTACTTTTTGTGACAAAGAGGATGCAACTGGTGACTATTGAAAAAAACCTGTTCCATTTTCGTGGCAGGAGGAAATGAGCTCCAAAAAATCCCCGAACGCTGGTCTTAACATTCAATTAACTTCAAATGAAAAGAGAGGAGACTAAACTAGTCATAACATTCAATTAACTTCACAAGATCACAAGAGATCTGAGAAGCAGGGCAAAGAACGAAAAATACAGAAAACAAAGTACTGAACTGGACACATGCAAAGATCATTCAGAACATAAATAGTAAGGTACAAAAATTTGCAAGAGTTCGAAGGTGTCACCAGAAGTCTATTGGCACATGCAGACAGGCTGGTCAGCAGCCCGTCAGAGTGAACAAACTAGTACTAAAAATCTGGCCTCTAGAAAGAAGTTGACTAATCAAGCAAATGCACCAGACCTGTCCCCCGTCTTCCAAACACAAACAACTTGCTCCTTGGCCAAAGTTCATAAACCATCTTCAACTATGATCTGCCGCCATATACCTCCACCCCTATATCTCATTAGCCAGTCTTGAATTTATAACACCAGGACTCCAGGTGAAACTTTGCCTACATAAACTTAACATGTACAATGTCCTGAAGGATAGATCTTTTGGCGGTTATAATGTTGCAGCACTGCCCCAAAATCAGTTTATAAGATGCATACTGCAGAAACCTAAGTTACTGAGGTTTTTGCCATAACTGAAACTTCCTGTGAAAGAGAAGAACTTACTGCGAGGCTCGTTGACTATCAAATCGTGAAAGACATCTCCTGAACATTTCTCACCTACTTGCATCAGGCTAGTCGCACTCCAAATTAGTCAGATGATCCACTTCCAGTTTCCTGAAAATTCATAGTAATATGGCAACATATTGTTCAATTGTGCTTGTGCAGAATATCAGAGCTCATCAAAATTCTTAAGCAGACAGAAAAATGTCTATACACGTATATTTGCCTTGCACAGGACGGAATTGCTATGCCATCCAGCAATTATCATAAGATGACAAGTGCACTAAAGAATAGTCTTACATTTCACAAAGCTCCTGAATCACTTCCAGAAGCTATGTCGTTGCAAGTGCGAAGAAATCTCACTAAAGAATTGTACTCAATATCCTAGTAGCATCGGATCTTAACCTCCAGGCTTTACACTTGCGATCCTGCACCGTGCATATAATGTAGGCCAGGAGAAGAGCCAAACCAAAACCCCCAACTAAAGTTGCTCTCAAAAGGAGGCTCTTCCCCATAACCACCCTGATTTTGCAACCCTGGACACAAAGAATGAAACGTAATATTATTAATAGAAAATCTCGCGATAATACACTAACAGAAAATCGATGAACTCTGACGTCATTATGTATACCATAATGATGTTCATCGAAAAACTGTTTCTTCCAGTTAAAACATTCATCTGTAATATATTACTGAGCCAGAAGATCTAATACTGAGCATCACAGTTGTCAAGACTGAAAATCAGATCACTGTTCAGAAATGTGACCCAGGGTGTACATTACTTACTCATAGAAGCTGGCCAACAAATACAAGAAGCAGGCGACCTAAGATTTTTTTCCGCATGCAGTAGGCGCCCAGACGCCAAGCTCCAAATACGAAGTACACAATCTTCTCCACCTATATATTACCCACGCACTCAATTACTAACCGTATGAGAAGTGTTACAGTTGCTAGTTTTCCCAAGACGATCACAACTAAGACCTTACTCAAACGAACCGCTGTTTGTAGCCACTAGATCAGTACTTCATCAATGTTCTGGGTAAGCATAGAGATACAAGCTTCATTCTGTTACCTGATACAAGAAAAGTCTCGGTTGGATCGACCCCAAGCTGCAACGTAGTGTGCGTATTGTTATGCCCTTCATATGTTCTTACAGCTCCATTCTCCACCATACGCCGGTCCCATTGCTGAATCTGTCAAGGGTTACATAGGATCATTTCATCAACCATATGAGAAATCATCAGATTTGATTCCATTCTGCGCTAAATCTGTAATACAATTTTCAATTTCGCTAGGATACAGGTTTCTATGCCTATTCATACTGAATAGCGCACAAGAAAAATCGAAACACTACTATTAGATAGTTCAGAAAGTTCACATAAATACGAGAACAAGAGTCAAACTTACAACTCCATTCATTGCACTTGCCAATAGGTAGTTCTCATCATTCCGCAAAAGCAACAAACTGCAAAACACCACAAAAACATTCGGGATCAATCTAGAGGAATAACAGCCGAGTTTATAAATTGTACAAGTTGGAAGCATACAACAAAGAGGCACAGCACATGAAAGAACACAATCTCCATGTTTAATCATGCCTAGATTGATCTTGGACCATTCACTCTGACATATAATCGATTTATTGCTCAAATTTCGTCAGCTACAGTATCAGGTGAAGTCTTACCATGGTGAATATTCAACCTTGATTGTAATAAAGAAATAAATTTTATATAACTTGAGGGTTGTTTGATTGGAACTGAATTCCGTGTATCCAACTGGACACAAACCGTGAATGATCTTCCGGTGCATAGAGCACACATTAAACGACGTGATGCGATGTATGATCAATGTCGTTTCAGATCTAATACTGAGGATCAATCCTCTTCTAGAACATCATATTTCTTACAAGAGTACCCAATTAGAAGACAAGTGGCAACGGTTAGTATGGCAGCTTACAGTCCATGGCTCACCTACAGATTGCTGACCCCATGCGCATAATTTTTGAGTGACTGCAAAAGTAATCATCCACCTTACGTTTGCTGCTCTGCTTACCCTGCAAACAGAATATCCTAAGTTTTAACACTCAGCAGATGATGCCTTCTCAGTAAGACTCAGCTTCTGCGCAGAGTCAAAATCAGAGAACACAGAAGCGAAGTCAAGGTTTAAGGAAACACACAATTCCATGCATGCTGCTGGAGTGTGATGTTCGCTGTTGGTTTTTCATAGTAGGAGGAAAAGCCCCTTCGGACCTGGACTTGATGGCAGCTGCTTCATGATGCACATTACATTCTTTAGGGGCTGGCTTTCGTAAATCAATTGTTGATATTGCGCCATTTCGAAATCCACAGAAGAGAATATTACCCTGGGAAAGACAAAACCAAATAAAACAATTGAAATAGCTTCGCTTCAACAACCAGGCGCAATAGCTTTACGTGTATTTCTAAACATGAACCCTACATTCACAGCAGGTAAAACAGGCATACTGATCAAAATTCACTTGCCTCTTTGTCAAATTGCTGAGACAAAACAGCACTGCTGCTTCGACACAGCCAGGTCACATCACTTCTCTCCAATGCTACTAGACCAGCACCTCCGTCCATACCTACAAAGCCCTCACCACTAAATTAAAAACACTCCCTGTTAATTAGAGACTCCAGTAAGTAGTCATTGTCTAGAGGCGTTCTTAAAAACCAGGGAGCTCTAACATGGACAACAGAATGCATGTCCATAAACAGGCATGGAATACAAAAGACATCAAGAGTCGAAAGAGGATCAGTACCCAAGCTTGCTGCAATTCCATTGGGACTGGCTTCAGCTGTCCAAATGCTGTCACGGGTCTTTACTCTTAATTGAATCTGAAATGGCAAGGGATAATTTCGATCCCAATCCTGAATTTCAGGCCCTTGTTTTAAATCAAGGACGTACAGAGATCCACTTGCTTCTCCAGCACCTAGCGTTGTGAGTCTGCATACCCGGACAACCAGCCAACGCGATGAAAGGCCTTCAGACAAGTTAAAGTCTTTACCCATTAAAAGTCCTCTAGGTAACGAGTCCTCACATTATATTTTCATCGAATTTCCAATCCCCCAAAGAGTGCCTGACCCACCAAACCCATGTGAAGAAGAGTGCTGAGTGTTATGAACTTTCAAAAGAGCAGAGAAAGGGTGTACATGGCACTCCGCTGACGATACGCATTGTCGTCAGGTGATCCTTCCCCAAGCCTCTTTATTGCTGTAATCCGAGAAGAAAACTGTGAACTTAAAATATTCCACAACCCTGGCGGCTCCCTCTCACCCTTAGTCACTTGAACTTTGGCATCTGCTGGTACATATCGCCTAGGACGTTTAATGTCTGCTGGTAGTGCTTGTATTCCGTTCGAAAGTGTAGTTCCAAATAACCTAAATATCGAAACAAAAAGAACCTCCTCAGTTGTTGCAATTCGAAATTGTCATAAATGATTTTGACATAACACATGAGGAACTACACACAGTATATCACTCTGAAATGCGGCAAGTGACGTCGATCTCTCACACTGAAGTCCCAATCTTGCAAGATAAGTAGCTCCAGGTAGAATTAGAATCATCAGGGATAGAACTTACTCAAAACAACCGTTGCTTCCTCCAAGAACTAATATATCAGCTTCCCTCTCACCCTCCACTGTTTGACAAGTCACACGCAACTGTTGTAGTGCGCCATCTGCTCGCTTGTCCGTCCCCTCGTAGCCCCAAACCTGTGATAAAATTAGCATTTCGATACACAGCAACTGGTTAGCGGGAGAAAACCAACGTGATAGACATACATTGAAAGAGATGTCAGTGATACAGAACATCCACCTGAGGATGAGCAGCTTGGCTCTCCAAGAATTGACGCCGAAAATCCCGTTCACTGGACGAGATCCTGTTGTAGCCACTATTATGCTCCCTTGCTTGCAGCAGCTGTAGCACGCCAGGATTTCGATTGAGATCTAATCCATCTTCTTGCACATCACCAGACCCTTGTTTACTGTTTTCCTGTACACATATACGTGTACAACTGTGTTAAAAACATGGTTCTCCGCAAACAAGACGTATTCATGAGCTATTATTCATTGCTATCTATCGCTGAGTTTTCAAATGAGGAGATTGCCTCAAACCTAGCAACAACTAGAATAAGCTTAGGGTTCTGGTGAAATTCCATACCCCAGATACCAAAACCTGATTCGTGCAGAGGTGAAAACAGTAAGATAAATGAGGGCTCAAATTTAAAGATTGGCAAAGTCCCTACTTTAGCTCAAAGACAAAGTGCGTACCTGCTTCGAAGAGCTCGCTGCTCCATTGCACGATTGAACTGCACCGCCTCTGCCTCGCTTACGAGACAATGGGAAGTATCGGTTTAACTCAGGATCAAAGTAGAAGCCTGGTAGCTCTGATGAAGAGTGCCAAAACGAAATAGTTGAGAAGGAGCACAAGAAAATCTGGGCTTGCTCTACTTTACATCCAACTCATCCCGAGGTTAAATGAGCACTCAATTGCTTTCTTACTTATTTTTCAAATTTGTATCCCACATATTTCTCACTAATTGGCGAGGTACTCAGAGAGCGCTCAAAAGACCTAGAACATTGCTAAAAAAATGACGTTTGACGTAGCAAGCATCCTCTTGCAACAAACAATGATGCTAGCAATTGTGAATGCCCAATGAATCAATCTCCTAAGCTCAAAGTCCTCTGATTCAACACTACCTTATTCCCTTCGACCAGTTTGAGTTCAACAATAAGAAGCATTCATACTGAAATACTGAAAAACAATGTGAACTATTACAATTGCAATCAAACACAATGCAAATTTCTATGAAGAGAATGATGTACACTCGACCTTAGTCTTTCATGACCACATGCGATCATGTCATCACTATCATAAGCACCATCGAAATGCCGCAACAAAAAGACCCTATCCCTACGCGACTGGCGCCGAACATCTGACACCAAACCCTAATTTCCGAAACACCAAGGCGAACATGCGGATTGAAAGAGCACGCTCTCCGAATTATCTAACCTTCGTTTACGCACCTCCATAACATGGCGATACTACTCTTTCAAGTAATGATCATATGATACGTTATCTACGATCAATTCGTGCTTGCCACGGGCTTCCCAAACACGCCATATTAGAGAGAAACAACAATAACACTTTTCTCTACCTAACTCGTCTCGCATCCTTCAACAATCCAAAAAACTGAAAGAATCCAACCACAACTACCGAGTCACTGAGTGCAACATCAAGTCCGATCGTCCATTCAAGCATTCCAAAGTCGCAATTCAAATAAAAAACCCTCGAACTCAAAGCCAAGCGACGAGACGTACCGAGAGCCATGCTCCCTCACCAAAGCCCCCTCCCGGAGGACCTCCACCGAGAGCGCAATCGGAAGAAATTGCACCAAAAAAAAAGATTTATGAGCAAACAAGACCTAGAGAGCAATCAAGCGCCGTTGAAAGGTTGCGTTGGCGAGGGCTGGGAGCTTTGCAATGCTCAAGCAAATGATGAAGGGCAAGTGGAGATGTTGCAAAAAGTGCAGTTCTCGCTACAGACACAAATAATTTTGGAAGGGGACGATTTTGAAGGAGACGACGTCGGCCTGGACGACGACGACGGTGCGACGGTGACGACCGTGACGACAAACCATCTGGACGCCAAATCGTGTCAGGACGTGGGTGAGGGAGGGACAGTGTTTTTTTAATCTTTTGGGAGAAGCGGACAGATATTTCTTCAATACTCATGCGATACTTGGGTGATACTTGGTATTATCTACATCATAACTAGGTGATACCTGGGTAAAATTTGACTGTTGGTCTTAAAATATAGCAATAATTTGGCTATTCTAACCAAAACAAATTGAAAATTTCCTTTATAAGAAATAGCCAATGGTTTTTGATTGTAGGCAATTGGTAAAAAATCGTGATTAATTCTTAAAGGACAAAGGGGTGACCTTGGAAATCATCCTTTTTCATTTAGAAATAGCAAAAGCACTCATTGGAAGTCAAACTACTATAGAAGACCTCCCCTTTTCACAATAAAATTCCAAGGATGAATGTAGGCGCTTATTTACCCACCCTTGGTAAATCGGCGAACACAATTAGGTTCTAGTCCTATGGTCAATTTCTACTCTAGTGGGTGTTTAAGTGTCAATCCATTGTGCCTTCCAAGCAATAGATCTTTTTTTGCTAATTCCCTAATCGGGCCTCTCTAATTGCGATTTTGGATGGCTCCTAAGCCACCTATCATGCTATGTTATGGTTATGTGGTTCCTACTTCTAAGGTCTACTCTATCACTCTAGGGTAGTAGCTTATCTTATGCCATTTTTAAAAACCAAAGACTCGTTCAATTTGGACTCTCTGGTGAACCGCTATGAGCAAATGAAGTTTTGGCCGATTGGCTATCAAACTTCATCCATAGTTTTCTATGGGATCCTAATTCCAATTGATGGCGAAATTTGACCTAAGGACCTAACTTCCTATATTCTAGCTAAATCCTAAGTTTCAACTTTGTTGGATTATCACTTCCAAGTTTCATCCGTTTTGGGCTCTAAACTTCATCCATCAATATCTTGGGTGTCCTAACTCCGATTCCTTCGTGTCTTGTGTCTTTGGAAACCTCTCAGGGTCTACTCTAAGCCTATCTATTCAAATATGACCTGATTTCCTTCCTAATGGTACCTAGCTCTCGGCCTAACTACGGTTTGATCCCTAGTGGGTTAGTTTTAAGGAAGGAGGGTTAGTATCTTTACCCTGGCATGGAGGTCCATGATTAAGGCGGTCAAGTCCCCGGTGTCTACCATTGCCACTCACGTGGGTGGCCCTACCATTGGCTAATCGATTTAACACCACGATAGTCACGAAAGGGATGTGGTTTCTTTCCTTTCCGCCTTTTTCCTATTCTTTCCACCTCAATCCGCGTGTTCCATAAAAGCAAGTGGTTGAGCACCCACCCACTTGGTTACGAGGCCCCAAATTGGGCTAACAACCACTTACATTTCCTACTTATGTGTTAGTTTATTCTAATGGTGGAGGGGGATTTCTAAAATTTCCTCCTATCCTTTCTACTCTTCCTCTCTAAGTCTTCTTCCTATCTAGGCCCTCTCCTCCCTCATACTTGTTGAGTTTGCTCTCACTTCAGTTGTTGTAGAATGGTGGGAAGGAGAGATTGGTGGTGGTTCTAGTGGAGATAGGCTCCTTGGTTCTCTCTCTCTCCGTCCTCAAAACCGGGCTACTCTTGATGCTAGCTATTTTTGATGCTAATCTATTCTTGATGCTAGTCTATTTTGATGTTAATCTACTCCTGACGTTACTCTACTCTTGACGCTAGTCTATTTTGATGCTAATCTACTCCTGACGATACTCTACTCTTGACGCTAGTCTATTTTGATGCTAATCTACTCTTGACGTTACTCTACTCTTGACGCTAGTCTATTTTGATGCTAATCTACTCCTGACGTTACTCTATTCTTGACGCTACACTACTTTTAATGCTTCCAATTTTTTATGCTAATCTACTCTATCCCCTCTTACTATATAGTGGTTATAGTGTTTAGTTTTTAGGACAAAAAACTAAAAAAATACCAACCCAAAGACTCCACCTTAGTCGGCCGAGGAAAATGGCCCTGACTTGTTTTCTTGTGAGTTTTTGTTGCAGGCTCCCTGTTGGCAGTACCCAATTAGGCTGTTGCTTGGCGGTACCTAGCTGGCTACTGCTCGGCGGTACCCGGTTGGCTACTGCTGGGCGATATCCGGTTGGCTGGTGCTTCCAGTAATGGGTTGGCTGGTTGTTGCTTGCACCACGGTGGCCAAGTAACACGACGAACAAACGGGGCAGTAGTCACAACCGAAGGAACAAATAAACAAAAGGACCACAGGAGATTCCTACACACAAGGACGGGGAAAGAGAAAGGCCTAGCTTCTCCTACCCTTGGCGTTATCTACCCCCTATTTTGGATACTAAACTTTGGTTAGTTTCCAACATGTTTTGAAAACTAAACTTTGGAGTGGACTAGGAGGGGAAGTGTAAAGCTTCGCCATAGATTTGAGTTTAACACCAAATTTAGGACTACTTGCTCCTAAAAGTTCAAAGCTCCGTCGTCTGGTAGACTTTTAACACACAATTTAGGACTGGAAATTGACATGGAAAGGTAGAATTTTGTCACCCTAGGGGGAACTACTCCACTCTTTTCCTAACAAGGGCGAACAATGAGACTCAATGTAACATGGAAAACGTGGGTTAGCACAAAGATGGAGGAAACGCATGGTTAGTATAAAGGGAGTTAGTGTTACAAGAAAAACATGGAGTTAGAGGCCCTCCAAAGCGGCATCGCCAAGGTACGGTGGAGGGTTGCTCTAAGGTTAGTACAAGACCAAAAAAAGGACTAAACAAAAGCTCACTAGCAACAAAGGACATGAGGACATACACAAGGGTTACAAGGACCAAAAAGAAGAACCCCCACGGACCTTCAAAACTAAAAATGTAGCAACAAGAGAAGCAAAAAGTACTCCAAAAACACTGTAGAGAGTTTTGGCCAAAATGCCAAAACATCCAAGAGAGTTTGAACCTACGGACCCAAAACAAGTAGTGGGGGTGTTTTGGGAGGGAGAAGGGCCCCCTTTTATAGGTTCCCAAGGGCCCACTCCCCCCCCCTTAACTTACTACTAGTAACCTCATCTTTCTGGATTTTCATCCTTACCTTTTGAGATTTTCACTTAATTTTGGGTTTTATGTTGGTCCTAAAGCCTATCTTTTGGAGTTTAACTCCGAATCACAAATGGATTGCGCCAATGGCTTTAGAAGGCCATTTTTAGTCAAAATCACCCCTACCCCCCTATTCCCATTGCGAAAAACCCATTGGATACTAGCGCCAACTGAAATCAGTAAAAGGGTAAAAAACTAACTTTTGAAGTTTACCTTTTCTGACTTGGGTAGCTAGCTAGGGTTGTCGGGAGGGTCCTAGGGAGTAAGAAAAGACTCCTTGATTACTTCATTCCGACTCCATGCGCTACCAGGAACTGCCGTAATTAATAATTGGGGGAATGTTGATGATTCAGCTGCCTCTCGGTATCGGAACACTGTGAAATTTGTTGGGGCATGTTATTAACATAAAAGAAGCTATTTTGATTTTTAGTAAGATTTTACTGCAGCCTGGATAATTTATATGAATTTCCCGTTGTAGCTTCTAGCGGTTGACCGCTTGGAAAAAGATCCTCTGGAGATCAGAAAAAACCGAGACTTTTAGGGAACATCTAATGGAATCCCCAAGACACATGCCAAGTCTTGAGCTAGTTTCGCGCACAGTTGGTAGAGAGGTAAAAACCGACTTCTCTTGGATTACCGGTAGTCAGGGAATCTTTCACACGTGAGGGAATCTTGGTGAATTGATTTTGTTGTGAACTCTTTGACATGTTCCTAATCCAAAAGCACTATCCGGTGGCCATGAATTCCTCCATGTGGCCTATCTTGGAAAAGTGACACCTGCATACTAACAATTGAGGTTCCTAATCTTTCGTCAATAGAATGGGGAAACTAGAACCTATCTTTAGATAGCCAAGCATGGTCACATGCACTAGATTTGGGCTATTTCGGATAAGTTCCCTATAATCCTATTGTTTCCTACTACTTTATGGTTCTAATCTATATACAAGTGGGGTTTGTAGGTATTCTAAGGATAAAAGGCTATTTATGACCAAAAGCTATACTGTTAAGTGACATACCTATTTTGGTTCTACACTCTTTTGGGGGCTTTTTGTATAATATTATGCCTTAAATTGCAACAAACTAAAAAAAAGAAAACTATGAGTCCTAAATGACGAATTTGGGGCTCACAATGAATAGTTGAACTTTTGTCCTACTGCAAGGATTTTGTGTCATCCATTAGACGCCAAACGTCCTCCTTGACATTTAAGGGTTAAAAAGATTTTGGATGGGGTGATGCACAATAGGGGTTTTAACCCCTAAAGGACCATTGTTCCTTCAAGGGACAAATGGGATTTGGGACAAGTACCTACGAGCTAAAATTTTGCTCTGATTTTTTTAAACTTCTTTTGAAGATAAAAAAAAGTTGATAAGCTTTATGGGAATATAATTTTTTTTTCAATTGGAGCCTAGGAATAAAACTTATGTCCAAATAAGCTCAAAACAAGGGACGAGGGGCATCAAAAAAAATTCAAAATTTTAAATATATTTTTTTGAATTTTTTTCCTTGTATATAATATTTTTGTCTACATGGAAAGCTTTAATTCATTCCATTTGGATTTGTTATGAGAAAGTTATGGACAATCAATCACTTGATTTTTGGGCAATTAGAGCATCTTCTTGGAAAAAAAAATTGGAGGATTCATTTCTGAATGCAATTTTTGTAATTTAAAAAAAAATTACAAATGGTTTAGTTTTCTTGCTAGAACAATCTTACCATTGGGATTATTGCATTTTAATTCCATCTAAAAGATATTAATACTTTAGATTTTCCTTCTATCTCATACTTGCTTCTACTTATCAATTTTCTTAAGAATGAAAATTAAATTATTTTGAATTTTTTTTCCTAGACTCTCAATTCAATTATCCACTAGAAATATTTAAAGCTCAAAACTCTGTAGTGAAAAAAATTTAAGTTAAAAATGTTCAAAAGTTGAAAAATCTAGTCCCGCAATGTGTTGCAAAACTTGTTTTTTTTACTTTAAACGCAAATATCCTGCAATCTACGCGGTCAAAAATTCTGAAATTTTTTCCACACATTCTCATACTAGTTAGATGTTTTGGGGGGGGGGGAAACAATTTTCAGTTTTTTTCAGTTTTCGCTATAGAAATGGCAGTTTTGAGTGTGTTTTGGTCCTTTAGAGGTTAAGATCCATTCTTCTAGTATCACATCCTTAGTCCTCTCACCCAAACCTAAGGGAAAATAAGTGCAACTCACTTCAATTGGCTATCACTCCTTGTGGTTTATTGCTCAAGAAAATATTATAATAATCATAATCATATACCCACAATAATGTTCACATGACATCAAGAGAGAATGTAGGAACTACTTCCCTCTATGCAAAGGGATGGACTCTATACTAAACATTTAAACTAGTTTAATTATTTACATTTTGGAAGATTTGGTTGACATCCTAGTTGATTCAAGATGGATGCAAGCTATATTTCTCTTATATTATAGGAATAGATATTTAGTATTTTGAGGTTTAATTGCATATGTATCTTGGCTGGTCAACAAGAGGTTTGACTTATAGTATGTCCATCTATGATATTAGTTCATATAAATTATTATCTAGTTAGTGAGTTGGTTTTATTTATTTATTTTATATAAAATGTTGTATTTGTGGTATATTTATTGTTATATGTATTATCACTCAACAAATAAATAAATTGGACTGACATTTATTAATGTCACCTTCTCTAGTATTACATTATTTGTCCTTGGCTACTTTTGACCCTAATCCTTGGAAAAAAAGTGCAATTCACATCTAACTTGGACAATTTATTATAGCATACCAAGGTTGCTTATATATGACATTTTTTGTCCTCTCATTTGAATCTTTGGACAAAGGCTTACACCTCATTTTGAACTCTAACTATCACAATTTATTATGGCATATTGAGGTCTTAAATATAATATTTTTTTGTCCTCTCATCCAAATCCTTTAGGAAAAGACATACAATTCATTCTAAATTCTAACTATTAGTCTATCGTGCACTATATTGTGTTACATTCAAGTCTTTAATGTCACCTTTTCTAATATCAAATCTTGAATATTCTCAACTAACTCCTACAAAAAGATGCACACATTAATTTTTCTTTAAGTATCTCAATTTGTTATGTCATAAGTCATATATAAAGTGATTAGTGGTAAGGAGCTAGACAAGTGTGAAAAATATTTGAAATTGCTTTTCTAAAGACACTTGATGCTAGGACCTAACTTCAAAATATTTAGGGCCTAAAATGATACAAATTAAACTTAAGAACTAAATCTTCACCCCTCAAGGACAATTGTTCATTGAACAACCAATTGAAAATTTGGCCACAGGTTCATATGAAATCAATTTTGGTTGGATGTTTGCAAAGTTTTGATACAAGGATGCAAATATGTACTCCCTTAGTGAAAATCTATTTTCTTTTCAATTAAGTGCCTAAGTGAAAAGTTATGCTACTCTCAAATTTAGGGTAGCAATTTGAGAATCTTTTAGAAATATTTTGCAAAAACACCCATCAACTTTTGAAATTTGGAATGTATGTAAGTAATAAAATATAGCATGTAGTTTTAAAAAAATGTTAAATAATTCTCAAATCACAGTCTAAGAGGAGTCAAACTTTGTTAATTAGTTTCTTCTAACTTCAAGCCCTATTATCTAGCAATCTATGAAGTCAAAGTTTTTGATTTTTTTTTTATATATTTTAAATGTTTCTGTAATTTTTCATTGTTTGGATTTCAAATAAAAATTTCCTCATTGCACAAGAAATCATCAAAAAAATTCTAGTATATTGCCAATTCATTTAACCTCCTTGCATGCAAGGTGATTAGAATAAGCTAAACACCATATTTGCTTCTAAAATTTTCATGAGTGAAACTAATATTATACTTATGAAAGGTCAAAATTATCATTTTCATGTAGAGCAAAAATTTTACTCCAAAGGGGCCCAAAGTTTGTTGACCTTGTTTTGCAAGAATGAAAAAAATAAATTCATTACTTTAAACCTTACAATCTTTCAATCCATGAGGTCAAATGGACTGAATTTTTTCCCACACATTGCCTTATTTGTTTCATACACTTTTTGTAGTTTAGATTATATGCCTACTTCACAAACACTCAAGATTATAGTATAAGAGTTCAATATCATTCTAGGGAATGATCAAATAGTCTTACATATTGTGGCTAAAGTCAAATTTAAGAATAGAAATATCTTGCAATTTTAATTCTAATGGAAAATATAGTAAAAATATCCCATTGGTTTTAGGAATAGGAATCACTCACTCTCCCAATCACTAATTTTGGTCCATTACACATGGATGCAACAATACAAACAAACAATCCTCATCTTATTCTAGTGGAGGATGGGTTCAAGAAAGAAGCATACTTTTAGCATAGGAAAACATAACATATAGCTTAAAGTACAATAGTGGCCAATTCTTGTTGCATTTGCTTAAAGCAAAGAATCACAATATTGCATAAAAGCATCACTCATTCACTTAGCAAACCACTATTAGTACATCCAACTTATTCAATCAACCACAACCTTGCGATTGCTTATGGCATTCCTATTTTGACTTGCTTAAAGCAATTTTATCAAAGCATTCCAACTAAATATAATCATCTCTTTAGTTCACCTTCAATCCACACAATTGCTTTAAGCATTCACAACAATAAGGCTATAGCCATTACTAGTACCCATTCATACACCCTTATCAATATGGTTTCAATCACATAAACATTAACATAGCTTCAAGCTATTTACATAATTTTTCAGTTATCCAATCCATGGATACACTCACAATTTCTTACATTACCTACTCACTATCAATTCACTAGATAAATCCCACGTTCTATTACAATAAGCTTCAAACCATAAAACTAATTCCATCAATATAGCTTCAAGCTCTTTTATAATACACCTAGAACATTAACTCAACACATACCCTACTCATAAGTCTGCTTTAAGCACATTCAACATATACAATGCTTAAAGCTTACACAACATAACAAGTTGATTTAATTAATAACACTTACACAAAAGCAATTGCTTTAAGCACAAAAATAAGTAATTCTTCTCACAAGAAATTTCACACAACATATAAATGCCCAATCACTGGGATTTACACTCACAATTCAAAATATATGCTTAAAACTTTATTACACCAAGATTATTCAACAAGATCATAGTTATACACAAGTATATTTGGAAACATTAGAAGAGAATTCGGGCCAGGGGAAGGCTGTTTTAGGCATGTTCCCCTGGCTGTGAACCAAACGTACGCTGTCAAATAAAAAAATAATTAAAAAAAAAAAATTTAAAAAAATTTAATTTAAATTTAAAAAAAAATTAATTTAAATTTTAAAAAAATTTAAAAAATTTAAAATTTAAAATAAAAAATAAATTTTTTTTATAAAAAAAATAATTAAAAAATAATTAAATATTGCAGTCTTATGTGGCCGAACTTCGGCCACATCAGACTGCACATGTGGCTGAGTTCCCAAAGTTCGAAAACTCAAGGAACTTGCGGCCATATGAGGCAGCTGAATTTCCCCTAATGCTTACGCACTCTAAGGAGAAAGAGAGAGATTGGAAGAAAATATTTTAACTCTAATTTGCTTAAGCATCCTTCCAAATCTACACAAAGCAAACCATTAACATTACAAAAATCTAAACCCTCAAAGGGTTGCAAATGTTTGATTTTTGACAGCCCTACAATGCAAGTACAGAAAAAAAAATCAATTTTAAGAAAAAAATATAAAAATAATAATAAAATGTTAGTCTGACATGCACCAACAGTGCCACGTTAGATCCAAGAAAAAAATCCCTAATTGCACTAAAATCTGACAATGGGGGTGCAAAACTAGCAACCCTTGGAGGGTTCAGATTTTTTGTAATGGAATTCAACAATCAAGTACTCTTGGAATCCCACAGTAATTCTTCAAATCAATTAACATAGAAGCTTCTATCACCATGCATTCCTAAAACCAAGTGTAATATAGATTCTATTCACACTTCAAAACAAAAAGAAGCATTCATTAACAACGTATACGTATATATAGAGAGAGAGTAGATTTTTACTATACACCCCATGACTAAGCGTTTTCTAACTATGCATGATCTTTACTTAACTTTACACATAATTGATGCATTCACCAATTTGACAAAACAACTAGTCATATGATCATCATATCACTACAATTTAGCATATATTAGATGGGAGGGTGGGCAAAAGTATCTGATCATTCTCTTTGTAGACTTCATAATACATGTGGTCATGACTTCTTGTGATCGAATAGATCAGAGTACTATTGGTGAAAAATAACAACTTCATAAAATTGCCAGGCTAAAAACGTTCACATGTCTTGGAAAAAGACTAGTGTGTTATAATATTTTGAGATCAACAACAAGGTTCAAGCAGGACTATGCCATTACTAGTTTAACACATGAGTATGCAATGAAGCCATGGTTCTAATGTGCTCATTGTTCTATAGAGCTCATCATCAATTGACTTTTACTCACATCTAGGCACTCATCGAGATAACCGTTTGTACAAGTGATAAAGGAAAAAAAATCAAAACAAAATGAGCACATGGTAGAAAAAAATAGATTCCATGCTAATTTAGCCAAGAAAAGCATAAGAAATCCGATTTGCACAATCCAGAGCCAAAGTTGAGGGAGTTGCCTCACCTGCACCCATAGCCACAAAACGAACAATTAGTTAGTTTTTGGTCGTGTATGAGGTGTCTACAACAATACTCTAAATGTTATCTTTATTGCAACAAAGGCAAGAGAATATCATACTTTTTTTCTTTAATTTTTAGCTTGTGACACTAGCTATCCTCTTTTAGCATCTTTTCGTGATCAATATGTGGTCCAAAAACCTTGTTAGCCATTGGCGTAGGAGCTATGTCCTTGCACTGTAGCCACGCTAATACACAAATATGCATTGTAAGTTGAATCAACCACTCCACTCACAGCCACCTAAGACAAAACACTACACTTTGAGCAAGAAATGAATAGTCAATGTATAGGAGGTGTGTTCAACTCAATAATATAGCATGCAAAAGTGTTGTCTAGCACAATTGAAGGAGTTAATTATATCGTTATTGAGCATAGTGTTTGGACGGATGAGAACCTTGGTCCAACTGTCTCCTTTAGTTATATGTTCCATTATTTAGTACCGCCACTAAACTTGCAAGAAGATTGCTCACATATTATGACCATGCTATGTAATAATTTGGAAATACACTCTTTTGGAGTAATTACCATACACTATGGATTGTGGCCTTTGTAGTATTCATGGTGTTTTAATAGCTTATGGTGCAATTCCATGGCTACATATTAATTCATAGTCATTGTACCATGTTGCCACATCTTATCTAAAAATAATGCATGCTTAATTTTTGTAGACATCTAGACAAATTCAATCATGCACTAGTGCTCAAACTACTCACAATTATTTAGTTAAAATTGAAAATAGAAAATTTACAGTACTCCCCAATGGGATTTGTAGAGAGAGAGACGACATGTTTGTCCAAATCGACAGACATGCCGTCAAAAAAAAATTGGTTGACATGAATCTTGACGTGTTAGGATCAACGATGATGGACATCCCAATGTGGGCTAAGTGTCACTTTCATTTGTTTGATGGAGAAAGGGTGAAGTTCACTAGTGAGGGCGGAGTGACAAGTTCAAGTGGTAGGCAACAACATGTGATGTTTTCCAATTTCCACTCTTTAAATTGTGCTTGCTAAATTTTATTTTCTATTATTTAATTCCTCAAAGACACATTGATTTCCAATTTTCATGCATGCTTGGACCACTTTGTTGTTGTTCATCACATATGAGGTTTGAATAATTAATTTAATTTTGATTTTAATTATAATTTGGATGCTTCATTTTTTGAACAATTCTAACAATTCTAACAAATTTTATTGTTAAGTGTTATCAGAAAATGTGTGACGAGCAAAAGCTCCTCATGAAATCCTTTGTAGGAGTGTGCTCAGGAGGGATTGTTAGGTTGTAATGGGATCTATAGGGATTGCACTAAATTAGTACATGAATAGCTTCCACTTCAATTCCATCAACAACGTGATGAAAATGAAGTTTGAATCACTTGACATCAAGTTAGACACAAAATTCAAAGTTTTTGGTGAAAAATTAAATAGTGTGGATGTCAAGTTGGACTTGATGATGTCAAAATCATTACAAAATTCAAAACTGTTAGGGTCAAGTTCAAGTTTGTGAATAAAAAACTGGATGCAATATGGAGATGGTGGAGATGCAACTTGCAATCCAATGTTGTGCTCTTTAGGACATGTCTCTCAATAAGAAAAAATAGAATAGAAGTGAGGCGATTTTAGATTCAATCCCAACACCCGTTGAGATATAGAGAGAGAAAGAGATGTCATATATATATATTTATATTATATATATATAAAGAGAGAGAGAGAGAGAGAGAGAGAGAGAGAGAGAGAGAGAGAGGGCATGTTCGTCTAGATTGATGGAAAAGTCATCAAAAAATAAATAAATAAATTTAGTTGACGTGAATCTTGACACTTCAGGGCACCATCATGATTGATGCTAATAGGGATGTCCAATACAACATGTCATACATAGTACACTATATACAATACAAAATACACCACACAACAATGCAAAAAGTCAATGTGAGCTTCAACATATAAAAACTTGGTCCCTGCCAAATAAAAATGACAACAAAAGTGACGCTTGACCTCTTTGCATTCTTGCCCTTCACTCACCTTGTTCCTTGCTCCTTGCTCCTACCCCCACCAAAACAAAATATCAAATCATGTTTTTGTTTTCCAAATTGGCATTACTCTTTACTTGAAAATGCAGACTAAGAATTAGCACGTATCTAGTTGCAACAAGGAATTTCTTGAAAGAAGAGAAATGAATTTCAAATGAGCAATCAAACCAAATAAAGTTTGAAGGTTAGTTTCTATGACAAAACAATTAACACAATAGTGGCAACAATAGCAATCAAGACATATATGAAAAACATTCATAAATTAAGGTAAACTACCCCTTTTCAGGCCAAAAAGGAGCAAATCCTTTGTAGGCAAAATTATAATAGTGGTGTACATTTTAGAACTTGAATGATTATTTCTAACAACTACCTAGTTAGTGTGCTCTAAAAGCATAAGGTAAGAGCTAACTTCTATAATGTGCTAGAAACGGAAAGAAGTTTCATGCTTTCTAGAGGCGTAATTGCCTTCGCTGAATTTCATGGTGCTTTCACTTAAGTGTAAGTAGAGAGAAACTATAGTTTAGGAGTAGCTTTGCATTATTGTCAAAATTCTTCAGGCTCCCATGGAGCTTCTTGAAAGCCTTGGATAGGTTCATATGAAGGCAATTTAGAGCAAATGAAAGTGAAATGCTTACCAAAGATGCAAATTTCTCTAATCTTTCTGAAAATGTAATTCTTTTTCCAATTGGATGCCTAAGTCAAAGTTACGGGGCTCAAAAGTTTGCAAGCAACTTTGGAAAGCAAGCTATTAGAAAGGGCTAGTAACTAGGTAAGTGGTCAGGGACATTGTGAATTTTTTATTATTAACTTTGAATGCTTATATCTTACAATCTATGAAGCTGAATGGGTAGAATTTTTTCCACACATTTTCATCGATGTATAGAAAAATAATGTTTGGTTGAAAATGAAAAAAAAACTTTTTTTTTCCAATTTTCACTCATTGCATCAAAAAAGGCAGTTTTAGAATAGTTTTGAATCTTTAGTACAAATTCTAATGTAAATTTATGAAAGTTTTTATTTTTTATTTTTTTGATACTCAATCAACACAAGGAAAGCTCTGTGTTGATTTTTGGGATTCGATTCTTCTAAAAAATGATTTATCCAAAAACTATTGAATTCTTACTCATATAATTGTTTTTTTAGACATTTTTTCAATTCAAGATTCATTTGGGTATGTTAGACACCTTCATTATCTATAAAAATAGTCATGGACTCATGGAAGTAATCAATTGAACTACATATTCAATGGTCCAAGTTCCCAAAATTGGGTAGTGCCTCCTTCTCTACAAAGTTGAGTCTTGAACTATGGTGCCCTTGTTGGACATGGTTTAGGATTTCTTTTCTTTTGACTTCAAACATTATAATCTCGTAGTCTTTGCACTCAAATGGATTGAATTTTATCCCACAAATCCCTTCAATAGTATAGTATAATTTTTCATAGTTGAAAGTTTGAAAAATGTTTTTGTATATCAATCATGATCAATGCACTAGAAAGTGATAGTTGTAGACCTTTTTGTGACAAGAAATCAAGGAACTTTAGGGGTTAAAAGCAACCAAATAGTTCAAGTTTGTTGTTAAAAATAGTTCCATTTGGAAATTTGAAAGTTGACTCCCCCACTTCTTTTATGAGACTCTTTCTTGAATATTGCTAATCAACAATTATGATTCTCCTCTTGCAAATATTGCACACTTACATGTAGAATTCTTGAATTTATTTTTGCCTTTCCTACAAAGTTTGGGCAATTTTTATACATAAAAGTTTGTTCTTCTTGGCAAGTGAAAGAGGAATCCAATACACTTTAGCTAGCATCATTGGGTCAAAATATGAGTTAGCAATGAAATTTCAAAAGTAAGCGTTTGTAGTTGTACCTAAAATCAACACTCCTAGACTCTTATGTTTTCATTGCATACATCTTGAATCAATGATATCCAGATTTTAGTCTTGTTATTGGTCCAAATATTGTAGGTGCAGGTGATGATTATTGGTGCACATACCTTATTTAAAATTTTCTCTCAAAATGTGACAACAAAATCTATTGTATTGTCATTGGTGGATAAAATTATAAAAATCATTTTTCATCTATATATTTGAAGTTTATTTATTCAATATGATGATTGATTTCACCTGTATTTTTTTAATGATTGTCATCTATTACTAGAATGTGTAAAATAATTGACTTTTTTCAAAAAAAATCCTAAATTTTCACCTTCTAGTGAGATTTTTGCCAATGGAATTAATGCAAGAGCTAGTAGCATGCCAAATATGAAATATTATTTATAAGGGAATTTTTGAAAATCAACATCCTAAGAGCTTGTCTATTCCAATTCATCAAAATTGTAAAAATAATCTTCAAAGATATAAGGAAAAATGTGCAAAAATCCCCAAAAGGGTTCAAGCATAAAAATAATCAATGTCTAAATCATTACTTGAAATTTTTATTGTAAAGAAAGGTTATTATTTAAAAATTAAACTCAAGTATGATTTAGGAAGAAAAAGAAGTTATTTAGATGAAACATGAGCTCAAAGCCTTTTGTTCATTATTCAAAATATGAACTTAGGGGGAGCTCAAGGGTAACATGCATCTAGTACTACAAGCCATGATATTGCATTGCAAACAATACTCAACCTAATATATCAATAGTCATACATTGGAAAAAAATAGCAACAAATGTGAACAAATAAGTGCAATAGGGATTGTATTCATCAAATATGTCCATTAAGTACTAGTGAGTTTCATAGTGAATTTGGTGTAGAGATCTATTTTTCATAGGTTGACAAAGTCTACGACTTAATTAAGTCTCCAAAAACAACATTAGGAGAGGACAAGGTTCACAAAGGATTACTTGATATAAAGAAACAAGTTAATTTCTTCAAGAATTTGTTGCAAAGTTTACTTAAGGATATTGCTTGTGAGTGCAAAGCAAATGAGGGTGTGATGTATTCTTCTAACTCCTACCTTACAATAGTTCATGAAAAGGTTTGATTTGTATTACCTACTATCACACATTTGAAAAGTTCTTGTAGAAATGCGGATCATACTTGTACTCATAGGTCAATTTCAACACTTGTGTGTTAAAATGATTTAATTTTGGAATTTGAATTACTCAACGTGTAATTTTTTAATTTTCAAAATGAACTAAAGACCTACAAAAGAAGTTTTCTTTGTTTTTTCAATACTAATTTGTAAATTTATAAAATTTTGGACACACTTCAAATTTTTCTTATTTATTTACAAAATTGACCTAGGCATAGGGTGTCACTTGTATATACAATAATATGTTGAATGGTCCTTGGAAAAATTATATTTAGCCCTATAATGCTATTTGCGGACACTAAAAGTTTGTTTGACTTCACCTAAGCTTGTAGGATGGAAACAAATGTTTTTTCATCTAATATTTTTTTAGAAATTGCTTGAATACATTTTCAAAGAATAGTATTGTAAATGCCCTCATTACAATATCATTGACTTTTCTATAGAAGAAGATGCTTAATCCACAGATCACCCTTGAAGTGTATTTTGGCCATTCAGTCTTGCCATTTTTCCTTGAAGTTAATTTCAGCTATAAAAATGCTATTTTTTGAATCTGAGTCCAACTAATGAAATGAATCTTATCAAGTACAAATGTACAATTTCTACTCAAATTGGAAATTTTGTAAAATTCATAAATTTCAACATTTTAAAGCAATCAATGAACTTTGGACCTACAACCATGGTTTGTTTATTTTCTAATTTTAATTTTAGAGTGACATGGTAACTTTGGTACCAATTTTGGTGGCACAATGTCCAATAGTTATGCACAGTTCTCCAAAGTTAGAAATCATGTTGTTAGTAAACATGCTTTCGGATGTCCCAGAAGGAGGTTGACATGTTGAGATTGGTGTTACATGAAACATCTGAAAGGAATTGATATATGATACAACAACAAGGAAATAATTGACTAGCTCTCGGTTACTCCTACAAAAATAAGGTAAGTACACCTAAAATCTCATGAATAAGTTTTGCGGCATGACCAACAATCCAGTGAAAAGAGGTTGTCACCTCTAGTTTGTATTAGTTGCTCCCTCCCTTTCTCAAAAAATTTAAAGGCTATTGATTGTTTATTTTGTAAAAATGTTTGCTTTCGAAATCACCGTTGATTTCTCAGAAAATCACAAGCCATTGATTTCGCGAGAATTAATTTGAGCCGTCCAAATATCAATACGAATACGAATACCAAAATGAATACTAGGTATGGATATAGTATCGTAGATGATTACACAATAATATAGAATGTGAATACAAATACAAATATGATACTATATTGAATACAAATATAAATATAAATACAATACATTACTGAATACGGATACAATATGATACGGATACAAGATATGGGATGTTGTTTATCCCATATTGTTTGTCAATTGCATTCCTTTCAGAAAATTACAAGAGGGCAAGGAGAAGGGAGGAAGGAATGAAAATCCAATTAAAAATTTTAATTGGATTTTGGGTGCATTGTGACACAGTTTGTCACAATGCACCCAAAAGTGGCTGTAATAGCCATCCCCACAATGAATGAATAATAAATGAACAATAAATTTTGCACATTGGTGAAGGACTATGAATCAAAATGCAAGTGATTCCATAATTTTTGGACACATTATGAATTAGTTACAAATTTTCAAAGATGCAAGGTGTAGGGTGCTAAAAGTGTCATGTAGGTGATGCCAAAATGCATTCCATGCACAACACTAGAGAAGAAGTTAAAGCATGCAACTGAAAGCGTAACCAAAATTATCCACTTCTAAGGTTGCCACCTCCACAGTACTATTAATAGAGCTGCACACTACTCAAAATCCACCTTAAATTTGTCCTGGTGAGCTTCATTTTGGGTTTCCCTTCCAAAACAAGCGTCGAATTTGAGGAGTGGTCCATTTTAGGTGCAGCTACCTTAGTAAACACATTGACATAGAAGAAGAAAGAAGATGATGGAATTGAAACATTGGTCTCCGACTCTCCTGGCGGTGTCCAATGAGAAAATTGATTTTGCTGATTGATTGGATGTTGAACAGTATGACAGACATCTAGGTCTACATAATTCAATCCCTGTACAGTACAAAAGGCGAGGATGGAGTTTCGTGACCACCAACCTTCAACAAAAACCAGCTAAAGCTAGGATACAACAACGCCCTTACATAGCTGAAAACTTACGTAGGGAAAGAAAGACCAGTTCCCTCTATATACTATAAAACAGGCTCTTCTTATGGGACTGTCAACGACTCTACGAAGGGCAATAGATACCCAGTACACTCAAGTAAAACTAAGGCAGAGGCAACGGTTCATTCACCTTGGTCTTCTGTTTCAAGCATTTCAAGCAGACATGACCTCCTTGGCCTTGGCAATCACGTTGTCCACCGTGATTCCGAAGCCTTTGTACAGGGCAGCAATGGGAGCACTGGCACCGAAGCGGTCGATCCCAACAGCTTTTCCCTTGAGGCCAATGTATCTTTCCCACCCGAACGTGGATCCCGCCTCAACGGAAACGCGTGCAGTCACCGCCTTGGGCAACACACTCTCCTTGTGCTCCTTGCTTTGCTCCTCGAAAAGCTCCCAGCACACCATCGACACCACTCGCACAGTTTTCCCTTCCTTTCGGATGATGTCCGCAGCTTTGGCTGCAATCTCCAGCTCGGAGCCTGTGGCCATCAGGATGAGGTCGGGCTTGTTCTTCGTGGCATTGCATGAAATCGCGTACCCTCCCAATGCCACCTTGTCAATGGAGGTTCCCTCGAGGTTCGGCAACTTTTGCCTGGAAAAAGCCAAGGTGGAAGGCCGTGTCCTGTTGAGGACCGCCACTTTGTAAGCACCCGAAGTTTCGTTCCCATCAGCTGGCCTGAGCATCAACATCTGTGGCATGGCCCTGAAGCTCGCCAAGTGCTCAATCGGCTGATGCGTAGGGCCATCTTCACCCAAACCAATGGAGTCGTGAGTCATGACGTAGATCACACCGCTCTCGGACAACGCAGAGATTCGCATGGCGGGACGCAAGTAGTCGGTGAAGATGAAGAAAGTGGCACAGTAGGGGATGAGGCCGCTCCTGTGCAACAGAATGCCGTTGCAAATGGCCCCCATGGCGTGCTCCCTCACTCCGAACCTCAAATTCCGCTCCCCGGGAGTGCTCTTCTGGAAGTCGCCGAACATCTTCATCAAGGTCATGTTGGAGGAGGCCAAATCTGCACTCCCTCCGATCAGGCCGGGTAAAGTCTTGGCCAACGCGTTCAAACATCTCTGGGACAAGTTACGAGTGGCGTCCCCGGCGTCTGCAGGGGTGAATTCCTGCAACATGGGAAACGTGTCAATCAACTGAGACCTGCGTTCTGGGACACACACCCCCACACTCTGAATTTAAGTTTTTGTAATCAAATATCACTATGGGCTGATGTCATTAACCAGAAAAAAATCACATCTTTACAATTGATAGACTGTGATCGTAACACCAAAGTTTGCCCAAGGATTCATGGTCTTAAAATGATCAACTGGATTGATCATGTTGTAAGTTAGTACGGGGTCATATATTACACCTGCTAAGAACATTGCACGCATACCTGGGATATTAAAAAAAAATGAATAGAAAAGAGTCCTCCTAGGGCCTACTCAATACTGCTAAAATCCAAGAGGTGAAATTGAATTTCTTGATCTTTAGGGGTTAAGACAAGAAGACTTACAGGAAGCGAGCTGGCCCACTTATTCGGCAATTCCAAGCTAATAAGCTGCTTGAACTCCGCACCCTCTTCGGCATACTTTTGAGTGTAGGCCTCAAGTGATGCATTCCAGTCAGATTCAAGCTTTGCTCCAAGATCAATGTGCTTGCTCCAGAGACTGTAGGCCGAATTCGCAATCAGCAAACAAGTCCCATTACAAAAAAACAGTTCTAGTAAACGGGCATTTCGGAAATACATTCACCCTCAAGGACCAAAGACTCATGGTCAAAATGAGCACTTCAATTGATCGTATTGTGAAAATAATAGACTCCAAACGGGGGCCAAATTTATATCACTAAAATCAGTGATGAATGTTACATGGGTTAGTCAAATTGGACAAAAGAGTCTCCATATGACCTATTCAAAACTGCTAACAATAACGAGGCCCAATTTGGGACTCTTGGTTATTTAGGAGTTCCGTAAATGAAGCCAACCAAACTCTCCCTGCACCCAGAATTCAATTGTGGAATGCAGATGCAGGATGAAGAATGCAGGATGAAGAATCTCAGAACAAGAGAAATTACCTCTTCACTTCCTCAGGTACGAAGAAAGGCTCATATTCCCAGCCAAGGTTTTGCCGAGTGGCATTCACCTCCTTGGCCCCCAAAGCAGCTCCGTGCACAGAATAAGAGTTAGCCTTGTTTGGCGAACCGTAACCGATTGTCGTTGTAACCTGAAAATCACACCTCCAACAAATGAGCGCCAAGAAACCAAAACAACAGACTCTACCGTAATCCAGAATGTTATAGTTATCCTAAAATTCTTGAAAGTCATCCTCTTTAGTACATAAGTTTGCTACCAGTCCTAATTCAAACACAAATTACCACCTCAAGTGGTGGAACAAGACTTCTAATCCTCTCTTTTTGCAAGGGTAGGAACTAAACCTCTATTCACAAAGAAGACAATCCAATGTGATTATAGATTGTATGCAATCATGCCTTGTTGTCATTCCAAAAAGTTGATTAAATATCCATATGCAATCTAGGATTAAAAGTAAACTAAAAACCAAAGAGAGAGAGGATGTAGGAGCTAAACTTCTATTCAAAAAGAAGACAATCCAATGTGATTATAGATTGCATGCAATCATGCCTTGTTGTCATTCCAAAAATTTGTTTAAATATCCAAATGCAATCCAGGATTAGAAGTAAACTAAAAACCATAGAGCAAGAGGTTGACTTCCAAGACATTTAGACTTTTAGGATAACTCTATTGCCTCAGAAAATATTGCAGTGATAAACCTCAATAAAGCTTGTTTACCTTGATCATGGTGGGCTTATCCGTGACCGACTTGGCCTCTTCGATGGCCGCTCGAATGGCATCGTAATCATTGTTGCCATTCTGCACCCAGATCGTGTGCCATCCCAGAGCATCGAACCGCTTGTCCACGCTCTCGGTAAAGGCAATTTCAGTGTCGCCATCAATGGAGATGTGGTTGTCATCATAGAAGCAAATGAGCTTCCCCAAACCCCAGTGACCCGCCAATGATGCGGCCTCGTTGGAGATTCCTTCCATGTTGCAACCATCTCCTACAATGCAGTATCTGAGCAAACGAAAACTTGATATTAGTGTCTCGTATTAAGCAACACCTTGGTATCAGGCAACGTTTGACCCATGCATTCTCCAACGTGCCTTCACAACATACATCCCAGAACAGACCTAAGGTAGAGAATACTAACCCCCTTAGAGGCTTAACCCCATCTCCAACATTGACACCTGCTACCAACAGCAATTCATCTACTCATACACTCGTTTGGCCTACAATTAGCAAGTTGAGTGTAAGCATGATTTGGCTCACTGCCTAAGCCCACTCATCTTTGAATAGTAATGGGGGTTCAAACTGCCATTCAAAGCAGTCTACGACCTACCACTGTGAAATCACGTAAGAGATTATACAAATTTGATCTCAACAGATCCGACTCTTGTACCCAAAGATCAATCTCCATCAATCTCCCAATGAAACCACACTCCTACATAAGTTAATAATAGAGCGATGCCAAAAGTATCCACTACATAATGCACAATTTGATCTCACAGATATGCACTTTCAATAAGGGAAATAGGATTTGAAAAAGAGAAAAATGAGTACGTGTAATGGTCGACAATCTTGGCGTCGGGCTTGTTGTAGCGTGCAGCCAAATGAGCCTCGGCCACAGCCAAACCAACAGCATTGGCGATTCCTTGACCCAGTGGACCAGTGGTCACCTCCACCCCTGGAGTCTCGAAATTCTCAGGATGGCCGGGCGTCTTGCTGCCCCATTGCCTGAATTGCTTGATATCCTCAATCTGCAATGCCACCACAAGCACCGTTAGCCCGTTAGCAAATTCCAGTTCACTCTTTCTAATGCTTTGATAACAGATCTCTCATTCAAAATTCACGTTCAAAGCAAAATTGGGAAAAGGAACAAACCTGCACACTGTCATAACCTGCGAGGTGGAGAAGCGCATACTGGAGCATGCAACCTGTGGCAAATTCATAGGATACGCCACAATCAGTCCACAATTTTCGTCACTCAAGCCTTGGCAATTTGCTATAGTCACCTCATGGTTTTGTTGAAACTGTAAGTAATTCACCTCAGATTCATTAAATTGCACATGATTCTTAACAAATCTCATTAAGTGTAAACACTTCTCAAGAGAATTTTGCACAAAAACGATCACCACATACTGCGAAAGAACGTGGACGGCCATCTACTCTCTCTAATTTAAAATTGCTATGAACTGTGTTCTGTTTCTGGCTTGTTGTCCCATTTCTCGCATACAACTTTCAGTGTTACCTCTATGGAGATTCTTTCAACGAATTCAGTATGAACATATTGTGAGTGTTCAATCCATTTCCAACCGAAGAGCCACCACCGAAGTTTTGGATCCCTTCACGACCTCAGAGCTTCACAAAACCATGAAACCATGAAACCATGGACACGAGATGCAATTGCAATGGAAGCCACAGACTCACCGTGTCCGGCTGATAGCACAAACCGATCCCTGTTGAACCAGTAAGGATTCTTGGGATTATACTTCATAACCTCGTCATACAGAATGTGCCCCATGGGCGCACAGCCCATAGGCAAGCCCGGGTGTCCCGAATTCGCCTTCTCCACCGCATCGATAGCCAAGAACCGAATCGTATTCACCGACTTCTCCAACAAGGCGAGGTCCGTCTTCTCCAACGTCTCCACAGACGGAGACGCCGCAGCTCGCACTGTAAGATGTTTCCTTACTCGCACAGCAGAAACATCCCCGCCAGCAGCAACATCACTCCTCACAGCCCGCAAACCCAAAAACTTGCTCAAGCCCAAACCCTGGCTCGTGGGGATGGAGCTTCCAAGACGAGCCTTTTCGCTTGACACAGCGACCCCAACAGCGGGTGCTAAACCCGCCATCGCCGCTACATTGCACCCCAACGCAGCCATCGCAAAACCGTTGCAGCAAGTTTTGCAACGGAGAATTGAAGCTCGACGTGAGCTTGAAGGTCTTTGTGTCAAGGATGAGAACGAAAGAAAAGAAAAGAAAGGAGGAGTGGGAGTGGATGATGGCCAGCTATGGATGGGTTGAACTGCCTGGGAGTGAGTGGCTATGGCGAACAAGGAGATTCAATTGGAAGACAGCTTCCCTTGGCTCCCCTTCGCTCCCTTGCTATCTTCTTCTCCCTCGACTTTGGCTCCTCAAGCTCGGTTGATCATAACCTGACTGCTGGGCGCTTTTCATTGCTCATTCCTTCGCTTGATATTTCCATGCACCTTTCTTGGCTTCGGTGCAGTGCTCCTAGTTTAGTATCTTAGACCCTACTGATTGGGGCGGATCATACACGGCACAAGGAGGATAGGGCTAGGATCGGCTGATCAGGACCCTTGGTGACTCCCCAAGCCGAGGAGGATGGAACCGCTGATGGTTTACTAGAGTATTTTATGTTAAAAGCGCACAGAAAAGCAGCGAAAATGTAGGCAAAATTGAAAAGTAGTGATGAGGCTCACACAACACACAGAAAGACGGACCCAAGAGAATGATTCCTGGATTCTTGCTGCCGTGAGGGTTAGCGACTTAGCAAACGGACAGTAGTCTCACAGTTGACGAGCGCCGCCTGTGCATCACAAATTTGGCTGTGGCTGTAGTCGTGGTGACTAAGATTAGGAGTTTAGGACTGAGCTAACTTACATCAAGGCAGGCAAAGCATGAGGTATGCACTTATGAAAACATGGCGTCATGATTCTTAGGGCGGGCAGATTCGTCTGGGTTGCGAGAGAAAAGTTCATTCTTATTCCCTTCAATTCTGCCTTTGCAAGAACGAGCTTAGCCGACCGAACAGGAATCTATCCAAGCTTGTCTCAAGCTGCACAGCTTCCTGTGATCTCCCACTTCGTTGGATGGACGCAAATTGAAGGGCAACAACAATGCAAGGGCATGCCTCACAAACCCAGAAATTGTGTTGGTGCACAGACGCAAGACTTTACTCTGTATTGTGAAATTTTTCAGTGATTCTCCGTCTGGTGGTTACTCATTGTTTCTTGCCTTGCAACTGCAAGTTTCTGCAAAGAGCGGCTCTATATGCGTAGCGTCACTCAAGATTGTTGAGTCTCTGAATCCATAGAATCCTCTTCACTCTAGCTCATGTTATTTAGGGTTTCTCTACAAAGTAGTGTCACTCAAGATTGTTGAGTCTCTGAATCCATAAAGTCCTCTTGACTAGCTCAATCATGTGTTTAGGGTTCTCTACAAAGGATTCGTTATCGCTGAATGTCTGCTTTTAGTTCATTCAGAGCTAGGTCGAGGTCGGTCGGTCTGCAACTGATGGATGGTGAGAAAAAATGGCTGGCTGGTTTAGAACCCACAGGACGTCTTGGAAGCGCCACGGAACAACGTGCAGCCGGAGACATTGGGCTGGCAGGTGCGCACCAAGGAGCAGATGCACCCCACCACTCCTCCCACCGTGCATTTGATGTGCATGCCGCCGGGGCACACAGGTCCTAACCCTCCACAAACGGATGCTGCCATTGCAACAAAGAGCTTCATTCATCAGCACAAAATTACAAAAAGCTTAAGAAAATGAAACCCTGCATGACAAATCTTCTCCCAATGCAAGCTTACCCGATCTGAAAGGTGGCAGAGGCGTTGCAGCAGAGTTCGGTAAGAGTCGACGACTAGGAACCTGTAGATAGACGGAGAGGAATGTTTTCTTAAGCACTGTCGTTTAGCTGGAGAACGAAGCTTGAGCTACACGCACATCTTCTGAAAACGAAAAATGGTTACAAGCGTGGGTACCTGTTGTTGATGGCCTCCATGGTTGGTTGAGTCTGCCATGATTAATCCTACCATCAGACCTGCAGAGTTCGGACGAACAAACCCTTGCATTCAATTGTACCACTACGCAAACTAAGGAAGATGCACAAATCCATCACTGATTTACGCAAAACGGAAGCAGGAAATCTTGGAAGCAAGAACAACCTTGGCAATGCCAGGAAAACAGGAGCGTAGTGCAGAAATACTCCATGGAATTGCACTGGAGAAATTTCCATTATTGTTCCGACCTATGAACTACTCGCAACCGGAGGTCTGTTTTGCAATGCTGTGCAATAGAAAGCAATCCTCGAACGAGACTTGAAAACTCTGCATGAGGGCTAAATGTTTTGACGAAAATTCGAGGCTGAGAATCGAGTACGGTTCAAAGCACAGAGAATCATGCAGTCACTGGAGTTCGCAAACATTGAAACCCCGAAAGCAAACAGTTTCCATACAAACTTTGGAGGGGTTTGTTCAGTACTTACCTATGAGCATAATGTTGAAGACGAAAGCCATTGAAACTCTGCCCATAGTGAGGATGCTCACCATCGCTAACGTAAAAAGAGAGATGCGATGCGTGTCTGATGAGCGCCTGAACTCCTTCTGACTGACTTCACCGTGCATTATGGCTTCGAAAAAAGACTTATATTTGTCCAGAACTTGACGTAGAATACGTTACCATGCTGCATATATACTCTGCAGACTGACTGACTGACTGCAGGGATCCCGTGACAGGCTTTCCCCGTGCACCACCACATGCACACGCACATGCCCAGTGGGCACCATAATGCACCGTCGAACAGCAAATAGGTAGGAAACAGGAAACGGTAACCTTTTCTGTTTCAAATTTCTACTCGTAAGTTAGTTGATATAGAATATCACATTGCATACGTTTTCGGTCAGTACTTGTGACGGAAGCAACCTCCATGTGGTTGTCAGGTGGCAGAGGCATAATGAGAGATGCGCTGGAGTTAGCAGGAGGTGCATGGCAAATGTCCATTGCAAGGACTAATTTGGGGTGTTAAAAAAAGTGCGAGCATTTGGTTCCAGAAAGAGAGGCAATTCAATAGTGTCAGAGCTGGTTCGTAGAAGAGTATGGTTTCGTAATCGCATTCTAAGATCATATAAGGGGTGAAGACTGGTACTTCAAAGACGAAAGCACTAAAATCTTGCAGGAGAAAAAACGTGAGTTTCAACATCACCTGAAAATGAAAATTTATAGAGATTGAAGTCTGAATTCACGCCATATATACGCAGTGCAAAACCTGCACTCTATTTGTAGATGCGAGTCATTCCGCAAAACACACAATTTTAAATGTGAGTTAGCATCCCGTTCGTTATTAGGCACTGACTACTCCTGCGACCTGCATGTACAACGTGAGGATCAAAAGACAACAATTTGAAAGGGTCGGCGCTACTGGCATCAGCGGAGGAGATTCGCTGTGAAGACGTTTCAAAGGGAAGTACTGCCTAGGTCGATGACAACGTACTTCATTGACTCAAAGGACCCTCGCCCTTGCGAAGTGTATTCGATCGAACTTGCAGGTGTCTGAAATTTGAATGTCGTAGCCAGGAACGAAATATCAATATACAATGCTACGGAAGCAAGCTAGCAGAGAAGGTTCGTCAATTGAAGACTGATAGCTATACCCTAACGAGCGAAGCACATTAATTGACCTACACTGAATTTATATGTTGTATTAATTCTTTCATAGACTAGTTCCTACGAGAAATTGAAACTCAGGAATGGCTAAAAGGTTACATCAACTGGTTTGTCGATCAGAAATCCCGATCTGAAGCCGGTTTCTAACCATTGTCAAACTTAACGCCAATAATTTTGCACTTTTCCTCTGTTTCTCACGACTATCACATCAATGATTTTTGACCCAGATGACTCATGTTGAAGTGAAAACATGCTCTCTTCAACGGCCACCTCTGTTATGACGAGTGAATCATTATTCGTGATTTTCACTAAACTAGTGAAATTTCAAAGAAATTGGCAATCATTGGCCATTTTCTAGACCCCATCTGGCTATCTGGAACCACAAATCTTTACCGCTTTCCAAATGTTATGACCACAGAAGTTTTCAATCAGGAATCTGGTGGCCATGGCTGTCAGACAAGCCGATGTTGACAAACTAATATCTCGGGCTTCAAGGTTTGAAACGATCGCCATAGTCGCCAAAATGCTGAAATTAGCACTTTTCCAAATTATGCTCGTCTCAGATTGCCTTCAATCTAAGGTAGAACTACCTATCACCCCCCTGATTTGCAATCTGACTATCTCGGGGTTAATTTCAAGAAGGGCACATATTTTTCAGAGGTGTGTTTTTGTTTCACGGATCAAACCCAAGTGGAATTATAATTTTATGATTAAAATTGTAATTTCTGTGAATTTTTGAAGTGGTCAGCCTTGAAATTACAAAATCACTTATAGAGTGAGGTCAAAATTGTCCCCTAAACAACCCGCTACCTCCTAATCAAGTACTAGATATGCTCTATTAATGGAGTGACATGTAACCCCATGTTGTCATAAAATCCCTGATTCTATCATAGAATTCTCTGATTTTGTCATAAAAGGAAGAGAATTGGGGGGGATTTTAGGCGGAATTGGGGCCAAAATTGGTGATGGAATTGGGCTGGTCTATTGATGCAATTGGACTGCAGAACGGTAATGGGTGTTTTGACCTTATACCTTTTCTAAATTTTAGAACTTTGGGCATTTGATTATCACAATCCTGGCACTCCGAAGTCTGAAACAGGTCAATTTAATGAATATGAACATTGCCTTCACAGTTTGTAAGTATAGTTGTACGTATGCACTCTAAGAGCATCTCCTACAGCCCTCCTCGCTAGATGGGTTTCCCAGGGGAGAGTGGCGGGGTCAAGCAATTTTGAAGTGGAAGGGGCTAGAAACTCTCCTGCGGCAAAGAGTAAGAAGGCCGACAAACAACGTCTTCAGTAACAACTGACACGAGAGTCAGAGCCGCAAATTGTTGTCAAGACCTGCATCCTTGTAGGGCTACTACAAAGACAATTCTTTTTACAAAGCCTTCTTTCAAATATGGTGTCCTCCCAAACCCTAATTTTTATTGACACTTTGTATAAGGCCTAGTGCACCTAAACTGTTGAAGGTAAAAGATTGAAGGGCAAATTAAGGCAGACACAAAATTACAAGATATATATCATAGTTTAAGAGATTAAGTTGTATCAATCCTTTTTGTATATTTCAAAAATCTTATAGTTGATATTCAACAAAAAAATGGGAGTTTTTGGAAAGTCACAATTGCCCAAATCTCCCTCATTATGTGCCTTCTCCACTTTGAAATTTTCTAAAAATTTCCCAATCCTTGAAACAAATCCCAAATAAGCACCCTAGAAAAAAAATTGGAAAAATCCAATTCCGGCTATTTTCAATTTGAAATAAAGGGATTAACCAATAAAAAAATTGTAGGAAAATGCCCAAGTTTCCAATGCTCCTATAAATTTCTACATAGGTGCTTCTTACTATCTACAACACACATAAAAAATCTTGCAAAATCTTGCAAACACACTCAAAAGTTATGCCCAATTTAGTTGGTTGTGACTAGTGTGACTAATACCCTGGAGGGGCATTAGTCACATTAGTCACAAATTGCCCAAATCTCTCTCATTACGTGCCTTGTCCAATTTGAAATTTCCTAAAAATTTCCCAATCATTAAAACAAGTCCCCAATAAACACCTTAGAAAAAAAAATTGGAAAAATCCAAGTCTAACTATTTTCAATTTGAAATTAAGGGATAAACCAATCAAAAAATTGTGAAAAAATGCCCAAGTTTCCAATGCTCCTATAAATTTCCACACAGGTGCTTCTTACTATCTACAATATGCGTAAAAAATCTTGAAAAATTTCACAAACATACTCAAAAGTTGTGCCCAATTTAGTTGGTTGTGACTAATGTGACTAACAAACCCTAAAGGGCATTAGTTACATAGTCACAATTGACTAAATTGGGCACAACTTTTGATTAGGTGTGTGAAATTTTGCAAGATTTTTTACATGTATTGTAGATAGTAAGAAGCATCTATATAGAAGTTTTTGAGAGCATTGAACACTTGAGGATTTTTTCATAATTGTTTAGTTGGTTTATCCCTTTATTTCAGATTGAAAATAGCCAAGCTTTGATTTTTCCAATTTTTTTTCCTAAGGTGCTTATTGGGGACTTGTTTCAAGTATTGGGAAGTTTTTAGGAAATTTCAAATTGGAGAAGGCACATAATGAGGGAGATTTGGGCAATTTGTGACTAATGTGACTAATGCCCTTCAAGGGTATTAGTTACATTAGTAACAACCAACTAAATTGGACACAACTTTTGAGTGTGTTTGCAAAATTTTGCAAGATTTTTTGCATGTGTGGTAGACAATAAGAAGCACCTATGTGGAAATTTCTAGGAGCATTGGACACTTTGGTATTTTCCTACATTTTTTTGATTGGTTTAGCTCTTTATTTCAAAATGAATATAGTTGGACTTTTTTTTTCCGAAGGTGATTATTGGGGACTTGCTTCAAGGATTGGGAAGTTTTTGGACAATTTCAAATTGGAGAAGGCATGTGATTAGGGAGATTCATGCAATTGTGAATTCCCCAAAACTCCCATATTTTTGTTGAATATCAACTATAGGATTTTTAAAATACATAAAGAAGATTGATACAACTAAATCTTGTCAATTGTGTTCTATTTCTTACATTTTTGTGTTGGGGTTGCCATTTTTGCCCTATTGCCCGTGTATTTGCCATTGCAAAGATGGTGGAGGGAAAGTTCAAAGATGATGTGGTAGTCATGGAGAAAGCTTGCGACTACCACGGTGGCAAATTTCTCATTAATTTAGCCTTTGACTTACCAAAACCCGGAATCCAATGACCAAGAGGGGCCGGAGAGGTCCCCTGTAGAATTGGAAATTCTAGCGGAGTAGAGCCAAAATCAAGAGGCCCCACACCTCAAAATCCCGGTCTACAGTGCTGTTGGGGATTGCAATTCCCTCGGCCGCTCAAAACTTCGCTCACAGGGGTGTTTGAGCGGGCTGCAGGAGATGCTCTAAGTTGATGCATGACACTGGTTATGGATATGAATTTATGTCATTAAGGCAATAATTTGAAAGGAGGCACCAATCATGCGTGGCACTCCCTATTCAATTGATTGACAAATTGAAAGTAGAACTATTCCAATAAATTCTTAGTTCATGGTAGTCAGGGGACCAAAGTTACATCTTCACAATACTTGAGCTGGTACGTGTGGTGCCATGAATTGCAACACATAATCAACACCATGTTGGTCATTAGATCATCTGGCTTAATCCAGAATCAGGAGTCTTAATTATCCGAGTTCAAGTACATTGAGAAACAAATAGTACCTAAAAAGCATACTTAATTCCTGTCCCTTTGACACCAAGGTTACCAAAAATTAGTATCTTATGTTTTATTCCAGGCCATCAAGTAGGTGTGTTTTTAATTTCCTTAGATTCAGTTTTTTTTAAATCTGTTCTTGAAGACCTCATTCTTTAAGATATCCGCACAAACATTGGAAAATGTTAAGAAAATGTTCAAATTATTACTGAACCAGAAATTGAAAAACAGAATAAAATTATTTTTTCTTATATCTGATACTGGCCTGCTTAACCCTTTGTACCTCGTTCCCACTCACCCAGAGGGACTTGGTTGTCAGGGAATCCCGAGGATAACATCCGCAGACAATACTCCACTACAATCCAACTTTTTGAAATATAAATCTCTTTGTCTCCAAGTCCAGTTTTTTTATTTTGAATCATAACTTAATTTGACTGTGTTTTTAGGTTCGAGGTTGCCTGTTGTCTTGAGTAGGGCACATGCACCCTCATCATCAATTGGTCATTTGTTCAAACCTCGTGATGCCTACTAATTTAAATCCTACACAATGCCTATAGATTTGCTAATCCAGGATTCAAGATGTCGTTTGATGGTTAACTTCCCTCTCTAGCTGTTGTTTCAATCGAAAGGTCTCAGCAGAATCCCAGGAAACACGCGCTGCCAATTACACGTGAAGCTCAGTTTTGGACTAGACTTTAAACTTGGTCAAGAGTAAGCTAGCAACTCTGATATTTTCATTGTCTGACTGATTGAATGCATGCGTTGAATACCTATGTAATAAGTTATCAGAAAGTCTTGACTTGATGTCTGAAATCACTCATCCTTAGCTCAGTCTCTCAATTGGAACTTAAGAAGAGAGCGGCATCTGCAAGTCCGTCTCATTCCAGCTGGTAGTACTTTGTACTTGCAGGGCATATATGTTGGGGAATGTCTCCTGATCGAACAGATGTCCATGACTTCAACAAGAGCACTGTATTTAACTTTCCAATTCAAACATTGTAAGGTGGGTACACCCTAAACCGCCACTTTTTGCTAGTGAGACTATCTACAGTTGTTAGGTTGGTCAGATTTTTTCACATGTTCTTGTTGGCAAGTGAAAGGAGGTTCCAATGCACCAGAGAACGTGGCATTTGGATATTGTATGCAAAAGTTATTAAGGAACAAAGTTTGATTTTAAAAGCATATAGATACAGAACTGATTTTGGAAATGTACACATAGTGAAGATGGCACTTTAAGGTTTAGTGGCACATTTGGGTGTACTGTACCTACCTTAGTATTCAACGTCAATTCAGTTGACCTGTATTTGGACATGTAATATTAATTTATCTTAGCTTGATGCATGTGCTGATAGGTATGCAAATGAATATGCAATGCATATATTTCATCACAACATTGTGCACCGTTAAGCTAGGATATTTACCACCACCCCCTTCTCCAAGGCTCCTTGAAATCATTTTATTACTTTCTTTGCTTGCTTGAGGTCCACCACAACATTTTTATGAAATTCCTGCAATTTGTTGAAATTGTTGTGAATTCAATTTGTAAGTAAAAAATTTCCTGTACAGCAGAATGATTGATGCAAGTTAAAAATTTCCCAAGTTATTGCAGTCTTGTTGCTGCTGCAAGTACATTGTGATGCAGTATGCATGTTTGAATTCCCAGTGCATTGAAGATTTTGCACGAGCATTGAATTATATCATGGCTTCTGCTCACATGGGCATAAGGTAGTATGCTGTTAAATGGCACCTGACCTTAAAGCACCATCTAGAAGGTTTGTACATTTCGAATTTCAGTTATGTACCTATTTGGATGGAGCGCTTTTAGAAATGAACTTTGACCCTTAATAACTTTTGCATACAATATCCAAATGTGGTGTTCTTTGGTGCACTGGAACCTCCTTTCACTTGCCAACATGAATATGTGAAAATTTGACCAGTTCATAATAGCAACTAGGCTCAGTAGTAAAAAGTGACGGTTTTGAGTGTACCCACCTTAATAGTTAAAATGGATTGTTTCAAAGCGCCATGTTCAAGTGCCCAGAGCTCTGAGAACTTGGACTGGTATGAATTGATCTGAGGTTTTCGTTGGGGCTACTGAAACTATGCAAATTCTGGAGAAAAATTTGACTGAAACCTGCCATTGAAAACGAATATGAGATCGACAAAATGACAGGAATAAAATAAGACTTGTTGTTCGGCAAATGAATACATGGTTGCATCATAGCTAACTAGCTAGCCTCAAGGCCAGGCTCTTGAGAAGGAATGCAGAGGTTCTTCCTACTTAGGCCTAGTCTGGAGATGGTTTGTTCTTGAAGCGACCATTTGAGAGCCGATTGCCTTTGGGGGAATCTAAACTCCTTGAAACAATTTTCGGTTTATTTTCGTAGGAAGAAAAATGGCATTGGTATCAAAGCCAAGTCATTTCATTATTTTTTGAACCTTTGTAGAATTAGATGTGAATTTTTGAAGTTGAAACATTGTGGTCACTAAAAGCAACCAGCTCATGATATGTACATTGTTGGCGGCATTGAAGAAAGAAAAATGTACCTTTGTGTCAAGATTGCTTTTAGAATGCAGTTGTTTTTAGAGCAGCCTACCTTAATGATTGTTGGGTTGTTGGATGATCTTCTTTATTGAAAGTCAAAAACTTACTACACCAAATGAAAATAAGATTGACATGTGATAGCATTCTAGGATTCATCATCCTCCAAGTTTAATTTTTTTGGTTTAATATAATTGTGATATGTAGTGGGAGGAATAGTACCATATATACAACGTCAATTTTGTTCAATTGGTAGTATTCCAATATCTTTTAGAATATACATGCATTATGAAACATAAATCCCATACTCGTCCTAGATTTAAGATCTTTACTCACATATATGTCACAAATTTTGGTGCTAGAATTGTATCAATTTAACACAATTGTCTATATATAAGAAATATAAAATCTATAATTTGAATTTAATAGTTGTTGATTGTCAATCAATAGTCACAAAATCTTTTTCTTCTAAATATAAAGTTTGATAGATGTTGAAATTAAAAATATATTGCAAATTTCTTATTTTGTCTATAAAAATTGTAAGAACTAATTTATCAAAAAATTGAAATCTATTTTTTTTTAGGATTTAGAAATTTTAAGTAGTTACATCTCAAGGTCTACAAGAACAATAGAATTTATAATTGAAATGTAATGTATTGGAATTATGGATACCAAAGTTTTCTATTTTGAAGGTTTGACTATATCAGGGATTGTACAAAAATTAGCAATCATAAAAACCTTATACATTTTTGAAGTCTTGCAAAGACGGATCAACAATTGCCAACTCCTTGGAAGGCTTCAATGCCCTTACATTGAGGAGGTTTAATGATTGCTAGCAACATATTTTCAAGTTGCAATAGTTGCAATACATATGTTTGCACATGTGCTATTAGCAAAAATTATATTCTTATTGAAATTGATTCACAAGATTGGAGGAATTATAAAACCTCCAAGCATTAAGAAATTTATAAAATTTCAAAACCTTTAGAAGTGGATAGATTTAATAATTTAAAAAATCTACAAACTATTAAACCTTGAGCATAATTGTGCTAATTAAAAAGGTTGAAACTTCATAAATCTAAAAATTGGATTAATTTGAAGGTCAAATATCTATAATTCATATTCACAAACTTCAATGTGCACCAAAATAAACATAAAATTTGCATTTAAAAAAAGAAACGCATGATAAAAGGTTGAATTTTACAAATTAAATTGATTTATGATGGTTGTTTATCAATTATAACCCCTAAAGGTCTGAACACCATTTTTTTGGCAATATGCTGATTTTTGGTAGCTTACTACAAATGGAATTTTTATTTATTTTTCTTTGAAAATTTCACACAACATGTGCCTAAGGAATAACTTTAAGGTCCAACAATTTTCATAATTTTTGACTACATGGTTAAAAAGTTATTGCATGATATGTAATTTTCAACGATTAGCAGATAGCCTGAGTAGCCCAAAAAACTTCTTTAAAAATCACTATTCAAAAAAATAAAAATTTGAAATTGGTTCTCTAGATTTATATATGTGTAGAAAGCTTTGAATTGTTCCAATTTGATTAACGAGATGAAAGTTATGAGGAGTTTTAGTTTGTAGATAAATATGGAATCTCTCTTTGTAAATTTTTTTTATTATGAGAGCTATTTAGCTATTATAATTTCAGAATATATTTGTCCCTATTTTTTTATACTTCTTTATTTTTCCCCATCATTTTCCTACACCCTATAGTAGTTAAAATTGAAATTTGAGGCATTTAAACTTGTTTCTACTATAACTCAAAAATTTGTATGTAGTTTTAAGGTTGATTAGTACAAAATGTGCATTCTAACTACTATTGAACACAACCTACACAAACAACATATATTAAACAATTCATACAAATGAATCATACATGTACAATAGTTAACTTACAAACAAGTTGGAGTGAGCAAACAAATAATAGCCCAAAATGAGATATTATTCATTGCTTTATCTATTTCCAAATGGAAGCTTCTCATGCAAGTTTTTTCTTTCATTTTAAACTACCCCCCTTTATGTAAATTTACAAATTAGGTACTATGGATCATTACAATGTAATATATAGTAGTTGTAATACAATGCACTTCAAAAAAGAAATGCTATAGTAAACTTGAATGTTTTTTTAATTATTAGCTCCATCATTTAAAATAAACCCTATAATTAGCAGGTCTCTTGTTGTTTCTAAAGTAATGACTAGTGATGTACCAAGATGAAAAAACATTCAAAATTGTCATTCATTAGTGAGAATTTCTACACCCTTTAAAGTGCTATTTGACTTTCATCAGTATTGCAAATATAGGAAATAAAAAAATTAAAATTAAAATTTGAAAAAAGATAATTTAAAATTTAAATATCACTATCTGACCTAGCATTTGAAGCAATTCACATGATGGTCAATGACTTTTTTTAATTCGAAATTTTATTTATTTATTTATTTTATTTTCACTTTTTGTTATATTTGTAGTGCTAGACAAAGGCAAATATACTTGTAGAGAGTCCAAATTTTCTCTCATGTTTATTGCAAAGAGCCAAAAAAAAATCTAATTCTTGTTTTGCCACTAAACAAGGGTAAAAATGTGTGGAAGAAATTTCAAAAACTTTAACTCCATATATTGCAAGACATTTTCATTTCAAAGTGAAGAAAACAAATTTGTTTGCACCTTGCTCACTAAAAGAAAATGAAGATTTTTTGACTACAAGAACAATTATTTTTTAGTTGAATCGGACATTTGTGATTGGTGCAAATTTGGGGACTTACAATTGTCGTGGAGAAGTCATTCTTGAAAATGCAATTGTAGATGACAATGGGGTTGTTCCTCATCTGACAACTTAATTGGAACTTTGACATATTGTTTTTACGTGGTTGCCAATGTGGCATTCACTACCAATTGAGGTCAATCACTTTGTTGTATTGTTGCGGAACTAGATAGCCACTATTGCAACTCATGTAAAGTTGTATGAAACAAACTTCTATTTATTGCATGAAAAGCAAAATTACTGCTACCCAAATCTACTAGAAAATAAAATAATATAATTAATTAAACACCAAATTAGACATTTTAACACTCATTCTACTTACTATTCCATGTTGAAAATAAATTTTTTTGAAAACTTTGGTACCCTCAAATTTTTCCAAACCGCATACTCTCCATTCCATCTTGTAGTATTACTTTTGTGCATGTTACTTATTTCATGGGTTCTCTTATTCCTCCTTATCTCAACAAAATTTGATTTACTATTGCTTTCTTCATCAAATGAAGTCTTATTTTTTATGTTTTCATTTTAAATGCCAACCTATCTCTTGAACCACCACAAACTACCATGGCACCCACTACTTACACCACCCGGGTTCAAACCTAAGACTTCATGCTTGTCATCTACAAGCCCCAATCAATGCACCAGTAGTAGTCTTATTTGTTCAAGCAATATGTAATTATTGTTTTTTATTAATGCCGTCATTAAAAATTTGGACATTTTGGAAATTACAGTAAACTTTGATAGTTGTTTCTCCCCTCATAGTGTTTGTTTTGAATAGAAATTATTAGAAAAGTTGCATCCTAAAGCCTAGTTTTTGTGGTTAAAATTCCATCTCAAACCAACATGTCCAAAATTTCTTGCAAACATTTTAGTAGAAGGGTGTTCAACTAAAGATCATTTTTTTTTAACTTTATGTATATTTTTTCAAATATTCTCAAAAGTAAAATGAGAATATCCTCAAGTTATTATTATTTATGATAAAAATTAAATTTTAACTTTGAGGATACTTTTGATTCCTAAATGCCTACAACCCTTTGTAGATTTGGAAGATTGCAAAAAATATTATAAAATAAAAACTATAAAGATATTTTGAACTTGATGTATGAATAAAAATTGTACATTATGAATTTTAGATTCTCTTCATATGGTTAAATCTATGATTGTAGTTACCAATATTTTTGTGTAAAATTTGAAATTTAAAAATAAAAATAATTTTGTGATTTGATTATGTATAAGATATGGACAGTCTATGCATGAGATTTGTGATAGCTTGAAATGTAATACTCTAAGTGTAGTGATTTTTGGAAATTTTTGGAGATTTATGTTAACGCATTTAGTATTCGAGAAAAGTAGTGTTGTTCTTTTCATAATTCTTTTTTTATGATGAAAATTCATTAACAAGCAATAATACCAAATTTTAAAATTTTAAAATATAAGGTGTAATTTTGGTAAATTTTCAAATTAATTGCTTTTGAAATTTCGACTATGTGGATAAACTTCATAAGAATGCTCTAAAATATTCTAAATTATCTCTCTCTCTCTATTTTTATTTATGGACCTATTCTAAAGATTTCCAAAATATTTCATTTTTAAGAGAATTAAAAAAAAATTGATATTTTCGTTTGGTAAAATTGATGTTTTGTGATGCTTTTTTAATATTTACAAAGTTGATAATTTATTAAACTTGTTGGATCATTACAGGAAATCTGAACCCGGCAAAGGGGTGCTAGTTTTTATTTTCAGTAGCCCTGCAGTGTAAGTACAAAAAAAGTAAAAGAAATATATTTTTTAAATTATATATATATATATAATATTATTATTTTAAATATTAAAAAATATATATATATATATAAAGTTGATGGTCGGACATGGGGTTGACATGGCACCATTAGTGCCACATCAGATCTAGAAGAAGAAAAAAATTTAATTTCCTAATTGCATCGAAATTGCACATGGGTTGCAAAACTAGCAGCCCTTTGCAGGGTTTAGAATTTTTGTAATGTCTTTTATAATTGCAATCATGTCCTAATGGAATTTAGCTTTTGTACAAATGCATTTGTAGTTGTTTTCTAGCCAAATTTAGTTTTTTTGCAACTACACATTGACATGGTGGCTTCATAGAGCATAAAATTGTCCACATTGACCTCTATTACACTTCTATAATCCTACACTTCACTCTACAACTATTTTACAATTAAAACAATGTATAGGTAAGATTTTTGGTGCTAATAACAATGTTTGTGGTTGCAAAACAATCATATATTGAACACTTAGTCATTGACTCACTGTTTAACCAATTGTAGCAGAAAAAAAATTCTTCTAGTAATTCAATTACATTTTTTGACTTTGAATACTTTTAGCTTAAAATTTTTGCACTACTATTTTTTATTTATTTCTAACTGTTTATACTGAAAAATCAAGTTTAGATTCTAGGATAAATAAATTAAAAAAATACACTTCACTTTGATTCAATAAAAATTTGTTAAGTAGAAGTACTAGGTTCAAGATTGAAGGAAAAACCAAACCATTACCCCCTAAAGTTCCTTGATTATGTTTTCACCAAAAATGCTCCAAAACTACTATTCCTACTACAAGTACCAAATTTTAGAAAAATATCATTTTTAGACATATGTAACTGTAGGATCTTTTAGTACACTGGTTTGAAAAGATGTGAAAAATATTTCACAAATTTCCACTATGTAGATTGTTGTTTGAAGAGACAAAATCCCTTGTTTTGACCCAAAAAAAAAGCTACACTTCACAAGGTCACATTTGTATGAAAAAATGTCCAAATGGTGGTGCTTCGTTGGATTCATTCTTCAAGGAGTAGAGAATGATTGATTCAAAATATTAAATTATTAAGAATTTAGTTATGGAATTGAAAAATCCCAATTCCAATGTTTGTAATGTTTTACTAAACAATCTACATCCTATGATTTTATTTTTTCCATAAATATTGAAAATTGAGTTAAATGAAGGACTTTAAAGAGCATTTTACAATACAAAATCCATAATTGCCCGTATACTAAAACTTGTCATAACTTTCATTTCATTGATCAAAATGGAATGCTTCAAAGCTTTTCATATATATAAATCTATAAAACAAATGTTAGATCTTTGTTTCTAAGAAAAGTGAATTTTTCTAATCTCTCTAGATTACTTGACTAAGAAAGAAAAGCTACACATCATACAATAAGTTTTTAACCAAATAGTCAAAAGTTATGAAAATTATTGGGGCTTAAAGAAAAACCTCATCCCCATGATAATTCCAAAAGTAAAAATCAAAATTCCATTTGTAGTGAATTGTCTAAAATCACTATGTTGCTAAAAAATTCAGCTTGGTCTTTTAGGGATTAATAACTCCAAGATGGAATTGAAACACACTAATTCTAACAATGAGATTTTCAATCATGAAATCTTGTGAAAATTAATTTTTAAATTGTGAAAATTCAATTCTACAAGTTATTTTTTCAAAAAGATGCTTTGATTACCCCTAAAACAAGTTTATCCAAAACTTTCACACCACTAATCCAAATGGAGTGAATCAAAGTTTTATATATAGATAAAAATATAATCTATGAAAAAAAAATATTGAAAAAAATTTATTATAAATTTTTTAGGTTCTATTTTCTACCCATTGAATTAAAATTTGGGATTATTATTTCAGTGTGCCATTACTTTTACTTCTAACATTGATTGAAATAAAAATTATATTTATAAAAATCTAATTTGTTTTCTATCTTTTCAAAAGTTTTAGAAAATCATGAAAATATTGATAGAGACTATAGGAGCTCAAAATCTTTTTTTGTCTTTTGAGGGGACAATGGGATTTTAGAGGTTCAAAAACGCAAAATGCCCTCGAAAATGCCTCACAGAATATAAAAGTCCCTTGTAATTTCACTAACTTTCCACTGAGTTACAAATTCCATTTTCAAAGAACTTTTTTCAATTTCCCTATAAATTTAGGGTGAATTTTTGTGTTTCAACTATCAATTAAAAAATGGGAGGAAATTTAGCCCTTGCCTCCTCCAATTCAAAAAACCCTCACCCGTCAATTGATTAAATTCCTCCCCTTCCAATGTTGTTGATTCAATATACAAAAAAACAATGGCACAATATACATAGAGAGATAATTTTTTATTCGCCTACCCCACCCTACACCCTACACCATGCCAAAATTTAAAAAAACTTTGATACAAATATTATACATGTGATACATATAGTTATAATACATTGTATGGATATATAATGTATATGGAATATATAATGATTATTTTACTATACAATATATGGATATTGTATATGGAATATATATGGTTATAATATAATACAAGGTATAGATACAAGTATTGATATAAAATACTGATAAGATATAGATACAAACACTTAAACTATGTTATCCCATATTGATTTCAATCTCATAGCTTCATAAAAAAATAAACGTGGGAGGTACTCAATTGTTCCATAAGTAATATATATACCCACTAAAGTCTGTGAGAGTTCATTTTGAGGTTCATTTGTACAATAGCGTACTAAAAGATAACAAACTATCTTTTAGAACCATTCAAAAATTTGTATATAATATAGAATAAAATTTGATTTTTTTTGTCTTCATAATTATCAGTCAATTTTTACCCAATTCCAATTAAGAACACCAAATTTTAGTTCAAAAAAGCAGAATTCTATTATTGGTGAATTTTTTAAGTCAATTTTTATGGATTTACATAATATTTTAATGAATACAATTGGTGATGAATTTTTAAAATTTGATTACATGGATATGTAGGGAACATCCATATGCACATCTTTCATATTAAAAAACACACCCTTAACCCTAGACCGCCCAAGAGGACAGAAAGTGTCCTCACATAGTTTTAAGTTGAATTCAAAGTACTGTAACTTTTGCATCCAATGTCTAAATTCAATAAAACTTGTTGGGAAAGTTGCGCCTTTTCTTCTAGTTTGTGTGTTAAATTTTTCAGATCAATCCAAGAGGTAATGATTTTCTGGAAGCCAATCAAAGTTCACAGGCTCAATTTGATTCACCAAAGTGCACTGTCTTCATGGCTGCAACTTCGGGGGCTTGTATCTCCTTCATCCAATGTTCGATTTCAATAAAATTTGTTGGGTTGTGTTTCCCTTGAATTCTAGTTATTGTGATGAAATTTTCATGTCAGTCCAAGTTGTTTTGAATGTTTGGGAGCAATTCGAAATTCAAAATCCCGCCATTTATGGACTATAGTGAACTTCGACGGCTTGTATCTTCTTCATAAAATGTTTGTTTTCAATAAAAAAAAATTGTAAAAGTTGCGCATACTAGTCTAGTTTGTGTGGCTAAATTTTCATATCAATACAAGAATTTATGAATGACTGAGAAGCATTTTAGTAGAAGGAGGTTCAGCCCTAGATGTGTTTTTTGCAACTTTTCTTGCCGATTTTTGACATTTGCAAGCCATTTTGCAAACACATTGAGTCAATTGAATGATATTTTTTTTCACCAATGTGTTTGTATCCTGTTTTTGAATCACTTTGTAGTTTAAAGTTTTTCAATTGATTAAGTTTAGAAATCAGATTTGGCCTCTAAATGTGTTTTTAGGAAAATTTCAGCATTCTTTTTCAACACCAAAACATTATAATCTTGCAATCTACACGGTCAAATGACTTCAAATTTGATCCATGACATCTACATGTGTACTACCTGATTGTACGGTTAAGATCTTTATTACTTAGTCTCATTTAGATTTATAGCACTTCAAAAGCTAGGATGTTTTTTTACCCAAAACGGCCATGGGCGGTCTAGGGTTAAGTAACAAAAATTTGATCAATGAAAAGTGTCATATGACCAAACTTTGAAGAAATAGATATCTTTGTATTTTAGCTTGATTTGGCAAAGTAATTGTACCATCATGCTCAAATGTATGAAATTAGTTACCATGTGAGGTGCAAATAGAAAAATCTAATTACAATAAAAAAAAAAATCTATTTTACAAAATTTGGATACAGCCACTTCAACATAGAAATCTCTATAGATAAAATTTTCAAGCTTTTTAGGAGATACATAGTCAATTTCGTTAAAATGGTGGTATTCCATTAAAATGGCACAAAATGAAACCATTGAAAAAATGAAAACAATGGAAAGATTGTCTAAGGGGAGTGGATATGTGTGAACTAGGAGTGATTTGAATGTGCTAGGTATAAAATTGGCACATGTATACCCTATCGTGGCACACTTATTTACCATTTGTAGAAGATATTCCATTAAAATGGCATGCGGAATACCGCCATTTTAATGAAATTGACCATATACATGTTAGGAGGAAAGATGTTCACATAGATGTTTTTTCTACGTATCTATGCAATCAAATTCAAAAAGTTCATCACCAATGATTTTCAATCAATGAAAATGTAAAATCACAAATTTTAAATGAAACAATTCACCAAAAATCGAGTTTTATTTTTTGAAATTTAAATTTGGGTATGGTTGATTGGGATTGCATAAGGATGCAATGATAATTATGCTTAGTACAAAAAAAATACCAATTATAATGCACACTGTACAAAAGAATTTGTACGGCTCCAAAAGGCATTTTTTAAGCTTTTTGTAAGCTTTCAATACCCGATTGTACACAATTTGTCACTTACACTATACTATACACTATACTATACACTATATTATACACTATACTATACATTATACTATACATTATACTATACATTATACTATACACTATACACTCAGATGTGACAATCACTCCTACACAGACATAGTTGGTGTTTCACAAGTCAAGGAAATTAAAATAACTCCAGTTGGTGTATCATCCAACAAATTATATTCCAACAAAAACATCACATCTATATCACGGTGGATGCAAAGAATCTGACCAGGCGAACCAGTCCTTGAAGCTAGCTTACGTACCGAGGCTCAAATGAAAAGAATGATAACTCACTCCAGCTCAACTTTGAAGCAGGAGTTTCTTGAACATTACTGACAAATTTGTATAAAAAATTTAATTACAATTGGTTTGAATGTTTGAATATGAAAAGAGACCTCATGTACGTATATCTACCAGAAATATTGAAGCCGATACGTACTCTTATTCTCTAAAACTGAGTACGATACTTGCCATGTTCACTACGAAAGTGACGCCCTAGCTACAAAGTAACTATCCAACTCAAGCAACTGAGTGCATCCTCGTGAGCACCACCGCCCCAATATTCTTGTCGACCCGATCTTTCCGAAACTCGTCCGCCCTGGAGCTTTCAAACATGATCTGCACCACATGGTCTTTCTTCTCTTGCATTGGCTGATGGAAGCCTGGCTGATGAAAGCTCCACAACAGATACGCTGTTTTGTGCGCCACCGACATAGCATCCACCGCCGCCACAATGTCCGCGCAAATCGAAGCCAGCGGCAGACTCCAGAACGGCTCTTCAATCAGCACCCCGACCTGTTCAATATAAAACAGACATGCGGCAGTGGAGAATGTGGAAGGAATGGTGAGCCACCGGCAAGTTCTCCAGAGAGCAAAAGGAAGCACCAGATGCCAACCGATGAGAAACCTTGAAGTCAGCAGAGTGTACGCCACGGGTATGGGTGTCTTCAGAATCCGCTCACAGCCTCCCACATTGTCATGGAACATGGTAATGTTGTCGTCCATGGACATCTTCTCCCATTCGGTGATGCTGCACTGGTCGACAAGCTCCGAGAGAATCTGCAGGACGTAGTTGGGGCGGTGTTGGGCGCTCATGATAGCCTCCAGCTCTTGAGGCTCCACAATCTCCTTAAGATCCTCTCGGAGAGTGAACTCATCGGTAATATGATCTCGAAGACAGAACGGGTAGGTCTTGATGTGTCGTAAAAGGCAGAGAAGCTTGGCGGAGTCGGAGGGGCTGCGGATCCATGTCAAAGCTTGGCGTGCCAGGTCCCTGGTCCTGTTCACATTGGAAGCCCAAAGCTTGCGTGCTTCGTCAAATCGGTTGTAGGAGGAGTTCGTTCGGAAGACGAGGAGAAGGGAGAGGACGGACGCCATGAGAGTGAAGGGGAGGGAGGCAACTTCGAGAATGGGGATCGACTGAGGTAAACGTTTCACTATGACCAGATGGTTAAAGATGGTGACAAAAGTGGCAAGCAGCGTGCAAGCTAAGACGGGAGGAGCTAAGGCAGCAACGATACCAGAGGAGAAAGTGCTCCAGAAGTGCCGACCGTGCCTCCATGAAGATTTGTGCTTGGCCCATTCGGGATGGCCATACACCTTGTTTCGATACATCTTGTTGCTAGAAAGTAATCAAAGCCCAACCTCCAAATAGATCACTCAGGGGAACGAAGCAACCAGCTGCAATAACAAGTGGAACTCCTAAGGACGATGGATGTTAGCCAAAATTCGAATCCGAATTTGAAGCCGAAAACCAAATCAGAGCACTAAATTGAGGCTGAAAATTTAACAGTACCAAAGCAGAAACGACAGTCTTCGACACCGAGCTGTGGGATTGCTACACCGAGATCGAATCAGAATAATAGATCAACGCACTGTCGACTGTTCTCCAGAGTTTCCTGTTAAAACGAGTTTACTCTATTGCGAGAGTCTCACCCCGTTTCAATCCACTGGAGCTTGGTAGTGAGACCTGGTACTTCTTAGAAAAATGAAAGCAGTACTCAAGACTCACTGCAGTGCTTGAAGAAATTGTAATAATCTTGATTCGCAACGGAGCCCCACGTACTGACTGTTCCAATAGAGGAAAGATGACAGACCCTAAGCGTAGTACATGCCGATCGAGGCAATGAAACTGCTGGTGAGCATCTGGATGGGAATCGTGAACTAAACTGCTCACCTAACACCAACAATCAACTCGCTCCATGCCTTGGATTAATGTTCCCACACTGCCAATATATGCATTATGCAAGTGAAGAACTCTCCGGAAGGCTCGCTGCAGTTGAATGACGACGACCTCTTGAAAAGTATTTCTTGCCCATGGATATCCTTACTACGTTCATGCACGTGGTAAGAATTTTCCTCGAATAGTTCTATCCTCCTCACGTACTGGGGAGCAACTCAATAGCGTGGACCCGTGGAGTGCAAGTCTTCCGAAACTCTTGGAGATGGACACATTCGTTAAACAAACATGTTTCAAAGCGCCAAATTGTATGGCAAAGAGCTCTAAAAACTAGGACGGGGATAGATCTCAGGTTGCAGACAGATATCTGGAAAGTGCCTGTCTCTGGCATTTGAATGGAAACGACCAGGGAATCGATCAGGGAGGTGCATACATGCAGCTACCCATTAAATTTATAATTGATGCAGGCCGAAAAAGGAATTGAAAGCGCGAGAACCTGGCCTACCTGAGACAGGAATAGTCTCCGACTAGCTCATTCCAACCATGACTAGTAGAAGGCCAAACCGTACTTGCTCGCCCCTACTTAATTACTGCAGAAACTCCCTTCGTTCGAATGACCCATTCTGTCAGAATCTGCAAGGTGACGTGCCCGACGACTTTGAATATATAGAGAAATGTGCAACACTGAGAATTTACAAGGCGGTGAGCGCGGAGCAGACTGTGACAAGTAGACTTAAGTCGCTAAGAATTGCTCCGAAAAAGTCCTCAAGACATGACGGATCAGTCAATGCCAGGTCCTCCACAATGCTCGCCGCACTGTCGTCAACGAAACACTAGGATAAGAAACTCGCGACTTTTTTCAATGTGATGTGATAACTGTCCCTGATGACAGCGTCCTCTTCCGTACTACAAATTCCGAAATTAACGCGTCGGAAAAGGGTTGAATGGATGAAGTGAAGTGAAGTGAAGTTGTTCCCAAACTGGCGCATTCAGTTCTCGATTGAGAAAGTTCCTCGCTCAAATCGCCTCTGGCTGTCTGGCAGATGGGACCCCACGGTAAAGGTACTAGCTGGACGTACGTACGGCTGTGGTATGCAAGGATGTACCAATTATGAGCTCTAAAAAGTAACAGCAAACTACAGGAATTGAATACAGTAGTACAGTACTACTTCGGGACTAGACCTACAGTCGGACAGCTATCTCTGGCTGCGCGCTCTCTGCTTTCGAAGCTCTGCAGACGTAAAGGTAACATTCTACAACCTAGAAAATTTCCTCCATCAGGCCTTCTCAGCAAGAGAGGGATTTAACCGTGAGACGTCGTCGACAGGGACGTCTGGCGTCCGATGGGTGACAGAGAATCCATTCAGTAGGACAGATTGAAGTGCAACTATTCACCTTCCCTGCCGTTGGGCGTTAGCTCCTTTCCTCCTTTCCCAGCCTCGGGGAGCTTTGGGGCGTGTACTTGCCTTAGGGCGCTTATTCTTAGTAAAGTATCCACCCTTGAATGGGTTTCTCTCAAGTGCAACTTTTCATCCTCGGAATTTTGTTCTGAAAAGGGAAGGTTTTCTAAAGTAGTTTGACTTCCAATCTTACTTTAGTCATGTAAATGGGGAATTTCGTTAGAATGGTAGTATTCCGTATGCCGTTTTTTAACTGCCCAATCTAAACTATAAAAGTGACATCTAGTATAGGTATAGATTTCCAAAATCTTGAACTTATATAGATTTTGGAAATCTAGGAGTAATGTAGATTTCAAACCACATAGTTTGAATTGTAAAAGTGCCATCTATAACACATGTAGATTTTAGACATTTTGGAATGATATAGATTTCAGGAATCTTGGACAATTGTATATTTTAGAACACCCAATTTGAATTGTAAAAAACTGCCAAAGTTGCAAAATTTTGCCATTTTAATGAAATTGCATGTGTAAGATGTTAACAATATTAATATTCATTTACATCTTACTCCCTTTGCCCCAAAATCATGCCCAAAATAAGTGTCAACATTGGAACTTGGTGTTCTCTTTATACCAATATCATTAATCATATTGTGAAAATATTGTATAATTCATAAGCTTTCACTAGAAAGATCCCGTGTTTTCTTTTGTTTTCTTGTGTCAAAGTTGAGGGATTTTGTTAGACATCCCATGTAACAAACCCTGTTTTTATGTCAACAATGACGTTCATTGTAACATGAAGATGTTGTAGTGGACATCATTGTTGACATAAAAACAATGATCAATTGTTACATTGGATGTCCAACAAAATCTGTCAACTTTGACTCGGGTTCCTTCTAGTGCATTCAAATTTAATATCACCACAATCAATGAAGAGCATCGTTAATATGTGTTCATTGCAATGGAAGGTCCATAGTCACTCCCTTTAAGGCTACCAACCTTATCAATGACAATATTAGATATTTCAAAGAACATGTCACCATCCTAGATAAGGGATGCATTTAGAAACCCATTAGTTCATGAACTTCATACCTTAAACAAAAAACGGGTCCAACCATGCCTCCATACATGATACACTCTACTCAAAACTACTTCAAAAAACAAGAGTTTCCAATTGATTAGTGACATTTATTTCACTACGAAGGGAATAAGGTAGTTTGCTTTTAAATCTACCTAACTCATTGCTTTAAGAGTAGACTACCTTACTCATTATTGATAATAATAAATATTTCAAGGAACTTGTCATTGATTCCTAGATAGGAGTCATTTAGAACATGGTTGTTTTTGGAGCAGACTATCTTATTAATTTGAAATTGTGGGGGAGTCTGAAAACAATAAATGATTAGTCACCTTGATTAGGAGATGCAAAACAATTCAACGTGTTCTTGTCCAAGTCCAAGACCTATTTAAGACTTGACCATTTAAGCCTACCTAACTCATCATTGACAGTAATAGATATTTCAAGCAACTTGTTATTTATTCCTAGATAAGGGTCGCATTTAGAACATAGTTGCTTCTATAACAACCTACCTTATTAATTTGAAATTGTGGGGGAGTTTGAAAATAGTAGATGATTAGTCACCTTGATTAGGAGATGCATAAATATACAATCTATTCCTATCCGAGTCCAAGACATGATCATTTAAGCCTACCTAACTCTCATCATTAATAGTAGTAGATATTTGAAGCTTTCAACATGTCATCCATTCCTAAAGAGGGGTGGCATTTAGAACATGGTCCCTTATAGAGCAAACTACCTTATTAATTTGAAATTATTATGGGAAAGTTTGAAAACAATACATGATTATGATTAGCCCATAAACGACACTAAGGACGTTTTTTGGCTAATGAATGACAAACGATCTCTCCGTGTGGGACGAAAGTGCAACTATTCATCCTCCAAATTTTGTGTGAAAAGGAAATATCTTCTATTGTAATTTGAATTCCAATGAGTGCTTTTGCATTTTTTTAAGCCAACAATTCGCACAGTTCTAAAACAGTTGATTTCCACAGGGACCAGCTCGTCGTGTAAGGGTTGGTCACCTTGATTAGGAGATGCAAAACAAAAAACAGTAAACAATTATGATTAGTCACCTTGATTAGGAGATGCAAAACAAAAAACAGTAAACAATTATGATTAGTCACCTTGATTAGGAGATGCAGAACAATTCAGTCTGAGGTCTGGCCTATTCCATACTGAGATCCACACGTGGGTCAAATCCAACAAGCAGTAGCCTGAAAACTTCTTCAAAAACATCAGACTGGCTGGAAGCTTGTTCACACTGATCGAACCCCATCGAAATCAATGCGAGCTACACTGAATACGGGTATTATGGGAATCAAAAAATTAAAGGGTCTTATTGTGGAAAATTGTAGATGTTTGGAACATGATGTACAGCCCCAAAACACTTTAGTAACTATTGATGTACAACAAAGGTAGATATTTGTATAGTGTGTAATGTCAATTAATTAGTATGGGTCCCCTTAACCCCTAAAGAACCAACATGCATTTTTTGGCAACATAGAAATTTTAAGCAGGTACCTATGATTAGAGATTTGTATATTTTAGGCTGAAATTTTAGTAGAAGGTGTGGCCAAGGAATATTTTTCATATGCACCAAATTTCATGACATATCGAAATATGACTCAAAAGTTATGGTCTAATATAATATTTTTTTTCTGTAAATGGGCAGATTGGGCAGATTTTGAAAATCACTTTTTTCATGAACAAAAATTTGAAATTGGTTTTCTAGAGTTATATGTACACAGAAAGCGTTGAATCATTCCATTTTGATCATTGAGTCAAAAGTTATGAGGAGTTTTAGTTTGTGGGCAATTATGGGGTCTTTACTTTAAAATAAACTTTGAAGTTCTTTATTTAACCAAATTTTCAATATTTTTTGAAAAAAAATGAAATCATAGGATGTAGATTGTTTATTACAACGTTGCAACCATTGGAATTGGCATTTTTCAATTCTAAGAATAAATTTTTAACAATTTTGTAATTTGAATCATTCTCTACTTCTTTCCTATATGTTGTATAATTTCAAATGATGTGAAATTTTTTAAGCATGTAGCCAACTTGTCTAGGAAAAAGAATCCAAAGAAGCACCACCATTTTGGACATTTTTTCATAGAAAAATGAGCTTGTGAAGCACAATTGCCTTGTTTTTTTGCAGGGCTCAAAAAATGATTTCAATGAATTTGAATGCTCATATCTTGCAATCCACATGGTGGAAATTTCTGAAATTTTTTCCACATCGTTTCAAACCAACGTACTACAAGATCCTATGGTTATACGTTTTTGAAAAAAAAAAATTCTTTAAAAAGTTGGTACTTGGACTAAAAATGAGAGTTTTGAAACATTTTTGGTAAAAACATATTCAAGGAACTCAAAGGGTTAGAACTTAGAACCCCTATTCAATGTAGAAAACTCACGAGATTGGTCCTCAGTACATTCAATTGAATCGAGACAACTATTGAGTCCTGTACGTATTCAATTCTCAGGAGTCATTTGCAGCATCTTTCAACATCGCTTCTCAGTCTCTAAGCTTCAGTACGTCTGGCTTGGAATATGAAGCAAGTCTCAAGTGCCTACCAATGAAAGATCATTTGTAACTGGTCTTGACTCAAAGATATTGAAGTAAAAATACAATGGTCCATAACTGATTGTTTACCAATGAGGCAAGGGTCTCTTTTGCATCTTTGAAAAAGGGATTGTCCTGTAGTGAACAAAATTGTCTAGTGTGGCTCCGCAACCAACTTCAATCTTTGAATTAATTGATGAGTCCCTTCCTAAGTCCCAGGCATCAGTCTAGGTAGCTACAATACTTTACCTTCTCAATTAGTATGGGAAGGACCATTGCATGGTTATACAATGTTATGGTCAAGTCATGTTGAAATGATTGAGTATGTGACACATTGGTGCCAATAGTGAGATGAGATATCCGCTTTTGATATTTTTCAAGTAAGGTATTTATTATCAACCATTTGAGTTTATAAATATTCAAGAAAATTTGGGAGGGAACTAACTCCTCAAAGGCCCACACTCAGAGACATAATTTGGCTTCTCACCTATTCAATAGGACAAAGATTTAACTTCATATTCTTACAAATGATAGTAGAGTTGTCCTATCAAACAATTATGGAGATTTTTTTTAATATGGCATTAGTTAAATAAACATGAGTCCATGTCCATCTAATAAGGAGATTCTGAGAATACAACAAGAATATTAGAAGATATCCAAGAATATACCTAAAATATTTGAGCATGTTCTATGAACATATTTCCAAAAATGACACCATTCATTAGATATTCTATGTGACAAATATAGATGAAAATGCATCTAACAAGACAACCTTGATAATTGACAGGTGTTTTCATGCTATATGTATTTCCAAAATGTAATTGCAAATTGACAATTACACAAGTTTGCAACTTTGACACTTTTTTCAGGGTTGTTATAACGGGTGGATCAGGGTCATCGGACGGGACGGACGTCTAGGCGGTCCAAATGGCTTTCATTTTGTAAGCCATGGAATTTTTCTGAATGACACATCGCCTCGTAGTATGTCATACCACTAGAGTCAGGGCGCGGATGTCAAGGCGAGGACATAGACAAGCGCGGACGTCACCTAAAAGGTACAAACGCAGATGTCATCGACGTGGTGCGGACGTGAACATGGACGGTCAAGACGTGGATGTGAACAATCAGGGGGCGCACATCATCAATAGGGCGCGAACGCAAACAGTCAGGGCACGGACATCATCGAGAGGGCGCAAACACAAGGAGTGACAATTCACCCAAGATGAAGAACTTCAAGGCGTGCACCTGAATCAGGGACGTAAAGGCGCGGACTTAAAGTCAGGGCGCAAGCGTTAGTCATACAACAAAGTAGGCGGGCCTTTTAAATGCACTTGGGCATGGGATTCTTCCTTTCCATAGAGAGGGGAAAACCATTAATTGTAGCCAGCTTCTATTTTCAATTCAGAGAATATCTTCAAGTACATGAAAGTTAAATGCCTACATTAAAAGCTCTACCTTTTAAGATTTGCACTTGACTTCATGAAACAACATTTTCCCTTTCTCGTGGCGGAACTTCTCATTCTTTACTTCTTCAAACATTTGAAATCTAGTCCAAACAAAAAAAAACTAAAAAAACTTGGGAAGTTCATTCGTTAAAATATATTGAATGATGGAAACTTCGAACACAAAATTCTTTGATGTTCATATTTTTTCTCCACTAGAACAAATGGTTATTCTTTGTAAAGGCTTTATTTGTATAATTTTGTTTTTCTTGGATTCATGCTCAAGGGTGAAATTTTGAGGTCAATTAGTACAAGACATTGATTTTTAATTCAAGTCCCAAGTTATATTTTCTTAGATTCATGATGAAGGGTGAGTTTTTTTGGATAATTGGTACAAGGGATTCTTTTTTAATTGAAGTTACAAGTTGTATTCTTTTGGATACAAGTTCAAGGGTGAATTTGGGGGGATAATTGCTACATGGGATTCTTTTTTAATTGAAGTTACAAGTTGTATTCTTTTGGATATATGTTCAAGGGTGAATTTGGGGGGATAATTGCTATATGAGATTCTTTCTTAATTGAAGTTACAAGTTGTATTCTTTTGGATACATGTTCAAGGGTGAATTTGGGAGATAATTGCTACATGGGGTTCTTTCTTAATTGAAGTTACAAGTTGTATTCTTTTGGATACATGTTCAAGGGTGAATTGGGGGGGGGGGGGGGATAATTGCTATATGGGATTCTTTTTTAATTGAAGTTACAAATTGTATTCTTTTGGATACATGTTCAAGGGTGAATCTGGGGGATAATTGCTACATGGGGTTCTTTCTTAATTGAAGTTACAAGTTGTATTCTTTTGAATACATGTTCAAGGGTGAATTTGGGGGGATAATTGCTATATGGGATTCTTTTTTAATTGAAGTTACAAGTTGTATTCTTTTGGATATATGTTCAAAGGTGAATTTGGGGGGATAATTGCTACATGGGATTCTTTCTTAATTGAAGTTACAAGTTGTATTCTTTTGGATACATGTTCAAGGGTGAATTTGGGAGATAATTGCTACATGGGGTTCTTTCTTAATTGAAGTTACAAGTTGTATTCTTTTGGATACATGTTCAAGGGTGAATTGGGGGGGGGGGGGGGGATAATTGCTATATGGGATTCTTTTTTAATTGAAGTTACAAATTGTATTCTTTTGGATACATGTTCAAGGGTGAATCTGGGGGATAATTGCTACATGGGGTTCTTTCTTAATTGAAGTTACAAGTTGTATTCTTTTGAATACATGTTCAAGGGTGAATTTGGGGGGATAATTGCTATATGGGATTCTTTTTTAATTGAAGTTACAAGTTGTATTCTTTTGGATATATGTTCAAAGGTGAATTTGGGGGGATAATTGCTACATGGGATTCTTTCTTAATTGAAGTTACAAGTTGTATTCTTTTGGATACATGTTCAAGGGTGAATTTGGGGGATAATTGGTACAAGGGATTCTTTTTTGTTTTTATCTTTTGTTAGTTTACACTGTAAATGTATAAGACTATGTTTTCATCCAATACACCTTGAAAATGCCATTTCTAATACAAGCATAATGCTCAAATGTATGAAATTAATCACCACAAGAAGGGCAAATTGAAATATCTAATTATATTAAAAATGATCAATTTTATAACATTTGAGCATTGTGACCTCAACATTAAAATTTCTATAGAAAAAATTGTAAAATTATTTTGGAGATGTTTGCAAAGGGAAAGATGTAATGGGGGTTTTCTATACATATATCCACAATCAAACCTAAGAAATTCACCACCAATTGCTTGCAATAAAATACTTTGTAAAAGCATGAAAAATTGACTTAAAAAATTCACCAAAAATAGAGTTTTAGATTTTTTAAGCTGAAAATTGGTAGGCTCTAATGGGATTGTGTAAGGATGCAACTATAATTTTATTTACCAAAATATAATAATTATAGTCCACACAAGAATCCACATTCAATAAAAAAATTTCACCTGTTCAAAAGGGTAGTTTAATCTCTGCGACCAATTGGAATGATGTTTGTGCCTTGCCAGAATGACGTTCGTGCCTTGTTGGAATGACGTCCATGCCCTACCAGAATGACGTTTGCATCTTGTTGGAATGACGTCTGCACCTTGCCAAAAAGACGTTCGTGCCCTAGCAAAATGACATCCGCGCCTTGTCTTATGTCAACACCCTCACGGATTTTGTTTGTGCCCCTACCGATTCCATCTGCACCCAATGTCATGCCTATGCCACATTGCGGCGATGTGGAAGCCACGTCGCCTATTATTTCCTTATTGAAAAGTCAACTATTTGTCGATTGTATTGGATGGGCGGGACCTCTATCAAACAGGCAAAATGGACGGATGGGCAAACTAGACATCCGCTCACTATTGTATGACAACGTTGACTTTTTTTGAATATTGGATTTATGAAATTATGTCTATTTCTTTGGGATTCTTGATTTAGGTGTTGATTTCTATATATTCCTCCAAATTTGGTAATTTTTGGGATTATGAAAACTACCAAATAGAGTCTTTTTATGGCATATCATACATACTAAAATATATATAAATGCAATAAGAAATCGACTTTTTTCCATAATTGCATGCTAAAAATTTCATTGATGCACAATTCAAGGAAAACAATACATTTTTTCAACTCAAAATTTTATAAATATTTTCTATTTTTTTCCTTAGCTTTGAAAAAATTTCAAACAATGTATTTGATACTTTGAATCAACAATTAGATTTTTCATAAAATTTGATCTCGAAGTAATCTAATACATTTAAAGAAATTCACCTTAGATACATTTTTTCTATTCTCATTGTGATTTAATTCACTTTCAACTTCTAATTGGAAATATTTTTTGAAACAATTTTGAGAGAGGGTTTCTAAATTTCTAAATCTTTGCAATAAAACATTTTTTCAAAGAAGTTACGCTCATATATACATTCCAGTCTCCATAAATCAATTTTGATGTTCTTAATTTTGTAAGAATTCATTACAAAACATTTTTCAAAATGGTCATTTAGTAATTCAAGGATTAAAGGATTAACTTAATTACAAGGTAAAAGCATTTGAAACACTTCTACTATTTGTTGTGCTTGATCAAAATTTGAGGTCAATGTTGTGAGCACTATCGGTGCTTTTGGTCACTTTTGACAACAATTGGATTTCCAATTCTTAACTGTATGTTGATACATCTTAAATATCTTGTATTCCTTGCAAGTGTTCATTTAACAATATTATCGACCACTAATATATACTATAGAAGTACAACGGTTGTTTTTTCACTAAAAATACATTTGAGGTTTTTTATATCATTACTAAATAGAATAGTATAGGAAAAAAATATCTAAAAACTCGTGATTAATAAGAATTTTCTTAAGATGGGATTAAAATCCCCCCATAGGATTAGTGTTTTTTTCATTAGATGTTTTTCAACCATCATGGAGGGCCATTTCAGGTTGGTTTCCCATATTGCAAATAAACCATTGTTGTTCAAAATTTAAAATAATTAAAAATTTATTAAAATAATAATAATAAGTTACTATTATTTTTTGACATGGCAATCTTTGAGCCATGTCAACAAGCTATTGTGGCCAAGTTCCCACAATTTGAGAACTCTAGGAACTCACAACCCATCAATCCAATTGAATTTCATCTAATGATTTGCACAATATGTACATAATAGAGTCTTTTTTGTGCCTAGTGGTAGACATTAATTTTACTATTTTTAGATGTTTTTTGCATGGTAGGAATGAACCTTCTAGAGGAATACATCCATAAAGGACACTCTAAGAATATTCATTTTTTATTCTTAATATTAATGAAAACTATAAAATGTGACAGATGAAAAATTGAAAAAAGAAAGGTAACATAAATCTCTATGATAAAATTTGAAATCTATATGGTTTGCCCTTGTAACTCTTCAAGCCATCCAATGCCATACTTCCAAAACCAATAATAAGTGCTAGAATAAAATTCTTCTTTAACAAGTCATCAATCAAGCAAGTATTGGCATGATGAGTTTCAAGCCTTACTACCTTTTTTTATGATTGAGAAGGAAAGTCAATGGTAAGATTCTTCAAAAGATGGATTAGCTAATGTGTAACTTACTTAAATATAATCTTGGTCCATTAGGTGAATGGATAGAATGACAAAATATACAATTGCAGCCTATTAGAAGTATTGCCTATACCATCATGCCCTTTATCATTACAAGAATTATGAGTTGTATGAATTATAAATTAGTTTGACATTTGGAACTTTTCTCCAAAATTTATAAAAATCACAACAGACTTAGTAGTAGAATTTGAATTTAGTTCATTTCTATATACTTAGGAGTAGGTATAGGTAATTAGAGGGGAAATGGGGACCTTGGACAAGTATAAAAGCCCCCTTCTCTTCTCTCTTTGCACCCCAATTGTAACCTCTTTTCCATTTTGAACCCTTTTCAATTTGTTGAAGACCATACGCGGCCACATTGCCAATTTTTTTGGTATTTGCCAAAGAACTCTTGACTATTTGCATTTGAAGCCTTTTCTATTTTGATGTTCTAGATTTCTTGTGTTTTTGAGCTTAATACAAAGGACGCTGGAGTCCCTTCACTCTAGCTTGCGTTTATTGAAGTCTTGAAGTGTTTATGCAATTTATTGTGTGTTTTATTGAACTTGGAAGTATTTGGTTCTAACACCAAGAATATTCAACCTAAATTCTGGTGATGCCATTAGTTTGAGTACCTTGGAGGTGGCTTGATTGTGGTATAAGAGGAGTCTAACTACTAATCATTCTCTACCGAGTTCTTTTGTGTGGGATTTTGCAACTCGTTGAAGAAAATCCCCCTAGAACCTTGACATTGAGATCAAATATGTGGTCCATATCATTTAATGTTTACAAGTCATTAGAGAAGCTTTGAGCGGGATTCAAAGTTCTCAAAGTCCAGTAGTGATCACCTTGACGTATTCTTAAAAGGATTTGAGGTTAACACCTCTAATATGGCGAAGCTATTGCCAAAGTTATGAGATTTTTTATTAACCTATTTTCTAGTGTGTTGGAAAATTGAAGTTAGCCCCTCTATTACGGCAAAGCTATCGTCGTTATAGGAATTTTCTAAAATTGTTTACAAAGTCTTTTCCTTTCTTTGTTGTGCTTTAAAAAATTTGGGCCTAAAACCCCAGACGGCAAAACCATCATCAAACTACCATTTTCAAAAAATTCCATTAAACTAGACTATTGCAAGTTATTTCAAAACTTTGGGCTTAACACCCCAAACGTCCAACCTTCACACCTACATAGATTTTTTTTTAGTTTTATTTAAGTTAAGGGGTCCGCATACGGAGACCCAAGTGTGGTTTTTTGGCAACAACGGCCAATTCTTTATCAAAGGAAAATCAGTCCAGGGCCCAACCTAAGCCTCAGTAAGGCAGCCTGATACCCCAGCAGGGGAACCGAAGCCAGAAGCTTCGGTTCCCCTTCTCTTATATATTGTAAGAGCCAATCATTCACTTTCCTTTTCCCATTTCTCTCTAATAGCTGTAAGTGAACGATTTATGGAAGACCTATGGTCAGAAATAGGGACCTATGACTCTTCTTGTTCGAAAATTCATAAGTAATTCAAAAATGATTCAAAAAATACAAAACGACTTGGATTACAATCAAAATCTATTTTTCTTTGTCTGAAAAATGAGCTAAAAATAATCCCATACAAGAAATGACATGAAAAAGGCGAACCAGCCCTTAAGTGCACGCTCTAAGAGCCTCCTACCTTACCCCCTATGGATCTCGAATTTTAACTTTTTTTCTAATCTTTTAGAAATTACCACTGAGACTATTTCCTTGATAGAAAAATGGAAAAATGAGTGGATTAGAAGTTAAAGAACTGAATACAATATGAAGAATTGCTTTGATCTAGTGTGAGATTTTCATACCAAAGTGAGTGGAATGTAAAAGAGCTAGTATATGGCAGTTACTGCTACTTCATGGTGCTTCATGAGGCATAGTGACAAACTGTCACTATGCACCTAAAAGAACCCCTCCTATTTTTTTTAATTTAAATTTATTACCCCCCACCCCCTTATTTGATTTTTTTTTTAAATTCAAAATTTTAATTTTGCCCCCCACCCCCTTCATATTTGTAATTGTGAGGGAGGTGAAGGAGCTGCAAACAATATGGGATATCCTGTATATGTACCCCACCTGTATTTGTACTTGTATATGTATCCCATTTGTATTCATACATGTATCCATACTCCGCCTATATTTGTACCCGTATTTGTTTTCTGAATCCGTATCGTATTCCAAATCGACGGCCTAGATCAATGCTGATTGGACGGCTCAGATGAAATCTCACAAGATCAACAACTTGACAAAAGCAAACAAAATACACACCAAACAAGAAAGAAAATCACCCAAAATGATTCCGAATAGCATATTTACAATTGCCTTCAAGAAACATTTACATCAAAGCATCTTCAATCCCCACTATTTGTAATTGCAAAAAGAATAATATTATTCACCTAATATGTCAATCTGTGAATATTGTCATGATTCAAATTACAATTCAAAAAATCTCATGAAATAATCTCAAGAAAATGTAGGTTTGAATATCGTATGACAAAAAACTTCCCCAAGACACCTTAAATTGATTCCAAGATGAAAAACAATAGTGAAAACACCAAAATGGATTGAAATGTGATATTTGACTCAACAAATCACACATTCAACTAGTTTGTAACAAATTCATGAAGTACCAAACAAGCTCCATGTCTTACAAAATGCAACATTCTTGAAGGGTCTTCAATGCAATGTTTGAATTGGAAGAAATGGGAATAATATCTTTGAAGAAATGCTCATTCCCAAGAATGATGAAATGACATTAATTCTTGAAATCAAATAAAACGAAACATACACTGCAAAGAGATTTAAATAAAGAATATATATATATATATATATATATATATATATATATATATATATATATATATATATATATATATATATATATATATATATATATATATATATATATATATATATATATATATATATATATATATATATATATATACTTGAAAGAGCCCCATTTATTGGCTCATAAAAATACAATTAGTGATTTGTAAACCAAATCCATCTTTGCAAGTCATGGAAGGGATGCTAAGGAATTATTGGATTTACAACCTACCACAAATCTATAGAACCTGGAGTTGATTTTTGAGGCAATCATCCCATCCATCCTAGTTCTATATAATACTATAATATTAAAAAAATAAATATAGACATATCACTAGGCCAATCGGTAATTGTAGCATGGACTAAAGTTTCTTACTATACTATTGTTATTGAGAACCCAAACTTGGGATGTGAACAATTCACATTGATGGTGGCCCAGGTAGTCCCTTGACACAATGATGTGTGCATGGTGTATGTGAATGTGCCCCGGTGTCTGGATTCTCCGTACTTTTTGGTGCTGGTTCTGAGGGTTGTCCACCGTTAGGGCCGTGAGGGCCATGAGGGCCATGAGGATCATGAGGATCATTAGGACCATGAAGGCTTCTTCCTCCTAGTCCAAGCTTTCTAGGAAAAACAAAATCCCTTTCAGCTGCCACACCATGGAAGCTTGCAAGGACCGATGTGGCGATTAGTACGATGAGGGCTAAAGTCAAGATGACTTTCTTCACTTTCATTTGACCAAACAACGCCATTTATCCAAGAAGAAGTTGCACTAAATTGATTATTGAATCTATAAACAAGAGAATGATGATCAAATGACTTGAACAAATATATTGAACAAATGTGTGTTTGGAAATGCATGAAAGTCACACAAATGCCTTATTTATATCGGAAATATGATCAAAGTAAAAGATTTCAAGACAAAGTAAAAGGAGATTAGAGTGCAAAAGACAAGGTGGATAAAGTAAAAGAGAACCAATGATTTTATAATCATGAATTAAATAAATAATCTAATACTAGATAAAAAGTCAAGAGTAGAAAAGATAAGATAAGTTTTTTACAACCGATTTGGGGTTTTCATGAAAAAATGTTATGTTATGTATCATAGATAGACGTTTTCTACACGGTCAAGTTTGAAAAATTATTCACAAATTTTTTAAATCAATTTTAAAATATTTGACAATCTGACAATTCACCAGAAGCTCAATTATTCATTTGGCATACAATTTTTTTCATTGGTTAAAATTTCATCTTATTTGATACAATAGGTAAAATGCACCCCTTAAATTACCGCAATTTTCTCATGATTTTTAGTTCCAATCTCCTGCATGTTGGTCAACCCAGTTCCACAATCATCAAAGGTAGAGCCAGGTAGCAAAATTCAACATCATCTAGATCATAGGTCCCTGAAAACAGCCTAACTGCATCTCTATGGAACACTACAGAATGCAAAAATATCCACTCACTGGACAGACTGGAATGAGGGAATGTTTAGAAACAAAAGAGCTTTCGCGTTGATTTAAAAAATCATAGACTAGACCCTGATCTCATTCAATTTCAACCAGCTTGAAGAAATCAGAAATGCGGTTTAAAAGCTTCCGGGCATGCGTCTACGAGGTCTGGCAACATCACGAGCATCCATCCAGCGGGACAATACCAACAAGCCCTTGTAGCCATACACAGCGGCCACAAGGACACCAACTAGTAACAAAAATAACATCATCGAACGCTTGGCTATAGCAATAGTATCCTGCATGTGTATCAATGCCAGAAGCATCAATTAGAAGAATATAAATATACTTTAGTCACAGTTCAGAAGGCTGTGACACATGGAGATGACAAAGAAGAAAAAAATTTGAAGAAAAAACGGATTTCTTTCCAACTATGGATGCTCAAAGCAGAGTGGAACAGATTTCAAGGTTGCAACAAGCAAGGTACACTATGTTGACAAGACAAAATTTCGTTTCTGAAGTGAATCCATATTTATATAAATGAAAAGAACTCCTCAACCATAAACAAATACACACAACTAGAAAAGTCACCTGAAAGCCTGAAGCCTTTGCGGAGTCATCCAAATGACGAACTCTGCGTTTCTTCGAAGTCTTGACGGGTGCCGCATTCAACTAGTACAAGATGATCATGGCTTAAAATTTACTTCTAAAAATCGGAAAGTAACAGGACATTCATGCACAAAATTATAATATCCATTAACTCCGCAGTGCCCAAGCTGAAAATTAAAAATTCACTTTGAAAGCTAATACAGTGAATTATAGCATAGCACCTTCAAAAAAATACTTGTATCTTCAAAAATGTAGAAGTTGATTTCTTGTCTCTATTGATAGACATCGTTATACCTTCCTAGACGGTTTATTCCAAATTCTACCTAGTAAGATATAAGAATGGAAAAATGAATTTTTGGATACCTCAGGTTCTTTGGATTTGCGATGTCTCAGCTCTTCACTTTCCTCTTTTGCCCTCCGTTCAGCAGTCAATCGGAAACACTCTTGATCACAAGGTAAGATCCCCACACCAGAAACTGCACGCTTAGTTCCTTTTGGTTGAACAGCTTGTGCATCACAACAAAGCCATTCTTTCTTAAGACGTTGGCAAGCACAGCGCACAGTAACCTGCCAAAATCAATAGTACCTCAGAAATTCAACTTTCTCTGTTCTTGCCAGCTTCGAGAAGGTAACAAAATGTACCAATTGAAAAAAGAAATCATGCCCTACATTCTTTAACAACAGAAATAAGATTTCAAATATAATTTGAGCTATTAACTTCCAACAAAATATGAAACAAGCAGCTCCGACCATTGCCTAACGCCACGTAAATTAGATATGAATTGGAAGTCCACAATTACATCACATAACAGACAACCCTTCCAAAATCTTTCATAATGTACAACCGATGTCTTACTGCACAACTTTCACGTCTTTTCCTATGCATCCTACAAACCCCATATCACAAGGCATAAACACTGTTCAATCATAATGGAAAGCCAAGAGTGCAAGGTAAGTTCCAGAACGAACCTTCTTGCGGCAGTTGTCAGCAGCCGTTGGACAAACGCCAGGATGACAAATATCAGGACAAAGATGTGTACAGTTTGGAAGTTTGCTGAAGAGAAACACCACATTGCCTTAGTTAATACACTAATCGAACGTTGAGAAAAGTCAACAAAGATGGTCAAAATGAAGTCTACCGTAGGCAATCATGGGTTGACAACATGAAGGTTACCCCTAAGCGACCAAATGGACAACAATTGGCCACTTCTGTACATATAGGAGTTGGAATGGATCGATCAAGACGCTTCACAGAAGGTTACACAATAGAAAAAAGAAATCATACCCTACATTTTTTTAACAATAGAAATATGATTTGAAAGCTAATAGTCGACTATTGCCTTCCAAAGTGGACTTCCATTTTTAGTTTGCGACAAATGATGGTCAACTCAGTAGTTCATCCAAAGTTCCTCTAGAACAAAGACAAATACCAAGCAGTACGTAAAATACTAGCCACAAGGAGTAACAAACAAGGAAGAGCGGAAGTAATAATTATCCATGCAGGACTACCTCGGAGGTAGTTTCCAAAACTATAGAAAGAATCAGATATTATGACCCAGACACACAACACACAACGAGTGTCATAAGTACCTATGACAAGGTCCTCCACAGCTTAGTAACTTTGCCCTAGCTGCATCCGAGACGGAGTTGAAGGCAGTGCATTCAAACGACTGCACCAAGGCCTCACAATGGCATGCACGCTTCAGGACGGCTTTACATGGTTTGCAACTCCCAATGTGACAACGTTGAGTACATGGATGTGGACACCGAAGAGCTCGCTTCTGCAAACATACATCGAACACATCAGAAAGACAATTTCTCTGTAACAGGACGGCACCATCCAAAATCAGACAACTACAATGCCAATAATATGAATAAATGATGAGTAGACGTGAAACCAGACTGGTACTCGAGGTTTTATACAGAGATAACAAACCTGTTGACAAGGTAAGCGACACTGCTCACAACTATCGACAACTTTAAGATTGTCAGGTTGGTTTGAAGAGTCCTCTGTTGAACCATTACTAGTACATTTCTCCTGAGGTAAAGAGGATCCAAATTTGCCCCAAACTCCCTCAGGTCCATTGGTTGGCTCTACTAATTCAATTCCAGGAGGAATGGGCAGCTTATCGAGCTGATAAACTTCTTCCCCTGCAACAAGACGCGGAATAGTGACAAAATGGCATGTGCTTCTGCAAGTATGATTTCCACAAGCCAGGGGGTTGCCACACGCATTGCTGCACCGAAACTCAGAGCTCTGTGAACATACCATCTGCATAATGATCAACCGTAATTAGATTCTTTTTTGAAGTTATATTTTTATGAAAATGCTTTGAATAAGGTAATGCATTTTATGCAGAGCACGTGCACAAAACTGCAAATGACAGCACAACGGCAACAACCAAAAATTTATGAAACTGTAAGATGACTGGCCTTGCACAGGAGTATGAACATCATTCAATGTATAAATGAAAAACAAGACCAACCCATCCCACTCATCTGGTAATGGCTATGCATCACTGATTGCCAGTTACTGCATTAATGATAGAGAAGAAAAAAGATCAGAAACAATGGCGCATACCGTGCGTTCACTGCCTTGGTGTTTACCGAGACACGGCTTAACAACACGTTCAGAGCAAGGTGGGCAAGGTTCAGCAGTGCTAGCTGATTTGTCATGCATCACCCTCTTCTTTTTTACCTTGTAAGTGTACTCAGGATTGGGAGCGGGCTTAGGTCCATGACAGCTGAAACCAATGAAAAAGATGTTGAAAGGCACATACTGCAAGGTGCTTTACCAAACAAATACTGCCTTGGGGGTCTGGATTGCTTTAATATCTTTGATAGCAAACATATGGATTTATTTTCATTTAAAAAATCTAAGATGTAAAATTATTATAAGAAAATCAAACAAGCTAACCAACAACACATACCTCTCTTTGCAGTTGTGACCACATCGTAACCGGGTCATGCAAGGGAGTTGGCATTCCGGGCATGCACCATAGTGACATCTGTGTGGCTGCATTTGAATTCATGTTATTAATGATAAAGTGGGAAATTCATTTCTTGCAATTAAGGTATCCATTCAAATCGGAAAATGCAGGAAAACACAAAAAAAAGAGGACATGCACAAGAAGCAGATGAAGCCGATAAGCGAAAAAACGCAGGAAGTGACTGGTCACTAAAATGCAATATGATGATCCAGTCCCATATGAACATACTTCTACTGGTCTGAAATTAGGATTTAGGGGTTTAGGGTTTAGGGTTTAGGGTTTTCAGTGTCATCAGATACGCGAAGACATTGCACTCCTACTTTGAAAGTTGAGACAAGGACCTTACAACTGGGACCATGACTGCACTTGAGAGGTATCGCACAGAGCTTTGTGCAACGAGGGGGTCGTTGTGTCCGTTCTGTTCCACAGGGCACCTGAACATTACACAAATAAGCCCTTGTGATTCCATTGCTTGAAAGTAGAGTCCAGATATGAACCTCTACACAACGATCAAGTATTGATCAGAATTATAAAGAATTGTTGATGAATAGTCTTCAATACGGTTTGAATCATGGCAAACTCACAATACAGTGAGAACTGAAGACCTACATCAAGTACATAAACATACAAAGATCAAGTACAAACTCCGTGAACGATTAGAAACTCAATTCTTTCCTATGGACTGCACAGATTGAACAATACCTGGATGGCAGTTTCTCCACAAGCGCATGAGATAACCACATTCACAGGGCAAGGTGCACAGAGTCCTCTGTCAAACATAACATCTTTTCACGTTAAAATCCATTAGAGTGCCCAGATAACCACATTGCCCAAGAGTTGGGTCAAAAACTTACAGTAACGATATTTAGCAGGATGCTATCCATGAAGTAGAAAATTTGCAACAAATCATCAGCCTCAAAACATGGATGTTTCTGATACCAAATTACTAATAACTTCAATAATCCCATAAATTTCCATCTTAATTCGCAAACTAGCATTAAGCTCTGAGGTTGGCAAGAGCTGATAGGAATTAGGAGGTAAAGAGTAATGAATGTCATAAAAACTGCAATTCTCACCAGCTGCAATACCTGTGACAGGGAGCTGGACACTTATGATTCCCGCACTTCAGTCTTCGGCCGCATACCTACAAGTTCTCCCCCGTGATCCATTGTACTTTTGTTTTGTAAACACATGCATGACATCTGAATTATAATAAGTCAAAGACATTCCAACAAGAAGAGATACACCCATTTTAGGAATTCAGTATTTAGGATGCCAATCACCGATAGAAGTAACAATTTCCAAAAGGACACCATTAGAATCAAACCTCTGAGCAAAGTGGGCAATCTCCATCACAGCAGCGACGTTTGCATGCATGGCGGCCACAGTCCCTAATACGTTGACATTTCCTTTCACACTGCAGCTCTTGATGACAAGGGACCTATATATTTGCAGACAAACACCCAAAAGCAAGGTTAATCATCATCCCAAAATAATGTGCCGTTCAGAAATAAGCAGCTCTGCATAAAAGAAACTGCAATATAAAAAACATGCTAGCACAAGCAACAAAAGAAGGGAGCAAACGAACTCAAGCATCAGACAAGATTGACCTTCAAAGTAAATACTCACCTCTTTCTTCAAGCTTCCACACCGACAAGATTTGGTAAGAACAACACGACAGACTTCTTTACATGGGCCAAAATGACAGCGCTCTGAGCAGCGATGAATTTCACAAGGTAAACGTTTTTCGCAAGTTGAGCCACACGTGGGTATGACCACATCACAAGGGATTCCCTTGTGCTCTACTTTCCCACATGGGCAGCTCCTTTTTCCAGTGAGTAAGCACTCTCCACATGGTCCCGAATGACAGCCCCTTTGACACCAGTGTTTCAGGCAAGATAACTGGCGACCGCAAGGATTCTCACACCTAAAACTGGACTCTGCACATACTCGAAGTGCACTTGTCTGTCCACATTGGCATTTGTGAATGGCAGTTTTGCTACAAGGAGGACAGTCTCCCTCGTGGCACGCATTCTCGCAGTTGTGTTTCCCACAACTGAGGGTCTTCTTGCACTCCCTTCCACATGAGAAGTTCCGGTGCCCACATCGCCGCATCTCAGTCTCTGATCCACAAAAGCACCTGCAAGGCATTTTGAAGCCACTCACAAAAGAGTCAACACTTCGTCCAGTCACTAATTGTATCGATTCTATACAAATCCAAAACGCAAGTGGACGACTTCAGCTCTTGCCCAGCAATCACAAAACTCAAATTTAGTGCCATAATGACAATTACAGTTGATTCATAGAACTGGGAACTCCACATAATGCAGTTGTGCTATCACAAAATTGAATAATGTCAAGTGAAATGTGAAAATTGGAAAAATGCAGGTTCCAAAACGTCAACAAATATTAACTGTCCATAATTCACGAGGTTTTGTTCAATTATGATGGTTTTTAATCCTAAGCCTGACAAATGCATGTTTCTATGTACGTTATTCAAAACAATCTAATCTTAGATTCATCGTATCATACAGTATCAAGAAAAACTATAATTAAGTTTGAACTTCAATTTTTGGTGTCCTACTTTGAAGCAATGGATAATTCAATCCAATACTAAAGTCAATTGACAAAAAAATTAGGGAATATACTTCATTTTGTAAAATTATAAGAAAAAAGAGGTGGAGATGACCCTCAGAAATGAGAAAAATTGGAAGGCGTTCAAGCGTTGATATACCTAAACTTTAGTAGCTGAGGACATGTTGGACACGGCCCAGGATGGCATAACAAGACGCACTCATGACCACATTCGCCAGGCAAAGAGCGACCACATTTTTCTCCGCAAGTGTGAGGTGCCAGCCAAGGGTCATTGACTGGATTCTCTTCTTTCCCACAAAAGCATCTGTACTCTCTTGGAAGCTGTGTCTTTTGGTAATCAGTCCTGCAATAGAATTTCGCATAGTGAGTGTCTCACCTGAAAAAAGTATGAATTTCCTAACAAAGCTTCATGATAAGTTATGCAGAGCAAAACTCAACCTGCATTTTGGGCAATGCCAGCAAGCTTTGTCCTCTGCCTCTGCTTGTGCTGCTGGAAAATGTTGACCCGAGAGTGGGCCGAGGGAGCGAAGAGCAGCAGCCCCGAGAGCTTGAAGAGCCCAGGATTGGATGCAGATGAGATGGAAAATGGCATGACAACCGGCCTTGCAGTCCCACACGGGATCGGTAGCGCGGACTCGCTCCAAGCAGATCAAGCATGATGTTGCACCGCTTCGCCGCGCTAACAACAATGACCGGATCTTCGCCACACCTGAAATCAGCAAAACCCTACAAAGAATGAGTTCTAAACCCTAAAGGAATGTTCTACTGTATTTTCCACTGCATACACGGTAGTTGAGTAACCCGATGAATCCTAACAGAGGAAACAAACTGAAAAAAGTTAAAAAAAGTTGATTCGCTTCTTCCAATCAACAGTTTGTTGCTCAGTCTTACAAAGAATTTCTTTTATAGGTCTGGTAGACACGAGAAAAATATGAAAAGGTACACGGATCCTCACTTCTCTGGAGTCTAAACCCTAAACCCTAATTACTTGGGCAAGCTTTCGCTGAGACAAACGTCTTGAAAAACGACACTACACCTTTACAATATGACCTTCTCTAAAATGACATTCTAGTATATCCTGCACACTTGCCACATTGTCGTTAACTGTACCACGCTTGTAAAACATTCAAACTATGCCAGGATGCATTCGAATGTCGAAACAGAGACTAATTTAAAAGCCGATTGATCGATCATTGTTCAGAAAGATGCAACAGTATAGTACCTGTGGCATCCATGTTTTCAGTGCTTGGATAATCGGCCATAATGGAAGACTCCAGCGAATCCACATTACGACCAGTCGGTGCATCCCCGCCCTCGCCTCCACTCTCCGAATCGTCCTCACTGGAGCTGTAAGGAGGATTTTGCAATGACGGATTGAACGACAACGCAGGTTTTTTCATCGCCATCTTGGTGGAGGGAGGTTTGGGGTGAAGAAGAGGGGTATTCCAGGCACTTCGCCCGTGCGACGAAGTGCCTGCGTCGTGACCACCCCTTCGATCCATTCTTTGTCTACAACATGGATCCCCAAAGCCTAGTTCCAAACGGAGAAAGTGTCCTAAAACCCTAAACTAATTGGCGTTCAGATCAGAGACAGATTGCTAGATTCCTGCCATCCCGAAGGTTAGTTCAACAACCAGTTACCACGATCGCCACCACTCAGCTATAAAAATTCCACCAGGAAGAGCGCAATCACCTCATAGTGCAATCTAAGAACGAAATGTGTTCACTAGCCAGGCGATTGTGAGATGCAAAAACAGAGAGTTTTGAGGTAAACTAACCACAAATTACTAAAAAATAAACGGAAATCGGGTCGAGATTTTGGAGGGAGTTGAAATGGAATTCCTTGAGAGATAGCTATAGTGAGGGAAGATTGCTCGAACACAGCAATGGTCGAGGTCGGTCTCACACCGTAACGCAGTGCCGAACATTGAGAACAGGAGCACCAAAACCTCTTTAATATCACCTAGTATAATTACAGTTCTGCCCTTGCAATAAATGTTTGGTTTTGACAGATATAGAGCTGGAGCTTAGGGTGTGACATTAAAGAGGTCAACGGTGCCTGGGAACTGTTTTGGCGAACTCCGTGAGAGACCTCCACCGCCACCGCGGTGTTGGATTTTGAAGGCCTGCGGGTTTTCCAGAGAGTATTGTATGTTGAGTTCGGTTGCTGAATTCCCTGGAATTGTGGTTTGCGTCGAGAGCTTCTGTGAATTGTAGCGACCATTTGAGACATCTTCGAGACCGCGAGAGAAAGCGAAAGTGGTGGCGCCCTTAATCAACGCCAAGCCCGTGGTCCGCGAACAGAAGGAGCGGACGTCGAAGCGGGAGGACAACGACGACGACGATACATCCGACGACATTGACAATCTCGAAGTTTTCGATATCCTCTTCAATCGATGCACTTCGTTGTTTGGGGGATTTTAGATCATCGTTGGCATATGCAGAATTTTGCAGAGAGAGAGAAGGAGATTTCTTGGAATTCCCGCTGCGCTTCGTCGTTGGGGGGGTGGGTTATTAAGAGCATCCCCAACCGTCTTGCAAAACGGATGAGCGGGGTTACTCACTGGCTGGCAAATTCTCAGAAGCTGGCATATTTTCAGATTTTGCAGGTTGCTCGGAGTGGAAAAAAATAGTAAGTAGAAAGAAGTAGAGAATGATTCAAAATACTAAATTGTTAGCAATTTATTTACAAGTTGAAAAAAGCCAATTCCAATGGTTGAAATGTTGTAATAAACAATCTACATCATATGATTTTATTTTTTTCTAGAAATATTGAAAAAATAGTTAAATAAAGGACTTGAAAGTTTATATCAAAGTAACTATCCACAAACTACTTACAACTAAAACTCTTCATAACTTTCATCTCCATCTTAGAATTTTAAAAAAATTAAAGAATTGAAAGAATTATTGCAATTGCAAGTTCCAAGTGTCAAAATCTGTATTACTTCATATTGTGTGTTTTTTATTAGATTTTTTTTTTTTAAGATGCTTTTTCAATTTTTCAATATAAAATTATATTTCTCATTTTGAACTTCATTTATAGTAAAAATCCCAAATTATTCAAACATATTGTAATTGATATAATTTCATTTCCATCTTTTACTTACAACAAAAATTACAATTATTTAATTTTTCCATGAAAGATGTTGAAATCAGTGCCAATAGAAAATACACTTTTTCACACATGAAAATTATCAGAATTTTATATATCAATTATATAATAGGATAAATTTAGCTTGATAGTGAAATTTGACTTAAAGGCCAATGTCAAGGGTGTTTTGGGTGTACAAAATAAAACAAGTAATTGGAAACTTTCACACTAATCTCTATTCTATTGCTATTTGTACTTTTGAAATAATTTCAAATTAATTGAAAGGTTTTTCCTCCAATAGTTGGAGTATTTTGGGGCCTACTTTTGTTGTGAGAGGTCACATTGTTTATGCCTTCAAGTTGTACACTATAATGTTATGACAACTTTGAAAAGAAAAGAAAAAATTACTCATAGTATTTAGCATGTATTGGTAGTTTCAACCTTTTTCCTAAATTATTAAAACCTTTGGCATTTTTCAAATAAACAAGAGTTTATTTTTAATAGCTAAATTCATAGTTTAAAGTTATGAATTTTGAACTATTTAATAGCTGAATTCATAATTATCTAATAACTAAATTCATAAATTCATAAATATTTAATAGCAAAAATTCATAAATTCATAATTATCTAATAGCTAAATTCATAAATTCATAAATATTTAATAGCAAAATTTCATAAATTCATAATTATCTAATAGCTAAATTCATAAATTCATAAATATTTAATAGCAAAATTTCATAAATTCATAATTATTTAATAGCAAAAATTCAAAAATTCATATTTATCTAATAGCAAAATTTATAAATTCATAAATTCATATATATTTAATAGCAAAATTCATAAATTCATAAATATGAACTATGTACTATTTAAAAAGGTATAAACATTCATATTTTACAGAATTTTGGTACACAAAATGGCAAGCCAGAGAGTGGAAACACCGAGTTCATGGGGGACGGGTGGACTTACTCAACCAGTACTCCCTCTTGTACTATTTGTATTACCATGTATTTACTTCACAAAATTTACCATCCACCCCACCTCTTAACAGGCTGCGGGTGGGGCACAGCTCACCACCCGACTTGCAAAGGGGATGGTTCTGCAAAATATAGGCCAACTCACCACCCCCTTTTTGTAAGATGGGTGGTGATGCTCTTAGTATAGGGGAAGGCCTCTCAAGTCGGGAGTTACTGCATTTAAGGGCACTGGACTGAGGGCATTAGCCCGAGGTCGTGCTCGAAAATGTAGGGACCCTAGACCGCTTCCCCTGCATAATACACGTAAAAGATTCCGCCGGTGAACAATGCATTTGGTGCCCTCAAATTTTTCCAAACCGCATACTCTCCATTCCATCATGTAGTATTACTTTTGTGCATGTCAGTTATTTCATGGGGAATCTTATTCCTCCTTATTTCAACAAAACTTGATTTATTATAGCTTTCTTCATCAAATGAAATCTTATTTTTTATGTTTTCATTTTAAATGCCAACCTATCTCTGGAACTACCATGGCACCGACCACTTACACCACCGGGTTTCAAACCTAAGACTCCATGCTTGTCATCCACAAGCCCCAATCAATGCACCATTGGTAGTCTTATTTCATCAAGGACTATGTAATTATTGTTTTTTATTAATACCGTCATTAAAAATTTGGATGTTTTGGAAATTTCAGTACACTTCGATAGTTGTATTTTCCCTTACAGTATTTGTTTTCAATACAAATTATTGAAAAAGTTGCATCCTAAAGTCTAGTTTTTGTGGTAAAAATTCCATCTCAAACCAACATGTCAAGAATTTCATGCAAGCATTTTAGTAGAAGGGTGTTCCGCAAAAAAGATAATTTTTTATGTAAGTTTTTTTAATTTTTTTTCTAATATTCTCAAAAGTAAAATCAGAAAATCCTCAAGTTATTATTATTTATGATAAAAATTGAATTTTAACTTTGAAGGTGCTTTTGATTCCTAAATGCCTACAACCCTTTGTAGATTTGCAAGATTACAACTTCCAAAAAATAATTTGGATGGAAAAAAAAAAATTTCATCCTAAAACTCCTCTTTAAATCATCCTCAGGACACAAATCGTTTGCATTAGCCTCACATGGCGATGGGCTCTCCACCTTTCTTACTAATGAATCAAGGCATTAAGGGATTTTCTTCGTGAAAATTCACACCAATTCCACATTTTAATAATAATTCTCAAACAATTCACATGTATTTCTTTGCACGTAGAACAAAAACAATTTACATCCTAGTGCTCCCAAATATTGAAAGGCTTCCATTTTCTACTCTTGACTTTTATCTAATATTTGATTATTTATTTAATTCATCATTAAAAAATCCTTTTACTTTATCCTCCTTGTCTTCTGCACTCTAATCTCCTTTTACTTTGTCTTAAAATCTTTTACTTTGATCATATTTCCGATATAAATAAGGCATTTGTGTGACTTTCATGCATTTCCAAACACACATTTGTTCAATATATTTGTTCAAGTCATTTGATCATCATTCTCTTGTTTATAGATTCAATAATCAATTTAGTGCAACTTCTTCTTGGATAAATGGCGTTGTTTGGTCAAATGAAAGTGAAGAAAGTCATCTTGACTTTAGCCCTCATCGTACTAATTGCCACATCGGTCCTTGCAAGCTTCCATGGTGTGGTAGCTGAAAGGGATTTTGTTTTACCTAGAAAGCTTGGACTAGGAGGAAGAAGCCTTCGTGGTCCTAATGATCCTCATGATCCTCATGATCCTCATGGCCCTCACGGCCCTAACGGTGGACAACCCTCAGAACCAGCACCAAAAAGTACGGAGAATCCAGACACCGGGGCACATTCACATACACCATGCACACATCATTGTGTCAAGGGACTACCTGGGCCACCATCAATGTGAATTGTTCACATCCCAAGTTTGGGTTCTCAATAATAACAATAGTATAGTAAGTAGGTATGTGAAACTTTAGTCCATGCTACAATTACCGGCTGGCCTAGTGATATGTCTATTTATTTTGTTATTATAGTATTATATAGAACTAGGATGGATGGGATGATGGCCTCAAAAACCAACTCCAAATTCTATAGATTTGTGGTAGGTTGTAAATCCAATAATTCCATAGCATCCTTTCCATGACTTGCAAAGATGGATTTGGTTTACAAATCACTAATTGTACTTTGATGAGCCAATGCATGAGGGCTCTTTCCAAATATATTATTCCCTTCTATCTTTTTTGAATCTCTTTGCAATTTAAGTTTCTTTTTATGTGATTTCAAGAATGAAGGACATTTCATCATTCTTGGGAATGAGCATTTCTTCAAAGATATTATTCCCATTTCTTCCAATTCAAACATTGCATTGAAGACCCTTCAAGAATGTTGCATTTTGTAAGACTTGGAGCTTGTTTGGTACTTCAAGAATTTATTACAAAAAAGTTGAATGTGTGATTTGTTGAGTCAAAAATCACATTTCAATCCATTTTGGTGTTCTCACTATTGTTTTGCACCTTGGAATCAATTTAAGGTGTTTGGGGAAGTTTTTTGTCGTACGATATTCAAACCTACATTTTCTTGAGTTTATATTCAAACCTACATTTTCATGAGATTTTTTGAATTGTAATTTGAATCATGATAATATTCACAAGTTGACATATTAGGTGAATAATATTATTCTTTTTGCAATTACAAATAGTGAGGATTGAAGATGCTTTGATGTAAATGTTTCTTGAAGGCAACTGTAAATATACTATTCGGAATCATTTTTTGGGATTTTCTTTCTTGTTTGGTGTGTATTTTTTTTGCTTTTGTCAAGTTGTTTGTTTGATTGTGTCCCAAGTTGGTGATTTTGGGTGTCCTTTAATTAATTTGGGAGTGTTTTTTTAGTATTCTTTTAAAGCAAGCTTATTAGGATGAGGTGGCAATAATACACTTGGAAATCATAGAATTAGTGCTTTTGATAGCCTTGCACTATAGGATTTAGTATTGGACCTATCACTTATGTTAATCCTTTAAACCAACGAGTTTTGGTATTTATTGTTATGTATTGTTTTACAAAATAACTACTTTCTAACTTGAAAGATTTTCCACTTCAAGGTTTCATTTATAATGCACTTTTTCTAGTTTGGGATGTATGCATTTGTGCCATTTGATAGAGTGATGTCTCTTTCAATGTCTATTTGCATCCTAAACTATTGCAAAGTTTAAAACAACAATTACTTGATATGTTCCCAATGGTGCAATTTCAAATTACATTTCAAACTACAGTATGAACTTCAAGTATTATCACCACCATTTATACAAACAACTTCATATCTTAGACAAGATCCACAAATTATGCAAGATATTGGTGCATCACATGTCATTCATGAAGAGAAAAATGTATGCATCCCTGATATTACTAGTATTCCTTCTGTGACAAGTGTTCAAGCTCCAACTTCATGATACTTTACATTATCACCAAATGAAGGACTATTGGCTATGATAAAATATGAGTAAATTGTGTCAAAGTCAATTTATTGGAAAATTTCTATAATGCCCCAATGGAATGCTTTAGCGTCCCTCGGGTAGCATGTGAGTGTTTCTAACTCCACCCTTAAGTCAGAAAGTTGCACACAGGTTCTAGCAGCATAAGTTGGCAAATTGTAAGGGTGAAATGTAAACGTAGTGTTCTTTGGCCTTCCAAGCAATGGACACTTTGTTATGTTGATTTTTACCTAATTTAAGTACTTCAAAACACTCTAGTAGTTAAGAAATAAAGGTTGTTGAGGTTTAGTGAATTGTGATTTAAACTTCTAGCTAAACTAAATTTCTATCTAAGCTAAATCGAAGAATACAATTTGCCTTTCCAAAATGGTGAAGCAAGTTAGATTCTGATATTCCTAATGAAAGTTATGTGTGGATGAAATTCGTACCTAATTCTATCCTAAAAACTTCATCCATCAACTAAAAATAGCAAAATAATGTAAAATAAATCTAAATTTCAGGGTTGAAAGGTTAATTAAGTTATCTAATGGAATTTTTAGAGAAAACCTAATTTTGACCTATTTTAAGATTTTTCATCCAAAATTAGGTCAAAACTTCATCCACCCTTTAATCTTTCCAAATTAAAGTAATTTAAAAAGTAAAAGGTGGGTTTAGAATCTTCAAAAGATTCTTTAAAAGATTATGTTTTCAAAAGATTCCCTAGTCGTGCCTTGAGAATATTCCTAATTGTTCTTTAATTAATCCTAATTCTAAGTTATTATTCTAATTTTAGTGAATTTTTAGGGTTTTATGGTTTTTATGAGTAAAGTGATTAATTAACTTCTTGTTAAGATAAAAAGTAAGAATTTAGAACTTTTAGGTGAAAACTTTTAAATGGATGAAAATTCCCCTTGGTTGGATGAAATTCATTCCTATAATAATTTTCAAGAGAATAAGTAAATAAATTAGGTTTTGACTTCCCCTAATTATTCTAATATTCCCTAATTTCCTAAATTAAATTAGATTCCTTTTGAGATTCTTTTGGATGAGATTACTATTTCATGTTCCAAATTAATTCAAAGTTAATCTAATTATTACCTTTACGATTTTAGTTAATTTTCAAAGGTTTTCTAATAATTTAAATTATACTAGCTATTGGATTCTTAATGGTTAATTTTGTTAGTTTTAATTTTCTAATCTAAATTTTTAAGGATTGAAAGCAAAAGAAAAGACAAAAGATAAATTTTGAAATCATACCTTGGTGTCAAGAATGTCGATCGTCCCGTCATCGCAAAACACCATCATAATCGTCTCCTCAAAATTCTCCATTATCTTTCATGAATTTTGCCCAATCTAATGAGTTCTTGATTAATTGTTTGTTGGATTAATAACCTAAGCCTATCTAAAAAGTCCAATTTTGTTAGTTTTGTTAATTGTTTTTTGTTTTAAAGTTTATAGTGTAAATTAATCAATTCCTTTTAATTCTATAATTCAATGAATAGTAATTATTCCCTTGCTAATTGTTTAATAGTTTTTAGTTTAATATTCCAAAGATATTAGTTGTTCTTTGTTTTTATCTATTTGGCTTATTAGCCTTATAAAACAAAACTCTAAACAACAAATTTGGACAACTAACACGATTGGAATCCTAATTAATTACTACCAAACAATTAAGTGAATATAGAATAGAATAAAATCCAACAACAAGCCAAGATGAATAGTAGGATTCTTTTTAAATGAATTCTTTAATCTATCATTTCCCACGTGTAGGAATTCATTCCTTTCTCTCTTAATCCCTTCTCTCCCTAATTCCTCCTTATTTGTTTTGTAGAGATTGGAGAGAATTGGATTGTCACACCAAGAGAGAATGGATGTGGAGCGTAAGGACTTTTGCTTTGGAAACTTAGTATCGAATTGCAATAAGCCAACCTCTTTTGTTAATGATGATCAAAGAAATTCTGTAACCAAAGTTGGTTTCTTCTTACCAAATTTTGAAATTGTTCTGCTATGTCGAATGTTGGACTGTCGATCTGAGCTTCGGGACTTGCTGGTTGAGCTATTGATGGCCTGGTCGCTCCTTACCTTCACTCTGCTGTCCACGTGTCCCCTTATAACCAGTCGTTGCTTCGACCCCCGTCAGTCTGGTCCCGTCGTCGTCCTCCTGGTTCTTCGTCAGTCTGTCCCGTCGTCGCCCTCCTGGTTCTCCGTCAGTCTGGTCCCGTCGTCGTCCTCGCCACGTGTCGCCCGCCTACGGGTTACTGCGCTGGTCCCCTTCGTTGACTCCTCGTCCGTTTGGCTCCGTCGGTCGGTCTCCGGTTCCCTTCTGGTCTGGTTTTCTGGTCCTTCCCCGCAACCTGATCCCTCCTTCTGAATTGGTCCTTCCTTGCAAACCGATCCTTCCTTCCGAACTGGTCCTCCCTTGCCTTCGGGCTGAACTGGATAACTAAAACTAAAACTTGGAATTTTAATTAAAGACTATACCTTCCCACATTACTAAACAACAACAAGAGATTAAATTTTATAAAATTAGCGAAAAGGCTAAACTAAATTTTAAAGATTTTGGAGATGAAAATGAAGATATAGCCAATGAATCAAAAGCAAATAACAATGGCCAACGTGGAACGAAATACCTTCACCACTTGGCCAGGATCAACCGAGAATTAAAACAATGGAACTTTGGACTTTAAATGCATTTCCAAAAAGAATCTTTTCCCAAGAATTCTTATTTTTGAAGTCAAAACCTCGTTGTATGGAATAATCCTAAGTTTCCAATGGCAAAATTTTAACCTTTAACAGTCAAAGCTCCGCCGTGCGGGAGCAACCCCAGAAATAGTCAGTATCCAAGGACTCAAAGTAGTATTTTGAAAACTTAATTCTTAAAGGAGGTACACATGACAGTGTTTAACCGAACATTAAAAACTAATTTTCCAAAATTTCAAACAAAGTTCTAGTTTAATTACTAAAGGAGGTACACATGACAGTGTTTAACCGAACATTAGCAATTATTCAAACCAAACACCCGTTATACAACGAGTTTTGGCACGTGGTGATGCTCAAAACCTTTTGGCAAAATCTATCTTTGCCGCTTTAAAGTTTTAAGTTCATAGACTATTCTCAATTCACACAAATGGTTGGTTAGTATCCAAAATAACAATAAAATCAAAGTAGAGTTTGGGCGCTATTCCCACAACTCCCAAAATGTCAAAGTTTTGGGGCTTGAAGCCTTCAAATTCAAGAAATAAGTTAGTTAACACAAACAACACTAGAGTTAGGGGATTTCCTCCACCTAAATTCTTGAAAAGCAAAGTTTTGGGGCTTGAAGCCTCCAAATTCAAACAAGAAAAGAAAAGAAAGCTTTGAAGGGGCCCTCCGGACCTTTAAAGTACAAGAGAATAGAAGAAAATAGAAGAAAATAGCCAAAACTTGGCTTAAAAAGTGCTCCGACAAGTGTTGGTAGCACAACAAGAGCAACAACAAGAATGAAACAAAGAATGAGGGCCACGAACAACCTCGAGGAAGGGCCTTATATACTCGCTCCCGGCCCCCCCCGGTAAGTTGTTCGTAAAATTATCTTTACTTTCAATCTAGATATTTTGCTAAACTACCTAAACGTATTTTCTAAATAATCTTTGTTTAATGGGAAGGAAGGTTCTCAAGCGAGTTCCTTCTAGGCCCTAAATGGCCTTAGAATCTTTTCCCAAATCAAATATTTGATTTTCCCAAAGATATTTTGAAAACCTACCTAATTAACCAAGATATTTTGTATTTTAATCTAGGGTTAGTTCTAAATTGTCTTTCTTTAGTCCAAAAGATGGCTTCTTACGCAAGACAAGTATCTTGAGCAAATCCAATCTTCGATTTTACAAGAGATATTTGCAAAATCCACCCAGATTAATCCAAAATTACCTTTTAAAAGTCAAACTAAGGGCTGACCCTCTCTATCTTTTGAGGGAAAACTCGAAACTGAAAACAAACTGCTCCATCGTGTTCCGAAGACCCCAATTAGCCTAAAGGACCCCTAACCCCTACCTCTCCAGCCGTTTTAAAGTGCAAATTTGAGTCACGGTAACTTAGAACAAAAGTTAAAAAGCTAACTTTTGGAGTTTGCGTCTTTTGATGCAACTGTCGGTCCTGGGTGGTTTAGAATATTCGTGGGAGTAAGAATTGACCCTTGAAACGCTCCATTCGGACACTGCTAGCTCCTGGTTCGCCGGTCAACCCGCCGCCAAGTTGTGAATTCTTATAAAATTCGCTGTCGGTCCTGATTCTGGTACTTGGGAATGTCGGAATGTCGGAATGTCTTCAAACTTGACAGGGCTCTTTATTGGCACACAAAACACTATCCTAATTTTTAGTGAGATTTTACCGCAACATTGGTAATTTCTAGGAATTTACGAATGTAGTTTTAAGCGGTTGACTTCTCATGGAGTCATCGTGGAGTTTTGTAAAATCCCGAAACTTTTGAGCAATCTTATACAAGATGTCCATCAACTAAGGGCAAAACCAAATCTCCAATAAGAATGCTATTTTTAGCAATTCTTTAATAATTTCCACCCGGGGGGAAAATTATTCTTGATACCGGGGAAATATTGGATGATCGGGCTTCTATTTGACCTCCTGGCATGCTTTGACCTAGAAAAGCACCTTTCTGTATGTTCCAATCATCATTTCCTCCATCTTGGTCTGTGAATGAATACATTTCTCAAAATTACCTGCAAACAATAAATCTAACTCTTTCGAGTTGGATTTGGACTGACTCTGACTAGACTCTAACTTTTAACCAGTTTGTTACATGTATACTTATAGCTGTTGTATTACATGAACAAGACACTAGGACTGGTTAACTCTCAAATTCTCACATCGCTCGGAATTACTTGACTTAACTACTTATTTATACTAATAAGACCTAAAATTAGTGAAAATGTAACGTCTTACATGTTTCACGCATTTAAGGCCATGACACACCTCTTTGGTAGGGACTTCTACCAAAACCCATAATAATTGTATTTTTATATGTTTTTTCTTATTTTTCACTCAAAAATTAACTAAAAATCGCGAAAAATAAGTTCAGAGTTCCAAGTGCCAACTTGAGGGCTCACATAGCATCCAAAAGTATTTTGAGATTTTATAAATATTCACATCAACAACTTAGAAGATGGTATAACTTAAGTATTCACAAACTCAACTTTCAATTCTACTATCTTCTACTTTTGATGTTGTAGGTGATATTTATCAAGATACCAACTAAAGAGGTGGAGATGCAAAGTGAAATTGAAATCATAGCAAATTTACCAACATCAGCCTTTGGTTGATTCAAATTCTTTACAAGTACCAAGATTAGAATCTATATATGAGCCTCCACTTTGTAGTCAACTTTCAAGTCTTAAAAGAGTTAACTTGGCAATTGTACCATCTACAACAAAAGGCACTTCATATTCTAAAAAAGAGACTCAATTGTTTTCATATTTATTGCACCATCAAAATGAGAAGAAACATATCAAACCAAAAATCATACTGCAAGTGATAGGTAAAAGTTTGCAGTATGATGGAAATACTATTGTCAGGTAGAAAATTGTTTTGGAAATTCTAATTTCCTTATCTAAAATCAATTTCAATTGAAACAAAAAAAGAAAGATGAAGACAAAAGAGGAAATCTAAAAATGCAGTAGATATTATATGCTCTCATGTTAGAATTTATATGTATTTTATTTAATATATAGATTTATTATACATGTAAAACTATGATGATTAAGAAAATTCGGTTGTTATATTGATGCTTTTTACAAAACATTGGTTTTCATTTATGTATATTTCCATTTGAACACATGTTTTCTTTTGTAGAAATAAAATGAAAAACTTCATTGCAATCATTTTATATTTCCTTCACTTTACTATAGGATTTCATTTATTTTCACTTTATTTTAGATGATTTCATTCACTATATAGAATTTATAATCAATTTATCATTATTGATTTTTTTCTTCAATAATGGTAAATGATTTAATATTTTATTTTAATTTGAAAATATTTTAATAAATAATACTTCCTTTGTCCCAAAATGATCTTCTAGTTGCATGTTCCCTAAATTAGCTTTGAATTATCTACTACGATCAAAAGCATATTGTGCATGTATACTACATATGCTCTCTAATTAAAGTTGTGACCCAAAAATAAAATAGAAAACCTCTTTAAGAAAGGTTGCAATTTCTTTTCAATAATGGACACTTGAGAATTGGGTAGATCCTATCACTTGCCTATTGTATGGATTCTAAAAATTAATTGACCCCACTACTTCATCTGACACAACTATTGCAAGTACTTGACACTTTGAAATTACATATAAGGTAATGCACGTAATCATTACTAGAAATCAATGGCAACTAGTGTTCTTTGAGAATGCCTTCCAAATCCCACTTTTTAATGTCTCAAAACTACATTTTGAAAAAGTAATTTGAACTCAAAGTTCCAGGATAGTAGGAATGCATCAAAACCTCTTTATAATTCAAAACAAATTTTGAAAAATATTATTTTCAACCTTAATCCAAAACATTTTATTGAACATGAAGATCACTTTGGAATGGAGGGAGTAATAAATAATAATAAATAAAAATAATAAAAATAAAATAAGAACATTTACCATTAAATTGAAAAAGTAGTGATGATTCGTGGATTCTTGCTGCCATGAGGGTTAGTGACTTAAGATCTATTCCCACCTGGGGTTTGCAAACTCCCTAGGTTTAAAGATAAAAATTGCTCATAAGAAGAAAATAGTCTTTTTTATTGGACTTCAAGTCCGGAACTGCTATAATTGTTTTTTAACCCCTGAAGTCCCAAGGCCATTTTTCTGTCAAAAACCACTCAAAACTGCCATTTCTACTATGTTTATCCAAAAAAACAAAAACAAAAATCTTTTTTCAAACTAAACCGTGGGATCTTAAACTTCACTTGTTTGAGATTATGTGGGAAGAAATTCATAAAATTTGACTATACAGATTGAGAGATATGAACATTCAAAGTTAAAAAAACAAGTATTTTTGAACACTAGACTGCAATTTTAGATGACTTTGATCGCTATTTGTGAAAAAATTGTGCACTATGGAATTTGAATATAAAATTTATTGTATTGAAGAATTGAGTTGGAAGTCTAAGAAAAATATTTCAAAAAATAAAAACTTGATTTTCATACTTCAAAAAATTGTCAAATAGAAGTAGATCCAAGATTGAAAGAAAAACTAAATTGTTAACAACTCTTAGATGGGATTGAAATACAATAATTCCAACAGTGAGATTGTTCTAGCAAGAAAACTTAACCTTTAAAAAAAAAAAATTGAAAAAATTTGAAAATTGCATTTTGAAATGAATCCTATAAGTTATTTTTTTCAAAAAGATGTTTAGATTGCCCAAAAAATAAGATTGTTCACAACTTTCACACCACTAATCAAAATGGAATGAATCAAAGCTTCAAATGTAGACAAAAACATCATATTTGAGAAAGAAAAAAAAATTATTTATTTTGAATTTTTGCAATATTTTTTGTGTTGCCCACCGAGTTCAATTTTAGGCTTTTTGTGGTATAACTTTTGCTTCCGGGCACCGATTGAAATAAAAATTATATTCCCACAAAGCTTATCAGCTTTTCTAGTTTCAAAAAAAGTTTCAAAAAATTAGGGTAAAATTTCAGCCCGTAGGAACCTACCCGAATTCCAAATTGTCCCCCAAGGGGACAATGGGATTTTAGGGGTTAACTAGGGGAAATTCTCACATAGCTCACACGTTACTTTCTTCAACTGGCCCAAGGGACCTCAAGTATCCAATTACCATAGCTAGAGAGAAAATAATCAAAGTTTCAAACTTTGAATGATTTCGAAAATCAACAAGCCACCTTGGGCAAGTAATTGTTAAAAAACATTCCAAATATTGGAAAGAATTTCAGAACAATTCAATGCCAACTAATTTCTATTAAAAAATACCTGGCGAGATCATTTTTATAATGGAATTCGTTGTCCATAATGAATTCTCAAAGGATATAGGATAATTTGAAAATGAGAGTTTGATCACTAATTGTGAAAACGCAGGAATTGTGTTTAATGTAGAACTTCATACCTCACTTATGCATAGTAGAAAAACTTTTTTCAAGAAACTTTGAACTAAGAAAAGCTGGTAAACACATTTAACTTTCATCTCCAAAAATCCTTTTGTGACTTGGAGACTCCAATCAAAGTCAAGAATAAAATTTGGACAGGGGTTGGGAGGGGCATTATCTTTGACATTTTCAAACATCCTCTCTGAATTTTGTCCATAATTTTTGATTGGAGGATCTAAATGTCAAACGGATTTTTGGAGATGAAATTTAGTTTTCTTTTCTACCTTTTTGTAGTTCAAGATTTTCTGAAAAAAAATATTCTACAATGCCAAAATGAGGTTTGAAATTCTACTTTCACCACAATTCTTATTTGTGCACTCACCTATGAGCGGTTGAATTCCTACTCATCCAAATTAACATATCCCACATGAATTTTTTTACCTTCTATTACCCCACTTGTACTCAAGCAAATAGTGACTTCCTATTCTTTGCTAGGTACTTTTACAACTGTTGAAATTATTGGATATTTAGATCAAAGTTTCTTGAAACTTTGAACCAAATGTCCGATAATTTTAATATTTTTTATTTTCTACATTGGTCTTGTTAATTTCTGCGTTCAACCGCCATTGCTCTTACGTAATGGGCCATCCAAAGCTCCATTACATAGGAGTGGTACTTAGAAGTTGAAATCTTCATATTCAAAAGATAACCCATTTTTAATTACACAGTACTTCTGTAGTGGTGGGCCAACATTACACAGTACTTCTGCAGTGGTGGGCAACAATAAAAAAATGATTATTGGCTGTAACAACGACCGCGGTTCTCATCCAGGTTTGGTGGTTAATGAAGGACTTAGGTGGGAATGCACCACCATTTTCAGCTTGTTTTATATCTTAACAACGCCCCCTAAGGCCAGGTGGGGACATACCATTAGCAAATGGACAGTAGACGAGCTTCGATTCTGTCAAAGCCGCCTGTGCATCACAAATCTGACTATGGCTGTGGTCGTGGTGACTAAGATTAGGAGTTTAGGACTGAGCTAACTTACACCAAAGCAGGCAAAGCATGAGGTATGCACTTATGAAAACATGGCGTCATGATTCTTAGGGCGGGCAGATTCGTCTGGGTTGCGAGAGAAACGTTCATTCTTATTCCCTTCAATTCTTCCTTTGCAAGAGCGAGCTTAGCCGACCGAACAGGAATCTGTCCAAGCTTGTCTCAAGCTGCACAGCTTCCTGTGATCTCCCACTTCGTTGAATGGACGCAAATTGAAGGGCAACAACAATGCAAGGGCATGCCTCACAAACCCAGAAATTGTGTTGGTGCACAGACGCAAGACTTTACTCTGTATTGCTGAAATTTTTCAGTGATTCTCCGTCTGGTGGTTACTCATTGTTTCTTGCCTGGCAACTACAAGTTTCTGCAAAGAGCGGCTCTATGTGCGTAGCGTCACTCAAGATTGTTGAGTCTCTGAATCCATAGAATCCTCTTCACTCTAGCTCATGTTACTTGGGGTTTCTCTACAAAGTACTGTCACTCAAGATTGTTTGAGTCTGTGAATCCATAAAGTCCTCTTGACTAGCTCAATCATGTGTTTAGGGTTCTCTACGAAGGATTCGTTATCGCTGAATGTCTGCTTTTAGTTCATTCAGAGCTAGGTCGAGGTCGGTCGGTCTGCAGCTGATGGATGGTGAGAAACAATGGCTGGCTGGTTTAGAACCCACAGGACGTCTTGGAAGCGCCACGGAACAACGTGCAGCCGGAGACATTGGGCTGGCAGGTGCGCACCAAGGAGCAGATGCACCCCACCACTCCTCCCACCGTGCATTTGATGTGCATACCGCCGGGGCACACAGGTCCTAACCCTCCACAAACGGATGCTGCCATTGCAACAAAGAGCTTCATTCATCAGCACAAAATTACAAAAAGCTTAAGAAAATGAAACCCTGCATGACAAATCTTCTCCCAATGCAAGCTTACCCGATCTGAAAGGTGGCAGAGGCGTTGCAGCAGAGTTCGGTAAGAGTCGACGACTAGGAACCTGCAGACGGAGAAGAATGTTTTCTTAAGCACATTCGTTTAGAGAACGAAGCTTGAGCTACATGCACATCTTCTGAAAACGAAAAATGATCTTTCAGTTAGTTACAAGCGTGGGTACCTGATGTTGATGGCCTCCGTGGTTGGTAGAGTCTGCCATGATTAATCCTACCATCAAACCTGCAGAGTTCGGACGAACAAACCCTTGTGACATGTGCATTCAGTTCTACCACCACGCAAAGGGAGATGCACAAATCCATCACTGATTTACGCAAAAGGAAGCACGAAATCTTGCACAAGCATTTATGGAAGCAAGAACAAGGCAATGCCAGGAAAACAGGAGCGTACTCCATAAAATTGCACTGGAGAAATGGACATTATTGTTCCGACCTATGAACTACTCGCAACCGGAGGTCTGTTTTGCAATGCTGCGCAATAGAAAGCAATCCTCGAACGAGACTTGAAAACTCTGCATGAGGGCTAAATGTTTTGACGGAGATTAGAGGCTGAGAATCGAGTACGGTTCAAAACACAGAGAATCATGCAGTGACTGGAGTTCGCAAACACTGATACCCCGAAAGCAAACAGTTTCCATACAAACTTTGGAGGGGTTTGTTCAGTACTTACCTATGAGCATAATGTTGAAGACGAAAGCCATTGAAACTCTGCCCATAGTGAGGATGCTCACCATCGCTAACGTAAAAAGAGAGATGCGATGCGTGTCTGATGAGCGCCTGAACTCCTTCTGACTGACTTCACCGTGCATTATGGCTTCGAAAAAAGACTTATATTTGTCCAGAACTTGACGTAGAATACGTTACCATGCTGCATATATACTTTGCAGACTGACTGACTGCAGGGATCCCGTGACAGGCTTTCCCAAGCAGGCTTTCCCCGTGCACCACCACATGCACACGCACATGCCCAGTGGGCACCATAATGCACCGTCGAACAGCAAATAGGAAACAGGAAACGGTAACCTTTTCTGTTTCAAATTTCTACTCTTGATTAATATAGAATATCACATTGCATACGTTTTCGGTCAGTACTTGGGACGCAACCTCCATGTGGTTGTCAGGTGGCAGAGGCATAATGAGAGGTGCGCTGGAGTGAGCAGGAGGTGCACGGCAAATGTCCATTGCAAGGACTACATTGGGGGTGTTTAAGTGCGAGCATTTGGTTCCAGAAAGAGAGACAATTCAATAGTGTCAGAGCTCGTTCGTAGAAGAATATGGTTTCGTAATCGCATTCTAAGATCATATAAGTGGTAAAGACTGGTACTTCAAAGACGAAAGCACTAAAATCTTGCAGGAGAAACCGTGAGCTTCAACATCAACTGAAAATGAAAATTTATAAAAGTCTGAATACACGCCATACGCAGTGCAAAACCTGCACTCTATTTGTAGATGCGAGTTATGCTCATTCCGCAAAACATATAACTTTACATGTAGCGTTCCCTTCGTTATTAGACACTGACTACTCCTGCGATCTGCATGTACAACGTGAGGAACAAAACTAAAAAACTCCAGAACTATTCACCCTAGGTTGCAGGGTCAGGGGCATCAGGAGCAGGCAACTCAGCCGTGGGGCCAGCTTCCCTGGGTTTCTCAGCAGGATGCTGGGAAACATTCCCTTGCTGCTTGGGTGCATCCCCGGCTGTTTTCTGTTCTCCTTTCTCAGTAGCAGCCAGAATCTCCTGCTCTTCGTGGAGCTTCTTCTCGGTTTCATTATGACCCCGCTTCTCCAAAATTTGCTCCCGAGAATACGGTTTCCATGTCGCACTGATGTGCAAGCTGCCGCGGATTTGGTCCGGTGCATGTGACTCCGGATCCTCCAAGACATCACACCACAACTCATGCTCCTCGTGTGGTTTGAACTGAACAGGATAAAAAACAACCACACCACTTAGATTCGAGGACACACCAATATTTAGTGTCTGAGGTAGAGGATACTAGAACCGTTAGGGAGCTAATCCCATCTCCTGTACAGATCCCTTTTACCAACGGCAACTCATGTATTCATGAACTTAGCAACCCTTCAACTAGCACGTGGTGTAAGCCTGCCTTGGCTAGATATCTATGGCCATTATCTGTGAATTGAAATTGTAGTGGTGCTGTCACTTATAGTGGTCTACAACCTCGTCCTTTAAAAAAGCAGTAAAAATTCATACAAAATGGATCTCATCAGATTTGGCTGGCTTTTGTACCCTAAGTCAGTTCTCCACAGCTCTACCGCTCCCCTACAAATGTTGAAGTGACGCAAATAATGTCCTCTCCCATATGTCCTAATATTTGATACGGTTGAGGTGTTCAACCTATCATGCTCTATCAATAAATTGTCAAAACATGAAATGAGAGGTCGAAAAAGATAATTAGATGTGAGATCATCGAAGCATTACCTCACTTAAGCTCAACGCAGCTTGACCAATATACTCTGACTTCTCAACAGACTCATCGTCCATCAGACGGAGTGTCAGCTTCTGAAATTCTGGGTCTTCCACCTTCATGATCGCATTCAAGGCAGAAATATTGAAGACATGATCATATCCCAAAGTACACCAAAATCGACACAAGTCTCTCTACTCTTGAGATACTAACTATTTAGAAACTGTCGATTACCATCGATACAATCACGAGATCAGCTCCGAATGAAAACAATCTCATGGTATCTCAGCACATTTATACACTACGAGCGCAGATGCTGAGGCCATGAGAACAAGAATTTAGAAAAAAGGACTTGGCTTCATCATTACAACATGAAACTCTAAAGTTGTTGGCCACTTCGACAGGAACCTCTTCATCATCAAAAATAAAAATGGAGAAAACATGTACCTCAAGCTGAAACTCCTCATTCCAGACTGGTTTGAGAGTGTTTTTCTTGGATGTACTGCGTTTTGTTTTATCATTAGTCTGACGCACATACAAGACTACAAACGGATCTGCCTTGCCAATAAGATCGGTATTCTTGATATTCTTGCCGTCAATCAGCTTCACATGCAGTTCGCCAACGACATGGAGCTCCAAGAAACTGCAGCATCACCCAACCCAGACATGCATACTTTGTTAAGGTCAACATAAAAAACCATGAACACCTCAAAAGATCCACCATTAGAGTTACAAAGTTATTACGATAAATTAATGTTAATATGACAAGGTATTTGGCCGATATTAAGACAACATTAAATTTATCGTGCTTTAACAGTAATTTAATAGTATCAAATGAAATTTCAAGTTAATGCCAATGACAGTTCCATCAATCTCCATTAAGTGACACCAATATTAATAACTCAACATGAGAAATACATGAATCTAATGCCTATTAGCTTAATATTAAGAACTTATCAAACTAATGGAGAAGAGGCTGTGTCTTTTGTGATGAACCGTTATCAATGATGTGTTCAACGCTAGCTCTTAAAATACCAGCTTCCACGAAACAATAAAAGTAAAAAAACGCTAACACTAGTACAATTAACGATCCTTTCGAAAGTACCTGAAATCACCGGGCATCATCGGAACAACAATGCGGCTTGGCCATACCAAAGAGTCCATCAAAGCAGTCCTAATAGAGTTCTGCAAATAGGGAAGGTCTGCAGATGTTACATGATCGTACAGGCATATATCCTTCATGACCTTAAGTCCATTGACATGCATCTAAGGTTAAGTCTTGGAGAAATGACATCAGCTAGCCAACTAATCCCAAGCATCAGAGGAGACCTTACATCAATCATCTTCTCCACTCCTGGTAAAGCAGCAATATCTCCGCCCAGGAATTTCAGGTCAAAATCGAAATCTGGCTGCTCAGATCATCCCATGACAAGAGTAATTATTTAGAAAACTATCAATTATGTACGCCTTGCAGGATTGAAACTCACCAAATCCTGAACAACCGAGTGAATTGAGATAGAGAAAGCACACATGATCACTCTCACAAAGTTGGTAAACTGTAATGCCATGTTCAAGAGCTTCATAATGCTTACAGCTTCGGTTAACGACACCAAGACAGCACCAAACCCGGGAATAGTGCCAGTTAAGGGCTTGAAGATCAGCTTGGCAGTCCCTTCAAAATTCCAGTTCTTGAGCTGCAAGCCAGTTGCATAAATTACATTTCAGAACTGAAACCAGCCACAACACATTATGCATCTCATAGAAAAGCCATTATTCGGTTCATTAAGCACCTGGACTGACTGCTCATAGCAAATCGTCTTCAGGGTAATTATTCTATCCTAGAAAATTCCAGCATAACAAAGTCCTCTGCAAACATGGAATCTAAGGATAGCGTTCAAGTAGTTCACAAATGCAATATAGAATCTCAATTTCAGTGTCGGGATTGTAACACAAAACACATCAGAGTATATATGAACACCACATCAGCATTAACACCATCTGTCTTAATTAATTACTCCTGTGAGTATGTACTTGGACCAAAAAAACATTATGGCCAAGGGTGGTTTCATGCAAAATGAACACACACAACCCCAATAGAACCAGTGCTGAGAATCAACACCTGCACTTTGTAGTTTGGGCCGGGAAAATCCACAGAAAGGACCACGCCCTCTTTTTCCGTCTGCCAATTCACCTTTATTTCCAGGACAGTCTCATCTTCTAGACCTGGAGTAAGCCTCACACCTGCACAACTCAGACAAATGGAAAATAGTCAGTACTCCCAAACGGCAATGTAGGCAACTGATAACCTAAAATCAGGTCTCATTCATTGTCAGGGCAGATCAGAGGTGCAGCTAATGTACCAGTAACTTGCGGAGCTTTGTTGCCAAACGCAACCTTCACAAGCGTAAGCTTCTGAATGATTCCCATTGCATATTGATCCAGAATGGGCTGAACGGTCTGTTTAATTAAATCTCCAGCTGCCTGTCGCCAGAAGAAACACGACCCCATTATTGAGAAAAGACAGTTTAAATTTCAAAAGGAACTTCCTGCTCCTGTTTTTCATGTCAATCTACAAGCGGTTCGATTCATTCCAAAATGCACGGAGTTAACCCCTAAGGATTCGATATTTCATGGTTTCAAAAATGATCAATTTGACTGATCATATTGTGAACAGAACAATTTGGAGGGGATTAGATATTATATCGCCAGAATCATTGCATCTACTCGTCAAAAAACTTAAACTGAACCAAAAATGCCCCAATTTGACCCCCACAAAAATCATCATGCCCGATTTGAGTCTAATGATCACAGACCGATAAACACGCACCTGATCGATGTACGGCCAGAGCTTGGTCATGATCTTGTTCAGCCATTCCATCTGTTGCATCCACCATCGATAGCGATTGAAAACTATTTAGAATAGCAATTTGAACAAGACAAAATGAGTAAAATTCCGCTAATACTAGCAGAATGCCATGAAACAACAACATTTGACGATTGATCCAAGCCCTACGACTTCACAAAGAAAATGAAATACCCTGAACATGGAGGACCTGTTACCTTTTCATAATCGGTGAACGAAATCCATCTGGGGAACGATTCCTCTGTGGGCAAAATAATCTTGATCTGCTCAGCGTCAAGAGTCGCCATTTGCGCTATTTTCACAGTCTGCACATTCCAAATCAAAAATTAACAAACAGCAACTCAAAACATGTTGTACCATCACAGACCTAGTCTATAACACTTGAATCCATGCTCTCCTTTCCATCTAAATTACACTGGCATTTCGAGGTTGAGAGTCCACGAAGGGAAACGAGAGGACAGACCCGGCTCTTGCGCTGGTGCTTGCGATGCAAGCAATATAAGAGGTAAACCCCCTGTATACACAAGCCGCACAGAATGCCGATGAGGAACTGGCCGATAAACGAGAACTGTGCCACGTAGAAGCTGAAGGAAATCAAGAACGGCGTCGCGGCCACCGCCGTGGCCAAGTACAGTCGATTGCGAGGGTTCCGCAGCAACGCCGTAACGCCCAGCCCCTGGGAAGCATTCCTGTCCGCGTCATCCTCTCGCCTCCTCGCGGCTTGATTCGTAGCTCCGTAATTCGCTATGTTCGGTTTCGGCAGCAGCGCTTCAGTAGCCGCCGTGTCCTGACCTGGTGGTGCACCAGTCCTCTGAGCTTGCGCCATTGAGATGTACTCACTCTCGCACTCAATTTCTCTGCACAAACAAACAAGAAAACACCGCAATTCAGCTCAAGAACTCAATTTTGAGCCCCCAATCGACCAATCCACTCGATGCGAAGGAACAGCAACTCAACACACGAGCATCCACGAGCATCTCCTCACAGACTCCAAATCTACCTCAGTTCCTAAAAGCAACACAAAGCGATAGCATCTCACCAGTCACCAAGAACAAGAACAAGAACTCGAACTCCGGTCCCTTCACAGACCCGCAGACTCCGTCAGTTCAACCCTACACCAAAATTGAGAACAAGAACAGAAGTCAGCATTATTGTACCAAACGCTCAGAACTAACTATAAACCGCACTTCAGTAGATGAACATTTTTTCACGGTACAAAGAGTGCAAAACCTATTAAGCTGACCATTTCAAACTTACCCTAAGACAGGAGAACCTAATCCCTCCCAACAATGTCCTAATTTCGACAGCAGCAAATCTGAAACCAAGAGTACAACGGGCAATGTACAAACACGAAACAACAGGTTCCAGTACATCTACCACTCAATCGTGTGATCTGGTTGTGTCAGTTCCACATCAACCTTTATAACTTCTGCATCGAGTATCCATACAATGTGAGATTAGGTGCGTTGAAATCCCCGCACACGCATCTGTTGTAAGAATTTGAAAACCTCTAATGATTCGAACTACGGTGAGAGCAAAATGTGTCGGTGCAAGATTCTCATACCTGCGCTGGAGAGAGATCGAGCAAGAAGCCTGCCAGCTTTGGGAGTGAATGGGGAGTGGTAGACGGGTGAGGGAATCGGGAGAGACGGAAGCTGACGTGGATGCGTCATGGGACGTCTGAGTGCGGTTGGGTGCGGCCTCGCCAAGTGGCAGAGATGCCACTTGGCTGCTTTTCTGGGCTCCACTGTTTTGGCTCAGCGGCTCTTTCGCCGGGCTATAGGCGGGTGATTTGCAGGAGGCCGCGCCGCGCGTCTTCCTGCGGGGCTCTTTTCCTCAACGCTTTCTATTTGCGCAAGTCAATGGAAATGAAGAAATTCTTTCTTTATGAGTGTTTTAAAAAAAATTGAATTGAGGGGCATCCATTCTGTGCATAAACATTATTAACCAATGTTGGGGTCTCTTTTTGCTCCCCACAAAGCAGGAGCCAATGACTCTCTCCAACTTTTTAGAGTCAATCAAAGATAGTAGTATATTGTACATTGGTTAACCCTTATTTAACCCTTGAACGTTGACACGGACGCCAAACGTCATATGGATGACAAGGAATCTTTGAATGTAGGACGAAAGTGCAACTATTCATCCTTAGAATTGGGTTTGGAAAAGAAAGATCTCCTACATTACTTTGACTTCCAATAGGTGCTTTTGCTATTTCTTTGACCAATGATTCACACGGTAATACTAAAGGATGGTTTTGAGCATCACCCTTTTGACGTTCAAGGGTTAAATGACGGGCTCGTCACTATGGAAATCATCTTATTTGGGTACCATATGAAATTTTGGCTTAAAAAAATGAAAAAGCAATCATTGGAAGACAAACTACTAATGATTCAAAAAATCAGGGCAAAATTTCAGCCCGTAGGTACGTGCTCAAAATCCCATTTGTCCCCCAAAGGGACAATGGTCCTTTAGGGGTTAAGCCCCAATTTGAACGACATAAGAATATCCAGGGCTACATTTCATTTCAAAAAGAATTCTCTTTAAGAATCAGAAGAACTTATTATATTATATTGATTACTAAAAATAATATAATTTGGAAAATTTGCATATCAAGCCTGCAATTGTAGATCCCAAATCAACAGAAAGAGGTCTGGAAATACTAAATTAATTATCCACAAAAGGGGGAGAATTTTTACATTCATCCCCCACAGTGGAAAATTTGGAGTTTGGGTTCACAAAAATCCATATCTTAAGTTAGGCTGTTTTGTTTTGTTTGTTACGGTGAGGTTTCTTGGACTATGAGTCTTCGAGTTGCACTCTTGGTACTGTCGGAAAGCTCTATATGAAGAGGGGTGCATGAGTTTTGCTTCATGGCATTTGGACAAACGATGTGAAAGTTATGGATTTTTTAGTCATTGTTTAACTAAAAAATTATTTTGATTTTGATTTTGATAGTCACAATGACACAAGGTATACTAGTCCAAGTGAAATTTTGCATAATAATTTACATTGAAAAATTCAATCATTATTTCTAATATTGCATATAGATTATATTCCCTATTACAACTTGTTGAAATTGAACATTACTCCATACTTACACAACTACAAATCAAATCCTTTTGAGAAGCAATGACTTAGGGTATATTTGCACTTGGTGTTAGGGGTGATATTTACAATGTGAATTCAATCCAAAAGTAAATCACATGGGATTTGAGATGCTAGAATACAATTAACCATGCTCTCAAGTTTTGATACAAAAACTTGTGAGACACACATTGGACTAGGTACTCTAAGTTACTCACTTCGATGTGACTCACGATTTATCTAAATCCTTCTTGCTTCTAACAAATTGAAATTGTCTTCAACAGGAACTACACTAACTAAGTATCCATTATTATAGGAAGATCACAAATACAACAAATGGACTTATATTTTAACAAGAGGGTAACAAGAATGTGTTAGTTCACTTTGTAATCAGTGAACTGAATTCTCTCTTCTACCAATTGCACTCCCTACAAGGGGGAACGAAAGGATCTAATTTTACTTGGTTAATTTGAGCTACAAAGAGAACCAATTGAATAAAGGAAACATAATGTTACAAGAATCCAACAGCCAAGGGATATTCCGAATCACAACTTGGAATTGAAAAGCAACTTCCTCGAATAATGACAACACGTTTCCTGTGTGGCCACCAAATTGGCTGAAATAAAACGTGAAGATTGTGTTCCAATCCCCATTTCAGAATTTTCTTTTGGTATATTTATTTCGTTTGCGGTCCCCACAGTAGCTGTGCCTTTTGGTGATGTCCCAATTGCGTGTGAGAGCCGTTGGTCCAAGAAAGTCTTCACTGCAGAATGATATTCCTTGGGAAAATTGCGGAAATGACCTGGCACAGAAAAATAAGAAGAGACTGTTAATTTTTCTAGTCTCTTTCCAAACTACCCTCGGGACGATATTCACTGTATCCTTCAGAAGAATCCTCAGTGCTTGAGAATTTCAGAAACACTATTTGACAATCTCAGAATGCCACTGTTCCTATAACCACATGTTACAATTCAAATGGGCATATGAAATGGATTCATAATGCTCCAAATTTCTACACTTTTGAGCCATTTCTTAGGCCCTCTCCTTGCAATAGAGATACCAAACATATGAGAATGAAAAACATATGATTCAGAAACTGACAGTACTATTTTGTACTTCTTGACAGTATTCATGAAATGTTTTCAACTTTCAAGCATTTACGTTAGAAGGCAAGAACCTCACCCACGTGGTCGGAAGCGTCCCAGACAACAAGGTCAACAGGGCATCCTGAGTCTCTGACCACCGTAGCAAACTTGTTGATGATGTCAAATGGTGCCAAGTCATCATTCGTGCAACACAGAATCAGAAGAGGCCCCAGTTTCTGCAGTATCATACTCATTCACATCAGCTCTAGTTAAAACGAGGACTGTAGTAGGATAACAGCTTCTGCACAGAGGATGCTCATAGAGCTGGAAAAAAGCAAGCAAGCGAGGAGCCAGGCATCCTTCTGAGTTTCAACTCCCCCAAAGCGTTCACAACAGGATGCACAGCCATGAGATGTAAAAGATGCTTTAAAAAGGCAGTGTTCGTTACAAGCAGTGTTTGTAGCCACTCCTTTCATATGGTTAACCCCAAAAGGATCAAGTGGCACAAACTAAGCCTCACGTAGTTGCAGTACTTTCGACTGTGGCATGTGGGGACTTTCTTTCGCCCAATTCTAATTGTATTTTGACCAACACATGCAATGTTCTTCACTCATTCTGGCAATGAAAAATCTGACCTCATCTGCACTATAATTTTCACAATATGATCAATGCAATTGGTCGTATAGAAACCATAAACCCGAAAAGGATCCAGAAGCACAAACTAAGTCTCATATTTCGTGCGGGACAAACTTTCGCCCGATTCTAATTGTATTTTGACCACACATGCAATGTCTTCACTCATTCTGGTGGTGAAATACTTGGCCTCATCTGCAACTTATTTTTCACAATATGATGAATCCAATAGGTTGCATAGAAACCATAAATCCTTGGTCCTTGAGGGGTTTAGGGTTTTCACGAAACGGATAATAAGCACTCATCGAGGAAGCAATACAAGCTGCTTACCGAGGATTCTTTCAAAGCAAGCCAGTAATCCTCTCGTTGAAGTTCAAATTTCCGCCAGAACAGAGCATCCAGAATATTCGCCACAGCTTGCGTCATTGCAGGCAGGCCATACACCGATCGCCCTAAACTCTGCGAAACAGAGAAGGTGGCGAAGCGGCCACCCAAGTCTTTGACAAAGTCGACGGGGCTGGAGTCGTGAATTTGACCTCGCACACATGCCTTCACAGGGCCGTACTTTCCCTGCAAACCCAAACCCAAAACAGTTCTTAGAGCTCAAATATTGAACGGACGCTGCTGCATCTTTCAAAACACTAAATCTGAGCTGTGGAGGCCATTCCCAAAGCTGTCAATCTCGGAACAGCTTTGTAACCAAATCAGCTTCAAATTTCAACTTCATGGCAAGCCAGGTAGTTGGACGACAATCCAGGAAACTGAAAGCGATGCATCATAGTAATCTTGCAACAGGGAAACCTGATACGAAGGATTTGAAATCCTACTGCGTAAAAAGAGTCTGTCTCCTCTGTTGAGCCAGTTTGTAAAATCTGTTCCATCACCACCACAATAAAACATTACACTCCCACATAACTACAGCTAACTGTGCCACTAAAAAGACTCGTAACTTGACCTTGTGAAGTGCAATTACTTGATTTTTTGCAGTTCCAAAAAAAAGACTTTTGTCGCTTCAAACGCTGGTATCTTGCAATCTACACGGTGGAAGTTTCTGAAATTTTTTCCATATCTTCTCAAACCAACGTACTACAAGATCCTATGGTTTCGTGTGTCCAAAAATGTTTAAAAGAAAAGATGTGGTACTCATACTAGAAATGGCAGTTTTGGAACGTTTTTGGCGAAAAAATAGTCAAAAACCTTTAGGGCCTAATTGTTATAAAACAAAAAGTGCTTGGAATTTAGGGCTCAAAGCTGTCCATCTAATGCACAATCAGAGAGGATCAAGCAATTGAATCTCTCGTGGCGCAATAGGAAAATTAGTTTAAATCGGCATCGCCATAGAATAGGAGAACCGAAGATCTGCACCTGAAATATCTTGTACAAGCACGCCTTCGCTCCCCCGGAGAAAGTCGCAAACACAATGGGCCGTGGCTTGCTCTCAACCTCCTGCAAAGCACCAACACGCAGAACCGAAGCTTAGGGTTTAAGAATTGTAGACCCAACAATGAACGATCAACAAGCTAGTGCAAGGAGTGGGCGTCGTCAAGACCTTGAGAACCTCGTCGAGGATTTGAACTGCCAGTGCTTCAGCGCGACTCGGAAACCACCTGTGCTACCCCGGCCCACACGATTGCACAATACAGTAGCTGAAAAAAACCGTAAGCCCTTAGAGCTCAAGTGAACGACCACTGACCTACCAGGCGCCTCTCACACTCTTCAACAGCAAGACGAAACTGCAAAAGCAATCAACACACTGTCCAGAGCAACATGACGAATAGGACAATGGAAGAGCATCATTACATATTGAGCACTTGCGGGTGGCAAACGAGCGAGTCGCAGCGGGAATCGGCGTAAAGACAAGCGTAATGCTCAAGGTGACGCCGCTGGCTAAACATCCACGCCACCACCACTACGATGCCTTCTCCAGTTCCCTCAGGCGAGGCTCGCACCCAATACGACTTCCCGTGTTTCCCAAGCGCCATCGCAAACACACCACTCAAAAACTACACCATCGCCCTTGCTATTAATTGCAGCAATTCCTGAAATCGATCGTCTGTAGCTAGAATTGAAGCAGAGGGAGCAGGAATTGCGTAGCTAATCCCTTACTGCATTTGCAATTAATCGCCAACACCCGAATCCACAGACAGACAGACAGACACATAGAAGACCACGACTCCACCAACTTCACCAATGTTAATTTGGCATCGCACGGAGCCAAGGTCACGGTTTTTCCATTGAAACACAAGCGTGTTCTTGGGTTGCGAGAGACTCCCGACCTCCAACGTCATCAGTCCATTCCATAGTACAGAAAGAAAGGTACAAATCGTTCTTGGGCTGCGAGAGACGCTGTGACACAGTTTACTTACGAATTTCATGGACTAGGGGTCGATTCCTACGTTACTGTTCATGAGGGAAATTTCTGGGGAAAGATTGGTTCGTGCTTGCTAGCGGCAGCCGCCGCGGCAGTGGCCCACATAAGGTAAACCAGCCTATGACAGGCAGATTGCCTGATGTGGTCTGTTGCCATTAGCAAGAATAATCAAATTTTTTTTCATACAAAGACACATGTGAGAAATGAAGAAAGCAACTGAAATTTTAATTTTTGGACAAAATATGAATTTTTTGTGAATTTTTGAAGTGTGCTGTCTAGTAAGCCGAAAACAGCCTGTACACTACCCCAAATCAGCAAAAAAGTGTTTCCATGATGGTCATCTTCCCTCCTAAAACAGTCATAGCATTTTTTAAGATGGCTACAAGACTTTCTAACATGGACATGACATTAAGAAATAAAAAAACTATTTTTCACTACCAATTTAGACTAGATTGGTATAAGTGTCCATGACAGTTACTAATAACTTCATGACTGTACCCCAAGGCTTTGATAACAACTACAAATCAGCCCAATGCAGTCTTAACCCCATTTTTCAGAAAAAGTCTCTCATAGATTGATAAATGACTATAATGGGGGGGTCAGTAGGTGTCTATCATGGGTGGTTTGCCTGTCATGGGCTAGTTTACCTTAATAACACCAGGCAGTGGCCCACCATGCCGGCCAGGGAGAGGATTCACCCATTTGTTGCCCCCTATTTTACCCTGCAGAAAACACTGGAATTTTTCATTTGCTGCATACAATAAAATTTGCAAATTCTGAATTCATATTCGCAATGAGAGACCACAAATTAGCTTGGATTAGTGAAGAAATACTTAATTTAAACGGCATAAAAAATAGGGGGCAATTTGTACATTTACCCTTCGATGGGGCAATATATGGGGCAATCCTCACTTGCCCTTATTGCCCTGTGTTTTGCTCTGGAGAAAACACTAGAATTTTTTTATTTGTCACCCATGATAAAAAATCTGCAAATTCGAAATTCATATTTGCAATCTAATGGCCCAAATTAGCAAGGAGAGGTGAAGAAATACAAAATTTATGTGGCTTGAAATAAGGGGCAATTTTTACATTTACACTTGATTGGGGCAACAAGGGGGTCAATCTTCCATGGCCATAGTCTTGCCTAAGGTGGGAAAGGTATTATGCTTTGCTAGATGCTTGGAAAGAATTTTTCAGTTAATTCAAGGATTGGGGTTGGCTAAGGAGACATATTAGTCAATTTTGTTTGTTGTAGAATGCAAAAAGGACCCGTGTCTCATTGGTAAACAAAGGTGTGCAATGACTAAATAGAGGACATGAGATTTTTCAGTAATTTAACCTCGTGACATCATTGCAGACACTAAGCGTTCGATGGATGACAAAGAATCCTTCTATATAAGATAGAATTGTAGACATTCATCCTTGAAATTTTGTGTGAAAAAGAGAGGGCTTGCACAATAGTTTGACCTCCAATGAGTGCTTTTGGATTTTATTAAGCAAATGATTCATACGGTACCAAAAAGGATGCTTTCCATGGTGACTAGCTTGATAGTTCAAGATTAACCCTTGAACAAAGCGGCCCCCATGATTGAATTAGTCACCAAAATGCTCCAATTATTGAACCCATAGATACATTATTTGTTTCTACAAGTTAGTAGTGAAGTTATCCATTAGACACTTTAGGTTCCCAAAGTCTTTCAAGGGTTAATGTTGATAACAAGCATGGTGGCCAACAACAACAAATCACAATGAAGTCCCACAGTAAGAAGATATATATTTTTTTTCTTATCAACCTTTTTCATCAATTTCCACTCAAAGCTGCCATTTCTATTGCAAATTGCAAAAAAAATTAGAATTTGTTTTTTTTGACATATCGTATTGTTGGATCTTGCATTCGAATAGTATAAGAATGTGTAGAAAAAATTGTAGAAACTTTGACCATGTGGATTCAAAGATATTTGTGTTTGAAGTAAAGAAAACCATTCTTTTTTTGCACCTTGCCTAACTAGATTTTAAATCTTTGAATCTTCTTAGCTTAATCCCTAAAGGACCAGGCACTCTTCTGTCAAAAACTACTCAAAACTGCCATTTCTGCTGCATTCATCCAAAAAATAAATAAAAATATTTTCTTTAGAATCTAACCATAGGATCTTGTACTTTATTAGTTGAGGATCATGTGGTAAAAATTTCATGGAGTTTGACCATACAAATTGGAATATATTAGCATTCAAAGTTGAAAAAAGAAAGTTTTTTTGAACATTGGCCTGCAATTTCAGACAACTTTGAATGCCATTTGTTAAATTCTTTTGCACCATGGACCTTGAATTTAAAAAAAATTTATGTTGAAGAATTGAGTTGAAAGTCTAGAAAAAAAAATTAAGAAAAAACACGCTTGATTTTCATTCTTAAGAAAATTATTAAGTAGAAGTAGGTCCAAGATTGAAAGAAAAATTAAATCGTTAATAGCTCTAAAATGGGATTGAAACACAATAATTTGAATGGTGAGACTGTTCTAAATAGAAAACTTAACCTTGTCAAACAATTTATTTTGAAAAATTGTGAAAAGTGCATTCAAAATTGAATCCTGTAAGTTATTTTTTCAAAAAGATGCTCAAATTGCCCGAAAGACAAGATTGTTCATAACTTTCACATTACTAATCCAAATGGGATGAATCAAAGCTTCACATGTAAACAAAAATATGGTCTTTAAGAAGAAAAAAATTAAAAAATTAATTTCAATTTTTTGTAGATTTCTTTTTCTACCCGGTGACGTGAAATTATGTTTAAAAATGCTATAACTTTTGCTCTGGGGCACCAATTGAAATAAAATTTATATTCCCACAAAGCTAATAAGTTTTCCTATCTTATGAGAAAGTTTCAAAAAGTTTCACTAAAAATTGAGATCATAGGAACCTGCTCAAAATCCATTTTGTCCCCTAGGGGACAATGGTCCTTTAGGGGTTAAAATTATTGCACCACCAATCTTGAATTAAAAAAAAATTATGTTGAATAATTGAATTGAAGGTTTAGAAAAAAAATCTCCCCAAATACGCATTTGATTTTCATTCTTTAAAAAATCATTAATTAAAAATAGGTATGAGATTGAAGAAAATAAATAAATCAATAATAGGTCTAAAATGAAATTGAAACACTATAATTCCAATGATGAGATTGTTTTAATTAGCAAGCAAACTAAACCCTATCAACCTTTTTCTTTTAAATTGCAAAAATTGAGTTAAAAAATGAATCCTATAAGTTGCTTTTTCTAAAAAATGCTTAGATTGCCCAAGAAACAAGATTTTTCATACCTTCTTCATCACTAGTCTAAATAGAATGAATTAAATCTTTCTATATAGACAAGGATACTTTCTATGAAAACAAAATTTTGAAATTTTTTTTTTGACTTCTTTTGTACTATCCAATTAAACTCATTTTGAACTTAGGTTGAGATAACTTTTTCTCCTAGGCATCAATTAAAATAAAAATAATATTATCCAAAAGCTAATGTATTTTCCTATCTTTAAATATAATTTTAAAAAATCACAATGAACATTGAGACCATAAAAGCCTACCCAAAATCCGTTTTGTCTCTTAAAGGGGACAATGGAACTTTAGAACCTTGAATCATGGGGGTTGAATCCTTCACCTAAGGGTTGGTGGTAGGAAACCTTAGTACCTTGCTACATTTTGCTTCATATGTGAAATCAAAGTTCTTTTTGAAATTTATATGACATGTGGTGTCTATTTAGTAACTAGTGACCAAAAAAGAGAAATTTTTAGTAATGTAATGACTAATTAAGTAACATTGTGAACTTGAAATTATATACTAATTATACGTAATCAATATTAATATTTTACTATTTGGTCATCTTAACCCCTAAAGTCCCATTGTCCCCTCAAAGAATAAAATGGATTTTGGGCAAGATCCTATGGCCTCAATATTAATCATGATTTTTTGAGTCTTTTTGTGAAGATAGATTAAAACATTAGCTTTCTAGGAATATAATCATTAAATGTTTTTTTCGGGCCTCCGAAAGACCATTTCAAGCTTGTTCCCTTCACTGTTCCCTCCATAGTGAAGGAACGGCTGGCTATCAAAAAAAAATTCAAAATAAAAAAAATTTATTCTTCAAATACAAAAAGAAAATTGAGAAATTAGTTGGCACACTCTCAGTCACGTAGGACCGCTAAGGTGTTAGTGCAGCAGTCACGTTCCCTAGTTATCACAACATTATAACTTGCGGTCTCTTAGAGGCCTAAAAAAACATCTAATGTTTTTCTTTCAATTGGTGCCTAGGAGAAAAATTTATGGTACAAAAGTCTTTTTTTGGGGTATTGCGAGCAAAAATCTCCACACAAAAAAAAAGTTTAAGAAATTTAAAAAAATATATATTTCTCATAGATTGTAATTTTATCTATATGGGAAGCTTTGATTCATTCCATTTGGGTTTGTTATGTGACAGTTATGGGCAATCTTATTTTTTCAGGCAAATAAAGCATCATTGTAAAAAGAAAACTTATAGGATTCATTTCTAAATGCAATTTTCACAATTTTTCAAAAGACATTGTTTGACAAGGTTAAGTTTGTTTGCTAAAATAATCTCACTATTATAGTCTTTTAATCTCATCTTAGAGCTATTATCCATTTAGTTAATCTTTCGATCTTGAACCTACTTCTAGTTAATAATTTTTTAAAGAATGAAAATCAAGTGTTTTTTGTAAAACAAAATCCTAGACTTTCAATTCAATTCTTCGATAGAATTTTTTTATAATTCAAAGTCTATAATGCAAAAAAAATCCACAAATGGCGATCAAAGTCATTTGAAATAGTAGGCTAGTGTTCAAAAAAAACATTTCTTCCAACTTTGAATGCTAACATCTTCCAATGTTTATGGTTAATCTTCATGAAATTTTTATCACATGATTGAGACAAGTGAAGTACAAGATCCTATAGTTAGATTCTAAAAATAATATGTTTTTTGTTTTCTTGAATGAACGTAAGAGAATTTACAATTTAAATTCATTTTTGATAGAAAAATGGCCTTCGGATTTTAGGGGTTAAAATCCACTATACCCGCCACTATAGTTGTGGTAGTGAGAAAATGATCCAATTTTTGAACCAATAGGTGCATTTTCATTTCTACAAAAATCTTGAAAATCATCCATTGATCAATTTCTGGCCTCAACATCCTTTGATTATTACCTTAGAAGAATGTGACCCTAGTACCAAGGTATTCAAATAAAAATGATCAATATTTTAGATGAATTGATCAAAGCATCCTTTGTTTCTAGTTTTTTTTTAAAGTCACTTGTAGATTTCCTAGTTGGTTAAAAATTTTGTTTTCTTTGTGTGTTGAGTGTGTCTCCAACCTAATTTTGTTAGACCAATTGTTAGTTTTTGTTCCAATTTGATAGTTTTGGGGGTACTACTTGACCAATTGGGAGTCATTTTTACTATGTTCTTTTGAGAATCTAGGAGTATCATGTGTTAGTTTTACCAGGACAATGGATAATGTAGTCGAGTTGGAGTAAAATAGGTGTTTCATCCAATTTGAGGTGTAATTGTCAAATAGGCAATTAATTATAGATGCGATTCCAAGTCTAAGTGTATATAGGAGTGAGTGTGCCAACTGGGTATTTTAAAGTGTCCAATTTGGATTTATATCTAGTATTATGCAGTTTCAAATCAACAATTGATGTGTAAGGTAGTGTGTCCAAAAATTGTTAATTTACTTGTTGATTCGTAAGTTTGATGGGCTTAATATTGTGAAATAAATTTTCATTAAATTTTCATATGTACAACGACAGAGCGATGCGGAGTCAAACCCAAGAAGTGGCACATTTTTCCCATTATTTGTGCATGGGTTATGAATTTGCAAACAAAACTACCATAGGCACCTATTGGTGATTGTAGGCTTTGAGGAATCCAATGATGTGCAATCTGTGAAGAGATATGGTGTGACTAAAAAAAACAGTACAATATGTGTGAAGTTATCTACAAGGGTTCAATATGCGATCACAATAAAATGAAAAAGAATCCCATGCAACAATTGAAACTGGTACGTGGTATCTCATTCGTTGACAAACTAACAAAATAAAGCTAGTCTTACTAGGCTCCCACTTAGTGGTGATTGAGGCAATGCAAAATGCAAGAAAAGAACGCACTTTGCTTGAAGGCCGACAGGTGAATGTGCTTTGAATGGACCTAGAAGCCCCGAGTGAAGCCCCTACAAGGTTGTAAAATTGGCACCATGTGAAACTACCGGGTCTTTGATTTGTTGGATGGATGTACACACTACTTCAACTTGAGATCATCCCTAACCATTTTTTCCTCAATGCAGTTAAGACCCGAGGTACTCCCAATGATCTGCCATCTTTGGCATTGCTCTCTTTGGGCTCCATTGTTGCTGGACCCAGAATCTCTCTCCCTCATACTTAGGTCGATGTTGTGCACTGCATTCCATTCTCTAGAGGAACACCATTGTAAATATCTCGGTGAATGTTCATCAGGTTGCATCCTCTGCCATAGTCGATGATGCTTACAATGTTCAATTTTGTCTCTTCAATACTAGATGACTACATGTTGACCTTGTGTGGTTGTTACTTTCTCTTCTATTTTTGATGTCAATCATATGCGGGCATTGCAGGTGAGTATCAATGTCCCCTACTGATCTTCAAAGTGCCTCGTTACCTTCTTGTTTCCCATCATCATTACTTGTCTGCCAAAGTCTCTGCTATATTTAGATCTTGTACTCTCCATTTGCCTCTTCTGATCTTTGTTCTCATGTCTCTGATCCATGTCTATAAACTTCTTGTTGCACTTGTAAACCCATGTGCTTACCTTCTTTCTCTAGTTATTGTACAACTCGAAGATTGTACTAATGACGTTTGTTGTCACTTTTGTAGGCTTCATGGAGGTGCTTCATCTTTCAATGGAATTGCTTCATCCCGGCACTAATTGACTACTCCTCGACATTAGTGTTGTTCTCCAACATGGACACTACTGCTAATCGACCTTGACACTCCTATTGGTTGACTTCAATACTCCTGCTAGTCAACCTCAACAATCTTGTTGGTCGACCTTGACACTGCACCGCAACATCTAGTCACTTAGGTATATTTTTTGCCCCTTCTTCTATTTTACTTCTTTTCTTGCATTATAGATATGCTTTGCAAATGTGGAAAACTGAAACTACTTACCTCTATGCAGATCTCGGGGGTGGAACTGAGAATTATTGAGTGGGATTTCATTGCACGGATTGTTTCCTTTCCAAATGATGTTGGAAAAAATCTACCACATTGTTGGAAACTTTGAATGAAGCATGGTGGATTGCTATAGAGACCCAGCCAAGTATTATATGAGTTTCAACTTATATTAAGGGTTGTGAGTTCCCTTGCGTTCCTATGCGTTGGGATCTCTTCCACACGACCTGTTGATGTGGTTGAGAGACTACCACGTCAGTAGGCATTAAAAAATATTTTTTATTTTTTATTTTTTAAAATTAATTATTTTATTTTAAAATTGATAATTTTTTAATATTTTTCTTTTCAAATAGCGTAGGTTGGTTTCCAATAGCGTGAACCAATCTGAAACGGTCTTCCTAATAGGCCAAAAAAATCTAATGGCTTAGCAACTTCCAAAAGTGGAGGTAAGTGACTCGTACTTTGTCCCTTTTTCCTAGCTATAGCTTGTTGTTGGTTTCTCTGCATATAGGTGGAAGAAAACCGCGATAGGGTGCTTTTTAGCTTGCTATAAAAAGTGTTTTACAACTCATTTGCAATTGATGGTCAACTAGTATACTCATAATACAATATACAACATATTATACATGTTAGCTCTTATAAGATTGTGCAACCTCTCTCCATATGCTGAAACTACCTTCGTAGACCCTACTTGACTATGTAGCTTTCTTGACTTTAGCAAAGATTGCTTATCCATCCTTGCTTAGTTGTTTTCTCCACCATGGTCAACATTTGATTTCTGAGACCTCTTCAAAATTGGAAGATCTCTCTACCCCCTCCCTTTAAAAGACCAAGCTTAGTCCTACTTTGTTGTCCATAGCTCTATCATTTAGGGAGTAAATGCCAATGGTTTCAAATCCATTGATAATGTTTAATTTTGTAAGAGTTTTTCTTAGTGCAAAAGCTATCCACAAAGTAAGGTCGTCTTTCCTTGGAGATTGTCCTATATGCTCTACAATTCATTTGTCTCTATAGGCTCGGAAAGCAATTTTGAATGGCTTAAAGTAAGTTATGTCCAAGGGTTGGAGAGCATCCAATATATGGCTAGGAAAAGTCAAGAGATCTACCCCACTAAGCATAGAAATCTTGACAACCTCCAAAGTTATGTGGGATGTATGACCATCCAAAATTAAAAGATGTCTACTTGTAGGTGAAGGATCATATTGTTTTCTAACATTATAAATAAAATGTCTCATCCATTCTTTGAATAATAAATGGGTCATCCATACCTTCGGTTGCATAGTCATAGTTGCATCTTTCTCACCCGTTTTAGTGAGGTAGTTAAATTTATTTATTTTTCCTTTGAAGATTAACTAATTGTTGTTGATTTGCCTCCTACTTCAAATGTCTTTGCTATTGTCGATCTACTTGCTCCTCCCATTGATGTTCCTTTTACTCCCAATTTGTCTTTTATAGATGTCTTCACTACTTCCGATTTGCCTGCTCCCATCAATCTAGCTATTCAAGTTTGAAACTTTGTCATTATCTTCCTCTATGCCTCCTTCGCCGTGGTTATGCAAATTGTTGAACTAGCCTTGTTGCTCGATCTCCGATTGCCCGTAGATGGGGCTAATCTACTTCCCATTGTGTGTTAATTTCATGGCCATTGGCTTGCACATCAGTGGCTTGGAGGTGGAAGGTGTTGATCTACCAACAACGCTACAGATTCTATCCATGAGATATGAGCTATCATTACAATACTCCTCTATTTTTTCTGTACTTTCAAGCGGCAAGTGTCTTGTATCCATATGGTTGCATGTTGATTCCACCTCCTATCCCTTGCAAATTCCAATCAAATCCATCAAGTAGGTCTTTGGATTCACTCTCTACTTTTATGTCATCGCTCTCCTCTTCCATGCTACACTCTCCGTTGTTGTAGTCAGATTGGTTGGATCTCCAACTCTAAGGGTGCTTCCACTCGCTGCGCTGACTATCTTCTGTTTTAGTCGACATTTCTTGGAGTTCAAAGTCTGAGTTCTCCATCACACCTGCAACACACAAATAAAGTATTAGTGATCAAGTTCAATACTCTTACAAGACAAAGCTAGTACATATGGGTATTGCTAGATTTTGAATGTAACTATTTAAATTGCCAACCATAGTAAGTGAGAATGTGGACCTTGAAAATGATGCACTTCTTCTTTTGATGTCCAATTGCTTCTCTTACTCTACCAATGTGCATTTGTTGATCGAGCTAATGAAATTCAAAAAGTGAAGAACCATTCTACATTGAAAAATCCATTGCCCAATTCTAGCATTGTTGTCTCTCAACAAGAATTGAATAATCCCATTTTCATATCCTTAAGAAACAAGTGTTCTCTAACAAATTCCTCAAGTGACATGAAGATGCTTTAATTTGAAAGTCAACTCCTGCAATTCTAAAACTCGGTACTATTTATTTGTAATATATGTTGGCACTCACTCGTAAAAATGGCCTTTAATATTGCTTTTTGTTCTTCCCATGCAGTATTCAATAATAACAAAGTCGTTTGACAATCAATATAGGATAATCCGTATCAATTTTCCGTATCCATATACATATGGTATGTACGGTATCATAATATTCGTATCAGGATCAACGGCAGGGAAGGGGGAGTTTTTATTTTTTTTCAAAAACGATCAATGGCTACTAATTTTTTGGGGGAGGGGGGGATAATTAATTGAGCAGAAAGTGTTCTTCTCTTTTCAGGGGATAGTCATCTCCAAAGAATAACTGTCAAGTAGTATTTTCTATTAGGTTCGAGTTTTACCCATTGTTGAAGAGTGTCCAATGCGTGTCCAAGTCAAGTTGTGCGTGTATTTTTGTTCTTTTTTTGTATGTTTGTGAGTGTGATTGATAAGTGCTAGTTGAGTGCAAGAATACTAGGAAGTGGCCGGGAAAGATGTTGGTGTCCTAGTCAGAGAGAATGTGCAAAATGTTGGAGAAAATTATATAGCTAGTTGGAGTGAGAACTTTGGTGAAGCAATTAAATAGTGGAGTAAAACTATAATTCTGTAATAGTAATGTATTGACCAATTCAAAATAATATAAAAATCTTTGTAGTTGAATTGGTTGTCTTGATAATGAGTATTCAAGTGCAAATGTATGTGATTGGTATAAGTGATTGAAATATGGAGGCCTAATTTGTGTATCAAGTTGAAAGTCATTGAATGTGTCTAATGTTGATTCCAAGTCAAATAAGTTATTGTTGAATGAAACTTATATGTGTTTGAAGAAGGTTGTTGAATGTTAAGATTTAATTGTGAATCCTAATCAAAAGTCCTGGGGTCATTGTAGTGCAAGGGCATGCAATGTCTAAGTTAGAGTATTATGTCTATTGAGAGATATCTTTAATGTCCTAGTTGGGTAGAAAGAAATTAAGAAACTTTGAGTTAGTTATTGTGAGGTGCAAAAATATTGTTTAAGTTGGAAAGCAAATGTTTAAAATGAGATGAGTTTGTGGTTGTTGAGTGTATGTGTTGTAGTCAATTTGGAAATGAGTAATGTCTTTGTTTATAGTAGTCCAATTTTGAATGTGTATAAATTTTGAATGTTGTTCTGTAATTCTGTCCAAATTTGGTATTGTAAAAAGAATATAATGTTGCCAATTAGAAGAGTATTGTTAGTACATATGAGATACCAGTGTAGTGTAAGTGCGATGGAAAATTCCAGCAGTAAATTGTAGTTCCAAGTTGGTGAGAGAAGAATGTAAATTCTATAAGTGTTAAAATTACGTCAAACCAAGTTGTGGAGTTAAAGATGTACAAGATGAGTTGGTGAATGAAGATTTGTTGGTTTCCAAAGTAGGAGACAAAGATCGAAGTGATTAAAACTAATTTAGAAGTTCAAAAGTCATAGAGAACTGTACCTAAAGCAAGCTAATTTGGGAAAGATAAAGATCCAAGTTGAGATGGATTAAGATAAAAGATTAATTGGGAGAAATATTCACCCTTATGACCATTAAAAGTGGAGAAAAAAGATCTTGCAATTAGAATTGTGCATGAGGAAAACAATTGATCTTTGTAGAAAGAGCATTTTCCTTATTTTCTTTGGTTGCAATGGCCTATTAGGCTAATTTGTGAAGCATTCCTATTGAATTGCCTCCCTAGAATGAATTTAAACTCTTTGCTTGGTTTTCCCAATTTGGATTTAGATTTATCTACACCACTCATTAGACACTTTCACTCCTCATGCAATTTCCTTGTAATGTTAAAATGTCATTTTTTAAAATTGGTAAAATTCTGAGACTTTAACACTTTTCAAGGCATGTGTCTTGAAAATAAATTTATACATGTCCTAGTGTCTAGAGCTTCGTGTAGTTCAATGTCACACAATTTTTAGTAATAAAGAATCCCACTATTTTAATGAAATTGACAATTTTGTTTCTTATGGTAATCTTGTTTGTTCCTATTTTTTAATACTTTAAATTCTTATTTTTCTACTTCCTTGAAAAAGTCACAAAATACGATATTTGTGTATAGAGGATAATTCCTTGCTTTGAAGTTGAATGTATCAAAGACCAAAACACATTGCAAACCTTACTATTTTTGTTATCAAACACCTAGCACTACTACAACTATCATAGTGAATTTTAAGACAACCAAATAGTATAAAATTACTTGTTGTTTCTAGTGCTATATAGTCAAGTTGAATGCTTGTAATGAATATGTTGCAAGTCCATAGTGCTAATCAATCATTAGAGTAGTAAAAATTTGTCCTCTTTGGTTACTAGTTACTAAAACAATTAACAGTCAATTTGGTTGGATGTAATCAATATTAAAGTCCACAAAGCTAATTGGTCAATACATTACTAAAAATTTGTCTTATATAGTCATTCTTAAAGCATCCGCCTTTTGAAATGTATACTATTTATACATTGTTAGTAAGATGAAAAAACAAAAAATATATATATACATTGGAAGACGTTTGTAGAGTCCGAGAGTTTATAGACCTCCTATCTTATACAAATCCAAAATCTCCCCAATTCAATTGCAACCCTTATTTTCAGATCCAATTGTATTTTTTTGCACCCTAATGAAGTGAAAAATGGAAAGGATTGGTATTGTAACATTTTTAGTATGGAATTGGAGTTGCTAGAGTTGGAATTGTGTTGAAATCACATTTTCATAATTTCAAGGAACACCACCATGTGATTTAGCCATGTGACAAAAGATTCAATCATTATTCTATAATTTGAAGGAACACTTGTAGATTAACATTGCAACCATATAAAAAATTCAAAGAACCATAGTAGAATTCAAATGAATACAATTAGTCCCCTTAGAGACAACAACAAGAAGTAATATGTTTTTGCTTGGACCATCTATACATATGTTTGTGTACTAAAAAATGAGCTGATCCAAAATATATGTGAAAAAATCTTTGATTTACTGTTATATTGCAAAAACATATTTGTAATTCTGATGAGGCTAAATATGTTCAATGACCAAAGAGACAAAATGGATCATTTTACTTGAATCTCATGTTCTAAGCACACCTTCAATGGAAATAGTATACTAATGTAGTAACATTAAGAACAATGACAAACAAAAAAATGTGCCCCAATATGACTTCTATTAGGCTCATTACTTTCAAGGGCACATTAGATTTTGGCTCTTCTAAAGTAATTTTTGCTTTTATGCACACCGTGGCAAACAAGCCAACAATTGTGGTTATTTAAGGGAGTAATTGTGACGGACACCAAACATTCAATTCCTCCAACCAATCATCCATTATTTTTTGTTAGTGATATCAAGGCTTGTTTTCACCTCGCCCTAGATAGGAGCAAAGGTTTTAGAGTAATCACAGGCCTTGAAAAAAACTCGATTAGAATTCACACCTAAACAACAACCAAATGAGTTGTATAGAAGAAGATTTGGGTTTCAAGGTACTAGCCATTCATCTCACAAGGTTGTTATCAGAATAAATTACCATGACGCATCTCTAGTGTAGTATGTTCACACTCATGCTATCATTCATAGTGGTGGGATCTATGCACTTTGTGACATCAAATCGTGGTATTCTTCTTGTCTATTTGTGCATTGCTTCTACTATTGGAATTGTGTATCGTAATGATTGCATTGGAGCTTTGTAATTGGTTTATGATGTATTTGCCATGTGTCTTTCATTTGTTTGCAAATTAGTTGGGACTCGCTTGCCATTTGTTTGCCATTCATTCACAACTTGTTTGCAACTCATTTACAGCTCTTGTGCAACTTGTCTATGATCGGTTTGCCAATTGGACACCATATAGTAGTTATAGCATGTAGAATACTCGAAGCAAGTAAACTCCGTGAAATATTGAAGTTAGAGTCGAGGTCACATTTTCAACAACAGAGTTGCTCTTCATGTCATGGTTGCTTGGACATGTGGTGGTTTAGCCCCTCCAACCTCATTTGGCAGCTAATTATCAAAGACAACTCTTTTATAATGGGCCACCATGACCCTCAATATGTAAGAGTGATTATAGTTTGAAGAAATCTACATTTTACAAAGATTTATAATTACATCATACTAGTGGCAATTTAAAAAAAAATCCTCCATTAGTAGCCACAACAACGTTGTTGTCTTAGTTATACATTACTACCCACATAGACTCAGTGCTTACAAAACTTTGCAGGTGTGAACTCCCTTACAACTATTGGGTAGTTTCTACCCTATCATTAGCAACTTAATGCTAGATGGGAACAAACCTTTAGTAATGTAAGTAGTGTCCACAAATAGAACATCAGGTGCTTTAGAGTTCTGAGTAATGTAAAAGGATTGGGTTGCTGTGATGGGGGTTTGCCTCGTTACAAAAGCATCTATGTGTATCGTTAGAGCCCATTTCCATTTATAATCGGAACAAGATGCCCATCCAAGTTGACCACGGATAGAGAGGAGAATAAACATTGAAATCTTAACGTAATGTGTAGTTTTGAATGTAAGCTCTAGTCTAGAGTCTAAAAGGTCTAAGAATATTATCAACATTTTGCAAAGTTGGAGGTTGAATCCCTCCAACCCCTCCAATGGAAATGGATTCTTACGTATGGTAAGAAGCCTCTGATCGAGGGCATTTTGTTGTATGATGGCCTTTTCTCGAGGGCAAAGGCAAAGGGGTAAGGCCATCACATGGAGTGAAACGTCCAAGATCACAGGCTTTCCACTACATTAAGCAATGGAGGGATTCCATTGACATGTATTTTAGAAGAAGAAAAAATTCCAACTTAAAGAATAATCGTGCTAGGCAATATTATCATTAGATATTATGCCCTGGTCCCATATGTATACTAAATAGGGATTTTAAGGGACCCATATTAATTAATGGACATTCCACACTATATAAATATCTACCTTTGCTATATGTCAATAGTTATTGAAGTGTCTGGAGGTTGTATATCATGTTTCAAACATTTATAATTTTTCACAATAATTCCTTTTAATTTTTTGGTCTCCTTATTACCCCTATTCAATTAGTATAGTGACTACACGAAAATCATGCATTATGCCATATAAGGTATACCAACCAATTACCGTTTGCTTCCTAATTTTGTCAATAGACGAGCCCAATTTCATCACCCAACTTTGGGCCCAATTCCATCCAAAAAACATCCAAATCCATTTTTCTTATGACAAAAATTAAAGCATTCTATGATAAAATCATAATTTTTATGACAACAAGGGATAAAGTATCACTTCATTAATGGTGAATATTTTGTACTTGACTTGGGTGATTATGGGTTAGTTAGGGAATATTTATGAGTCTAGTCTATGAGAAGTTTTGTAATTTCAAGGCAAACCACTTCAAAAATTCACAAAAATTACAATTTTAATTAGAAAATTATAATTCCACTTAGGTTTGATTTGTGAAACATGTGCCCACCACTGAAAAATATATTCCCCTCTTGAAGTTGGCCCCAACATATTCAGATTGTAAATAAGGGTGGTAATGGTCTGGTTTACCTTAAGTTAATCGTTCATGCCCCAATGTTTAATAGTGCCTTTTCATCAGGAGACTAGGCCAAGGTGAACTGACCCCGTCATTGCCCCGGCTAGGGGTTGTTGTGAAAAAAAGCCCCTTAATTTTTGCTATGATTTTTCTAATTTCTACACCTCCCCCAGCAAAATAGGGACCATTGATTGCAAATCTAAATTCAGAATTTGCAAATTTTATCATCTGATTGCAAATAAAAAATTCCACAGTGTTTTTCCTAGGGGTAAAACGGGGCAATGAGGGGGTCAGTTCACCTTGACCCCAGGACTGGCCGGGGTGAATTGACCCCTCGCTCGTCCCTGAAGTAAAACCCTGAAATTTTTTATTTCCCACGCATGATAAAATTTTCAATTTTTGAATTCATATTTGCAATCACAGGCCCCAAATTAGCTAGGTGAGATGTAGAGCATACATTTTCTGGGCACAAAATAGGGGGTCTTTTTATTACTTGCACCCCCTGGACTGACTTGGGGGAGACGAGCGAGGGGGTCAGTTCACCCCGACCTCAGGACTGAGGATGCTGTAATATCAAAGGTGTTTGGTTTGCCGGGGCCGGTTTGCAGTTTGCCGTGTCCACTGAGGATGCCCAAAGAGACGGTGACAGCTTTGCCCTAACTCTCCAGCGGCGGTAAACTCCAGAGCTAGGGTTTCTCTGTCTCTCTTTCTCTCTTTCGTTTTCCGAAGGCGTTGTGCGTGATTTGCCCAGCCTCGCTTCCTCAAGCTTTCTCGCCCTCTTGCACCATGGTACTGCTCGCTACCATTGTATCCCTTAACCGTCACCTCTTGAGTTTTTTTGCACTACTCTCAGCATGGTCGAACATTTAAGAACTTTCTTGACGCGGATTGGACTTTGTGCAGGCGGACCCAGAGGTTGAAGTTCAGCAGCCGAAGAAGCGAACATTCAAGAAGTTCACCTTCCGCGGCGTGGACCTCGATGCCTTGCTCGACATGAGCTCGGATGAGCTCGTTGAGCTTTTCCATGCTCGTGCCCGCCGCAGGTTCGCTGATGCTCCCTCCTGTAATGCTTTGTGCAGAATTTTGAAGTAATGCTCCACAATTAATCCTCACTTTGTAGAATATAGGTCTGTACTAGACAGGGCTTGGTGTCCTGGCTGATAAGACAGGAGGTGCGAAAACAGCGTCCTTCTTAGGGCTGACCAATCTCTGTGGAGGGGCTTAACTTTTATCAGTAAATTTTTCTTGAAATAGAAATGATAATATCCGGTAACCCACTTTGATTTGTTTAGAATGATGTGTTTTTTAGAATTTTGTGTGGAACTAGTTATGGATATCTGAAGTTGGAATGTCACTCTTTAGGGAGTGCCCTGAAACCCTAAAGTGTTGACTGTTGATACATTGAAGAATCCAATATCACATTATGTGTTGCATTTATCTGGGACACCATTTCGGGGAGTTGTTGTTTTAGCACCCTCGACCTTACTGAGAGTGTCTTTATTCCCGACATGGTTCACCTCATCTGGATGCCAGAATTGAGTTACCACCTTGACAGCTATAATTCGGAAGGTGCGTAGGGATTCACTTCTACACTGATTTTCGCAGGTTTCAGCGCGGTTTGAAGCGCAAGCCCATGGCATTGATCAAGAAGCTGCGCAAGGCTGTAAGTGACTATTGCCTTTGTCCCAAGAGATTATATAGGTTGTCACTGTGTATATATGCCATTCTTTATTGTAGTCTTTTACTCTCCGTTCCGCATTCGTTTGTGCAGAAACGTGAAGCTCCGGCAGGCGAGAAACCTGAGCCCGTGAGGACACACCTTCGCAACATGATTATTGTCCCAGAAATGATAGGTAGTGTAATTGGTGTGTACAACGGCAAGACCTTTAACCAGGTTGAAATTAAGGTATGAATGAATCCGATTCAGAACTCGCCTGCATGGTAAATGTTTGGGATTTTCTGGTATTCGATGCTATAGGGACCATTTCTTGCACTGGTTTAGGTCCTCATCTCTTGTCATATATACGTGCTTCGACCAGTTTGCATGTTTTCTGAGAATTGATATTCATTTCGACTCTGCACATTATTAGTTTGTTTTTTCAATCTATATCTCCAATCTGCCTAACTATTTCTCTTCGTTCACAGCCTGAGATGATTGGGCACTACTTGGCGGAGTTTTCCATCTCGTACAAGCCTGTGAAGCACGGACGACCTGGTATTGGAGCTACCCACTCGTCTCGCTTTATCCCTCTGAAGTAAATGGCGGTAGTGCTTATTAGCCGATTGGTTTTTGCTAGAGTCTAAACACTTACCAGAAGAATTTTGATATGAAATGATGATTGAGTTCCATGGTGAGCTCCGCATTTTGATGTCCACATCTTTTCTGTTGGAATATTGAATGAATCAGTTTTTTAAATCAATTGTACACCAATACTACTCGGTTCCTTACTTAGACTATTCCAAGTCTGGCTGGCGTGGATGGTTTTGGAGTTTTCGGAGTTTTCAGAACAACAGTAGGATTTAGCCTTGGGACGATGTAACCTGTTAGAACTACCGACTGATGTCTCTTAACTGTCTTTTATTAGTCTAGAACAGATCTCATCAAATTTTCCAAGAAGCATACTTTGGTCAATATACTCCGTGATTAGTTTCTCAGAGCGGGACTGCAGGAGTGATTTATTGTCTCTTGCCTTACAAGGTGGACACTAGCAATCTCCATTCCCTCAAGAAATGAAATCAACCAACAAGTTATCATGACAAATCTTACTCATGTAATCAGGGGTAGTTTGGGTCTGCTTGTGATTGGCACCCTATTGCTTCCAACATGAACAATTTGTAACTTAATATTTACATGATATATAGATTACAATAAATTTTTGTACATTGAAATTTAAAATTGGGGAAATTCGTATTAGTGAAGCACTTTGCTCGAATACTGGTAATGAGAATAATTGAAAGTGTTGAAAGCCATGGAAATGGATCGTTAACCCTGGAGCGTCGGGACTCATCGGAGAAGTGACTGGAGGCGTCCAAAGTGCTGAATTTTTGGAGGGGAATTATTTCGAATTGCTTGTGGAGCCGTAGGATCTGGAGCACCATATCGCATAGTTCCGGGAAGTGAACATGAATTCAACCAAACGTTTGTGCATGTGGAGATCAAGAGCTTTGAGTGGAAAAACAGGGGCGTTGACCTTTATGGGCAGGTGAGTGATAAGTCGGAGAGAAAGGACGTCATCATGAACGCGGAAACGCCTGGAAAAATATGTGAAAAAGAAGAAGCGTTTCGTAGAATATGAAATTGGGATTCGGATTCTGTAAAATTCGCTACAAGTAGTGGCAAAGATGTAATTCTGACGACCTTGTAATGCGATGAACTCCAGAATGATTGCAACAGTGATTTTTTTCCCACAAATGAGACCAAATCGGAGACATGTCCAGTGCCGATTATTGTAGTTTTTTCACGTGCATGTGCGTTCTGACTGCTGGTCGAAGTTGGATCCCCAGAGGTAGTAAAATATGTGCATGCAGAAGACTGTTTGGATAAAAAAAGCTTATTTCTAATAGACGGACACATATACGGTGCTATACGGTGCCCACTCTTCATAATGCATGTTCTATAAAAGAAAATGTTTCTGTATGAAATCAGTGAAGACCTTCCTCCAATTTTTTAAAGATAAAATTCGTCGTCCTTGCCTCCTGCCTGCAAAAAATTCTGCAGCGCAGATTCTCTTTTATGATCTTCCTTCATTGTGGGCAAGTGCAAATTTTCTCCCAAACTCTCCAGATTTCAGTTCTACAATTTCTTGCTTGTTACTGCACACAAGAACACCAGGAATCCGAAGAGAATTCATGCCTACACCTTAAAAAAATGGCCGGGTGAACTGACCCCCTCACTCGTCCCTGAACTAAAACCCTGAAATTATTTTATTTCCCACGCATGATAAAATTTTCAATTTTTGAATTCATATTTGCAATCAAAGGCCCCAAATTAGCTAGGAGAGATGTAGAGCATACATTTTCTTGGCACAAAATAGGGGGTCTTTCTTTTACTTGCACCCCCTAAATTCTAGGGTTAATTTTAGAAGGCTATTTTTGTTGTGATCTTCATTAGGGTGATGAAGTCATTTACATCCATATACATATAGTAACTAAATTGAGGTAGGATTTGTAAGATTTTCAGTTATAATAAAAGAGTCAAGGAATTTCTTATAGTTAAGTAGGACTTCTTGACTTGATTAGCCCCTAAACAATAAACTCTAGAACTGTATTTTCAACCTCAATATTATTTGCTTTGCATGCTCTTTTTTTCACACAATTTGATTGGAATTTTTAAAATTTTATATTTCAGAGTCAAAATCACATGTCTTCTACAAGTCCTAAAAATTTCAAATTTCACCAAAAAAAAATTGTAATTGTTTGTAATTTATGACGAATAAGTGAAAGAAATTCATTTTAAATTTTAAAAATGGTTAAACCAATAAAATATTCAATTGTGGGGATTTCACAAAATTTCAAATTGGAGTAGAAATTAGTCTTAGTAAACTTCATTTCATTAGTTGGGCTCAAATTTTTTTTAATAATTTTTAATGTTTAAAAATTTAGATTTAGAACAAAGATGTGTATATTGACAAAATTCACTATCATCCACTAGAAACACATTCAAAGATTTGTCAAAAAGAAAATGGGATGAAAAATTGTAGTCCTTCATTTAATATTATGCATGTGAAATCTTTCATGAGCTATCAACTTTCTAGCTCCAAATGCGCCAATAGGTACTAAAAATTATATTCTCATGACTAGTTTATTTTGTCTAAAAAACTCCAAATCTACATTTCCCTCCATTTGAGAAACTCTTTCATCCTAAAATGACAAGACCTATTATTGGGGTAGTTAGCTTGACAAGACCTATTATCCAGGTAGTTAGCTAGAAATGATCTGACAATAGGTGCATTCTTCATTCCTACACTAATCTTGAAAGTCATCCATTGGTGACCAATTTGGCCTCAACATCCCTTCACGGTTAACACTACAAGAAAAGACTTAAGTGATAGGTATTAAAGTTAGCCAACAAAATTATCTAGATTCTTATGCTATTCTTTATTCCTATTTAAACTAAGAGAGACATCCATTAGACACTTTATGTCCTTGACAACTTTTTAGGATTAACCTTCTAATTAAAGTGAAAACACTCAAAGTTGTTAAAAAGCTATTTAGACTCCAAAAACCATCACATAGCTTGGTTATAAAACCAAAATCTAGAGAAATAATAGTCAACCAATTGTTTAGGGATAATTGCCAATTAGTTAATTGTTAGCTAGGACTTGTGGAAAAATAATTAGTTGAAGTGTAAAAATAGAGGATCCAGAATCGGACAAAAAGTTCGTTGAACCAACATCCAAGTGATGTGCAAAAATAAAAGTTGGATTTATAGTTCCTGCTTCCATGAAATTGTTAGATTTTAGCCACTTGCCATTTTGAATCCATGGCTAATATTTAGGTTGTTGGAGGTGGATATATTCTTAGATAAGGCTTGTTAGTGCTTTCGGGTTGTTTGTTTAGGAACTTGGAGTGCTTAGACAAGGGGAAGGTAGGTATTGATTTAAAGTTGGTTATCGTGGCTAGCCCCCTACTCTATCATCTACTTTGCTCGATGTAATGAAATTTAGACTATTTAGTTTCAAAATTGGCATGTTTTTGAAAAAGAAAGATTGTTGCCTTGCAAATTTGAAGTTGAAGGAAAGTGGTTGGTGAGATTTTGATTCAAGAGGATATGAGCTGGAACATTTTGATAAAGAGAGGATGCAACTAGTGCCCTTGGAAATTCCCCTTGACTCCTACAAAAACTTCCCAAATGCTACAATCAACTAATCGCAATTAAATATGGGAATGGCTTAAACTTGTAAGAATATTGCAGAACAAAGTGCTTAAATGTTCATCTTTGAAATTCTGTACAAAAAAAGGGAGGTCTTACATTCTAATTTGACTTCCAATGATAGAATGTTTTTTTTGGTTTTGAAGTAGATGACAAACACTATACCCAAAAGGATGAAATTTGGGCATGGTGACCATCCCCTCCTCCAAGGGTTAATTGCTCTTTTGAGGACACTTTCAATATTTCAATAGGAAGTCTACTTGTGAGGAATGAATGGGGTCCATGGACGATTTAGGGGTTAACCCAGTAACGACCAGGTCGATGACTGGTTGATGATTTTGGCCCAAAATGACACGTTTTCATTAGTAACGACTTTGACTGCTGATGAAAACCTGTCATTTTCAAGCAGATATTCATTGGCAATCATCGACCTGGTCATTAATGGGTTAATAGAAAAAAAGGGGAAGGACAAGGACAGGCCGGCAACTTCGGAGTGAAGTGAAGGAACCTACGAGGAAGGGCAACCAACCTGCGAGCAGGCAACCTTGCCTGAGACTCTCAGAGCTTGAGATCTGGAGGGTTCCGGTTGTGAGACACGCAGGCGGTCTTATGCAGTGCCTGCACAGCAGCTGGCACGCAGGTTACTTACTCGTCCCTTGGCAGCGACACACGCAGAGACGGACACGCACTCACACGGGGCGCGTGCTTGCAATCGCAATCGATCTCTTCTCAAGCTTTTCGCCATCGCCACGCTTCCCGCAGACCTCGTCCCCGTCAAACAAAATCTTGCCATTCTTCTGTCTGTAACTTATAACACATTGGAGAAGTTATTAATCTTCCGATCCGCCTCCTCGCGGAACCTGAAGTCTCCGTCCCATCTGCTGCCTGAGTATTGTTCCAGTGAGGTCCAACTCTCCTCCTTAGGGTTTGAAGAAGAAGAAGAAGCAGAAGGAGAAGGAGAAGAAGGAGAAGAAGGAGAAGAAGAAGAAGCCCTAGGGTCTGTCTGTCGGTGGTCTCTTCTCTTTTGCTGCAGCAAAGTCGAATCCATCGTGGAGTGGGAATATTACATCGCATCGCATCGCATCGCCCGTGGGATAATATCGCATCGTCTCCGGCGTCTTGGTTTCTCTGCCCCTGGTGAAGAGAGAGAGGTTTATGGGTTTGCGATTTGGGTGATTTGGGCGATTTGGGATGCGTTTCGAGTTTTAGGGTTTGTGCCATTTCGGTTTTGGTGATTGGGTTTTTTCCTTGAGTGGTAATTTTTGGGGTTGCGCCGACGGTCGGGCATGAGCGAAGCCACGGTTGGAGTGCACGCTGCCAGAAGTGCTGGGAGTCGAGACGCCAGCGCGGAGAACGCGCATGAGGCGCGCAGCGTCATGAAGCCGCACGGGGAGGACGGGCCGAGCTCGCGAGTCCGAGATGCGGCAGCTGGTCCCAGCCCAGCTGGTGAGGAGTCTTCCGCGGCCGGCGGTGCGGCCACCAGCGACCAAGGCGGAAGCTTCGACTGCAACATTTGCCTGGAGCTTGCTCAAGACCCCGTGGTCACCCTCTGCGGGCATTTATTCTGCTGGCCGTGTCTGTACCGTTGGCTGCAGATGCACAGCATTTGCCAAGAGTGTCCCGTGTGCAAGGCCAGTGTGGAGGAGGAGAAGGTGATCCCCTTGTACGGGAGAGGCAAAGTGAACTGCGTCGATCCTCGCACGAAAGCTGTTCCAGGGCTTAGCATTCCGCATCGCCCAGCTGGACAACGGCCCGAGACTGCACGGCATGCTGAGAATCCATACCCGCCACCGGGGTTTAATTTCATGGCAGGCTCAGCTGGCCCGGCTGCGACTGCACGATTCGGTAACATCACACTCTCCGCCGGATTTGGATTGTTTCCATCTCTCTTTGGCTTCCAGTTGCATGGCTTTCCCGAGGCCAGCGGGATGGGGGGAGGGCCGGGGATCCATCTCGGGTCTACAAATGGATTGCCTGGCAGTCACATTCATACTAATCAGCCCATCATTCCAGATCAGCAAGAAGCGCTGCTTTCTCGCCTCCTGGTGCTCCTGGGCGTTTTTGTGATTGTCTGCCTCCTCCTCTTTTGATTTTGTTGCAATTTTAGGAGCTCACGCACATTCTTCCGAGTCGCTTGCGTTACGGAGGTTTCTTTTCTGCCTTGGAACACAAGGTCGACTGACTGAAGGAATTGAATCATGGTGTGGCAAACTGCTGGAAGGACGGGATTTGGGGTTTTTTTGTATGCAAAAGCAAAGAGACTCTGTAGAGTTTATGGATGGTGTAAGAAGCATGTCTTCGGATGTGGTTTTATTTGGTGGCGGAGTGACCCAAGGCGGAGGAGTCAGTGTAACCTGGTCGTGACATCTATTTATTGGGAGCACCGAAATAAGATCATTGGAAGGGTTTATCATCTGGGGTCAATAGTAGAATCATCGATGGGTGATGTACGCTTTGACGCTTCCTGTGTATATTGGGGGAGGTAGATAGGGTTAGTTAGTGTGGCTTTAGAGGTTAGATAATGCTAGAAGGTTTGGGTTGAAAGAATACTAGAAGTCTCTCGTCACTCCTCTTTCGCTCTTAGGTTGTAGGTTGTTAGATGGTAGGTAATGTACCATATATTCTGCTTGCTGGCTTTGCTTAATGTATTGTGAAGCTTGAATATGAGAAGCTTTCATGCAATATATTACATACTCCGTTTTTGGAATCTTTGAAATCCTGCTACCTGTCCGATGGACGTGATATTGTAATATCGAATGGATGATCTTATTTGCCCTGTTTTTTGGAAAGTCAGTTCCGGCTTTTGGAAGTTAATGATTCCACTGGCGGTTTGTGAAGACAGGTGGACTGGTTTAGAGCTGTACATTTTTTTCAAATTGTCAGCGTCTATATGATATTGTTGTATTCTGAATCCAATTACCTGTTGCTCTTAGATTGTGGTGGGGCTTATAATCTGACGTAGGGTATGCATATGATTATTTTTTGCAACTTGATTGTTATCTAACTGGCATTCGCCTGAAAAAGATGGCTGTGAAGTTTGACAATCAATATTTTACGACTGCCATTTCTTGGCATTGGGGATGGGAATGCTGAGTGTAATCACAAAAACTGATGCAGTAAGTGCATGGAAAATCAAAGTGCTGTGTTCTATTTGCATATACCAGGTTTAGGGTTTGATGGGGAGAGGCGGTTTCCTGAGCTCGGGTCTGGGTTCTTTACCGAGCCTTCAATATTCTTCAACGATGACGAATGGATACCCACAGATGTTACAGTTTTCAATTTGATTGTCAACGAGGCCCCGTTTGTAGATGCCAACGAGGAGGGTCCCGTTGATGCTAGCATGAATGGAGGCTCTCCTGTTGATGTTAATGAGGGCTCCTTTGTGGATGCCAATGAGGACCCTCCCATGAATGCAAGTGAAAGCCTTCTTGTGGATGCCAATGGGGATGACGAGGGTCGATCCTTTGTCAGTGAGAGCCCTTTTGAGGATGCCAATGAGGGCCTTCCTCAGAATGCAGATGATGGCCCTGGTATCAATGTCGATGAGGGTTCTCCTATGGATGCCAGTGAAGATGCAAATGACGATACCAGTGAGGGCCTAAACGTAGATGTGAACGAGGGCCTTTTTGTGGATGCAAATGAGGACCCTCTTGTAGATGAAGGCCCAAGTGTTGTTGATGTAAGTGAGGGCCTTCGTGTGGGTACTCCCTCAGGAAATTCAGTTCTACCAAAGTCAAATTTGTGACCTATGATGTCTTATGAAAGTGAACGCCAAGTTTGTGACAATAGTAATGACAAACAATCACACTTTGATAGGAAAAACAATTGAGAATAGTTTTGAAAACTGTCAATAATTAAAAGCAAAATCATTCAAACAATGATTCAAATCATTGTGAAACAATGTGCAATTTTTATACCAAAATGGAAAATAGTCTACAAGAATATTTGAATTCAAATCAATATGTAATCATTAGAAAGTTATGCTGAATTTTGGTATTATATTATGCACTCAATAAAAATAAACTATGTTGTTGATATTATGCACAACAATTTGAATTCATTACAAAGAAGTGTTGGACTAGTTATATGAACATGAAATTGAATACCTCACACAACAAATACAAGCTACAAATACAGAGGAGGGAGGTTAAAGTAGGTATAAAAGGATTTAGGATTGGAATGATGAGGCTCAAGAGAGGAAGGAGGCCATGAGAAATGTCGATGGAAGGATTGAGAAAGGAAGTGACAAAGAAAAAAGTTGCCCACAAGCAAAATTTGTCCTATGAGGTGATTTGTTAGGAAGGCAATGGAAGGGCTCAATGGTCCCCCATCCTTGAATGTTGAACAAAACAAAAGAATAGGTAGGTGGAGGACCTATTGGCTCAATTTAGGCTACACATAGCTAGTCAAGTCCCTTGCCACAACCATTTCACATGATTGTCTAAATCAAATGGAAGATGATTGGATTGGAATGAAGATCCTCCAAATCCAACACTGGGTTGAGAAATTTGAAGGACATGCCAAAATGACGAATCTAGCTCTCATTCTTTGAATCTTGCAAATAAGATACTTGATTCTAAATTAAGTGTTGAGTAATCCATGACCCAACCAACCAACCAAATGGTCAATATAACTTTCACTAAGGTGCACTAGCACACATAAGTGTGGATGCTCTTACAAGTGCAACATGTCAAGTGACTATCTTGTCAAATATATATACTAAGTGATATTATTGTGAATCATATAGCTTATTAATAAGGTGTCAAAAGGGTAAGAAATATTGTTATGTGATTTACACCCAATATCGCTATTAATACATACAAAAACTATGAGTGATATTACAAAGTTCAATCCAAAGTTTTTTTATTTAATTTTCTGAAATGATATAAATGTTAGTTATTAATTATCAAAGTTTTTGATATGAAAAATAATGTAATCATAGAAGAACACCAATGTGAAGTATAATCTATAAAATATAAAACTATTTAACTCAAAATTAACATTTTTGAACTCGACCAAGTCTAGAAAGTGAAAAAATAATAAAAAATGGAATTAGTGGAAATATTATACAACATTATATTGTTTTATGTTTGACAAACCATGACCCTTCTTAAAGTACACGTAAAAATAAAATTGGTGGAAAATCAGGTCGTACAAGCATGGAGTTAAGCTTCTGCACCAGTATGTATAAATGCAATGTTGACTACAATGAAACTACTCATTACTCAAAGCAAATTGTTTGAATTGTAGGTACCTTCTTGAAACTTGATAAATTGTAAGTGCTGAAGAATTCAAATGATTAAAGAAATTTAAGTGCGGAGGTCCCAGTTTCTGACTCTTATATAGTACAATTCAATTCTGTTTACTGTATAACCAAAATAAACACACTTATCCTATTTTGCATCATACAGGAGCAACCAAATTCTTGCAACACCAGCTATTATCACATAAAATACGTTCAAATAAACCTCTCAACGAAAGTGAAAGTCCAATGTAAGAAAAAAGTAGAAGAAAGCAATATTCAAATGTACTCCTACCAATACAAACTATATCCTCGGAGAAAACTGTCAAGCAACGTTGCTGTGCGTTTTGGTGTGGCCTTGAATAAACGGGACCTTCGAAAGACCAGAGTTCTGCCTCTCTCCAACCAGCAGAATGTATGAAAGTATTCACCAACTTACAAGTTCAAGGGAAGAACGTGAAACGAAAGAGGAAAGTCACGGGGATTTGTCAAAGAGACCGGAGTAGAAGAGCAGGATCTGCTTGAGAACCCACTCATAATCTGTAGGCTGGGAAAGAGTATCAAGGCCATGTTCCACAAGCTGCTCGGGCACCCACAGCTTCTCACGGTCATACTCCAACAACTTTTCTAACACCTCAATGTTGTGTGAATAGTCAGGGTGCCTGTATCAAACCACCGACAAGGTCAGTGCCTTTGCATTAGTCAACATCCATCACATTAAGAAGAGGAAACCTAAACCACCCTACCAATAATTAGCAATTTCAAGGATAACCATCAACTGATGAAGGAATAGTCGATGCGATCGTACTGATAAAAGCAATAAACAGAAACCACGAATTGAAACATACCAACAAAATAGGGTTGCAAATGTAAGTAATAAACACAAGTCACGAATTGAAACGTACCCACAAAACGTAAGAAATTGCTGTCGTTTGTACTGGAAAGGACATAGAGTATGAACTGGCGTCAGTAGTACCCCAACTAAATCGATCTGAACAGAATGAGTCAAGCACTGTAACGCAAGCATGAGGTTCCCGCTTCCCACCACACACAAAGGAAGACAAGTATAGCTCGGAATTGGAAGATGGCTTTACTCACAATCGACTGAAACTCCGTAACGTTGTTAGATGCCAAGTTGAGAAAACCAGGTGGCAGTTTCAAGATGGCGTCATTGTGATGATAATGGAGGCGGAACTCATTCAAAGGGGGTAAGAAGACCTGCTCTCCGGCCTTCGTCACCCATGCGCTTCGCACAGATACCTCGGAACCCTAAAGAGAGAACCCCCAAGAATGCATCAGAAAACAGAAGGAGAGGAATCGTATGCTGCAAGCATGGCCACACACATAACTATAATTTTAGGTCATGGCCGGCTAGGATGAAAATTCACCTTTGGATTCCGACCTACGTGACCACCCAAGGCCTGCGCAATTGCTTGGTGTCCGAAGCTAATGCCGACCGTCTTCACCCTTTTCCTGTCGAGATCTCGAATTTCCTGCAGAGATCACGCGGACATCATCTAAACGGTTCTTTACAGCTGCACTTTAATGCATTTCAGATACATTTCACAAGGCCCCACAGTGTGAACCGAGAATTCGCTGCCATGGATTGACTACAAGAAAGAGTACCTGAAGTTGGGGTATCTCACATGAAGCAAACGTTCAATCCAAGCATCGCCATCATACACTCCACTGAGCGATCCGGTGATCAAGACACCGTCAAATTCCGTCACATCATTTGGATAGCAAAAGGACTTCACGTCGAATTCTGACACCACAAACACACGAAATTAAGAAAGAGGAATGCACCATCTAGGCTAATTCCAAATTCCAAATTCCGATTAGCCCCTATAAGACCAAGATGTCCAATTTTTGCCTCATGTTTTTTTTACGCAGTTTTGGTCATTTGTGTAATTTGTTTCATTCAATTTTTTGACCAACATATGTAATGTTCTTCCCTGATTCAGGTGACACAAAATATAGCCTCATCTGAATTACATTTTTCACAATACGATCAATTGAAGTGGCCCTTTCTAAACCTAAAATCCTTCGTCCTTAAGGGGTTAGACATCGAATTAGAACAACCATGATACTTGGAGCTAGTCACGAATACTCCAACTGAGAATTGCAGAGGGCGGACATACTAACCCGTGAAGGAAATCGAGGGCGACACGGTGATCTGGGGATGCAAAACGGTGGAAGCCGGAGTAGCGACCTGACCGAAAGCCTTCTTTAGCAATTGCGGGTAGCCTCCCGTCCGCTGGAAAACTGAGGGCGCCAAATGCTCCTGCAAGCGCTCGCATTGCAGAACGGCCAGCTTCAGGAGATCATGGCTCAGACGCGCCATCGCCAACGCAATTCTTTGCAAAAAACTCTTGAAGCATTCTTTGATGGAAACCTGATGAAGTTCTCTTCCACGTTTCTCGCATTGCTACAAGGACATCAAAGGCTTGAGTAAAACTAAGTTGTAAATTCTTGAAGTGACCAATTTCAAGTTTTTAGGAATTGGAATTGCTTTGACTGACTTTTATGATGTTTACACTTCTATGGGAGTATAGAGAAATGATACTTTAGGAGCAGCTTTGTCTAGTTGTCAAACCAAAAACAACCAAAAAGTTCAAGTCCAATGTTAAAATTCATTAGTTTCCTAAAGTTGGAAAGGTGCCTCCCCTTCTTTTCATGTGCCTCTCCTTGTAATTTTGCTCACCAATTTGTTTTGATTATCCTCTTGCAAATATTGCACACTCCCGGAAATAAAATAAAATTGGAGATGATATATATGTTATTGAGTAAATGATGAACGATTGCCACCTCAAATGCTGGGTTTGAATCTTTAGTTTTTAGTCTAACACGTTCCGCGTGCATGAAAAAAAATAAGCTTCATAGCCAAAAGAGCAAAGATAAGGTAAACTTGCCATCATCACAAGAACTAAAATTTCCCCTTCATGTACATGTGGTGCACATTTTTTTATTTGAAATGTACTCTATTCTAAGAAACATATGGGCAAAATGAAATGGACGGGAGGTAATAGGTTGGTTCATTTTAAAAGTGCATATTGATTCAAGACCAATGGTCAATTTCTTCAAATAGGGTGTTTTCAATTATATTAATATTTTGGATTTAATATACTAATTTTTATTTCTTAAAAGATTTTGGAGAGCATAAGTGTATGATTTCCAAAAGAAACATCCAAAGGTGGATATGCCAATCCTTCTAGGCACGGTCTTTGTGACACATAATTGCTTGGAGATTGAAGTGTCCAAAAATGATGTAAAAATGTTCTTTTCTTTAGTGAATGGAGGTGGAGATAGAATGGTGTCTTAAAAAAGGTATTTAAAAAAACAACATATAGACCAATTTCATTGAATAGTAGAAAAAGGAAAAAAGAAAAGAAAAGAAGGGGGAACTTGTCCTTGGCAAAAATTATTTAAACATTTTCAACATCAAAAATCAATTTAGGAGTTGAGCCAAACTCAAACCCAGAGGAGGTCGGGGACCAACGGGCAACAAAGAAATTAAAAATCAATTAAAGCGCCCCATCTTAGGTAGAGCAAGCTTCTACTGTATTGAGAAAGCTTTAAAAGAACACTAAAAAAACATTCCCAAATTAATAAAATGACACCCAAAATCACCAACTTGGGACACAATCAAACAAACAACTTGACAAAAGCAAACAAAATACACACCAAACAAGAAAGAAAATCCCCAAAAATGATTCCGAATAGTATATTTACAGTTGTCTTCAAGGAACATGTACATCAAAGCATCTTCAATCCCGACTATTTGTAATTGCAAAAAGAATAATATTATTCACCTAATATGTCAACTTGTGAATATTGTCATGATTCAAATTACAATTCAAAAAATCTCATGAAATAAACTCAAGAAAATGTAGGTTTGAATATCATACGACAAAAAACTTCCCCAAACACCTTAAATTGATTCCAAGGTGCAAAACAATAGTGAAAACACCAAAATGGATTGAAATGTGATTTTTGACTCAACAAATCACACATTCAACTAGTTTGTAACAAATTCTTGAAGTACCAAACAAGCTCCATATCTTACAAAATGCAACATTCTTGAAGGGTCTTCAATGCAATGTTTGAATTGGAAGAAATGGGAATAATATCTTTGAAGAAATGCTCATTCCCAAGAATGATGAAATGTCCTTCATTCTTGAAAATAATCACATAAAAAGAAACTTAAATTGCAAAGAGATTCAAAAAAGATAGGAAGGAATAATATATTTGGAAAGAGCCCTCATGAATTGGCTCATGAAAGTACAATTAGTGATTTGTAAACCAAATCCATCTTTGCAAGTTATGGAAAGGATGCTATGGAATTATTGGATTTACAAACTACTACAAATCTATAGAATCTGGAGTTGGTTTTTGAGGCCATCATCCCATCCATCCTAGTTCTATATAATACTATAATAAAAAAATAAATAGACATATCACTAGGCCAGCCGGTAATTGTAGCATGGACTAAAGTTTCTTACTATACTATTGTTATTGAGAACCCAAACTTGGGATGTGAACAATTCACATTGATGGTGGCCCAGGTAGTCCCTTGATACAATGATGTGTGCATGGTGTATGTGAATGTGCCCCGGTGTCTGGATTCTCCGTACTTTTTGGTGCTGGTTCTGAGGGTTGTCCACCGTTAGGGCCGTGAGGTCCATGAGGACCATGAGGGCCATGAGGATCATTAGGACCACGAAGGCTTCTTCCTCCTAGTCCAAGCTTTCTAGGAAAAACAAAATCCCTTTCAGCTACCACACCATGGAAGCTTGCAAGGACCGATGTGGCTATTAGTACGATGAGGGCCAAAGTCAAGATGACTTTCTTCACTTTCATTTGACCAAACAACGCCATTTATCCAAAAAAAAGTTGCACTAAATTGATTATCAAATTTGTAAACAAGAGAATGATGGTCAAATGACTTAAAGAAATATATTGAACAAATGTGTGTTTGGAAATGCATGAAAGTCATCCAAATTCTTTATTTATATTGAAAATATGATCAAAGTAAAAGATTTTAGGACAAAATAAAAGGAGATTAAAATGCAAAAAACTAATAGGATAAAGTAAAAGTAAAATATTGATTTTATAATATTGAATTAAAGAAATAATCTTACATTGGATAAAAATCAAGAGTAGGAAATGAAAGCGTTTTAATACTTGAATCTACTAGGATGTTCTTTTTGTTCTATGTACAAAGGAGTAGTAACATTTGAATTGTCTTAGAATTCTCATTAAAATGTGAATCTTTTGAGAATTCTCATTAACTTTTCAATGCCTTGATTTATAGAAAAAAGGTGGAGAGCCCTTAACCATATGAGGACGATGTGCCACACAATTTGGGTCCTTTGGATGATTTCAAGAGGTGCTATGGGATGGAAAAAATATTTTTTCATCCAATTTTTTTTGGATGTTGCTTGAATTCATTTTTAGTGAATGGTTTTGCACATTCCTTGATTGTAGCATTATTGACTTTTCTAAAGAAGACGAGGCTTAATTGTTAGTCCCATATTTGTCACTTAGGATTCATAATTTATTTTTTTGGATTTCTTACAGTTTTAAGTGTAATTTAGTATACAAAAAGCCCCTAAAAGGAGTGTGAAATCAAAATAGGTATGTCACATACTAATTTAGCATTTGGTCTCAAATAGTGTATTTTCTACAAAAATATCCTAATTCCACATGTAAATAGGACAAATTATACTTAGTTAGTGTGTTTAAGTAGAAACGTCCGATTGTCTACATTTGTTAAAAATTGGCTAAAAATTGGCTAAAAATTGGCTAAAAATGGTCCGAGGAAACTATGTGAGAATCCTAAAAAAAATTCCCAAAGAAAGGTTTTAGTTTTCCCATTCTATCGATAAAATAGTAGAAACCCCAATTCTTAGCATATAGGTGAAGAAAACTCAAGATGGAACAATGAAGGACATCTACAACCTAATTATGGTGATTTGAAGTGTAAATCATGCCACAAGTTTGATGGCACAATTGGTTTGCCAAGATTCCTTTTCATTTGAAAGATTCCTTGTTTACTGAAAGTTAAAGAGGTAGCGGGATTTGATTCTTGGAGAAGGTGCAAAGTAAAAAGGATAAGCTTTTACATGTGTTGTGGGATTATATGAGAGGTTTTACAAAAAAAATTGGAATTTTTTGATGGTTAGAAGATGTTCTTTCGGATGGTCAATTGTCATAATTCATAATGAGAAATTCATAGAAATTACCCGGGGTACGATAAAATCTCACTAAAAATTATCATAGCTTCTTTTATGTTAATAATACTCCGACAAGTTTCATGGCATTTTGATTGTCAAAAAAATAAAAAATAATCAAGATCCTCCAAAATCGGCAAAATTGAAGATCAAATATAGAGTTGACCAATGTATCTGGAGCATACGGAGTCAGATTGAAGTCAAAGTGGGGTCTTTTCTTATTTCCTTGCACCTACTTAAGAGCCTTGGCTAGTTACTTTTCATAGAAAAGTCAAACTCCAAAAGTTGAATTTTTATCCCATTTTGGTGTAAATTTAGCGCTAGGATTCTTTGCATTTTGAGTGTAGAAAAATGAGTTAGAGGCTTCTCTAAAATATAAATGGCCTTCTAAAGTCAATGGCGCAATCCGTTTGTGATTTGGAGTTAATCTCTAAAAGTTAGAGTTTTGAACCAACATAGAAGTCAAAACTTGGAATATAAGAAAGAAAATCCTAAGTGATAAGTTTATCTTGTAGAAATGAGAGGAGGTGGGTGCCCTTGGAAGAGTATATAAGGGCACCCCTTCTCCTCTCAAATTACCCCTTTAGATTCAATTTGAACTACTTTGTTTTCATGTGGATCCATTTAGTTGGATTTTGGCCATTTTAGGCCACATTGTCTAATTCTCTTGTTTTTGGAGCATTTCAAGCTCCTTTGTTGTTGTTTCTTGATCTCTCTTGGAGGACTTGGGGTCCCTTCAAGCTTAGATATCTTTTTTTGCATTTTTGTTGAAATTTTTGGAACCTTGGTGGATGTTTTGTTGAAAGTTGGTACCTTATTGAAGTTTTTGGTGTTTATTTCTAACATTTGTGTTAATCGTAGAGAGATTTATCTCCTTATGACTGGCGATGCCGTTTAGGGGAGACCTCTAGTATTTATTCTGAGTGATTTCTAGTATTAACACACGTATACTAATTTCTAGTTTCATTTCTAGTTGTATTAACCTTGCACTAATACATGTTATAGCTCGTTTTGTACTAGCAACGTCTTGTTGCCTATATTTTTCCTTGTTCCATTTGGGACAGTAAAGCTTTGACTTCGGGAACTTAGAAAGAAATTTAAAATTTTTAAATTGTTGTATGTGTCGAAAACACGGCGAAGCTTTGGCTTTGTTGGTTTTCAAAGTTTTATAGAATTTAGTTGTTTTCTAAAATAGTGGCGAAGCTTTGGCTTTGTACCTAGAAAAAAATCCCATAAAAAATAGTGTGTTGATAGAAATTTGAGTTTTCTTACTAGTTCACCAAGTTTAGTTTCAAAAAATCATACATCCAAACCGCCATTTAGTCACCCTTTTGGTCATCAATAAAAAAAAATTAGAAGTTTATCCCTGAAGTGTTTATTTGGTGAAGTCCAAGAAATTAGTGTCAAGAGGAAGAATCCTAATGTTCAAATTTTCCAAAAGATTGGACTTCAACATAAGTAGAAAATAAAGAGAAACCAACTTGAAAGAGACAAAATTTCAACTCTACGCAGTTTTAGAAGGAAATCCTTGAAATCCATTAAGAATCATTAAAACTTAGATAGAATTATAATTGACTAATAGAAGATCAAAGATCAATTATTATTTAGAAGTTGGTGCAATTATTTTGTAGTCCAAATTCAACTCTTGATATTAAAATAATTGAGAGGAATAGTTGTTAATAAGAAAGAAAGTGTAGGAAATAAAGAATATAAACAAGTCCAAAGAATTGACAACTTGTATTAAAAAGCCTTTTTCAAGTGTTGAGCAAAATTTCAATAGAGAATCAACCATAGCAAGTGATGGAGAATTTGAAGGCGTCTTTGATCACCTACACAATGACACAAACTCTGAGGTAAGACTCCAATTACACTAATTGATATTTCAATTCTAAGAATAGAGAATTCAGCCGAACTTCAAGTGTAAATCAGAGTGATTAGAGTAGGTTTTCTCCAAGAATCAGGTAGTTAAAGTATTAGAGCTTGGTTAGAGGTTTCCAAAACCATGTTACACTTAGAAATCAAAGTTGATTTGAGAAAGATAAGTGTGGATGAAGTTAGGAGTAAAATCAGATGAGAATTAGTCAGTTTCATCCAATAAGAACAAGAACGGAATCTTAGATAGAGGTCACAATCTAGAGTGTAGAGGTGAATTCAAAAGTAGATTTTAAATTGTGAATCAATAGGAAACCGCAGATGAAGTTTAGAAGCACCGATTAGCAATCAAACTTCATCCACTTGTAACTTTCTCTAAGAAGATCAAAACTTAGAGTTCTTTAGCAATATGAAGAGTTAATCTTAAAACCTCCAAGGATCCAAATTCTAAATTCTAAAAATAGTAAACTTACAATAGAGGTCTCGTGACTTATGCTTTTGAAAATGACGTGAGCTAAACTACAATTTAGGTGAGTTTAATTTAGGCTATAGATGCTTTTATTAGAAAACCACAACATCTCAATGGCTTAGTGTTGTTAGGATTGATATTTGCAATTAGAATAGTATTTTGTGATTTCTTTGAAATTTAGGAACTTCAAAAAAGATCCATTGCTTAGAAGGCATAATGAACCAACATTAAGCACCCATAGGAATTAACCATGATTTACTAGAACCTGGTTGTGCATGCATATTTATCAAGGGTGGATAAATAAACGCTCACATTAATCCACAGACCACCCTTGTAGTGTATTTTGGTTGTTTCTTGTTGTTTACTCTGGATGTGAATTTTAGCCATATAGATGATATTTTTTGAATTTCAAGCCAATTGATGAAATGAATCTTACAAAGTGTAGTTCTTTCTCCAATTTGTTATTTTGAAAATTTTCTTAAATTTGAATTTCAATATGAACTTTTGGTCTATAATCAAGGTTTGTTTATTTCCTAATTTTAGAATGATACAAAAACTTTGGTTTGTACCATAATGTTAACTATATGTGACATGACTATATGTTTATCTCTCCTAAAAAGATAGTGAATAAATGTGTCTCACTCACTTAACATGTGAAAGAATTAATAACCCTCTAAATTTGTATTTTTATTAGTCCTTGTATCTATGTTTTTTTGCACAAGCTAGATTGCAATCAATATAGGATTAACAACCATATCCCATATTCCATGCCTATATCCATTTGTCGTACAATACTTGTATTTCACATTAGACACTTAGATTCTATGTATGTATTCTATCTTTATTCCATATATCATATCTATATCAAAGTTTTTTGGGTTTTGGTTTTATAGGTGGGTGGGTAGGCAAATTAGATGATTTAAAAAAAAAAAATTTAATTTAGTGGGCCAGTAAAACGTCTCTTTTTAGGGAATAGTCATTTGAATCCCTTTTGGTCTATTGAACTCCATTTATTATTTAGACTCTTGTATTGTAACAAACTCATTAATTACCACCATGTAGTCTATAAAATTTTTGGTGCAAAAGGAAGAGAATTTGTTGGTTGAGGTAGGGCTAATTAGTATTCAGTTTCACAGTAAACAATATTGGTTAGCCCTACAGTGGAATCAAAGTAAGGTAGGCATACACATTGTTGTTCAATAGTGCCAACTCCAATTGTGCTTGCGACTATGCATTCTTGTGGACTTGGTAATGGAAAAGCAAAGTCTCATTATGAGAACTATGATGTTGAATCTTGATGTTATTTTTCAAAACAAGGCTTTGCTTTCACTTTATTAGACATAACTTCAATGTTGGATGGTTGGATCTAAGTCAAGGGTCTACAAAATGGGAATCATAATTCTAATGTTATGGAAAAGACCACGCCTTATCCTCAGCCTTATAATGAAATAAGCTTCACTGAGGCAATGAAAATTGTAAATGTTTTGCAATATAACAAGGAGAATAGCCTTCCATTGCCTTGAAAGGGTGTTGTTCTTTACACTTTTTCAATAGGTTTTTGACACTGAAGTGTTCAAAAAATGTTGCAAAAAAACTTCTTTTTTTGACACTTTAATATTGAAAAAAAATATTGAAATTGATATGTCAAAAAATTGTCAAAAAGAGTGTAGAAAAGCGTGTTGGAAAAAGTGGCAAAAAAACAAAATATAAGATTTTTATTTTTTGGGAAGTTGTCTAACCATGTTGTTTGAACTACCTAACCAAAGTTTTTTTGGGTGCCCAACCCTACCCAAACTACTCAAGTAGCCCTAGACAACTAACATGCAAGCTTTGGGATTTGAATCCAAGTTATTTTATATATTTTGGACCTTTGTGGGCTTTGTTATGGATTTTCAAAGTGAAGCATTGTTTGTTTTTGATACTCTTTTGAGATTGTAGAAAATTTTGAAACTGGAATGTCATTAATTTTTGGACATTTTAGTGTCAAGAAGTTTTGAAAAATTATGAATTTTATGGCATCTTATTTTTCTACACTTTAGTGTCAAAAATGGTCTCGTAAAAAAAGTGTTGAGAAATGTCTCAAAAACAACATTCTTTTTTAGTAGTATTCATTCAAGCATTCTACCATAGATGCATAGCTAGTTCAACAAAAAACAATACAAAAGAATGAAGTCCATATATTGGAAAAGTCATTTCACTATCTTTCATTAGCAAAAATTTTGTGGCAAAATGAAGGTATTTCATTGGCATTTAGTGAAAACTTAAGTTGGAAAGATTGTTTTTATAGTGAGTTCAATTGTCCTTTATCAATCCTCAAAAGGTATTAGATAATTTGAACCTGACTACTTATTGGAAAAACATAGTAATTGTTTCCAAATCAAAACTTTCAAACGCCATTTAAGCATAGAAGAATCATTTTTTTCAAAACTTCAAACTAAGAAAATGTGGAAAATCAAGCTAACTTTCAGCTTTTAAAATCTACTTGTGATTTACAATCCACCAATCAAAAGTTGTGGATATAGTTTAGAGAGGGGTTGGAAGGGGTATTTTTTCTAACATTTTTGAACTTTGTTTATAACTTTTGATTGGAGGCTTGAAATCACAAATGAATGTTTGAAGATACCAATAAATGTCAAACCGTAGTAATATTCTGCTTAGCACATTAGTATTTTGTATAATCCCATATCATGTATCATGTACTTCTACCCATATATAGCCTCAATAAAAAAAAATCAAAGGGAGAATGGATTGATTGATATTTCCAACAACAACCACGGGAATCTCATGATTCAATTCAAAATAAACCCTCTCTAATATTAATATCATTGATGGAATTATGTACTATTTCCATAAAGTATGTAGGAATAAATATTAAAACCTACTAGCTAATTGATTAATTTCTACTTCAAGATCTTTCTTAACTTTTTGATTCAAGGTTTGAAATCACAAATGGGTGTTTGGAAACACCACTAAATGACAAACCATAGCAATATTCCGCTTAGCACATTTGTATTTTTTATAATCATGTATCATGTATCCCGTACCCCTATCCATACATAGCTTTGAGGAAAAAAACATCATTGGGGAGGATGGATGGATGCGTATTCTTAACAACATCCACAAGAATCTCATGATTTAATTCATGTAAACACTCTTTAATATAAATATCACTGATGGAAATATGTACTTTTCTAATAAAGTTAGTACAAATAAATGTAAAAACCTACCCACTAATTGATTAATTTTCTACTTCAAGATCTCAGTCCTTTCACTCTTTAGGAATCATTAATTCCAAATGTAAATTGAAATATTCCAAATTCGATCATCCATAGTTGATATTTTGGCTCCAAATTTCACCCATCAAAGAATCTATGTAACCCAAGAATAGGATTTTGTATATGGCATTTAGAACAATGTAGTATACAAATCATACATAGTTCAACTACAACAAATATATCTTCCCTTTTCTAATTGGATGAAGTGGGCTAATAATGTGGAGGGAACAACTAAATTAAACCTATGGCAACAAATTTACCCTATCATTTTGTTCTCTCAAGGTGACTTAGATGAGTTTAAGAACAAAACTTAAATACTTCACTATACCTTGTAATCCATTTATACATGCATGGAAACTTTTTCTTTGGGGGGCTAAATAGCTATTATTTCAAAAATATATAAACCTACTTTTTGTTTTCTACTTCTACTTTTTGCCCATTTTCCTACATCTCATGGTAGTTAAAACTAAAATTTGAGGCATTTAAACACATCCCTATTATAATTCAAAAATTTATACACAATTTTACATGTAAGCATACTCTAACTACTGTTGAATACAACCTATACAAATAGTACATATATAGACATCATATATCAAACAATTCATACAAATGAATGATACATGAATAGTAGAAGAAAAAACCACAAAAATTGAAAATCCAACAAATAGTATTATATTGGCTAAGCCTAACTTATACAATACATCCTTGAAAGTTGCTTGTCACACATCTAAGTTGGAACAAGCAAACAACCTAAAATGAGACATTCATTAAATTGTCTATTTGCAAATGGAAAATGGACTCTCCTCATGCAGGTTCTTCTCCTCCCTTTTAGACTACCCCTTGGGTAGATTTACAAATTATTCACTATGGATCAATACATGTACTATATTGTAATCATAATACTATTAACTCCAACATTTAAAATTTACCCTACACTGTAGTAGGTCTCACATTATTTCTAAAGTAATTACTAGTGAAGTACCTAGGGATGGGTTGAACACTTCAAAAATTCATAACAAATTCATACTTTGTCAAAAAAAAATTAATTTCAATTGCTCTCACTATTTCTCACAATGTCTTTATGTGGGATTTTTTTTTTTAGTTTCGCCAATGGCACAAGGTCAAACTAATTCTGACCACAATGGGCTGTTTTACCTTACCGCCATTGCTCGACCCTTCAAGATGCCATGCACCCAACATCAAGAGTAACTTGAAGAAACCTACCGTTGAAATAAGTTCCGACACAAGCTATAACAATGGTTAAATCATTCCGAATTTCAGTTGGTCTCTGATTTAACTTCATCCCCGAGCATGTACAAGAATAATAACAATAAATTTATGGAATGTACACCAGACTCTCAGTATTTGAAGCCATCAGCATAACTTTTGGAGGCATCGCCCCAGTGGGAAAGATCCAAAAATTCACTGAAGGTGAGCAACCCTGGGAAACGTCTTCGGCAGTCACCGATGTCTGCTTGGTATCCTTCCTCAGAGAGAAATTTGGCTATTCTGTACAGGTCTCTGCAGTACCCAAGAAAAGTCTTTGTCAATCTTTCTACAATATACTGATCAGTTACAGATGCGCGGTTGAGTGTAGACGAGGAAAAGTAACGCAGGTTTTCACGTCGAATCAAAATGGGTAAGTGAACTGGATGCATTCGTTAACACGAACGATGTTCCATGCAATACACCTGCTGGTAAGCAAGATGGGCTAATTATCGGAATATGAGAACGCATGCACATCATGGATTGATAATTTACAGGAAAAGTATCCAGATCAGCATAATGTGAGGTGACTTATGATGGAGGTTGTGCGGGAATATACCTGTTGAGAAACCAGAACAAGAACTTAGGAGGACTAAAATGGCTCACGCTAGAACCCTGAGCTTTTGAATAGGCTTCACACATTTGTGCTGCAGTAAGCTCGTCCCCCGCCAGCTCCAAGCTTACTCTGCCATACACCTCTGGCTGCGCAATATCACTAGTCAATAATCAGCAGCAGTTAAATTTTAAACTGTTACAAGAACTTCATCAGTGACTTCTAGAATAAGAGAACAATGAACAAATATTGATGTGTTACCAACACATATCCAATACGTACTGAAACTGGTGACAAGTGTGCGTTATGTACACACCTCATTCAAGGCAATTCCTGCGGCTAAGCCCATGTCTTTGACCGCCAGCAGTTGTAGGGGCTTGTCACTTGGCACGCTGAAAGGAAATCTCCCCTGTGATCGTGGGCAATAACATTATCAGAAAGTCTTGCACATCGGGTACGAAAGCATCGTCGACAGGCAAACCAGAATGAATCAACTCATCAGGAAAGACCTTGTCCACGCCTTTACAACCCTAAGAAAACTGGTTCAAGTTCACAGCAAGAGCAGTTTCCTGCTTTTGCTACTCCTAAATCTGTTGCAAATTCACAGCAATGATAAATAAACCAACCAAATAGGAGGCAAAATTTCGTAAGTAAGAGAACTGGAGCTTTGAGCCAAGTCAGTTAAATTCTCTTACTTTCAAAATCTGCGGCCTCGTGTACACCTTCCAAAATTCTTCCATGAACATAGTTGCGCGAAGATTGGTAGTCGGTATGCCAGAGTCCCTAAATATTTTCTCGATGTTGTGCTTCTGCTCTACCTGAGAAATTCCATGTCCACCACCTCCTGTACAAGTAAGCACTTCCTGTAAGTCTCCAGCTCGTGTTCAATGAAAATGCGTTCAAATAAGTACGTGCACGATTACTTATATCCATCGTATCATAGACCAAGAGGTTTCATATCAATATTCTCCATTACTCATATAACTATCGTATGTGAATCTCGAGCATTGTTTCTTGCAAGAAACAATCAGAGAGAGCAGTGAACGAGTAACTATACCAATAAGATTGCTTCATCAAAGCATTAAATCGCATTCAAGATCATTTCTTCATACATTACAACCACACAGTTGCCATACAAATTAAATATTCTCCTGAACAGGGGCAGATGATATGTCTTCCCTAAATTTATACAAGCAATACCTGAACTGTTGTAAACGATGTGTTTGACTCCCGCGGAAGCTGCAGCTTTAGCTAGTCTCTCCGCTCGAAGTTCGCCTGCAGGATCAGCCTCCGCGCCATCTTTACTTGTAGCATGGCAATAGATGGCTTCCACTCCTGTAAGAAAATGGTCTCCTTAAGGTATATGCGATGGCCGTTGACTGGACATGTAACTTAAAGCCTCACGTTAGATGGACAACTATTTAGAAGCCAATTCCTCGACAAAATTGGGGTCAATTCTTCTGAAGCGCAAGCATTACACTTGGAATGACTCCTTAAAAACAAAAAAGAGGATGGATTACTTCCTTCAGCAAGCCCTGGGAAGTTCAGTCTAGATCAAAGTACTAAATTCGAGCTTTCGAGCTTATCAATAGTTTCCACAATCCACTTGATTTTAAATGAGCATAATTACGCATATTTGGACAAACCGAGAAGCGGCAGTAAGTATCCAGAATGTGGAATGCATTCAACCAAAATCCAAGGGGCTAGATCTTCAAACTAAGAAATTGGAATCAATTTCACAAACGTCAACATGTGATTCAGCTGCAGGACTACAACCAGGATTAGGTCCGACAGAACAAGACAACCGAAGATTAATGTACAAGTGACAGGATGATGGAAAATCTAAGTTCAAATCGAAACCATAAAGAATTTGATGCCCTCATATCAGTCGAAATGCAGTATGTCAGACTGATGATAGGATGTTGCCTCAATTGCTGTACCGTTCAAAGCTTCATTCAGGCTGTCCGCATCGTCCAAGTCTCCAGTACTCGCCTGTACACCTATTGCCGCGAGATTGCGAGCTGCAGCGCCTTTAGGCGATCGCGTCAAAACGTGCAGCTTCGAACTCTCGACACCAGAGGCTAACAGTCCGCTCACTACCGAACTCCCCGTTCCGCCAGTGACTCCGACTAATAGAATAACACCGTCACTCTTGCCTGCCTGCGTAGACTCTGCCGCTGCTCTCGCAACCAATTCTGGAGCACTCTGTAACTTCCACAGCACTAAGAAATGAGGTGCACAAAGGGAACCACACATAATTGAGACACCTGCCTAAATGCGGCACTCCAAAATGAGGACAAATTGATTTTGAGAATGTAGACCAACTCATGCCGGTTGTGAATCATCTATCAATAAAACTTTTGCACTAAAACACTTACATATAATATCCAAATAGAGCATTCTTCATTGCGTTGAAATCCACTTTCATTTACTAACAAGAATATTTAAAATCTGAGAACTCTAATAATGTAATCATAGCAATTAAGTGTTGCAATAGAACACACTTACATATGATATCGAAATAGAGTATTCTTTATTGCGTTCAAATCCTCCTTCATTTCCTAACACGAACATTTAAAATCTGAGAACTCTAATAATAAAATAACATCACTTCAGTGTTGCAATTAGATGTCGCAATTAGGTGTGCTTACCAACTTATTCAGAACGGAGCTTCGCTGGAAATGGAGGCGCTCGTTGCCGAGCGGGAAATCGGGGTGAGAGATACGGCCCGTGGAATTGGAGCACCGTGGAGACACTACTCGGCAGGGGAAGTTTGCTGCACGAGGAAACGGTACTTGGCCGGGGCGATTGGGAGCAGCAGCTGAAGAGAAAAGGGAGGATGCGGTGGGGTAGAAGAGGAGTGGGACGGTCAGTGTGGCCATGGCTGCCGTAGCGGGGAACTGCACGCTTGAAATTGGCAGTCATGGAAGCTTTCGAGGGCTCAGCCCGGCCTTTCAGCTCCGTTCCGTCACCGGTGAAATGCTCCTCATTGTGCCACTTTATCTTCTTTCGCGCACAAGTGTCACTGTCAAAACGACCGATAATTTACCCCAAAATTGTCCCTTTCACAATTCCAGTCTAAGTTACTAGGGGTAGTCACACCTTCTTCACTTTGCACTTGGAGAATGGAGAATGGAAAGGTGGCGGCTTGGGGTTGACTTCATGTTGGTAGAATATACTTAAGTGCTTATATCTTCCACACTCCTAGTCTTCACCTCTTGAGGTGAAGGTTGGGAGTGTGGAAGATTTAAGCACTTAAGAAGATTCTTTTGTGCTCTACACTTTTACCTTTCATTGCCGCTTTACCTTTGTTGTTGCCGATTTTTCTCCAACTTTATGTCTAATCTTAGGTTTAGGTAAGTTGCTTCTCCACTTTTTTCATTCTCCACTCTCAACACATCTTTTAGGGATGTCACACCTCCTTCACTCACCACGGCTTCCCATTGGCTCCTCCAAACCCTCACCAACTTCTCATTCTCCATTCTCCAAGTGCAAAGTGAAAAAGGTGTGACTACCCCTACTGTATGTTCGGGAAGAACCGGTGGCTAGTTCACAGTTAGCCGGTGGAATTGGGAAAAACATGGTTGTAATTTGAAAACATCAGTAAAATACTAGTGAAAAAATCTCTAAAATTTCTATTTCGAGTAAAAAACTAAAAAAACTACAATAGTGACCTAGTGTTGTTGTTTTTAGGCCTCAGAGCATCCCCACCAATCTGTTCTATATCCCTAAATATTTAGGGAGAGGACCTCAGATGGGGATGGGGATACAGAAGCTTGCGTGCACTAGTCTCGAAACAAGATCTCTATCCCAAATTTATAGAGAACTCGGTAAAAATTGGGCCCAATTCCCTATATTGGAGCTCATATAGAGAACTCGCGAGGTCTCATCTCTATAAAGTCAAGGTTGACTAGTTTGAGGTCCCAAGTTTGGGGATAGAGAACACGTTGGTGGGGATGCTCTCATGGGGCCCAAATGCCCACTCCACCCCACTCCAAATGGATTGCACCGAGCCTATGGAAAAAATTTGAAGAAAAATTGGATGAAATTGCCAATTTTAGATGAAATTCATCCAAATATGTGGATGAAAAGATAATTCTATCCAAAATATAGATGAATACTAAAATATTTGGCTACATCATTTTCTCCTATGTTGTCACTTCAACACTTCTCCAAAACAAAACAAAAAATCTGATCATGACTCCATACTTGAAAAAATGGTTCAATTGGAGAATTGAAGGAAAATAGCTAGTAAAACTCAAAAAACTTCCCAAGCATTGTTTCTAGTCTCTAATCTAAAACCATTGAATATATTTATCCAAAAATTTAGGACTAGTGAAGATCACTAAAGATAGGGGACACAATTCAGAAAGAGATGGTTATAAGTATGTGAGCCGAAGATGTAAATTGTTATATTAGTCATTATAGGAAGAATTCCATTAGAACATCACTACTGTGACTTTCTAAATCTAACTGACCAATCATGGACTAGTGTCTCTTGCTCGACTCTCATAATTTGTTTTGTCCCTACTACTTGCCTATGCCCCACTCATATTCTCCATTTCCAATGGTCTAAGGCACTATTTATATATAGTACTTATAAGGCCACTTCATTTTATTCATATTTGTCTTGTCCAATGAAATATGGAATATAGAAGATTTGAACAATGCATGCATTAGGAAAATTCAGAGGCTTACAAAGGGCTATGAGTTTTAAACCCTCTGGAGCAATAATAGAGGAATTCCACAATTTTTTAATTTTTAATGAATGCTACTAATGTGGCACTATTTGTGCCGTGTCAGCACTACATTAGACTTATTATTATTTATATTTTTAAATTATTATTTTTAAATTATTATTTTTAAATTATTTTTATTAAAAATAATAATTTTTTTAATGTTCTGCAATTGTACTACGAGACTCCAAAAAAAGGGTTCTTAATGGCCCTTTGCAGGCCTCAAAATTTTCCTAATGTTCCACATACAATTGCACTTCAAACTTCCATACATATTTCAACCATCCCTTTTCAGCAATATACTTCTATGTAGCATTCATACAATTCAATTTCAATTTCATTCAAATATATGTTCAACATAGATCAACTTCTTTAAAGATCCAACAAAAATGGAATGATTCTTCAAATATGTGGATAGAATTTCTCTAGTCTCTTTAAAATTGCCCTACAAATATTGAAACTCTCCAATATAAAAATAAATTACATCCTTGCTTCTTACTATTTTGTTTAGAATTTTATTGCTTTGATTTTCTAAGATATAAAAAATAATTGCAATTCATCCAAAAGTGTTGATCTTCTTACATTTTTACAAATACATGCATCACTTTTGCACCTTTGCAAAATAGAGATCCTTTGATGTACCTCGAATACATGCTAACAATATGACTATAAGTTATTTCAAAATATTCAAAATGGAAAAAAATCTTTCAAGTGAATTGAATATGGAAAATGAACCTCATAGTTTAATGGTTGAACACTATGAATTGTGCATGAATAAAACAAATCTCTTAGACATTTAATAGAAAAATTATAAAAAATACAATTTCTATCTTTAGCATTTGAATTTTTTTGATTGGTCAAAATTGCAAATTCTATTGATTTGTATAAAAATACATACAATTTAGTAATGAGAACACCAATACTTTTCCAAAATAATAAGTTTTTTAATATTATCAAATTCACTTTGAACTATTTTCCTTATAATTTTTGTTTGCATGTAGCGATTTTACTTTGGAATGTAAATATTGAAAGACAACCCAATATTTTCAAAAAATAAAAAATAAAAATTTTGAAAAAAAAATTTGCTTGAAAAAACTACCCAAAGTTGGGCAACGACCAAAAAATGGTTGTTTGAGCTCTTAGGGATTAAGATAGTCAATCCCCAAAACACCCATTCAAGAGCTAAAAACTAAATTTGAAGAGGTTAAATTTATCGAAATGTTTTTTTATTGAATTTTCCTTGAAAGACAAGATGAATTTACATTTAACACTATAAGTCATTTCATATTTTTTGAATCTTTGAAAAATTACTTATGAGTTTTTAAAGTTGAAATGGTATAGGTTTTTGTAGTTGCCCACCTCTTCAAAATGTACACTATTTGTATATTGCTAATATAGTAAAAAAAAAAACATGTACAAATAGTGTACATTTGAGAAGGTGGACAATTTTAAAGCTAGAGCATTTTTCACAAATCCTACCTTAGTTCTTCAAACCTGTAAACGCAACCTTTCAATTCACTTGTAATGAAATTCTATTTTGTTTATAAAAAAAATCTTAAGAAAATAAAAAACAAAAAATTGAAACGCATTATTGATTTGGCAGGGCGGGGCAACAGGACAAGTGCGTAGGGAGCTCTAGCTGCCACTATCAACCACCTGGAAATTCCGTAACGCCCTGACACCTTACAAAGTAGATGGCGGCATAAACCCTGCATGTGCATGAATTCAGCAGTGAAGCTATACTTTTCCAGTTTTTAGGTGAATTAATTCTCTGACAAATTTTGACACTTGTACTCATAGCTATTGATGGTGTGGAACATTCTACACCATTCCGTTTGGGGGAGGGTAGAGGGGATGGGTCATGGGAGCTAGTGAATGTTATGTACGGTTTTTGAATTATGGAGTACAATACCATATGCCTAACAATGAAGAGAATGAATTGAAAGCGTGGCAATGCACAAATTTCCACCCATTCACTATTGATTGATTCTACAATTTTGTGCTTTTATCCCACATCCCAAGGCTAATCAAATTTAATGAAGGTCCAAATGAGTAAGTGAAGGAATGAGCCATCCATTCAAAATTAGCCACCTCAAACCATGGTACAAAAACTACATTAACCCCTAAAGGACCAAATGTTGATTTTGGCAACAGATCGATTTTGGGCAGGTGCATGTGAGTGGAGATTTCCATATTTTGGGCTCAAATTTTAATAGAATGTCAAGACAAGGAGTATCTTTCATATGCACAAATTTCATGACATTTGAAAATATGAATCAAAAGTTATTGCAAAATATGTTGTTTGTTTCTCAACTCGGGCAATCCGAACAGATCTGAAAAAATCACTTTTTTAGGAAATAAAAATTTGAAATTTGTTCTTTAGATTTATATGTAATCAAAAAGCTTTGAATCATTCCATTTCAATAGTTGAGATGAAAGTTATGAGGCTTTTTAGTTTGCGGGTAGTTATGGATTCTCTACTCTAAAATAAACTTTGAAGTCATTTATTTAACTCAATTTTCAATATTTTTTGGAAAAAATAAAATTATAAGATGTAAATTGATTATAAAAACATTACAACCATTGAGATTGACATTTTTCAATTCCATAATTAAATTCTTAACAATTTAGTATTTTGAATCATCTCTACTTCTTTCTACTTACTATTTTTTTCCTATATGTTGTACAATTCCAAATGACTTGAAAATTTTCAAGCATGTAAAAAACTTGTTTAGACAAAAGAATACAAAGAAGCACCACCATTTTGAACATTTTTTCATAGAAAAGTGAGCTTGTGAAGTGCAGCTGCCCGGATTTTCAAAGGGACAAATTTATTTTTTTGGTTAATTCAAACACTAATATCTTGCAATCCACACGGTGGAAATTTCTAAAAAAATTTCTACATCTTTTCAAACGAGTGTACTACAAGATCCTATGGTTACATGGGTCAAAAAAAGTTTTTTTTCAAAAATTTGGTACTTGTATTAAAAATGGCAGTTTTTGAGATGTTTCAGGAAAACCACAGTCATAGAACTTTAGGGGTTAAGACACCTTGCATGCACATTAAAACATACTAATTGTTCATTTTGGTGTATGGGTGCAAGTGAGGCCTTTGTCCTCTTAAAATTACTTGGAAAAAACAAACGTGGATCTTGTTTCTATATTCTTTATTCCTCACTGCCTTTCTTTTATAAAAAAAGCTTGTATATCGAGATAGAGTTTTTTTTTATAAAAATCTTATTGTCCTTTCTATAACGATACATTTATGCATTGAGCCTTTTACGACATAGTCTCTAAAGACAAATGTATGCTTGTTTATTGTTACTGGACTAACCGCTACTTTTCGGAGCTAAGTGTTTTTCATTAGTGTTGGAATCTTTTTTAAGGCCCAACAAAAAAGCTTTCATTCTATACACTTTTATATATAAACTCAGATAGCATTAGCAATGTTGCTTGGAGTCGTTTTCCACCAGGTAGGGAGAGAGGTGTTTGAGGTTGGGACTACGCAAGTGTGCTACGCATGGTTTCCACTAGACAGACGCTGAATTTGCTGATCCTACGTGGATGCTAGATGGTTGCTGCTAAGTTCGGTGCTGGAAACGACGGCGGCTACTATTCCTTTAGCGCATCCTTCAGTGCAGTATTTTACTTGCCGCAATTAAAGGAAAGGCGTATCTTCCCCATCTATACATCTTAGAAACCAAGCAACAATACTTGTTAATTGCCCATCTACGAAGCCATTAAGTTAATTTTTTGTTAATATGATTAAGAAATGGAAGCCATTAATTGCACGGGAGTACGCGCTTGCCATGCAATGCATGAACGTAAGTGCTCCTTGCATGCGACCATGAATCAGGCGGCAGCTTGTGCCGTTGTGCCGTCATAGAGACTACATTAATGGCAATTTTGTTAAAATGGCGGTATTCCATGTGCCATTTGTACATGAAGGTTTGGCGAAGTGAATTCCATTGGTTGTTGAAGTCTTGGCTAAAATCTAATTTTTTTGAGGATTTTTTCCTATAGAGATTTATCATAGTTATTGAAAAATTTTAGCTACATTTGTGAACACTGCTCCTCACATGTGAGTATTTTGTCTTCTTCTTTGGACCTAATTTCTTTCTTTGGGAGGCATTGGATCCCACCCCAACTTGAGGGGGGTGCTCAGAGGTGGAGTTTGCAAGCTGGGAAACCGCCCTGCCGCTCACCACCTGCCTGGCCACGTGGTAGGGCACCATTGGCTGCGGGTTGGCAAGGAAGATCAACAATTGAAGCCCAGCCTTCCAACACGACGAGTAAAATAGTCTTCATGTTGTGCGATAGCGGTTCTGCCTAGATCGAGAGATTGAGTTCCGTCGAGTGAAGCGTGTCGTTCGATGAAGGTGGAAGAGCTTGGGGCGAGCTTGATTTGCTGCTCAGCAACATTGTTGGTTTCCATCGATCACGTTGGAGTAAGCTTTCGATATTGGGTTTTTTTTTCTTCCGTATTCAAAATTCGCTATCCCCCTCCTTCCTTCAAGCTTGGCTAAACTTTGAAATTCTACTAGATGAAAGCACATCCCTTCGGAGCTTGAAGTTCAAAAAGCGGTTGGAGGCGTTTTGAGCACCATCAGAGTGTGAATCCCACTTGGGGGAAGCCTAATCTCCAAAGTGTTGGGATGAAAGGAGGGGCGCGTATTTAAGGTGCAAGCGAGAAGTAAGGCGTGACGGTGCTAATGGATGCTCTGGTCCAGCGATGGTCTCTCGTGCAGTAAGAATTTTGTGAGGGTACGATGTTGTATAGTTTGTGAGGGTTACACCGTGCATCTTCTCTCCCTCTCCCCTTCTGATGCATGGACGCCCTTCTGTCTTTTTAAATTCATGAATGTCTGATTAGCAGGCCCCGTCATGGCTTGCATCTCGTCGAAAACTAGTAAGTTACTGCAGAGGGTTCTTAGTCCCATGCCCGTCATGGCACACGACGATAGCACCTTCTAGGTATGGTGGCCTCTCTACAGGTGTATAAAGACGGGCGCTTGGTAGACACGGTGCGCTTGTAAGCCCATCTAGATCGTTGGATTGCAGGTCGCCACGCTGATTGCGACATTTGGGTGGGGCATGCTAGCATCAACCGGCGTCACCTCCAAATTCAAGTGTTGCACGCCACTCAGGAACTTCTGCTTGTCGACCTCCACTTGGGTACCCTAAAATCCTAATAGGAAACAATCAGTTTTGGAACGCGAGAGTACCTAGCTTGCTTGTACTCCATCTCGATCTCCTTCTTAGCTATGGGCATCGCTTGGAAGTGAACATCATCTCCAAGGTTGTGTGTCGTCTCTTAAGGCCCTACATACCTAATTATCTTGTTCCACACGATGAAGTCAAAATTCTCCTCAAATTGTTGAACGTTGGGATTGGTCAGTAGCAAGTTCCACCACATTCTCTATCTTTGGCGCCCGTGTTTGAATGGAAGAAAACGTTGGGATTGGCTAGTAGCAAGTTCCACACATTCTCTATCATTAGCTCTTAAAAGCTACACAATGCGCTTCGTTCTTCTCCCTTTTCTTTCGACATCGATTTTCTTTGTTTTCTAACCGGATCCCTTGGAAACATCATCCGTTCTCGAGAACTCTGGGTCAAAGACTAGCTTTGGGTACAAAGTGGTAACGTTCAACTGCTCCTTCAAGCTGAGCAAGGGTCCATTCTGTCTAATTTTGTCCCAATTTGGTGCATGCGAAGCAGTTCTGCTTTGAATCTTTCATTCTATAGGGCTGGGACATTGGAGATCGATTGTGCTCTTTTACAGATAGCTCTTGTGGCAAAGTGAATTGGTTGTTGAACGTTACATGTGAAGCAGGGAGCTAAGAAGATTCAAAATATTAGGATAGAGAGATATTCCACACCTTTAATTTGTACTAAAGCTTTTTGGATAGGAAGACTTCGGTTAACAATCATTTTGTGTCTTGTCAATGTTGCTAGTAATTGATTTGACCGAGTATTTTTATTGTTGAATCATTATGTGCCAGGTACGTGCGTGAAGCTGTTAAGGAGGAGCGAGCTTGCACCATCAAAATCTGAAATTACAAGTGCGCAACATTAAAATTCAAGTTCTTTGAGTCGCTTTTTTGCACGTTTGCTTTGATTCTTTAATTCATTTTTTAGGTTAAAGATAATGGTAGTTTAATGTTTTTAAGTGTGAGCAATGGTTTCAAATAAAGGCTTTGATTTTAATTTAATAATTGAAACACTGTTGGATGTTGAGCCCTTGGTTGTTGGATAAATGTGGAGTCAGGGTTGCCAAGATGCTGAGACACCGAGACGCCCGTTTGGATGTCCAGCGTCCGCGTCCGGAACCCCCCGGACGTCCAGTGACATTTACAGTCCCAAAATACAGTATATTATATGCATCTCCAACGTCCGCCCGGCTCGGTATGTCCACCTGTTTGCAGCATCCGATTAAATAGGGTGTCCGATTCCGACGACCTGTCCGATCAGACAGGGCGTCCGATTCCGACGGCCCGTCCAATCCGATGGTCTAAAAATCCCGCCCGTCCGTAGTGTCAGATCCAAAAGGCCCGTCCGCACTGTCATCCACTGTCGTCTGACGCCCCCGTCAACCTTTCTATGCCTCATAATATATCATTGGATAGATATTCTTGAGAGCTTTCCAACGGTATATAATGCATCCGATTCAGACAAGAACTCCAACTATGGGACTTCTCCAAAGATTGAAGTCTGCCTAGTCATCTGATCGGACGCCCCGTCCGATTGGACAGGCCGTCGGAATAGGACGCTCTGTCTGATCATTTTGTGTGCCTTATAATATATCATTGGAAAGGTATTATTGAGAGCTTTTCAATGGTATATTATACGTTTGATTTGAACAAAGACTCCAAGTGTGGGACTTCTCCAAAAGTTTAGGTGCTAGATATTACTTTAACTTTTCATTGTAATCTTCAACACTCTTAGATCCCTTATCTTCACACAAAAAGATCAAGTTGGTCATTATTTAGTTCACTACTAAACATTAGAGACTATATTTTCACCAAAATTGCTCCAAAAGTGCCCTTACATTTACAAGCACCAAATTTGAGATGAAAAACAATTTTAGACACATAAAACCGTAGGACCTTGTAGTAAAATAGTTTGAAAAGTTGTGAATTTTTTTTTAGAATTTACCATCATGTAGATTGTGATATATTAACATTTGAAGTGACAAAACCCTTTTTTTGGTCTTGTAAAACATATGGGTAGCTACACTTCACAAGGTTACATTTGTATAAAAAATATCCAAAATGGTGGTACTCTTTGGATTCATTCCGCAAGTCAAGTTGGCTAGGTGCTTGAAAAATTTTAGATCATTTGGAATTGTACAATATATAGGAAAAGAATAATAAGTAGGAAGCAGTAGAGAATGATTAAAAATACTAAATTGTTAACAATTTATTTATAGAATTGAAAAATGCCAATCCCAATGTTTGTAATGTTTTAATAAACAATATACACCTAATGTTTGGGTTTTTTTTCAAAAATATTTAAAATTGAGTTAAATAAAAGACTTCAAAGTTTATTTTAGAGTAGAGATTCCATATCTAACCACAAACTAATCTAAACTAAAATTCCTCATAACTTTCATCTCATTAATCAAAATGGAATGATTTAAAGCAGTAGAAAATGATTCAAAGCTTAATATATATATATATATATATATATATATAAATCTAGAGAACCAATTTCAAATTTTTATTTCTTTTAAAGTGATCTTCAAAGAATTTTTTTTCTGCTTGCGTTGCCCGCCAAACACTGAAAATTACATATCATGCAATAACTTTAAAACCATTTAGTTAAAAATTATGAAAATTGTTGGGCCTTAAAGCTACTCCTTGGCCACACATTGTGTGAAATTTCCAAAGAGAAAAAATAAAAATTTCGTCTATAATGAGCTGCCCAAAATTGTAATGTTGCCAAAAAACATTGTTTGGATGTTTAGGAGTTAAACGTGAGATTTGCTTGCAATTGTATTGTTAGAACCTTAAAACGCTTGATTAGTTTTATATTATTAAGAATATGACCAATTGACTATAGACACTTCCGATGGCCACTTCGGACGGCCACTTCCGACGGCCTACTTCGGACGCCTAGATTTTTTACACATTTCCTAACCCCCCCTCAGAAACTTGTCCATAACTTTTTGGTGGAAGGTCCAAACTGGAAACGGATTGTTGGAGATGAAACCTTGCTTGATTTCCAAACTTTTTCTAGTTCAAAAGATTTTCAAAAAAATGTATTCTACTATGCAAAAATGAGGTTTGAACATTGACTTTTCTTACATTATATTTTGTATGGCTAATCCGAATTTGGAAGGGGGGAAGGCTGGTTGCCTGGTTCTACTTGAATTCTTCTGACGCCAAACTTCCGACGGCCACTTTGGACGCCTAATTTTTTTCAAATTTCCTAACCCCCCCTCAGAAACTTGTCCATAACTTTTTGGTGGAAGGTCCAAACTTGAAACGGATTGTTGGAGATGAAACCTTGCTTGATTTCCAAACTTTTTCTAGTTCGAAGTTTTTCAAAAAAATGTATTCTACTATGCGAAAATGAGGTCTGAACATTGACTTTTCTTACATTTTATTTCGGACGGCTAGTCCGAATTTGGACAGCTGGTCTCAGTTGGCCACTTCGGACGGCCCACTTCGGACGGCCTTGTTCAAATGGCAAATTCGGACGGCAAATTTCGGACGCCCATTTTTGTCTTATTTTTAAACAGTTGTCCACCTTGTGTAATTATTGACTGCTCATCGAGTTGTTCGACAGTTGACTGTCGGCTTGTTTGACAGCTGACTCGTGACTTGTTTACACAGCTGTCCACTTGTACAAAAATAGTGTATTCTAAGAAGTACAAATTTGCTTTCTAAGATTGCTATTTAATGCTATAAGCATCCTATGTAGTAAGAATGTTTTTAAAGAAAAGGTAATTCAAGTTATTTTTTCTCACATTTAAATATGCATTCTAAACCCTAAACCCTAAACTTTCAATTTTACATTAGTTACCAAAAACATTGGTGTAATGTGTGGAATATTTTTTATTTTTTTATTTTTTTAAGATGTGATTATCATGATGTACAACATATGTTCTTGTATAGACCTCATAGATTTATTTATATATGTTTTCAATGTATTTTTAGTTTTTCTACATCAATTATTCAATTATGATGTGCCACTTTACAAATGTGGAACATACAATTATAACTTGAAGTGTTCTTTAAGTTTTGTTGTAAAATGCATTAATAGTTTGAAACAACAAAATATACATAATACAAGCAATTGTATTATTTTGTTATTGTATTAGAGGATGTTACAAAAAATGCTTTAAGCAATTTAATGTAATTTAATGTAATTTAATTTAGTTCAAGATTAAATATTGCATTTATACAAAGAATTGTAATTGAAGTTATTTTGATATTTTCCTACACCCTTATACTTATATTTACATCTTAAAATGTAAATTGTCAACAATGTATCCCATACAAAAAATATTGGTGCTTATGTAGTGAAAAATATGATTGACTTTCAAATATGATGACTCCTCATGTATCACAATTATGGTCTTATGGACCTTATTTATGTATGTTTGTAACGTATTTTTACATCAAAAATGATATTTTCAATTCATCTTGTTGTAAATGTGAAACATGCAATATTGCAATTGTGATTTAATAACTTGTATTATTTGTATATTGTTTGGGACATCTTTAAAATATTTGGATTCATTTTTATATATTTTGTGTTCTTCATCACACTAGGTTGAACCTATTATTTTTAAAATTGCTAAAAATACAAATTTAAAAAAAATTCTTCAAACACAATTTATTTGTATAAAGTAAAGACTAGGATTGTTTAAGAATTTTTTTTTTCTATTTCTACTATTTATTTCATTGGAAAAACATTGTATTTGCTCCTTTTTTCTAGTAGACCACATTTTCTAAATAATTTTTGTAAATATTTCTCACATTCAAATTTTCAAAATAAAATAATGCAACAAGTATGTAAAACTTCAATTCTATAGATCCTAGTTTGTAAAATATTGAGATTTGTTTCACCCTATCGAGAATTTTCCATTGAAAATTTGAAGAAGACTCATTGTGTCCGCTTTGTACTTGAGGGATTAATGATTACAAGTAGGTTTCATCTCCAAAAATAAATTTTTCTAAAACTTCCCAAACAAATTTCAAGACTACTATCAATATCAATTAATAAGTCCCCCAAAATTAGTTTAAATAGAATTATAAATGTATGCTACAAACTTATAGCCACAAAATTGTAGTAACAATAAGAAATAATGCATGTACAAATGATTTTATAGCAAATTACGTAATCTAAACCTTAGAGATTACAATATCGATTGAATTGGAAAAAAAAAAAACCTCTAAATGGGACCAGCCTTCCGAATTCAGACGAACCATCCGAAATATAATGTAAGAAAAGTAGATGTTTAGACTTCATTTCAGCATAGTAGAATACCTTTTCTAAAATACTTTGAACTAGAAAAAGTTTGGAAATCAAGCAAGGTTTCAAGAAAAAGCAAGGAAATCAAGCAAGGTTCCAAAAATCCAATTGAAGTTTGGACCTTCCACCTAAAAGTCATGATTTCCACATAGTAGAATACCTTTTTTGGAAAACCTTTGAACTAGAAAAAGTTTGGAAATCAAGCAAGGTTTCATCTCGAACAATCCATTTCAAGTTTGGACCTTCCACCTAAGAGTTATGGACAAGTTTTTGAAGGGGTGTTAGGAAATTTGAAAAAAATTAGGCGTCGGAAGTGGCCGTCCGAAGTTTGGCGTCAAAAGTGTCCAAGTGGAACCAGGCAACCAGCCTTCCCCCCTTCCAAATTCAAACTAGCCATCCGAAATAAAATGTAAGAAAAGTCAATGTTCAGACCTCATTTCTGCATAGTATAATACATTTTTTTGAAAAACTTTGAACTAGAAAAAGTTTGGAAATCAAGCAAGGTTTCATCTTGAACAATCCATTTCAAGTTTGTACCTTCCACCAAAAATTTATGGACAAGTTTCTGAGGGGATGTTAGGAAATTTGAAAAAAATTAGGCGTCGGAAGTGGCCGTCCGAAGTTTGGCGTCAAAAGTGTCCAAGTGGAACCAGGCAACCAGCCTTCCCCCCTTCCAAATTCAAACTAGCCATCCGAATAAAATGTAAGAAAAGTCAATGTTGGGTGGAAGCAAGCTAATAGGAGCCAACTTGGCCGTAACCACTCCTTATTTTAAAGAATCTTCATTCTAACTCTCAAATATGAGTTGAAATATGAAAAAAAATTGTAGTGCATTGTTTCTTAGTTATGACTATTTGATATAATACAAAACAAAATTAATTATATTAAGTTTCTAAGTATAAAAAGGACCAAAATGTAGTCGTAACCAATGCTTAATTGGATTCAATAAGGACCCATTATAGATGATTTAAAGACTATTTTAGATGAATAAGCAACAATTTTTGGTAGAATATTTCAATAAGAACCCATTATGGATGACTCAAGTACTATTTTGAATGAATAAGCAACAATCGTTTGGTGGAATATTCCAATAAGGACCTCTATAAGCACCTCCCTAAAGTCTACATGTGGCTCCTATTAGCTTGCTTCCACCCGTTCAGACCTCATTTCCGCATAGTAGAATACATTTTTTTGAAAAACTTCGAACTAGAAAAAGTTTGGAAATCAAGCAAGGTTTCATTTCAAACAATCCGTTTCAAGTTTGGACCTTCCACCAAAAATTTATGGACAAGTTTCTGAGTGGGTGTTAGGAAATGTGAAAAAAATCTAGGCGTCCGAATTCGGAGTCTGCTTTCGGACGCACTATCTGAATTCCGACGTTGCTTTCCGACGGACCGTCCGAGTTCGGATGCTGCTTTCCTACAGGCCGTCCGAATTCGGACGCCACTTTTGGACGGGCCGTTCGAATTCGGACGCTGCTTTCCGACGGGCCGTCTAAAATCCCTGTACCGGGGCGTGGTATAATTTTTCGATGCCGTCGTTCAATGCGGACGTGGAGTCCGTTGAGTCCGTACGTCCGGATTTTAGACGCGATTTTGGGCTGGACGTTGCTATTCGTCAACCCTGGGTGGAGTGCTTATATTCATGAGCCTTCATTGGAAGCCAGCGCATTGCTTACACTTTGAATCATTTCACTATCATTATCTTAAACCAGAAAAAGGGAAAACATCTTATAACTTGTTATATCTTGCACCTACCCTTTTGAAAACTAAATTGAGGAGGTTTTAAGAATGATATTTTTCACCTTATGCAATTTCTTAAAGTATTTTTTTAAAGTTAATTTTTAATGTAAATGTTTGAAATTGTAGAGAAATGGATCCAATAGTGGACCTTGATGTTTTGATGCTACCGAAGAGTTGTAAAAAGCAAAAAGTGCAACAATGGTATTGCACAGTTTGCAATAACACATTTGTGAATGTCGAAGAACACAGACATGGAAAAGCCCATAGGCGTTTAGCAAAAATCTAGAATGTTTTGCAAGAACTGCAACGTTTCAACATTGGTAAGGAAATTTTTACAACTCTCTGCCAGTCTGCCTTAGTTATAGTAGTTTTTGTATTTCAATAGTTGCTGAAAACGATGTACATAATTATTTATAAGGAGTATTACAGAAAAAGACTGTACCAAAAATACAAATTTTGTTCAAATTATATCTAAATCGTGAAAGTCTTTACTATAATTCTATACTTCAACTAGGAATAGGAAATTAAAAAAAAATTAAAGGCATCATTTAAATTTTTTTTCATGCGTTTTTGTTCTTTTCTAGAGATTGGCAAGACAAAAGGAAGAAGGGATTCTACTGTTCAACTTGTGAAAAAAACTTCCAATTCAGAGATGTGACTTACTAAACCATGCTACAAAGCATAAGATTTACATTGAAGAATTGCCTATTCAAGCGACATCAACATACATGGGCTTAGCTCGTTGTGTGATGCATGAAGTTTTGAAGTTGGTACAAACTCAAGGTTTTTGGAAACACTATGTTCCGGAAAATGATGAGCTTCAACAAATTTATGCTCCCGTTTCTCTGAAGGATCCCTCTGGAGAGTTGGTTCATCTTGTAAACGGAATTTTTACATCGGAAGAAGTGAAATTCATGACTAAAGAAGCACAATGGTTGGAGAGGACTGCAGCCATTACAAAACGAGGGGTAAAAAAAGGACAAACTCGAATGGTTACTTTGGGTATCTGCTTCAAGTATGGCAAACTAGCTTGGTAAGTTTTAAACCCAACAAAGAGGAATTTTTTTTTTATCTAAACAAGAATTGAAATGGTCATTTGCATTGCAAAGAGTTAAAATTTTAGATTAATTTCATATTTATACACTTGAGTGTTAGATGTTACATCCAATTAGAGTGAGAATGTATAGAATGTATTTAAGCAATTCAAACTGCACAAATTGCAAAATATTTATTTTGAAAGTGGAAACACTATTTTTTAGAAACACAGTGGTATTAGAATCTTAGACTTGAACCTTCTTAACTAAAGTTTTTTGGCCTGAAGAATTTAAAGGTTCAAATCTTGAATTGGAAAAATTGTAGAAAGATTTTGGAAAAAAAATTAGAATTGTTATATTGCAATTGCAAAAAAATGTTTAGTAGAAGTTGATTTAATACAAAAATACAAAAATGTTAATTAGAAATTGATATAATACAATAACAGGAGCTCAATTTTAAACATCTCCAATGTGGAATTAAAATGTACTGAATCCAACCATAACATAAGTTAAGCAAGAAATGTATAGGATGGAATTTTTTTTTCCAGTTAATAATATTGTATACACAAATTAGTCGTATCAATTATTGTTACAAAAATCTGCTAATATTATTTAATAAACAAGATGTTTTGTTACTTTGAGACTACTTATGAGAATAATATGAATCAAATTTTTTTATGTAGAGCAAAATCATGTCTAAGGAGATTAAAATATAGACAAGAATTAGAAAATTCTCATTTTCTATGCACTCTTGTCTCCATAATTTTTTAATTTTTGACTCAGAACTTTTATTCTCCATTACCAGTATTTTTTTAATCCTACAAATTTCATAACTTTTTATATATGCTACTAACAATACTAAGTTTTAAGAAAATTGTGATATACATTGAGAGTGTTGAAACCTATAAAAAATGTAGATTGTCTTTGAAAGGGAATACTGGTCCAACAGAGATTTTTTTATTTTAGAAGAGGGTTTTTTACATGCATATTAATCAAAGATGTAAATAATTTAATTCTGTGCTATTCAAATATATTTGAATTGGATTATATTGTATACAGGTACAAACATGCGAATTCAGACTGTTACATCCAGTCCGAGTAATTAGCAAGAATGATGGTGAAGGGTTTGCAAAGATTTTTTCCCGGGGAGATCACTTAGTATATTTATAGCATACTACGCGTGTTAACGTGATTTTTTGAACCCCTATATACTTTTTGATAAACTACAATTTCAACCTATAATTTTGAACTTAGTTTAACAATGACTATACGTTTCCATTGCCGAAAATCCCCAACTCAAATAACTTATGAAATGATTTGTAGAAGAGGTTGAAAAATGAACTGAAATGGCATGTTTTTCAACTCAAATATTTATAGAGAATACATTTAGATGACCATTGCATCATTATTCAAGGATAATTAACTTTCAATAGAGAGTTATTTTTAGCAATTTTTTGTTCATTTTTTAGACAATTTTTTCTTATATATAATAGGGGTGTGAAAGTTATTTTCAGCTCTACAATGTATTTTTTTTCTTCAAAAATTTGTAACTAATTATAATTAACAAATAAAAATACCAATAATTCACAACATAAACTTTCAAAGTAGAGGAATGTGCTCATATTTTTTCTTTTCTTTTTATTTAAATTTTAGGACATAAAATAGGGGGTCGAAAATCTTAACTCACGTAGTTTTCAATGGACACTCTAAGTGATCTCCCCGGGGATTTTTTCCTTCAATTTTTCTACATTTGGAAAATGCTCGGGAACTAGAAGGCGTGCCATCTAACATCAACAATTCCATTGGAGGCTCACCTTTTTCCTGTCTCTTAGTGACTAAAAACTATAATGTCAACATTCATTGCGATGACAATGACTTTTCATATAGTTTTTTCTTGTCACTTGGTAGCAATGGTAAGTTCTAAACTCTTGTATTTGTACAATTCATTTTCATTATTAGCTTGTACCTCACAAAAATATAAATAAAATTTTGAATTGATTTGTTTGGATTTTTGGAAGGTACATTGGAGAATGGAAGTGGCGTGTGGTTTTATTTACCTGAGTTAGGTTGCTTTTTTGAGCCGCAAATAGGAGATGTTATGCTTATCAAAGCAAGTGACATTCGCCATTGTACAAGAACGACTGGACAACCTGGGCAACTTGGTTTAGGCGTTTAGCGCTATTTTTACAAGCGTCACTACTTTGGTGGTGTAATGCAGTGAATCGTGATGTAGAACAAATGAAGAGCGACATCGAATTAGACACAACTAGGGCTAATCATTGGGTGAAAAATAATTGCATGTATCAAGCACATATTAGTTCATTATACAATTAGATTTACAAGGCATTGTATTTTTTCATTTTAGATTTTTCATTCTTAATTTTATTTTCTTATTTATCATATTTTACCATCACTTTCAATGCAATAGATATTAGTTATATGTCTGAGTGTTAATTAATATGTTAAAAAAAAATGTGTTTTCCAAATTTACAGATTCTTCCATTTTTCTGAAAGCTATAGTATCCAAAAAAGTGAGTGCACATTGTTGTATTAACCCCTAAACGCCCTTGAGGACCAAAAGTGTCCTCGCATAATTTCAAAGTTGAATTTGGAGGAGCAGATTTGATCTTTTGATCTTGCTCTAAACTCCATTCATGTAGGCATTCAAGTGGTTCATGAATTTGCATTGATGGCCAGACAATCTAGATGTTGTACGAGTGACTGACAAGCCTCAATTGGAGCTTCCTCCATACTCGGCGGGGTGGCAGGCAACATCATGTGGTTCTGACAGGCTACAATCGGTTAGTGTCCGTTGCAGGCTTGCTTGCGTGTACTCGTCCGTGGTGGGAGATCGCAACACCCTCATTCACAAAAAAGTCTCGCTCATTGTACCGAAAGGTTTGTTGCAGGAGAATGCAGCGTGCCGGAGACATGATGCATTTGGAAGGACAAAGGGTATGCAGTCAAAGATTGTGGTGTAACACAATTGGAAGATGTTTGTATGAATGGTGGTTATTATGTGTGGCAAGTGTACTTGGGTTGCGATGACCTCAAAGGGACAAGTGCAGCTGAACGGAGTGGAAGTACCTATCTGCTTTCATTGCTCCGCGTGGTGAACGCACTCAAACAATTCTTTCTAGGGTTAGTGGAAAATTTTAGTTGTTTGGGCTACTGCGCAAGGATCAAGGGAGTCCTTGAAATCATGGCGACACCTACACAATCAAGATGCTCTGATGCCTCGAAGCTCCTACAAATGCAAGACATTCTTCAAGAGTGGGCCATCAATTACTAGAATGCGAGGCCTGAGCAAGTAGAGAAATTGAGAAACTGCTTCAGTGAGGAATTCCTCCTATCGTTGCCTCCGCCTTCGGAGAATCATTACTGGCCACAAAACCCAGGACCTAGTTCCTAGCGATACTTGTTTAGAAGACAAGCAACGAGATTGTTGGGGATTGTCGACCGTCTACTTGAAGGGCATCCCCAAGGAATTCCGGATGCTATAAATATCTTCTTGCGCACGGAGCATTGGCATGTTGCAACAAATTCAACTAACAGGGGTTCACCCCTCGACAACTAATGGAAATGGGAATAGAAAGAGTAGGGGGAAGGGCAGGGGATGTGGAGGGCGTAGAGGTAGGGTGGGAAGAGTCGGGGATGCCCTTTTTGGGCATGACGGAATTGGGGTGATTCCACCAATTTTGGATGATGAAATAAGTGCGGGTACTGGAGGTCCTTTGGTTGGGGAGACTATGGCGACGACAAAGGAGGTGCGGAGCTCAAATCCATGCAAAAGAAGTGGAGCATGCAAGTGTCTACCTCTTGATGATCTACATCCAAACTCTTCAGCTCAGGTATGACACATACCAAATTGCTTTGCTTCCTACATTGTCCTCCTCGTTTTTTAAAATTGGAAATGTCATTCCTACAAATTTGAATTCATAAAATTGCAGGATAGTAGCAGATATATTTGATTTGTTTCAGTTTGGTGTGGGGTTCATAGCCTAAGAGGATTTATTCATGCTTGAGAGGGTTTTGGCCAAGTGTACGAATATTTTTTGTGGATGACATTTGTGGAGTTCATAACAATCTCCTACAAATCCAACGAAGCTAGCATACAAGCTTAGAACGGGAACGTGGAGCATAGAGTGTAGAATCTTGAGCGTGGAGCATGGATTTAGTACTTTTTGGGAAAAAAATGAACGAAAGCATTATGAAAAAAGTGAATGAAAGTTGGTTAAAAAACCGAAGTTATGAGGATTAAAGAAATGGATGACTGTGGATTAAAAAAATGGATGACTGTGGATGAAAAAAATGGATGAATGTGAATGAAAAATGGATGATTATGGATGAAAAAAATGGATGAATGTGGAATATATATATGGTGGATGTGGTTTAGGGTACAGGGACTGTGGATGAAAATAGGGTGATTGTGGATGATAAATACATGGTTCTTGTGGATGAAAATATTGTAGATGTGGATGAAAAATACTTTGATTGTATATTGCATGTGAATTTCCTTAGAGATCTGGTAACACATGAGTTTTAACTTGGAGAGCCTAAAAATTGAAATAATTTTTGAATGAACAATTGTCTTTCAGAATTTTAGACTTCATTTTGTTCAATGTTCTCGAAATTATAATACAAGAATCCAATGTTTATGTACTTATAGCCTTGGTAGTAGCCCTATCACTGTGCACTGAAGACCACAGACTTTCATTGCAAACATAAGGTATGGATGATAACCTATGACTGTATCACAAGACTAGAAATATATCCTTTCATTGTGGATTTATAGTGTGGGCATTAATCTATGACTGTGGTGCGAAGATCAAAATCATATCCTTTCACCATGGGTTTAGGGTGTGATTATAAACCTATAACTTGATAACGTGGATAACGTGATACCATGGATCTAATACTATGATAGTATGATATAACTATGGATCTAAAACCTCAAACTTATCCTTTTAGGGTTAAAGAAGGGCATACAATTAGGAATGTGGGTTTCAACATTGTATGTTGACTTTGGTTTGTATTTACTATACGTCCTTTAAAATTTATAGAAGACAACATTTAAAGTGTAGGAATCCGAGTCTAGGCTTCACCCAAAACTACTTATCATTGGATGTACATCTTTTTATTCTATTGTACGTTGACGTGCTTATACTCAAGTACTTTAGTGGTCATCTGAATGTTGGACCTCTAATTTCTGGACAATTGTAATTGCAATGCAATAGATTACTTTAACATTTGTATACAATAGAAGACGAATACATGAGGGAAGAAATCCATTTCTCAGAATTGAAGGGCTTTAGCATATTAGAAACACTAATATATTGGTTGAACGAATTTTCACATGTATGAAAACAATTTTTAGGGAGATTCCATATTTCCTTTCAATTTTATTTCTAAAAACAAAAGTAATTATTTTCTTTTGCACTTGAAGATTGGATTCAGTCCACCATGGTCATATAGGTGTTTGGTTAACGACTAAGGCCTGATTGCAATATTGACAAGCTTGCAGTTAATCAGTATGCGCTACACTAGTGTTGGCAAATATTTTAGAGATAATTAATAGTCATCTTTAATACCCCCTTGTATTGCCAAAATGTGAAAACGAGGTGGTGATCATCTGAATAGGATTGTGCACCAAAGCAAGTTCTATTGAATTCACAAATTTAGAACAATGTTCAGTGAATAGTTGTTTAACCCTTTAGTTGTCTCTCAATACCAATATGCTACTTTTTAGTTGTCACCTTATGCATCATTTCTTCTGTTGTCCTACAGTCTATATACAAAAATTTAATATGGACAAGGTCAATTGAACTAGACAAGGTTCAACTAAAGCAATTGTTAAATTTCTGGCATTCATTAATTAACCATATTATAGGCAATATATGAACTTTCACTAGAGAGAGATATACATGAAACATCCTAGAAGGTCGAACTTGAGCAATCACACTTGCTAGTACAACATGAATGGGACAAATTGAAATTGAAATTGAATAGTGGCCCTTTTAGTCTCACTACAATTCTTAAATGAAATGCTTTTGGAACACATCACCCAAAGGTGTTTAGCTCTATGTTGCGCCTATGGTCTAGAGCTATGTTCATGTTCTAATTGGATTTGAGCTTCAAGATACCACTCTGAAGAAGACGTTTCATTTCGTTAAAGCTAAAGCTTTGAGTATGAATAAAAATATCTACTTCTGCATCTAATTGGTAGACGCCAACAAATAGAAAGTACAAGTGCTTGTAATTTGCCCATTGCCCTCTTTTGCCTAGAGTCTTTGTTGACATCTCCTTGAAATACAGGCAAGTGCATTCAGGAAATGAACCTACAGTGATCATGTATTGTTCAATGGCAGGCAGTGTACTTGAATCAAGCGTGATGATGCATCCAAAGCTAGGGTGCGGTACCATAGTTACCTACTGAACCGTTGCTTTCAACATTAAGGTTGACGCGCAATTGTTAGCTTGTTTTGTTTTAGGTGCTTTAGGATTCTTTCGAATCTTCTTGTCTGATTGTATACTAGGATGTTCTTTGGGAGACTCTGGAATTTGAATCCCTGAAACATCAGTTGGTAGATCATGGTTCCCAAATAGCCTGTGAGGGGAGATTTCAACACGCTTTGGAAGACAGAACCCTGCATTTTAAAGATCCAACATCTCTTTTGGCGTTAGATTAGTTCCAACTAGGATTGTCTTGTCTGACATATTTTTGAGTTTTGGCGTCGTGTATGACGTCTGACGTTGCATGTCGCGTGTCACTAAATGTCAAGTTTACTAGACATGTTGTTGAGTAGGGCCATTTTCACAGCCAAAAAAACTTTGAAATCTCACTATAATTATGAATCTGAATTTAAAATGTTATGTGTATTTATTAAATTGAGATTTTATAAAAATGAGACTTGAATATGTCAAAATCGTAAACAAAGGAGGATTTTTTAAAAAGTTAACTTGACGTTTGGTCAACTTGACGTTGCGTGAGCTCTACTAGACATCACGCGACGTCTGTCTGTCGCAGTATACAACCCTGGTTTCAACTTTCACCGGCCAAATGTCTGTCACTTTTGGTTTAGAGAGAATCCATTTCCGTTGTGAACCTTTGACGCAACGCGAAATGTCGTCGTTGCAGAAGAAGAATTGCATCTTCTCAATTCTATTCTTCATGTAATTGTCCATGCTTCCAGTGTATGTAGGTGCAACGGTTGCTCTATTGCCTTGCACTATCTTTGCAATGCACTTCTTCCTTGTAATGGCCTGCAATGTAAAACACGCCTTCGAAGATGTCTTATTCAACCAAGCAATATGCCATCGAGACTCGTTACAATCAGTTTCTTGGTCGCTTGTCACTTGAGAGGGTAGAACTACTGTATCAACTGATATTAGGTTACATGACTCCAACAACTCTGTATTGTCTTCATCTACAAATGGCCATGCTTCTTTGGGAATTTTGTCTAAGCAAATAACTGATGTAGTTGTTGTGGTGCCCTGCGTTCCCATATGAGGTCAGGAGAAATTCACTTTATCAGGCTGGTGTGAATCGAGCTCAGAACCAAGTGGAAGGTTGGGCATTCACTTCTCAGATCCAAAAACTTCTTTGCCTTCAAAATGAGGCTCTTTAATGCAATATTCTCCAAGACCTAGTACAAATGCCATGGCATCATTCAAACCTTTTGGATTACTTGTACGTTGGGCATACCTCTGCACTACACGAAGCAGTAGTTCTTCTTTTCCAAGACCATTTCTTGGGTTGGCACCTTTCAGAAATTGATAATATCTAACCATCTGCATGAATGCTCGAATGTAGTTATCTATAGTGGCCACATACAAATTAGACCCTTGCTTTCCAAACTGTTGCATCCACTTGTTATGGACTGTCTCAGCAAGGTTGCAAGTAGCAACCTGCAAGAGTTTATCTTCAGACAGTCCCTGTTCCACAACAGAACATGAGTCAAGATTATTGAAAAAGAAGAAGTCCAAAAGATGTACAGTGGTCAGCAATTTAGGCTTAGAGTTCCTACAATAGCAACTCATCGAACTAAAGGAAGCAAGTATTTATGAAATGCATTATGAACAAGGCCAAAAGAAACAACAGAAACATGAAATGCAGCTTCAGATAAAAAGGTATCAGCTACACATAGGGGATTCAAAAATCTTACAGTGTCCATGAATGCTCTCCACTGTCTATATCGAAAGTGCCAAAACGCTAACCATAACTCCAAGCACCTAAGACCCTCCTCAATTGTAGCTCCAAAAGAATGCCACCACGTTCGAATCGCATGAAACCTGATTTCTGACTCTGCTAAGGAATTAGCACCTTTATACTGTTTGCACAACTTTCGATGTTGATCTTGAAGGTCACTGCGAATGTCTGCTTTTGTGTGTTTTTCCATTGATTGAGTCCAATGAAATAAACATAAACATTCTTGATTGGGCATGGAGTCGGCTAGGTCACCATTTCCATAAACCATTCGTACTGCATTCCAGTTTGTTTGTGCCGAATCAACCATGAATCCCTTAAAGTAAGGCAATGGAAGTCCATATCTACCCATCACAATGTTTAAGTTTTTCTAGAAGTCGCATTGAGCAACTACATCTTCTAATTGCATATCGCATACTGCAATAGTCATAACACGACAGTAGCTCGTGTCATAAATATGACATGCAATTGTTGTCCAGTGCTTTACTCGTCTAACATGATCAAACATGATCCAACCATCCTTAAGGTCACCGCTAAGTTGCATGCGCCTTACCAAATCCATGCCACTATCAGGACCAACCTCCGACATTTTGAAAACAAATACTTTGTCAGACTCAGATTTCTGTCCGGGGAATTTGTTCTCTTGTATAAAAAGCCCAATTGCTACAACCACGGAGCTTTGTGATGCTATCCATAACTCCAAAATGGCAAAAGTACTTGAACGTTGTCACTTCATTTCGAATACTTGGTGAGCTCATGAATTTGCATTTCTCGAGAATCGGCATAAGTTCATGTATTTCTAATTGGATAGGTGGTGCTCCTTCAGGTCGAAGAAGCATCTCTCCAATGAACTCCTTGCTTGCCTCCAAGATAATAGCATAATTGGTATCATAAGGATTTTACTCAACTTGGTTCGCAATCAAAGACTGAGTTTTCTCTTTGGATGCCCTATAGTCTCCATCTTTCACAGGGTGATTGTGAGTACCAAAATGAATGCAAGCCCGAGTCATGTCCTTTGACCCAAGGGTGATTGCAAGAAAGACCGAATGATTTTGGTAGCGTTTGGTCAAAAACTACGTTTTTTCTGCCCAATACTAGGAGTACTAGGAGTACTACAAAATGGAGCAATTTCAGCCATTGATCTGAAAAATCAACGGCCAATAGTAATTTTGAGTACTTTATAATATTGAAACAGTACTACTTAAAAAAAATGACAGTTTGTCACAAAAAGTAGATAAAATTAAGTATAAATTATTAAAAATTAGAAAATCATGAATAAAAAAAAACTAAAAATTGGCCATTTATAAAGACTTGATAATGATTACATTTCACCTAAAACTAGAAGTTGAAACCATTATGAAAGTTTGGAGTGCTATGCACAAAAGACCCTCATTTGCATGCATGTTGAGGACAAAGAATTGTGTTTTTTGAATTCCCTTTAGTGGGCATATGCCCATCTAGTGTGGGAATAGGCCACAAAAAGTCAAGTGAACATCATGTTTTTTGGATACTTCACAGTACTAAAAACCTCTAAACCACAAAGTGTGACAAATTAGCTAAATTGATATTTAATTATAAAATTATTTTTCAAATTTTTTGAAAAATAACAAATCTCATGTTTTCTAAGTTAGCAATCTTCCATAAAAATTTCAAGTCCATTGGCTTCAATTTCCAAAAATTACGGCCAAAACCAACTCTGTCACTTCAATTGTGATGCCTCATAGGACCGGTCTTTCTTGCAATTACCCCCAACTACATAGTAGATTTTGGCAGAACAAATACTAATACAGGATGGAGCAGTACAGCACATCTTGCATGTGATAGTTGAACCATGTGGCGGAAGAGCACCAACCCCAAATGGAACGGGAGGACAACCATTCCATTCAGTCTCGTTGATGAGGTTTATCCAGTGTTGACGGGTGAGGTAGTCACAAGTTGGGTTGTCACAGCAAAGGTGCCCCACGCAATTTGACAAACGAAATTTCAAACCATCTCCATTCTTGATATTCGTTGTGTGAAGATTTGACCAGACATGACCATCATAGCGTTTCTCCATTCCTGTAAGAAAATTAGCTTGACAGTGAGAAACCAAGTGATCTTCGACAGGAGGTAATTCAAAAATCACGTCACCATTATATGATGGTGGAACAAATTGTACCACACAAATTCTAATCAACTTCTAGTCCGCCCTTTTAAATGGGTTTTTGGAGCCTTTAGTATGGCACAACGCTTGTAAATATGGAATGATAGAAGACACGTGAGAGGACGAAGACAATGTTAATAAGTCTAGAGAAGGTGAGAAGGATGTGGAAGGCCCTTCAATTGGAGGACATGAAGTAGGTTTCAAAAGTTTGTATGGTAGTGAAGAGCCATCAGAATCATCACTTTCAATGGCAATGAGCTCTACAGTAGGCTCTTTTTTTATAGTATTCAGCAACATTGTCTAGAAAGTGTTAGTACTAGATACTCTAGTAATACCATCTGGAGTGAGTGTTCCTACATTCGATTGCGGTAAACCATATACTAAATACCTACCTACACGCAGATGCCATTGCCTGACAGTGCCCGACACGACGGGTTCTTGACCTACTGTATGCGTCAAGTCACCACTTGAACTCTCAAATACTTCTTCATCAATATCTAATGAGTTCTTTGTAAGAAGAAAACGAGCACTCAATCGAGAGGAACTCACAGCAACACATCTCAAGTCCCCAACTAGAAATGAAATTGGGACCCACTCTCCAATTGCTCTCACAATTGCCATCAAAGTGATTGTCATGCTAACACTGAAAGCACTCCTTTGCATAAGCACATCCTGTGCTAAGATAGTCTAAAAGATTAGAAGAAATTCAATCAAGTACACTTTGATTTTGAGGTCTACATATTGCGCTAAACTATGCCAAAGACATACTATATGGTTTGGAACCAAAGTGACACCATTAAGAATGCAACGAATGTAATCCTTGTACATGTTGCCAAAAGAAATAGAATACAATTCACTTATCACTATCCACAGTGATTGGCGCTTTGAAAATTAAAGAATAGTACGAGTAGAGTCATCATTGATGATCAATGAATTATAGAACCATACTTATTACATGTCTGATTAGACCTGTAGATGGGGAATGCTGGTACGCGAGCGTGGAGCGTGGAGCGTAGAGCGTGGAGCAGGGAAAAACAAGCGGGGAGCAAAGATTTTTGGTAAAAAGAATGAAGCCTATAACCGTGGTTTTAGGGTGCCTAAAACCATGGATTTAATTTATACCAACTTCAAGTCTTAGAATTTGGGTATCCCATGTTGACCTATAACCGTGAAATGAAAAAGGATTTAGGGGTCGAAGTGGGCAGGTCAGCAGGTGACATTGTCAGTTTACTGACATGTTGTAAATATAACAATAGCAGAAGAGGACGTATAATTACTGATAGAATACTTGAACAAATAAGCTTACACATGCTTTGGCAATGAATGGTGTACTATACATTTCCAATTCAATGGATTCATAACAATGCCCATGACTCATGCATTGTATAGTTGTACATCAAAGAATATTCAAAGAAGTGGAATACATTGAAGCCCTCATATTGCAAGAGCCCAAATGAATTCATAATCAAGATCAATTCGTGTACAAATGTTTGTGTACAGTTGCAAGACCTATAAGTTTAGGAATATCTGGAGAACCACAAATTGTGGAAGGAAATTATAGGATGAGCCTCCAAGCTCACCATGTTCTTGACAATCACCATGCATTTCCTTCAACATATGACGTACTCACTCTACAGGACACTATTGAACTAATAGTCTTCTTGCCTTTTTCATCACAATGCCATTTTGTGATGATTATGACCCAGTTTGGTAACAGGGTTATGAAAAGGGTAGGGAGTTTAGGAAATGAAAAGTGTCAGTAGATGAATTAGTCACTGATTAAGAAAATGCATGATGATTATGAAGAACATGGTGTTCTTGGTTTTAGGGTTTCTACTAGAAATACGTTGGAAGCACAATATAATTTAGAGACAATGACATCCAAATGGTAATCGAAGACATTTGGTAGAAATGAACTACCAGATCAATGAATTGTACAACACCATCATGCACTAAAAAATGCCAGAGTATAATATGTCACCACTTCAACTCGAGTGGGGTGAGGTTGAACTACCCTCACTATCTGATGTCTGCGAACTAGATTCTACAGCACAATCATCAACGAAATCAAGAATGCGTGGATTCACCGTATGGGCCCTAGAAGGTACTCTGGGATTCAAGGCAATAAAATCCCTGGAAATTGCCTCAGCATAGACCGGGAGTTGATACGGTTTGTGTGGGCTTGGAAAGAAGCCCGGTGTTGCAAAGAACGGTACATGTTTGCGGTTTAAGATCACACCCTGGGCTTGCCTACACAGAGTAGGAAAGACCATGTTAGAACCAAATACATGTACATGATTTCAAAGACACCAATTTGAGGACATTAAAGGGAAACTTACTTACTGAATCGGGAAGTCTTCACGATACGTTGGGGTAGTATTTCCTCGTCATCGAGATCAATGGAAGCAACGTCCGAGGGAGATGCTTGTGCTTCAGTAACCATCGCAGTGCGCATGACCGGAGCGATGAGAGCGTCGAAGATAGCCTTGTCCTCCTCAAATGCGAGAATATGACGACGTGTAGCGCGGCAAGCCTGAATGCTGGAACCTGACAGAAAACGAACAAGATGTAATGACGTGCCAAACAAACAAAATAAATGTAGTACTTTTATGTGACAAACCTAGAAAGTGAGTAAAAAACAAACCAATCGTTGCGGTGCAGTCCATCACGACATCCCCTGGTGCAGAACACGCCTCGATGAGCATCTGCATGAAAGGTCGGGCCTTTTCACGAGGACCCCGCCACGGTTTAGCGCCATTCATAGCCACGTCATCTTTGCCACAAAAGTTTTGGAGGATGTCATCTTTACCAACATTTACCCCAACCGCGTCATGAGAAGGAACATTTTGGAATGAAAATCGTGGTGCAGTGCCGTTTACCACAAGAGAGATGGCAAACCTCATAGTCTGCCAAACAATTAGAGGAAGAACGTCAGTTGATGCACATAAAAGTTGAGTGCACTAATATGAAAAAAAAATGGAAGGATTATTACCGTCATATTTGGATCCGCAGGTGATGTGAGGTGTAGACGATTCATGCCCAACCAAGACTGGACAACTTTATACCCGTACTCCTCACAGCATCCAAGAAGGTGGCTTTTGTGGGCTCGACTGGAAGGGTACATGATCAAAATACCACCATGGTCATGTAGATACTCAATCGCAAAGTCAAATATCGGCATCAAATATTCATCTCCAAACTCGTTCCACTGTGGAACAGGTCCCGGATGAGCAGAAATCGTAGGGACATGAAGACCTTCGGGGACGTCGACAATGATCAAGTCGACTGCAGACTGTGTACTGAGAACACCTTTAAAGTACCTGTCCTTGTCACTAGAATGCTGCATGAAGAAATGAAAGCGTGAGGGAATGAGTAGGTGAAATGAAGAAATAGTGATTTATAAATCTAGCATCAATGAAAACAACAAAAGTTTACACAAGAGAATAATTGAATCCGAATTTTTGTACGTCACTTGAATTCATGAAAATACTTGGACGACCCATGTAGACCTTAATATACAAAGCAAGCATTACCATGGCCAAGAAATTGAGGACGTCGTTGTAAGCCCTTGCAGTAGACTTACTCCCCGTATCGAGAAGACGTGACACGGATAAGTTGATAATGCACTCATCAGTATCAGGTACGGGATTGAAGTTCTGAAATGTTGGCGTCGGTCCATGCAACAAGCGCTCCTGAGTAAGAGAGAAACCGGATGAAGTATCCTTCATGTCTGCCGCGCTATTTGCAGCTTCCTGTATCGGTGTCTCCGCCTTCCTCTTTGTGCCCTTCTTCTTGGCCTTCTCATTCTCTTTCTCGACTTTGGCGGCAAGCCGCTTTTTCTTGTTCTCCTCTGTCTTTTTCTTTGCCTCCTCCCATCGATCCACCTTCTTCTTGTCGGCTAAATCTCGCCTCATGATTGCTTTAGCCCTAGAATCCGCATCCAATCCCGCGAACTCATCGAACTCTGGCTCCACTACTGTAGTTTCTTTCAATGTCTGAAAGAGATGCTCTTCTTCCGATGGAGTGAATCCTTGGTTGCATTCAAGGTACCAAGGACAAGCTTGGAGATGCTGAGTTGTCCAATTCTTGAGCTGTTTTGGAGAGAACATGCAATCTGGGGAAGACCGATCCAACCAAGTTGTCAAAAAAGGCAGTAAATCTGCTTTCTCGATAGCTTTCTTGTTGTATAATTCGAACTTGAAATACCTGCACACCGAACTCGAGCTTCAGACATACATAAGACACCTAAAATCTCTGGAGTTGAAAAGGAAAATCATAGCATGAATGGATGAGTGTCATTTCACATGATCCTTGACAAATATAGAGCTGCCGAATTAATTTCTCAATTTGTACATGAAATTTCCCACTGCCATACTCTGAAAAGAAATACTGAAATGAAAATACATTTCCTCCAGGCACCCATATCTGAAGTATAGAATATGGATACCTAAAGATGGAGAGCGAAGAAGATAAGATGAATTGCATGAAGGCACCTTCCGGGGAACCCCTCACGAAACCCTGAGGGGTTTGACGGGGTCCCCCATTAAGGTACTTCTGACATTTACAATAAATTATGAAGTTCCTCCAGAAAACACAGTAGGACAATTAATTGAAAATCCAATGCCAGAGAAGGAAGGCATGTCAAAGAAATTGTATAATGTCAAACCAATAAAGAAACATTACTAGAAACATACCTATATATCAAGCGCTTCACTGCAAGTACGGATCCCCTAAAATCTTTGAACGAGTCAGACTTCTTGAAAGCGTCGTTTCCCTTGAAAACACCCGTGTAAGCATGATCCCAGAGCTTCATTCTCCACCCCTCCAAATAATCGAGTAGTGTTTGGGGTTCACTTGGTACTGTAAAGTCGATAGGAATATTATCGGAGCGGATAATAGAATCGAACATCTCCTGAGCCGCGTCCTCCATCTAATCATCCAATGACACAGAAAAAAGGGTTACCATGTAACTAGTAAGCGCAGTAGGAATCATCTACATAGCTAAAAAATAAATCAACACATAGAAGGTTGTAAGTGGCTTACCCCAGCATACCAAGAAGCCCTCGAAAGAAAGAGAAGCAGTTTCTCCTCATTGACCAGGCGAGGAGGAAATCGGCGTGCTTCACGAGACGGACCTGAAGCATTAATCCATTTCAACCACTTCACCTTGTGATTTGGACTAACATTGGAAGTAGCAATCATTTGCAGCTTTTCCAAGGTCAACTCTGGCACTGCGTAGAGGCTCCAATGCCTCTCAATCTGCGCAAATTTGAGATCCAAAATGTTAGAAACAAATATGAATGTCGTGCAAATCATCAAAAAGGTAATTTAATTTTAATTACCTCATCTAGCCATTCGCGTCCGAATGACGGATTAGCCACAGAAACTATCTTCGACAGTTTCTTATATAACTTGTCAGTGCAATCTTTAATAGAACTCCTCATAGCCGCTGCTACTCCTTCTTTGGTGAACTCATCTGCTGGCGTATCCTCAGTATACTTCCGAACTGCAGCATCACCTGACGCTGCAATTTCTTGCTGAACATAAGAACGGAAGACGTATCTACTTAGTATTGCATGAAGTCTAGATCAGTTTATTATGGAAGGGGTGTTAGATAATAAAGAAAGAAGAAGAGGAAAGCATTACTCATACCTTGAAAATGAAGGAGGTGAAAACCTCAAGAGGAATAGAATACCAAGTTCGTCGTGTACTTTGTTGGCAAGTCTTCACTTCATTAGGACTTAGGAGCTCACTGAACTTATCAAGTTCCATGATCCCGTACTTTTGAACACGGTACAATGTATGCACTAAGTTCGTCTTGACTTGAGAGTTCTCAGTATGCCTGGCAAAAAAAGGATCCACCAATTATGAAGTGAGAACTAATTGAACAAAATAAAAATTCAGTCAACCCTAAAACAAACCGACGCGCAAGAAAGCAAAACAATATCTTACTTGTTAATGTCGTGCATGGCTTGCATTGCCACACCAATCCGATTTCTCGTGTCCAAAACAATGGAGTCCACGGATACATGCCACTCCCTGTCTAGCTTATGTAGCCGCTCGATGTGATTCATCCATGATATACGGCGGTGATTCCCATCACAGACGTAGAACTTATGGTCCACCAAATGCTTCAGTGCTGGAATGGACCTTAGCTGTGCGTTGAAGGCATCATTCACCGACTTCCAAAGTGGTCCCCACTTCTCCTTTTCCTCGTCAGTGAAAACACCAGTTAATCCTTGCTCATCTGAAATAGAAACGTAAAAGACACGAGCACCCTCTTCATAGCCATGAACAAATTGTTGTTCTAGTAATGTCAAATCACAAGACAGAGTTGGTCGAACCATTGTCATGGGAACCAGTCTACAAAGCGGGATTCTCATCCTCGAAAGATCAGATGTTGTGAGTCTAAGACTAGAAATAATAGCCACAGTATCCATCCTATGCAACCTCCTGATGTCATCCTCCAAGTACTCCATGTCCTGCATTGTGGAGTCTGAGGACATGGCATGAGGAATGTCGGGCACCATCTCTTGGTCAACCTATAGGAACGAAACAAAATATTTGAATAGTGGACAATCAAGCAGAATGTATTTCTCCATAAACCAAAAAAAATATTCCTTTGAGAATTCTGTGAATATGATATGATCCGGTAGTATATAATTATAAATTAAACAAATAATCAAAGTCGTACATAAGTATACGGAAATTGAACACTAGTTTTCATGCACCACAGAAAAGTTCCCACGGGCATGCCGCACTAATTGGTCTATACTGTCCACAACAGAAAATCAGAATGTCATCATCCTCGGATACAACTGAAGTGACTTCTATATCCTCATGGCCACATGTACACATTTCAGTGGAGTCTTCTCTGATGGAGAGTAGGAGTACTCGTTCGTTATCTCCAACAGAACTGCAACAAGAGTCGGTGAGGAACGGCAAATCCTCTCTATACAAGACATCAAGAGGATCTCCAAGTTCCAACATAAATGCATCCAAGCTTATCCTAGGCACATGGATCGCCAATGGCATAGGATCCACAATCACATGGGCCTCGACTGTTGGTCCAGCAACTGCATTCTCATCCAATTCCTGAAAATACAAGACAAACTGAATTCAGGGGTAAGGCACGAGATTAACATCAATACATCATGTTGTCTTGTTGCTCTAACCAATATAAACTGATTTCAGAGACTAAAAACCCACTGCGGAAGACATAATAGGTATTGACGATAAGCTCATAAAAAATGAAAAATCCCAAGCCCCCTGCCCTCATTGGAGCCCTCTCGGGACCGAGACGCCACTCTCAGGGGTAGGGACGAGCGACGAAATGCATCTCTCTGCTCGCCGATGAGAAAGACGAGGCCACACAATGGCACCCTCACCCGACTGTGAGCTCGGGGCTTCACCACCAGGGCCAGGCTGCGGCATGCAACACCGGCACCACGCCATGGAAGCAGATTCGCTGGCCTCGACACGGGGAAGGGAAATCCCAAGCCCCCAGCCCACCTTGGAGCCCTCTCGGGACCGAAACGCACCTGGCAGGGGGGAGGGTCGAGCGACGAAACTAACCTGCCTTGTCGCCGATGAGGAAGACGAGGCCACGCATTGGTGCCCTCTCCCGACTGTGAGCTCGGGGCTTCACCACCCGGGCCACGCATTGGCGCCCTCACCCAACTGTGAGCTCAGGGCTTCACCACCCGGGCCACGCATTGGCGCCCTCACCCGACTGTGAGCTCGGGGCTTCACCACCCGGGCCAGGCTGCGGCATGCAACACCGGCACCACGCCATGGAAGCGGATTCGCTGGCCTCGACACGGGGAAGGGAAATCCCAAGCCCCCCGCCCACCTTGGAGTCCTCTCGGGACCGAGACGCCCCTAGCAGGGGGGAGGGTCGAGCGACGAAACTAACCTGCCTTGTCGTCGATGAGGAAGACGAGGCCACGCATTGGCGCCCTCTCCCGACTGTGAGCTCGGGGCTTCACCACCCGGGCCACGCATTGGCGCCCTCACCCAACTGTGAGCTCAGGGCTTCACCACCCGGGCCACGCATTGGCGCCCTCACCCGACTGTGAGCTCGGGGCTTCACCACCCGGGCCAGGCTGCGGCACGCAACACCGGCACCACGCCATGGAAGCGGATTCGCTGGCCTCGACACGGGGAAGGGAAATCCCAAGCCCCCCGCCCACCTTGGAGTCCTCTCGGGACCGAGACGCCCCTAGCAGGGGGGAGGGTCGAGCGACGAAACTAACCTGCCTTGTCGTCGATGAGGAAGACGAGGCCACGCATTGGTGCCCTCTCCCGACTGTGAGCTCGGGGCTTCACCACCCGGGCCACGCATTGGCGCCCTCACCCAACTGTGAGCTCAGGGCTTCACCACCCGGGCCACGCATTGGCGCCCTCACCCGACTGTGAGCTCGGGGCTTCACCACCCGGGCCAGGCTGCGGCACGCAACACCGGCACCACGCCATGGAAGCGGTTCCGCTGGCCTCGACACGGGGAAGGGAAATCCCAAGCCCCCCGCCCACCTTGGAGTCCTCTCGGGACCGAGACGCCCCTGGCAGGGGGGAGGGTCGAGCGACGAAACTAACTTGCCTTGTCGCCGATGAGAAAGACGAGGCCACGCAATTGCGCCCTCACCTGACTGTGAGCTCGGGGCTTCACCACCCGGGCCACGCATTGGCGTTGTCACCCAAATGTGGACTCGGGGATTCACCACCCGACCCACGCTGCGGTACGCAACACCGGCACCACGCGGACTCCACAGACTCGATACGGGGACCTGGCTGTTTTTAAATGCCTCACGGAGCGAACGATGGTGGAGATTCTTACCAGCTGAGTAGGGTTTGGTGGAGTGGGATTCGGCGCGCCATCATCTCCATGTGCGACACTTCCTTGTCCCATGCCGTCGGTTCCTTGAGCACGGCGCGACCGCAAGTTCCTGTCCATACTGAAAATCTCTTGAACAACTCGGGAATGCGAGAGGATTTGGAAGAAAGAGATGAACTGCATACACGAAATGGGGATGTGACGCTGAGGGTTTGGTTGATCCCCGGGGAAGTCGTCGATAAGGAACAAAGAAGGAAGACTACGGTTTCTCACTGCCGACCCTAGTGCTGGCTCCGCAGGAGAGCACCAGTTTGATCCGCGAATGACTTAGTTCAAGGGCCCTGTAATTAGGGTTGAATCTTTTTCATTCATCCATAATCAATGATCATTTACCTTCCTATGAGATTCTATTCCATAAATTTCAATTGTTAATTTCATTCATTAATTTGAATTGTCTAGCAATGATTTCTCGGTATGATGATCCAACACCGTCATATAAGGGGTGACGGTTACAGAATATATTCTAACGGAAATAATTATGAATGAATTTGATCACTGTGGAGCTTAATTATATGTGAGCATATCCATATTTGAATGGATTCGGATTATATTTTAGTGTTTTTCAAGGCAGTTATTACTAATATAGATTTTTTAACTTGTAGGATTGGAGAGGACAATGTGTACGTATTTCATGTTACCCAGGACGATCCTAGATCTCCACATCCTTCAAATTAGGTGATCATATCCTCTTCGTATTTCCCTGCCTCATAACTGAAATTTATTTCAATAATTCTGGTCTGTTTTCGGTTAACGTTTCCGTACGACCATTTCTGTATTGTTCTCTGTCATTTATTGAAGTAAACTGATTCATCTCTTCTAGTCCTGACAGGAACTAGTAATTGTAGTTTACGTTCTCTTGTCATTCAAATCCCTAGTATTTATGGTTTTGAAATTGGAATGATTGTTATGCAAGGCGAGAATTATGCTCATCGTGAATTATGTTTCCGCTTTCCAATTCATTAGTTTTACATTGGTCTTTGTTTGTCGCGCTCTGTGATGACTTCGAGAATGTCGTCTGAGTCAATGGTTGTTGTTAGGACACACGGAGAAGCGGTGCCAATTTCGTTTCAAGTTGGTGAAGAAGGGTACGCGATTGTTAGTGCCTTTTGTTTGAGTATTAGGTTCCTTCTATCTGAGAAGTCATTACATATAGATGAAGAGGTGTTCGATATTACAAGTGGAGTGTTGTCACACACCCTTGGTCATGAACCTGTTTCCTTAAGCCCTTGTCGGCAATGGCATCTTAAGCCTGGAAAATATTTAGCTTATGGTCTGTCTCAATCTAGGTCAGAGACGTCATGGGGTGATGGTACTCCAAGAGTATCATCTGGTTCTAATCTGAAAACTCCATTGCTAGGAGAAGTCAAAATCGAACCTGCTATGGAGGTCATTGAAATTGATAGCGACGACTCACATGACTCATCTCCTCTTCAGAGAGTCCAAAAGAAAATTCGGACGCAATCAGAGGAAGTCCATTTCCCGTCGCCTTTGCCTTGTCCAGTACAGAATTTGAGCACGTCTATTTCTAGTGTTGGCCAATCAATTATTCCTTGTCTGCAGAAGCTTTGTCTCGTGAAAGGGTCCAGGAACCCTTTTAAGAAGTTGAATTACAATTCAATTCCAATTCATCAGGTTGATTTCGTTCCACCTAATTTTAATGGTGATGTGATATTTGAGTTACCACCCCTTGGAAGTACCGGTTCCCAATGCCAAGCAAAACTTATGAGTGGAATGGAGAAACGTTATGACGGGCATGTCTGGTCAAATACTCATACAACAAATATCAAGAATGATGACGATTTGACCTTCCGATCATCTTCTTGTGTCGGTCATCTACGTTGTGACAACGCCACATGCGACTATCTCACGCGGAGGCAGCGCGTAGCACTCATTAACGAGACCGAATGGGATGGATGTTCTCCCATTCCATTTGAGGTTGGTTCGACCCCCCCTTCTGATTCATCAATTACATGTAAAATTTGCTCTATAGTTCCTTCCTGTATTGCAAATTGCCCTGCCAAAATATACTACGTAGTTGGAAAGAAGAACATGCGACGGGCATGTGTTCACTTCGGAATCCATGAGCACCCTGTGAAAGTTGGAGACTGCCGTGACTCGAAGGAGAGGACTCGGACATTAATTTCGGATCATGTGGAGAGGAACCCTTCCGCAACAAATTCTTCTATTGTCTTAGAGGCTAGCAAGGAGTTTCTAGGAGAGATGCTGCTTCGACCAGAAGGAGCCCCTGCTGTTCCTATTGGTTTGGACGATCTTGTGCCAGTTCTGGAGAAGTGCAAATTCATGAGTTCCCCTAGCATTCGAAATGAAGTGGCAACCTTCAAGTATTTTCGGCGATTTGGAGTCATGGATAGCATCACAAAGCTACGGGGTTGCAGCAATTGGGCTTATGTTCAAGAGAACAAGTTCCCCGGTCAAGGGTCTGATTCAGACAAAGTGTTTGTCTTCAAGATGTCGGAGGTTGGTCCAGGGAGTGGCGTCGATTTAGTAACACGAATGCAACCTGGTGGTGATCTCCAAGACGCTTGGATTATGTTTGATCATGTAAAGAGAGTGAAGCACTGGACTACGATTGCGTGTCATGTTTATGACTCAAGCTACTGTAGAGTCATGACTATTGTTGTCTGTGACATGCAATCTGAAGATTCGACTGCCCAAAAAAATTTCTGGACTAATTTGAACGCAGTGATGAGCAGGCATGGTATTGCCTTGCCTTTTTTCAAGGGATTCATGGCGGATTGTGCACAGACAAACTGGAATGCGGTCAGAATTGTTTATGGAAGTGGTGACCCTCTACAGCCTATGGTAGATCGAGAACGGACATGTCTCTTCCACTGGACTCAGTCTATGGAGAAACATACGATAGCAGACATTCGCGCAGACCTTCGAGATCAACATCGGAAGCTGTGCAAGCAATATAAGGATGCACCATCGCCATCCGAGTCTAAAATCAGATTTCATGCCATCCGTGCATGGTGGAACTCCTCGGGTGCAACAACAGAAGATGGGCTTAAACGACTGGAGTTGTGGTTAGCGTTCTGGCACTTCCGATATAGACAGTGGGGAGGATTCATGCAAATTGTAAGAATATATTTATCCTTATTTCCATTCCTTCTATGAAATATTGATTATCGACTTCACTTTTAGGAGTTGCTTGTAATTATTGCTTCTAGTCGATATATATTGCTTTCATTGATATATGAGGGGATCCTTTCGTTGATTTTCTTAAAAGGACTCTTATCCTATTTGAATGCAATACAACATGTTTTTCCTATCTCTAATCTATATTCACTGGTTCAGGATTTGCCTGCGAATGAACTTGCAGAGATGCCTTCTTGCAACCTGGCCGAGACAGTCCACAATAAATGGTTGCAACAATCCGGGAATAGAGGGAATGATCTGTACGTGGCAACCGTTGATGATTATGTTAGAGCATTCATGCAGATGGTTCGATACTACCAATTCTTGAAAGGTGAGAGTCATGGAACCGGTCCAGGAAAAGAAGAACTTTGACTCCGAGTAGCACAACGGTATGCTCAGCGCACTGAAAATCCTACTGTACTTCATGATGCAATGGCAACGGTGCCGGGTGCTGGAGAATATTGCACAAGAGATCCTCATTTTGAAGGTGAAGAAGTTTTTGGATCTCAACAACGGATGCCAAACTTACCCCCAGGTTCTCAGCATGATTCGCACCGCCCTAACAAAGTGAATTTCTCCCGACCCCGTGTAGGAACAAGGTCCACCAGAGCAAATGCAGCTATAATTTCTCTACAAACAATTTCTGAAGAAACACTACTTCATGTACCCGTAGAAGAGCCAAAGGTCCAGGTGTCAGATAACCATATGACTGCATCAACGACATCGGTATACCCTCGAGTGACAAGTGTCGAAGAGAGCGCTTGCGATGAATCCCAATGGCATATTTCTCGACTGCCAAAGACGTCGGCTAAAGCATGTTTTGCTTTACAAGCCCTTACAAGGAAGAAGTGTGTCGCAAAGATTGTGCAAAGTAATAGAGGAACTGCCGCCCCAACTTATACAGGTGACATGGACAATTACAGAAAGAATAGGATTGAGAGGATGCAATTCTTCTTCTGCAATGATGACATTGAGCGGTGTGTGAAAGGTTCGAAGAGGAAATGGGTCCTTTCCAAACCACAAGTGCCCCACATTTGGCCAGTGAAGTTTGGAACTCATCTCACACCTAAGGAAATATTGGATCTTCAGAATGCTGGGTTCTGTCTCCCTCAACGTCTTCAAATCTCTCCCCGCAGGCTGTTTGGAAACCAGAACCTACCACCTGATGTATCAGAATTTGAAGTCCCACCAAATCCTGATGAGCACTCCGGTACAAGGTCTGGCAAGAAAATTCGCAGGAATCCAAGCGCTCCCACAACTAGACAATCAAACAACTGTGCTTCAGCACTTACGGTGAAGGCTCTTATTCGTCAGGTTACATTGATACCACATCCTGGGTTCGGATGCATTGTCCACCTTGACTCTGGTTTAGCACCTCTTGTCCAGCAATACATGATTACTATAGGTTCATTTCCGGAATGCACTTGCCCTAATTTCAAGGAAATGTCCACAAAGGCACTAGGAAAGAGAGGGCAATGGGCCAACTGCAAGCATTTATATTTTCTTTTCATTGTCATATGTCACTTGGATGCAGAAGTGGATGTTTTCATTCATGCTCCAAGCTTCAGCTTCAATGAAGTCAAGCGGATTCTTGAGTGTGGCATCTTAAAGTGCACCCAAAATGTGTAGGTCATCCAAATTAAATTGTGATTGTTTCAGCAGACGTAGTGAAGAGGTAGACATCAAAGAACTTCTTGTATTTCACTTTACTTACTACATGTAGTGAGACTAAAAGGGCCACTACTTCATTAGGATTCATTCATGCTACCTTTGGTTACACACTTCTGTACTTGAAACTTGAAGTGACCCTATTCTTCCCCTTGGAGTGATTTCTTTAAATCTACACTGGAATGTACGGCTGCCTTCATACGATCTGATGTATATACTCATCACGACAAAGGTTTTGTCCACCCTATTAAATCCTAGGAATACTATACATTCTCTAGAATCTATAGATTGCCACAAACTTGAAGCTATAAGTGTACACTTTCAGGTTATGGCTAGGGGAGGACACTCTCACTACATTTGGGGTACCTACGTGCGGCGGTGGAAAAAGTAATACATGTAATTCACCTTGAATAAACTATAATTTCATTCTAAAATTTTGAGCTTTGTTTAACAATGACTAAAGGTTTCTATTGACAAAAAATTCAATTCCAAATAACATAAGATATATTGTCTAGAAAGGGTTGAAAAATGAACTAAAATGGCATGTTCTCCAACTAAAATATTTATAGAGCTCACATGAAGATGACTATTGCATCAATATTCAACCACAATAAACTTTCAATAGAAAGCTATTCTATATAAATTTTTTTTCATTTTTCAAATTTTTTTTCTTATATAATATAGAGGTGTGAAAGTTATTTTCAGCTTTACAGTGTATCTTTTTTCTTCAAAAATTTATAACTAATTACTATTAGCACAAAAAAATACCAATAATTCAAAACATAAACTTCTAAAGTAGTAAAATCTATCCATAATTTTTTTTTTGAAAAAGAAATTAAATTTTAAGGTGTATTACTTGTTTTACTTTTTCCGCCGCGCGTAGGTTGCTAAAACATAGGGAGTGTCCTCCCCGGGGGTTATGGATATTCATGAAAAAAAAATTGTCATTTAGTTCTAACAAACAAACTCCGTGTATACTTCTACTACATAATAGAAGAGCAAAAGATTACTTCCGATTATATGTTCCCTTATTATCGATGACCTTCTAATGTACACGGTTATAGGTCCTAAACCCTAAACCCAAACCCTATAGGTCACATAAAAGGGGTTCAAGGTTTCAGTCCAATATTTGGCATCCACGGATGTAGGTCTCTGTCCACGGTTATAGGGTTATAATGCTATAACCTTTAGGAATTAATTATTATTTCAAATATTTCACCAAAAATGTCAATTTTCAGAACATTAAAATAAATTTCCTACAAAATTCTATAAATTACACGCATCCACGCTCAATTTTCGCCGCTCTACGCTCCACGCTCCCGCTCTATGCTCGTATACTAGCTTCGCTCACCTGTAGATCCATAGTGGGAGGACAGTGACAATCAATAATGACTGATAGTAATAGCAAGCACAGTTCAAATGACACACTGAATACAATTCTGTATATGATATTTTCTCATTAAGATGTATACCATGAATACATAAGTACAGGCATGATTGTAATCATCGCATTGTTTAATGCCCTCTAAAAACAATTATAAACATTGTAATCAAATTGTTGATGTCTTCTGGACGGATTTCTAATTAAATACAAATTAGACAAATACGCTTGCCTTGGATTAATCCTAACTCGTACAAGTGCAATCTCGCATTGAAAACTAGCATTTTGAACAACATTTAAGAATTCAGTTACTCTTGTAGTAAGAGGCTCAAACAACAACCATGTAAGTGTTGATTAGCCTTTTTCATGTATCTCCTAAGATGGAAGTATTTTTAGTTTATTTCTCAGTCATAGAAAAATTGATGAGGAATCTAACTAAAGTTGTTTCACATTTTATGAAGCATTATTGAATTTGTTACAAATTTTTCAACACAATCTGGTATAGGTCCCTATTTGGGATTAGAGGCCCTTAGAAATCCATCCTTGCATAGTTGGGAAAAAAAACAGGCCTTGTTCGAATACTAATATTGCAACATGTATAAAACACTTCAAATTGTTTCTAAAAGCATTCATTCCTAAAGATTAAATGAAAGCTTCATTTAATCATTATTTCTGATTCACTTTGCTTGTAAGAAGGTAGCTGAACAACATAATCTAAATTTTAATTAAATTAGTAGACACTTGAACACTAAGTATGGATTGAACCCCATCTACCACATCAACCATCCACTAAAGAAGATAAAACAAATCTCATGAAGCTGCATTATAATTCACATGTCCATTTCCCACAATTCACATGCCTTATTTTTAGACCCTACTGGATGGTTGAGAATGTCCGTTTAATTTTAGAGCCTTCTCCTATAGTCCTATATCAATTGAATTCAAATTTTTGTATCGAAAGTGATAGAGGCTTTTATTATGATCCGAAATACCAAGTTTAGCATTGTATACTTGATATACCAAAATATAGACATTGAGAATCTATTTTTCAAATATCAACATAATACAAATACTTCCAATTTTCATATCATGTAGGCAACACAACATTAAATGGGCATGTCCCGAAAAAATCCCCATCGCAATTAAAACATATTTAGTTTCCATTCAAAATAACTCATTCAGAAATGGGCCATGGAAACAAGGATCAAGAAATTGAGTGTAGAAACATTATGAGATGGAGTTGTACTTAAATTCATAAATTTTCATGACATCTACAAATTGACTATGAGTTTTACATTTATATTTTTTGTCCAAAAAGAAATCTAAATTCATTCCATCTGTGTCCATCTAATTAAGTATTTTCTAGGAACATAAAAGTAGACACAAATAAAACTAAAATAAGAATTGAAATGGGTTTACATGTATATATTAATAGATAATGCCATTAACTAACCAAAGAGGTCTACAGTGAGATTTGCATTCGCGGAATGTAGAGACAGTCATCCCTAACTCTAATCTACATTCCAACATCGACAACCCCGAATTAGGTCATGCCTCCTACTTCCACCATCCCTTCCGTGCGAGAGCTGAACCTTGCGTTTCAGCATTGAACCTTGGGTTTCTACGCGTCCTTTTCGTGCGAGAGCTTTACCTTGTGTTTCTGGGTGCCCCTTCCGTGCGAAAGCTTTACCTTGCACAACTGCTTGCCCTAGTAGAGCATGAGGGTGTTGTGAAGTAGTAGGATTCACTTTGAAATTCAAGTTGGACAGCATGGAGGGGAAACAATTGTAGTCAAGGAAGGGCCAAGCCGTGCCCGGAGCGGAGAGGCTGCCAAGCAGCTAAGCGAGGAGGTACAATCCATTTGTTCGATTTTCATCGTTTTTGTTTGTTTTTGCTTGCCCTAAACCGCTTCGTTCGCTTTTACTTGATAAGCTGGTTTGCTTTTTCTTGATACGTAAACAAGCTTTCATCCGCTTTTGCTTGCGCTAGTTGACGTTCTGTAGCTTGCAAATGTTGAGACGTAGTACCCCAATAGTGAATGTGAGTATAGTCCGGCTTCAACTAAGGTGATATCGGGACCAATACCTTCATTTCTGGGTTTTAGGTTCCATCATTTGAATGCCTCCTTGACACCGGTTACGCTCGAAATAATTGTCAAGTTCATCTCTTTCTGTAGATAGTTGTAGGTTTGAGAATGACAATGGAATTTAGTCATGCTAGAATTTCAGTAAGCAACCTGATCTTCCTTAGTCTGCATGAGCAAAGCATGGGTCTTAGCTAGCTAATGAGCTTCTTTTAATTTAAGCAAGCTCTCCCCATTATAAATCGCGTGAGATCCTTTACAAGGGATTGGATTCTAGCTAGTTGCAATCGTTTATGCTATCGTGGACATCATCACACATGATTAGTAAAGCAGATAAACTGAATTTTGAAGCGGAGCTCTTCGTGCCTTTACTAGTTCGGCTAACTCCGAATTTCGAAAATGGCTAATTTGACTTGGCAACTTCGTGAGGGCGGGCCGGAGAGATCAGTTAGACTGAATGTCTCGGTACTGAGATTACCAAAAGCAACCAAATCAGTGTGCTTACGATAAAAAATCTCTAGAACTGGATCTTTCTCAAAGATCACGATTCGCTCACGATTATGATTCTCTAGCACTCCTTCCCTTCCTCAAATATCTTTGTCATTCTCAAGGTGTCAGGCACGAGTAGGTTTAGGATAGAGGTACGAAGAAAAACCGACGCATAGTATGTGTTGGTATATTTTCATATAAAAGGATTTGCCCAACATCGTCCTAGGCTATAAACATGACTACATCTATTGCTTGTCTAACTCATTTTTGCATTTAATTGATGATTTTGATGTCTGATATAATCGGGAGACAAATTTAGGTGGCTCATTTTGGACAAATTCCGGTGCATGATATCCCACTTGGTACGAATATATTGAAATGAACATCATACTGTAAGTATATTCAGTCATGGTAGATGTACACGGGGAAAAGAGGTGCAGTAGTCATTTTGGCCCCAAGACAGCATTTTGTAGTCGCATTCTTTTGCTCTTTTTCGAACTTTATGCATATATAGTTCAGATGTCAAATTTTTGAAATTAAATTTTACCATGATGGATGACACCAATAGTTTTAGCACATGTCATTCTCACCTGATAGCATTGCATTTTCTACACCACATTCCCTTTGTATTCCTGTCTGCATTGTGGTATCCACGGTGGTCGCTAAGCAATAGGAAATTCATATATCTTCATTTCATATGTAGGGAAACTTGCAGGTTGTTGAAGATTTGCCTCCTACAATGACATTGGAGCCAGAGCTGAATGCATTAGAGGACGGAGGGGACCAAGGAATCGCAGTTGGCAATCCACTAGTAAGCGATGTATCTTCACCTGCCAATTTCATTCAAGAACTCGTTGCGGTCACGGAGAACTTGGAGGAGAGCGCGGCATCTAATTCATCTTTGCGTACTTCAGTAGGTTCGAGTGACAAGAGAACTTTAGATCTGCATTCGATAGATTCTATGGACTACTGCACTTGTGGTCAAATAGATCGAAAGTTGACATCTACGATAAACGTAGATGGTGATACACTCATTTGGTGTTGCGGCGAATTTCAATCGCTTTGTCACCGTTGCAATGACCATTCTCTAAATAGTTGGACACATCAATCAATTAATCATGTGATTCACTGGGAGACTCTTTGTTGTTGTGGTTGCTAATTTACTTTTGAATTGGGGATGTCTTCATCTGTAATGACTAATTTCGAATTATCACTTTTATGATGAGCCTTATATAATCTTATGTATTGATGCAAAATTTAGCGCTGTCAGAAGCGTTTGTGAGGTCCCCTCAGAGGACAAATTCCACAATTTAAGATGTTACACTTAATCTACAGATTATATCTGACACGGAGACAGAGGTTGTCGATATTCCAGAGGTACCCAAGGATGCCCTAGAAGATGATATTAGGAAGTCACAGAAGTTGAACACCGTCTCTATCTTTCATGATCTGAGATTGACATCTAATGGTAATTCACAGATGAAAATACCTTTGTGTAGGATGGTACCAATGCCGATGGTGCGTCCAACATTGGCATGTGATTTGACTACGCTAAAACATCAGTTTAGTAGAGGCTATGAAGAGGGAGTTAGGGTGTTTTATATTTCAGTGTATAACGAGGATGGATATAGTGTAGTCTTCACTGATGCCGAGAAGGAGGAAGAGGACCGATTTGGAACACTGTCAATGATGATTTCAACAAGGTACTGAAGTCCCAAGTTGTGTTCAAGCATTTTGTAGACCACAAATTCTTTGTGTGATGAAAATCATAGAAGAATTGTATGGATGAATCATATCATATGACTCCACGCTACAGAGAAGGTGTGGCACATCTCAGTGGATTCAATTGTTCATGATACGCGGAATCGAATTGGCGTCGCGATGCAAGCCATGCACGATATCAATAAGTAAAAAATGCTTCCCTTACATATTCGTTTTGCCTTGTGTTCAATTTATTTGTTGCATGGTACATATCCTACAGTCTCAGATTTTCTAATGTATGCTTGATATGGAACAACAGGCACACGAAAAACTATCATATCAAGACGAACCTTGTGCTCACCTTCAAAAGTATGGGATGATGGAACTTGACAAGTTCAGAGAGCTTTTATTGCCTAAAGAGGTGAAGACATGCCTCAACAATAACCGAACGAAATGGTACACTATGTCTCTTGAGGTCTTCACCTCATTCATTTTCAAGGTATGACGTTCATCTTGACTACTAGTAGTACAAAAGTTTGAATATTGGTTTATCAAATTCCTTGAGCTTGTAGATTTTAATGGACCGATGTTGATTGTACCAACAAAAAATCTCTACTGCTGCGGATGTCGCTGTCCAGAAATACAAGGAAGACACACCCATTGATGATGTCACGGAGAGAGGAGTGGTAGCGAGTATGAGAGGATCCATTAAGGACTCTACGGATAATTATAAGAAGAAACTATCAAAGATTGTTTCGGTTGCCAATCCTACACTTGGACGGGAGTGGCTACTTGAGGTACATCACTATCATTTTATTGTTCATTACTATTTGCATTTCCTGAATGATAGTGATCTAATTAATATTAATTGTATTTTCGCAGATTCAAAGGCATTGGAATCTTTTTGCATCTCCAAAGTTAACTCTGGAAAAGTTGCAGATGATAGCCACATCAAATGCTAGTGCAAAATACAAGGTTATTTGGCTTAAGTGAATGAATGCATCTGCTTATACTAGAGAAGCTCGTCGCTTTCCTTCCCGCCCTGCAAATGAGAAAAAATTAATGGTATTCTTGGCAAAGGCATATTAGTATGCTGGGGTAAGCATTTTATCTTGCGATTTCTCTTGTGTTTTAATTAATCAGTTGCCCCTCTCTATTGGAATGGAGCACGACATTTTCTTCATGTACTCATGTAATTCTTTATTAATTATGTGAGCAATTGGAGGAGGCTGCAACAAAGCTGTTTGACAATATCATCCGCTCGGATAATATTTCAATCAACATCGCCGTTCCTATTGAGCCAGAAATATTGAAGGAGTTAATTGAATCCTAGAGAATGAAGCTCTGGTATACGGCCTACATGGGCATGTTCAAGGGAGCAGATGCATTTAAGAAATCAGAAGATTTCAAGGAGTTCAAAAGGGCAATGTTGGCGATGCACCATCTAATTTACAGGTATTGACAGTTCTAGATTAATCCAAAAGTGGTATATTAGGTACGATGTCATTTTAATTTATGCATGACCTGAACATTTGCATTAGTTAGACAACTTCAACATGAAAAGTGATCTAGATATTTTTCGATGACCTGAATAATTTTTGCATGAATAATACTATAATTGATTTGCGTGCATGATGGGTTTTCTATATTTTCTGATTTCGGGTCCAAGACAATCATTCAGCTAAACAAGTTCTTACGCAAATGCATTCACATAGGTAGATGATTTTGAGCTATCACCCAGAGTAAATTAAACGGAAATGATATTTTATTAACCAGACACAATTCAATGAGATTCCTGAAATGGTAGTGCGCATTTCATTTTCTTGTCCATCGATCTGTTATATAATTTTGTATCATTTATATCTAACTATCTCTCTTCTGGTGAAAGAGACTAGCCCCAAGACTAAATCAAAATTTCCATTTCAGTTTGTTCTATTTCACAATGAGATTGGTGTCAACGTGGCCCGTGACGACATCTTGCAAAACTTTTGTAACAAAGATGACTTGAGCATGAATGAAAAAATTCCATGGCGTGGGCCTAAGAAGAAGGCTCGACAATTCATGCAGATGCTTATAGAAAGTTTGATCAAACCTGACGATGTAGTCGTTGAATGCACAGCTACATAGCTACAGGTAATTTTGATAAGCTCATTTGTTTAATTCCAATTATGAGTAGTTCTATAACATGTTGTTGAAGTTCTCGCCTAATGGACGTTTGGTATTTGTTGCAAGTTCAACCATTCAAGCATGTCGTGCAACTTGTTGTTATGTATTAGCGTTTAAGGAAGACAAAGCAATTTTTGAAACACTCATTGCTCTAGTCATGCATACAGTTGTTGTTACTCTACGAGTATTAACACGGCCATTCACAACCTGTGTAGATTTAGACGACGAGGTTGTCCCCAAGCATGTTGAGAAGACATCCAGATTTAGTAAGTAAGTCTACCTTCTATATTACCTTTGCACATCCTTATGCACATGTTTATCATATTGTTCTAATTAAATATAAATTGAATTCTGTAGAGTGATTCAAGAAGTGAGACAATTTCGACATGTTCCATTTTTTGAGAGACCGGATTTCTTACCCAGCCTCAAAAAATCATTTCAGCTTCCTGTATATGCCAAGGCTCTTTCCCGTGAATTTTTTGCAACCAATTTAAGACCAATTTCACGAGTATGTCTAATAGATCCTCGTGTATAACAGTTTCTTGATGATAGTGCTATAAAAATTGATTCCAATTCATTAGATGCGGATTCTAGTACAAACTGAGGGCACTCTACTTGATGTATTGTTCAACAACTTTTTTCAATGATATTACCTCCCGGAATTTTAAATGCCAGTTATATTCTCATTTGCATAAATTGTCAATGGGGAACGTAATCAACTAGTCCTGAGATTGAAACGAGACCAAGATGACCCTACACCATGCTTAGGCATTCAATTATTGTCATTTTTTACACAATAAAATTTTTGGGTGGCTAACGCTTGCTTTGTATGTGCATGAGGGTAAGAGCCCTGAATTCATCTCGGTCTTTAGGCGTGGCCAATATGGATCGCCACGCAAATACATGGCCCTTCTACTACTTCTTCTGGCCCTTAGAGAGAGAATAAAGCCTTGTTGTATCCCTTTGTGCTTGCTCTCACAAACATCTTCTTATGGTGAATGAAAGTGCCTTCTATCAAAAGATTGCGTATTTGTCTTTAGATCCATGTTAATCATATAAGGTTATCATGAATGCACAAACCTGAAATACTTATCTATTTTCATATCTTATATTATTTTTTTTGGAAAGATTATCCCTTATCATGTTTGTGCATGCTCGATGCCCTTTCTCCTCCATGCTCAAACATGACATACTTGTTATTTTGTAATATGAAATTCACGTTCTAGGGGTATGACTGCCTTTTACATCATTTGTGCATGCAAGGTATATTTTTTATTGTCACTTTAAATGAGACACTAACACTAATCTATCTTAAATTCTTTTTAACATACATAAAGGATTAAGCTAGCAACGAAACTTCATGAAATTATATAAATAATCTTGTTGCAAAAAAGTCCTATTTTATTAAGAGCACAAATAATAAGCATAAATCCAAAGTTTAAAAATAAAATAAAACTATGAAATATTATATCATATCATATTTCATTACAATATATTTACTTAAATATAATATAAAATTATATTTCATTAAATGTTATATGTCATTATATTTTCACAATTTACTAATATAAATATTGTAGATAACATTTCATACTTTAATTTGAAAGATATTAAAAACTGTTATTCGAAATAAAAGCTTGTGCTTATATAAGATTGAATCTTATGCTCATTTTTTTGTGAATGATAATTTAAAATGTTGAAAAATATAAAATCAAATTTAAAACTATATATTATAGCAATATATTTTATTAAGTGAATAAAAGATTTTGAATTTTCAATATAATTTTTTTTTAATCTCAATTTACAAAAAATATTTAACATAAAATAAATAAATAAAAGTCAATTAATATTTACAAGATTAATGACTGTTATAAAATAGATACTTATTTCTTAAAAGATTCTTATCAATTCAATAATAACATTTTGTAAATGTATTATTTTCAAAATTTAGATAGTATGAATACAATTTTTTTTTTCTATTTTTGTATTCGAATTTAGTGTTTAGTGTGGAAAATGTCGCTGTTTGGATGGATCTTCCTTCCCTGAACTGTTCGTTCCTACAGAAGTCAATTTACATGTGCATGAAATTATTGTGTGTTCTTTAGGTCAAGAATTCCCAAAAGGCGGAATGCACCTGGTCATTTTTAAGAGTTTGTGTCATGTGACAGCAGCGAATTACAAAAGATGGAAGCATGATTATGAGCAAGCTTTTGAAAGTCATAAAAAGGCCGTTGAAAAGGGTGAGGAAAATGCAGATGTGAAGATGCACAGGCCCTTCCACCAAGTAAAAGCTGACTCATTCGGCAATTATAAAGATGGAATTCTTTTGGGGGTCTGCAATTGCTATACGGATATGAAGGACATCATTTCGACAACTGCACCTTCTGAAAGATTCACCATTTGGGAGACATTCAACATAGAGAAATTTATAATCTCGTTGTTTTGGATATATGCTATCGCGCTACATTAAAGGAAGAGGTTGTATAGAAAGTTAGAGGAGAATTTTTTTTGCTGGATTTCACTACAGAGGATTCACCGATGGTTTCTATTGCTGAACCAACAGACGTAATGGAGGTATTTGATGATGAAAACTCATAGTTTGTCATCGATGAGAGTCAAAAAAGACTTCTTGTTTAGAGATGTCATATTTTACAAGTTTGCTCTTTGAAAAAAGATAATTATCATGAGTATGCCAAGAATCATATAGTTAAACAACAATATTTTTTTGTATGAAAAAAGGAAGAAGTTTGTGAATTTCTGAACGGATTTGAGCAGCATAGGTTTTAGCTGGCAAATAATGAATGTTCTTTTGAGAGAATAGGCTCTTCATTATTTTGGAATCATCAGAGGCATCCCTAAATTTGTTCTAAGTGGAAAGCTATGTGAAGAGCAACTAAAAGACATCATAACAGCGTCTATGAAAGCAATCTAATCTGGCGTGCTTTGTAGCACCTCCAATAAGCTTCAATCCGCGCTATAAAGTTGAGGAAGTAATGGAGGGGATGTCAGAGCCATCATTACTTCCACAGATTTAATATAATATACAATTGCCATTTTTAGTCTTGTATAAGTGACACTCATTTCGTAAACCATTCCAATCAAATATAACAATTCTCAATTTCATGGAACCCCTGAACTCGATTTTGGATGAATTGTTTTACTTTTTTCATTTAATATTCATGATTTTATATGATAGTTGATTGAAACACATCGGTGATTAATTGTTTGAATTTGGTTTGCATAGAAATGTTGGAAACATCCATATTTACACATTTCCTTGAATAAGCGTCTCCAATTTTGATTGATGGGATGCATTGTATCAAAACATGTGGAATGCTAAAATTTGAAGAAATCAACAAGTTTTTGAGTAAAGAATGCAATCACAATGAAAGAAATCTAATGAGCCACTTATTTGAATCACCCTAAATCCAAAAATACTCCATTTCATAGTTGAATGTTAATTATCTATATGTAATATAAATGCCATTTCTATGTATACTCCCGTGTGTACTAGTATAGCCGTGTGCCATTGCCACGATATGATAAAATATTCAAGTAAAAGTAATCTTTTAATTTTCGAATTACTCTAAAATTTGAAATTCAATATATTCTCATAGTCAGAGTGCTACCAAACAAAGTCCCGATATCCATTGGCAGAAATCTTCTAATATCTTTTGGTCGATATCAGCCTATCCATGTCTATCGGTATCGGCTGGTCGATATCTCTGGATGTCGGCTACTCGATACCTGCCGATATCTTGATATCTAAATATCCTGAATCTTCAACTAAAATCTCGACGACACCTAGCTGAGTATCGCGGTAATCCGACATCGATAGGTTGTATAAAAGATTCCCGTGTGTGCACGGTTTGAGTTCAGGTAGAGGAGAGTTGATTTTGAATGGAGGTCGACAAGACTCAATGTCTCAGTCGCAAACGAAACTCAAAACGAGGTCTGGTATTCCCTTACCCCGATCTTTACACGGGCAAGCAACCATGACAATATCTTGAGTATTGCTGGGAATCCAAAATCGCCAGGCTCAGTGCAAGATTCTCCCATATTCACGGTTTTAGTCCAACCTGTACAGGGATGGTTTCGAAGGGAGGTCGATAGAACTCCTCGAATCCACATTATCTTTAGGTGTCACACATCGATTTCATATACATGTACATAAATTTTATATTTCGTTTCTTAATTGCATACACGTCAACACGAATCGGTGCGTTTCACTTATGAATTGTGTACAAATCCACGTAAACCATGTATACCATTTCACTTGTGAATTTCATACCCAAAACTCTGAACCGGGGATGTAGAGATACCGATATACCAATACATGTCGATATATGCAAGCACCCGAATAGAGAGTTACCGGGATTCTAGAGAAACCTGGATTTCGATACATGTCGATATACGTGCATCTTCACTACATAGTGCAATGCTCGAGAAATCAAAGTAGGTGGTTCCACCGATTTCCATTGTAGCTTCGTGAGCACTCACCCAGACAAGTGAATATTAACCAGAAACTGGATACGGAAATGTGTAGACAGATCAATGGACTCCGAAGCCTTAAACCCCAAATTAACAATTATCGTGCAAAGGATCCTGAAAGTACTCCATTGGTTTGAGAAACGAATTTCTGAGCACAGAAATAATGACCTTCAATACGACATGTCCAGCCATGGTGAAATAGGCCTTAATACCCTAAACTAGTTGCTTGCTTTTATGAGGACTTCACTGTCATTGCAAAGAATTCACATACAAAGTGAGCAAGTAAATGGCATTTGATTGATAATCTGCATTTGGACTAGTCAGCCAATTTGCAAATTCGTGATTGTTGTTGCACCTACAGCAACCTGATGTTTATTGAATGTCCCGAAACTTTTTCACATCCCTCCAAAACCACCAACAAACCGGCACCACCTTGTCCTCTCCGATGGAATTGCACCCTGACCCGAAACGCTCAGGGTGCATCACCTGATGTCCGAGAGTGTTGGGCAAGCCGCAGCTGAAGTATTGTCCACCCCTCCACTGCAATCGATTTCGGCAGTTCGAGGACCCGTGCCATTGGCTAGGCACTTGAAACATAGATGTTGAGTATATGAGCACTGCGAGATTGGATGGTGGCAATCCCGTCGTCCATTTATGATACACAAGATGCAATCATCCTTGGCTCCCTTGAGGAACTGAGCTAGATCCAAGAAAGTGAGCGATTGGTTTCCATGTCGTTCCCGTGTATTTTGTATCGATCCAGACAACAATTCATTTGCGAGGGAAATTCTCCTGCTAGGTCTCTCCTCCAACGCGGCCAATGCATCCTCATCCATGTTAGCAAACAAGTCTATATCGTCCTCAATGAGGTTTGCCCCAGTGGAAGTTGTCGAGGCGGTCACGTTTCGAGATTTTACACAAGTGGCCTTGGATTCACACACATCGCATCGTCTCGATCCAGAAGAGAAGCAATCAAACCCGCATCCATCCATGTATTCTTCTAAAACCGAACGTCTGCACTTGAACCCACTCATGAAATCCACAAGCTTGGTGCAGGCCTCCGCCCGTGCTTGCCACGACATCAGCAACAATATGACATGTTTGTTTGGCAACCCATCCCGGCCGCCCCGACCACTTTCCTACGCTAGGTCGATCATGGAATAAGGCTCATCTATATGAACAATGAGTCGAACTGCACCGAAATCGATTCTCGCACTGAAAGCCCCCGTTGCCACCATAATATTTGTGTCCCCTCTCATCCACGAGTCTTGAGCTGCACTTTTTGAGGTTTCATCTAAATGTCCATAGTAATACACAGCAGTGAAGCCATGGAAAATAAGCAGTGCAGCCAAGGTTGCCGTGTCTTCGCGTCCTCTGCAAAAGACGATGGATTTTGGAGTGGTGGGTCCCGACCTGAGAAGTCTGACCAAGGTGGCATCCAGAGGGCCACGATCCTTCATCACTTGGTAAGCAATGTTGGCCCGAGTTGTCGGACTTCGCACAATGGATAGCTGGGAACTAAAGAACCGCCTCAATGGATCTTCCATGTTCGGAGGCACAGTGACTGACAGGAGGAGCAGAGGAACGGGCACTTTGAGAATGTGCTGCATGCCGTGCATGGCCGGTCGCCATGAGCTTACTACGAGTGCTAGGTGGCACTCATCCACAATAATCCTCGCAAGCCGACCTTCTCCATGCAAGCATCCAAGATGATTTTGAACCCCTTGCAACAAACATTGTTCCACGGAGACCAATAAAATGTCGACAGCACCGATAGCCACCGGACCCGAATACACTTGGATGGACATCCCAGCATTCTCCAATTCCAGGTATTAATGGTCGCCGAAATTTGTTTTTCAGCGAACGGTCTGACACTATATTACCACTCTATAACTTTGTCAATGTAAAGAAAGCTTTGCTTATCCGTGTACCGCCTGGCACTAGAAAAACATTGATATTGCAGCTGGTAGGGTAGCTTAACAATCGTATGGGTATGTTCAAAGGAGTTTATTATGTCAGCCTTGCGCAAATTGGTAAAAAGATCTTCAATGATTTATTTGAGGAGAAATATTCAAGTGTTACAATTTCCAAGCTTCATTCACTGCAGTCTTCACCGGACAAGCATCCGAATACCAATTTAAAAAGCAGTCCTTCCCTCCTCCTCGTCGATGAAGGGTAGATGGTCTTTGATCGGGATTTGATCCTCTAGGGCATTGCTAAGGATTGCGCGGGTGGTTATGTAAAACCCCTACGTATTATCATCAGACGCAACGGTCAGCCTTCTGTCAAGTATAATGAACTCCATATTTCTCCAATTTACCACTAGTGAAGCCATAAATCTCTGGAGAAACTGGTGCAATAAGGGCCTTGACTTTCATGGTGACCTTGCGTCATGGGACGGTGTCATGATGTGGGCCGTCTAGTATTTGAAGTTGACATCTTTGTTAGTTTCAAAAATGTTGTTAGTATTGAGCATTATTAGTGTTTAGTGTTGTTAGTTGTTAGTTGTTAGTATTGGATGATGGAAGTTGTTAGTATTGGATGATGGAAGTTGTTAGTATTAGGAGCTTGTTGTTGTTGTTGACCTTGTAGTTGCCGGTTGATAACCGGTTTGGTTGTAGTTGATACTAGGGTTAGTAGAGTTAGGGTTAAAGCTAGCCGCCTTTAGGGTTTGGGTGCCTTTGGGGTTTGGGTGCCTACTTGAGGCAAAGGCTGGTCTCTTGTCTCTCTCTCTTGTTTTGAGTGTGTCGGGTGGTGTGGGAGGCACTTTGAGTGCTAGTTGTGTGTTGGTGTTGGAGATTTTATGAAAGAAGCATTGATGGAGGAGATTTTGTGTTGTGTTTTGGAGAAGTGTATTATGAATGCAAGGTTTTGGATCTGAGTTTTTGATAAGTTGATCTATTATGATACCAAGTTTGAGATCTAGATTTATTATGGAGGAAAAGTTATGTGGCGGTGAAGTGGAGGTGTTGCGGTGTTAAGGCAACCAAGGAGGGTGTATTGAGGAGCTTGGATCTTATTAAGATTTTATCCAATGGACATGAGATTTGGAGGGTACCTTTCTTCACTTGTCTTATCTCTTGTGTCAAAATTTTAGCTTCAATAGACTTGAGATTTAAAAGTTGTGCATAAAATACAATCGGGAAATAGGTTTTGGTAAGGGTTAGGAAGTCAGTAGTGGAAAAACGTCCACCAAAGTTGAACAGTATCTTAGATCGTTATGAAAATTGTTATGTGATTATTTTGATAGTTGATCTACAATGTGGTAAAGTTTCAAGTGATTTGGAACTACTGTCCAAAAGTTATGTTGAAGCAAAGCTAAGTATGGCAGTTCTTAGGATATCTTGATAAGGGTTAGGAAGTCAATAGTGGGAAAACGTTCACCAAAGTTGAACAGTATTTTAGATTGTTATTAAAATTGGTATGTGATTTGTTGGGTAGTTGATCTACAATGTGGTCAAGTTTCAAGTGATTTGGAACTACTGTCCAAAAGTTATGTGAAAGCAAAGATAGGTATGGCAGTTTTTAGGATATTGTAGAAATTGTAGGATAGGGATTTGGTAAAATGAGAGATTGAAAGTAAGTTTATTATGATTTAGGGTGTTTATGAGTATTAGTGATTATATACAAAGCATCTCCACAGCAAAGACCCCGTGTTATTCCAAACCTACTAGCAAATCTTTGTGACAACGGTCTGAGAAATTATGTCTTCAGCTTGACATGGCAACAACCTGGGTTAATGGCCCATGTGTTTGATTTTTTAATTGAACAAGGCTTAAAAATTAGTCATGCCGGTAGCATGGAGCAGATACAGAAGGCACAAGACCTATTACTCTCACAAAAACATATTATGAAATTGAAAAGCATTAATATGTTTCCTCTTATGGAACCATATGAATTTACTATGTTGCATTTTTCACGACCATCCTTAGAAATCCCTTCAGAAGGTAAATTTTTTTTGTGTTTCTTAAAATGAAAATCATATATACTAGTGTTTTTATATAAACATAAAATGATGTACTTAATTGATAATGATATATATAAGTTTACATTTTGTAATTATGCAATGTTTAAATATACATGAGAGTTTATATTTTGTTTTGATTGTAGTTATATATTTTGGAGAGTTACCAAAATGTTTTATTGATGTTAGGCTGTAGGCTTGTGGTGTATTTTGTGCCAATGCTATTCACATAGTTCTCAACAATTGACTGCTCACAATAAAGGAAAAAACATCAACGGTGATTGGTGGAGTTGAAGCTTGAATCATCACATGATGATTCAAAGTATTTGGATGAATACTTGACAAGAGCATTTTATGTATCAGAATTTTATTTAAACACACATCCAATTCCACATGGGAAACCAATGTTAATTTTTTCTTTTATTGATGGATTTCGGAAAAAGGATTTTTGAATACCTTTATGTGTGCAAAAGGTTTTGAAACTATAGGTTGAAAGAAGATTTACAAAAGCTGACAAGGGTGATTACAATTGTGGTAAAGGAGTGAAAGACCGACTCCAAATTCATTACAATATTGTCTTGATTGAAGATGATTGTATTTCATGGATTATTGTATTTGATGACATTCTTTTTAAGGAATGTCATCAAATTGAGGTGATTAGCAGAGATTTATTTGATTTTGGTAGAGAAGTTCATAGAAGCCATTCAAAGAAAGGTGAAAGAATGGTAATGTTTGGGTTCAAGAGTGATTTGAGAAAATCTAATGATCACCCTAATAAATTGAAAAGGTTAGTTTTTATTTGTTTTCAACTATTTATTTTGATTTTTGGTTTTTGATTTTTGGTTTTTGGTTTATCTATGTTTCTAATTTGTAGTATTAATTTGCTGCATGTAAAGGTATAGTCATTCGTTAAGGCCAAAAGAAAAAAAAAAAAAAAATACCTGAGCATATTCTTAAGGGTATGACAAAGATTCAATGATGTGTTTGGGGAGAGTTGGTTATCAAGGCCTCACAACATTAGGCATCACATCAAATTATTTTACTCAACCCCATTTTGATGAAAAAGACATGAGGTTTGCATATTTTCATTGGTTTGTTAAAGGTATATGATTTTAAAAGTATTTCATGTTTGTGTTTCATTAAATATGTATATATTTGATACTAACTTTGAATTTTGTGTTATGTAGATCGTGAAGGACTTGGACATGTAAAGACTAGAGGAGAATTTTTGTTACCTAAATATGGTGTTTTCATTTTGCCTAGGAATCACTAGAAGAAAATGAGGGATTTTGCAACTACAATATGCAACTCATTTTGTAGTTGCATAGGACGTTTGCAACTAAGTGACAATGTAGAGTCCGTAGTTGCAGTGGACAAGTCGCATTAGTTGCAGTCTAGTTGCAAGGATTTTTGTCATCCAACACTATACAAAGAACTTCATCCTTGTGTGCAACTTGTTTGCAACTTGCTTGCAACTTGTAGATTTGTAAATTTTAAAATATAAATCTCAATGATTTGTAGATTTCAAATTTTTAGATCTACCTCCTTTCTAGATTTTAGAATTTCAGAACTACCTTTTTCTTAGATTTTTGAATTTCAAATCTACCTTTTTCTAGATTTTTGAATTTCAAATCTACCCTCTTCCTAGATTTCAAAATTTCAGATCTACCTTCTTCCTAGATTTCAAAATTCAATTTCCTAAATTATAAAATTTCTTGAATTTTAATTATTTTTTAAATTCTTATATACAAAATCTACAAATTGTAGAAACCCACAAATTATAGAAATCTTAGAATTCTATCAAAAGAATTCATTACATAAGACTATAACAACTTACAAGTCTTATATGTTCAATCTAATGGTACTCTTTACAATTGATATGGGTCAATTGATATAACACGAATGGGAATGAACTTTGAAAGCAACTAGGAAACAACTAGAGTGCAACTAAGAAACAACTAGCGTACAACTAGGAAACAACTATGGTCATTTTACAGTTGCATAATAGTTGCATAGGACACTAGTTGTTTCCTAGTCTTTTTTTGCAACTACAGAATGACTACTTTGCAACTAAAACAATGAATGAATGTTGTAAAACAATGACACAAAACAACTATATTAGATTTGATGCAAATAGAGAGGAAACTAGTTGCATGACAATTGCATAGGGCACTAGTTGCATAGTAGTTGGTTGTGCCGGACGTGTTTTTCTTCTAGTGAATTGCACTTGCATGGCTTTCTCCACAAGTAAATTACTCCATTGTACTAATGTTGTTGATGGGTATGATGTCATTGGCATATCTTGTTCAGCAAAAGAAAGTGTTAAAAAATTAAGTATCTCCAAGTCTAAAGACATCTTATCAACATTTATAGCAAGTAAGTACTCAACTTCTTTGAGTTTGGTTGCTTTTTCTATTTTTATTTTTATGACTTTAAAATGTAATGCTAATTTGAACTTATACATTCATTTTAATTGTAATTCACAATTTTGATTGTTCAATGTTTGTATTACAGATGAAAAGACACACCAAGATGGATTTTGTTCAAAAGCCACTGTGACATTTGAAAAAGGCGACCATACTCCAAAGGCTATAGTGACATATAAAAAGAGGGTTCATATTTGCAATACTAGTCCTGAGATTCCAAAGTCCGAAAACTAATTGACAACGCTTAGAGCCTTAGACATCAACCATGTTCTGGTCAGGAAGACGGTGGAGTTGATCTGTGACCAAGTTTTTCTTTGTTGTGAGTTAAACTCTCAAATCGGACATGGTATGTACAAGTTATGGATGGATGAAGTTCCAAAAGAAGGTCACATAAACAAGTGTGACACCAATCCAAAATACAAATTATGGATTGAAGGTCATATAAACAAGTGTGACACTAATCCAAAATAACCTTTTAAAGACCTACAAACATCTTTTGTTTCAAAACTCCAAAATCCATACCCTTCAAAAAGTCAACTTTAGAGGTTCCAAAAGTCAACTTTGGAAGTTCCGAAAGTCAAATGGATCACATCTCCCAAAAAAAGTCCACTCTCATGGATTTTTTTTATTCCATAGTATTCACAACCCTTGAAAATGGGGGGATAGGTATCCTAAACCCTCACAAAACCCTAACCCTCACAAAGATAACAATCCTAAATGTCACTTTTGAAACGCTCACAACTTTTAATCCTAAATTTTTTTGGAGAAACCAATACACCATTGGATTCACAACATCCATAAATAGGGGGTAGGTCAACTCAAACCTTTAAAATGCCTTCAAATACCCTAAAGTCAACTCACCCTCAAAAAGTCCAACTTGCTATATCTTACAATTGGTGATACTATAATGGTGGTTTTTTGCACCATTAGATAGGCTATACCTTATAATGGGGGGGAGCCAAAATCCTAGCCATAAAAAAGTATGCCAAAAATTCGGGAATACCCTTGTAATCCTAAACCCTAAACCCAAAAAACCCACCCTAAACCTTAAACCTACTAAACCGGCTTCAAGGATCACCCCTGACGAGACAGATCGAATGCAAACAGATGGCACATTGCATGAAGAAGATGCAGAGGATGCACCTTTGTTGGACGTAGACGTGATCGTCCACGTCCTTCCTTTTGTGTTAATCGTGATACGCATGCAGGTTCTTTTGTTGTAATGCGTCCCGCGAGTCATGTCTCCAAGCCATTTTGGCTTGCTAGGGCCATTACGGCTTCTAGCCCAGATCCGGGGCATATGCATAAGATCAAAATCCAATATTGGACGCCTACTTCGGATCAGCACATTAATATGGAGAACTATGCTAAATGAGACACCAAAGAAGGGAATGTGTGGCGTGAGGATCGCGTAATACATTTAGATTAGGCAAATACAAATTGTATCATGACAGCTTGGAAGCCACGTTTTCGTGAAACAACTAAACATTTAAAGTGACAATTCCAAGTTTGCAAATTGATATCGTAAAGGCATCAGTGGCGGCCTTTACGACAATAGCGGCCTCCCCTCGATCCTTTCGATGGTGGACCTCAAGGGAGCCGCATCAAGCCAATGCTCCATATGCAAGAAGATATTTATAGCATCCGGAATTCCTTGGGGATGCCCTTCAAGAAGACGGTCGACAATCCCCAACAATCTCGTTGCTTGTCTTCTAAACAAGTATCGCTAAGAACTAGGTCCTGGGTTTTGTGGCCAGTAATGATTCTCCGAAGGCAGAGGCAACGATAGGAGGAATTCCTCACTGAAGCAGTTTCTCAATTTCTCTACTTGCTCAGGCCTCGCATTCCAGTAATTGATGGCCCACTCTTGAAGAATGTCTTGCATTTGTAGGAGCTTCGAGGCATCAGAGCATCTTGATTGTGTAGGTGTCGCCATGATTTCAAGGACTCCCTTGATCCTTGCGCAGTAGCCCAAACAACTAAAATTTTCCACTAACCCTAGAAAGAATTGTTTGAGTGCGTTCACCACGCGGAGCAATGAAAGCAGATAGGTACTTCCACTCCGTTCAGCTGCACTTGTCCCTTTGAGGTCATCGCAACCCAAGTACACTTGCCACACACAATAACCACCATTCATACAAACATCTTCCAATTGTGTTACACCACAATCTTTGACTGCATACCCTTTGTCCTTCCAAATGCATCATGTCTCCGGCACGCTGCATTCTCCTGCAACAAACCTTTCGGTACAATGAGCGAGACTTTTTTGTGAATGAGGGTGTTGCGATCTCCCACCACGGACGAGTACACGCAAGCAAGCCTGCAACGGACACTAACCGATTGTAGCCTGTCAGAACCACATGATGTTGCCTGCCACCCCGCCGAGTATGGAGGAAGCTCCAATTGAGGCTTGTCAGTCACTCGTACAACATCTAGATTGTCTGGCCATCAATGCAAATTCATGAACCACTTGAATGCCTACATGAATGGAGTTTAGAGCAAGATCAAAAGATCAAATCTGCTCCTCCAAATTCAACTTTGAAATTATGCGAGGACACTTTTGGTCCTCAAGGGCGTTTAGGGGTTAATACAACAATGTGCACTCACTTTTTTGGATACTATAGCTTTCAGAAAAATGGAAGAATCTGTAAATTTGGAAAACACATTTTTTTTTAACATATTAATTAACACTCAGACATATAACTAATATCTATTGCATTGAAAGTGATGGTAAAATATGATAAATAAGAAAATAAAATTAAGAATGAAAAATCTAAAATGAAAAAATACAATGCCTTGTAAATCTAATTGTATAATGAACTAATATGTGCTTGATACATGCAATTATTTTTCACCCAATGATTAGCCCTAGTTGTGTCTAATTCGATGTCGCTCTTCATTTGTTCTACATCACGATTCACTGCATTACACCACCAAAGTAGTGACGCTTGTAAAAATAGCGCTAAACGCCTAAACCAAGTTGCCCAGGTTGTCCAGTCGTTCTTGTACAATGGCGAATGTCACTTGCTTTGATAAGCATAACATCTCCTATTTGCGGCTCAAAAAAGCAACCTAACTCAGGTAAATAAAACCACACGCCACTTCCATTCTCCAATGTACCTTCCAAAAATCCAAACAAATCAATTCAAAATTTTATTTATATTTTTGTGAGGTACAAGCTAATAATGAAAATGAATTGTACAAATACAAGAGTTTAGAACTTACCATTGCTACCAAGTGACAAGAAAAAACTATATGAAAAGTCATTGTCATCGCAATGAATGTTGACATTATAGTTTTTAGTCACTAAGAGACAGGAAAAAGGTGAGCCTCCAATGGAATTGTTGATGTTAGATGGCACGCCTTCTAGTTCCCGAGCATTTTCCAAATGTAGAAAAATTGAAGGAAAAAATCCCCGGGGAGATCACTTAGAGTGTCCATTGAAAACTACGTGAGTTAAGATTTTCGACCCCCTATTTTATGTCCTAAAATTTAAATAAAAAGAAAAGAAAAAATATGAGCACATTCCTCTACTTTGAAAGTTTATGTTGTGAATTATTGGTATTTTTATTTGTTAATTATAATTAGTTACAAATTTTTGAAGAAAAAAAATACATTGTAGAGCTGAAAATAACTTTCACACCCCTATTATATATAAGAAAAAATTGTCTAAAAAATGAACAAAAAATTGCTAAAAATAACTCTCTATTGAAAGTTAATTATCCTTGAATAATGATGCAATGGTCATCTAAATGTATTCTCTATAAATATTTGAGTTGAAAAACATGCCATTTCAGTTCATTTTTCAACCTCTTCTACAAATCATTTCATAAGTTATTTGAGTTGGGGATTTTCGGCAATGGAAACGTATAGTCATTGTTAAACTAAGTTCAAAATTATAGGTTGAAATTGTAGTTTATCAAAAAGTATATAGGGGTTCAAAAAATCACGTTAACACGCGTAGTATGCTATAAATATACTAAGTGATCTCCCCGGGAAAAAATCTTTGCAAACCCTTCACCATCATTCTTGCTAATTACTCGGACTGGATGTAACAGTCTGAATTCGCATGTTTGTACCTGTATACAATATAATCCAATTCAAATATATTTGAATAGCACAGAATTAAATTATTTACATCTTTGATTAATATGCATGTAAAAAACCCTCTTCTAAAATAAAAAAATCTCTGTTGGACCAGTATTCCCTTTCAAAGACAATCTACATTTTTTATAGGTTTCAACACTCTCAATGTATATCACAATTTTCTTAAAACTTAGTATTGTTAGTAGCATATATAAAAAGTTATGAAATTTGTAGGATTAAAAAAATACTGGTAATGGAGAATAAAAGTTCTGAGTCAAAAATTAAAAAATTATGGAGACAAGAGTGCATAGAAAATGAGAATTTTCTAATTCTTGTCTATATTTTAATCTCCTTAGACATGATTTTGCTCTACATAAAAAAATTTGATTCATATTATTCTCATAAGTAGTCTCAAAGTAACAAAACATCTTGTTTATTAAATAATATTAGCAGATTTTTGTAACAATAATTGATACGACTAATTTGTGTATACAATATTATTAACTGGAAAAAAAAATTCCATCCTATACATTTCTTGCTTAACTTATGTTATGGTTGGATTCAGTACATTTTAATTCCACATTGGAGATGTTTAAAATTGAGCTCCTGTTATTGTATTATATCAATTTCTAATTAACATTTTTGTATTTTTGTATTAAATCAACTTCTACTAAACATTTTTTTGCAATTGCAATATAACAATTCTAATTTTTTTTCCAAAATCTTTCTACAATTTTTCCAATTCAAGATTTGAACCTTTAAATTCTTCAGGCCAAAAAACTTTAGTTAAGAAGGTTCAAGTCTAAGATTCTAATACCACTGTGTTTCTAAAAAATAGTGTTTCCACTTTCAAAATAAATATTTTGCAATTTGTGCAGTTTGAATTGCTTAAATACATTCTATACATTCTCACTCTAATTGGATGTAACATCTAACACTCAAGTGTATAAATATGAAATTAATCTAAAATTTTAACTCTTTGCAATGCAAATGACCATTTCAATTCTTGTTTAGATAAAAAAAAAATTCCTCTTTGTTGGGTTTAAAACTTACCAAGCTAGTTTGCCATACTTGAAGCAGATACCCAAAGTAACCATTCGAGTTTGTCCTTTTTTTACCCCTCGTTTTGTAATGGCTGCAGTCCTCTCCAACCATTGTGCTTCTTTAGTCATGAATTTCACTTCTTCCGATGTAAAAATTCCGTTTACAAGATGAACCAACTCTCCAGAGGGATCCTTCAGAGAAACGGGAGCATAAATTTGTTGAAGCTCATCATTTTCCGGAACATAGTGTTTCCAAAAACCTTGAGTTTGTACCAACTTCAAAACTTCATGCATCACACAACGAGCTAAGCCCATGTATGTTGATGTCGCTTGAATAGGCAATTCTTCAATGTAAATCTTATGCTTTGTAGCATGGTTTAGTAAGTCACATCTCTGAATTGGAAGTTTTTTTCACAAGTTGAACAGTAGAATCCCTTCTTCCTTTTGTCTTGCCAATCTCTAGAAAAGAACAAAAACGCATGAAAAAAAATTTAAATGATGCCTTTAATTTTTTTTTAATTTCCTATTCCTAGTTGAAGTATAGAATTATAGTAAAGACTTTCACGATTTAGATATAATTTGAACAAAATTTGTATTTTTGGTACAGTCTTTTTCTGTAATACTCCTTATAAATAATTATGTACATCGTTTTCAGCAACTATTGAAATACAAAAACTACTATAACTAAGGCAGACTGGCAGAGAGTTGTAAAAATTTCCTTACCAATGTTGAAACGTTGCAGTTCTTGCAAAACATTCTAGATTTTTGCTAAACGCCTATGGGCTTTTCCATGTCTGTGTTCTTCGACATTCACAAATGTGTTATTGCAAACTGTGCAATACCATTGTTGCACTTTTTGCTTTTTACAACTCTTCGGTAGCATCAAAACATCAAGGTCCACTATTGGATCCATTTCTCTACAATTTCAAACATTTACATTAAAAATTAACTTTAAAAAAATACTTTAAGAAATTGCATAAGGTGAAAAATATCATTCTTAAAACCTCCTCAATTTAGTTTTCAAAAGGGTAGGTGCAAGATATAACAAGTTATAAGATGTTTTCCCTTTTTCTGGTTTAAGATAATGATAGTGAAATGATTCAAAGTGTAAGCAATGCGCTGGCTTCCAATGAAGGCTCATGAATATAAGCACTCCACCCAGGGTTGACGAATAGCAACGTCCAGCCCAAAATCGCGTCTAAAATCCGGACGTACGGACTCAACGGACTCCACGTCCGCATTGAACGACGGCATCGAAAAATTATACCACGCCCCGGTACAGGGATTTTAGACGGCCCGTCGGAAAGCAGCGTCCGAATTCGAACGGCCCGTCCAAAAGTGGCGTCCGAATTCGGACGGCCTGTAGGAAAGCAGCATCCGAACTCGGACGGTCCGTCGGAAAGCAACGTCGGAATTCAGATAGTGCGTCCGAAAGCAGACTCCGAATTCGGACGCCTAGATTTTTTTCACATTTCCTAACACCCACTCAGAAACTTGTCCATAAATTTTTGGTGGAAGGTCCAAACTTGAAACGGATTGTTTGAAATGAAACCTTGCTTGATTTCCAAACTTTTTCTAGTTCGAAGTTTTTCAAAAAAATGTATTCTACTATGCGGAAATGAGGTCTGAACGGGTGGAAGCAAGCTAATAGGAGCCACATGTAGACTTTAGGGAGGTGCTTATAGAGGTCCTTATTGGAATATTCCACCAAACGATTGTTGCTTATTCATTCAAAATAGTACTTGAGTCATCCATAATGGGTTCTTATTGAAATATTCTACCAAAAATTGTTGCTTATTCATCTAAAATAGTCTTTAAATCATCTATAATGGGTCCTTATTGAATCCAATTAAGCATTGGTTACGACTACATTTTGGTCCTTTTTATACTTAGAAACTTAATATAATTAATTTTGTTTTGTATTATATCAAATAGTCATAACTAAGAAACAATGCACTACAATTTTTTTTCATATTTCAACTCATATTTGAGAGTTAGAATGAAGATTCTTTAAAATAAGGAGTGGTTACGGCCAAGTTGGCTCCTATTAGCTTGCTTCCACCCAACATTGACTTTTCTTACATTTTATTCGGATGGCTAGTTTGAATTTGGAAGGGGGGAAGGCTGGTTGCCTGGTTCCACTTGGACACTTTTGACGCCAAACTTCGGACGGCCACTTCCGACGCCTAATTTTTTTCAAATTTCCTAACATCCCCTCAGAAACTTGTCCATAAATTTTTGGTGGAAGGTACAAACTTGAAATGGATTGTTCAAGATGAAACCTTGCTTGATTTCCAAACTTTTTCTAGTTCAAAGTTTTTCAAAAAAATGTATTATACTATGCAGAAATGAGGTCTGAACATTGACTTTTCTTACATTTTATTTCGGATGGCTAGTTTGAATTTGGAAGGGGGGAAGGCTGGTTGCCTGGTTCCACTTGGACACTTTTGACGCCAAACTTCGGACGGCCACTTCCGACGCCTAATTTTTTTCAAATTTCCTAACACCCCTTCAAAAACTTGTCCATAACTCTTAGGTGGAAGGTCCAAACTTGAAATGGATTGTTCGAGATGAAACCTTGCTTGATTTCCAAACTTTTTCTAGTTCAAAGGTTTTCCAAAAAAGGTATTCTACTATGTGGAAATCATGACTTTTAGGTGGAAGGTCCAAACTTCAATTGGATTTTTGGAACCTTGCTTGATTTCCTTGCTTTTTCTTGAAACCTTGCTTGATTTCCAAACTTTTTCTAGTTCAAAGTATTTTAGAAAAGGTATTCTACTATGCTGAAATGAAGTCTAAACATCTACTTTTCTTACATTATATTTCGGATGGTTCGTCTGAATTCGGAAGGCTGGTCCCATTTAGAGGTTTTTTTTTTTTCCAATTCAATCGATATTGTAATCTCTAAGGTTTAGATTACGTAATTTGCTATAAAATCATTTGTACATGCATTATTTCTTATTGTTACTACAATTTTGTGGCTATAAGTTTGTAGCATACATTTATAATTCTATTTAAACTAATTTTGGGGGACTTATTAATTGATATTGATAGTAGTCTTGAAATTTGTTTGGGAAGTTTTAGAAAAATTTATTTTTGGAGATGAAACCTACTTGTAATCATTAATCCCTCAAGTACAAAGCGGACACAATGAGTCTTCTTCAAATTTTCAATGGAAAATTCTCGATAGGGTGAAACAAATCTCAATATTTTACAAACTAGGATCTATAGAATTGAAGTTTTACATACTTGTTGCATTATTTTATTTTGAAAATTTGAATGTGAGAAATATTTACAAAAATTATTTAGAAAATGTGGTCTACTAGAAAAAAGGAGCAAATACAATGTTTTTCCAATGAAATAAATAGTAGAAATAGAAAAAAAAAATTCTTAAACAATCCTAGTCTTTACTTTATACAAATAAATTGTGTTTGAAGAATTTTTTTTAAATTTGTATTTTTAGCAATTTTAAAAATAATAGGTTCAACCTAGTGTGATGAAGAACACAAAATATATAAAAATGAATCCAAATATTTTAAAGATGTCCCAAACAATATACAAATAATACAAGTTATTAAATCACAATTGCAATATTGCATGTTTCACATTTACAACAAGATGAATTGAAAATATCATTTTTGATGTAAAAATACGTTACAAACATACATAAATAAGGTCCATAAGACCATAATTGTGATACATGAGGAGTCATCATATTTGAAAGTCAATCATATTTTTCACTACATAAGCACCAATATTTTTTGTATGGGATACATTGTTGACAATTTACATTTTAAGATGTAAATATAAGTATAAGGGTGTAGGAAAATATCAAAATAACTTCAATTACAATTCTTTGTATAAATGCAATATTTAATCTTGAACTAAATTAAATTACATTAAATTACATTAAATTGCTTAAAGCATTTTTTGTAACATCCTCTAATACAATAACAAAATAATACAATTGCTTGTATTATGTATATTTTGTTGTTTCAAACTATTAATGCATTTTACAACAAAACTTAAAGAACACTTCAAGTTATAATTGTATGTTCCACATTTGTAAAGTGGCACATCATAATTGAATAATTGATGTAGAAAAACTAAAAATACATTGAAAACATATATAAATAAATCTATGAGGTCTATACAAGAACATATGTTGTACATCATGATAATCACATCTTAAAAAAATAAAAAAATAAAAAATATTCCACACATTACACCAATGTTTTTGGTAACTAATGTAAAATTGAAAGTTTAGGGTTTAGGGTTTAGAATGCATATTTAAATGTGAGAAAAAATAACTTGAATTACCTTTTCTTTAAAAACATTCTTACTACATAGGATGCTTATAGCATTAAATAGCAATCTTAGAAAGCAAATTTGTACTTCTTAGAATACACTATTTTTGTACAAGTGGACAGCTGTGTAAACAAGTCACGAGTCAGCTGTCAAACAAGCCGACAGTCAACTGTCGAACAACTCGATGAGCAGTCAATAATTACACAAGGTGGACAACTGTTTAAAAATAAGACAAAAATGGGCGTCCGAAATTTGCCGTCCGAATTTGCCATTTGAACAAGGCCGTCCGAAGTGGGCCGTCCGAAGTGGCCAACTGAGACCAGCTGTCCAAATTCGGACTAGCCGTCCGAAATAAAATGTAAGAAAAGTCAATGTTCAGACCTCATTTTCGCATAGTAGAATACATTTTTTTGAAAAACTTCGAACTAGAAAAAGTTTGGAAATCAAGCAAGGTTTCATCTCCAACAATCCGTTTCAAGTTTGGACCTTCCACCAAAAAGTTATGGACAAGTTTCTGAGGGGGGGTTAGGAAATTTGAAAAAAATTAGGCGTCCAAAGTGGCCGTCGGAAGTTTGGCGTCAGAAGAATTCAAGTAGAACCAGGCAACCAGCCTTCCCCCCTTCCAAATTCGGATTAGCCATACAAAATATAATGTAAGAAAAGTCAATGTTCAAACCTCATTTTTGCATAGTAGAATACATTTTTTTGAAAATCTTTTGAACTAGAAAAAGTTTGGAAATCAAGCAAGGTTTCATCTCCAACAATCCGTTTCCAGTTTGGACCTTCCACCAAAAAGTTATGGACAAGTTTCTGAGGGGGGGTTAGGAAATGTGTAAAAAATCTAGGCGTCCGAAGTAGGCCGTCGGAAGTGGCCGTCCGAAGTGGCCATCGGAAGTGTCTATAGTCAATTGGTCATATTCTTAATAATATAAAACTAATCAAGCGTTTTAAGGTTCTAACAATACAATTGCAAGCAAATCTCACGTTTAACTCCTAAACATCCAAACAATGTTTTTTGGCAACATTACAATTTTGGGCAGCTCATTATAGACGAAATTTTTATTTTTTCTCTTTGGAAATTTCACACAATGTGTGGCCAAGGAGTAGCTTTAAGGCCCAACAATTTTCATAATTTTTAACTAAATGGTTTTAAAGTTATTGCATGATATGTAATTTTCAGTGTTTGGCGGGCAACGCAAGCAGAAAAAAAATTCTTTGAAGATCACTTTAAAAGAAATAAAAATTTGAAATTGGTTCTCTAGATTTATATATATATATATATATTAAGCTTTGAATCATTTTCTACTGCTTTAAATCATTCCATTTTGATTAATGAGATGAAAGTTATGAGGAATTTTAGTTTAGATTAGTTTGTGGTTAGATATGGAATCTCTACTCTAAAATAAACTTTGAAGTCTTTTATTTAACTCAATTTTAAATATTTTTGAAAAAAAACCCAAACATTAGGTGTATATTGTTTATTAAAACATTACAAACATTGGGATTGGCATTTTTCAATTCTATAAATAAATTGTTAACAATTTAGTATTTTTAATCATTCTCTACTGCTTCCTACTTATTATTCTTTTCCTATATATTGTACAATTCCAAATGATCTAAAATTTTTCAAGCACCTAGCCAACTTGACTTGCGGAATGAATCCAAAGAGTACCACCATTTTGGATATTTTTTATACAAATGTAACCTTGTGAAGTGTAGCTACCCATATGTTTTACAAGACCAAAAAAAGGGTTTTGTCACTTCAAATGTTAATATATCACAATCTACATGATGGTAAATTCTAAAAAAAAATTCACAACTTTTCAAACTATTTTACTACAAGGTCCTACGGTTTTATGTGTCTAAAATTGTTTTTCATCTCAAATTTGGTGCTTGTAAATGTAAGGGCACTTTTGGAGCAATTTTGGTGAAAATATAGTCTCTAATGTTTAGTAGTGAACTAAATAATGACCAACTTGATCTTTTTGTGTGAAGATAAGGGATCTAAGAGTGTTGAAGATTACAATGAAAAGTTAAAGTAATATCTAGCACCTAAACTTTTGGAGAAGTCCCACACTTGGAGTCTTTGTTCAAATCAAACGTATAATATACCATTGAAAAGCTCTCAATAATACCTTTCCAATGATATATTATAAGGCACACAAAATGATCAGACAGAGCGTCCTATTCCGACGGCCTGTCCAATCGGACGGGGCGTCCGATCAGATGACTAGGCAGACTTCAATCTTTGGAGAAGTCCCATAGTTGGAGTTCTTGTCTGAATCGGATGCATTATATACCGTTGGAAAGCTCTCAAGAATATCTATCCAATGATATATTATGAGGCATAGAAAGGTTGACGGGGGCGTCAGACGACAGTGGATGACAGTGCGGACGGGCCTTTTGGATCTGACACTACGGACGGGCGGGATTTTTAGACCATCGGATTGGACGGGCCGTCGGAATCGGACGCCCTGTCTGATCGGACAGGTCGTCGGAATCGGACACCCTATTTAATCGGATGCTGCAAACAGGTGGACATACCGAGCCGGGCGGACGTTGGAGATGCATATAATATACTGTATTTTGGGACTGTAAATGTCACTGGACGTCCGGGGGGTTCCGGACGCGGACGCTGGACATCCAAACGGGCGTCTCGGTGTCTCAGCATCTTGGCAACCCTGACTCCACATTTATCCAACAACCAAGGGCTCAACATCCAACAGTGTTTCAATTATTAAATTAAAATCAAAGCCTTTATTTGAAACCATTGCTCACACTTAAAAACATTAAACTACCATTATCTTTAACCTAAAAAATGAATTAAAGAATCAAAGCAAACGTGCAAAAAAGCGACTCAAAGAACTTGAATTTTAATGTTGCGCACTTGTAATTTCAGATTTTGATGGTGCAAGCTCGCTCCTCCTTAACAGCTTCACGCACGTACCTGGCACATAATGATTCAACAATAAAAATACTCGGTCAAATCAATTACTAGCAACATTGACAAGACACAAAATGATTGTTAACCGAAGTCTTCCTATCCAAAAAGCTTTAGTACAAATTAAAGGTGTGGAATATCTCTCTATCCTAATATTTTGAATCTTCTTAGCTCCCTGCTTCACATGTAACGTTCAACAACCAATTCACTTTGCCACAAGAGCTATCTGTAAAAGAGCACAATCGATCTCCAATGTCCCAGCCCTATAGAATGAAAGATTCAAAGCAGAACTGCTTCGCATGCACCAAATTGGGACAAAATTAGACAGAATGGACCCTTGCTCAGCTTGAAGGAGCAGTTGAACGTTACCACTTTGTACCCAAAGCTAGTCTTTGACCCAGAGTTCTCGAGAACGGATGATGTTTCCAAGGGATCCGGTTAGAAAACAAAGAAAATCGATGTCGAAAGAAAAGGGAGAAGAACGAAGCGCATTGTGTAGCTTTTAAGAGCTAATGATAGAGAATGTGTGGAACTTGCTACTAGCCAATCCCAACGTTTTCTTCCATTCAAACACGGGCGCCAAAGATAGAGAATGTGGTGGAACTTGCTACTGACCAATCCCAACGTTCAACAATTTGAGGAGAATTTTGACTTCATCGTGTGGAACAAGATAATTAGGTATGTAGGGCCTTAAGAGACGACACACAACCTTGGAGATGATGTTCACTTCCAAGCGATGCCCATAGCTAAGAAGGAGATCGAGATGGAGTACAAGCAAGCTAGGTACTCTCGCGTTCCAAAACTGATTGTTTCCTATTAGGATTTTAGGGTACCCAAGTGGAGGTCGACAAGCAGAAGTTCCTGAGTGGCGTGCAACACTTGAATTTGGAGGTGACGCCGGTTGATGCTAGCATGCCCCACCCAAATGTCGCAATCAGCGTGGCGACCTGCAATCCAACGATCTAGATGGGCTTACAAGCGCACCGTGTCTACCAAGCGCCCGTCTTTATACACCTGTAGAGAGGCCACCATACCTAGAAGGTGCTATCGTCGTGTGCCATGACGGGCATGGGACTAAGAACCCTCTGCAGTAACTTACTAGTTTTCGACGAGATGCAAGCCATGACGGGGCCTGCTAATCAGACATTCATGAATTTAAAAAGACAGAAGGGCGTCCATGCATCAGAAGGGGAGAGGGAGAGAAGATGCACGGTGTAACCCTCACAAACTATACAACATCGTACCCTCACAAAATTCTTACTGCACGAGAGACCATCGCTGGACCAGAGCATCCATTAGCACCGTCACGCCTTACTTCTCGCTTGCACCTTAAATACGCGCCCCTCCTTTCATCCCAACACTTTGGAGATTAGGCTTCCCCCAAGTGGGATTCACACTCTGATGGTGCTCAAAACGCCTCCAACCGCTTTTTGAACTTCAAGCTCCGAAGGGATGTGCTTTCATCTAGTAGAATTTCAAAGTTTAGCCAAGCTTGAAGGAAGGAGGGGGATAGCGAATTTTGAATACGGAAGAAAAAAAAACCCAATATCGAAAGCTTACTCCAACGTGATCGATGGAAACCAACAATGTTGCTGAGCAGCAAATCAAGCTCGCCCCAAGCTCTTCCACCTTCATCGAACGACACGCTTCACTCGACGGAACTCAATCTCTCGATCTAGGCAGAACCGCTATCGCACAACATGAAGACTATTTTACTCGTCGTGTTGGAAGGCTGGGCTTCAATTGTTGATCTTCCTTGCCAACCCGCAGCCAATGGTGCCCTACCACGTGGCCAGGCAGGTGGTGAGCGGCAGGGCGGTTTCCCAGCTTGCAAACTCCACCTCTGAGCACCCCCCTCAAGTTGGGGTGGGATCCAATGCCTCCCAAAGAAAGAAATTAGGTCCAAAGAAGAAGACAAAATACTCACATGTGAGGAGCAGTGTTCACAAATGTAGCTAAAATTTTTCAATAACTATGATAAATCTCTATAGGAAAAAATCCTCAAAAAAATTAGATTTTAGCCAAGACTTCAACAACCAATGGAATTCACTTCGCCAAACCTTCATGTACAAATGGCACATGGAATACCGCCATTTTAACAAAATTGCCATTAATGTAGTCTCTATGACGGCACAACGGCACAAGCTGCCGCCTGATTCATGGTCGCATGCAAGGAGCACTTACGTTCATGCATTGCATGGCAAGCGCGTACTCCCGTGCAATTAATGGCTTCCATTTCTTAATCATATTAACAAAAAATTAACTTAATGGCTTCGTAGATGGGCAATTAACAAGTATTGTTGCTTGGTTTCTAAGATGTATAGATGGGGAAGATACGCCTTTCCTTTAATTGCGGCAAGTAAAATACTGCACTGAAGGATGCGCTAAAGGAATAGTAGCCGCCGTCGTTTCCAGCACCGAACTTAGCAGCAACCATCTAGCATCCACGTAGGATCAGCAAATTCAGCGTCTGTCTAGTGGAAACCATGCGTAGCACACTTGCGTAGTCCCAACCTCAAACACCTCTCTCCCTACCTGGTGGAAAACGACTCCAAGCAACATTGCTAATGCTATCTGAGTTTATATATAAAAGTGTATAGAATGAAAGCTTTTTTGTTGGGCCTTAAAAAAGATTCCAACACTAATGAAAAACACTTAGCTCCGAAAAGTAGCGGTTAGTCCAGTAACAATAAACAAGCATACATTTGTCTTTAGAGACTATGTCGTAAAAGGCTCAATGCATAAATGTATCGTTATAGAAAGGACAATAAGATTTTTATAAAAAAAAACTCTATCTCGATATACAAGCTTTTTTTATAAAAGAAAGGCAGTGAGGAATAAAGAATATAGAAACAAGATCCACGTTTGTTTTTTCCAAGTAATTTTAAGAGGACAAAGGCCTCACTTGCACCCATACACCAAAATGAACAATTAGTATGTTTTAATGTGCATGCAAGGTGTCTTAACCCCTAAAGTTCTATGACTGTGGTTTTCCTGAAACATCTCAAAAACTGCCATTTTTAATACAAGTACCAAATTTTTGAAAAAAAACTTTTTTTGACCCATGTAACCATAGGATCTTGTAGTACACTCGTTTGAAAAGATGTAGAAATTTTTTTAGAAATTTCCACCGTGTGGATTGCAAGATATTAGTGTTTGAATTAACCAAAAAAATAAATTTGTCCCTTTGAAAATCCGGGCAGCTGCACTTCACAAGCTCACTTTTCTATGAAAAAATGTTCAAAATGGTGGTGCTTCTTTGTATTCTTTTGTCTAAACAAGTTTTTTACATGCTTGAAAATTTTCAAGTCATTTGGAATTGTACAACATATAGGAAAAAAATAGTAAGTAGAAAGAAGTAGAGATGATTCAAAATACTAAATTGTTAAGAATTTAATTATGGAATTGAAAAATGTCAATCTCAATGGTTGTAATGTTTTTATAATCAATTTACATCTTATAATTTTATTTTTTCCAAAAAATATTGAAAATTGAGTTAAATAAATGACTTCAAAGTTTATTTTAGAGTAGAGAATCCATAACTACCCGCAAACTAAAAAGCCTCATAACTTTCATCTCAACTATTGAAATGGAATGATTCAAAGCTTTTTGATTACATATAAATCTAAAGAACAAATTTCAAATTTTTATTTCCTAAAAAAGTGATTTTTTCAGATCTGTTCGGATTGCCCGAGTTGAGAAACAAACAACATATTTTGCAATAACTTTTGATTCATATTTTCAAATGTCATGAAATTTGTGCATATGAAAGATACTCCTTGTCTTGACATTCTATTAAAATTTGAGCCCAAAATATGGAAATCTCCACTCACATGCACCTGCCCAAAATCGATCCGTTGCCAAAATCAACATTTGGTCCTTTAGGGGTTAATGTAGTTTTTGTACCATGGTTTGAGGTGGCTAATTTTGAATGGATGGCTCATTCCTTCACTTACTCATTTGGACCTTCATTAAATTTGATTAGCCTTGGGATGTGGGATAAAAGCACAAAATTGTAGAATCAATCAATAGTGAATGGGTGGAAATTTGTGCATTGCCACGCTTTCAATTCATTCTCTTCATTGTTAGGCATATGGTATTGTACTCCATAATTCAAAAACCGTACATAACATTCACTAGCTCCCATGACCCATCCCCTCTACCCTCCCCCAAACGGAATGGTGTAGAATGTTCCACACCATCAATAGCTATGAGTACAAGTGTCAAAATTTGTCAGAGAATTAATTCACCTAAAAACTGGAAAAGTATAGCTTCACTGCTGAATTCATGCACATGCAGGGTTTATGCCGCCATCTACTTTGTAAGGTGTCAGGGCGTTACGGAATTTCCAGGTGGTTGATAGTGGCAGCTAGAGCTTCCTACGCACTTGTCCTGTTGCCCCGCCCTGCCAAATCAATAATGCGTTTCAATTTTTTGTTTTTTATTTTCTTAAGATTTTTTTTATAAACAAAATAGAATTTCATTACAAGTGAATTGAAAGGTTGCGTTTACAGGTTTGAAGAACTAAGGTAGGATTTGTGAAAAATGCTCTAGCTTTAAAATTGTCCACCTTCTCAAATGTACACTATTTGTACATGTTTTTTTTTTTACTATATTAGCAATATACAAATAGTGTACATTTTGAAGAGGTGGGCAACTACAAAAACCTATACCATTTCAACTTTAAAAACTCATAAGTAATTTTTCAAAGATTCAAAAAATATGAAATGACTTATAGTGTTAAATGTAAATTCATCTTGTCTTTCAAGGAAAATTCAATAAAAAAACATTTCGATAAATTTAACCTCTTCAAATTTAGTTTTTAGCTCTTGAATGGGTGTTTTGGGGATTGACTATCTTAATCCCTAAGAGCTCAAACAACCATTTTTTGGTCGTTGCCCAACTTTGGGTAGTTTTTTCAAGCAAATTTTTTTTTCAAAATTTTTATTTTTTATTTTTTGAAAATATTGGGTTGTCTTTCAATATTTACATTCCAAAGTAAAATCGCTACATGCAAACAAAAATTATAAGGAAAATAGTTCAAAGTGAATTTGATAATATTAAAAAACTTATTATTTTGGAAAAGTATTGGTGTTCTCATTACTAAATTGTATGTATTTTTATACAAATCAATAGAATTTGCAATTTTGACCAATCAAAAAAATTCAAATGCTAAAGATAGAAATTGTATTTTTTATAATTTTTCTATTAAATGTCTAAGAGATTTGTTTTATTCATGCACAATTCATAGTGTTCAACCATTAAACTATGAGGTTCATTTTCCATATTCAATTCACTTGAAAGATTTTTTTCCATTTTGAATATTTTGAAATAACTTATAGTCATATTGTTAGCATGTATTCGAGGTACATCAAAGGATCTCTATTTTGCAAAGGTGCAAAAGTGATGCATGTATTTGTAAAAATGTAAGAAGATCAACACTTTTGGATGAATTGCAATTATTTTTTATATCTTAGAAAATCAAAGCAATAAAATTCTAAACAAAATAGTAAGAAGCAAGGATGTAATTTATTTTTATATTGGAGAGTTTCAATATTTGTAGGGCAATTTTAAAGAGACTAGAGAAATTCTATCCACATATTTGAAGAATCATTCCATTTTTGTTGGATCTTTAAAGAAGTTGATCTATGTTGAACATATATTTGAATGAAATTGAAATTGAATTGTATGAATGCTACATAGAAGTATATTGCTGAAAAGGGATGGTTGAAATATGTATGGAAGTTTGAAGTGCAATTGTATGTGGAACATTAGGAAAATTTTGAGGCCTGCAAAGGGCCATTAAGAACCCTTTTTTTGGAGTCTCGTAGTACAATTCCAGAATTTAAAAAAAAAAAAAAAAAATTTAATAAAAAAAATATTGAAATAATAATAATAATAATAATAATAAGTCTGATGTGGCGCTAACATGGCACAAATAGTGCCACATTAGTAGCATTCATTAAAAATTAAAAAATTGTGGAATTCCTCTATTATTGCACCAGGGGGCTTAAAACTCATAGCCCTTTGCAAGCCTCTGAATTTTCCTAATGTAAAATTTGAGGGAACACCCTAGATGATGAGCAATACTCCAAAATTTCATACTAAGCTCACTTATTAGAATGTCTAGTCAATTTCATTAGATGTTTTCTGGGAGGTAGGGAGGGCCGTTTCGGGCCTGTTTCCGACCCTGATCCCCTCGGCAGTTTCCGGGAACAGCTGTTCCCAAGCCGTTTCCGATAGAAATTTTTTGAAAAAAAAAAAAAAAATTTACATTCTTGAAATGAGAAAAAGAAAAGAAAAATTAAAATTTGTTGATGTGGCAGTCACCTTACCACATCAACAAGCACTTCGCAGCAGTTTGCAGGGAGTTTGCAGTGGTGCCCAAGGCTTGATAACTCGCGGCCCTCCACAATGCTGGAAACCCATCTAATGTTTGGGTTCTTTGAGTAAGACTAGGGCATTGTCATTAATCTATGTATGCCCAAAACTAACTCATTCAGGTTGGTATACAAGGATGGTGATGTTCTTTTAATCATATGATTCAAGTTTGATTCTTTTTGTAATTGAAGTAATGTCTATTTGTGGGATGTGACAATAGTGTGCAAATTTTGAAGGACTTTAAGAGGGTTAGTGGCTTCAATAAGGTCATAGAGTAAAACCATCAAAGAATGTATTGTACTCAATTATTATCATTAGCAAAAATCAAATAAAAAACAAAAGTTAAATTTTTTTGGAAATTATTTGAAAAATAACCAAAAATAAATATAAAATAATTAATGTTACAAATGTCAAATTATTTGAAGATGGTCCACATGCAAATCTTAAAATTACTAATATAATAAATATCCAAATGGTCCACTTGCAAATCTCAATATAATAAATTCTCCACTTTCTTAATGAATCTATCATTTTCAAAATTTTAAATTCTAATAATTTTGATATCAATTTCCAAACCACTTTTTTCAAATTTAATTAATTATTCAACATCAAATGCTAACTCTAATAGCGGAGTGTAGTAGTCATTTTAGGGCCGCCTAGCATTGTTATCATTTAAAGAAAACATTCTAGACATTTTAGGTCAAATATGATCACTATTATGAATGCACTTTATGTTGGTTTTAGATGTGCCCAAATAGCACTTATGAACTTCTACCAGATTGCTTCAAACTTCATAACAATTTATATTTTGTTTGAAGGATACAATTTTACGTTCTATTATTTTGTACTTAGTATATTGATTCTCTACATGTGGAAAAAAGTTGATATTTCTTCAATCTTTCAAGGAATTAGATCAATAATTATGGCCACAATAGGGCCCATGTCTAATATACTTTTGTTTTTATTGTATAAAATCCTAGGGATGGATGTATTTAGTTGAAAATCCTAAATCTTGTAATATATGCTTGCATAGGATCATTTGATTGTGTAATAGCAACTCCTACATTGTAAAGATGTTTACTGAAAAATAATTGTTGCAAGTTGAAAATTAGGTGATCTATGTCCTTTCATATTTTGCCTTTATTGGAATAGTTGATTATTACATGTCATCACCTATGACATGATTGTTTGCAAAAGAAGTAGAACCAAATATACTAAGCAATAGGTCCTTGGCATCTTTTTCCTAACTCCATTGAAATTGTCAGATGCAACCATCTTTGGTCTCAATCTACAATTAAGTGAATTGTCCAAATTGTAATGCATAAATTGAAGCTAAATATGATCTATCTAAGCAACAAATTTATTTCTTGTCTACCTCAAAACAACAACAAAAATTTCATCATTTAATCCTTGGATTTTAATACATTAGAAGATTAATCCTAGAAAGACAAAAACCTATCTCCAAAGCATTTAGCCAAAAATCATTTTAACCTTAAATGAATAGGTGCATTCTTTGTTTCTTTTAAAGTCTTTCATCAGACCTTTTTCATCCACTACAATATTTTAAGGTTAAAAGATTTTAAATGACATTTTTTGATCAATTGCCCAAATTGAAATACAAAGGTAAATCATCATATTTATGTTACGTAATTAAAATTTTGAAATGTGCACTATTTCTAATAATAACATGAATGGGCCAACTTGCAACGATGTCTTACCTTAGTAGCACAAATACCTTATTAGCACAAGGCGAGCTTGTCTTCCGTTGTGACCACGCTAGAAGTTGAACTTCTGTCCAAAGGTTTTTATCTGGGGTTTAGCTCGTGAAGCTCAAGCAAACCCTAGAAACGGCGTTTTGTTGACAGGCCGGAGTGTTTCATGGGTGCAGCTCAAGCTTCGTCTTCGCAGCATCGCTTGGAGCTCACTCCCTTATTTTCCTTCTCTAACCTCCTCTTCCCTCTTCCTTATTTGCCTCCTTCATCCCGACATTTCATTTTGTCCATTGTGTTCCTTTCGTCTTTCCTTGGCTTCTCCCCCATTTTCTCTTGGCTGGGGTTTTGGTTTAGGGTTTAGCCTTCGCGTGCTGCTTGCGTGCGTTGCCCCGCCATGGCGCATCTTGGCGGTGGCGCGGAAGCGCACGCGCGCTTCAAGCAGTATGAGTATCGCGCCAATTCCAGTCTGGTGTTGACCACCGATACTCGGCCTCGCGACACGCACGAGCCCACGGGCGAGCCCGAGAGTTTGTATGGCAAGATCGATACCCGCTCGTTTGGTGATCGTGTGTATCATGGTCGCGCTGCGGACCTGGAGGAGAAGCTCACCAAGCATCGGCGCAAGCGCGAAGCCAAGGACAAGGATCAGGCGGGGCAGGATTGGCCGAAGCGGTCCAGTAAGCGGTTGCGTGAGGTCCAAGAGGAGAGCGTTCTGTCCATTGTGGACGATGGCATGTATCGACCGAAAACCAAAGAGACGCGGGCTGCCTATGAGGCCCTGCTGAGTACCATTCAGCAGCAGTTTGGGGATCAGCCGCAGGATATTCTGCGGGGTGCGGCGGATGAAGTGCTAGGGTGTTTGAAGAACGATAAGTACAGGGATTCGGATAAGAAGAAAGAGATTGAAAAGCTGTTGAACTCGATGTCAATTGAGCGATTCCACCAGCTGGTGGCTATAGCGAAACTCATTAGTGACTACTCGGAGGGGGGGGATACAGGGACCGAAGGAGCCGGAGAAGCGCTGGATGATGATATTGGGGTAGCTGTGGAATTTGAGGAGGAGGAAGAAGAGGATGAGAGCGATTATGATGAGGTGCAAGAGGAAAGTGACGCGGAAGACGGAGATGGTCAGGATACGCGTCAAGCATCCGCTATGCAAATGGGTGGACAGGACGATGAGGATATGGAAGAAGCGGACGAGGGTTTGAACGTGCAAGACATTGACGCGTACTGGCTGCAGAGGAAAATCTCACAAGCGCATGGCGACATTGATCCTCAACTGGGTCAGAAGCTTGCGGAGGAGGTTTTGAGCACTTTGGCAGAAGGGGATGATCGTGAAGTCGAGAATCGCCTGGTCATGCTGCTAGACTACGACAAATTTGATCTGATTAAGCTCCTGCTGCGGAACCGTCTCAAGGTCGTATGGTGCACTCGACTTGCGCGAGCAGAGGACGAGGATGCAAAAAAAAACATAGAGGAAGAGATGAGCAATGGGGGTTCTATTTTAGCAGGGATTCTTGAGCAATTGCATGCTACCAGGGCAACTGCGAAAGAGCGACAAAAGAACTTGGAACGTAGCATTAGAGAGGAGGCCAAGAAGCTGAGGGATGATGGTGAGACTGAAGATAAAGGTCGAAGGAAGGACCGGGAAGTGGGTGGCACAGGAGGAGAGGGTGGATGGCTTAAGGGGCAACGGCAATTGCTGGACTTGGAGCAACTAACCTTCCATCAAGGAGGATTGTTGATGGCAAACAAGAGGTGCGAGCTGCCTGCTCTTTCGTATCGAACTCCGAAGAAAGGCTACGAAGAAGTGCACGTGCCGTATTTGAAACCAAAGCCGTTTGAGGAGGGTGAAGAGCTCGTCAAAATTACTGATATGCCCAGTTGGGCGCAACCGGCGTTCAAAGGGATGAAGACTTTGAATAGGGTTCAGAGCAAAGTTTACGAAACAGCCCTACATACCTCGGAAAACATTCTCTTATGTGCTCCGACAGGTGCTGGTAAGACCAACGTGGCCATGCTCACCATTTTACATGAGCTGGGTCTGAGGAAGCAGGCTGATGGTACGTTTGATCTCAGCTCTTTCAAAATTGTCTATGTGGCACCTATGAAGGCTCTTGTTGCAGAAATGGTGGGTAATTTTTCCCAGCGTTTGGAGCCTTATGGAGTTTCTGTGAAAGAACTGACTGGGGATGCCACACTTTCAAGAGGGCAAATTGAAGAAACCCAGATCATTGTTACTACTCCTGAGAAGTGGGATATCATTACGAGGAAGTCGGGAGATCGGACATATACTCAAATGGTCAAGCTTTTGATCATTGATGAGATTCATCTACTGCATGACAATCGGGGGCCTGTACTTGAGAGCATAGTGGCACGAACCGTGAGGCAGATTGAAACTACGCAAGAGATGATTCGTTTGGTCGGGTTATCAGCCACGCTGCCAAATTATGAAGATGTGTCGCTGTTTTTGAAAGTCGACGACAAGAAAGGGCTTTTTCATTTCGACAATAGCTATCGCCCATGTCCTTTGGCTCAACAGTACATCGGAGTCACTGTTCGGAAGCCTCTGCAACGCTTTCAGCTCATGAATGATATCTGTTACGAGAAAGTGATGGAAGTGGCTGGCAATAATCAAGTTCTTATATTTGTCCATTCCAGGAAGGAAACGGCTAAAACAGCTCGTGCGATCAGGGACACAGCTTTGGCAAATGACACGCTGGGGCGTTTTCTGAAGGAAGATAGTGCAAGTCGTGAAATTTTGCAGAAGGAAAACGAAGTGGTAAAGAATAACGATTTAAAAGATCTTCTTCCTTATGGGTTCGCTATTCACCACGCTGGTATGGCTAGGGCAGATCGGACGTTAGTGGAGGATTTGTTTGCAGATGGTCACATACAGGTTTTGGTCTCCACGGCCACCCTTGCGTGGGGTGTCAATCTTCCTGCGCATTCCGTCATCATCAAGGGAACTCAGATTTACAACCCAGAGAAAGGCGCCTGGACCGAGTTGAGTCCGCTAGATGTTATGCAAATGCTAGGGAGAGCTGGTCGACCTCAGTTCGACACTTATGGCGAGGGTATTATAATTACTGGTCACAGTGAGCTTCAGTACTACTTGTCCTTGATGAACCAGCAATTGCCAATCGAGAGCCAGTACATATCGAAGTTGGCGGATAATCTCAATGCCGAGATTGTTTTAGGAAGTGTGCAAGATGCACGTGAAGCGTGTGATTGGCTGGGTTACACCTATCTATACATCCGGATGCTGAAGAATCCAACTCTATATGGGGTGAGTCGTGACGCTCTCGAGGCTGATCCCTCACTGGAAGAGCGACGAGCAGACCTTGTGCACTCCGCAGCAGTTGTATTGGACAGGAACAGCTTAGTGAAGTACGATCGGAAGAGTGGATATTTTCAGGTCACTGATCTTGGACGCATTGCCAGTTATTACTACATCTCACATGGCTCTATGGCTACTTATAATGAGCACTTGAAGCCAACCATGGGAGACATCGAGATGTGTCGTCTTTTTTCGCTTTCCGAGGAGTTCAAATATGTTACTGTTCGTGAGGAGGAGAAGATGGAGCTTGCAAAACTTTTGGATAGGGTCCCTATTCCAGTGAAAGAGAGTCTGGAGGAGCCTAGTGCAAAAATCAATGTGTTGTTGCAAGCCTACATCTCGCAACTAAAGCTGGAGGGCTTGTCTCTGACATCAGATATGGTCTTCATCACGCAGAGCGCCGGACGGCTGATGAGAGCCCTTTTTGAAATAGTACTCAAGCGTGGATGGGCTCAGCTGGCCGAAAAAGCTCTTACGCTGTGCAAAATGGTGAATAGACGAATGTGGAGCAGTCAAACACCACTCCGCCAATTCAAGGGAATCCCAAATGACATCCTCAGCAAAATCGAAAAGAAAGACCTGCCTTGGGAGCGCTACTATGATTTGTCCTCTCAAGAGATTGGAGAACTGATTCGATATCCCAAGATGGGTAAATCCATTCATCGATACATCCATCAGTTTCCCAAACTGGAACTTGCAGCTCATGTTCAACCTATTACTCGCTCGATCCTCAAGGTGGATCTTACCATTACTCCTGATTTTCAGTGGGATGAAAAGTATCATGGTTACGTTGAATCTTTCTGGATCATCGTCGAAGACAATGATGGGGAGAATATTTTGCACCATGAGTATTTTCTACTGAAGATGCAGTATATCGAGGAAGATCACAATTTGAGCTTCACTGTTCCCATCTACGAGCCTTTGCCACCTCAGTATTTTGTGCGAGTTGTATCCGACCGGTGGTTGGGTTCAGAAACAGTTCTGCCTGTTTCTTTCCGGCACCTCATTTTACCCGAGAAGTACCCACCACCCACGGAACTTCTTGACTTGCAGCCGCTGCCTGTCTCTGCCCTGCGTAATCCTTCGTATGAGCGATTATATAAAGAGTTTCGGCATTTCAATCCTATACAGACGCAGGTATAAAACCTCTTGAATTTTTTGTGTTATTTCTTGTAGTCCATAATGATTACACTGTCTTCTTTAATGTGTCGGGTGAATCTTTTTCACGTACTTCGTACTCGATCACCATCTGATCATATGTGCAATGGCTAGAGAAGTAGGTAGAAGATACAACTGGCGCCACTTCAAGCATTTTAACATATGTAGTGTTGTGATTTTGGAGCGTGTATAGAGCTGTGGAGAGATCTTTCGGTACTAAGAGCCACATCTGTAGAGATCAAATGTTCAGTACTCTGTATGAATTCCTTATGCAATTTCAATGTGCGTGGTTGTAGACCTCTTTAAGTGAGTGTACAACCCCATTTTCATTCGAAGATCAGGGGCCATAGACATTAGCCACGTCATGCTTATGCCACTTCCTAATGACTCCAACCAAGTGTGTCTAGATGAGCTACTGTTCGTAACAGGGTTCACCATAGGAATCAGGAGATAGCATCTACCTTAGCTTGTTAATATGTTGATCTGAACATTCAACTTTCTTCGACAATGACTGTTCTATTTAGGGTGTTTTACGTATTCCTGCAGTTGTGACTTATCTAATCTCCCTTTTTCAATTGCCGATCCGCAACTAACAAGGACGGCTGTCTAATGCTTTGCAGGTGTTTCCTGTTCTTTACAACACAGACGACAATGTCCTCGTCGCCGCTCCGACTGGTAGTGGCAAGACTATCTGCGCAGAATTTGCCGTGCTCCGGATGCTACAGAAGGGAGAAACTGGTGGGCGATGTGTTTACATTGCACCAGTAGAAGCACTTGCCAAAGAGCGACTTCGTGATTGGGAGTCGAAGTTCGGCAAAGAGTTGGGCGTGAAGGTGGTGGAGCTCACTGGGGAGACAGCTACTGACATCAAGCTGTTGGAGAAAGGCCAGATAATTATAAGCACTCCGGAGAGATGGGATGTTCTCTCTCGGCGATGGAAGCAGCGGAAACATGTGCAACAGGTGCGATAGGCTTTACTGTTTCTCTCGGGTGATCCACAGATGTGTCCAGCTCACTATTTCCATCTCTTAACTATTTCCATCGTTTAACCCCTTCTGGATTTGAGTCCCGTTCTAAGCTTAGAATTCTGATTGAACTGAACTACAAAAACGAATTATTGATTGGCATGTCTGCACGGTGAATGCAGGTGAGTTTGTTTGTGGTTGATGAGTTGCATCTCATTGGTGGAGAAGGAGGACCTGTTCTCGAGGTGATTGTTTCTCGCATGCGGTACATTGGCAGCCAAACGGAGAATCAGATTCGCATTGTTGCTCTGTCAACCTCTCTAGCGAATGCGAAGGACCTTGGAGAGTGGATTGGTGCCAGCTCTCACGGCTTGTTCAACTTCCCTCCTGGTGTGCGACCAGTTCCACTAGAAATTCATATTCAAGGCGTTGACATTGCGAATTTTGAAGCTCGTATGCAAGCAATGACAAAGCCGACTTACACGGCTATAGTTCAGCACGCCAAAAAGCAAGAACCTGCTCTAGTATTTGTACCTACCCGGAAGCATGCACGCTTGACAGCCTTGGATCTAGTTACTTACGCTACCGTGAGTGGCGGTGAGAAATCGCCTTTCTTGCACTGCACTCCAAAAGATCTTGCTCCATATTTGGCGGATGTAAAGGATGAGGCTCTTAAACATGCACTGAGCCAAGGGATTGGTTATCTGCACGAGGGTTTGACTGCCAGCGAACAAAAGGCCGTGACAAAATTGTTTATGGCGGAAGCAATACAGGTAAGAATTTATTCAAGTTATATCTATTTTAGAGTCATTAATTTTGTTCTTTAGTATGCATGTATTACGAGATTAATGGTCAGTTTTCTGGCCCAGTCATCTCCATTGATTTTAGCACCTCTATCGCATAGTTTTAAAGTTTCTTTTGAAGGGCCTGCATCTATCCCTGCCTGTGTTGATACCGGTGTGTTAATCTAATGTTGCTTGTTGCCTTTCAGGTTTGTGTCGCTACTAGTAGTATGTGCTGGGGTATGACTCTATCAGCCCACCTGGTGGTTGTAATGGGAACACAGTTCTACGATGGGCGTGAAAATGCACATACCGACTACCCTATTACTGACCTGCTTCAAATGATGGGGCGAGCCAGTCGTCCTCAAGTTGATACATCCGGCAAGTGTGTAATTCTTTGCCATGCTCCTCGCAAGGACTATTATAAGAAGTTTTTGTACGAACCCTTCCCGGTGGAGAGTCATTTGGATCACTACCTACACGACCACTTGAATGCCGAAGTTGTCGTGCGCACGATCGAAAACAAGCAGGATGCTGTAGACTACTTGACATGGACGTTTATGTACCGACGGCTCACCCAGAATCCGAACTACTACAACCTGCAAGGTGTAAGTCATCGTCATTTGTCAGACCATCTGTCTGAACTTGTGGAAGCCACTCTGTCCGATTTGGAGTCCAGCAAGTGCGTTGCAATAGAAGACGACATGGACTTGTCACCTTTGAATCTCGGAATGATTGCGGCCTATTACTACATCAGCTATACCACGATTGAGCTATTCAGCTCTTCGTTGACTGCTAAGACCAAGTTGAAGGGCCTGTGTGAGATACTGTCATCAGCTTCGGAGTATGCCAGACTGCCGATGCGACCTGGCGAAGATGAGCTGGTTCGAAAACTGGTCATGCACCAACGTTTTTCAATGGACAAACCGAAATTCACTGACCCCCATGTGAAGGCTAATGCTCTGCTGCAAGCTCATTTTGCCAGGCACGGAGTGAGTGGGAACCTTGCGCTGGATCAGAGAGATGTTTTGATTGATGCCAGTCGATTGATACAAGCCATGGTTGATGTGATTTCAAGCTCCGGGTGGTTGCATCCTGCCTTGGCAGCAATGGAGCTTAGTCAGATGGTAACTCAAGGTTTGTGGGAGCGTGATTCATATCTCCTTCAGTTACCCTACTTCACCAAAGATCTTGCAAAGAGATGTGCTGACAACCCAGGCAAGCCCATTCAAACCGTTTTCGATTTAGTAGAGATGGAGGATGACGAAAGGAGGGAGCTTCTGCAGATGAGTGATGCCCAGTTGATGGACATTGCCAGGGTCTGCAACCGCTTCCCGAATATCGACCTTGCCCATGAGGTTCTAGACAGTGATGACATTTCTGCAGGTGAAACTGTGACGCTTCAGGTTACTCTTGAGAGAGAAATGGAAGGGCGGCAAGAGCTAGGTCCTGTGGATGCTCCCAGGTTCCCTAAACCCAAAGAGGAAGGGTGGTGGCTAGTTGTGTGCGACCCCAAGAGCAACCAGTTGCTGGCTATCAAGCGAGTTTCATTGCAGCGAAGATCCAAAGTGAAACTTGATTTTACTGCACCAAATGACTTGGGGAAGAAGACCTACACACTGTTCTTTATGTGTGATGCTTATCTTGGCTGTGATCAGGAAAACGAATTCACTATTGATGTCAAGGAGGCTGTCGATGCTGAGGACGATGGAAACGCAATGGAGGAGTAGGAGGTTTCGTCCGGAAGGGAGTAACCTGGTGTTGAGGCTCTCAAGGTCTATTTTTGACCCCTTCTCGACTTAGTGAAAGTTTTGCAAGCTTCCAGGCCACTAATTGCCGAAGCCATTCTTACCATAGTTCCAGCTTTAGCTCATTTAGTTTTGTTTTTCTGGTCCTTCATGTGTCATCTTTGATGTAATATAAATGATCATTTGTAAATTCTTCTACGGAGATTTGATTTACTTTTCGTGTTGCCTCTACGTGCCTTCGATTGAGGAACGATGAATGGCTTGGTGTTTTACATGGAAGGCTTTCGGAAGACTGTTGAATCAATATTGAAAATTTGAGGTACTTGGAGGACCTGCTATTAAAGTAATCCTAGGAATTATGAGTAGCCTATTGCGGCCCACAACCAATACTTGCTCAAGCATGAAGAATGATAGAAAGCTATCCCATAACAGCTACTTCAAAGACTGCAGGTTGTGAAAACGTGAAATTAATATGAGGTAGATGCAAATTACGCTGCAGTCTGGTTCCGACGTTCACCACCAGTTCAAATCGCAGTTTGGGGAAGCATTCTTCCACTTGTTAGCAACTCTGGTGGGATGGTTGAAGGATTACAAAGCCTGCACATTGTATGGGCGGCATTCATCAAGTATTTAAAGTGACTGGCCTTGAGAGTACCCGAGGCACCAAGTTTCGGCCTTTGCTTGTAAGACTGCAATGAAGAAAGCGAACCCCTAAACAGGAGTGCAAAAGACTACTGGTAAGTGAACACTGCTCAAAACAGTGGTAACTGCACCTTCTTGCTTTTAAAACCAACTGCTGATCCCTTGCAGACTCCTACATAACCTATTATTGATTTTGGGTACACCTATTTTCAGCACTTTGAAATTCTTAGTGTGGTTTGCAAAATCCATTCCACAAGAATTTAGAATTCCCTTTTGTGTACAAGACCGAAGAAAATGCAAAATCCATTCCACAAGAATTTAGAATTCCCTTTTGCATACAAGACCCAAGAAAATGCAAAATTCATTCCACAAGAATTTTGAATTCCCTTTTGCATACAAGATCCAAGAAAATCTTTGCACTTCAACTTTAACATCCCAACCCTTATTTAGACAATTTTAGGTGTTGTTACCTTAGTACTTGAGTTCAAAGAAGCATTTAGATTAGTGGCTACAATAACTAAATAAATTTAGAATGACATTAGTCAAATGTCCAAATTCGTACATAATCAAATCCTAAAGGTATTCAATGTTTCCAGGCCCAAAATTGCTTCCTAGTACTTAAACCCAAAGCAAGGCTAAAATCTTCATCTATATTTATTCATCAACAAATACAACTGTAGGATCCTTTAGTTAACCCCTAAATGTCAAAGACTATGTTTTCACCAAAACTACTCCAAAACTGCCCTTGCATTTACAAGCACCAAATTTTAGATGAAAAACATTTCTAGACAAATGTAACCATAGGATCTTGTAGTAAAATAGCTTAAAAAGATGAGGAAAAAATTTCAGAATTTTCCACCGCGTAGATTGCAAGACATTAACGTGTGAAGTGACAAAAATCCTTTTTTTGGCCCTGTGAAAACACGGGCAGCTGTACTTCACAAGGTCACATTTGTATGACAAAATGTCCAAAATGGTGGTTTCTCTTTGGATTCATTCCTCAAGTCAAGGTAGCTACATGCTTGAAAATTTTTAGATCATTTGGAATTGTACAACATATAGGGAAAAAATAGTAAGTAGAAAGAAGTAGAGAATGATTAAAAATACTAAATTGTTAATGATTTATTTAATATAATAAACAATATACACCTAATGTTTTTATTTTTTTCCAAAAATATTTAAAATTGAGTTAAATAAAGGACTTCATAGTTTATTTTAGAATAGAGATTCCATAACTACCCACAAACTAGCCCAAACTAAAATTCTTCATAACTTTCATCTCATTAATCAAAATGGAATGATTCAAAGCTTACCCACATATATAAAAATCTAGAGAATAAATTTCAATTTTTTTTTTTAAAAGTGATTTTCAAAGAAGTTTATTTTTCTGCTCAGGCTGCCCGTTGAACACTAAAAATTACACATCATGCAATAAATTTTTAACCATGTAGTCAAAAGTTATGAAAATTGTTGCTCCTTAAACCTACTCCTTGAACACATGTGTGAAAATTTCAAAGGAAAAAAATAAAAATTCCATTTGTAGTGAATTGCCCAAAATCACTATGTTGCCAAAGAACCTTCAGAGGTTAAGCATCACTTTCACTGGAGTTAGTAACATATGCACTACTCCATCAATAGATAGTGTATTGCGTCCGTAGATGCTACATGTATTAATTCTTGCCCCAATATACAAGCCTCATTTTGAGGTTATAAAAATAAATTCTTTATGTGTTTTAGAATGAACAACTCTTTAGATGTTTTGGTGGGGTGTCTATGAATCATCAAGCTTTCAAGCATTGATCCAAAACTTCATCTTGTAAATGATGGTGTCTACTATCAATTGTAGGTAGAGTCACATGATTTAGGCTTCAAAGGTATGTAGTGACTTTAATTCTCACCCATAGCCAACAACTCTTCATTCTATCCAAGCACGAGGCAGTCACTTAGGAAAATTTATTTAGCAACATGTGGCCAAAGATGTGGTCTTTTTTATTCATGGCGCCTAAAATTTAGAAAGTAATTCCATGTAATATATTTACCAAAAATAGAAGAATGAGAATTGTAATAAATATAGGGTCATAAGTAATCCAACCTATTTGATTTTTTAGATCTAATTTATTGTCAACAATAAGTATCCTAGGTTGGGGTTGGAGGTAGGATCTATATTTCTACTTGTAATTCAAAAATATAAGGTGGATGCAATTGATGCAATTGTCAAAGATTTGAGGTTCTATTCTAGTGCCTTTTCCATTCCAATGCCTTTTCCGTTTTGTTTTAGAGGTTGTCTTTGTTTGCGTACTCCTTTGATTTCTTGTCTTTGCAGTCATTTTGTGGTCTTCAAATTGCACTAACTATGACTGAACTGGAGATCACTTCTTCTTCCTCTTCTTCTTGAGTTATAGTGCATTTAATTTATTATGAAAATCCCTAATCTATTTACCTAGAGCTATGTGAAGTATGATTCTTTGTCATCTATTAGTAGTTATTGCATATCTTTGTTGGTTACTATTATCAATCTATTTAGAATTCCTAATTTTTTTAGCTCTTATTATACCTTTAAGAAGTATATGCACTTTTAATTTAAGTTTCATTTTAATCTTTAAGGAAATTTCCATTTTCCTTTAATTAATTAATTAGCTTTAAGTCATTTTTTAAATATATATTTGCTATCTTTTACACATTAAGAGTTAGTTTGCAACCCTATCAATTATTGGATAATCTAATATACCCTATGGATTTGAATCCTTGCTCATCCATAGTAGTGTTGGGACTTGGGACCACATAAATTGTAGAGGATCACAAATTTCAAATTTCAGATGGAATGACATATATAGTTATATACATGTATCACCTAACCATCAACTATGGGTGGTTATTTAATTAAATTTTATTCCATAAACAAGGGTAGGTTATTGGTTGTAAGCACCCCATTGATGCCTTCTTAGGGCGGCCTTAAACCTAAAGGCCGGGCCAATTTGTTGTATAAGAGGCCTGAAATCCTCACTTGTGATTGGTCAAAATGTTGAGATTGGCCCGAATCCCTTTACACTAGAGGCCATGCCAATTTGATGGACTAACAGTTTTAATTGAAAAAGGCATGATTTGACATGACCCGAGCTTGTTGAATTGGGTTTACCAAAAATGGAGGGCCGATTCTTGGCCTAGGGCCCTAGGGGCCAATGTTAGATTTTAACCAAGATGACGTTCTTATACAAAAATTTATTGCTAGAACGTACAATTTGTTCTCTATTTAGAGGCCTTATTAAGAATGAATCACCTTTACTGCTAGAATTTTCAACTTGTCCATTGTTTAGAAGCCTAATCAAGCCTGAATCACCTTTTCTACTATAATTTCAACTTGTACATGTGATGTGTTGATGTAGATACTTGGTTGAAGCTGAGATAAGACATTGCACAAATAATCAAAAGTTTCTAGAAGTAAGCTTGTATGTTCCTTGAATAACTTCATTGGTTAACATCCAAATAATTGTCTATCCACAAAAAGAGTACTCTAGTCATACATCCAAATGCTCTATGTCCTCCTAGAAGCACCACCCTCTCCAACCATCACAACAAAACCCATTGCCATGGCAGCATAATGTTAATACAAAGCAAGTTTTTGCAAAATTACCCTAACCACCATGACATGTTGCATAGTCATGAAAGACACAAGAGCCACAAAGAACTTTTGTCTTTGTTCATCCATCTTGCACAAATGGCAATGAAAAGAAAGAGAGAGGGGCTGAAATTTACTAGATTTATTGGAGAATCAACCCCCATTATAATCTTATTATAATAAATAGTTGATGTTGGCCTCTAGTCCAAAAGGGGCTGAAATTTTGTGCAATTGGCCTCAAGAAAAATTAGCCCCGCTTCTACGTGTAAAGCAGCCCTAAGGTAAACCAACCATTACTGTTCACTTACCAATTTTGTCAATAGACCAACCCAATTCCATCCAAAAAACATCCAAATTCGTTCCTCTTATCACAAAATCAAAGCATTCTATATCAAAATCAGAATTTTTATTACAACAAGAGTAATGTGTCAATCCATTAATGGTGAATACTTAATACTTGAGTTTGGTAGTTATGGGTCGGTTAGGGAATGTTTATGATTCTAGTTATGGGTGGTTTTGTAATTTCAAGGCATACCACTTCAAAAATTCACAAAAATTACAATTTTAATCAAAAAATTAAAATTCCACTTGAATTTAATTTATGAAACATGCACACACCTCTGAAAACTATATGCCCCTCTTGGAGTTGACCTCAACATATTCAGATTGCAAATCAAGGTGGTAATAAGCTTGTCTACCTTAATGGAGATTTGTGTTGGCATCCACTGCTGTCTAATTACCGATCAAGTAAAGCCAGTTAAATAAAAACTTGAAAACTTGAAAAATCCAAGCTAATGAGCATTTTAGGGTCTGAAACACAAGCAAAAAGAGAGGCTCTAACCAAAATGGGGCAGTCTAGAGCGCTGAAATCCAAAGCATAAATGTCTACTTCTGCTTCACATGATCTCTATAGACAAGGGGCCCTGCAGATTCGAAAGACGGTCATTTTTAGACGATGGTGGAGAAGTGCACTCTAGTCAATTGAAAAGTCTTGGTCAAGATATGGTTATTTGAGGCAGCTGGTGGGATGTTGGGCAAGATGGAAAGATAATAAAATAACAACATCAAGAAGTCTTGACCGGTTATAGTGTAAACCATTAGAAAAAATTTGAGGTCAGTAGTGGGCCACTACTTTGAGGTGGTAGCAGTGCAATTACAGGGAAAAAGTGATTTAATTTTTAATTTTTAATTCAATGTGACACTACTAGTACCACATCAATGCCATGTCACATTGGTGTTATGAAACTATTACTATTATTATTATTATTATTATTATTATTATTTTATACATACATATATATATATATATATATATATATATATTAAAAAATTAAAAAATTATTATTTTATTTTCCTATAATTGCACCACGGATGGAATTTAAACATTTTGTAACAATCTTATTGAAGCCTCAAATTTTTTGTAATGACCAATTGGAGAAGTCTTTTGACCAACTTCACATATTCAAGTCCATTGGTGAACTTTACCAAAAAGAGAGTTTTGGCTAGCCACAATAGGAATCGTAACTCCTAATAGTCCCCATGGACATATTTTGTAAATTTGGGGCTATAGAGAACTCTGAGAAGATGTAACTTTTGCATCTGGTGCCTAGCTTCATTAAAAATTGTTGGAAAAAATGCATCTACTTGTCTACTTTGTGTGGTAAAATGCTCATATAAATCCAATACTTATTGAATTTTTGGAAGTTGTTTAAATACACAAGGCTTAATTTTAGTTCACCAAATTGCATTTGGATGATTGCAACTTAAGGGCTTTTTTCTCCTTCATCCAATGTTTGGTGAAAAACAAAATTTATGATTTTCATTTGCTAATACTATAGAAATATTTTTTTCTTGAAAAAAGGGCCTCCAACTGTGTTGACTACCATATTTTGACATTTTTTGTGTGTTGAAAGCTTATCCACCTTTGCCTCGAAATGCCCATGATATTTTGTGAGCTTCTTGGAATTTGCTTTAAATTGAATAGAAAGTCAACAATTTTGTAAGTTTCATCAAATTCAAACTATGCATATTAGAGATCACATGGAAAAAGAAAACACAACAATATCACTTTAGATTGAAAGATTATAATGTTTGATCATGAGGATGTTGAAATTGTGAAAGTAATTTTGAAGTCTTTGAATTCTCTTTATACATGTCAAATCTAAAATGGAGATCCTCCAAAAATATGAGGTTAAAAGAAATAACATATATAACCACAATCAATTTACAACTTTTCAAAATCTACCCTACTATTTTTTCATGTGAATTTTTTATGTGATTTTTCCTCCAAGATCTAGTGTATTTGAGGCTCATTTTCAAAAGCTGACAGCACCTATAAAATTAAGGTTTCTAATAGCCCCCTTGCACAAAATCTTGAATAGAAAAATCATAAACATTCGTTTTCAAAATTGGATTTTTGCACTCGAACTAGACTTAAACATGAATTTGTCTTTTAAAACTCCTTAAATTAGTAACTTGGTAAATTGAGCTGCAAACTGAACAATGTCAGTTGGATCTTGGTAAACCCAAGAGATCGATAAATTGCAGAATGCAAACTGAGCAGTGAATCCCCATATCAAAATCAACTTTTAAACTCAAAATTTCAGTGGTCTAAAGTGTAGATGGGCTCCGAAACAACTGTAAGGTAGGAGCATCTAAGGGATAATGGACCTCTGAAGGAAAATCAGTACAATATAATTTTTTTCACATATTTTTGGTAGAAATAGAAAAGAGAAACAGTTCATTGACAATTTAAATTATAATTTTTTGACTTAGAAAGAATTAACTATGAATTTTCAAAGTGAAAGGTGCGTAAGTAGCTATTGGTGCTCATAGACTGAACCAATCTTAATCAAAATCAACCTTTGAATGGAGCACTTCAAACTTAGGAAGTTTCTATAATTTTGACTCTTAGATAGTGATCCACATCATGCTTTCATTTATTTTAGCCTTACATGAATGTATATTTTACTCGAAGGGATTTAAGAACACACTTAAAAAGCAAAAAGCGCATTGAAAGAACTATGATCCATTTTTGAAATTATGTGCACTATTCATGACAGTTCTATTGGGTGATTGTAATTGCCCCTCCAACATTTGAGCCTCCAACATTCGAGCCTCCTACCTTAGAACAATGATGACACATTGCGCTGCACAACTAAACTTCTCACAGATTAAAAATATTTTAATGAAGTTGGAGTTCTCCAAAGGCCAAGTTTCTTATTGGGGGGTGAGGTTGCCCTAGAAACTTGACCTCGGGAGAACTCCCCTTACAAAAAGTGTTGCCACATAGGCGGCCATGTCATTTTTTAATCCATGCTTCAAGTTCCCCACCAGACAAGTCTTGGCCATAGTGTAAACTCAATTTGGTGAAGAACAAAATTTGCTCCAATCATATTGTTCCATTTCCCTACAATCCTTGACCGGTGTACTTCTCCACAATAGTGTAAAGCGGCCCTTAGTTTAATACCCCCTAGAAACAATCTTCGGTAGATTCAATAGTATGATGGCATTAAAGCATTGTCAATCCAACTCTCTAAATGACTTGCTAAATTATCTTATTATCTTTTGCTTGGAGGAAAATTAGAACTTGTGATTATTATCATTGGAAGTACATCAAAAACCTCATTAAGTAAGCACAATTAAATTTGGACTTTATAAAAATGGACAAACAAAATAGACTCCATCGAGATGAAGGTAAAAGATTAAAAAATTGGATGACCTATGGCAAATCAAACTAAAACTAGGCAACAACATTTCAAATTTGGGTTACCATGATTTGCCAAGAACTTAATAATTTTTGTCCTCTAGCTTGTTTGTGAAATGGTTTATTTTCATTGTCAAATGAGTCTAAATCCAAATTTCCTTGTATCTATTTAAAGTACTTTAGGATGTATTTCTAATGATACAAAATTTAAGTTTTAATTATAAACCAATGAAAAGTTGGAAGTTTATTTTGAGGTGAAAATTGTGGAATGCATTGAGGATTCTCTAACAACAAATTCATTTTTTCTATCCATGGTTGCATGAACTCATAAATTTTCAAGCTTGTTAACAATATAACAAATAAATACTTCTAGTAAAAAAGGCTACCAATTCCATCACATTTGAAATTTTGTACAATCTAGAGTGCTTAAATTGTATAACACATTTAACTCTTTTTCAACTTTTGAAAGTCCAAAATTGAGGAATTGTTGAAATCCACCAATGTTTTTTTATGTATCTCATTAGAAGATTTTTCAGGGCAAAACAAGACTACGAGTTCCCAAACTAAGGGGTACACTAGGAACTCTACCACAACAACAATTTGACATGGCTATGACTGTGCCACGTTAGATAATATTAATAAAATAATATTTTTTATATCATTTTTAATTAAAATAATATCTTATTAAAATATTTTTTAATTTTATACTAATGTTTTTAATGTTTTTATATTAAAACTGGTTCATAGGGTGGACAATAGGATTGAAATGGCCCTAGGATTGGCAAATCCACCCTTGGATGTTTCTTTCCAAAATCACACACCCATGCTCTCCAAAATCTTTTAAAAAGTTAATTAATTAAATCCAAAGTAATAATACTGAAAACACCCAATAAAAAGAAGTTTGTCCTTGGTCTCAAAACAATATGCAAACTTACGGTGAGACAATTTATTACCTCACAATCATCTCATTCTGCCATTATGTATCTGATGGAACAAAGCAAAGATGTGCACTACAAGTATATAAGGGTGTAATTCTAATTTGGATGATGCCAAGTTTACTTTATCTCTGCTCTTTTGGCTACGATGTTCGTCCATGCATGTGGAATGTGTTAGACTAAAAATTAAAAATTAAAATTTTGCATTTGAGGTGGTAATCATTCATCACTTACTCAATAGCTTGTTCGTCATGCCTAATTTATTTTGTTGTTAAACTCATTAGAGTTACCATGAGAGAACAAAATGATAAGATAATTGTCTTACCATAGGTTTAACCTAGTTCCTCTCTTCACATAATTAGCCCACTTCATCCAATTAAAAATGTGAAGGTATATCTGTTGTAGTTGAATTGTATATGATTTGTATAGTACATTAGTCTAAATGCCATATACAAAATGATTCTTTTTGATTTTATATAAATCCTTTGATGGATAAAAATTTGGAGTCAAGATATCAACCATGGATGATCAAATTTGGAATATTTCAATTCACATTTGGAATTAATGATCCTTAAAGAATCAAAAGAGATCTTGAAGTAGAAAGCTAATCAATTAGTATGTAGGTTTTTACATTTATCCTTAGATATTTTATAGAAAAACAGACATAATTCCATCAATGATATTTATATTAGAGAGGGTTTACTTGAATCATGAGATTTTCATGGGTGTTATTAATTATCCATCTATCCATCCTCCTCCCCATATCTCTCTTCATTGAGGCTATATTTAGGTAGAAATATTGGATATGAGATATAGAATTATATAGAAAACATATAGATACGGTATAGGATATATGGGATATAATTGATAATTCCATATGGATTGCAATCTAACATGTTTAGAAAAAATATATACATGAGGATAATGGGAATTCATTCACTATTAATCCTATAACATTGTTGCAGTTACTAAGGTAGGAGGCTCTGAAAAATAGATTCTGATTGTAACCCAAGTCGTTTTGTATTTTTTGAAGCATTTTTGAATTACTTATGAATTTTCAAACAAGATGAGTCGTAGGTCCCTATTTCTGACCATAGGTCTTCCATAAATCGTTCACTTACAGCTTTTAGAGAAAAATGGACAAAGCAAAGCAAATGATTGGCTCTTATAATAAATAACATTTTTTTTATTGATCCATTCAATGACAATAGAAGGTCCATTTGAAAACCACTTCAAGTCCATTACAGGTGAGTCTACATGAGCGGTTCTAAATGACCCTCCTACATTAGAGCCTCCTACTTTAAATCTCCATTTGGATGACTTCACCTAAGACTTTAGGATGGAAAAAAAAAAGTTTATTATCCAATTCATTTTTGGAAGTTGCATTTTCAAGGAACAATATTGCAAATTCTTCAAAGAAGATGCTTCATCCACACATGACCCTGGCTTCTTGAGTGTTTTGGCCATTTCTTGCTATCTACTCTTACTGTAAATTTCAGCCTTCAACACTGTTTTTTGAACTTGAGTCCAATGAATGAAATGAAGCTTATCAAGTCCACATTCTACTCCATCTACAAGTTTTGGCACACTTCATAAATTTCAATACTTAGTACTACCAATATGAATTTCGGGCTACCATGATTTGTTGATTTTCGAATGATATTTGAGCATCACAATACCTTTGGTTTATACCATGGTGTTTTACAGTATAGTTTACATCTGAAGTACATTTTGTGTTCAATATGGAATGTTTGACTAACACAAGGTACTGAAGTACCGACTGAAGTACCGACTGAAGCAGCCTCATTTTGAAGACTGAAGTATTGACGATCATCATAACCTTTCCGAAGAGGGGTCAGACTTCGTCGAAAATTGTAATCATAGGCTGCCAAGACACTTCATACTGTAACAGAGTGAACTCGGGTAGAAAAGGTTAGTTTCTTCATGTTATTAGCATTGCCAAACCAGAAACCCTAGCCCAGAGCACCTCGCCGTAACAAATCGTTGACGAAGTAGTGAAAAAAAGTATTGTGGTGCATCCGTCCCTAACACAGTGCTTCCACATGAAGAGTTAGAGACAGAACCAATCGGATAACCACAGAAGAAATGAAACCTAGAAAATTCTTTTCTATAGAACCTGTTGATGGAAGCTTCCTCCTGCCCAGGTAGATTCTCCAGGGCCAGGTTGAACAGCTGCCCATCACCCTTCCTCTCGGCAACTTTCAGCGCTCTATGTGCTACCAGATTCAAGCACACGAGTGACTCTAGTCAATTTGCCTTGGAAGCTCAACAATCGCATCTACGTTGTATCCGCAACCCTAATAGGCACATAGATTCTTGTTTCAAAACTCACTCGACATTCCCACATCAAGCGTTGTTTCATTGGTACGTCGCATACAAATGCAATAAGGAGATGTGCCAAAGACTCAAGCTGCCTTACTGATTCCTAATCGGGAGATTCTCAGAGCTCCACAAAGTACTCCGCTCAGACCCTTAGATGTTCTGTATAAGTTTTGTGATAGTTTCAACCAGACGGCTGATTATCAATTATAATCATCGCGGTTTCTACAACTGGACGCGCACATTCACTTCAGCACTGCTCAGATTTGATTAGTGTTGGAAACGATGAGTTCTCTTCAACGCCTTCTTGCAAAAGCTAAAAGCGAGCTGGGATTATCGAATCATCACTGCAGTAGTCCGTCAACAATGGAAAACAAGACTCACATAATAGAATTGAAAAAGCTACATAGACGTAAGGACAAAAGCACACAAGAGAAGACAAAGATGACGGGCACGCGACACAGAGCTCCACGAAAGATGTAAGACGGAGTATTTGGCTGCAGCACTTATAGGGTTTCCGCGACGCTCCGGCGACAAGAAATCTTCCAAGGACCTAGATTTTGGGTGTGCGGTGTGAACGAGGAGGACCTAAGCCAAAAGTTAGGGTTTGGGGTTCACCTGGTGACTTGCTGGGTAACTTCACGTAAATGTGTCGGAATAAGAAATTGGAGGAGCATTGTTCCTACTATTAAATTGCCCAATTTTTTGGTCAAGTCTTAGAAGATTATTGTAGATTCTCTTATCCAATTTTGGGTCCCGTATAAATAAAATATGAATTTTCAAATGCTCAAGATAAAAGCTTCCCAATGGCTCTTGTGAATAGAATCTATAGAGGTTTGTTGTAGAAAGAGATTAAAATTAGGTGCATTTATCTTATACTGATTTAAAGAAGGTGGGGGAATTAGTTTCACCATAAAATTATGCTTTTGTAGAAATTAGAATAACTACTATGTACACCCACTTTAATTATTTTACAATGAGATATGGTACTTCAACTCTGTAAATTAAGGATTGATTGTTATAATTTTAAGATTGTTATATAGTCAAATACTTCAAAAATTTGAGAGTTCTATCTAGAAAGCATCAAACAAGATCATAAAGTTATTTATGGATTTATAGACAAAAATTACAAAAAATAGTACCATGTATATATATAAGTGGATTGTGTTAGAGAATTTGGGAAGTTAGATACTTTACGTGACTAACTTAAACTTGAGCCAGACATTAGTGTGGGGCAATAAAAAGTGTTCACATACATTGAATATGAAAGTTAAAAACACTATACTATTATTTGTAACCTGTAGATGATATTCCATGTTTAATAGATTATAAAGTAGAATGATATGAAAAGGAAAATGAAGAAGGATTTAGCCATCAAATTTGTGGCATTCAAATGAGACACTAAAACTTATACTAGTTGCATAGGGCTTAATAAAAAGAATAATATTATTCACATAATATGTGAACTTGTGAATATTGTCACGATTTAAATTACAATTCAAATAATCTCACAAAACAAACTCAAGAAAATGCAGGTTTGAATATCATACGACAAAAAACTTCCCAAAACACCTTAAATTGATTCCAAGGTGCAAAACAATAGTGAAAACACCAAAATGGATTGAAATGTGATTTTTGGCTCAACAAATCACACATTCAACTAGTTTCCAACAAATTCTTGAAGTACCAAACAACCTCCACGTCTTACAAAATGAAACATTCTTGAAGGGTCTTCACTGCAATGTTTGAATTGGAAGAAATGGGAATAATATCTTTGAAGAAATGCTCATTCCAAAGATGAAGTGCCCTTCATTCTTCAAATCACACAAAAAGAAACTTAAATTGCAAAGAGATTCAAAAAAGATAGAAGGAAATAATATATTTGGAAAGAGCCCTTTGTGAATTGGCTCATGAAAGTACAATTAGTGATTTGTAAACCCAATCCATCTTTGCAAGTTATGGAAAGGATGCTATGGAATTATTGGATTTACAACCTACCACAAATCTATAGAATCTGGAGTTGGTTTTTGAGGCCATCATCCCATCCATCCTAGTTCTATATAATAATATAATAACAAAATAAATAGACATATTACTAGGCTAATTGTAGCATGGACTAAAGTTTCACATACCTACTTACTATACTATTGTTATTGAGAATCCAAACTTTAGGGGAAATTCAACTGCTTCACATGGCCATAAGTTCCTTGAGTTCTCTAACTTTGTGAACTCAACCACATGCACAGTTTGATGTGGCCGAAGTTCGGCCACATCAGATTGTAATATTTAGTTTTTTTAGTTTTTTTTTTATAAAATAAATAAATAAATATTTTTAATTTTTAATTTTTAGTTTTTTTTAATTTTTTTAATATTTTTTTAATTTTTAATATTTTTTTTTTATCTGACTGCGTACATTTGGTTCATAGCCAGGGAAATAGGCCTGAAACGGCCTTCCTCTGGCCCAAAATCTCTTCTAATGCTTGGATGTCAACAATTCACATTGATGGTGGCCCGGGTAGTCCCTTCACACAATGATGTGTGCATGGTGTATGTGAATGTGCCCCGGTGTCTGGATTCTCCGTACTTTTGGGTGTTGGTTCTGAGGGTTGTCCACCGTTAGGGCCGTGAGGTCCATGAGGATCATGAGGATCATTAGGACCACGAAGGCTTCTTCCTCCTAGTCCAAGCTTTCTAGGAAAAACAAAATCCCTTTCAGCTGCCACACCATGGAAGCTTGCAAGGACCGATGTGGCGATTAGTACAATGAGGGCTAAAGTCAAGATGACTTTCTTCACTTTCATTTGACCAAACAACGCCATTTATCCAAGAAGAAGTTGCACTAAATTGATTATTGAATCTATAAACAAGAGAATGATGATCAAATGACTTGAACAAATATATTGAACAAATGTGTGTTTAGAAATGCATGAAAGTCACACAAATGCCTTATTTATATTGAAAATATGATCAAAGTAAAAGATTTTAAGACAAAGTAAAAGGAGATTAGAATGCAAAAGACAAGGTGGATAAAGTAAAAGAGAACCAATGATTTTATAATAACGAATTAAATAAATAATCGAATACTAGATGAAAGTCAAGAGTAGAAAATGAAAGCCTTTTAACCCCTAAACGTCATAGACTATGTTTTCACCGAAACTGCTCCAAAACTGCCCTTGCATTTACAAGCACCAAATTTTAGATGAATAACATTTTTGGACAAATGCAACTGTAGGATCTTGTAGTAAACTTGTTAGAGAAGATGTGGAAAAAATTTCAGAATTTTCCACTGTGTGGATTGTATGATAATAATGTTTGAAGTGACAAAAATCCTTTTCTGAGCCTTATGAAAACACGGGCAATTGCACTTCACAAGGTCACATTTGTACAAAAAAATGTCAAAAATGGTGGTTACTCTTTGGATTCATTCCTCAAATCAAGTTGGCTACATGCTCAAAAATGTTTAGATCATTTGGAATTTTACAACATATAGGAAAAAAATAGTTTGTTGAAAGAAGTAGAGAATGATTCAAAATACTAGATTGTTAACAATTTATTTATAGAATTGAAAAATGCCAATCCCAATGGTTGTAATGTTGTAATAAACAATATACCTGTTATTTTGTTATTTTTTCCAAAAATATTTAAAATCGAGTTAAATATCGAACTTCCAAGTTTATTTTAGAGTAGAGATTCCATAACTACCCACAAACTAAAATTCCTCATAACTTTCACTTCATTGATCAAAATGGAATGATTCAAAGTTTACCACACATATAAAAATCTAGAGAATCAATTTCAAATTTTTATTTTTTTTAAAAGTGATTTTCAAAGAAGTTCTTTTTTCTTCCTGCATTGTCCGGGCTGCTCGTTGAACACAAAAAATTACATATCATGCAATATCTTTTGAACCATGTAGTCAAAAGTTATGAAAATTGTTGGGCCTTAAAGCTACTCCTCCATATTGTGTGAAATTTTCAAAGAAAAAAAAGGAAAACTTTGTTTGTAGTGAACTACCAAAAATCGTTATGCCCGTCGTTACGTTGCCAAAAAATGTTGTTTGGATGTTTAGGGGTTAATATTTGAGAGGGTGTGCACCTCTAATATTTGAGAGGATGGAAGTTCTTTTTAATCAACGTGCAAAGAAATACATGTGAATTGTCTTAAAACTATTATTAAAATGTGATATTGGTGTGAATTCTCACTAAGTAAATTCCTTGATGCCGTGATTCATGAGGAAGAAAGGTGGAGATTCCGTCACCATGTGAGGACAATGCAAATGATTTGTGTCCTTAGGATGATTTAACCCCTAATGTCCCATTGTCTCGACTGAGGACAAAATGGATTTTGGGCAGGTTCCTATGATCTCAATTTTTACTGAAACTTTATGAAACTTTCTCATAAGATAAATAAACTTATGATCTTTTAAGGAATATAGTTTTTATTCCAATCGGTGCCCGGGAGCAAAAGTTATGCCACAATAACCTCAAAATGGTGAGACCGAGCAACAAAAAAAATTTACAAAAAATTGAAATAAAAATTATAATATATTTTTTTTTGTAGATTATATTTTCTTCTAAATGGAAAGCTTTGATTCATTCCATTTGGATTAGTGATGTGAAAGTTATGGAGTTTCTTGTTTTGCGGGCAATCATAGCAACTTCTTGAAAGAATTTTTTTTCTTCCACTTTGAATGCTAATATCTTTCAATCTACATAGTCAAACATCACAAAAAATTTACTACATGATCTAAGGCAAGTGTAGAACAAGATCCAATGGTTAGATTCTAAAATTTAAAAAAAAATTAATTTCATAGGTGAATGTAGCGAAAGTGGTAGTTTTGAGTGGTTTTGGCAAAAAAATGGCCTTGGGACTTTAGGGGTTAAAGAAGTGTTTTAAGATGAAAATTGCTTTTCTTCCATCCAATTGTTTTTGGAAGTTGTTTGAATTCTTCTTCAGTGAATAGTTTTGTGTATTCTTTGATTATAGTAGTATTGACTTTTTTAAAGAAGACGAGGCTTAATCCATGGACCACCTTCGGGACCACCCTTGTTAGTAGTGTATTTGGGGCATTTCATGCTATTTACTCTGGATGTGAATTTTTGCCGTATAATGACATTTTTAAAATTGAGTCCAACTAATAAGTGTAGTTTTTATTTGAATTGGAAATTTTGGAAACATTCCTTAATTCCTAAACCATGTTCATTTTCTACTTTTAGAGTGGCACGATAACTTTAATTTAGAGCATAGTGTTATAAACTTTACTCCTCGCTTTACTCTAAATCTTTGTTGAGGATTTCAGATTTTCTTACCATACTCTATATTTGATATGACTGATTTTCTCCATTTTTTCCTTTAAATATTCAAAATTATTTCAAAGTTTTACAATAAATTTACTTTTAGAAGTTATATTAGACATATGATTACATCTTTGGAAGAAAATTGTTATAAACTTCAATCATATCTAAATTAATTTTAAAATGGCAATGAACAGATTGAAGGACAAGGAGGCTTGAAATTCATGGTCATGACCCATCCTTCCAAGGTTATTGATTTTTTGGTTATCAATGGTGTTGAAATTTTTTACCTTAGTGCATTAAAAATTAATAGTCATAAGTTGCACACAGTTGGGAACCAAAATTTCATAAAATGAAATGAAAGGACAAAGTAGGTATTGATGGGGACTTGGGGAAATCACAATGTACCAAAAAGAGTGAACTAGCCATTTGGCCATTAATTAACAACCCCCTTTCCTTCCAAAAAATGAGAGCCATTGATTTTTTAGAAAAAAAAATTACAACCCCCCACAACCGTTGATCTTCAAAAAAAAACTCGGATACGGATACAAATATACACTTTGATATAGATACATATATGGTACAGATACAATATGGATATGGATACATACTTGGAAAACAAATATCCCATAGTGATTGTGAGAGAACCTAATTCTGAAAATTACAAAGAGGGGGAGCTCATTGTGAAAGTATAAGAATATTTAAAAGTTCTAATGAATGCCAAGAACATGAGGAATAGGCCATGTTCATATCATTGTCATAGTATGAAATGAAAAGCAACAAAGGCTTTAGAAAAATAGAGCTTGCAATTCAAATAATAGGAAGTTTATGAAACTTTTATTAACCCTCAATTAAAGTGTCCCATTGATGACTATCCAAATTACTATTGAAACTAAGAATATAGGTATTGGTTTAGTAATCATATCATTTTTAGGGACTACCTTGGTTATTGATAGAGGAGTGTTGATTGCGTTTCTACACTAGTTTGTAATTAGAACTTGAATTTTTTATCCTTGGAAGTGCATCCAAAAGTACTTCAAATAGATACTAAAAACTAAAACATAGACATTGACAATGAATATGATTAATTACTTCAAATCCCTTCCACAAAAGTGGGTCCAATCAATGTAGCCTGATATGGTCTCTAGCCTAAACCATGGGACCTAGTTGAGACCATGTGAAGGTGGGACCACGATGTTGCAGGACCGGGACCGGAATCTTATAAGACTGTGACCTTGCAAGACAACGACCCTAACAAAACTGAGGATGATGATGACCATCCACGTCCTTTGTAGGACAGTGGTTTTAGGGTTTAGGGTAGTGGACTAGGATTTTAGGGTGTTCTTTTAACTATGAACTAATTTATATATCCCACATTTTTTGTTTTGTATTTTTCAAAACTTTGCTCTAGAAAGATTTTTTTCAGGATCTAAAGATATCCATGTGAGACATTGTTGGATTTATGGTTCTTAGATTGAATAAGTTGGATTGGATTCTTGAAATGATGGCTATCAAAAGAAGGCAAGTAGATAACAACAAACTCTTTGTATGGTGAGGTGCTTCTGAGACAAACATTGTTGATTTGGTGGATCAAACCATTAATCCTTAAAGGACGAAGGGGTGACCTTGAAAATCATTCATTTTCATTATTATGTAAACCATTGGCTAACCTTTAGAAATAGCAAAAGCACTCATTGGAAGTCAAATTACTATAAAAGACCTTCCTTGTTTCACAACAAAATTTTGAAGATGAATAGTTGCACTTCTGTCCTACTACAAGGATTTCCTATCATCCATAAGATGCCCAAAGTCCTTGATATTTAAGGGTTAATATGGCTTGCATTCCTTGGCAAATAACTAAACACTCACAAATGTATAGATTTTGCTTGTGGAGAGTTTGATCTTGCTTAGTTGGGTTTCTTAGTGAGTTTGGTGTGATGCAATATAGACCCTAAATTTCTCCTTTAGAACTTGAAAAACATATTGAAGAAACTTGCATGCATTCAAAACCCTAAAAGATTAGAGCATATTTTAGCATGTATCCTCTAAAGCTTTCACTTTTTAGGTCAATGAAAACAAAATGAAAACAAAAAGTGGTTTTGAAATTTCAACCTTATAAATTTGTATTATATATACTACATTGGAGATGAGTAGAAAAATTCAGAAACTTTGACTATACATTTTGAAAAATTATAGCATTTTAAGTTAGAAGGAAAGGTTTTTCTTTGACCCTACTAACAATGTCAACAAACTTAAATCCTCCTTGAACGATATTTTTGCACTACTGACACATTTTGTTTTTGACAATTGCATCCTATATTACGGTATATGAGTTACATACCCACCTAATTTCAAAGGTAGATGTGGAATCTAGCAAGAGACTTCCTAAATGTCTGAATCACCTAGACTTTGTGAGGCAACGTAACTTTTGATCTAGGCACCCAATTAGAAAAAAATTATAACCCCAACAAGGTGGTACATGTCCATATCTTGTGTTAAAATTTCAAAGAGATGTGTTCAAAATTGGCTTCATAGGAACCTACTCAAACTTCCAAATGGTATAGAAAGACCAAATTGTACGTCTTTAAGGGATTAATGAAGGTGCATGTTATATTTTGATGGTATCCAAAGCTTAGTTTGATTAGTAAAGGTATTAATATTGACTCCACACTATTTGCAATTGATTTATTTTCAACCTTTTATTAGAACGTCGTACACTTGTGTAAGGTTTGAAAGGGACTTGAAGAACTCAAAGAATTAGTTGCATTAATTTTATAAATATTTATTAGAATTTTGGCTCTATGTGTTTGCAGTAACAAGTGTACAAAGTGCATCACATCTATGTGATGTCTCCATTTGAAGATGAAGTTTTTGTTGAAAACATGTAGCTTTTAGCACTCTTATTCATTAAATTGTTAAGCAGCCTAAATCATTCCCCCTTGGAGATTGGGATAATGGGCTTCCTAGATCCATAGGGGTGAATTAAAACAATTTGGAAATATTCCATTGGTTTGTTGAGAAGTTGTAAGGCTGTAGGCTCTTATTTTTACTACGAGAACAATAAGGCCCCTAACATTGGTTAATAAATAATAATATGTTAGCAACTTTGGAATTTTGAAGGTCACTACATTGGTGAGGTTGATGTAATAAAGTCAAATTAAAGAAAATCGGAGGTTAAAACAACCTTGATTCTTGACATATATACCAAAAACTAACAAATGATAAATTTTGATGTACAAATGATAAAAAGTCAATTGTTAAATTAAAAAAATCAATCTCTAGTGCTTGGTGTTGCACAAATGCCAAAAAAATAGCTTATTTCATTTGTATTACTACTTGAAAAATAAGTGTAACAATAAACTACTTGGTCCCATTTACACCTATTGAATGGAATTCCAACTACCTATGTCAAAAGTCCTGACCTAGGCATTAGGAAAAAATTCAAGCTAGTAGTGGGCCGCAAGTTTTTGTGGTAGCAATGCAATTACAAAAAACAAGTATTCATTTTTTTAAATTTGACACAGCACTACTAGTGCCATATTAGTGTCACATTAGATTGGCAATTTCAATTTTTTTTAATTTAGAAAATAAAAGATTTAATTTATAAAAATATTATTTTATTTCCCTATATTTGCATTGTAGCTGAAATCAAACAGTTTTGTAACAATCTTCTTTAAGGTTCAAATTTTTGTAATGGTCTTTAGATGGGTTTTTAGTTACATGGCTAACTAGTCATTTGGTTGGTCCTTGAAGCCATGTTTTCTACTTGTAAGGATCTAGAGAAGAGGGCGTCTTAATGGTAGCAAAAGCACCTACATATTATGCATAATAGCGTGCCTCCCTTTATGTAATGAGAGGCTCTATCATGCCCCTTAGTGACACTTACTACCTTAAACTCACCTCCAAGTGCTTTTTGTAGCACTTAACTTCTAGTGACACCAAGAGTCACAATCTTCTAATATTGTACATGCCAGGCATATACAACAATATTAGGATTAAACTCTGGTCACAAGGTTTTCCATTCCTCCGTGACTCCCCACTATCCATTTTCAACACTTAACTCCTACAAGACACTCGACATGTCATTTGATGACATGGGGCGGAACTTCCATTGATGTCCAAGCACTTAGTGGTGGCACTGCTCTTAACTGGTGCTAATTGTCTTTGAATGGTACCCAACTCCCCACTAGGCTCAATCTACTTTTCTTTGGAACTCACCTTGGGATTCACTCATTGAGACTCACCAATTGGGACTTACCAACTCGCCAAACCATGGTCTAGTGTGGAGCAAGACACATCCAATCGATATCAAGGAGTGCACAAGTACTTTGTGGTAACACACAAGTGGAGGTGAGACTCCAACACCAACTTCACCACTCGTGGCCACTATGGCTTGTCATAGCACCATTCGAGAGTGAAGAGTGAGACCACCCTTCCTCACAGTACTCTCTACATGATTTGATAGGCCTCCCCCATCCTAGAGGTCTCCAGGAACACCCAAGACACTCTCCATTTTAGAAGGCTATTCATTTTTTTTTAAATCCCATAGTATTTTAGTACTAGTGCACAAGGATATATTTATTGTTCTATGAATGAAAGATTGACATGTTGAACAAGCAATTGCACCACAAGCACCTATGTCCTTGTAGCACCAATTGACTTGTACCAATTTTCACAAAAATGATAATTTGAGGTGATACTTATTTTTTCCACTCACTAATATGACAAATCAATGTAGCTTTTGTCATTGCAAAGCCTCCTCGCCTTTGGTTTAACCCTAGAAAAACACATCCCCCCATGCCCATGGTGGTCACTAAAATACTATGAGTGTTGATCTAATAGATGCATTAGTTGTTTCTATAGTTAACAATAAAGTCATCTATTGAACCTTTTAGGCCCACAACGTCCTTGCAAGGGTAAGGTAGAAGCACCTATTTTCAAATTTGTGTCTTAAACCTATTTTGAAAATATGTAGATACAAGAATTCTCAAATGTACAACCTATAGACATGAATGCAAAATATGGTTTGGGGTACACTCACCATGTATTTGAAATTTTGAACTTCTCAAATTCATGTAGCATATTCATACATATTTTGAAAACTATCGAATTTTTTTTCTTCTTAAATTCATGATTTTCAATTGCCAATGTGTTAAGAATAATCTCATGTTTGGATCCACTCTTTAAAGTTTTGGTTATGGGTGCTTCTAACTTAGAGCCAACAAACCAAATTGTCTTGATTGGGTTTCCCCAAAATATGTGCACCATGAATAGCCACTTGAAATGTACATTCGAGTCCTATTAATCTTACAAACTGCCTATAGAATCAAATTGCATAATATAGAATCAAATTGACATTTTTCTTTTTGGATAATTAACATTTAGTTCTTATGCAATTCAAATCAAGCACACCAAATTTCAATTTCAGAAAACCAAAACTCCATTTGTGGTGAATAGTTACTTCATTTAATATTCATGATAATTGATTGGTAAACATTGGTGATGAATTTTCTAAAATTTGATTGCATAGATATACAGGAAACCTTCTTTCGCACATCTTTTAATTATTTCAATAAGCATCTCCAAAAAAGTTTCCTAATTCCCTCTATCAATGTTAGGGTGACAATGCCCAAATTTCATAAAATGAATATCTCTATAATTTAACTAGATTTCAGCAAAGTAATTTTACCAAAGTAGCTGGCTATGTAAGGGTGGAATTATAAAATCTAATTACAACAATAAGATATCTATTTTATGAAATTTGAGCATTGTCATCCCAACATTGAAATCTCTATATGGGAAATTCTAAAACTTTTTTGGAGATGCTTGTTGAAGGAAAGATGTGTGTATGTATGTATGTTTCCTACATAATCTATGCAATCAAATTGAAAAAAATTCATCACCAATATTTTCAATCAATTATCATGAATCATTAAATGAAACAATTCACCGCAAATGAAATTTTGTTCAATTTTTGAAACTGAAATTTTACGTCGGCTTTGCTCTTGCGTTTTCCTTGTTCTCCTTGTTTGTTGCAGCCTTCTTGTTGCTGCTTGAGCGTCCCCAGCAGCGACGGAAGATGCCGATCAGGAAGCACGGTGCGCCTTGGCGATGGCGATGGCGTCTCCGGGTTCTGGTCCAACCACGCGTCTCCTCCTTTCTCGGATGCCTTGCTTTCGTCTCTCTCCTTTTGCTCCAACAATTCTTCTTACAATTGCATCCGCAGCCCAAAACTCGGTTGCCTGCTTCTTTGAAGCTTCAGTTTCCAGGCACCACAACTTCGGGAATGGTTGTGAGCACAATGCATCCCCTTGACGTTGTCGTCCTTCCCAACGGCGTGCGCAGTTCGTACCTGCACCCCACCTCTTTTGCAATTGCATGCGTATCGTCCATACATGACCTCCTCAAATCTGAAGCCTAAAATTGAAAATTGCGTATCGCAATTTTAGGCTTCAGATTTGAGGACGTCATGTTTGGACGATTTTTGGTTCAATCCAGTTTCAGTTTTGACCAAGGCATGCAATGTTCTTCACTGATTCTAGTGATTTAAGATTTGGCCCCCCTTTTGATTTACATATTTAGGAAGATCAATCGAATTGTGTCATTTTGATACCGTTAATCCTTGGTTTGGTCCTTTACGGGTTAAGTTTTGTCATTTCAATCCTTTGTGGGGTTGGTCATTTAGTAAAACAATGTGCTTTCGTCGTTTCCACAAAGGAAGTTCTGATTTGGCAAAAGTCTTGGAATTTGGAGTCAGATGAATTTGTTGACCCTCCAAGATGAACTTTCTCAAGGAAATGCTAATGTTCTGATGTATCGGTATTAATAGTGGTTCCCTCGATTCTCAGTGCCGCGGTTAGGCTTTGGGACGGCAGGTCTAGGAGGGGCAACTGAGAGAGCTACTTCATGGGCTTTGGAAGCAGGTTACAGGTTCTCGTCTTCTCTTTTGATTTGTACATCCGTTTTCATTCCCTCATTGATGTCTAAGTCATGGTTTCTGTAGAAGGGTGAGTGCACCGAATGGTGAAAGAATTTTATGGTGCACGTGCTCACAGACCTAAGATGGGGGGAATTCCAGGTTGATTGACTCAGCGCAAGCGACAGAATGGTACAATGAGAAAACTGTGGGCAAAGCCATACGCTCTTCGAATGTTCCAAGAGACCAACTGTTTCTTGTTTCCAAGGTATCCTGAACTTGTTTCCTCTTTTTCTGTCATTCTGTATCGATGTGCATTCTTTTGGTGCTGAGGGTTTAGCGTAGAGTTTTGCATTTTTCTGATGTTTAGGGTTTAGTGTTTAGAGTTTTGTGTAAAGCTTGATATATGGTTTTTGGAGAGGTAACCAACAAAAGAATTGTGGTAAATAAACAGCTGCATCCAAGGCACTTGGGGTATGAGGTCATAAAGCAGCAATTCAGCGCGTCCTTACAGGACTTGGGAACCTCGTACCTCGACCTCTTTTTACTTCACTATCCTCGGTGCTTTTCGGCCATCTGCCATGACATGAAGCATGCTGGATCATGGCAGGAAAGGTGTGCCTACTTAATGTACCTTCTGCTTAATTGTAATCTGTAGTTGTGAGTATCAGCTTCATGCTACGATCGAAGTGTGGGTTTTAGGGTTTAGGGCAGAACGCTGGTTCTTGTGTCCAACTTGTGTAGTAATACTAACTTATGGCCTATCTGCAGCTGGAAGGCTTTGGAGGAGTTGCATGATGAGCTCAAAATACGGGCAATCGGTGTGAGGATTATGCCTGTCCAATCGTCTTGCGTCCTAAAACCTGTAAAAATTTGCTGATGATACGTATCGTACTGGAGACTTCTTCAGCGCCAAGCTCTTAGAGTCTTCTTGGATGTACTTTTAATATGTAATATCAATCTGATTCAGCATCCTTCTGCAGTTTAGACTTGCTGAAAAACTTTACAATGTTGCAGGTCAGCAACTTCAACAAAGTGGAGCTTCAGGAGCTTGTTGCCCTTGCAAGAATTAAACCTTCCGTAGTACAAAGGTAGGTCGCTATTGACATATTCTGTATGTACTCTCGAACTCCTGTTCCTGCATTCGTTTTTTGGTGAAAGACGGTAACATAGTTTTGCGTGGGTCTTTTTAATTTGCTTTTCTTGAGGTTGAATTGACACCTCCTTCGTTGAAAACTGGTGTAGGAACTCTGATCCCTTCAATGCCGATAAAGAAACACAGGTTCGCACTGGGATACATTCTAGAGTTGAGTTATCTACAGGGTTTAGTGTTTTTCGAGTGGAATTCTTATGAAATACTTTTTGTGTTGGAGAGCTGAATTTGGGAGGTGATATCATGGATGCATCAAAACGTATTCATTTGATGTGATTGGAATTTTCGATAGGATTACTGTCAGCAAGAAGGAATACAATACATGGGTTACAGCACTCTTGGGAGCCAGTGGCTAATGAGAGGGTACTCTACAAATCCGGTGACATTTTGATTCTCACCATGACCCTCTGCATTACAGCGTTCTACTGTTGGTGATTAATGTGGTTAGGGATTCTTGGGCATTGGCTTGATTTCCTTATGCATTCTGGAGAGGAAATGGACCGGATTCTTAGTAACGTTATCACATACCTGGGTTTTCAGTAAAATTAGGTTATTTCGAGATCTGTTGTAATCCCTGAGGATCACTTCAGTTGTGGCATTTTGATCTTAATGTTCTCATCAGTTACGCTGCAGGTTCTCAATCATCCTCTCATTCAAAGCATTGCTGTCGCTCAAGCTTGCACACCTGCCCAGGTAAGGATTGTACTTGCTGCTTCATAGAACTCGATCAGCAAAGCCACCTAAGCTTCACTACTAGTTGGACGTGCAATAATGGTTTTAAACTATTGCATCCTGGTTAGCTGAAAATATTCAGTGCTATCACAACATTGGAGGAAAAATCCATGAACTAGTGGGGTGTTTGAGTTTGCAGGTTGTTTTAAGGTGGGCACTGGAGAAGAGTCAAGTAATTGTCCCACGTTCAAGTAACCAATTCCGCATAGTAGGAAACCTCGAAGCTCAACACTGTAACCTCACCAGATTGCAAGTGACAAGTATCGATGACTTAGATGGTCATGTTCCGCAGCTACATCGAAGAGATTAGCCTGCGTGGTTGATGCAGGTCAGTGGCGTACTAGTTGGCAGGGTAATATTATATAGTATTTTGCAGTGGTCTACAGGCTCCGACTTTGAAATTGTCTAAGAAATTCCCTCAAACTGACAATTTTGATCTCTACGGATTGGGCTCTCTTGTATTCAAAGATCAATAAATCTGAAAGTGACAGAAAGCGGTGTCTACCTCGTATGGTTCTCACATGGTGATAGAAAATGGTCACAACATGAAGCATGTAGCTGCTCAAGAACTCGCATAAAGAACTTTCGCAGTTTCTTCCAAATGTACAATACTTGTGATCGCTAAACATCTTGAACTAATCAATTATGATCACTACGTAGGAATCCTGAATATCCAATACTCAATGTCAAATCTATGGTACGCGAGGTCCTAAATTGCCTCGAGTATTGACAGGCGGAGAAAGGACCACCTGATGGCTCTCATGCCTTGGAGCTACCATTGGCTCAAGAATAAATGCACACTCCATTAGAATTTGCAAGCCCAGATGTCTTCCAATTGCTGCACATTCACGCCAGGTTCACACAGGCCTGTTACCCAGATTGCCAGAAGTAAAAAGTACGTTTACAAACCCAGGGAACAATAAACTATGCACAAAATTACATATATAGACTAACCGAACACAAACTCTCCACCATGATGTACCAAGAACTGCCAGTGGGGAGTGAAATACCAATTTCATTCTAAGAATCAAACACAATTATTATTGAACGAATCCAGTAAAAGCCATCACATATTTTTAAAAGGTCTCACCTGTGAACACCACTGTGGTTGGCGCCTCAGTCTTGAGACACCTTTTCTGAACTCGTCCTTGATGATGTCGCCTTCTGCGAGCTCATACGAGCCTCCCGTGACTTCATGTACTCGAAACCGATGACATCAGGGATGTGAGAGCTATCCTTGATACGGAGATACTGGCAGATGGCGGTGTCTTCAATCCAGGGGAACCAGGGGGCGACGACGGTGTCCATGAAGAAGAACCAGCCAGCACCCAAGAGAAGACCCAGCGACCCTCCCGCAAAGATTTGGGCGGTAGTGTGATATCCCAAGTACACTCTGGAGTACATGACTGTGAGGGCAAACGGCCACGGCAACAACGCCATGAAGACTCGCCGAAACTCATCGGCGAAGTGAAGCCTCCGAGTGACCAGCAGCGTGCAGTACATGGAGAAGAAGCACATGTATTGCGAATGGCTGGAGGGCCAGCCGTTGGAATCGCACATCTCCAACGCCTCACATGTCAGTGGCCGTGCTTCGTGAGCTAGTTCCTTGATAACCTGTGCATAGATTAACCACACCAATTCATAAGTTAGAGAACGCATGTACAATGCAAGAGAAAAGTCTTTCATTTGCAATGCAAATTCATCCCAAGCACATGACTTGCAAGAAATCAACTCGAAGTTCTATCACAATCAAAGATGATTGGATGAGCGACATCGTACATGCCACACTCACGTGTAATGCTCAAGCGCATCATGCGCTAGTTCCTACCAATTCATTCACACGGTACGAAATCCACTCGAAAGTCATTGATTTACAATGCACGAGTCAACCAAACAAGGGAATTCTAAGAAATGAGATCAACTATTAGGTTCCATAATCAAAGCTTTCTCCAAGAGATGCAATACTCAGAACTCAGGAATAATCTAGGCTTGTGCATGGGACACCACCCCTTCAAACTCCAACATTTCATGTCTAAATCCAAATAATATACATAGTTTCATGTGTTGAAATCCTCTCAACAAGCTGCAAGATTCCCAACAAATAATCCCATTCTAATAATGAGAGCTACTCAAGCCAGCTGAAAGCCCCGGGAACGGGTACTCAGCCTTCGCACCTCGCAACCCCAAACCCTAGAACCATACCAGGCGGAAACCCTAGATATTCTAACGACTCTCACTCCCACTCGCAATCAGGATTTTCCTTGCGCTCCATTTCCAATCCGTCACGACATTCAATAAAAGCATCATACAGAATACACATAATTCGCCACGAAGGAGCAAGCAAACTAGCAGAGTACACACAATTGCGCTTCGGCTTTGATGAATCGTCACTACCGTGATGAATCCCCAAATCAGTACCTGATTGATGACTTCGTTCACAATCAATCCCAGTCCAAAGAACATGGCCTGCAACTCCCTCCGGAACAGGAAATGCGACAAGAAGCCCCCGAAGCCGATGAACACCGGCAAGAGCGAGAACCACGACAACGCGTGGCCCAGCAGATCGCCCCTCGCATACCGCACATGCGTCAACGACACCGCCTTCAACCCGATCGTTTCCGCTATATCAGCCGAGTCCAGCCCCAGATCCATCTCTCCACTTCAACTCACAAACAAAAAGTACAAAGCCTCACACCACAGAACTTCTCGCACAGTCCACAATCAAACTCAAAGCAAAGCAAAACTTGCTTGACACAAAATGAGCTTCGTCTCAAGGAACGACAAGACTCGCAAGCTGGTGCACACAAACCTAAGATCACACTGGCTGGCTACTGAAAGATTCCTGCACTGAAGCAGAGTGACGAAAGAAGGAGACTGATCCAAGAGGAGGAACTGAAACTGACGAGACACAGGATCCCGAAGTGACAGTGGTTGTCAGTGTGAATGCGTCCACGTGACGTGGACGAGTGTGATTGGACGGTAAGGCGAGAAAGCTGAGATGGATTCAACGCTGGGCTGGTGAGTGGCACCGACTTTGGGATGCTGACGTGTGGCGTATTGCTTTTTTTGCTTGTTCTCATCCACTTTGCCGTGGGACACAGGTTTTCAACTTACCATATTTGCAATTTCAATTTTAAGGGTCGCTTTACACTTGGGATCAAGCTAAGAAAATGGAAATTTCTGAGCACTTTCTATGGCAAAGAGTTTAGAAATGGTACACCTTGACTAATGAAAGTGTTTAGGATGTTTGATATTCCTGACTTGGTCCTAAGTGTAAAGCCATCACAAAATAGGGGTTGGTTCACCAACTTAGTATACAATACTGGCAATTTATTTACAACAATTCTAAAAGGAAAGTTTTAAACTTACTAGTGGTAGGAGCTTTGCTTGGAAGGGGGGGGAGCTATTTTTCTGTTTGGCACTTGTTTGGTGATCAATGTAAAAATTAGTCAATTTTGTATTTTTTTTAAAACTATCCTAGCTAATTCAAGGTCTTCAATTCCAAATTTCCTAGTCTGATCACTTGGGATAAATTATAAGTTCCATATATAGTTTTCTTCAAGGTAAATTTTATTTGGAACAATGCTCCAAAATTTTCACTGGTAGCACTCCTTTAGAAGGATCCAGTCAAGTGCATACTAATACCTACTACATCTTTTTGGGTCAAATTCTCATCCACTTTTCATGGCATGTCATCACTCACAAGGCCATAATATGCACTACAAGATGCATACCCTACACAAAGGTCAGATTCAATAGAAATTAAAGTCATTTTTTGTAAAAAAAAGTGCCACATGTCATCTTGTAAATGGTCTGAGGTGACATGGACCCCTTGGGAATCCGACGTGGAAATAATCACACCTATTTGGCAGGTGATTGGTTGCCCATTGCTTCACGTGTTGGGACACTTTCAGCTTCACACGGTGGAACGCCCTCAAGTGGATGCGTCCCACCATCCGTTCCTTGTGTCCAGCCTTGTCGGAGAACTGCCGAGAACAGAACAAAATGGAAGCCGGGCACCACCGCCTGACTACCGTATAATGAGACCTGCCAGCTTCCACAGCAATCGGGAGACTGAATCATCAGGACGCACACCCTAAGAAGAATAACGAGGAAAAATCAGCAAACTTAGCAGAGATGCAAATGTGGCCAACTTAATTGTGCCTGGGAAGTCAACTGAGAATTGAGGTGAAAGACGATCTGAATTTTGAAAATCAGCTACTCAATTGGACACGCGCGGTTGGTGGAGGAACAATTGGCAATCAGGAGTTTGCACTGCACGCACGAATGAAAAGAACCTGTACAGACTGTGTACAAATTGCCGGCCTATATAGCGCAGACAACAATGCGTGTTTATACTTGTTGGTGCCACCCTGGGCAGAATCAATGTCTAAGTTTGCACACTAGGCACTTCTATATAACTTCTACAACTTCTATTACAAATCACCAGCTGATACAGATGCAGGGTCTAACTTATATGTACAATTCCCATGCTTTGCGCAGTAGAATCCTGTTGGCACCCACAGATCCAAGACAACTACCACTATAACAACTTACAGACTATCAATACTTGTATACACAGTATATACATCAATGGCATCGATCAACAAAAGCCACTAAAGCATCTTGTTGAAAGCCCCATTCAACTAATAATTTCATGTTGGTACAGTCAGTGCCTTCAATCGTAGATACAAATTCCAAGCATGGCCAATTCGCAAATCGTATGGGTGAGCGCAACCTTTAATGCCAACCCCAGACTGTACAGTAACAAGGGTCAGCCTGTACAGGTAATAGACTGTATATTCACAAGCTCCCTTCGACGTAGAACAGATAACGGTGCCGCACTTACCACCAGATTAGTCATGAGCCGACCTGCAGAATCTGCTCGACGGACACCTAACCCTAACGCATAACCAGGGCATGCGCATCATGTAACCTCGCGAAGCAGGCCTGCTCTGATGGAGGAGATTCACGAGCAGTCGTAGCTGGAGTTAAACCAGCTGCTGGTCGCCATAACCGGGTTTGCGTATGAGAGCGTTGACTGCGCATGGCCGTTTTCGAAGCTCATAGTCGGAAACATGGCCTCCAGGGACCCGTCGTTGCTGCTGCTGAAACCCCTGCTGCATCGAAGCGCGCTTTGAACCTCCTCGTCGGATGCAGAGCGGGCTCCAATGCCTGGCTTCTCCACTGCTATGCGCGCTTGGTTGTACGACCTTTGCGTGGGCTGCTGGAACTGATGGCTCATCGCCATTGGCAGTCCCGTTGTGTTTAGGGTTTGTTGTCTCGGAGCCAAGGACGCCATGGCCTGCGATGATGCCATGGTGTACATGTGGTTGTGGTTGCCGTACGCTGTGTCCATGCGTTTCCATTCATTGGTCAAGGCGCTCGCCGTCTGCAAATGTTCCTGCATCGAGACGCCGCCGTTGTTCGACATCATGCCTCTGTGGAGGCTGTCCATCAGGTACCCACTCTCGGACGTGGTTTCGGGTAGCATGAGCGATTGCTGCTGCGGAGTGGAGTCGGAGACGACGCCGAGAGGGTGACGGTGAGAGAGAATGTCGTCGATTTCAGGGAGGGATGCGAGAACCTCCTCCATAGAGGAAGTGTCGTTCTCCTTGGTGGCGCGTTGCGCATGCGAGCATTTTTTGTAAATTCGGCATAGCACCCAGTCGTCCAGCTGCAATAACAAGAAGCCGATGCACAGTCAGGTCACAGGCGTGAGCTCAATTTTCACACAGTCCTCGCAAATACAGAGGAAGAAATTAACCAAGAGGCCTTCATGTTTTGAATTCGTCGAAGGGGACTCTCTTTCGTCTAGTTTTCTTTGATTATTCACCAACACATGCAATGAACTTTACTGATTCAGAATTTTATCCCATCTCAAATATTATTTTCACGATATGATCAATTAAATCTCACTAACATCTCCAAAGCGTGAATCCTAGGTCCTTCGGAAGTTAAACAGTAGCAGGTGACCTAACTTCAGATGGACCCCAAGGGGAGTAGTTTTGGAAATGAGAAATGGGGACATACGCGGAGGGAGCCTAGGCGGTGATGGGGAGTCGAGCGGGCGACTCCTTCCGCCAGGCGGTACTCATGCATGATCCAGTTGGTCTTCTCGCCCTTGGGGGCTTTGCCTCGGTAGAAAACGAGCGCCTTCTTGACGCCCACTTTGCTGTGGCCATTGCTCATGTGGATCGGCTTATCCGTCCCGGTGGCTTTCCAGTAGCCGCTCGCTGCGGCTCGGTTGGGCCTGGCGCCATTCGGGTACTTCCTGTCCCGCGGTGAAAAATAGTACCATTCCCTCTCCCCGAACAACGCCTTGTCTTCAATATGCGTCCATCACCACAATAGTATGTGCTATGTCAGTCCGGATCTCTCTTCAAAGTATAAAATTACATTTATTATTATCAAATATTAAAAGAACATAATGTGCTGTGACTCAAATGGTTAATCTACATATTGTTAGTTACGTGTGATACGTATTCTGCAAGTATGGCACAGCAGTTGAAGGCGAAGTAAAGGTTCAGTGACATACCAGGGAGATCCCAAGGATCGAACTTGTAGAGGTCTACCTCGGCGATGACTGGGATTGGAAACACCTGCGAGTCGGCCTTGTGGCGAAGGTAGTGCAGCACAAGCTCCTCGTCAGTGGGGTGGAACCGGAACCCTGGAGGTAATTGCAGTTGGGCAATGGACCCTCCTGTTTCCCTATGCACCATGGCTCCGACCAAGCTCGCCCTTTCCCAGGTCACCAGACTCAAGTACTGGTACGGTGACAATATTTAAAAAGCTATGTGGTAGCCCAAATGACGTCGATGACGTTTCCAGAATTTGACCACACTTACTTGGATACGAAATGCCTTGTTTCCTCGGCAGTGAACGCAACAGGTTTGAGCTAGTTTGAGCTAATACTGCGACACTGTTCCTGGGCCTACACTGAACTGCCTGCTTGAAGCTCCCAGGCAGGAGTAGGCTATGATGATCCGGCTAGATTGGGTGGTTTTGGCAAACACCAGTCTGATTAGCCGAAGGGGGCTTGGACGAGTACGCGAGAATGGTCGGGCAACTGAGAAGGATCAATTGTGGGACTGAAGGAAATGACAAGTTAGTGACCATTGATTCTAGCACTTTTCTCATAGCTTGTTTGGCGAGCGCTTGGGACTCGACTGCTACCACCGGCTTCGACTCCAGGTCTACGCGATTCTAGACTAACATGTTCACATATCCACAGGAACTGTTGCCTTCCCTGGCCTTCCTCACCACCCACCCTAACAAGCAAGGTCCCCGTGCGTCCCGTTTTCACGTTCCTGGTACGTTCAATTCAGACACTTTGATACGTCTGGCGTTCTACCGACAGCGAATCATCAGCGAGTAGTACACCCCTGACTCTCCAGTTTCTCTCGGCAGACGAAAGACCGGAATTGAAGTCCTGTTTAATTACTTGCAAGTTCCAGCCTACCTCAATCCATCAAGACTCCAACCTTTCTAGAGAGATTATATCTCTGTCTTGGAAGGTATCATCCACAACTTCCTCAAATTCTCGTTCTCTCTACACACGGTTCCTAGTTTGTCTGAGGGATTCTTCCGAAGGAAAAACCTAGGACGGCTGACAAAGATCAACCCATGCATGCATGTAATTGTGCCTGCATCTATGTTTCAATCAGACTCTGTCACAAACTGCGGAGTATAATTCAGAGTATAGTAATTTTAAGCGCTTCCAGACAATCCAGAACTACTTCGAGTTTTGGGATAAGTAATCGCGCACTAACTTTCTGAGTTTCCTAACTGTAGGCCCTCGCCCAAGGTTCCTTCAATCTCGATCACACACACCGGCAAGGAGCGGAACGAATCAAACACTGAGACCAACTGCAAAGTAATATATGAACACGTTCGATTTCAACTCCCAAACAGGTTCAGAACAAAAACCTGTATTATTTTGTAGTACTACTAACGGTACTACCGACAGCGAAACTGAACCCCTCTAGGTAGCGAAGATGCAATTGCAAGCGGCACGCTCTACCAACGCCGACAAGGATCGTGCTACACGCGATCTCTCTCAGCCCTCAGGCAAGGAAATTCTTCACAAGCGGAAGCCCTTTCGCAACCGAAACTCACTCAGATAGATCCCTCAGAGTATATAATTGTACGCAACCCGGACGACTCACAGCAAGATGAAGACGGACAAGAAGTGCGGCGCAAGCAACAGGCTCATGAAGCAACAGCTCGCTCAGGTGAAGGTTTGAAACAAGGTTGAGGGCGGACATTTATAGCAGTAATTTGGCTGCACGGATCGGAGGATGACAAGCCATCATGAAGATGAGGCTCCTGTGGGTGGCGACGACGGACGGACGTAGGTAGGTAGTCAGACACTAAGCGCGCGATCAATTGTCTGGCGGCGATCGAGGGAGGAACGCGCAACTACTACTAACTGTGCACAGCCGGAGCTAGCTAGCGTGCTTCGCGGGAGGTAGAAGCTGAAAAAGATTGGGACGAGTGGTCTGTCTGGTACACTGTAGAGACAATATGGATGACTGAGCGGAGGTTGCAGTCGCGCTGCAGCTGCCTTGGTGGTGCTGTGTTGGTTGGGGACCCAATTTGCAAGGCCTGCATGACGCTAGCTAGCTAGCTGCGCTAGCTGGCCGGGTCCCTCCATGGAACGGAGCTCCTGCTTTCAGGCAGTCCGCCCTTTGCATGCGTAGACACTGTTGCTTCTCATGATCTTCTCGCGACGGACCTCCTTGAAAGAAAGAAAAAAAAAATCCGACCTCCTACCGCCTCTCTCTCACCAAGGCTAGATCTGTAACTTGCGCGACCCCACCCTAGCTAGCAAAGTTAACAGAATGCGACTTCAATGCACCTGGCTCTCGTCGCGCACTGTTCCTGTAATTCTGCCAATTTGACTCTGGATAGAATAGTACGACTTCATTCATTATTTTGTTTGTTTTACCCAAATGCATGGCAATAAAGACATAAAAGAGAATTTGTACTGTAGAAGAGAGGACAATGAAGAATATACATTTTGGCTTTTCAAAGGTTGGACTTTTAGCAATTAATTATACGTAAAAAAAAAAGAAGATTAATCAGTCTTGGAACGAAATTCAGTGCCAAAGTTTCACTGGCTGACATTGATAGAATCAGCAGCGTGGATGAAAGAGACCAACTGAACTCTTCATATTTCTGACGGAAGCCCAATTTTCAGAGTTTTAGATTCTTCACGTGCTTCGCGACTGCTTCACAGCAACCATTAGCTAGGCTGGCATCCCGGCTGGCATATTTCAAAATCCTTTACTTTGGTCATAGTATCATGGCCTTCGTATCTATCAATGATATTTTTAAAAGGTTTAGGCTACTGTTGTGAATCACCCTATAGTAGTACATGTAAAAGGAGGTGTCCTTATTTCTAGTCCGGCTGAGTTAAGTTATCATATTTTTCGACCTGGTGGTAGGGCCACTCATAAGGGGTAGTCACACCTTCTTCACTTTGCACTTGGAGAATGGAGAATGAGAAGTTGGTGAGGGTTTGGACGAGCCAATGGGAAGCCGTGGTGAGTGAAGAAGGTGTGACACCCCTAAAAAGATGTGTTGAGAGTGGAGAATGAAAAAAGTGGAGAAGCAACTTACCTAAACCTAAGATTAGACGTAAAGTTGGAGGGAAATCGGCAACAACAAAGGTAAAGCGGCAATGAAAGGTAAAAGTGTAGAGCACAAAGGAATCTTCTTATGTGGATATATCTTCCGCACTCCCAATCTTCACCTCCAGAGGTGAAGATTAGGAGTGCGGAAGATATATCCAACTAAGTATATTCTACCAGCATGAAGCCAACCCCAAGCTGCCACCTTTCCATTCTCCATTCTCCAAGTACAAAGTGAAGAAGGTGTCACTACCTGTATAGTAACATTCAACTGGAAGCATTCTTGTGTATCATATAATTATACCTTATATGTTTTCAGTCCTTTAAAAGAAAATTCCTTTTGTGTGGATCATATAAATATGTTTAACCCCTAAAGGACCATTGTCCCCTCGGGGGACAAAATGGATTTCGGGCAAGTTCCTATGATCTCAATTTTCAGTGAATTTTTTTGAAACTTTCCCATAAGATAGGAAAACTTATGAGCTTCGTGGGAATATAAATTTTATTTCAATTGGTGCCCGAGAGCAAAAGTTATGGCATCTTAAACATAATTTACACGTCACCGGGCAGAAAAATAAATCTACAAAAATTTGAAATTAATTTTTTAGTTTTTTTCTTCTTAAACATCATATTTTTGTCTACATGTGAAGCTTTGATTCATTCCATTTAGATTAGTAATGTGAAAGTTATAAACAATCTTGTTTTTCGGGCAATTTGAGCATCTTCTTGAAAAAATAACTTATAGGATTCAATTCTGAATGCAATTTTCACAATTTTTCAAAAAGAATTGTTTGACAAGGTTAACTTTTCTATTTAGAACAATCTCACCGTTGAGATTATTGTGTTTCAATCCCATTTTAGAGCTATTAAAGATTTAGTTTTTCTTTCAATCTTGGACCTACTTGTACTGAACAATTTTTTAAAGAATGAAAATCAATCATGTTTTTTTTAATTTTTTTTTCTAGACTTTCAACTCAATTCTTCAACACAAAATTTTTTTAATTCAAGGTCCATGGTGTAATTTTTTTCCCCAAATGGCATTCAAAGTCATCTGAAATTGCAGGCTAGTGTTCAAAAAAACTTTCTTTTTTCAACTTTGAATGCTAATATCTTCCAATCTCTACGGTCAAACTCCATGAAATTTTTACCACATGATACTAGACTAATAAAGTACAAGATCATGCGGTTATATTCTAAAAAAAGTATTTCTTTTGTTTTTTTGGATGAATGCAGCAAAAATGGCAGTTTTGAGTAGTTTTTGACAGAAGAACGGCCCTGGTCCTTTAGGGGTTAATAGAGAAAACCCAGCAGAAAGGTGTGCAGGTTTCTGTAAAGAAATGTAGGGGATTTTTTTCTTTGTTGCTGTTCTCTTTGAAATGATGAACTTTCTGTATCAAAAAAACGTTATGATGAAAATCTGAAGTTTGCCTTTGCATCCCGTAGGCTGGACGGGTATTTGGTCATGACAGGTACCATTTCATTGTTTCGTTTCATTGTTTCATTGTGAGAATTTGAATGTCTCCATGAACTTTTGACTCTGCACCTCAGCATATGCAATTTATAAGTGCCTCTGCTGCAAATATTCAATTGCTACCAGCAGTTCGAGACCATGATCAGGTAAGGTGAAGGCACCCATAAAGCAAATATACATTGTCACAGGTGCTGATTGACAGAAATGACAGGGGTTGCAAAAAAAAATTGGAAATTTTTATCGCTTGAACTTACTGAAATTACTATGCATTTTGGGAGGCAAAAAGTGCGCCGGACCCACAGCCAGCCAATGTCTTACTAGACTCTTCCAATTCTGATCATCCAAGAACCACTTTCAGTCTTGCTCGTTGCTTCCTACTTTCTTGCTCACTTATGTGTCGTGAACTTATTGGTCCGAACCCTTGAAAAAGGAGAAAAACACGCATTCCAAGGAGAAAATGTAGCATTGGGGGAAATCAGTAAATAATATGGCATCGTGTGTTTCCGCGCCGGCAAGATACAGTGCTAGACTGCACAACCCTTGAAATATGGCACATGCCTGCACAAAATATTTTCACTTTTCCTAATAACTTTCCCACTACAGCTAGCTTCCAATAATTATTGTTTTGGCGAAACGTGCATTTTTTGTACTTGATGGATGTTTCAGTGTGAGGCTTTTCGTAGAGCCAAGGTTTGTATGCTCAACACTTGTTTGAACATGAGAGAGAGAGAAAAAAAGAGAGTAGTTTGACAATTTGGCCACACCTAAAAGGGCCTACAATCAAAGATGATGTGACGTAGGGAGGTTGCCGGGACCCTTTTTCGGGTTTTGATTCCAAGCGGAAAGGATAAGCTCGAGGAGGAGAGGAGACCAAAGGAGAGGTCAAGGAACCGGCCGTGGTCAAGAAACAGACACTCGGGGGTTAAGCTTAATATTAAGCTTACTTAATTACTGTAAGTTATGTTTTTAATTTGGTCATGCTCAGATTATCAATGCCCTTATTAACTGATGAGTTCGCCCATTTGAGTTTCCCCGGATGTTGTCTGACCCATTTTTCCAAGCACTTCAGCAATTACACTTAAGGTAGAACTACCTATCACCCCTCTGATTTGCAATCTGACTATTTTGGGGTTAATTTCAAGAAGGGCACATATTTTTCAGAGGTGTGTTTTTGTTTCACGGATCAAACCCAAGTGGAATTATAATTTTCCCATTAAAATTGTAATTTCTGTGAATTTTTGAAGTGGTCAGTCCTGAAATTACAAAACCATTTATAGAGTGGGATCAAAATTGTCCCATAAACAACCCATTACCGCCTAATCAAGTACTAGATATTCTCTATTAATGGAGTGACACGTAACCCTTGTTGTCATAGAATTCTCTGATTTTGTCATAAAAGGAAGGGAATTGGAGGGGATTTAAGGCGGAATTGGGGCCAAAGTTGGTGACGGAATTGGGCTGGTCTACTTGATGGAATTGGACTGCAGAACGGTAATGGGTATTTTGACCTTATTTGGAGCGCAGGTTTTGGGAGTGTGGAGTTTTTCCCATGCACACAAATAGAGTTTGGAAGAATTGCGTATTTTTCCAGAATTTTATTACACAAAAAGTAATTACTATGAATATTTTAGTGGAAGATTCTTTTTGACCTATAATTGGGTGATATAGGCCTCTCTCTCTCTCTCTATTACTGACCATATTCTAATTGCAATGTTGATAGCTAGCCTAACAACCAACCATAATGTGCCACAACTGCTCCTCAAACTACGGCTATACCATGCCAAAGAGAGACTTTGACAATGCATGGAATAGCTCTCTCATATTTAGTATATTGTTTAACCCCTAAATGCGTAAGCTCGTTTTTAACCCTTAATGGGCGTGGCCCCCCACGATCAAAGTAGTCACCAAAACTACTCCAATTATTGAACTAATAGGTGCATTCTTTGTTTCTATATATAGTGAACAATGAGATCATCCATAATTGACTTTTTTTTAGCCTCAACATCCCTCAAGGGTTTTAAGCATATTAGATTTTACTCAAAACTAAACAAAAAGATGAAGGTTTCATAAATTTTACCGATTTTCATCTATCTATAATGGTATAATCTTAAACTAGACGTGTTACAAATCACTTGGGAAAAGAAAAGAAAACAATTTCACATGTGGATTGAAAGAAATTATTTTACCTTACGGGGAATTTCATTAAAATAGCGTCATAGTTTGCAACTTTGGTAGTTTTTATGGTTTAGACCAAGCAATTTGAAATGTACACAAGTCCTAGATTTCTGAAATCTATACCTTTTTTAGATGTTTGAAATCTACACCAATCCTAGATGACACTTTTACGGTTCAAACTGGGCGGTTTGAAAATGGCACACGGAGTAACACCATTTTAATGAAATTTTCCATGATTGAATGTAATGTTTGATTGAGGGGGTTAAAAATGTGAAAGAGAATTGAAGTCTTTCATTCCTCATTTCATATGTCAAATCTAAAGATTGTGGTCATGAAAAAACATGGATAAGCATTCTCTAAATTTGAATTTGAAGTCTTTTATTTAATTCAACTTTCAATATTTTTGAAAAAACAAACCCATTAGGTGTAGATTGTTTATTACAACATTACAACCATTTGGATTGACATCTTTCAATTCCATAAATAAATTGTTAACAATTTAGTATTTTGAATCATTCTCCACTTATTTCTATTTATTGTTCTATTCCTACATGTTGCACAATTCCAAATGATTTGAAAACTTTCAAGCATGTAGCCAACTTGCTTCAAAGAATGAATCCAATGAATCACCACCATTTTGGACATTTTTTCATACAAATGTGACCTTGTGAAGTGCAACTGCCTGGTTTTTTGCAAGGCCCATAAAATGATTTTTGCCACTTCAAAAGCTAATATCTTGCAATCTACACGGCAGAAATTTCTGAAATTTTTTCCACATCTTCTCAAACTAACATACTACAAGATCCTACGGTTTCATCTCTCCAAATTTATATATTTTTCTAAAATATGGTACTTGTACTAGAAATGGTAGTTTTGGAGCGTATTTATTGAAGACATAGTCAAAAACCTTTAGGAGTTAAATTATCCTACAAATTATGGACCACGATGAAAACTGGGCCAACAGCGTGGTTGTGGATTCAATCCCTGGCAGTGACAGGGCCAGTAAGGTAACAAGTCCATAAATCGACCATTTAAGAACTGGAACTGATTTTTAGGGAGGTGAAACTTCTTGAAATATTTTTCACTAAATTATCCTTGGAAGACTAGTGGAATTGGCACCTAACCCAAGTTGTTTCATTTGTTTTAGAGCTTTCTGGAATTAGTTATGAATTTTTGAAGTTCAAATGCAGTAGGCTCTCAAACCGCCCACCTCTTGAAATGTACACTATTCGTACATTGTAGATACCATGAAAAAGCAACATGTACAAATAGTGTACATTTCAGGAGGTGGGCGATTTTAGAGCCTGAGCGCTTTATGGACTTGTTACCTTACCTTGTGTAAAAAAAATCCAAAAACCAAGGCCAACAACACACAGGGCTACACTACACTAAAAAGGATATTTAGTGTTAGCAACACTATTTACGAACCTTGACACTAAATATCATTAACCCTACTAAAGTAAGTAACATTAAATCTAATTTCTAACACTAAATGTACTCAATGGTAAATCCGAAATCTGAAAAATCTAAATGTACTCTATGGTACGCATTGAAGCCTAATATTACACTAATTCCCACAAAGTTCAGATTTAGTGTTGTGTGGAATAGGGTGGTAAGTACACTAAATGTAATCCAACGCTAAATATCCTTTTTAGTGTACTACTAAGTTATTTATTGAAAGAGGCACCACAAAAAGGGAGTCAGTTTAATTTTCCCATGACTTCCCAATTTTTACAGTACACTCCAGTGTAACTTACGGGACATTTTTTTTTTCTTTCCAAAAGCGGGGTCAAGTCAGGTCTTTGACTTGAAAGTCATTCCATTGGTTGAGTATGTCTGTGGCTGATCATTGGCGGTTCCCAAAGGGCTTATCCATCCCCACCAGTGCTGTGGAAATTACATACCACCCCATACCCTCCACGAAGGTCAGATTTGGAAAAAATTAAAAAATAAATAAATAAAGTCATTTTTTTGAAAAAATGTGACATGTGTTATCTTATGAATGGTCTGAGGTGACATGGACCCTTGAGAATCTGACATGGAAATTCAATTTCGACACTCAAACCTGAAATCGGACCCTTCACATACAGTATACTGATACCATACCATGATTTCACCGCAACTTACACAGACAATTCGATTTTTTTTTTGACCCACAGCAATTTTGCACATGACCCAAATTATTCCATGCAATGTAATCCATGAGCTTCGCTTTTCTGGGCGCCGGGTGTCTGCAAGCATAAATAGCTTCGCCATCCATCCCGGCCACTTTTGGAGGTTTGGGGCCCAATTTCGGTTGCAACTTTGTTGGCAATTGCAAGTTGTGGACAAAGTGGAGGTAATTCATGGCAACTGTCTGATATTAATAATAATATGGTGAGTGTAGGTATTTGGGAAGCCGCAATCATTTTGACCTGATTGACTGACCAAGTGACTCATCTATGCAACTAGCATCCTGACTTGTGGAAGTTAAAATCGGCCACAAGGTAATTAACCCACACCTAAAATCGTAGGCTTCCTAAAATCACACATTAGATAAGAGATTCTTTCCACTATTCATGCAATTCTAGGATCGTTTTTAGGAACACCTATTTTTTAGCATTTTATGGATATGCTTATATGGTTAATTTTGTTAAAATGGCTCAAAATGAAATCACTGAAAGAATGAAAACAATGAAAACATTGTCCAAAGGGAGTGGAAATGCGTGAACTAGGAGTGATTTGAATGTGCTAGGCATAAAATTGGCACACGTATGACCCTATCATGGCACACTTATTCTCTTTTGTAGAAGATATTCCATTAAAATGGCGTGCAAAATATCGCCATTTTAACGAAATTGACCATTTATACATGTTTTTTCATGACCACAACCAATTTCTATTTTTTTATTTTTTTTAAAAGTGATTATGAAAGAACTTTTTTTTAGCTTCCCAAGCTACCCACACACTGCTAAAAACTATAGATCATACAATAACTTTTTAACCATGTAGTCAAAAGCTATGAAAATTACTGGGGCTTAAAAGCTACTCCTTGGGCACATATTTAAATATTTCAATGAAAAAATATAAAAATTTCATTTTATAGTGAACTATCAAAAATTGCTATATTGCCATAAAAACAACCCTACATTTTAGGATTGTAGGGGTTAAGATCTAAAAATAACTCAAAATTTTATAACTTTCACACGAGAATTATGTCCAAAAGTCATGAAATTCTATCCATGAACCCCTCTTTGTATAGAGCTTTCTAACAAAACCATGAATGTAATCGGAGGATGCACCGTTGCAAGAGATCTCACTGTAATAAGCAAAATCGAACAAACAATTAAACAACCTAATTTAATGGGTGGATTCTAAAAAGCATTTGAATTCTTACACTACCTGGAATGTTTTTAGGAAGGACAACAAGATATGGCTTACTCTAATTTTTTGTTTTGGCAATCTAATCATGTTGAGTCGGCTTCTTCCTAAATGGAGGTTTCGGTCCCACCCTTAATTTGCGAAAAGAGGGAATCATCAAACTCAAACTTGCACCACCTCAAATGAGCCTCAAATTTGAATTTGGATTTGAGTTTGATCACTTTTTTGCAAAAGTGCAAATTCAAGTTTGTTCTACTCTAGTGTTTGGGAGAAAAGAACATTACAAAAAATTTGAGGCATGCAAAGGACTGCAAGTTTCTCCCCCCGGGTGCAATTACAGAAGTCTTTTTTTTCATTTTCCGGATCTGATGCGGCACTACTGGTGCCACGTCAGCACCATGTCAAACTGACAACTTTTTTAAAAAAATTAAATTTTTTTAAATTAAAAAAAAATTAAATTAATTCTTTTTTTTTCTTTTTTTTCTTTTTTTCTAGCTTTCATTTTTAAGCACTAGTCACATGACACGTGTTTAAGAAAGAATACTAGAACTTGACAATAGCAAGATGGTGACAAAAGCTTGGGGATTTAATTTTCCAAAACTAATACTTGGAGGAATAAAGCCCTGAAATTTAATTAAATATGCTCAAGAGCCTTTTTATATTCTATTTCTTCAAACATAATGTGTTTGAACAATGGTTTTACATTTTTTTCATTCCCTATTTTTTCTTTAAAGGCTTTGCTAGTAACTATTAGTTTGTTGGTCCATTGAAATCCTCTCAATTTATTAAAGCACCGGATATAAATATAAACAGCTTGGTCTTAGTTGACTCTAGCTTCTTGATCGACTCCATCAATACTCACTGATGTGAGTTAATTTATGACATATGGCCGATTGTACTAGTAAATTGATGAAAAAACAACAATATGGTTTGCGTGTTTTTTGAAGTGATAACTATATGCATCTAGCCACTTACTAAGCATATTAGTAACATGGCTTACTAATTGGGAATTAAACCCACTTTGCCACTTGCTTAAAAATTTATGAGCTGCTTTGGTAGCAATTAACCAACATAGCTAAACTCATTTATTTTCAAATTTCAAATATCTGTACATGACGCTTGGTGGTATCTAAACACATCAATACTAGCGTTATGAGACATTAATCTAGAGTTATGAGACTGAACAGTGTGGCATTTACAATAACTAGCCATTATTTCAACTATGTGCATTACAAACCAATATTGAACTTGGTTGCTTTACTGTAGTTTGAGGCAATTTCGGCCTGGATGCTTGGATGCAACACTGGATCATATTGGTTTGAAGAGTGCATGTAAGAGCTTTCTGTTTACTACTAGCTATTGTGGATTTTCGCCTAACTGCTACACAAAAATCATGGCTTCCTCCCAAACTACTACTTCACAGTTTTTTTGATTGATCGAGATTATTGCATACATGTTGTTTATGTTTTTCCAAGCAAAAGTTATAACACGTGTTTGTGGGCTTAAGACACCTGTTGTATCCTCACTAACTTTGCATTTTTGTGTGTTGATTTTTGGGATGGGCACAAGTGAGGCCCCAAACCTCTTGGAAGAATTTTGGATTCAAGATAATTGCGATAATCCGCAATACTCTCATACTTTGATGTTGCTTTATGTTTTAGAAGTTCTCCCATGTTCAATGGTTATTATTTCAAAACTCTATTACATGGATTTATTCTATTTTGTTGATTCTACCTCTATCTATTAAATCTTGTCTATTCTTGTCTATCATATCTATTCATGCATAGACAATGAATAGGAACCATAGTTTACAGACCTTTATATGACAATGTGCTAGAAGATTTATTGGATGTTGTATCTTTTTACCATGACAAAAATATACACATGAATATAGAATACACCTAATTATGTTTGGGTTATACTTGGAATATAAAATATTCATGCATTACGGTAAGTATGATACAAGATTTGTTGAGACACACAATGGAAATTAGGCTTGCTCCAGTTACACGAATTTTCAGCTGGGAAGAAGTAGATAAGTGGCTGATCAATTCAAGATGTACCAAAAAAAGCGATTTTTTCTTCCTGTACTTGCACTGCGGGGCTGCCAAAAATAAAAAAACTAGCAGCTTCTTTCAGGCCTCAAATTTTTCCGAATGCTAGTTCAAAGTTAGCCAATGTAATTGAGAAAGAAAAACAAACATTCAATTGCAATTTGAAAACATTGGAAAAAAACCAATGAAATAATCTATAAATTTTTTGTTTAGAGTAAAAATTGAGATAATTACAAGACTCAAATACTTAAAAAAAACAATTCAATATAGGAATTAAAGGAAAATAGATGGAAAATAGACTCAAAAAACATTCCAAATATTGATCCTTCTTTTTTGTAAAGATGGGACCAAAACCTCTATATACTAGGAAGAAACTTATTTGACATGATTAGATTGCATGCAATATGCATTGTTGACATTCCAAAAAAATGAAATAGAGTAAGTTATGCCATGTTACTCCTAAAAACATTCAAGTAGTACAAGAATTCAAATTTTTTCTAGAACAAGTATTGTAAGAGGCTCCACATTGCTTTTTAGAATAAGTATTGAACTAGGGTTTTAACATGGTTTTATTATCTCTCAAAAAGAGATGACACACATGCCCTCCACATATTAATCAAGTAATGCCGCTATAAACACTTAGTGTTTGATGAATGACAAAGAATCCTTCTATGTAAGACAAAACATTGTATATTTATCTTTGGAATTTTGTACAAAATAGAGAGGTCTTGCACAATAGTTTGACCTCCTATAAGTGCTATCGTTTTTTTAAATATATGATACACAATATACCAAAAAGAATGATATGCATGAAGTCTAATTTGTCTTTACAAGGTTATGAACCCCACTATCTCCTCAAAAATTGTTTCTTATCCCATCTATGGTATATGATGGTATGATGATATGGATACACATGTAGGCAAGGACACAACTTACAAATATAAGATATAGATATTGGCATTTGGATATTATATATGACATATGACATATGATTACATATGAGTTCAAAAAAGATAAATGGTCTAAGGGGTAATTCGAAAAATAAATATATAATTCTTATGTTTCTTTATTCATCAGGGTAATGAGGAATAAATTTAAAAGAAATTATTTTAATTTTGGGGGCCAAGGGCCAAGGCTTAGGTGTCCCTCTTGAGCAACTACATAACATTGTATAACCATACAATGGTCCTCCCTATGTTAATTGAAAAGGTATTATACCTCCTTAAATGCTTGGGAGGGATTTTTCAATTACTTCTAGGATTGGAGGTAGATGAGGAAACATCAATAAGACCCTTTTATTCCTTTTAGGGTTCCCCTTTTCAAGAATGCAAAAGGGATGCGTGCCCGCCTCATTGGTAACTGACAATGTTATCTATCTATTATCCACTCAAAAGGGACACAAACACCCAATTAACTCTATTGTATGTAAAACATTTGGCGTATGAACTTAAATCCTTAAATGACGAGTTGGTGACCATGGAAATTAGTTGTTTTGCAATCATGTGAATTTTTGGCTTAAAAGAATGCAAAAGCACTCATTAGAAGTCAAACTATTGTAGGAGACATTCCTTTTTTCATACAAAATTTGGAGGATGAATAGTTGCTCTTCTGTCCCACATGGACAGAATCTTTGTCATTCATCGGCCGGAAAACATCCTCGGTGTCGTTTATGGGTTAAACAGGGAAATGGTGGTCTAACTTTTGGGATGCCACTAATTGCCATGCATATTCCTAGTTGGCATTCCTAAAATTTCATTCAAATAATCATTAATATTGAGACGACACTAATTTGTGTACCCTACGTAAAGGTCAAATTCAACATCAATTAATTCATTTTTGTACATAAAAATAAAATGACACGTGTCATCTTGTAAACAGTGTGATTTGTTGTGGACCCTTTGAGAATCTGATGTGGAAATTCCGGTGCCGATTGACGTGCGGCACTGTCAATAATATTAGGATACCTTAGCTGGTAATATATTCCAGTCTAGTCAGCATCAATGCTTTGCTGTAAAGTTAAAATGCAGGATCCTAGAAGTATTCCCCAGAGGCATGGACCCCCTGAAAGAATCATGAAAGTCAGGAAACCAAGGTACCGGTAAATTTGAAACAGTCCTACAAAGTCCAGAATTACTGTTGATAAATTTATCAAAAATGTCCCATAAATTGGGTTGTGTGGGCTGTTATATATATATATATATATATATATATATATATATATATATATATATATAATGTTAAATATGTTAAATATATATATATATTTATTTATTTATTTTCACAAGTGAAAGTTTTACTTTGATAACATTGTTTACCAATGAGGGAAGGGGCCTTTTTTGTCATCCTTGAAAACCGCCCCCAAATGAACATTCAAACTATGGTCTTATTGATGGATCCTCAACCAACTACAATCCTTGAATGTTTGGATAATAAGTCCCTCCCTAGGCATTTGGCAAAGTATATTCTCTGGCTACAAGAAGGTCAAATCCAACATAAATTAAGTCATTTTTTTGCAGGAAAGGAAAGGTGCCACATGACATCTAGCTAGCGATTGGTACAAGCTAACATGGGCTTGTTGGAATCTAATGTGGAAAATTCATTTCGGCACCTCTCTACCAAATTTGATGAGTTTCACGTACGATACAACTTGAAGGTCAGATTTGACAGAAATTAAGTCGTTTTTGTAAAAAAGTGTCACATGTCAACTTGTGAATGGTCTGTGGTGGCCTAGACCCCCACGAATATGATGTGGAAATTCAATTTTGACAGTTATGTGAGAATCTGACGGCTATTATTTTTACAATTGAAATCAAAAGTAGACATGTAGGTATGCAGATACTCAGAGACAGAAATATGACATTTTTTTTACTATTTTTCCCAAATGAAATGGGGGTATATTTATCCCCAAATCATCCAAATCTGCCATGAAAAAATGACAAAAAAAATAAAAATAAAGAAATATTCAAATTTAATCAAGCAAAAGTGTGATAACAATAGTAGAAATTTTGCCTCAACATACTACTAACACTTTAAAACTCACAACTGGTATAATTGGTTGATTGTGACAAGTAATATCAATTTTCGGTCTCAAGACTCAGTGAGCTACTCGTGCATGTTTACTACAAATGGAATTTAAATTATGGTTTCATTTGATAGCATAAATTGTAAGCTTATTGAGTTTTGGAAGATGTTTTCAGGTCTAGAGACCTAATTGACTTGCCTCTAGACCTAGTCTACTCATGGATGTTTTCTACAAGTAGAATTTTTCTTAGTCTATTTG